>CM028136.1:41645000-43103750 GCA_016271365.2 Neoceratodus forsteri
TGTTCCACAGAGTGTAACTGTCTTGACGATTGAAAAAGTCTAGACGCAGAAGTGTATGGTCCACAGACGCAGTGTGAAATACCACAGTGGACACCATTACTGAGGAACTATTGAAAGATTTTCCATCATGGACTCTGATGATAGAGAGGACGTGCCTTCAGTATATAAAATAAGTAGTCCGCTGTATTACTGACCAGAAGAACAGGAAAGACCCATCTAGATGCACATCTACCCTAGAAGGACTTCAAGAGAGATCTAGGAAAAGAGCCACTAGAGACTCCGCCATCAGAAAGGATGTCGGGGAGCTTGCTACCATGTAGGAAGCCGAGAAAAAGCTGAGCAGAATGAGATTCTGCTGGCAGAGCAGTACAAGCAGAGTTCCATCAGCAGAAAACCGCTGGCTGACACAAGATCCCACATAGACCGCCACTCATTAAAATGTGAGGAAAAAATAATCCAGGAACAGGAGTTCATTCTGCGATGAACATCCCGCCACAAGTTCTGTGGAAAGGAAGTCGAAAAAGGAAAATGTGTCACTAATTCTACCATACAGCACCCACTGGCACCCGTGCGGCGCCAGCATCTTTCGTGACACAGGGAGGGGCACCAAGCAGTGCTTATGCCAACCTGGGTGATACCTGAGGGCAGCCACAGCAGTTCCCGAGGCACCTCCAGCACCCATGTAGCAATGGCACCCGAGGCACCTGACACCCATGGTACCAGTGGCACCCATGGGCATCTGTGGAGTGCCACCCAGTGCCTCCACGGGTGTCCTGGTGCCACCCATAGTACTCAGGTGGTACCTGTGGCACCCGGGTGTCACGGCACCACCTGCGGCACCCACGGGTGCTCTTGGTGCCACCCATGGCACCTGCAGGTGCCCGTGGGTGCTCGGCGCCACCCAGACAACCGTGGCACCATAGACAGAGTCGATAACCAATGGCAGCAACAAGAGAATCCATGGCACCGCACACAGCGATGGCGTAGACTAAGGCATGGCGCCGACCAAGGCACTGAGGCTCGGCGCTAACCAAGGCACCGAGCCATGGCGCCAAAGGAAAACATCAATGGAAATCCTGAGAAGGAAAAAGGTGGTGCCAGCCCCCTGCATGGAAAAGGAGGGGGTAGGCACGAGGGGTCGACATGATGGCAAAGGCACCAACAGGGCACCTCACCCATCGTGAACCAATCGACCTGGCTCTGGTCCAACGGCTCCAAGGCCTGGAGGTCCCGAAATCAGGAACAGAACCAGGAAAAACTTGAACGTCAAACCACCTGCTCCATAGGAGCGGCCCAGAGGTGAAACTGCCCACCGGAGCCCCAACGAGGACAGAGATGGAGCTCAGAGTTGAGAATGCAGCCGTTAGGAGCGGGGCCAAGAGGAGCCCACCAAAGTCCATTCAGGCCTATCGCCTCTCCCGACGAACAATCCTCCTGCAGACATACCAACGGGCAACCTCGAGCGGCACCGATTCTTCTTCCCCCAATGAGAATGAGGAAGAGGAGCTTGAGGTTAAGCAGAGCTGGATCCCCGGAACCGCTAGATGTGTGCTTCGGAGGACTGTCCCCCCTCCCCCCCGAGAACAGGACTGTCCGTAGCTCAGACTCCCCCACGGTTAATTAAGGCGGCGGACCGGACACAGCCCTCTGCCATAAAACTTTCAAACAAGTCCTCCTACTGTCACGCTACCGTCCAAGGATGACTGTTGATGGCAAGAAAGAATTTATTTTCTTCTTCATAATCTTCTTCTTGTTCGTAAAATAAGAAATTACTACTTAAAATATTAAATGTTAAAAGCTGCTGCCATATAGAGCGTAACGACTCCGCAGACAAGCAACGTCTACATCAAGCGCACTCGGCAATGGAGAAAAGGAACTGAGGTGGTTGGAGGGTCGATGCCAAGATAGCCTACACAGGCACGAGCTAGCTCTCGCAGCGCCCAGCATGCTTGGTCCTGTCTCTGCCCGACCCTTCAGAACATTTTAGGCTCCGCTGTTCCTAGTGCCTCCAGCCCATCCCACTAGTGTGAATGAGTGATGGAAACTTAGTCCAGGAAGATCTGGCTCTATGGCCCTTTTGAGCTAGAGAGCCTGAATTTCAGTCCAGATGAGCTCTGCATGAGCTGGGGAACATTGGGAGTGAAGAGGAGGCCTATCTGGTGGCATCTGGACAAATTCTATCAAGTGTCCGTTTTTGACCATTTGTAGAACCCACTGGTTGGAGGTGATCTCTCACCAACTCGTGGCGTAGAGAGAAAAGTGGCCTCTGACCTCCTCCCCCATCAGGGTTAGGGGAAGGAGTGGGTCCAACAAGGAGTCAGGCTGTGGTAGGCAGGGGTGAGCTGCTTGGGCTGGTTTGGTGGCCTGAGGGCAGATCCTTTGGGGCCTCTGGAAGGTCCCTTATATGGACAACCCACCTCGCTGTTGCGCTGCGTGGCTGAAAGCGAGATTGCAGTCCCTTTCCCACGAAGCGAGGGCTTTCAAAAGGTTCTTTGTTTCCGCTTCGTACAAGGAATGTATGGCCTAATGGCATTCCTGAGTCCTGCAGTTTGGTGATGATCCTCTCAGAGTCCTCACCAAATAGGAAGGAACCATGAAATGGTGCATCTAAGATGTTAGTCTGTACATCCTGGGCAAAACGGATATCTGAGCCAGAATGCCATCAGACACACACTCCAGTGGCTGCGGCCCATGCAGCCATGTCTGAGTCGTAGGCCGACCAGAGGACATGCGTGCTCACGTCCAAACCAGTTTGCAGCAGCTTCTCTAGCTCTGCCTTCTGTGGACAGTCTATGATCTCTAACAATGTTGATCCCTTGTTCCCAAAGGCATTCTGAAATAGTAATATATGAGTAAGAAAGTTGAGACTCCGTATGGTACATGTGGTAGAAGAATAAACCTTATGCCCCATGGAATCTAGTTGCTTAGATTCCCTGTCCGAGGCTGGGTACTGAGATGTGTCAGCCTCTGGGATCTATCATGGGCAGTCGAGATGACTACTCCAGTCTGCTAAAGGCTCTTGCTCCAAAAAGGGTTCCTCCTTCACAGCCCTATAAAGGCGGTCCACCTTTCTGTGTAACACCAACGAGGTGTGGGGATGTTTCCAGGTCGACTTGATGACGTCCGCAAATGTGTCCGCCATGGATAGGATGACCACTGGTTTCAGGTCCTTTTGGTGCAAATACTTGGCCAAGTGGAGTCTTTCCGGGTCCAGATGCTCAGTCTCCCAGCCCATGTTGGCTTGAATAGAATGACCTACATAAAGGAGGGGTCATCTGGTGGTTATTTGGTAGTATCCCTGGGGTCTCGGGGGAGACAGGCCTTCAATGGACGAGGAACAGAAGGGCGTGTCTGAGGAATGATCTGAGTCTCTGAGGAGAAGAGGAGGACCAAGACCTGTTGTGCTGTCGTTTGTGCCTATGGCGGTTGGAGGAGCAGGAGGAGCTCGGGCTCCCTGGACGAGGACTGGAGCGGCGCTTGTGACCTTGCCCAGAGGTGGGTTGGGCTTAGTCAGAGATAGGGCCTGAGTCAGCTGGGTGGGGGTCCTCTGTCAGCAGAATTTTTGGCGGTAGGAAGTCAGTCCAAATGGTCTCTCCCACCAGTAACCAAAAAGGTCCTTGACCTAAGACAGGTGGAGCTTAGGCTCGGAATCGGTTGTCAAACCCGATGCCGGCCCAGCCTAGAGCAGTGATTTGGTGACGGTGGGCGAACAGGAGAGGGTGTTGGGGTTATAGTAGTAGTCTGTGCCAGATGCCTGGTCCGAGGCCGTCGTCCAGCAGTCCTCGGAAGGACTGTGTCCTGATCGATCGTCAGCAGGTGGAGGGGACGGTGATGTTGGGGACATGGTAGGTGGTGCTGACGCTGGGACACCCAAAGCAGTGATGTCGGACGCTTGTCGTCAGAGGGAATCACCACCTGCCGAATGCTGTGTAGCTGGATGCTTGTCCGATGACTGCTTGGCTGGCCCGGCAGCTGAGAGGCAGATCTCCGGAGGAGTGGCCTGAGGCTTTATGCCTATCCTGAGTCGGCACCAGAGACAGAGGCCAACCAGGAATGAGCAGACATTGGTTCCTTACCAAGGTCAGAGTGCCACCCTCGTGCCTGATGGGGTGGCCAGACCTTAAGCGGCTGCAGGTGGGGCTCTGAGGACCCAGAGACACGGTCCTTGGCTCCTGATGCCTGAACCACGGTGGGGGATTTAACAAGTGTTAGCCTGGAAAGAGAACAGGTCACCTAGGAGGCAGTCTCGGAACTGCCCCTGGAGGCAGAGTGGGAGCCTAAAGATTTGGATCTGGAGGGAGATCTCTCCTTTTCTCTCTCTCCTTCCGTGTCTCCTTATGCTTCCCAGACTATTTAGGGTGGGAAGAACCCTCCCCGGAAAAGGAATCTCTCTGCATGGTGTCCAAATGTTGCTCTGTGAGGAAAGCCTGGAGTCTTCTTACCGCGGATCATTGTCCTGCTCCTGAACTTTTGACAGTGCTGGCAGGCCTGGGTATCGAGTTGAGGCCTAGGCACAGCAAGCAGGCAGAGTACCCATCCACAGGCAGGATTTGTTTATGTAGGCACACCTCCGAGGGTGCCGTTCTATGGAGGACATCAGAAGACAACATACAGGAACAATAATGGCAGAAAAAGCTAACTTTTCGGTGCAAAATAAAGAATCCGACTAGAAGTATTAGCAAAATGGCGGTTGAACTAGCGATCCGTGGAGCCAATGAAATGCTATTCGACAGCAAGAAAAGAACTGAGGGACACTGGGGACCACCCTCCTTCATACCATGCGTGACGGGGTGGACTGATGTTGGTGGCGGTCCCGCCATAAACTTGTGACAGAATAGAACAGGACTCTGTCTCAGTTGTTAGAAAGCATTTAAAATGCAAGGATCTTTCCTTTCTGTCTCTTCTCTGTCTAGCTGCACAGCAAATTTTTCTGAGACCTCGGACTTGATCAAACAAACAGGCTACTTGTCTCTGTTTTCTCTTGCTGTCTGTTTTCTCCCTTGCATATCTAGATCTGCTGATATAAAAATAAGTTCAAATCTTTGTATGGAAATGTAATTGATAATGGGATCCTCTTTTGTTCAAAAATATATAGTATTACTGGTTAAATATATATATATTTATCATTTGAGATGATTGTAAACTCTAGAGGTTACTTGAGTGCAAATGTTGAGCCTTTTGCAAAATGGGGCCACAACTCAAGCAGCACACTGTGTTCTACCAGCTCCTGAAACTTACAAGTACAGGATGTTTGCTAAGGATGGGGGTTGAAAAGACTTACAAAAGAGCTAAGCTGCAATTGCAGAGATTAGAAGAAAAAGGGACAGAGACTGAAGGAAGATTTTATTTCTCCTCTGTACACAGTTATTCTGAACAACTTTATTATGTTACTGATACTGTAAATAAATATTTTTGGCGAATTCTACAACTGCTCCTGGATTTCCTATGCTTCCTGACCTGTGCCTCGACGACAAAACTGCTAGCTAGAAGTTTTCCGTGGGGTCTTGCTACCTGCCGGCTTCAGTCCTACATGTGTTACCTGCTACAAGAGTGGCCTCATAAAGTAAGATCTGTGGGGTCCTTGTTGTTAACCACAGTCCCCCTTTCAATTACAGTATCAGTAAATACAGGTGTTGCATGAAGCACAGAGACTCACATCAGAGTTATGGGGAAAGCAGGCCTAGCTCTTTTAGATCCAAATATTTAATGCTAGGATTTATGAATGCAGAGTACAAGCTGGATCCTAGACTATAAACTCTGCTAAAACATTTGGTGTACCCTTTATAATTTCATTAAACATTTAATGGTACCGACTATCTGAACGTCCGGCCTTTGCAGGAAGATGAAGTTATACATACAAATCACAATGGTGTGTGCTCAGTGATGGTGGAGAACACCATATGACCTGTGTAATAAGTGTTTCAGAATCCCACAACAGTACACAAACTGAGTATTGGTGAACTTGGTGCCATGATGCTTGCTCTGACGGTTATTTATTTTTTTAGTTTGTGTTGGGTGCTTTGCCCTCCACCCCTTGCCTGTGTTTTTTTAACATGGGGGGTGTGGGGGAAGAAGCCCCTCAACAAAAAACAACCTAAAATGTAATGGACACAGCACTTCCTCGCCAGAGTATGCATCACAGTGTCACTGAGTTGAGGCTCTGCCCACATATCATCTTTTCCAACATGGGGTATTTAAACACAAACTAAAAACCCAAAAAGCGGCGGGCGTGAATCCTGAACGGGTTACTGGGCGTCAGTCAAATGGGACCTAAGCCAATTCCTATGGAAATGCCGGTGGTCCGGTATTCTCCACTATTGCCGTGTGCTCTTTGGTATACACAAATAGTACCAGTCATAGCTGGTTTAGCCATTTCGTGATGAAAAACACTGCCATACTCAACAGTTGTCAGGAGTACTTGCAGTGCAATTATTTTTTTTCTGCTTCAAAAGCAAGACAATTTTCAGGTGACATTAAGTATTCAATTTACAGTGAGACTGTTATAAACCCGGTTTACATGGTGTTAATATAGTTGTAAAGTTAGCCACGTATGAAGTCTAATAACCCCAGTGTACTGTCAATGGTTTCCAGAACTGCCACATAATATTGGGAGGGGCGAAATGGTTTCCAGAACTGCCACATAATACTGGGAGGGGCGAAAAGGCTGTATTAATATGGGGCCCTAAATATGCGTGCGTGTGTGTGTGTGTGTGGGTTAGACAGGACTATTTTAAAATAAACACATAAACCAATATAGTGGGGAGATCAAAAAGACTTCACACACATGACCAAATTTATAATAATATTAACAAATGTAAACAATAAAGTTTATGTTCCCTTTAAGTGTCATACTCAAATGTTTTTAGTGCGTTACATTTTCCAAAATTGGACTGACCAGACACTGTGTTCTTTGGTCTGTTGCTTATTTCCTGGAGATGGTTCCTGGAACCCAATAGCAAGACCTTTATTTTCCTTTCAATATGAGACCGCTATAAAGAAACCAACGTGTTCTGAAGTGCAGTGAAGCCCATGCCATTGTTCCTGCACCCAAATAGTTGAAAATTCCTAGTAAAGCATTGCAGACATCAGGCTAACCACTAATACATAAAGAGAACTGTTAGGGCCCCATAATTATACTCTGGGGTGTTCCATCAATAAAAGTTCTCTATTGGAAGAGCTCTTACTTATTCTAACAAAGGTGCACAGTTTGTGATGTGATTTTAAAATCAGTGTGTTACTGTGTCCAAGACCTAGAAGCGTGTATATATATCCAGTACCTAGGCGTTACACAGTATGTATTACGGCACTTTGTAATATTTTGTTAGCTGTATGTATGTAAATAAAGACACAAACACCTGGTGGCACTCAGCAGCGAGGCTGACAAGCCTCCCTCACCAGAAAGGACAGCAGTCCTCAGACACTCAATCCTCTTCCTCTCAGGATGACCCCGGCAACTCAAGTCTGTTCCCGGACCTGGGTTGCCGGCATACTAGAGTGAGACATCCAGCACCTCAACCACTAGCGCCACTGGGCTGACCCATATTCCAGAACATCATGTCGTAAGTCTAACTACTTACAGGGAAAAAAACAAAAACATTTTTATTTCATGTGAAAGTGAAGACAGGTTTGTACATGTTTTTCTTGCATCTTCCCTACTCTTAGACTGACAATTTTTCCAAGACATTCTCTACAATTCAAAATGAAAGGCTCTGCAGTGGAGTGCAAACATTTCACATGCTCTGATTTTAAAACAAGTTTAAGGATGTAACAAGATAAATTCAGACTTCATGCAAGTTCTCCGATGCTAGATAAGGTCTGAGTGTTGGCCCACCAGTGCAGTGGCAAGGCGTCTGCCTGTGACAGTGACATCCTGAGTTTGGGAACGGACTTGAGAGTAGGGTCGGGGGAGGGGGGAGGAGGATTGAGCATCCAAGGGTTGGCTCTCCTTCTCTGGGTGTGTGTAGGGGATTGAGTGTCCAGCGCAATAGGGACCCCTGGCGGAGGCTGGGGGATCCACTGCGATTGGCGCCTAGATAGCGGGAGGTGGGACTGATGTCGGGTTTGTCCCAAGGATGTCACTGCACATCCCACCTCCAGGGAATCACGGCGTTACCAAAAAGGCCAGTCCTCCCGCTATGATGCTCCGCTTCACTGCTGTCTTCGCTACCCTTCGGGGGTGTGTGTGTGTGTGTGTGTGGGGGTGCTCCCGTGGCCATGACCTGGGGGATAAGCCAGGGTTTGCCATTTCTTGACTGTGGGAGGGACACCCGCAGTGGGATAAGCCTGGGCACGATGAGGACGCATGGCAGTGGGGGATGAGCTTCTGGGTAAGGGGCGGGCTCTGACCAAAAAAAAAAAAAAAAAAGATAAGGTCTTTGATAAGAATTTTCAAATCCCTCCAGAAGATCTGTGCCATGATTCCAGTGTATTCCCAAGATCGCATGTTGCGACGCTTCAGCCCCTTGCATTAAAAAAGTAATGCACTAGTCACTTTTGACAAGCTGGCAAAAGCAGTAAAACTCGCGCAAATCTGTAAAAACCTTTGAAAATCGCATTAAAATGTTTTGACGCATTTGGCGTGCCAGTCTGCATCTAAAATTGGGACTTGCACCAGCATCACGGTCTTTAAAAATAGCAATTTTATTTTGTTTTACAAGCAATAAATGGCATGACACCTTAGAGTTCACTACAGCAATAAGGAAAATAGGGAGCATTTCATACCTTTAATGGTCCTCATTTCTCTCAGTGACAACTGTCAGGTTCACTTTTGCAACAAATGAAAATTACATACCTACCGTAATTCCTGATCTTTCTGTGTATTGTCGCCATTCATCACTGGTGGGCAGTGAGCCAGAGAAACAGGACCCCGAGGGATTTTTTTTTGCAAGAGGAGGAGTCAACGTCGAGATGGCGCCACCCTCGATGCCGACGTAATGTGTGGCGCTCGCGGGTTTGACAGTGACCGTTGTCGACGCCTCCTCAGCCCCAATTCTGCACGTCAGAGAGATGCGGAGAAATGAGGGTGGACAAGGGAGCCTGAGGGACTGCAAAAGGAAAGGATGTAAAACCAAAGGAGGAATATGCTGAAGAGAGGACAGGAAAGGAGGAAGCCTAAGGGACTGGGAGATTAGGGCCCCAATCTCTGGGCGAGAAGGAATGGGTGGAATAGGGAGGGATAGGAGGACAGAGGAAGGAGGAAGAGGAGACACCGGCCCCGAGACATTGCCCTGGACTGCTCTGGAGAAATTATGACACAGGTTGAGCAGGCAGGCCAGAGGAAGAAGGCAAGGCCTGAAGAGGATGGCACTTATTTAGGGGATCACAGGCAGGACAAAGGCTAAGGACGGGTCGGTGTCTCCCCCTCCTGCAAAAAAACTGAGCCAGAATAACTAGCTTAAAAGGCTCTGGAGAGCAACCCCAGGTGATTGGAACTTAGTTATTTGCCCGGGGGGGGGGGGAGACAAGAAGGGTAAATAACATACACTCCTGAAGGAGGGTAAAAACCAACCACAAGGAGGCACAAGGACGTTGGGGATAACTGAGGGAACCACCAGAGTCCCTTCCTGCCACCAGACTCCTCAAAAGGCACAAGAGGAGCCAGAAAAAAAAACCCAGGCGCTCGTGCTGGGCTGAGAGGGCTCTGGCAATTCCCAACAGCAGCTGCCTGTCTGCCCCCCAGAGGAAACAAAAACCCAACCCCTAAGGGAGGGAGGGAGAAGGTACTGGAAATGGACCAAGGTCCAAATGGGAGGCAAACAGGGAGGAGGAGGAGACTTGCCCAGAGACTGAGGCCTGAGAGGGGAAGGTGGGGCGGGATTCAGTGATGAATGGTGAAGATACACAGAAAGATCAGGCATTACAGTAGGTATGTAATTTTCATATCTTGTCTGTGTCAATCTTCACAT
Source organism: Neoceratodus forsteri (assembly GCA_016271365.2). Classification (NCBI taxonomy): domain Eukaryota; kingdom Metazoa; phylum Chordata; order Ceratodontiformes; family Ceratodontidae; genus Neoceratodus; species Neoceratodus forsteri. The sequence goes on from CM028136.1 coordinate 41,654,906, forward strand.
TCATCACCTGATAGTGATACCAAGCCCCCTCAAAGGGGCCCAGAACCTCCCTAAGGGACAAAAGTCCCTCAGCCTCCAGTGGGGGAGACACTAGAGGAGGGAACCCTAGCAGGTCTGGCTAAGGCGAGGTTCTCCTAGCAGGAGAAGGAAGGCACCCCTGAAGCTCTCGCCTCACCCTACGGTAACAAAGATGGGTTCCCCGGAAAGAGAGGGCAGTCACCCTACGTCGGGCCAGGGGTGATAACCGAGAGAGATAAAGCCACACCATCCGCTTGATGCAGATCATTGTCCCCACCGACCTGGAAGCCACCTCGCTGGCATCGTATGAGGCCCTTGCTTGGTGCCTCGCTAGCTCCAGGCCCCGTGCAGAGAGAGCAATGGCCTGACTGGTTGACTCTGAGTCAGGCAGAGATGCTAGGATTTGATCTAGCAGAGACCACAAGTGCCTTTTGTAGGCAGCATGGTGGGCCTGATATGAAGAGATACACAAAAGGAGGCGTGTTGAGGAGAAAGCTCTCCTCCCCCAAAAATCCAACTCAGCTGAGTCGGTCTGGGGTCGATCACGCCATGGGTTTCTATGCCCAGAGGGTATGTTCAGGAGATTCACGCCCGATGGGGGGTGAGGCAAGGCTCCTGGAGACCGGAGACAATACTCAAATTAGGGCCTCGGGGCTAGGGTTGGTTTGAGGATATCGCCAGGCCCGGTATGACACCTCCTGAAAGGGATTAGGTCAGGCTGAAACCATTAGGTTCGCCGCACTAAACTCACCTAAGAAGGCGGACACCGATCGGTCAGTACTGCGTTCACCAAGGGTGGAAATATGGAGCTCATCGAGCAAACCCGATAGGAAGCACCGATAGCTGGAAAGATCAGCCACTGGGGACAGATGGACATAAGAGTCCTCTCTCAGAGAAGGAAGATGAGGGAGCCGATGAGTCTGGACAGCCAGGTTCTGGCTGCACAGGGGAGTGGTGAAAAAACCTCCTGGTCCATGGACTGATAATAGGCAGGGAACAGTACAGCCATGGACCTGAACTGTTCCCAGGTGAGGGGCCCCATAGGACTGGAGTGATCTGGGAAAGGGGAGGAGTTGGCAGAGAGACCAGACACCTCTGAGGAGAGGCACGACCTCTGCCTGGGCAAGGGGACCTGCCGGGAGACCTCAAAGGAGGAGGCGATCCGGTGGTTCCAGCAGACGAAGGTCGTTTAACTGAGCTGGAGTGGCCAGAGCTGAGCCTGAAAGTAGTAATTCCCCCGCGAGGAAACTGGGGGGCCGCATGAGCCCAGAAGGGTGGCCCCTAACCACTGAAGAAGAGGTCCCTCTCTAGGAAACCTCAGGGGAGAAGATCGGACCAGCACTGTGACTACTCCCTGAATCCCCATGGGTTCCCAGGAAAGGGCGCCACCCTGAATCCAACCTCCTCAACCCTTTAGAGAGAGCCCTTCCTCTCGTGAATCAGCTGAGGCAACCGACATCCCACAGCCGCCTCCTGAGAGACAGCCGGAGTAGTGCCCTCCCCTACCAGAGGTGCTCCAGCCAACCCAGAAGTAGGGTCAGTAAGAACCACCACTGGAGGGGGTACGCTTCCCCAGGTGACAGATCACCAACTCCAGGCTGTCCTGAGGCATCACCCAGGGCACCACAAGACTGGTCGGCGCCACCGACCCTGGAATCGGTTGAAGCCATCCGCTCCATGGGAGGGGGCTGAACTGGAGCCGCTGCACTGGAGGAAAAGGAATCAGTGGACTCCTGAGAATCCGGGAGCCAGTCTGGGTCAGCCTCAGAATCATCCTCCCCAGAGGAGGCCCAAACCCAGACTACTCCCCGATCCCTCTCAGCTGTGGTGCCTAGAGGGACACCGAAAACTGGCCTCGCACTGCCCCCAACCCAGGCACGGCGAACAGTGTCTGAGTCAGAGACGGCGCTGGAGGCTAGCCCCGTGCCACCAGCAGAGCCGCCCCGATCCCCTGTGCCACTGAATCACGGGCGGCACCAGTGGGCGGCGCTGGCCTGGAGGCCTCAGACTGTGACACCAGGGAAGCCTTCACCTCCAAGAAGGCGACTGCCTGAACGGTGCCGCCCTCCTGACCCTCAAGGGGGCCAGGCCAGGCCTCCTGCACCGTGGAAGGAGTTCCTGCCACGGCAAGGCTGGAATGGTGAAACCCCCTCCTCCGTGGGCCGTATAGGCCTGGTGGGGACCCAGAGGAAGGGCCGAGAGTCCTGCTCTTGGCGACTTGTGCGCATGTCCCCAAGTTGGCAGCTCACATCCGACCTTCAGCAGCGTAACTCCAGAACACAGCGATCAATGGAGAAACAGGCATCGCATCTGTCCATATCGTGGTTTGGTCCCAAGCAGGTAAGGCAGCAGTCATGCAGATCCGTGATGGAGTAAAGTTGGCCGCAGGGACACTGCCACATCGGAGGCCGACCTGTCCTCGAAGATTTTCCTTGTCCCTGAATCAGACATGACTGGATGGAAAAACAAAAATCAAAAACAGCACTTCGGTGTTGACGAGAAATAAATGGGAAGAGGACAGAGCAGCAGAACTAGGACTGAAGAAAACTAACCGCGGACTAGGCACTTAGAAATAATGGCGTGCCGAGATCGTGCTCACGCGACGGTGGGAGAAGCAAAACTGGGGCTGAGGAGGTGTTGACGGGTTACTGTCCAACCCGCCATGTATTAAGTCAGCCTCGAGGTGGCGCCGTCTCAACAGCGGCCAACTCCTCTTGCAAAAAAAAAAAAAAGATCCAGTGGAGTCCTGATCCTTTGGCTCACTACCCACCAGTGATGAATGGTGAAGACTGACGCAAACAAGATCATGTATTCATTTTTTCAGGCAGGAGATCTTTGCAATGGAAAGGACAAGAAACATATTTTGTTTTGCCTGAAAGATTGTCTTCTGGGGCCCCTTATACATTGGGACCCTACAACATTTTCCTTATAATCCTTCCCTTAACGTGGCCTGAAAGGTGCCTGAGGGCCCAACTGCATGCCAGCCCAGGACCACAGAGAGAGACTCCTTGCAGGAAGATATCCTTTAAAGGGGCAGTGTCAGCTTTACCCCTCCGTTTTTGTTAATATCTGTGCAGCGTGCCTTTTGACACACACCTAAGTAATTTGCAATGTAGAATTTCAGCAAAAATACCTGCTTTATAAATATTTAGCAAAGTTCGTCTTTTCTTTGGGCCACCCATAACTCCACCGACCCAGGAAGCATAACCCCATTGAGGATGCATGTCAGCACTGAGCGCAGTCACGAAGTGGTATTTTATACCGCCTGGTTTAATAACATGTTGCCCAAATAAACTCTAAATCGCGAACTGCCCTGGTAATTTAAATTACAACTGGGCCAGTGTGGCTGCAATTTACTTTACAACTGGTGCACGTAATCCCGTGCATAGTGTAGAATAAAGATGTGTGCAGATCACGTGCATGTGCAAATGTGCCACCCTTGGCATGCGTGTGGGTTTGGCACTGGTTTGAGAAGTGAGCTACGCGTTGAAAACTCAGTCATTCAAAATTACAGAACAGTCATTGGGATGCGGCATGTTGCAAAGCGCAGGCGGCGTCGTCTACTTTGTGACAATGTGATCTGAATGGCGGCGTCCTCAATAGAGTTAATTCAGCATCGTGGTTATCAGCCCGAGCAACACAAATTTTGCTAAATATTTATAAAGACAGGTATCTTTGCTGAACTTCTATGTAGATGGGTTATTCTACATTGCAAATTACTTGGGTGCGTTATAAAGGCACACACTCAATAACGGAGTGCTAAACAATTGAACCTAATAAGCACTATCAGCTCTTTGCAAAGATTTCCATTTTCTCTGAATGCGGCTCCACCCTCCTGTTCAGACATTTGGTGACTTCTGTTTAGGAGGTGTGGAGGCGTGCTCCATTCAACCCTATGAAGTGTCCTTTTTAATGCCTTATTTTAGATTTTAAAAGGCATAGCTGTTAGCCAAGCTATGGCTTCGAATTTTACCAAAATTCCTTTTAAAATCTATTACAAAAGAAGGCATTAACATAATTAACAAAAAAAGATTCTCCCATAGAGCTGTATAAAGCACGCCTCCACACTGTCCCCTATTCAGACTTCAACCATTGTCTGAACATGGGGGCAGAACTAGCAATACTGGAAGTGGAACGGATCGTATGGCCAGCCCCTCAGGGGCAAACTACTTCCCTACTAAAGGGCAATTATTAAAAATTGGCTTCTAGGAACTCTGACGCAGGCAAGGGAGCTTCCTGTTTGTTTTCTAAGCATGAAACAGGTTCCCTTTAAGAAGATAATCTCAGTTCAGTAAATAAAAACGAAAACCACGTCACAAGAATTTAAAATGGAGACAGATGGTTATATTTTCAAAAGAAAAGTTCACAAAACTGATATTGTTTCTTAACATGCCATTAAATAAGAGAAAAATACCATCAATTCTGTGTGAGAGAACCAAGATTTAATTTATTAAAGGCAAAGCTGATTCCAGCAATCGCTGCACAAGATGTGGCACAGACAGACAGAAACACAAAAGCTTTAGAACACAAACCAGTTTCTGGATGGGGGTGGGGTTCTCATTCCCTTTGACCAAGGGAGGTGTGGGCCCCCGTTCCACTGAAACCCTAAACATTCCAACACCATATTCTCATGCAGAGTTTGGACTTGATGCCTGGTACTGAAAGAGGTGAATACTGCACTGGGTTGAACTCTTGGGTGAAACTGTGTGCAACAGTTCAAACACTGGAATGTCATAGCTGCCTTGTTGTGTTGTCATATGTAAGCTGGAAGAATGCAATTACATGTCTTTCCACACCCACAGGTTTTACTTGGGGGCATAAAACGCTTTCATAAGAAGCTTTCACCTTTGGTTAGGCCACACGTGAGTGGCGTTACCTATATTTCAGTATGTTAGAACATGTTCATTTGGCTTCTGTTCTGTGGAGAAGAAGGAAATTTATACACCCCTACTAAAAGGCCAATATCCATCGATGAGTGACCACTGACTGATTATATTACGGAACTTCTACCACTGCAGATAATAATGGTGTCTTCTCAAAGTTTTCCTGTTTGTATCCCCCGGCTTGAACTGTCCCAGCTCCCAAGTTCCCTATTTATGCCACAAAAAGCACAACTTGCACAGTATTTAGACGTTTTAAACAGACTCAGTTTTTTGTCCATAAAGTGTTCCTTTCCTACATGTAAATGAAAACAGAAATGTTTTCCCCATTATCATGATTACAACATTCAGCTTTTTCTTCTGCCCATTAAATAACAAATAAAATGGTTTTCTTTTAAACTGCCTTGACCAAAAACTGTCAAAGGAAAAGAAGTCTTTCCTGTGTATTGCATTCATGACCTGCACGTTTTCGATTCCTGCTCTGAAACCCATGGTGCTAGCTTGGCTTCCATGCTAGAATGCAAAACCCGTAGTATTACTGTGCCAGCCCAATGGTCTGGGTATTGTTCGCCAATCCCTCCCTCCCCCGACCCGGCGCGGGCACAACGTGCAGCAGCATATGTCCTATACGTACTGCCCATGCATTTATGCTCTTGACCCTTCATCTGTGCCCTGTTTTGCTGAACCAGCAGCACTGCTGGACTGAATTGCTTCGTTTTAATGGCGTGTTGCAGATCAGGAACAAAACTACTGTCAGCAGGCATTTAAAAAAAAGAAAAAAGAATGAGTCACTTGAGGCTTCTAACTAGCAATTTAAAAGAATTCAGACCGAGAACTCATGAGACAAGGCGAGGTCCACCTACTGCAAGGCTGGTATGCTATAGTAAAATCTACTAGAAGAATCAAACACACAAATTTAAAACCCCCTCAGCAGTTAGCTGCTTCTTCAACAGAACACTGCTGTGCACACTGTATCCCAGTTTTAGCTAGAATTTCTACAGAACGAATCACAAATACAGTATCGACTATTGTAATCTCTACTGTGGATATTAACATGAATGACTAGCAATTGTCTTCTAGCAAAGGGTGGGTGCCGTGGGATGAAGTGCTTTGTTGTTTTTTCTCTCACTCACAGGATACCCCTTTCTTTGTTAGACCAGGAGATACCATCAATTAAATACATGTACAAAAAATATCTCCTCCCCCCAGCACCACCACCTCTGACGAGGAGAACTAGTGCGCAGGTCCTTCATTACTACATTCAGATTACAAGCACCTTCTTTTAGGTGGGTATAGAAAGTGGTTTCTTGCTACAGCAATATAATAAAGACATTTTAGCTACCTTCCCAATCAGCGAAGCAATCTTAAGTTAATTCCTTTTTTTTCTTTTTTTAAAAAAAAAAGAAATACGATTTTTGTTGAACTCCATCGCTAGAACTCATCCCACTTGCTCTATTTCTCTGCTTCACTTTCCTACACAGTCCGAGAGTGTCCAAGACATGCACAATGGAAAGGATGAGAGGAGGCTCCAGTGGCAAGCACTTGTTTGGTTTTATCGCTAACCGAGTGAGACGAATGACGTTTTCTTCCTTCGGAGGAAAAGTCGGACAGCGTGGTAGTGTTGGTTCTTGGTTGGGTTTTGAGTTGCTCAACAGCAACCGTGCACACTCAGCGGTTTGGTGGAACACTACGCCTCTTGACAGTGAGAAACACAGAGAGGAGGAGCTGCCACCCGCGGGACCGTGTGGGTCATTACCGCAAACCCAACATGCCAATGGTTTTTGTAGCCTTAATTCACAGGGTTGTGCCATCAAGCCACCCTCAATGTGGCGGATTCATGGTGCCTTGCCCCCGCTTCTGTTTCTGCTGCATTAGCAACTGCTCCAGGGCTGAAGGTCCAGGATGCATCATTGAGCTAGACCAGATTGACTGAAAACAAAAAAGTAAAAGAATGTATCAATATTAACAAAATAACACAGGGAATACGTCACCTCAGCATGAAAAGGATGCATTAGCTACTGCTGATATAGAATTATAAAATGGGTTTCAAAGATCGTGAAACCTGATTGGCTGAGGATCATCTTTACCTGTGCTGTTATCTCAGCACTGGATAGAGATCCAGCAGCATCTTGAATTAAAACAGCACTAACCCCACAACCCTGACTGCCATCATAAGTCACTGAAAACCTTTAACTAGGCCCTAAAATAAAACAGCCTTAAATAATGATAAAAAAATTATTTTCCCTCATAGGCCTCCTCTTACACAAAAATACATTAATTAAGAAATGAAGTACTGAAGTAGAGCTTTAATTTCTGACATTTCTTTGCTGACCATGAAAAGTCCCCTCCTATCCTTACCTGCTTACCACGAAATCTCTGCTTTAACTCATTACAGATATAAAAGACGCCCTGTTTTTTTGCGGGGGGATGGAAAGGATGAGAAAGGACTTAGTAAGGTTGGAGGAATGGTCAAAGAATGGCAGCTTAAATTCAAAGCAAAGAAGTGCAAGTAATGCACCTGGGAAACAAAACCCAGGGAAGAGTACACGTGGGGGGTACTAACATCAACAAAAATGGAAAGGGACCAGGGGATAGTCATATCAGATGACCTAAAGGTAAGCAAGCAATGTGAGAAGGCAGTAAGGAGAGCTGGGGGGATACCTGGATGTATAGGGAGAGGCATCACCACTAGAAAACAGGAAGTTGTAATCCCTCTTGAGACCCCATCTGGAGTACTGAGTGCAGTTCTGGAGACCCCATCTCTGCAAGGACATAAGACAGGATGGAGGCAGTCCATAGGAGGGCAACTAAAATGGTGCAGGAAAAGCAAAACGTTGCTAGCACTTAACCCATAAGAGGGACAAATTCTCTTTTTCTGAAAGATGCTACCCTCTTGGACTTTGATTCCCTTGAGGTACTTGAAAGTTTCTATCATGCCCCCCCCCCTTTCCTTGAGGGTATACATATTAAGCTCCTTTAGTCCCTCTTTGTATGGCTTCTGGTGCAGACCCTACACCACTTTAGTTGTCCTCCTATGAACAGCCTCCATCCTGTCTATCCTTGTGGAGATGAGGTCGCCAGAACTGCACACAGTATTCCAGATGAGGTCTTACCAACTGTCTGTACAGAGGGATAACAATTTCCTGTTTTCTACTGGTGTTGTCTCTCCCTATGCACCCCAATATCCCCCAGCCCTCCTTACTGCTCTCTCACATTGCTTACCTACCTTTAAGTCATCTGATATGACTACCCCAGGGTCCCTTTACATTTTTTTTTTTTTATTGTTGTATCTCCCCTGGTGCATTACTTTTCACTTCTTTGCATTGAATCTTAGCTGCCACATGTTGACCATTCCTCCAACCTTGTCACATCCCTTTCATCCTTTTCCACCCCACCTTGCATATCAACCTTGTTGCAGATCTTTCATCTGCAAAGAGGCATACAATAAGGCACTCCAGGAATTAATCACCCCCTAGGGGTAATATGGTACTCAACTGCACCTCATGCCACATTACACCCCAGGGGTGACTGCAAGAAAACAAGCAGACGGCTGTCCAAGCATAAGGTATACAGGTTCCTGTGGCCCTCAGTTCCAAGTGTTTGTTGGGACCATTGAGTTTGATTCTTCATTTAGTTGAGGCAGGATTGAGGGATTCTAGCTGGTGAGTTTGTGACTGTGTGTTTGAGGTCTTTTCTTAACTGCTATTTCTGTGGGCTTTTCCATTTAGTTTGGGCAGGATTGAGGGATTCTAGCTGATAGGTTTGTGACTGTGTGTTTGTAATTGGCTGTGTCTGGACCACGGTGAGTGAAGTGAAGAGCCACTGCCAGAGGACTCCTTGGCTGATTGTTTTTGGACACAGCCTGTGGTATAGTCCCAACCCACAACCCACCCCCCCAGGGCTCGCCTTACATTTATAGGGTGGGTCCCACAGGTCTAGCAACATCCTGCATCCATACAGGAAGTAGGGAAGAGAGAAAGCATAACAAAAAAACAAAAGAAAAAACAAGTATTTGGGAGATAACAAATAGCAGTCTTAAGCAGGTAGTTGATTGAGGGGGAAACAGACATGATGGGAGTAGTGCAGTGCAGTGGTTGGGTGCAGCTGTCTTCAGGGAGACATTCTGGCTGCAAGCTGTGATACTGCCCCATCTGCAAGCACCTCTCTGGGCTGAGGAGGAGGTTACCTGTCTCCCAGCAGAGTTGGCCAAGCTGAAGCTGCATCCACCCCACCCAGAGAATACCGGTCCAAAATCTGTACCTCAAAGGATGCTAGGAAGAGGAGGATTGAATTACGGTTGGCTCAATGCATGGGTCCAAGACACCTCCCCAACTGGTCCCTGCTTAGTAACCCCTACACTTTGGAGGAACGGAAAGCCCCACTCAGGAACCAAGGCTGGGACCAGGGAGGATCTCCCAGGATGGAGCCCCAGGGAAGGGAGGCAGGGGACCCTGGAGGAGGGGAAAGCTTCCCCTAGTGGGGGACTCTATTGTCTGGGGAGTGGAGTTAGGGACACCTAGCAGGGAAACGAGGGAGGTCAAGTGCCTCTCAGGAAGCGCTGCATGGAGGGATGGGAAGCAGATCCATAGCATCACTATGGCAATAGTTAGGAGGGAGCAGCTGGAAGTTATTGTCCACCTGGGGACCAATGACCTGGCCAGGAGAAGGGTGGCGTTAGCTAGAGCCCAGGAGGATTTCAGGAAGCTGGGGGGAACCTGAAACAGACAGCACACTTTGCCTCATTCTCAGAGGTGCTACCTGTCCAGGGCACAGGGGAAGCTAGGGCACTCCACATCTCTACCTTCAACTCCTGGTTGAAGGAATGGTGTGGAAGGGAGGGTTTTGGCTTCATAGGGGACTGGGGCCCGACCTGGGCAGATGCGAGCTTATATAGGGAGGATGGCCTGCATCTGTCCAAGAAGGGATATTGGTCCTCTGTGAGAAGTTTAAATGCTTCAGCTGTGAGCATTTAAACTGGCCAAGGGGGGAGAGCCAGTAGGGTCAGGAGGCTTAGGAACACACACCCCCATGGGAACATGCAGAACATATGTTGACTACAGGAACAGTTAAAGCAGGCAGGTGAAGAATGTATAGAGAGTGATATAGGGGGGTAAGAGCACACAGGAAAGGAAACCGGGATGGGGGAAAGACGCTGGAGAGGGAGAACAAGAGTAGAGGAAGGGCAGACTGCAAAACATGGAAGGTCATGCTAATGAATGCCCGTAGCCTAGGAAATAAGGTTCCAGACCTGGAGGCCTTGTTGGCAGATGCAGACCTTTGCACAGCAACAATAACAGAGATGTGGTACTCTGCTAATCATGGCTGGGAAGTCAATGTACCAGGCTATACACTGTTCAGGAAGGGTAAAAAGGGTGGGGGAGTGGCCCTGTACATCAGAGATTGTATAAAGGCTACAGAAGTTCAGGGAAGACAGGGGGAGGCTGAGGTAATGTGGGTCACCCTGGAGCCAGGGAATGGAACAGCAATAAGGACAGGGGTGATCTACAGACCTCCGACACAGAGGGAGGAAGTAGACAGGGAACTAGTGGAGAACATACTTGACATGGCAGCTAAAGGTGAAATCCTGCTACTGGGGGATTTCAATATGCTGGACATGGATTGGGCCACCCAGATGGCTGTTTCAGCCAGAAGCACAGCCATCCTGGAATCCCTGCAGGGGGTTGGACTCAGGCAGCTGGTGCATGAGCCAACCAGGGACAAGTCAATTCTGGACCTGGTATGGACCAATGGGAACAGAGTCGAAGAAATACAGGTGGAAGTGCAACTGGGGTCCAGTGACCATCACATGGTGTGGTTCAGCATGGAGACATGGACTCAAACCACACAAGGGCAAAAGTATTCAATTTCAGGAGGGTGGATTTCACTGAAATTGGTGAATGTATACAAGCAGTCCTAGGGAAGGGAGCGGTAACAGAGGGGGTGGAAGAACAATGGGAGCAACTGAAAGGAGCCATAGTGGATATAACATACCAATGCATTAGGATAGTGGCCAAAGGGAAAAGAAATGAAAATTACGTACCTACCGTAATGCTTGATGTTCCTGTGTATCTTTACCATTCATCACTGGTAGGTGTCTGCCAGAGACAGGCACCCCATGGGAGTTTTTTTTAGGAGGAGGGACTGACGCTGTTGGTGTCGCCGACGTAATACGTGGCGCTTGCGGGTTGGCCAGTAACGTCTGTTTGGTCCTCCTCCACCTCAGTTCTGCGCGAAGGAGAGACAGTAGAAGAAAGTAAAGAGAAAGAAGGGTGGGGCAAGAGAGCCCAAGAGACAGTAAAAAGGAAAGGAAACTAATGAACTGAAAAAGAGTAGGCTGATGAGAGGACAGGAAAGAGAAGGAGGGGCCTGACGGTTGCAGACCAGGAGGGCCCCAGTCCCTGAGCGACCAAAGGAGGAGAAGGGAGGAAGAGAGAGGGAAGAAGGTATGAGATGAGGGAGGGAGGGAAGGGTAGTCTTTGGTCCTCAAACAACAGAGGCAGCTGTGGAGGGGCATCAGGGTAGAACCCTGGTGAGAGTTATGACCTGAACCCTAAGTGCTCTGAAAGCAAAAACGCAGCAGAGCTGCAAGATTTTACAGCTGAGCCCCAGATTTAGGCAGAACCAGCACTGCTCTGAGGGAGCACAAAACGAAAGGAGGTTGTGTCATGAGTTCGGAGAGAGGCCACCCCCAGGCTCAATCCCAACAGATCAAGGACTGTCACAGTCCTCGCTCCCCCTACCCCAGAAACATCAAAGGGTTTGGGGAGGGGAGAAAAACGACATATGGAGGAAGGGTAAGGGCATCCTGGGAGGGCCAAGGCACCTTCCATAGACTGGCAGACCCAGAGAGTGGGTCAGACAAGGTGTCCAGAAGAGGAGGGACCCCTCCCGGAGACCTAGGAAGTAGAACCCCGAAGAGTTCGAGACTTGCTCGAAGCTAGACCCTGCCCAACAGACGCCTCCAACGTCGGAAGAACTCCGGAAGGGGTACAATAGAGGCGGACATCTCAGGGACTGAGGCCTCAAGAGGAAAGGTGGAGGGATTCAGTGACGAATGATGAAGATGCACAGGAAGATCAAGAATTATGGTATGTATGTAATTTTCATATCTTACGTGTGTTAATCTTCACCATTCATCACTGTTGGGTGAGTACTGAGCACCCTCGAAGGGGGCCCAATAACCCTGAGAGAAAAAACATCCCTCAGTCCCCCGGGGAGAACGGGGCTGTGGGAGGGGACTTCCACTAGCCAGTTCAAGGCTGGGACTTAGAGTGAGACAGGGTTCCCCAAACCTTAGGGGAAGGAAGGCACCCCTGAAGCTCCCGTTTCACTCTGTGGGAAAACAGATGGTTCCCCTGGAAGGGGGAGGCCAATAACCTGCACCGGGCCAAAGGTGACAATCTCGACAAGCGAAGCCATGCCATCCAACTAATGCAGATCGCTGTCCCTGCAAGCCGTTAAGTGACCTCAATGGCGTCATATGACGCCCTTGACTGGTGCCTCGCCAACTCCAGGTCTATAGCTGCGAGGGCAATGGCTTACCGGGGAGCCTCTGAATCAGGCAGCAATGCTAGGGCCTGCCCCAGTATCACCCACAGATGCCTGCTGTAGGCAGCGTGGTGCACCTGATGTGAAATAATTGCTAAAAGGCTCCGCGCTGAGGAGAAGACTCTTCACCCCATCCGATCCAACTCTCAAGAATCTGTCTTGGGGGGGCCAATCGCGGACCGAGCGTTGAAGCCCTAAAGGGGTGTCCAGCCGCATCAGTCCAGATGGTGGAGGAGGCAAGGTGCCTGGGGACCCGCGGGTTGCACAATACCTCCTGTGGCAGTCTTTAGGGTCAGGTTCCTGGAAATATGGACGCTGCCAGGCACTGTACGATGCTTGCCGGAAGGGAACCGACCAGGATGGGACTACCAAATGGTACGCCCCGTGTTTGCCTAGGAAGGCCTGCGTCGCATGCTCGGTATTGTCCGTAGCATAGCGGGAGATGTGCGAGTCCCTAACCAAACTTGACAGGAAGTGCTGATACTGGGCTTGATCAGTGTCAGAGGACAGGTGGACTGAAGGTTCCTCTTCCTCAGTGGAGGAAGATGAGGAGGTCGAGGAGCTTGACGAATCAGATTCTGGCTGCGGCGACGGAACTGGTCGGAAGACCTGCTCGGCCCATGGCCCTAACATACTGAGGAATGCTGCCGCCTGAGACCTGAACTGATCCCAAGTCATAGGTCCCAAAGGCCCAATGTGGCCTGAGAAAAGGGAGCTGGTGCAGAGGCATGGGTGAGCCTGTCACCTGATGTGACGTGCCTCTGCCAGGGCTAGCAGGATCCACAGGACAGCTTGGCATCAGAGGAAAACAGCAGGTCTGTAGATTCACCATCCTATCCTGGAAATCAAAACGGTGAGGGCTTAACCCTGTAGGGTGAGCTACCCTATGAGGGGACCTGGGCCGTATGGATCCAGAAGGATGGACTCCAGCCCCACCCAGAGGGAACTCCGTGGGAGAACCCAAAGGGAGAACAAAGGGCTCGGCACTACGGCACCTCCCCTGACCCCAAAAGGTCACAGAAGTATGTCGCGGTCCCTTGCCCCTCATCCTCAACCCTGAGGACTCTGCGGAAGCCCTCTTCTTCGACCCCTGAGCCAAGGGCTCCCTCTACTCCACAGACCCCCCCCCCCGGAGAGGGCCTCAGGAAGAGGGGACTCAATCTTGATTCTGAGAGGGGGAATGGCGCCGTGAACGGCAGCCACTCCCTCACTCAGGAACCCAATTGCCATCCTGGCAGTAGAGGGACCAGAAGGTTGCAGCTGGCCTCCCGAGCCAGGGGTGGCTGGGAGATCCGCATGAACCCCAGTCACCTGAGCCACTGGAGGGGGCACCTGTGGAGATGCAAGGGTGCTGGGTCATGGGGAACCCTCTGACTCCCAAGAGTCAGGCAGCCAATCTGCATCTGCCTCAGAATCCTCCTCCTCCAAAGAGGAGACAATTATGAAGGGCTCTGGATCGGCGGCCCTGAGGGATCCCTCAGTTACGGCACTGCGACCGGGCCCTGCACCCCTTGCAGTGCTGCTCCGATCACCGGTGCCTTGCCGGGATCAGAGACAGTGCCGACGGGTGGCACCAAGGAATGCCCCACGCCGGGACCCGCAGCCGTGGGTCCAGACAACGGAAGAGCCTGGACCTCCGAGGAGGTGAGTGCCAAGGCGGTGCTCCTGGCTCCGAATGGGGCCAGACCAGCCCTTTGGCACCGTGGGTAGGGACCTCCACAGCAAGGCTGGAAGAGGAGGAGGCCCCCTCCTCACCAAACTGTATAGGCCCCGGAAGGGATATGGAGGTAGGGCAGAGAGTCCTGTGCTTGGACCGGCACGAGCGACGACGACCCCCCAAAAATCGGCGGGGCCCCGTCGACCTTTAACGTGCGGTGCTCCAAAACTCAATGGTCCATTGAGAAGCAGGCACTGTAAGCATCCATATTGTGCTGGGGACCAAGACAGGCGAGGCACACGTCATGTCGGTCAGTCACGGAAATCTGTTGGCCACAGGGACACCGACGCATAGGGGGCCGATCTGATTTCTTGGATCGCTTCTTGTCCCGACAACCAGACATGACGGAATGGTAATAAAATTTAAATTCACAAAAGACTCAACGCTGCACACAAAATAAAAAGGAAAGGTCTTGCCGATCTTGAGCGGCGTCTAGTAGCAGAACCGAGGCTAAGTCAAGGATAACAGCGTCGAACAAAACACTAGTCCGCAGAAGCCTCTAGTCGGCTGGGGTGCTGTCTCGACGGCAGAAGAAGCAGAATTGAGGTGGAGGAGGATTCAGCGGCGTTACTGGCCAACCTGCGGCGCCATGTATTACGTTGGCCCGTGGGTGGCGCCGATGGAGTCAGTCCTCCTCCGTAAAAAAAAAAAGGTCTCAAGAGGTGCCTGTCTCCAGCAGACACCCACCAGTGATGAATGGTGAAGACTGACATGGGTAAGATGAAGGAAACCACTATGGTTCTCCAAAGTGGTGGGAGACAAAGTCTGGGCTAAAAGGCTGAGTTTCAGGATATATAAGGGGAGCCAAAGGGAGGAGGACAGGGAGGTGTACCTTGAATGTCTAAGGGAAGGCTGTTAGGAGGGCAAAGGCACAGACACAAGAGGGCTTAGCATGGTCTGTAAACAGAGGGATGAGGCATTTATAGGTACATCAGTGAAAGAAGAAAACCGGGGGTGGATTGTGAGGCTCAAAGGGGAGAAGGGAGAGTGTAAGGAGGGGATCTTGACAAGGCAGAAATACTCAACTACTTCTGCTCAGTATTCACTAAGAAGGGAAGGGTCAAAGACCACAGTTGGGTTGTAGAGGCGGGGAGAGAAGAGTGGACACAGTCCATTCACAGTGGAGAGTTCTGGAAGAACTCACAAAGCTGAAGGTTGATAAGGCCATGGGGCCAGGCAACATCCACCTGAGGATATTAAAGGAGCTGGAGGGAACTAGCAGCACCTCTGGTGGCCCTGTTCACAGAGTCACTCAACACGCGTGTTGTTCCAGAGGACTGGAGGAGGGCACATATAGTCCCACTGCACAAAAGTGGCAGTAGGGAGGAGGCGGGGAACTACAGGCCAGTCAGCCTCACCTCAGTGGTGGGAAAGATCATGGTGACATTGCTGAAAGAAAGGATAGTGGCACATATGGAATTTAGAGGTGTTCAGGATCTGAGGTAACATGGTTTCACAGAAGAAGGTCATGTCAAACAGATCTAATAGAATTTTTGATTGGGTGACTAGGGAAATAAATCAGGGAGGCGGTAGATGTCACCTACCTAGATTTCAAAGCCTTCAACATCGTCCCACATAGAAGGCTGATTAACAAGATGGGAAGTCTGGGCATGGGAGACAAGGTGGTGAACTGGGTGGGAACTGGTTAACAGACAGGAGACAGGCGGTGGTGGTAAATGCGGTACAATCTGGGAGAGAGGTGACCAGTGGGGTACCACAGGGATCAGTGCTAGGACCAGTCCTGTTCAATGTCTTCATTAGTGACATTGTAGAGGGGTGGAAGGTAAGGTCTGCCTGTTTGCAGATGACACCAAGATCTGCAACAGGTTGATACTCCAGAAGGGGTGAAGAAAATGAAGAGGGACCTAGAGAGCTTGAAAGATGGTTGGTGATGTGGAAACTGATGTTCAATGCAAAGAAGTGCAAAATAATGCACCTGGTAGAGGAAACCTGGGAAAAGCTACAGTTTGGGGTGGGGGATGACTGTCACCAAAGTGGAAAGGGACCTAGGGTTAACATCTATGATGACCTTAAGGTATCAATGCAGTGCACAAAGGCAGCAGGGAGGGTCAGTGGCATGCTGGGGTGCATAGGCAGGGGTATCACTAACAGGAGGCGGGAGGTGGTGATGCCATTGTATAAAACATTAGTAAGGCCTCACCTGGAGTACTGTGTGCAGTTCTGGAGGCCACACCTGTGCAAGGACATAGATAAGGTGGAGACAATCCAGAGAAGGGCAACAAAGATGGTGCATGGCTTGCACTACAAAACATACGAGGAGAGACTAAGGGACCTCAATATGTACTCACTGGAGGAGAGGAGTCAGCGGGGGGACATGACTGAAACTTTCAAGTACCTAAAGGGCATAAACAAGGTGCAGGTGGGGGACCTTTTCCAATGTAGAAAAAGTACTAGAACAAGGGGGCACGATATGAAATTGGAAGGGGGTAGATTAAGAGGTAATGAGAGGAAGTGTTTCCATGCAGAAAGGGTAGTCGACGCTTGGAAGAGTCTGCCACGGGAGGTAGTGGGGGCAAGCACTGTAGAAGGGTTTAAGCATGCCTGGGACAGGCACAAGGGAAGCTTGAGAGGGGAGGGAGTGATGAAAAGCCATTGATCACATAGGGTCAGTGGCCACATACAATGCATAGGGCCTACGGGCAGACTGGATGGGCCTAGCGGTCCTTATCTGCCGACAATTTCTATGTTCTATGTTTCTTGGCTGTTTTGTGTGCACATACTGTGAGAACCATCCGAGGACGAGGTGCAAGTGGCTTTGTCCGTATTACGGCATGGTTTATCTTCTGTTCCAGCTCACAACCAGAATGAGTTTGATTTGTATAAATTGTTTAGGAAATTTAACTTAAAAAAGCATTTAGCTTCTAACTGCACTAATGAGGTGTTTGATGATAATGAAAGTCATGAAGGAAATAATAGTCAAGGGGCTGAAAGTAATGTACTGGATTCATTAATGGATTCTGAGTTGCAGGAGCTGTCGTTTCCTCTTGCACACAATTTGCCTCTTAATGAGGGTGATGGAATAGGGGAACCAGTGGTTAATGACCTCTTAGATAATGCAGAAAAAAAAAAAAAAACAAACACCCCAAAAAAAATCACTGTACAATTTTATACCTCCTCAGGCAGGCAGCAAAAGCATTTAAGTTTTTCAGGAAGTAGTACTTGAAGTTGAACAGATGTTGGAATGCCATAAAAAGAACAAACAGTGGGATAATGTTATCAGAAGCTGAAAGAACTGCACTGAATGAACTTCAGCAAATGGCACACAAAGTAATCACACCATCAGATAATGGTGGCAATGTAGTCATTTTAGATTGTGATGGATATCGAAATGAAGCATACAGGCAGTTACTAAACCCCTTGATGTACCAAAAACTTATAACCAATACCACCACTCTCTACAAAGAAAAAACAAATTTTAGATTTGGCGGTAGAGGAAAAATGGATCTCAAATTTGGAAAGCAAAGCTTTATTTGTTGAAAAACCTATAACTCTGGTTTTCTACCATATTCTAAACTACACAAAGATGCAGAGCAGCCACCAGGCATCGATAATATCTGGCGGCAGTTCTTTATTTGAGCACTCTCAGTATATTTAGAAAGCTACCCCAGCAGGAGGCTGTAGATTAAAATCGGATGTTAAGGACACTACGGCCATTTTGAATGCATTAAAAGACTTTGTATGGAAGGACATCTATATGTGGCTGGTGGTGGATGTGGTTTCACTTTATACCTCAATCATCAAATAGGTATTAGTGCAATAGAGCAAATTCTGAAGCACTCTATCTCAAGCTATCCAGTCAATTTCATTTTATTAGCTTTAGATTTAATTCTTAAAAGTAATTACTTTTTGTTTGAAGGACAATTATTTTTGCAGAATCGAGCGACAGCCATGGGATGTTCTGTAGCCGTCCTTTGTGAACCTGTTTGTTTATGGGTTTTTTGGGGGCTATACTTGATCCCAAATTAAATCCCTTTTCAAGTAGAATTATCAAATATTTGCATTTCATTGACAATATACTTATTGTTTGGGATAGAGCCACACAGAGCGAATATGTTTATGGAATATATTAAGAAAAATGCAGTGGGTCTTCAGTTTACGTTTAAATGCAACTTCAGCCATACTGCTTTTGGACATGGCACTGAAAAGTTTTCATAATGAATTGGCACAGTCAGCCAGTTTCTGCAAATCTACAGCAGGGAACACTTTTTCTGCATGCATGCAGCTCGCATCGAAGCATTTAATAGATAGTTTACCATATAGACAACATTAGATTAAAGCATTATATATGCGTCAGATTCTCATTTTTTTTTAACAGCAAAAGATTAACTTTTCTCCAGATAAGAGAGGTTATTCTGAATCATTATAATTGAGGCTTTAGATCGAGCTGCGGCAGTAGAGAGAGAGACTTTATTACAGTATAAAGTAAGAATAATTCCAAGAGAACAGATTAGCTTTGTGTCTACTTATGGCCCTTTGTCTATGGACTTGCAAAACATCATTTAAAAAAAATGGCACCTTTTGGGTATAGATCAGGACCTTCGAGAAACTGAGGCAAATGTACCTTTGATTTCTTTCAAAAAAGGTGAAAGTGTAAAGAGTTTTGTTGGTTCACAGTGAATTTAAAAGGCATAACCACCATGCACATGGCTTCCTTTGAGACCAAAAGGTTTTGTTTTCATGCAAAAATTGTGTGACTTGCCATTCAGCACTTCGCGGTGCAGTATTTGAAAACCAAGTCAAAAGGTTTCAAATCGTTAAAAATTGAACATTTATCTACGTGCTCTACCAAATTTGTCATTCACGCATTTTGGTACAGTTGTGGAAAAACTTACTATTGGGCCGACAACTAGAAAACTAAAAGAAAGCGTACAAGAACATTCCCATGCTATAAGACATAATGATTTGTCTCATCCTATTGCGCAGCGTTTACGTATGCGGCAGGAAGGCGAGCACGAGATGAAATATATGGCCATTGATCATGTGTCCTTAAATCTTAGAGGAGGGAACTGAAACAAATCCTGGACCAAAAGGAAGCAAGATACATTTTAATTTCAGGACACAAACCACTAGGTTTTAATGAAGTTATGGAATGGAAGATCTTCTTGTAAATGTGAGACACAAGCAAGGCAATACGATTAGATTGCACTTACATTTATTTGCATGTATGTTTATTTGTTTTCAGTGCCCAGAGTATTTGATTAAAAATCAATGAAGGAATTTTGAATTAGTCATATAGTCTTTACTATAAACAAATTAAATCAAGCAAAAATGCAAACAATGGGTAGAACAGATTTGAAATGACAAAAAGGAAAAAACAAAAACAATGATGTGATTGTGAGGATATATATCACAAATTAAAACATTAAGCTGAATTGCAAGTTAAAATGATTTTTGGAGAAGGATTTGTCCCTGTCTATTATTTTTCATTTCAATTTTGCTATACGAGTTCTCTCCTTTTTGTGCGTATGTTTGTATATTTATATATTTAATGGAGTAGAGGAATGGAATTTAATACGATGTTTCTGTATTAATAAATATTTAAGATCATGGATTTGACCTCATTAAGGCATTTTTAATATAAACGAAGTAATTTATAGATACTTTAGAGAGTTATCCAGTTCAAACATGTGTTCATTAGTATTTTAGATAAGCAATATAGTGATGTGCACAGGGTTTTGATTAAGGGGCCACCTCTAGCCCAGTTGGCAACCATTGTACGCACCTAATAGGGAAGTTCTCCTTTAATTTAAGTAGTGTGAGCCAACTGGGCAGGAGATGCCCCTTAATAAATTACCTTTGGTTTGTCTCTGGATGTAACTGCACTTTAATGGTTTAACTGACGCCTTTAAAGCTTTGCACTTGTAATGACTACTATATATTGTCACTATGCACTTGTAGCCACTCCCCTGAAGAGGTGCTGGGTTGTCTTGTATGTTGGTATGTGGATCCCATATGTAACTATTACACAATTTTGAAAGTGTTTTAAATGAATATCTGAATCAGTAAAAGTGAAGTGGTTCTATTTCTCACTATGCCTGGAGTGCAATGTTTTTATTCTTGGCAAGTGGCTTAGGGCCAGGTTAACTTTACATGGCAAGAGGTATGAGAAGTTTCACAGGTGTGTACAGCCTCTACCCCAGCCCTATAACATTTTCATATGGAGACACATGCTTGAGTGCTGTTGGGGGGGGGGAGAGACACGGGATGCATCCAAGAGTGCTGAAGGAACTCAGGGAGGTGCCAACTGCACCACTGGCAGACTTAACAGTTCACTGGAGACTGGTGTGGTCTCAGAGGACTGGAGAAAGGTGGACATCCCACTTCACAAAAGTGGTAGCAAGGAGGAGGTGGGAAGTTATAGGCCTGTCAGCTTGACTTCTGCAGTAGAGAAGTGATGGAAACACTATTAAGCAGAAAGAATCGTGAAACACCTGGAATCCAGTGGACTGCAGGATCTGAGGCAACATGGCTTCACAGAAGGGAGGTAGTGCCAAACAAAACTAAAAGATTTTTTTGACTGGGTAACCAAGGTGTTGGATCAGGGAGGGTGGTGGACATGACCTACCTGGACTTCAGCAAAGCCTTTGACACCGTTCACATAGGAGGCTGGTAAACACGCTGGTCAGCATGGGATGGGCAATAAGGTGGTAACATGGGTAAGAAACTGGTTACGGGATAGGAGGCAGATGGTAGTGGTAAATGGAGTTTGCTCAGAGGAGGAGAGTAACCAGCAGGTACATGAGGTCAGTCCTCTAATATCTTCATTAGTGACATAGCATAGCAACTGGAAGGGAAGGTGTGCCTCTTGGTGGATGACACCAAGATCTGCAATAGAGTGGACACTGGGGTAAAGGATGAAAAGAGATTTAAAAACAGCTGGAGGAGTGGTCAAAAATTTGGCAGCTAACGTTTAATGCAAAAAGTGCAAATAATGCACTTGAGTCACAGAAGAGGTGCAGTACAAAATGGGGTGGGGGGAGAGATACTTGCACGACCAAACAGGAAAGGGACCTGGGGGGTAATCATATAGAATGACTTGAAGGTGGCCAGTGAATGTGACAAAACAATCGGAAGAGTTAGTGGGATGCAGGGGTGTAAAGATAGAGGTATCACCAGCAGGAAGAGGAAGTGGTGTTTCCTCATATGGGTCATTGACCCCACCTGGAGTACTGTGTCCAGTTTTGGAGACCTCATCACAGGAAAACAGAGTAGAGGTGGTCCAGAAGAGGGCTTTTAAGATGGTACAGGGTCTGCATCAAAAGCCCTATGTGGCATGGAGGAGAGGAGGGAGAGGGGGATATGATCGAGACCTTTAAATATCTCATGGGGTGAATAAGGTACAGGTGGGAGGTATTTCTCAGAGGACAGGGTGCTCTAGAACAAGGGGTCATGATATGAAGCTGGAGGGGGTAGGTTCAGGAGAGATGTGAGGAGATACTTCTCCACAGAAAAGGTGGTGGATGCCTGGAACAGTATTCCAGTATTACAGGGGAGGTAGTGGGGGTGAAAACAGTGGTGGGACTCAGAAAAGCCTGGGATAGGCACAAGGGAATCATAAGGGATAGAAAAGTTCTGGATGAGGAAGTGCTGTAGATCTCAAAGGGTCTGCAGCAAAACGAAAAAGGGCAGATTGGATGGGTCAAGTGGCCCTTATCTGCCATCAGTTTCTATGCTGGCTAAGGGATACAGCCTCTTTAATGCTGATGCAATGTCTTCAGATGCCATGATGCTAAGCACGTAAGAAACAATCACCTCTTTTCTACAGGGAGAATTTCTAAGAGCCATACAATTTGCATCATCTCAGCCTTGAGTTGTTGGCGCTCCCTGCCCCCCATTACACTTTTGAACACTAAAGTTCAAACACTGCCACTGAGGGGTCAGGGAGCATGACCCCACAGCAGATTTACAGATGAAGAGCAGAACAGAGACCACCTAAATAAACTATATGTATGTACTAAAAGAAATGTATATGTAATAATAATCACCAAATTAACTCTGGTAAGAATGGCAAAGTTGTATTTGAAAAATTCAAATGCTCAGGCAGGATCTATTGCCATCGAAGTAAGGGTTTTGGCTGCACTGACAGCACACTTTCTAGAAGTGGTATATGGTTCACATCCACACTTCTGACAGTCTCTATTTAAGAGCTGATTTGCCAGACCTTCTAAGAGAAAGTCCTCCCACCACCCAGGTGGTATATCCCTTGGATCTGTCACATGACGTCAGATGTTGTAGACTGGGAGCAAGGATCTGTCTGACACTTGCTAAAGAGACCGGGTGGATTGTGTGGATGTGAACCATATGCCACTCCCAGAAAGTACAATTACATAAGAACTTACCATAGTAGTAGATCTTTGAGGGGTATCTCTTGCAGCAGGTAATACATTTGGGTCGTCGCCAGAGGGCACTGTGGTGCACGGCAGCACTTCTAGCAGTCTTTTTTTCAGGAGACACCCACACATGACATCATCTTACTGTTTCCTATACAAGAGTGGGTGGTCCCTGGTATCCTTAGTTCCCCTGCCAGATTCAGCTCGCTAAGCGAGGACCAAGATCCGAGGTACCATAGGTATCCCATCCCATAAAGAACTGGATCAGAAGTTGTTCTCCTAGAGAAGGAGGGGGATGGAGGGAGGGATCGTACCTGCTGCAAGAGATACCCCTCAAAGATTTACTGTTACCGTAAGTTCTTACATAATTGTAACTACCTTCCACGGGGTGATCTCTTGCAGCAGGTAATACACTTGGGATGAGTCCCAAGCAGTGAACCCAAAAAGGGTGGAATTATGACAGAAGGCCTTGTAGGACAGCTTGGCCAAAGGCCGTCCTACGGCGTGAAGCAACGTCTAAGTTGTAGTGCTTCTTGAAGGCATGTATTGTGGACCATGTGGCATCACTGTAGATCTCTGCAACAGAAGTCCCTCTGAAGCAGGCTGCTGTGGTGGCCATACCTCTGGTCGAATGGGCTTGGACAGGAATGGTTTGTTATATTTATAACAAAACGTGATAGTGTGCGCTAGCCAATTGGAGAGGGTCTGTTTAGTGACTGGGAGACTGTCCCTGGTGGAGGCGAAGGTGACAAAAAGTTGAGAGGTCTTTCTAATGGACATCTAAGGTATGTAGAAGGTGTTCTCTCTGGAGTGTTCAGGGTAAAATACTGGCATCTCTATGGACTGCTTTAAGGTGTGTTCTGAGACCAACTTGGGTTTAAACAAAAAAAAAAAAGAGGATTTGTCAGAGTGCCACTCTTTGTGAAATATTAGGTAAGGCTCTTTACATGAGGGCATGAAGCTTGGCTAGCACGAGCTGAAGTGACAGCTATTACAAATAATGGCTGGAAAGAAAGTGGAGGTCACAAGGTCAGCCGTTCAAGGGTTAGTTTCTCTGAAAGAAATTTCAGATCCCATGGAGGAGCAGGTCGCTCTAATGGGAGGTTTGATATGTAACATTCCTCGAGAAACATTTTGGCCAGATGATGTTGAAACAGTAATCTTCCATCCAGAGGTTCATGGAAGGCCGAAATAGAGGCCAGATGGACCTTGATAGAGGAATAGCTCAACCCTGTCTCGGTAAGGGAGGCCAGGTAATCCAGGACAATGGTCAGTGGACATGAGTAGGGGTCCAACACCATGAAGCGGCCCAAATGGAAAAGCATTTTCACTTAGCATTATAAGTTTCCCTGGTTGCTGGTTTAATGTGAGGCTAACAGAATATTAGCTACAGGCGAGGAGACCTGGAGATGGGCTATGAAAGCATCCTCAGGAGTCAAGCATGAAGGTGTAGCGATCTCAGATTGGGATGAAGTGACGTTCCCTGATCCTGAGTCAACAGGTCTGACCTGACTGGTAATGGAATGGGTTCTGCCACTGATTGCTGAAGTAGAAACCACACCTGCCGAGCCACAGAGGGGCTATGAGGATCATGGTGGCAGGTTCGAGTTGTAGTTTCAGTAGAGTCCGGAGTGGGACGGGGGGAGCATATAAGAAGAGTTCTGTCCATGGTTGGGACAGGGCATCGGTAGACTGTCCCTTTTTGGTCTGGATAATGGAATCATAATTTGGGAGGCAGTGACTGGTGGGGGAGGCAAATGGGTCCAGATGCAGTGGTCCCCCACAAGTGAAAGATTCTCTGAAGAACTTCATGATGAAGTGTCTATTTGTGCGTGGAGGTCTAGCGACTGAGAACGTCAGCCAGGGAATTGTGGCATTCCGGTAGATGGACGGCTGTTAACGACAGGTGTTGCTGTACTGCTTCCTGCCAAACCGTCATCACCTCTCTGCAGATAGTGCGGGACTTTGTACTTCCTTATTTGTTGAGGCAAAATACCACTGAGGTGTTGTCTGATTGGATCAGCAGAGGTTCTGGGGAAAGGTGGGGCTGAAAGGCCTGAAGGGCCAGGCGGACTGCTCTCATTTCCAAGAGATTTATGTGAGGGACAGTGGAAGTTCGGGACCACCTGCCCTGTAGGGACCGAGGTATGCACCCCACCCTTCGAGGGAAGCATCAGTTGTCAACGTCTGCCAGGGTGGGAGAGATTGGCATGCCTTGAAAGAGGTTGGCACGTTGGGTCCACCAAGACAGGGACGACCACAGAGTGGGAGTGACTCTGACTCTGTCTTGGAAGACTATGGTATCTTTGACACCATTGGTTCTGGAGAGTCCATTGGACTGGTCTCACATGTAGATGGGCAAAATGCTACCATAGAGATGGCTGTGGCCATATGCCCTAGAAGGCATAAAAGTCATCTGGCTGTGACAGCTTTTTGAATGTGTATCTGGGAAGCCAGAAATAGAAACTTGTCTTTCTGGCCGGCAGGGAGGTAAGCACTAGAGGAGGCGGTATCTAGGACCACTCCTATATACTGCAGCAACTGGGTGGGGGTCGGGTTGGATTTTGGCAAGTTGACCATAATCCTAGGGGTGAAACAGAGTAAGGGTTGCTTGAAGGGAGGAAAGCAGAGAAGTCCTGGACTCGCTTTTATGAGCCAGTCGTCCAGATTTGGGAAAGGCAGTGTCCTTCCGTCTCGTGGGAGCTGCTGCCACTAACATATGCACTTAGTAAACACTCTCATGGACGTAAAGACAGAATGGGAGTCTCTGGAATTGGTAGTTGTCCTAGCAGGTAAAAACAAAGGAACTGGTGGTGGGCGGGGTGGATGGGGATATGTAGATAGGCATCTTTCATGTCTAATGCGCACAGACAATCCCCTTGTTTTAACATCGGCATTATCGATGTTAAGGTGACAATCTGGAACCTTTTGTATTGAATGTGTAGATTCAGTTGTCTGAGGTCTAGTTTAGGCCTGAAATCTCCGGTTAGTTTGGACTCCAGGAAGAAGTGGGAATAAAATCCCTGATGGTGCTCTAATAGAAGGATTGGGTAGATGGTCTTCTTGAGCAGTGAAATATGTTCGGGTGGGTAACCGGACAGAGGCGGGGAATGAGGGGAGGCAAGGAGGTGAGTTCCAGTGTATGACCCTCTGAATAATTGGGGATGGTACAATGGTTGTGAGGTATGGTACATGCCATGTACCATACATAGGGTTCAAATCCTGAAGACTGGCGATCATCTAAATGTGTTTGGGTACCTGGACTAAAAGCTTGGACCCACTGAGGGGGCATTAACAATTTTACATTGCACATCTGTAGTGAACCCGAGATGCAAAGCCAAGCATGGCGTGGGAGGGTAATCCTGTAGTGGACATACAGGCGGTATCTATCGTCTCATAACTTGAGCAGAAGCAGGTATCGGGATATGGCGTTGCTAGGGGAGATACAGTAGCCAAAGAATTGATCCTTCTCTTGAGAAGGAGATAGTTTAATGACTAACTCTATAGCAGAGGACCAGAGAGTACGTTGGTACTTGACCATGTGCCTCACATAGTTTAGAATCCTAAGATTCACAGTACCTCCTTTGAATACCTTTTTCCCTACATAATCAATCCTACGGGAGTCTTCATCAGGGGGTAAGGAGCTCACGTGCTTCGGCTGCTTAGTACGAGCATAAGCTGCAGTGATAACTACCGAATCTGCTTCAGGGGTAGTGTAAAGAAAAGAATGATCAAGAGGAGCTGGATGAACAGGTTACTCACCTGTAACAGTAGTTCTAGGAGTGGTATATGTTCATCCACATTCACTGGCATGTCCCCTTCCACTTTAAAATGGACCGTAAGTCTTCAAGCTAGCTCCTCCTTCTCACCCGGGTGTTATATACCTCAGCACCGCCCCATGATGCCAGATCTTAGCCCGCTGGAAGCCAGGTGTTGTGCATCCACAGCCAGGGAGGTCGGGTGGGTCCGTGTGGATGATCATCATATACCACTCCTAGAACTACTGTTACAGGTGAGTAACCTGTTCTAGGAGCGTCGATACGTTGTTCATCAACTCTCACTGGCAGACTCCTAGCAGTTCTCCGGGAGGAGGGAGGCAAGGCGCACACCCCCTACTTAGGGAACAGAGACTGAAGAACTGAGGCCCCAAAACCACCATCCCGGCGTGACTTAAGGTCGATGTGGTAATGGGTGATAAAGGTGTTTGCTGACTTCCAGGTAGCAGCCCGGCAGATTTCCTGGATAGGGATGTCCCTGGAAGCAGCCACTGATGCAGCGGTATGGCAGGTAGAATGAGCTCTTATCCCTCTGGGAGGCTCCTTGCTCGCCAACTCATAGCACATACCTATGCATGATGTAATCCACCTTGCAATGGTCCATTTTGCTGCAGGTCTGCCAGAAGCAGCTTCAGTGTAGGTGACAAACAGCTGGCGAACCTCTCCCCGAATTTCTGCCGTCCTCTCCTTACAGTAGGAGAGAGCACGTCTCAGGTCCAAAGTACGGAGCCTGTACTCGGCCTCCAAGGTGTATATTAGGGTAGTATACCTGCAGAGTTAACACCTGGTTAAGGTGAAAATCTGGATTCACCTTCGGAAGGAATTTTGGGTGGGGGTGCAGGACAACCTTGTCCCTGTGGAAGACCAGATAAGAGGAGTCCACCGGAGGCACCTGGAGCTCCCCTGTCCTTCTGGCAGACGTGATGGCACCAGGAAGGCCATCTTCTACGACAAGTGTAACAAAGCATACTTGTGCATTGGTTCGAATGGCTTGCCCATGAGCTTTGCCAGTACCAGTAGTAGATCCCACGGAGGTGGAGGTTCCCGCACTGGAGGGTATATGTGATCCAGGCCTTTGAAAAAGTGCCTGACCACTGTCTCCTGTGCCAACGTCAGCTGACCGGTCCACTCCCGGTAAGTAGAGATGGCTGCCAGGTGCATCCTAAGGGTCGATGACCGTAGACCCCCTTTAGAGACCAAAGGTAGTCGAGAATGTTAGCCACTGGGCAGGACAGAGGGTCCAGGCCCTTGCCCTGACACTAAATGGAAAACCTTTTCCATTTGAAGGCGTAACATTTCCTGGTCGATTCCTTTCTAGATGCCTCCACCACAGTGTACACATCTTCAGAAAGTTCCAAAGCCTGAAACTCTAGCCGCTCAGGTACCAGGCTGTCAGGTGCAGGGATTGAAGGTCCGGATGGAATACCTTCCCCTGATTGAGATACATCAGGTCCAGGCATGTGCAAAGCCACTCTGGGGGCCTACAGCTGAGGCGATCTGGATACCAGAACTGGCGCAGCCAGTCCGGGGCTACCAGGATCACCTTCGCCTTGTCCCTCCTCACCTTGAGGAGCACCTTGTGGATCAAGGGAAATGGAGGAAAGGTGTAGAGGAGGTCTGGGGCCCATGGCCCCGAGAAGATATCCCCCTGCAGCGAGCCCTGCTGAGGGGGGGTGGGCATGAAACAGCCTCAGCTTGGTGTTTTCCCTGGAGGCAAGCAGGTCCACCATTGCTTTGCCCCAACAGGAGAACAGGCTGTAAGCTACCTCTGGATGGAGAAACCACTCGTGGGATGTCTGGCCTAAATGGCTGAGAGCATCCGCCAGATGGTTTGAGGCTCCTGACACATGGATGGCTAAGAGATCTGCCTCCCATCGTCTCACTAGGGTCCAGATTCGGAGCGCCTCCTTGCACAGCAGACGGCAGTGCGTGCCGCCCTGTTTGTTGAGGTAGTACATGGTCATGATATTGTCCGTCTGGACTTGAACCACTTGACCCAGGAGCTGAGGAGTGAAAGCTGAAAACACCAGTCTGACTGCTCTGAGCTCCAACAGGTTGATGTGGCATCGGGACTCCTCGGGGGTCCAGAGCCCATGGCCTTTGTCCCCTATGTGGGCTCCCCAGCCCATGAGAGAGACATCGGCCATGAGGAGGACCGCTGACTCGGGGCAGACAAACTGGATCCCTTCCTGTAACTGGTCTGGGGCAGTCCACCAAAGGAGAGCATCCCACATCTTCTGGGTTATAGTGATCAGATGGTTGAAATGACTGTGGTGATGAATCCACTGGGTGGCCAGCTCTCACTGGAGGGGAAACATGTGCAACTGGGCCCAATGGACAACTGAGGTGCACGCCACCATGTAACCCAGAAGGCTCAGGAAGACCCAGGCAGGGTGCAACTGCCCAACCAGAAATGATTGGGCAAAGGAGGAAAGAACATCCGCCCTGTCTTCTGGGAGCCGAGCTCTGGCTTGACAAGAGTCAAGCTCTGCCCCGATGAAGCCCATCACCTCAGAGGGCACAAGTTTCGACTTGGCCTCATTGATTAGGAGGCCGAATTGAGAGCAGGTCTGGAGGGCCATGTCCCTGGACCTCTCCACCTCCTGTAGGAAGGAACCTGCTAGGAGCCAATCTTCGGGGTAAGGATAAATCCTGATACCCCCCCGAAGCTGGAGATGGGCTGCCACCACTGCAATGCATTTGGTGAAGACCCGTGGGGCCGATGACAGGCCGAACGGTATGGCTCGGAACTCGTACAGGGTCCCTTTGACCCTG
Source organism: Neoceratodus forsteri (assembly GCA_016271365.2). Taxonomy (NCBI): domain Eukaryota; kingdom Metazoa; phylum Chordata; order Ceratodontiformes; family Ceratodontidae; genus Neoceratodus; species Neoceratodus forsteri. The sequence goes on from CM028136.1 coordinate 41,683,971, forward strand.
AACCGGAGGAACCGCTGATGGAATGGACGGACTGGGACGTGAAAGATCGCGTCCTGTGAACAGAAATGAAAATTATGTACCTACCGTAATTCTTGATCTTCTCTTGTATCTTCACCATTCATTACTGCTTGGGTTAACCGGGCGGCGCACCGCTATGGGAGTTTTTTTTGGAGTCTTCAGCTCCAGCAGGCGCCCGCGCTCGTGACGTGCTGCGTCATGCGAGGGCAGCCGTTAGGTGCCACAGACTCCTCCTCTATCTCAGTTCTGGTAGCCGGAGAGGCAAAAATAAAGGGTAAGAAAAAAGGAAGCGAGGCAAGAGAGCCAAGGGATAGAAAAAGGAAAGGATATAAACTGAAAAAGGAATAAGCCGGTAGAGAATAGACAGAGGAGAGAGAATTCCTACCCTAAGGGACCACAGGGACTCCTTTCCGGGGCGGCTCTAGGGAGGAACAGAGAGAGGAAAGGGAAAGTAGAAGAAGAATAAGAAAAAGAGGCATGTTGAGAGGGAGAACAGTGCCCATCGAGCATTGGTTGAGAGGCTTACAGGCTCGAGACTAACAAGGGAGCAAGAATCCCAGTTGCTAGGACTGAGAGGAGGTTCAACCGAACCACCTGAACAGATTCGAATGATGGCAACATCTCTGAACTCTCAACATGCCAAGTCACTACATCCTAGCTGAGGGCTCTTAGACTGCCCGGGCAGAACCTGTTCTGGGAAAAGCGCCCACCCAGGAAGGGGACTAAGTCCCTTAGCACCTTGTTAAGTGCTAACACAGCAGTGTATGGGAAAGACTATGCCTTCATGAAGGCAGTTTGTATGAAAGATAGAGTGGAACTCAATCAGACTCCCTAAGGCAAGGCAAGCAGACGCTCAGAGCTGACAAGTTCAATCAGCAGCCGGAAGAGCTCAAAATAATACCTGACAGGGGGATTCTAAATTTTGCCAAGGCCGCATCAGAACATGGCCTCTTAAGCTGGAAAACTGCATAACCTAAGAAGGTATTTAGGAATCGCAACCTAAGGGCGGTCAGAAAGAGTTCCCTCAGAATTAGAGAAAGTACAACCGTGCTTGTTCCTCTTTACCTTGAGGAAAAAAAGGGATCTATTCACTAAGAATGGAAAACAAAGTTTTTTTTTTTTTTTGCATAAAGGCCAAGGGAAGGAAGAGGAACGAGATGGGAGGGGAAGACGCCACAGAAGGAGGCCACTGAGGGGAAGGTGGGTGGGTATCAGTAATGAATGGTGAAGATACAAGAGAAGATCAAGAATTACGGTAGGTACGTCATTTTCATATCTTCCCTTGTCAATCTTCACCATTCACTACTGCTTGGGTGAGTACCAAGCCCCCAAAAAGGGGGGGGTAGAACCCTGAGGGAACAAGACCCCCAGCCTCCTGCTGGTGAGAAACAGAAGGGGAAGACCCTGGGCTAATCCAGAGAAAAGCCTATGTGGGAGAAGAGCTAGAGGTGTCCCCCGAGGACGGGGAGACAGAGGAAGCCCCTGCAGAAGTCTCCTAGCTCTGGAGGAAGAGAGACGGGTCCCCCGGAAGGCGGCGCGAATCACCCTACGCCGGGCCAGGGGTGACAACCTTGACAGACGAAGCCATGCCGTCCGCCTAATGCAGATCGCTGTCCCCGCAAGCCTGGAAGCCACCTCACTGGCGTCATAAGATACCCTTGCTTGGTGTCTTGACAGCTCCAGGTCTATAGCAGAGAGGGCAATAGCCTGTTTGGTTTGCTCCGTATCAGGCATTGATGCTAAGAGCTGAGAGAGCATCGACCACAGATGCCTACTGTAGGCAGTGTGGTGAGCCTGATGTGACGCAATGCAAGCCATCGCACGAGAGGAAGAGAACACTTTACGCCCCCACGGTTGAATGTAGGAATCGAATCGGTGGCCAGTCGTGTGCGCGGCGGCGCCCGGAAAGAGTCTCTAGGTATACCAAACCCGAGGACGGGTTGGGAAGGGTACCCAGGGATTCCGAAGGGGCACAATACCTTCATCGACAGTCTGCCGGGGCTGGAGAAGCGGTGGCTGGCGACTGCCAGGAACGGATAGACGCCTCCTGGAAGGGGATAGGCCAGAAAGGTACCACCAGGTGCTGGGCACTGAATTCTCCAAGGAATTCCCGCGTCTCCCGTTCGGTATTGTCACGCCTAACGTAGGAGATTCGAAGATCCCCACCATCCTCGAAAGGAATCGCTGATATTCAGTGAAATCAGCATCGGAGGAGATATGAGCAAGGGGTTCCTCTCCCTCAGAGAAGGGAGACGAGGATGATGGAGAGCTCGAGTGTCCAGAAGATTCCTGCGGCGGTGGGGAGAGGCAAAAGACCCGCTCATGCATATACCCAACATATGAGGGGAAGGCCGCCGCAGAACCTCTGAACTGCTCCCAGGATAATGGACCCGTAGGACCGACATGGCCTGGAAGAGCGGGGGTGGCTGAGGTACTGGAGATGAGCACCTCTGAGAGGCAACTGACCTCTGCTAGGGCTCTGAAATCAGAAAGCAGAGCCCGAGCTGGCGGATTCGGACAACAGATCAGATGTAAGCGGAACCCTGGGGATGCGAAACCTGGAAGAACCCAGGAGGATCCTCCCCTGTGACAAACCTGGGACTGCATGGATCCAGAAGGGCAGTCACAACAACGCCACGGAGGGACCCAGGGCCCAAGAGGGAAAGGCGGGCTCAGCGCTCGGCTCCTAGCCACCCACAGGTGGCCGGCAGGGAGCGGACCACGTCCCCGCCCCGCCCCTCGACTCAGAGCGCCCTCCTCCTCGACTCCAGCGTTCTCCCACCCGCAGGCGTGTAGCACCTGGAAGGAGTAGCTGTCACAGGCCCCAGGAGGAGACACCTCCCCGTCCCCACCCATCGCCCCCGGGACCGGCCACCCCTAGCCCGAGGGCCCTCAGGGGAGGATGGGAGTAGGGACAGCAGGAGGGGCCCACTGTGCCGCCGGGGACCCTGACTCCGAAGAGTCAGGGTGCCAGGATGGGTCCACGTCCAAGTCATCGACCTCGGGAAGAGACCAGCTGAACCTCAATGCTGGCAACCCCGGGGTCCCGGAGAAAGCGGTGCCACAGGCAGGCGCCGGTGCCAGAGATGGCGCGGGCGATCCTGGCCCACCCGCAAGCTGGAAGCCCGGCCCGGCTCCCCTGCGGTGTCAGTTAGGCCCGCGGCACCGCATCCCCGCCATCAAGGCGCAAACTCGGCCTGTGCCGCGAAAGAGCAGCGCCTGTCTCGATCACGGCACTGCAAGCAGCGCGCCGATCCAACAGCGCGCCGGAGGGAGGCTGCGCAGGTCCACCGTGCCGGGCCCAGCAGGCGCGGGCCTCGACACTGGGGAGCCTGTCCGAGGAGGTGACTGGCCGGCGGTGTCCCCGCCGCGCCCCGGAGGGACCACGACGTTCCTCCAACACCAGGAGACTTCCTCTTCAGCAAGAGAAGAGGAGGCTCCTCCTCCACGGACCGTATAGGCCCGGGAGGGGACCCGGAGGAAGGGCCTAGAGACCTTACCTGGGAATCCCTGGGCAGCCGCCGTCCCCAAATGTCGGCAGGGCCTTGCCGATTTTGAGCAGCGAGACTTCGAGGACAAGATGGTCCATGGAGAAACAGGCGCGCACTACGTCCATGTCGTGGTTGGGTCCCAGGCAATGGAGACAGACATCATGCCGGTCCGAGGCAGAATGCCGGCCACAGGAGCACTGACACATAGGGGAACGCCCGCCCGACTTCACGCTTTGCTCCTGAACCTGACATAATACGAACTAAACAAGGCAAAAAACAGCAATAAAGCACTCGTGCCGTTGATAGAAAATGAGAACGGTCTTACCGGTATATGGCGCCGAGGCGAGACACTGAGGAAAACGAGAGTCTTGAAGGATTACGAGGAACCGTTAAACTATTTCGCTACGCAAGACAGCAGGTGCAGCCTCAGCGGCGGGAGAAACAGAACTGAGATAGAGGAGGTCTGCGGCACTAGCGGCTGCCCTGGCGCTGGCGCGCATGACGCAGCACGTCAGACTGAGGGTGGCGCGCTTGGAGCCGACTCAAAAAAAAAACTCCCATAGCGGTGCGCCCTCGCTTAACCCAAGCAGTAATGAATGGTGAAGACTGACAAGGGAAGATCCACATGTTTTGCTCCAAGGATGCTATGATCTGGGACAGACTGACCATCCAAAGGTGTGTGACCTGAGGTACTGATTCAGGTCGTGCAGATCTAAAATGGGCGCCATTTCCCTGTCTGCTTGGGCACCAGGAGTACCTGGAGACAAAGCCTGGGTCTGCTGGAGGATCTGCCACTGGAGCTACTGCCTCCTTGAGGAGGAGGAGCTGAGCAATGCAGTCTCTGAGAGCCGACTGGGTCTGAGCGGATACTCTTTCCTCCAGAGGGCGCATGCTCAGCTTGGAGGGTACTGCTCAAATTCCAGAGGTAGTCCCTGATCGACCACTCTGAGAACCCACCTATCTGAAGTGACAGCGGACCAGGCGGAAAGGAAGTGGCGGAGCCGCCCCACGGAGAACCCAGGGCTGAGGTGGCAGGAGAGGGGTTGACAGCCCCTGTCCTGTCACTGCGCAGGCTTGGAGGAGGCTCCAGAACTGGAAGCTCGGCCTCCTTTATGGGCCTGTTGGGGTCTGGGCTTCGGCCGAGGGCGCCAAGCTTGAGGTTGCTGCTGCCCACCTTGAAAGGAGGACTGCTGAGCCGCTGGGGAAGAGTACCGAAAAGGCTTCTTTTTGCTCTGCTGGTTCTTGCCTAAACAACTCTTGGCAGAGGTAGCGTCCAAGGTGGCACTGGACTGCTCAATGTGCTGAAGGTGACCGGCCACTCCTGGGCCGAACAAGTCAGTCCCTAGGAAGAGCACGTCAGCTAGTTTGTGCTGGGTATCTGCTGGGAAAGTGGAGAGCCTCAGCCAAGCCCTGTGAGAGAGGTAACTGTGGCAGCCATCGAGCGGGCACAAGAATCCTGATGTCCAGGGCCGTCTGGAAGCTGCTGTGTGGCAACAGCTCAGCCTGATCCCGGACCTGTCTGACTGTGATCTGCATGTCCGCGGGGAGATGTGGGAGGACTTCACCTAGCAACCCCAGGAAGGCGTGAGAAGTGTGCCATGACGATGGCTGAACTTGCCTGACGAAGGCCCAATGAAGAAGCCGCACAGACCTTCCTGGCTGAATGGTCCAAAAGTTTGGACTCTTTATCAGGAGGTCGGTCAGTGTCGCAGACCTGCCAGTATGCCTGAACACAGAGGCGGTCACCAGGCTCTCGGCCAAAGGTTGCTCTGTGAACCCCGCTAGGGACCCCATGGGCACCACGTACTTGCATGCCATGTGGGCAGACAGAGCTGGACAAGAGGCATGACGTTGTAAAAGTTCCAAGACTGGTCCAACAATGGCATCGGCCAGAGGAAAGGCCTTCGTTGGGGTATCCCCTCTCTTAAGGATGTCTGTAAGAGGGTACTCCACCTTTTTCTTGACTGGCTCCAGGGGCATCCCTGTAGACTCAGAGATGAGGCGGAGGATCCCTTGAAAAGATGAGGGACCGTCCTCAGTCTCTAGGCCAGCGGTCAATTCATCATCACCTGGATGTGAATGCAAACCGGTGACATTCGAATCCAAGGAATCCAGATAACGGCCTACTGCCCAGGTCACCTTCGACTCGCCAGGGGCAGTCTGGGGTGACCATGACCGACAATCACCGGGGAAGCCCGCTGTCCGATCTGTCTTCCTTGGAAGGAGCCCCTCCCACAGGCTGTTTGGGCAGTGGTTCCACCGCAATAGGTGGAGAGACCGTTTTGGGCCGAACAGGTGGTTTTGACGGCTTCGCAGGCAGGGAAACCGATTTAGTCGGCTCTGGCCTAGGAGGTGAAAGTCAAGTAATGGCCAGGGTGAAAGCCGTGGTGGGCTTATGCCTGGACAAAATCAGCTGTTGCCACATGAGGTCCTCGTGGCGCCGGAGTTTCACCCAGAGCCTCTCCTTGTCCGAGGAGGTTGAGGATGACCGATGGAGTCACCTATTTTTTGGAGCACTTATGGCTCTTCCTCGGCCTGTCCGTTGAGGGGGTCCTAGACCTCGATCGAGATCGGCCAGTCTGACTCTGTTGCTCAGGAGACACCGGCGGGGCCGGCTGACTTCCCAGGGTCCGGGACCGGTTTCTCAATGGGAACCCCAGAAGGTTGGGTCTCCTCATCGGGGAAAACGAGGACCGGAGTCCTCTCCAAGGAACTGTCGACCGGAGTCGTCGACAAAGGGTCGATGACCATTTCCACACTGACCAAACCCTCGGTCGGCTGGCTTGACGGCAAGTCCGAAAAGCTGGCGGCCGAAGAAGCAATCTCAACCGAAGTAGAAACCACATGTTCCTGGGACCGAGATCTCTCCTGCTCCCAAGACCGTCTCCATCAAGATGAAGACACGCTCGGATCCTTCTCCCACTTACGGGATCAAGAGGAGTGCGAGCCCGCAGGCACCTCTTCCTTGGTCGGGAGAGACTAGCACAACTCCCGGAAGGAACCTGAGAAGGTGGATGAAAGCCAAACAGACTGCAAGTCGAGGTGTCATGGTCAACACCGAGGCAGTAGATGCACGTGGTACGGGGATTGGTACGCGACATCTTCTGGCCGCATGGGCACAGACGAAATCCGGGGGAAGATTTATCTTCCATGATCGAAGTTGCAAACTTGCGATTGCTAACACGAACAATGCGAATTTTCGGTAAAACCGAAGGTTTGAAAGCCAGGGCCTACGAAATGCCGAGAGCATGAGGGAGGCAACCTGAATCTTCCAGCGAAAAGGAAGATCTGGCATCATGGGGCATAGCCAAGGTATATACCACACGGGTAGGTGGAAGGAGCCAGCTTGAAGACTTCTGGTCCATCTTAAAGTGGAAGGGGACATGCCAATGAGTGTGGATGAAGAACACAGCCACACTCCTAGAAAAAGGCGACCCGCTTTCCTAGGAATGGCCGGAACAGCCGAAGGCTGATTCTAGGCTGCCAGCATAGCGTTTTGGTAGGTTTGTAGAAGTGAGGGTACCACTATAACGGGCTCCTCTGGCAGTTCCAGGTAGTCCGCCATGTCCTTTCTTTATGATGTTCGATAGTTGAAAACCCCATGACCTTTTGGATTTGGATCATCTCATGAAAAGACGGGTCATCTGGAGAAGAGGTAGCTGCCTTGAGGGAGAGGTCTTCATTTAATGAGGAAATAGTAGAAAGAGGGGACTGGGGACGGGAGTCCAAGTCCTGTAAGTCCACATTCTCCAAATCTTCGATGAAATCGGCTGAAAATTCAGCCTCATCTGATAGCTAGTCCTCCTCATATGACGGGGGCGACCCGGTTGAAGAAGGGTCCTTGTCACCCTGAAAGCATTTTGGTGGAGGAGTAGGAGAATAGAAATGATAGGCGCGCTCTCCCAGAGGAGGCTGAGAGTGCCTAATGGCTTGTAGAACCTGCCGAACTACGGCTACGTCCACAGAAGAGGGGAGTAGGGAGAGGAGGTTTCTGAGAAACCAGCAGAATATAAGCAGGTCTGGCACCCAGGTGATAAAGCCCCGGTCCCTATCTCTGTCCACTTGGCCCCATGAGAGAATACCTGTGAAAGGAGGGGGGCATTATGAATTGCAAAGGCAATAGGCTTTTCCGTAGAAATGTGCCCCATTGTCAATGGACATCAACAGGAAAGCGATCCATGTCGACAGAGCGTCAATGGTCCCATCAAAGGGTTCATCGAAACTGCAGTAGAGCGCCTAAAACCCCGTTGGCGGGGTGAAAACCCCCGATGAGAAAACAGCTTTGGAAGGCATCGTTGACGGTGGAGCACCTGTGATGGTGGCCATCGACGGGTGTTTGACCAAGGGAGTTGAGGAGTGCTTCTTCTCCCTTTTGTGCGTCTTATGTGAAGCAGTGGAAGGTGGGTCCTTGGGATGGTGCCCATGGTTCTCTAGTAGAGACAATTTCTGCTCCATGAGGTAGGATTCAATTTTCTGTAGCAGTCGTCGACGGGTTGCCTGGTTGAATTCCTGGCAAGGAATGCAGGTGATGGTGTAGTGTGTGGGTCCCAGACACCTAACACAAACTGTATGGCTGTCGAAATCGTAGATCTTCCTATCGCAACAACATGAACGAAACAAGGCTGACTTGCTTATAGATTCTTTGGACATTTGTCGATGTAGTAAATGAAACAGAAAGATTCCACTTCAAGCTCAGATTTTCTTGATGACTGCTGCTCTCTGCGCTAGCTGCTGCGTGTGAGCTGAAGATGGCGTGAAAATGAACTGAGGATACCAGGGACTGCCCACTCATATAGGAAACAAGAAGATGATGTCATGTGTGGGCAACCCCTGGAAAAAGACTGCTAGAAGAGCTGCTATGCACCACTGTGCCCTCTGGCGACAACCCAAGTGTATTACCTGCTGCAAGAGATCACCCCGTGGAGGAGCTATGGTTACAGGTGAGTAACCTTCACTTCTAGGGGCGTGAATATGGTTCAGTTATCCAAATTTCTGGCAGACTTCAAGCAGTTCTCCAGGAGAAAGGGGAAAGGCATGCATTCCTATTTGGTGAACAGAGATTGGAGAACTGAGGCCCAAAAGCAGCATTCCCGTAACTCAAAGTCAATGCAATAATGGCAGGGTAAAAGTGTGTGTGCTGACTTCCAGGCAGCTCCTTCTGAATCTGTATGGGGACATCTCTAGAAGCAGTCACCAAGGCAGCAGTATGCGTGGTGGAATGAGCCCCAAACCCTACGGGTGGCTCATCAGCCACCTTATAGCAGAGGTTAATGCAGTAGACAATCCACTGCCAATCGTCCTCTTGGCTGCTGGTCTACCAGGTGCAGCTTCAGCGCATGTGACAAAAGCTGGTGAGCCTCACCCCAGACTGTAGCCATGCTCCCCTATAGCAAGCGAGCACCGCCGCCTGGGTCCAAAGTCTGGAGCCATGGGCAGCCTCCGAAGATGGGCTGGTAAACTATCGGAAGGTTTATCACTTGGTTAAAGTGAAACTCTGTTACCACCTTTGGGAGGAACTCTGGGTGGGGTGAAGGACTACCTCATCCTTGTGGAAACCCAGGTATGGAAACTTCACCAAGAGCACTTGGAGCTCCCGATCCTTCTGGTGGAGGTGACAGCCACCAATGGGACAGTTTTCACGATAGGTGTGACATCTCACACCCGTGCATAGGTCAAAATGCTTGCCCATGAGCAATGCCAGCAACAGCCTGTCAGGTGCTGCTGTAAGTAATATTGGGGTATCAAGACCCCAGGAAGCAATAAAATCAGTATAATAAACTACCATCACTGCTGCTATAATAAGAGTAGTGGTGGGAGGGACATCATTAAATGGGTGTAATACCCATGAGCACTCGCGCCTGCTCAGTCAGGTCCCCTCCGCACTTCTGCGTTTGGCTGAAAGTTTTGGGGCTTTATTAAAATTTAACCTGGATATTAAAAATAATGCTGATTGCAGCCCCGGACTCCTGCAACAGTATTGCAAGTTATGTGAGGACGGGAGCGGGCTGCACCGCTTCTTTGCAGGTCACCTTTAAAGTACACTCAGACATCACCTTTGTTAGAGATTTAGGATCAGTATGCAAGACACCCTGTCTTTGTGGAAAATCAAGTAAAGACTCATACATTAGAACCTGTAGCTCTGAAATCCTTCAAGCAGAAGTGATTGCAACTAAAAATAACACTTTCCAAGAAAGAAAGTGTAAGCCACAAGTTGCAGCTGACTCAAAAGCAGCCAAAGTCAGCTTTTCCAAAATGAAATTCAGGTTCCAAGCGGGACTAGATTTCAAACAGGAGGCTTGATCTGTAAAATGACTCTCAGGAACATACAGACTACCTACAGCTGAGCAACTGTACTGCCATCCATAGGCACAGGAAAGCTGATACAGCAGCTGTGCACTCTGATTGGGGATACTGCAGGCCTGAATCCAATAAGGGCAACAGGTACTCTAGAACCTAACTGACTGGGCAGGTAAGCGGATCTAGGTTATGTGAAGCGACCCATAAAGTAAAACGGCTTCCATTTCACGAAACAGGTACATCTGGTGGACAGTTTTCTAGCAGCCACCAGAACATCTGCCACTTTTCTGTGAGACCCCAAAGTGAGCTATGGCTATGTCTTGGAAGTCTTGCATGTAGATGCAGAATGAGGCCCGGGGAAGGAGGTGGGATTTAGTGATGAATGGTGAAGATGCACAGAAAGATCAACAATTACATTAGGTACGTAATTTTCATATCTTATCTGTGTCAATCTTCACCATTCATCACTATTAATGATAGCCCACACACCCGAACAGAAAGAGGGGGTTATTCTGAAACCCTAAGGACTAAGTCTCTCAGCTTCCAGTGGGTGAGGCACTGGAAGGAAGAACCCTTACAGGCCTGGCAAGGCCTGAGACTGATCCGGGTGAGACAGAGATCCCCCAGTGGGGGAAGGAGGGTGCCCCGAGAGTTGCCGTCTCTCCCGATGGGAGAAGAGCTGGGTTCTCCGGTAGGTGGAGTAAATCACCCTACGCCGGGCCAAGGGGGACAACCGGGATAGGCGAAGCCATGCCGTCCGCCGAAGGCAGATCGCTGTCCCTACCACTCTGGAAGCTACCTCACTGGCGTCATAAGATGCCCTTGCTTGGTGCCCTGCGAGCTCCAGGCCCCGTGCAGAGAGGGCGATGGCTTGCCTGGTTTCCTCCGAATCAGGCTTCGAGGCCAGGAGTTGTCCTATACTAGACCACAAGAACCTATCATAGGCTGCATAGTGGGCCTGATGTGCAGCGATAGAGAGATCCGTGCCGAGTAGAACATTTGCCTCCCCAGCAATCGAAATCTGCAGAGTCCGGATCTGGAGGGCAGTGCGGTATAGGCGCGAGACCCAGAAGGAGTATCCAGGGAGGTCAAACCCGAGACTGGATGAGGCAGAGCACCTGGAGACTCCAGGGGAGCACAATACCACCAAGTCCCTAGGGGCTGGCACTGTGGAGAAGGGACGAAGCCAGAGCCAATGTGACGCTTCCTGGAAAGGAAGAGGCCAGGTGAGAGCCACCAAGTGGGCCGAGCTGAACTCGCCTAAAAAGGCGCGGGTCACAAGCTCGGGATTGCTTACGGGAACGTGGGTCAAATGAAGCTCGTCAAACATCCTCACCAGGAAGCGTTGATAAGAAGACAAATCAGACGCTGGGGAAAGGTGGACCGAAGGTTCCTCTCCCTCGGAAGAGGGAGAAGAGGAAGAGGACGAGCTGCCAGGTTCAGGGGCCTCCTGCACAGGGACATGGAGGAACACCTGTTGGTCCAGGGCATGGAGGTAGGAGGGGAAATGAGCAGCAGAACCCCTGAACTGTTCCCAGGTAAGAGGTCCGCGAGGGCCTAGGATACCTGGGACTATCGGGGATGGAGACAGAGGCTCGATGGATAGGCCCCTGAAGCAGGAGAGCAGTCTCTGTCAGGGCGAGGGGGCCAACAGGGTCTCCTACAAGAGGGAGGAGACCAAGGCTGCTGCAGCTAACAGCCGTTCAACGGATCGAAGCGGATGGAGCTGTCCCCTCGCGAAAAATCCCCATGGGGTGACCAGGACCGTGTGAGGTCAGAAGGATGGCCCTGACCTCTGAAAGAAGTGGTCCTTCTAGCAGACTCCAAAGGGAAAGACAGGGGCCTGCGATCGGCTCCTGCCAGAACCCAGCTGGGCCACAGATGGGCCCGCCGCCACACCCCTCATCTCTCAACCCTTCCGAGTCGGAGAAAGACCTCGCCCTTGTAACCACTAACCCAGGCAACTGGCAGCTGAAGTGGGCCCGAGGAGTCCACCCAGGGAACCGTGCCCTTCCCCTCCTGGTGCGCTCCGGGCTGCCCCAAACTTGGGCTGTCCAAACACACCAAGGAGGAGGGTACCCCAACTGAGGAAGCAGCCTCCCTGGTAGCCCCAGGCTGCACAGCAGTGGCCACAGGGGCTCCTACTGACTGGTCACACCCTCAGACCACCCGAGAAGGCTAAGCCCCAGAACGGAAGAGAGCGGGGGCCAAGGTGGTAGAAATGGAAAGATCCGAAGACCAAGAAGAACCCGGGAGCCAGTCTGGGTCTGACCCAGAATCCTCCTCTGAAGAGGTAGAAACTGAGGCCCAGTGCCAGACCACCCCACGGGACCCTCCAGTTCCTGGACCCAGAGATCGGACACCCTGGGATTCAAAGTCCCCAGAAGCAACAGAGGAGAGTAGAGGCTCCAGCCCGGCGCCGACACCCTCCTCGGCGTCCTGAACGGCACGAGTCAAGCGGCGGCACTGGGCGCGACCCCAGACATGTCCCCAGCACCGCCGGAGAACCAAATCGTGTACGTACCATACTAGACAATGATAGCAGCCCCGGCGCTGCGGAGCGAGCACCGGAGTCCGCACGGCACTGAGTGTGATGCCGCCGCACCACTCCGGCACCGGAGGCAGGGTCGACACTGAACGAAACACCGATATCATCCCCGGTGCCAGAGGTGGCGCCGGGAACAGAAACGGCGCCAGAGTCTGACCTGGCACCGCAAGCGATGCCGGGGACAGAATCAGGCCCAGAAACCCCCCCAGCACCCTCCCAGACGCTGCTGAGAGCTTCGACACCGCAAGCAGAGTCAGGGGCAACGGCGGCACCGAGGGAAGGCCCGACACCGACCGCGGCGTCGCTCTCCAAGCTCACAGCGCCACGAATGGCGCCTGGACCAAGAGCGACACTGGCGGAGAGCGCCGAAGACAGTGCCAGTCCGGTCCTGAAGGACCCGGAGCACGACACAGAGGGAGCCTTCGCTACCGGAGTAGCGACTGCCAGAACGGTGCCTCCCGACTGTCCCCCAAGAGGGTCAGCCTGGGCCTCCTGCACCGTGGAAGAAACCCCCGCCGCGGCAAGACTGTAAGAGGCGGAGGTTCCCTCCTCCTTGGGCCGTATTGGACCGGGAGGGGACCCGGAGGAAGGGTCGAGAGTCCTTATCTGGGCCTTGCGCAAATGAATCAGTCCTCCAAAAGTCGTCGGAGCACGTCAGACTTTCCACGCGTGAATTTCGAGGACATGGCGGTCCATGGAAAAGCAGATGTCGCAACTGTCCAGCAGGAGAGGCAACAATCATGCTGGTCCGTAACGGAATAAAGGCCGCCACAGGGGCACCGACGCATTGGAAGCCGCCCCGCTTTCGACGACTTTTTGCCAGGACGAGACATGATCGGATGAAAAAATAACTAGAAACCATACTCTATGCCGCTAAAAATAAGGAAAGGTCTTACCGGAATCCAGCAACGTCGAGCAAAGGCAAAGCAGAACTTACTAACCGACGGACTAGGCTGCAAAATCAGAGCCAGCACGAGCAGGGTCCACACTCGACGGCCGGAGAGAAGAAAAAATTACTCACCTTAGTAATGTTGTTTCTTCTAATGGAGTCTTGCTATATTATGACTATTGCAGTTTGCCCCAGCCTTAGAACTCTTCGGAGGTGAAGAGTTAACTTCCATGCAGAGCATGGAGCTTAAGATGACTCGGTTCAAACTCTGTTTGGCTGGTTTCAAACCAAAACCAATCAGATCTTCTGAGCAAAACTCACTAAGGTTCTGTGTGGAAGCTGTAACCTACACTAGCCAACTGGCTACCAAAATATTAACACATTTTACTGGTTCCAACATAAAGACTCAAGTCAGTGGACCAGAAAATTAAGATAAAATAACTAAATAAACACAACACCCAAACATGAAAGAGGGCATCAATAAATGCCAACGGGACTACCCACCCCATACCCCAAAGTAGGAGTTCTGAAAGGAGGCGGGCTGGGAGGTCATAATATAGCAAGACTCCATTAGAAGAAACAACATTACTAAGGTGAGTAATTTTTTCTTCAAACAACATGAAGTCTTGCTATATTATGACTATTGCAGACTACACAGCAGTACCTCCATGGAGGAGGGACAGAACCTACTTAGGGAATAGGCTCTGAAGCACGTGTTAGCAAACCAAGCATCCCTCCTGGCCTGAATATCCAGGAGTAATGCTTGGTGAAAGTGTGTACTGTCTTCCAAGTAGCTGCCTGACATATCTCCAAGATAGGGATGTCTCTAGCAGCAGCTAGAGATGCAGCTGTACCTCTGGTAGAGTGAGCCCTCAGGCCTGAGGGGAACCTTACCCAGCTTTTGATAGCAAATTGGATACAAGAAACGATCCACCTGGCAATGGATCTTTAGTGGCAGGTCTCCTTTCCCAACCTCACCATAAGTGAGAAACAGTTAGAGGAGTCAAACCTGTGACCCTAGTGCAGCTCTATGTAGTAACTTAGGGCCTCTTAACATCTAAGCTGTGCAGCCTCCTCTCACCAGAGGAGGAATGGTCAGTAAAGAACACTGGAAGTGAAATAGATTGGTTAAGGTGGAAATCTGAAACCACCTTGGGCAAAAACTTCCTGTTAGTCCTGAGGACCACTTTATCTCTGTGAAAGGAAATAAAGTCAGTTTCTACTGATAAAGCCTGTAACTCACTTATACGCCTGGCAGACGTGATGGCTACCAGAAATACAGTTTTCCAAGTCAAATACTTAAGCTCTGACGAAGACAGAGGCTCAAAGGGGTTGCATTAGCTGAGCAATGCATACATTAAGATTCAAGCCGGGCAGGGTCCTGAATGGAGGATTGGTGTGAAGCAATCCTTTAAAAACTGGAAAATACAGGATAAGCAGAGAGAAGAGGACTTCCTGCTGAAATGAAGGCAGAGACAGCAGACAAGTGCACTTTCAGGGTGGCTGGTCTCAGTCCCAAAGAATTAAGATGGACCATGTAGTCCAATACAGTAGGTAGATAGGAAAATGCGTGCCTACCGTAATTCTTGATCTTCTTGGACGAGTCTCCACCACTCATTCACACTAGTGGGATTAGCGCCGGAGGCACTAAGACCCATCAGAACAAACTTTTTCTGGAGGGTCAGTAGGGAGGCGCCCATGAGATACTGGGCCTTGTGAGCAGCGGCTCGCGATAATGACCATCTCGGCGACGACCCTCCAACCGCCTCAGTACCTTTTACCAAGGAGGTGTAGCGCAACTAACGAAAGAGTAAACCCAACATTAAAAACGGACATAAGATAGTCCTTATGACCTGTGTAAGAAGGGTCAGCAAAGAAGTCCTCACGGCCTAAAGATTTGAGGGTGAAGACCAATACAGCGTGAGCTCGGGGGATGGAGGGGCGTGGAAGAGAGGGAGACTGTCCAAGAAGATCAAGAATTACGGTAGGTACGTAATTTTCTCTATCTTCCTGGACATAAGTCTCCACCACTCATTCACACTAGTAGGAGAGTACCAAGCTGATAATCCCCAAAAGGGCGGCAGGAGGCCAGAGCTCAGCGTCTAAGATAGAAGCCATTAAGGATAGTTCTGCGAGATGCGGAATGTCGCTAGCATGAACATCCAGTGCATAGTGCTAGAAGGTATGCACTGAGCTCCAGGTGGCGGCGTTGCTATATATCTGCAATTGGAACATTGCGATTTCCACTAGGGATGCCACGACCGCCTCTAGTAGAGTAGCGTACACTCTACCTTCTAATTTAATTTGAGCCATGGAATAGCAATGACGAAGGCATGCCACTAACCATGAAGAGATGCATCTAATAGCGACAGGTTGACCCAGCGGGTGTCGCTGAAAGAAACGAACAGTTGCTGAGTCTTGCAACATCCTTGGTTCTATCTAAATAGAACCTAAGGCTCTCTTAACATCCAAGGAATGAAGAGCTCGTTCCTCTTCATTTTGGAAATTAGCGGGTAGCGAAGTACCAAAGGTTGGTTTAGATGGAATTCTGACACAACCTTGGGAAGAAATTTAGGATGAGTAACGAGAACTACCTTGTCTTTATGGAATACAGTATACGGAGGGTCCGTAACCAGGGCATGTATCTCAGAGACCCTGCGGGCTGAGGTAATGGCCACCAGGAAGAGCAGTCTTCCAGGTAAGAAATTTTAGCTCACAGGTAGCTAAGGGTTAGAAAGGCTTCCGGTGAGCATGTCCAGCACCAGGTTAATGTCCCAGGCTGCAACTGGGACGCTAACAGGGGTCTGGTATGGAGAATCCCTTAAGAAATCTCTTCACCACAGGCAACTGAGGCCAGAGTTAAGGAAGAAACCGGCTCATGGAGCGCTGAGATGGCACTAAGGTGAACTTTAACTGTGGAGTACTGAAGACCTAAGTTTGACAGGTCCAAAGATACTCCAGAACCTGCCAGGAGGACAGGAAGGATTCCAAGAGGATTTTGCACACCAGAAGAAACGTTTCCATTTGGAGGCGTACGTTTTCAGGTGGCTGGCTTCGAGCAGCCAGAAGGATGTCTGAGACTCTATGAGAGGCGTTGAACCGATTCACTTCTATCTCTTCAGGAGCCAAGCATGAAGGTGAAGTGAATTCAGGTTAGGATGGACCAAGAACCCGAGTCAAAAGACTGATTTGCAAAGGAAGTGGTCTCGAGAGGCTGCAACATACTGTTGAGTAGAGGAAACCATAGTTGCAGAGGCCAGGAAGGAGCAATGAGAATCATCTTGGTCCCCTGAGACTCGAACTTGAGGAGTACTCTCTGGATTAGAGGAGCGGTGGAAAGGCGTAAAGAAGCGTTTGTCCACATAGCCTGAACTCATCCTGACAGAAAATGCCAGGCCCTGGATTTCTGGAGCAGAAGAGAGCAGTTTTCGTTGAGTGGGGATGCAAAAGGTCCAGGTCTGGAGTCCCCCACTCTTTGAACAGGGACCGAGCTACGGCTGGATCGAGAGACCACTCGTGAGGGTCTGCCTCCGTTCTGCTGAGGTGATCTGCTAGGTCGTTTTGTATACCTGGCAGATAAACCGTTTGAATCAGAGACTTGTGCTCCAAGCACCACTCCCACACCCTCATTGCTTCCCTGCAAAGGGGGTAAGAATGAGCACCGCCTTGCTTGTTGATGTAATACATCACTGCTTTGTTGTCCGTTTGAAGGAGAATGTTCTTGTGACAAAGGACATCCTTCAGAGCTCGGATTGCATAGAGGACCGCTCTCATCTCCAGGACATTTATGTGGAGGTGAGTTTCAAACCGAGTCCATACACCTTGAGTGTGGAGGGAGAGACAGTGAGCTCCCCATCCCATTAGCGATGCGTCTGTGGTGATGGAGATCCGATGATCTGGGGGAGCAAAGGGGAATCCTTCCAGGAGATTGCTCTCTTGAGACCACCAGGTGAGACACCTTCGAAGGGGCTCCGTCACCTTGATGGGATAGGACTGGGGGTGAGAGGTCGGGGACCACTGAGTGGAGAGCATCCATTGGGTGGTTCTCATGTGCAGTCGGGCCAGAGGGACAGTGAAGACCGAAGACGCCATGAGACCCAACATGGCGTTGCATCGAGAGAGCTGTAACCGATTGGTTCTCCCTGATGTAACAGGCCATTCGAAGGATGTCGAGTCTTCTGTCCTCTGGAAGGAAAGCCTTCGCTGAAGAGGTGTCTAGAAGCGTCCCTATGAAAAGGAGCCTCTGGGAGGGTTGCAGTTGAGATTTTTTCAAATTCAGCAGAACTCCCATGGACGTGAGAGGCAGAATCGTTTACGGCTTCAAAGTCCCTTGGACGGAAGGGCTTGCTAGAAGCCAATCGTCCAGGTAAGGAAACACTCGGAGTCCGACTTTCCTGAGATGCGCCGCGAGAACTGCACACCACTTTGTAAAAACTCGCGGCGCCGAGGATAGCCCAAAGGGCAGGACTCTGAACTGATAATGCTGACCCAAAGGTACAAACCTGAGGAACTTGCGGTGGGTCGGGTGGACGGGGATATGCTGGTAAGCATCCTGCATATCAGAGAGGCCAGCCAGTCGTGCTGATGCAGCAAGGGTAACAGGGTACCTAGGGAATCATCTTGAATTTCTCCTGGGAGGAATTTGTTTAACTTTCTGAGGTCTAGAATGGGGCGCATCCCCCCAGATTTCTTTGGAACCAGAAAGTAATGGGAGTAGAACCCTGTGTTTCGCAGATGCAGGGGCACCAGTTCTATTGCCCTGTTGTTCAGAAGGCCCTGGATCTCCGCAGTGAGGAGGCCTGACTGAGAGGCCGACAATCTGGGTTGTCGTCTGGGAGGACAATTCGGGGGGGTTTCCAAGAAATTGAGAGAATAACCCTCGTGAATTATCCGAAGGACCCATTGTCAGTTATGGACTTCCACTGGTTGTAGAAGTACATCAGGCGACCTCCACGGAGGAGAAAGTTCCACCTCGGGCACAGTGGATGGAACTTGGGCCAAGACTCATAAGGTAGCAGCTGGGAGCTTTAGGCCCCTCGCTCTTCTCGTCTTCTTTTGAGGTTGGGCAGGTTGGCTTTTATGGAAGCTTCCCTGCCTCTGCCTCGAAAGGACTGACGACTATGAAACTGGCGTCTGTTCACATGCCTCGGGAGGGGCAGGCGGAGGTCTGGCCAACAATGGCCGATCTGGTCTTCTGAGTGGCCTCTAAGGCTTGCTCCACCTGAGGGCCAAAAGAAAGGAGCCATCAAAGGCAGCGCCATCACCTGCTGCTGAGCATCATTCGTGAAGCCAGAAGTCGCAGCCAGGAATGGCGCCGAGTACAAATCCTGCAGCTGCTGAGCGAAGCAGTGTCGGCGTCCATGGCAGCTTGACCTGTTGGTTATTGGACTCAATACCTCTAATAACGGTCAGAAGCAGCTCTGACTTGGAATCCGAATCTGGAAGAGCTTCAACCATTCTTTTCATAGAGTGCCACAGGATATACTCATACTGAGAAAATAGCCTTGATAAACTGTCGCATACTTAGAGTGGAGGCAGCAAAGACTCTCTTACCTAATGTATCAATCTTACGAGACTCTTTGTTAATAGGTCGAAGCTGTAGTAGTTTGAGGAAGAACGACCTTGTCATTCTCTGCCAGGACTACAATAGGATCCGCAAAGGCTTGGGATGCCAAAATGGGACGATCCTTGGGAGCTGAATACTTCTTATCAATGGATTTAGCCACTGAGAGAATAAGAGCAGGATTATTCCATACCATTTGAGACAGCGTCTCGAAGGAAGGCTGAATCGGAGGAGTCAAATCCGTGAGGGATCTCCAAGCATGAAGATACTGAGTCTTAATATCTTCCCAGGATCGATGTCTGTAGTCTGGAGAGAAAGAGTGGATCCCAGGTTCTTCAACAGAGACTTAAAGGACAGGTCCTCGACCACAGGCTCTGTACAAGAAAGATCCTGTTTCTCCACTTCATCACCCAACCGAAGGTCTGGGTCAGGCTCAAGATCATCTCCTGATGGTCCAGAAAGGACTGTTTGGACAGGAAAGGGTGAAAATTAGGAGAGGAGGATATAGCAGAAAAACAAGGAGAGTCCCCAAGGGCCGCGGTGCGAGATGGCAAAAGCAGGCTGAAGAGCGGCACCGAGGCGCCTGGCGCTTGAAGAGCGTGTGACCCATGGCGTCCCAGGCGCCGCTGACAACACATGACGCCCTGAGACGCGCGCAAAAGCGGAGCCGCGAGGCAGCCACGATCAGTGCCACCCTATCCAGCGGCACCACGGCGGCGCCGCGAGACCCAGCGGCGCGCATAGACTAGCGGCACCAGCAGGCGCGACAAAGCCAACAGACCCGCCCGGCGCTGGAAAAGCCCAGGAACCTGGAAAGCTAGAAGGAAAAAACCAGGAGATAAGGGCATCGGTGAGGCCCCTGCGCCGCAGCCATGTGAGAAACACCTAGCACGGGTTGCTGGCACGAAAAGCGCCACGCGACTAGGAAGGTGCAACCGCCTACCTGATCGCCGGAGGCCGAGGGCTCCGGACAACCGAGCCAGGCAGAAGAACCAACCTCCGAGCCCATTGCTCCATAGGCGCCCACTGATGAAACTGCTCATCTGGAGTCCTACCTATAGGCGGGAGGGACTCCGATGTCGAGGGCAGCGATTACAGGAAGTTGGCGACTCGAAGAAGGAGACCGGCAACTAGCAACGATAACGCGGCGTCGGCGCAGAACATACCAGAGGGTGACCTCGGTGATGCCTTCTTTTTTGACCTGTGGGCGAAGAAGAGCTCGAGGCGAGCGGTGCCGAGAATGCGACCGTTTATTTTTATGCGGCAGGGGGGACCGCCCATCCCCGGACATCGGACTGACTGTTATCGGAACCCGCTGAGGAGAGGAGGCTGACGGACCAGCTCGGCTGACTGAACAGCTTTCATCGAGAAGTCTCCCTACCGTCACCTGACCTGCTCATGGTCGACTCACGTCCAGTAGGCCGAGACTTCTTCAAGTAAAATTTAATATTAGAAAATTTAACGAAAATAGAATAAAATTAAGCGATACTACTTATCGTGATAAAGTTACAAAAACAAACTGAAAACTATGCGCTAGTTTGAAGTTTGACTCCCATTTCAAGCGGCGGCGTCGTCTGGCCTTTTCGGCGCGGAAAAAGAACTGAGGCGGTTGGAGGGTCGTCGCCGAGATGGTCATTACCGCTCGAGTCACGTGTCTCGTGGGCGCCGCCTCTCGCACGACCCTCCAGCAAAAGTTTGCTCCCGATGGGTCTTAGTGCCTCCGGCGCTAATCCCACTAGTGTGAATGAGTGGTGGAGACTTATGTCCAGGAAGATCAGCAGATTCTGGGGAAACATGCTTCCCAGAACACCATATGGAAAACCTTTTCCACTTGGAGTTATAGGTAGCCCTGGTGGAAGGCTTCCTAGCAGCCTTCAGGATTTCGAGAACACTTTGAGAAAGTTGCAAATCACAAACTCTAACTGCTCAAGAGCCAAGCCTTGAGGTTGAGGATTTGAGATTAGGATACCAAACTCTCCCTGAGCACAGGTTAACAGATTGTGGTTCCTGGGGAGACACAGGGGAAGATGGACTGCTAAGGACAGAAGGAGTGGGTACCAGGGCTGCCTGGCCCAGTCTGGAGCAATCAGGATCATCTTGCAGGGCTGAGACCTGATTTTGACTAGTACTTTGAACAGGAGAGGAAGCGGGAAAGGCATAAAGAAACTTCCTTCCCAATCGGGAGAAAGGCATCCAGGGAACTGAGCCCAACACTGGGGCCTGCAACAAAACAGTGGAAGTTGATAATTGTCTGGGGCTGCGAAAAGATCTATCTGAGGAGTGCCCCATCTGGCAAACACTATCCCCAGTACTAGGGGATCCAGTGACCATTCGTGATGGCCCTGGGAAATCCTGCTGAGGGCATCTGCCAGGACATTGTCCTTGCCTAGGAGGTGAACTGCTATGAGGGAAGTGTTCAGGAGTAAGCCAGAGACCACAACTTCATCGCCTCGGTGCACAAGGTCAAGACCGGTGCCCCTTGTTTGTTGATGTACCACATTGTAGTGGTGTTGTCTGTTCTGATCTGTACCACCTTGCTCTGAACAGATGCAGAGAAAACCTGAAGTGCTAGAAAACAGCTCTGAGTTCCAACAGATTGATGTGGGCAGAGATTCCTGGGGACCATAATCCCTGGGTGGAGAGGAAGCCCATGTGAGCTCCCATCCCAAAGGGATGCATCTGTAGTAAGGGTCAAGGAATGGGACAGAGGGATGAAAGGCACCCCTGTCTCAGATTGCTCTGATCCTGCCACCACTGAAGGGCCTGGATCAGGGTTCAGAGTCACTGGGATTAACTGGCTAGAGGATCTCTTCTTTGAGACCAGAAAGCTCTCCAATGGAACTGAATGTCCCTCATCTGAAATCTTGCTCCTTGCACCACAGCTGTGGAGGCAGCCATGTGCCCTAGGAGCTGCAGGAAATGCCTTGCTGGTCGAGAAACCTGCAGAGTGAAGGAGGCGGCCAGGGCCACTAAGGTCCTTACCTTTCCAAGGAAGGAAGGCTCTGGCCTGCTTTGTATCCAGTTCTGCGCCTATAAGGTGAGTACCTGGACAGGTTCCAAAACTGACTTTGGAAGATTGAGAAGAAATCCCAGAGAAGTAAGCAGCTGCTGGGTAACTAGCAGGTGTGATTTGACCTGGTCTGGAGACTGACCCACAATGAGCCAGTCGTCCAGGTAGGGAAAATGGCAATCTTTGCCTTCTTAGGTGGCGACTGCTACTGCCAGACACTTTGTGAACACCCTTGGGGCAGAAGTGAGGCCGAAGGGCATTGCTCTGAACTGATAATGGCCTAAGGGCAGTTCGAATCTGAGGTACTTCGATGGGAACTTCTGATAAGAACATGGAAGTAGGCATCTTTGAGGTCCAGGAGGCTAGCCAGTCCCCTGGCCTTAGGGAGGTAAAATCATTCCCAGTGTCACCATTTTGAACTTTGGCTTTAAAGGTGCTTGTTTAGATATCTTAGATCCAGGATAGGCGCCACTCTCCTGTCTTTTTGGGGTAAGGAAGTACCTGGAGTACAGACCCTTGCCCTGGTGAGGGAGAAACCTTTTCTACAGCTCTGAGAGCTAGGAGGTTGAGACTTCTGTTTCCAAAGCAAGAGTCTCTAAAGGGTTTGTAGGTGGAAAAGATCTGGCTCTCATCTTGGAAATTTCTTGAAGCTGAGAACCAGACCCTGGCTCACTACTTCCAGGACCCACCTGTCTGAAGTTAAAGACTGCCAATCCTGGGAAGTGAGCCAACCTGCCCCTACAGGTAGTGGAGAGCCGACCCTGGGCATCCCATCAGGTTGCCTGTTTGGCAGGGGCTTTAGGCTGAGGGGTGGGAGCAGGCCTGCTCGAACCCCGTCTGCCTCTTCCTCTGAAGAACCCCCTCTGTACATAGGCTGAAGAGGAGGGGGTCTGAGTCTGGTAAAAAGGCCTGTGAAAAGGCCTACCCCCTACCCCTGGGGGCTGCCTCTGAGGGAGTGGCTTGCCTTGGCTTGTGCACTCCTGTAAGTGGTTCCATATTCATCCATTTTCTTCATATAATTCTCTGTCTGCTCCCCAAACAGAGAATTCCCCCACAGGAAAATCCATAGCCTTAGACTGGGTATCCTGTGACAAAGTAGTACACCTGAGCCAGGCCAATTCACGAAAAGCCACAGATGTAGCCATGACTCAAGAGGATACATCATTAGAATCCACTGCAGCATGGAATTGCACCTCAGATGCCTCAATACCAAGGGCCACCTGCTCCAGCTCCTTGCGAGCTGGCCAGAGCCCTGTTTGCTAAGACATGACAGTATCCCATCTAGATTTCTGGTATCTTGCAACATAAGCCATATAGTTAGCTTGTCTGAGTCCCAAGGATGCTGCCATGTATTGTTTTTTGGCCATGGCATCAATCTTCCTGGAATCCTTGTCAGGAGGATGTGAAGCCAGTGGAATATTAGCTTTATCACAGGCTGCAGCCTTAACTACCCCAACATGACTGCATTGCTGTGAAAGAAAATCTGTATCAGGACCTGACAAAGTGTACCTCCAGTCCATCTTTTTATCCACAGGAGGCACAGAATTAGGAGCTTTTAAAATTTTTATTGTTTGTTTTCTAAAGGATTTATGTAAAGGGATGGACAACCTCTTGGACTCTGGGATATCCATCATTTCCACATAGTCAGGCTCCTCTTGCTCATCCAAAGCCTCCTCTAAAGGAAGCTGGAGGGTCTCAGCAACTTTTTTATAAAACAAAAAATGAGAAGGGACTCAGAAAGCCTGGGGGCGCCTCACCTGAAGGTCTGTCTGGGAGATGGGCACATCCAGACTTTCAAAGTCACATTCACACTGATCATAATCCTCATCCCTCCTCTGGTTCATAGAACTCTTCTATATCATAATCCTGAACCACTGGAACCGACCTTTTGCCAGACAGTGGCGGTTCGGAGGGAACCGGGGACAGGGACTGGACAATCTGTATTGCCCTGGCTATCTCAGCAGCAGTTGGAGAAGGAATTTTGGACTCCAAACCTGCTGATTTTTTAGATTTCTTTGCTGGAACTGGCTCCTCAGAGCCAGCTTTTCGTTTGCCCGAGGAAGTCTCGCCCTGGTCAGAGGGCACTCCCTCCGGTTCGGTTGGCACCGAACCGGGCTGGCCATCCGGGTCAGCGGACTTTTTGGCCTCTCGTTCCCTGAGACTGCCCACTCTCTTGTCCAGGGTGGCTGCAGGAAATTTTACAAATCTGGCAGTCTGAATTGAGGTGGTCAAACCCCAGACAATGAACACATGTGTGTGGGTCAGCCTTGGCAAAGGCTTCCCCACAGACACTACAGTGTTGAAACCCAGTGGGCCGTTTTTCTTTTGGGTTTCTCAGACATGATGCCAGCCTAACCAACCAACTTGCCCTTTGATGGCAGTGCCAGGCAGACACCCTTATCGGTTCCAAACCGTGTCACGGTCGTGGAAAACCGTAATGAAATCCGGTTTTTAGAACCGATAAGAACCGGAACCGCGCTCTAAAAAGCCTTAAAAGGCTTTAAACTTATATTTAAATACAACTCGATCGGTTTAACCGAACCGATAATACTTTTACAAGTTCCACACAGAAAAAACCCTATCTATTACTTACGATTACCATAGACAGAGCCTGAACCGATCGGTTTTGCGGTTAAAATAATGAAATCGCGGTTAAATTAAACCGAGAAATAGCATTTTAAACCGAAGAAATGAACCGAGCAACAGGAGGAATCTCCGGAGCGACTGTTCAGTGAGGCGGAGTAAAGAATCTGACGGTTTCGGTTTGAAACCAGCCAAACAGAGCTTCTGAACCGAGCTCGCGCTCTAAGCTCCATGCTCTGCATGGAAGTTAACTCTTTCACCTCCGGAGCAGTTCTAAGGCTGGGGCAAACTGCAACAGTCATAATATAGCAAGACTTCATGTTGTTAGAAAGAACTGGAGTTGGGGCGGAGTCGATGTCGGATAAATGCCAACCCTTGAGCGCCACGCAGAACGTCGGTCTCGAGGGCGGTGCCAACCCTCTGCCGACTCCACCCATACAAAAAAAAAAAAAAGTCTCCCGCGGGGTCCTAGCTCCGGCGCTATAACCCAATAGTGATGAATGGTGAAGATTGACACAGATAAGATCGCCCTTGCTGAGACGTAACTGCTGTCATGCACCAACTGTGCTTGGGCAATCAGGCGGTCTGACTTGTCCAGAGGCAGGAATGCTGAACCCTGATTCGTATCCAAAACTGTCCCCAAGTACTGCAGTCACTGGGAGGGTGTCGGTACTGACTTTGGTGTGCTGACCATCACCCCACAGAGCATCGAACTTCTGCAAGCTAACGTCTGCAACAGCTGGTTCCCAGAGTGGGCTTTTAAGGGGCAGTCATCCAGGTAAGGGAAAACATACATGCCTTCCTTGCAAAAGGACTGCTGTCACCACAGCCAAACATTTGGCAAAGACGTGTGGCGCAGAAGAGAAGCCAAAGGGCAACACACTGAATTGGTAATGCTCCCCCTGAAAAAGGAACCTCAGATATTTTCTGTGATGTTTCTGGATCTTGAGATGGAAGTATGCATCCTTCATAGCCAGGGAGCAAATCTAGTCCCATGTTTGCAGTAGGGGAAGGAAACCTTGCAGAGTGACCATTTAGAACTTCTTGTATTCTGTGAAGAAGTTCAGATCCTTTAGATCTAAAATAGGCCTCAGATCCCCTGACCACCTCGGGATAAGGAAATGTTTGGAGTAAAAACCTGTGTTCCTCTGGTCTAGAGGTACAGGTTCTATGGCCTGTTTTTGAAGCAGAATCTGTACTTCCTCTAGCAGCAGGGACATGTCAGTGCCCTATGGGTATGTCGTCATCACTGGTGGATGACCTGGAGGGTTGTACAGAAGCTCCAGAGCATTACCCCCTCTATAATCACCAGAACCCATTCTTCTGCTGTCAACGTCCTCCAATGATCCAAAATGGAGGGTCAGGCAACCCCCTACAACTACCCTGTAGGTAAAGGTGGTTGGAGGTGTATAAGAAGTCAGGCTGGGGGCAGTGTCACAGAGTCACCAGTTCCACTACCTTAGGGGCTTTTGAATGGGCACCTGGGGCAGTGGCGAGGGACTGGCAAGGCCCTGCACATTGCCTCCTTCCTGCAGTCTGTAGGATGGACACTGACCCGACAGCAGTTGGATGAAAGCTACCCCTGTTTTGGGTATGATACAGGGGATTTTACTGACTTCAGAGTCTTGCCAGATGATTGAAGATTTTACACAGCTTCTTCTACACCATGGCAGTTGTTTCCCCACACCAGCAGTAAGAGTTTTCATTAACTCTTGCTCAGTAGAACCCTCAGGCAAGGCCTGAGCAGCGCTAGCCTTCCTCCAGAGGGTGTTCTGATATTTTATCATAAGGGCCTCGTAATTGCTGTCACGTTAGTCCAGCGAGGCAGAGAGCATATGTACGCTGAGGATACCCAACCTTCTGGTTTAAGAGCCCAGGTGTCTAGGTGCCCTGGATCTGTCATGGACAGCTGTGATCGCCACTGAGTCTGTCTTAGGCTGGTTAGCAGAGAAGGACTTTCCAAGAGGTGCAGAATACATTTTGTCTGCCTTTCTCGGCACACCTGGTATATTCTTTTGCCTGTACCAGGCTGCACAGGTGGCATCCTCCAAGGCAGGAAGCGGGGAGGAACCAAAGCAGAAGGAGATTCTGTCATCTCCAGAAACTCCAGCAGAATCTTTCTGGTAGAATCCTGCTCCTCTATGGAGAAGCCCATGGCAGCTTGCATTTGCTGCATCATGTTAAAAAATGAGGGATCCTCTGGAGGTGATCTTGTTCACCACAGAGTCCTCACTACAGGAGGAGACTGAAGCTGGTGCCCTTTCCATAGTGGCTCTCAGCATAGTCTTCCTCCTCCATCATGAGGTTAGGATTATATTTGTATTAACGGTCAACTCTTGTCATTGCGGGAATGAATGACTACACCGGTGATGTCAGTGGTAGAGGAGGTCTAGTCTTAGCGTCAAGTGGGTAGTTGTGGGAGTCCCTGTCGATGGGCCCCCTGGAACATGGAGGCCTAGCAATAAACATGTTTGAGAACACTAGGAGTACAACCTGAGCGTCGGTGCCACTTTGGGTGGTACGCATCACTGAAGTGGTCAATGCTGGAGGTTGACTCTCCGTCGACGACTGCGACGTACTGGCCATAATAGGCCCAGTAGTGCCTACGTCAAGCCCTCACCTTTGTATCTGGTTGACGGTTGCGGCACCATGGTCACTGTCACCACTGGAGTGGTCAACGTTGAAGAAGTTGTCATACCTGTAGTCTGCAGGGGTGACCTGGATCTTGCTGGGGAGGCTTTGTCCTTGTTCCAGTGCTTGCATTTGTGACTCTCCAAAGATGTTTCCCAGGACTGCGATGGCGTGACTCAGTTGACAGGGTAGGTGATGCAGATTTTGTCTGAAGCTGCTTCTTCATTCTTTAAGTCTTTTGGAGGAAGAATTTCTCCAAAGCCCCTTCCTGTGTTACCTGGTTGTAGAGTTGAACCCCAGCAAAGCTCACAGGCCTTCACGTTGATGAGGCGCCTAAGCAACAGACACAGATGATGTGGGAGTCTCCTGTGAGTCTCTCTGCACTCACAGTACCAGAAGAGTTTAGCGATTCCTTCAGCGGCATACAGGTTGCTGAAAATCACTATAAAGTGATTAACTTGGTATTAAGAAAAATAAAAGCGGTGGCTATGAGAGCGATGTTTCCGATGGCAGGTCTGACCAGTCTGATCGACGGCGGGAAAAGAACTGAGGAAAGGAGGAGCCGCCCACATTTATGCATATGCTGATGTCGTCATGGGCGGCCTCTGGCTGCTTGCAAAAGTTTCCGTGTGGTCATAGCACTGGCACGGTTATAGTTCTAAGGTGTGGCCTGATGAGAGATATCCTTGAAGAAGATCAGGTGGTTTACCACTTCCTGACGTACTGACCATTCGTGTGAAGTCTTGCCCACCCAGCTGAGGGAGGCCACCAGCTGGTTGTTGGCTCCTGCAACATGGATTGCCAAGAGATCTGTACCCCAGCTGTGCACGAGGCTCCAGGTGAGGAGGGCCTCCTGACACAAGGGAAGAGAGTGTGTGATGCCTGCTTGTTCAGGTAAGAAATGAAATTACAAACCTACTGTAATTCTTGATCTTCTGTTATCAACACCATTCCTTACTGCTGGGTGTAAGCCGGGGAGACAGTCGGTGCTGACCACAGGCTGACGCGACTGCTTGGCACATGAGGGTTGGCCGTTACGCAGCGCAGACTCCTCTTCCACCCCAGTTCTGTTTTGCTGGAGAGGATGAAACAAAGGTGGCTAGAGAAAATCAAGGTGAGGCAAGAGAGCCGAGGGATAGGAAAAGGAAAGGATACAAAACTGAAAAAGGAAGAAGCCGACCAGAGGACAGAGGGATTGTACTTTTTACCCTAAGAGATCATAAGGCCCCAACCCTTAAGCGGCAGCACAGGAAAGGGAGAAAGAAGGAGAGAAAAAGAAAAGAGAAAGATACAGCATACGTAGGGAAGAAGGGGAGGCCCTCAGCCATGCTGACTGAAAGACCATTGGCTTATTTTAGCCTCAAAAATCTGAAAGGTATGAAGACACAGGTGTAAGGATTCCGCCAGCTTCAGGGACCACTGGGTGGAGGTCCAGACCAAGAGAATTTGAAATGGCCTTGGAGAATATAAAACACGGCAGAATCAGCCACCCCTTCTCACCCCCAAAACCACATCTGGGATGAAAGTCCAGGAACATTGCCCTCTACAGCATAATACCTGGCCGGCTTAGTCGGGGGCCTTAAACAGGAGAAGACTCTGTCCAGAATGACCTCTAAGGTAGAGGAAGTGAGAAAGACAGAGTAGGAGGAAAATCCTACAGCTTCTCCCAGAAGATGCACTGACACAGTCCCCACTTTAAGAGGAGGAAAACAAAACAGAAAATCCATGTCAGGTAAAGAAGCAACCACAGAACACCCCACTGAGAATCCCAGGGAGTTCCCTCCAAGGCCAGGGTGAAGACCCCACTCGCCACCATCCCAGGATGGGCACTGACATTTTAGAGAAGGAAACAGAGGGCCCTGAGGTACCAGGAGGACACTGCCCCCAACTGGCCTCAAGGGGAGGATGAGCAGGGTGGAGGTAGCACCAAGAACTGAGGCCCAAGAGGAGAAGGTGGGAGGAATCAGAATGAATGGTGAAGATACAAGAGAAGACCAAGAATTACGGTGGGTACAAAACTTTCACTCCCTTGTCAATCTTCACCATTCATTACTGCTGGGTGGAGTGCAAGCCCCCCAGAGGACCAGGCACTGCCCTGAGGGAACAGATTCCCTCAGCCTCTTGCAGGTGAGGTGCATGAGGGGGAGACCCCATAGCCCTACTAGACCGTACGTGGCCTACGGCTGGTGAGGCCGAGGAGGTGTCCCCTGTGGCTAGGGGGATGGAAACCTCTCCTGTAAGCTCCTTTTCGCCCTGCGGAAGAAAAGACGGGCCCTCCGGAAAGTGGAGGAAATCACCCTATGCTGGGCAACAAGTGACAACCTGGACAGACGAAGCCATGCTGTCCGCCTGATGCAGATCAATGTCCCTGCCAGTCTGGAGGCCACTCCGCTGGTATAAGATGCCCTTGCTTGGTGCCTTGCAAGCTCCAGACCATGCGCAGAGAGGGCAATGGCTTGCCTAGATTCCTCCAAATCAGGCAGAGATGCTAGCACCTGCACTAACATTGATCACAGGTGCATGTTGAAGGCAGCGTGGTGAGCCTGATGTGAGCTGAATCACAGCAGCACACAAGCCGAAGAGAAAACTCTACTTCCCCACCGGTCGAACTTGACAGATTCCAGATCCGGTGGTCCATCGTGTGCTGGGTGTTGAAGCCTGGAAGGAATATCCAAGGCGGTCAGCCCGAAGGCGGGTGAGGCAGAGAATCAAGAGACTCCTGGGGAGCGCAATACCTCCTCCTGCAGTCTGCTGGGGCTGGGGATGAGGTGGTTGGTGACTGCCAGGTGCAGATTGATGATTCCTGGAAAGGAATAGGCCAGGATGGTACCACTAGCAGTGCGCACTAAACTTCGCTCAGGAAGGAGCGTGTCTCCTGCTCGGTATTGAGTCTTACCACATGGGATATATAGAGTTCCTGTACCAACCTCGAGAGGAACCGTTGATATTTAGTGAAATCAGCATCGGACAAAAGGTGGACTGAACGGTCCTCTTCCTCAGAAGAGGAAGCCGAGGAATTTGGGTGCTCAGAGTCCTCCTGCGGCAGAGGAGACAGGAGAAAGAACTGCTTGTCCATGGCCCTAACATACCTAGGGAAGGCCGCCGTAGTGGCCCTGAACACTTCCCAGGTTAAGGGCCGGGTAGGGCCCACATGGTCCAGGAGGGGCGGAGATGACTGCAGAGGAACTGGGGAAGAGCACATAACTGAAAGCGCCCAGCCTCTGAGACCTCGCTGAAGATCCTCTGGCTCGAGGGGATCCAGGTGTCGACCCAGTCAGCATATGCTGTAGATATGAAAACATATCCTGGTTGAGCCCCGAGGGGGAATCTCCCCTGTGGTGCAACTGGGGTTGCATGGATACAGAAGGGCAACCCTCAGCGCCGCCCACTAAGGGCACCTCCGAGGACTCAGAGGAGGAGGAGGAGAAGCATGGCTCTATACTGCGACTCCTCACCACCCCCTACAGGGAAGTGGAGGAGGATCCCCATGCTTTGCCCTGGCCCCTCAACCCCTTGGACTCTGAGGCTGCCCTCTTCCTCGACCCCGGTACTAGGGGGAACCCTAATCCCACAGGCCCCTCCAAGGGAGGCTGCAGAAGAAGTCCCCATCCCAACTGAAGGAGCCAAAGCAGCACCAGACATGGCAGCTGCCCTGGCCCCTGAAGTCGAGACTGCCACACCATGCCCTCTGGGACTATCCACCGCGGGGTCCCCGATGCCAGAGTCGGCAAGGGAGCCAGCAGAGACCACAGATTCCGGGGAGTACAGGAGGCGAACAGTGGGCTGCCTGGTGCCGTGTCTAGGGGGGCTCCCCGACTCTGAGGAGTTGGGACACCACTCCAGATCGGCCAGTGAGTTGTCCTCCTCCAAATAAGAGGAGACCACGCATATCACCACACTAGCAACCCCGGGAGCCCCAGAACCAACGGTGGACACTGCACCGCCCAGACTCCCGGAATCGCAAATGGCCCTGGCAGGTGGCGCCGAAGGTCTGCTGGTGCTGGGCCCAGTGACCATGGGCTGCAACACCGGGGGAGTCTGCACCTCTGAGGAGGTGACTGTTGTGGCAGTGCTCCCACCCCAGCTCCCCAGGGAACAGAGGTGTTCCTCCAGCACCGCGGAAGAAACCTCCTTTACGGCAAGGCTGAAATCCAAGGTGGTTTCCTCCTTACCGGGCTGTATAGACCCGGAGGCAGGGTCAAGAGATCTTGCCATGACATCCCTAGAATGACGGCATCCTCCGAAAGTTGGCGGGGCTCTACCAACTTTAAACGCGTGGATTTCAGAATGTTGCGGTCCATGGAGAAACAAGCGCCGCAGTTGTCCATATCGTGGTTGGGACCCAGGCAGCGCAGACAAATGTCATGTCAGTCCATCACGGAAAAATACCAGCCACAGGGGCACCCAATGCATGGGGGCACGGCCCCCTTTGGATTTTCTCTTAGCCCCCAAACCAGACGTGATGCGAAAAGAATCCAACAAAATTCACAGGAAAAGGCTGGACGCGTTGGCAATAATAATAATAATAATAACAAAAGGAACGGACTTGGTATCCAACGGCATTGGGTGAATCAGAACCAGGACAGAGAAGCAGGAAACTGCGTTGAAATACGGAAATGGAAGTGCGATACCTACTGTAATTCATGATCTTCTTGGGCAAGTCTCCACCACTCATTCACACTAATGGGAACTACGCGGGGCTCTAGAAGGGCCTGTGAGGTAAACTGTGTTGCAAGATAGCCGGCGCCAGAGATGGAGCTGCGGGGAGGCGGTGCCATGAGCCTCTGCTCATGCGGCCAATGACTATCTCGGTGTCGACCCTCCAGCCGCCTCAGTACCCTTTTCAAGGAGGTGCAGGCGGCTAACTAACCAAGAAAAGGATAACCTAACCAAAACCGGACATAAGATAGTCCGGAAGACCCGTATAAGAAGGGTCAAGAAGAAGTCTTCACAGCCTAAAGATTGAGGAGTGAAGACCAACAACAGAGGTGAGCTCGGGAATGGTGGGTGGGTGGGCGGTGTGAATGAGTGGTGGAGACTTAGTCCAAGAAGATCAAGAATTATGGTAGATGCAGTAATTTCCATATCTTCCTGGAAATAAAGTCTCCACCACTCATTCACAGATGGGAGTACCGAGCTAATAATCCCCAAGAGGGCGGCAGGAGAAACCAAGAGCTCACAGATTTAGGACAGAAGTCCATTAAGGATGGTTCTGCCAAACGAAACATGTCATCTGACATGGACATCCATGGCATAGTGTTAAACGAATGTATGCACTGAGCTGCAGGTGGCCGCATTGCAAATATCTGCAATGGGCACATTTCGGATTTCCGCCAGGGATGCCGCGACTGCTCCAGTAGAGTGAGCATACACTCTGCCTTCCTGCTAAACCTGCGCCATGGAATAACAGTGGCGAAGGCATGCCACCAGCCATGCTGAAATACATCTGATAACGACAGGTTGACCCCGCCGGGTCTCGGTGAAGGAAACAAACAGTTGTTGACCTTTGCAGAAATCTTTTGTCCTATCTAAATAGAAATGCAAAGCTCTTTTGACGTCAAAAGAATGAAGAGAACGCTCCCCTTCATTTTGGAAGTTCGCAAAGTAGGAAGGATCAAAGGTTGGTTTAGATGCAATTCCAAAACAACCTTATGGAGAAACTTAGGATGGGTCCTAAGAACTACTCTGTCTTTATGAAACACAGTACACGGAGGGTCTGTGACCAAGGCATGTATCTCAGAGACCCTGCGGGCCGAGGTAATGGCCACCAGGAAGGCCGTTTTCCAAGTGAGAAATTTCAACTCACAGGTAGCTAGAGGCTCGAAAGGTTTTCGAGTGAGCATGTCTAGCACAATATTAATGTCCCAGGCTGCGACTGGACGTCTGATAGGAGGTCTGGTATGCAGAATTCCCTTAAGGAACCTCTTAACCACGGGTAACTGAGCCAGTGACAAGGAAAGTACTGGCTCATGATAAGCTGAAATGGCACAAAGGTGAACCTTGACTGTAGCATATTGCAGATCTGAATTTGAGAGGTTCAAAAGGTACTCTAGAACTTTATTTGGAGGGCAGGAAAAAGGATTCAAAGAGGATTTTGCACACCAGAGCGAAAAACGCTTCCATTTGGCTGTGTAAGTTTTCCTAGTGGCTGGCTTGCGTGCAGCCAGAAGAATATCTGAAACTCTGCGGGAGGCACTGAACCTGTTCACTTCTCTCTCTTCAGGAGCCAAGCATGAAGGTGAAGCAATCTCAGATTGGGATGGACCACAGGCCCCTAAGTCAGAAGGTTAGGTCTGAAGGGAAGCGGTTTTGGAGGGTTTCCGACATACTGTTGAATGTGAGAACCCATCTCTGCCGAGGCCGAAGGGAGCAATGAGATTAATTTTGCTCCCTGGGACTCTAACTTGAAAGTACCCTCTGAATTAGAGGAAGAGGAGCAAACGTATAGAAAGCGTTTTGTCCACTACAAGCCTGAATGCATCCTGACAGAAAATGCCAGGCCCTGGATTTCTGGAGCAGAAGAGAGGCAGTTTTGTGTTGAGTGGGGATGCAAAAAGGTCCAGGTCTGGAGTGCCCCACTCTGCGAATAGTGACTGAACTACGGTTGAGTCGAGAGACCATTAGTGAGGATCTGTCTCTGTTCTGCTGAGACAGTCTGCCAGTTCGTTCTGCACTCCCAGCAGGTAGACCGCTTGAATTAGAGTCTTGTGCTCCAAGCACCATTCCCACACTCTCATCGCTTCCCTGCATAAGGGATAGAGTGAGCCCGCCTTGCTTGTTGATGTAATACATCACTGCTTTGTTGTCCGTTTGAAGGAGAATGTTCTTGTGACAGAGAATGTCCTTCAAAGATCGGACTGCATAAAGGATAGCTCTCATTTCTAAGACATTTATGTGAAGCTGGGACTCGTCCGAGTCCACAGACCTTCAGTCTGGAGAGTCTGACAGTGAGCTCCCCACCCCATCAGAGATCGTCCGTGGTAATGGAAATCTGACGATCCAAAGGAGCAAAGGGATACCCTTCCAGAAGATTGTCCTCTTGCGATCACCAGGTGAGTGACCTCTTCAGAGGTTCTGTCACCTTGATGAGAAAGGACTGAGGGTGAGTGGTTGGAGACCACTGAGTACTGAGCATCCATTGAGAGGTTCTCATGTGAAAGCGTGCTAGGGGTACAGTGAACACCGATGATACCATGAGACCTAGCATCCACTGCATTGAGATAGCTCGAACCGAGCTGTTCTGTCTGATGTATCGGGCCATCTGTAGGATATCGCTCCTTCTGTCCTCTGGTAGAGACGCTTTCGCACAGGAGGAGTCCAGAAGAGTTCCTATGAAAAGGAGCCTCTGGGAGGGCTGCAGCTGCGATTTCTTGAGGTTTAGCAGGACTCCCATGGACGTGAGAAAGTTTGAGGCCGTGGCAACGGCGTCCAGAGTTCCTTGCCTGGAAGGGCTCGCTAGAAGCCAGTCGTCCAGATATGGGAACATTTGTATTCCGACTTTTCTGAGATGCGCTGTGAGAATTGCACAACACTTTGTAAAACTTGCATCGCTGAGGATAGCCCAAAGGGCAGGACTCTGAACTGATAATGCTGTCCCAAAGCCACAAACCTTAGATATTTGCGATGCTTTAGATGAACAGGAATATGTTGGTAAGCATCCTGCATGTCCAGTGAGGCTAACCAGTCGTGTTGATGAAGCAAAGGTAACAGGGTCCCTAGCGATATCATCTTCAATTTCTCTTTGGGAAGAAACCTGTTTAATTTTCTGAGGTCCAAAATGGGGCGCATGCCTCCGGTTTTCTTTGGAACTAGAAAGTAATGGCAGTAGAACCCTGTGTTCTGTTAATCCAGCGGAACTACTTCCACTGCCCTGTTGTTCAGAAGGCCTTGTATTTTGGAGGCGAGAAGCTCTGACTGAAGAATTGACAGCTTTGGCTGCCGCTTGGGGAGACAATCCAGAAGGTTCTCTGAAAAATTGAGGGAATATCCCTCGCGGATTATCTGAAGGACCCATTTGTCTGAAGTTATGGACTTCCACTGGTTGTAGAATTGAGTCAGACGACCTCCCACTGCTAAAAACCCCCTCGGGCAGCTGAGGAGGGACTTGGGCCAGAAACTCAGAAGGCGGCACTGGGCGCTTTGGGTCCTTGCGCCTTCTGTTGCATTTTCTTTTGAGTCTGAGGGGCTTGATTTTTTATTAAAACCTCCTCTACCATTGCCTCGGAAGGACTGACGGTTATGAAACTGGCGTTTGTTAACACCCCCTTGAGAGGGGGCGGGAGGAGGTCGAGCCAATTTAATGGCTGACCTAGTCTTTTGTGTGGCCTCTAGAGCCTGTTCTACTTGAGGGCCGAAGAGATGCACACCATCAAAGGGCAATGCCATGACTTGATGCTGGGCATCATTTGTGAAACCTGAAGTGTGCAGCCAGGAATGGCGGCGGGTACAAATGCCCGCCGTTGCTGCTCGGGAGGCAGTATTGAATGCATCCATAGCTGCTTTAACCTGCTGGTTGTTGGACTCGATGCCCCTGGTTATGGTTTGAAGAAGCTCTGAATTAGTGTCCGACTCCAGTAGAGCTTCAACCATTTGTTTGAGCGAATGCCAAAGAATATACTCATATTGACAGAAATAGCCCTGGTAACTGGCGTTGCGCATACCCAGGGTGGATGCAGCAAAGACTCTCTTACCTAAAGTATCTGTCTTACGAGATTCTTTGTTTATAGGTAGAGCTGTAGTAGTCTGAGGAAGGAAGACCTTATCATTCTCTGCCAAGACTACAATAGGATCCGAAAAGGCCTGGGAGGCCAAAATGGGTCGATCCTTGGGAGCAGCATACTTCCTATCTATGGACTTAGCCACAGAAGGAATGAGAGCAGGATTATTCCATACCATTTGAGAAAGTGTCTCAAAGGAGAGCTGTACCAGGGAATTAAATCCATAGGGATGTCCGGAACATGAAGGTATTGCAGTCTTAAAAGCTCAGGATCGATATCCATAGTCTGGAGAGAAAGAGTGGAAATCAAATTTTTTAGCAGAGACTTAAATGACAGGTCCTCGACCACAGGCTCTGTAACAGGATTAGATCCTGCTCCTTCCACATCATCACCCAGTCTAAGATCTGGGTCAGGCTCAATATCATCTCCTGACAGTCCAGGGGGGACTGCATGGATAGGAAAGGGTTGAAAATCAGCAGAAAAAGAGGAAGGAAAAGAAATCGGAGCGGGGACACCCTGAAGATTGGTAGAAGAAAAGCCCGGCCTCAGCGCCAAAGAGCACGGCGCCGAAAGGGCGCATGACGCTGAAGACAGTGCCGAAAGGCCACACGGCACCGAGAAACCCGACAGCTCCGACGCAACGGACGGCGCAAGAAGGCACTGAGCGACCCACCGACGCTGACGGTGCCAAAACCAACCCAGGGCCCCGAAAATTAGAATTTGAGGGAAAAGAAGGAAGAATACCAGGAGATAGAGGCATCGGTGTGACCCCCTGCGCCGCAGCCATGTGGGGGACACCTGAGCATGGAGTCGATGGCACCGAAGAGGGCACTGCTCGACTAGGGAGGCCCAATCGCCCTGCCCGATCCCCCGAAGAGCTCGAGGGCCCCTGAGTGACCAGGCCAGGCAGCTGGACCAGCCTCCGAGCCACTGCTACAAAACAGCGGCCCACTGATGAAATTGCTCATCGGAAGCCCTACCAGAAGGCAGGAAAGGGCTCCGATGTCGAAGAGGTTGGAGACCAGAACCAGAAACCGGCGACTCCGAACAAGGAGACCGGCAACTCACCCCAATGACCGATCGTCGACGCACAGACATATCAGAGGGCGACCTCGAGTGATGCCTTCTCTTTTTTGACACATGGGTCGAAGAAGAGCTCGAGGCCGAACGGTGCAGAGAATGGGACCGTTTACTTTTATGCTTCTGGGGGTACCACCCATCCCCTCGGGCAGTGGACCGTCTATTGTCAGACCCCCCTTCTAGAGAAGGTGGCGGACCGGACCCAGCCCGGCTGACTGAACAGCTTTCATACAAAGTCTCCCTACTGTCACCTGACCTGCTCATGGTCGACTCTGTCAATGTAGGCTGAGACTTCTTTCTTTGACAAGAATAAATTATTGTAAGCAGTACTTTATTCGAAAAATACTACAAAATAATAAACTGAAAACTATGCTGCTAGTTTGAAGTTTGACTCCAGGCAGGCGAGCAACGTCACTGAAGCGCACTCAACGGCGGGGAAAAAAGGAACTGAGGCGGTTGGAGGTCGACGCAGAGACAGTCATTGCTGCATGAGCAGAGGCTCATGGTGCCGCTCCTCGTGGCTCCATCTCTGGAGCCGGCCCTCCTGCAAAAAGGTTTGCTCCCGCTGGGTCCTAGCGCCTCTGGCGTAGTTCCCATTAGTGTGAGTGAGTGGTGGAGACTATGTCCAGGAAGATCAGGCCCAATGACGCAGCAAGCACTAATACTCATGCAGCAGGTGTGGCCTCGATGGCGAGAGAAACAGAACTGGGGTGGAGGAGGAGTCTGCGGCACCTAACGGCCAACCCTCGTGTACCACGCAATGCGTCGGTCTCATGGGCAGTGCAGACTCCCCCCTCCAAAAAGCTCCCATACAGGTGCACGCCTCTGGCTTACACCCATCAGTAATGAATGGTGAAGACTGAGAAGGGAAGATCATGGTTGTGGTGTTGTCTGTCTGGACTTGCATGACCCGATCTTGGACAAAAGGAGCAAAATCCGTCAGAGCTAAGCACACTGCCCGGAGCTCCAGCAGGTTGATGTGGTGACAGGACTCACTGGGGATCCAGAACCCATGGGCTCTGCAGCTCCCCAGGTGCAATCCCCGCCTCAAAAGATGTGTCTGTTGTAAGAATGACTGTCAGCTCTGGGTGGACAAATGGGACTCCTTCCTCCAGATGTGCTGGGATAAGCCAACACTGGATGGCACCCCACATCAGCTGGGAGACTGACTGGTCCAGGTGACTGAGGCACTGGGACCACTGATGGCCCAGCTCCCACTGCAGGTACCACATCTGCTGGCAGGCCCAACAGGACATGCTGGTGCAGGATGCCAGGTGCCCCAGTAGCCGCATAAAGTCCTGTGCAGGGCATGAACACCCGACCTTAAATAATCGGGCAAAGGAGGTAAGACCCAGTGCCCGGTCTGCATGGAGCTGGGCCTTGGCCCGAAGGGAGTCTAGCTCTGCCGCAATGAAATTAATCACCTGTGAGGGTTCAGTTCGAACTTGGCAAGATTAAGGGGGTCCAGTTCGATCTTGGCCACACTGACCAGAAGACCCAAGTCTCTGCAGGTCTGGAGGGCCAGATTCCTGGACGGCCCAGCGATCAGTCAGTCATCCAGATAAAGGTATACCGTGACCTGATGAAGCTTGGCACCATAGGGATGCTGCACTACTGCCATGCACTTGGTGAAGACCCTAGGCGTGAACACATCCTAGAGATCCAGGGAGCAGAACTACATGCACTGCTCCAGAGATGGTATATGGTTCTGCATGACCATCTGGAACTTGCACTTCCTGAGAAACTGGCTCAGATCATGAAGACCAAGTATGGAGCCTCTCCCCAGTGTGTTTGGGACCAGGAAATACCTGGACATGAAACCCTGGCCTGCCATGGAGTCTGGTACATGGGCTCTGGTTCCTTTCTTGAGGAGCTGAGCAATGTCCTCCCTGAGGGTGGACAGTGTGTCCCACGAACACAGACTCCCTTGGCACATGTGGTCGGTAAGGCAGGAGAGCCTTGAAGACGAGTCTAGTG
This sequence comes from Neoceratodus forsteri, assembly GCA_016271365.2. Taxonomy (NCBI): domain Eukaryota; kingdom Metazoa; phylum Chordata; order Ceratodontiformes; family Ceratodontidae; genus Neoceratodus; species Neoceratodus forsteri. Next base: position 41,722,775 of record CM028136.1, read on the forward strand.
GCACCAATGGAAATTACAACCTCCACCTCAGCAAAAGGAAGAACTGCCACCTATGCTGGTCCCACCTCCACACTGCATGGTATCAGAGGGGTGGCCCAGTGTGTCCTCTCCAGAGCCGCTTCTGACCTGTCACCACTGTGAATGGTGACAACAGCACAGGCGATGCTAGAAGATGTTATTGAGGTATCCAGTGGTGTAGACAGAGTGTATAGCTTTGGCCTCACCACTGGGATATATGCTGCACACAGCAGACAGACTGGGGAAGTTCGCAGCCAGTCGCCAAGAAGGAGATGTTTGTCCACTAGACCCACCCATCTGGGCTCTCTGACAACTCAGCACAGTGAGGCTGAGGAGAACCCTGTGCTTCCGTGGAAGAAGAAGTCACAGATAGAGGACCAGGGCAAAGGTCTAATGTTTGTGCCTTGGTCTCACGTGTGTGATGCCTACTTTCAAAGGTAGGGACGGATAACCCCAACTCTTTGCACGGATCTCTAAATGCGGCAATCCATAGAAAAGCAGACATCACACACATCCATATCAAGATCTGGGGCAAGGCAGGCAGCACAGCACTGATGCTGGTCCGTCGCAGGCATGGGCTTCCCACAGGGGCACCGATGCAATGCATAACGGGAGGCTGGACTTTCTTCCACAACATAGCCCCCTTTTTCTTGGACTTTGGCATTGCAGAAAGAAAATAATGAAGAACAAAGGCACTGCAAAGGTGTTTTATATTTATTTATTTCAGTTTCGGAATTACAACCTTTGAGCCAAGAGGCTCTTTTATAAAGGCTCCATGTAATTGAAATACAACAATACAGTACATAAAGCTTTGCAGAAGCAATAACGTTCTCATGAGTTAAACTAGATTAAGTCTGTGTGACAAGAGAAAACAGAAGGTATATGCAAAATTGGAAATAGGCAGAGTAAAAACTAATGCCAGTGATGAGGGTCTCAGCCAAAACATAACCAGCTGCTAAGTGCAGAGGAGAGGCAAAGTAGCAGTCAGAAGTGGCTTAGTCGAGAGGGTTCCAAGGAGGAGTGAGGGAGAGAGGGAAGGGGAGGTGGAGAGGTAGGGAAGTGGAGGGGTGGCTACCAGGAATGACTGGAGTGGGGGGGGGATGGGAGCGAGACAGCCAGGCGAGGACCACTGGGACATGAGCCACAGACCTGAACTGGGAGGGCTTAGGGAGGGTTTGGGGAAGGGGAGGAATAGGAGAGGAAGGACAAGAGAGGTGGACAGGGGCTGGTATCTTAGCAAAGCAGTCATGGTTGTGGGAATCGGGGATGGGTTGAGGCAGAGAGGAGGTCAGGGGCCGGTATCTAAGCAGAGCAGTCGCAGTTGTGGGGAATCGGCGAGATGGAGACATGGAGTTTTCTTAAGCAGGGCCAATTTTTTCATGCTGCAAGATGGAGTTGGGTAGGTCATTCAACCACTGTAGGCCGCGATAGGAAAAGGAGCGCTGGGCCGAGGAGGTTCTTTTAAATGGTACATGTAGGAGGCCCTTTGCTGAACTTCTCGTATTATTATAGGTTAAGCTGGGTTGGAAAAGTGTGATAAAGATTCAGGTGTTTGTCCCAGTAGTGTTTTTTTACCAAGTAGACAGGCTTGGTATTTGGCTCTTAGGGAGAGGGGCAGCCACCCTGTCGAGGAGTAGAGGCTGCATGTGTGGGTGAGATGATCATCCCCCAGAATGAGCTGGCAGACTTTACTGAGTAGTTTTACTCGTTAAGCGAGGTGTCGGTGGCTGCACTGTATATTAGGAGGTCATAGTCTATAATTGACAGTAGGGAGTCTGCAGACGAGACTGAGTGCCCTCGAGGTCACTGCTTTTCTTTGTCGGTATAGGATACCAAGATGGATATTTGCAGATTTTATGATGTGTTCAATATGGGATGCAAAGGAGAGGAAGTCATCGTGGTGTATACCCAAGTATTTGAAGGTGGCAACCTGTTCTATGGTATCACCTTTCTGACTAAGGATAGTTGGGGTTGGCATTCCTTTTAGACCGCAGAAACGAGAAGTGCATTGCTTTAGTTTTTTTTGTAATTTAATAGGAGCCTGTTATGCGAGAACCAGGCCTCAAGTTTTGAGAAATTATCTTGCAGAGCATCATTAATATCTTGCAAATGGTGACGAGGGACAGAGATCACGGCATCACCTGCATATAGCAGCATTTTGGCAGGGCAGGCATTTGGGAGGGTCAGCGGACTTCTCGGCCTCCTTTTCCCTCAGTCTACTTAATCTCTTCTCAAGGGTAGATTTGGGAACATTTTTACATATTTGGCAGTCTGAATCGAGGTGGTCAAACCCCAGACAATAAACACAGGTGGTGTGGGGAATCGGCCTTAGCAAAGACCTCCCCACACTCACTGCAGTGTTGAAACCCAGTGGGCCAAGTTTTTTTCTTGGGTTTCTCAGACATGGCAACCTAACCCAACTTACCGTTTTTTTTCCGGCAGCCGCCAGGGCAGATTCCCTTATTGGTTTCTAACCGTGTTACGGGTATTGGAAAAAACATGCTTTTTTAAACCGATAAGGACCGTAACTACACACTAGAAAACGCAAAGAATTCAATATATTGGATCGTTCAGTCAAACTGATCGAAAATACAAGTTTTACAATTTCCACAAATAAACTATCTAAAGTACTCACAGTACCGCAGACAGAGCCTGAACCGACAATGTGAAATAAATTTGGAATGAAACCGACAACTTTAACTGATTTTGAACCGAGCAGAAGCAGGAATCTCCAGAGCGACTGTTCAGTGAGGCAGAGTAAAGAATCTGATGCTTGGGTTTCAAAGTGCTGTAACAGAGACCTCAACAGAGCTCGAGCTCAACATTCTATGCACTGCACAGAAAATTAACCTCTACTCTCGGGCAGTTCAAAAGCTGGAGCTAACTGCAGATTGTCAGAATACAGCAAGACTTCATGTTGTTTGAAATAAACAGTAGCATCTCCTTTACAAGGCAATGGAGTCATTTTTTAAAAAGCAAAATGTGTCAAAAAGATGGTTTAGGTATCCTTTAAGATGTTTATTCTGCTTAATGTGTAGCTTTAAAGGTCTCCCAACGCAGTTGAGACAGCTTTAAAAAATAACATTTAGACAGTGCAGCTTATGTTTAATTGTTTCTGTAATTTTCACCCTTATTTCCTCATTACTAATGGCATTTGCATGAAAACAGGATCTCTGTCCTTTCAGCTCCAGCTATTTGTCTACACCAGACACCACGATTCTGTTTATGACATTATCTATAAATGAAACATCAATCATTTTGTGTTACTGTGGAGATCATCATGATGTCAAACAGGGAATTTCAAAGTTAGGTGCAGGCAACCAGGCTGAGCAGATGAGGTTTAGGAGAGAGTAATCTTGTTTGCACACAGCTGGTTTCAGCAATAAAGAAAATAGGAATGAATTACAAAATATATGAAATGTGTACGAAAGGGAGTCTAAATCTTATTGTTTTTTCAAAGATGTTCCAATGCTGTCAGGGGCTCTTTGAAAACATATGTGTTTGTTATAGAGGAAACAGAACGACTGACTGGCTTGAACGAAGCAACCACTGCTATAAAATGTCAGCAGTATCTGGTGGCCAGACTAACAGTTGCCTAGAAAACACAAAAATTGTTCGACTAGCCTGGGTGAGTGTGCGTTTTTTTGTCAATGCTGCAGATTGTTTAGTTTTACAGTACGGAAGCACTGCTATTTTTCAGAAATTCGAATGCAGGAAAGAGGTGTACAGACAATTTACAGCTCGCGACAAACTCCAAATACTTTTAGTTTCAAACTACAAAATAACAAAATATGCAAGACCGTTACAGTACAGCAGACAATACAGCCCAGTTTTGTGCTGCAATGCGCTTTAAGACATCCTTCAGTAAAAGCGCACCGCGTCACGAAACACGGGGTATGGATTGTGCGCTGCACTGCAGCCGTCTTGCATATTTTGTTATTTTGTAGTCCTGAAATTAATGAGCTGAAAATGGTCTGTGCACCTCCTTCCTGTATTCGTTGATTGGTGGTTCTAGACTGTACTTGAGAGTGCACCCCCATGCCTCCGGTGCAATCTCTACAGCTGGGTTTCAGCATTATTTCTCAGATCTTTTACTCTCTTCTAACAACTACAAGTGCCAAGTCTGTACCCTCTTAGGCCTGGTCTGAGACATGGGATATGCCCCACCTTACAGTTTAATGCATACCCTATACAGGATCCTACCTTCAGGCTATCCATTAGGACTGCAGACGTCTCCTCCATGTTCGTGTCGTGAGTTGACCAGGTGTTGCTGGGTGTGCTGGTCTGGTGCCAGCTCTTCTCCGTTGAAGAGGATGATGTAGATGGAAGGTAGTCCAGCCCAAATCCACCCACTGTTAAAAAAGGTACAAAAGCAGAATTGTTTCATATTTAGATCATGCAAAGTCATCAATCAGGTATATCACACATCACTGCAACAAAGCTGCAGCTATCTAAACAAGGTCTCTCTCTGGTTGCTATTTAAATTACTGTCTCAAGCTGTAAATACTGTTCAAAGATATCCGTGAAGTGAAACCTCAGTAGAGCAACATGCGTTGTGTGCTTCAACCTCTGGAAAATGAAAATTACGTACTCACTGTAACTGCTATCTTCCAGCGTATCTTCACCATTCATTCACATTGCTGGATTTAAGCTGGCGGAGCAAGGACCCTGTGGGAGCAAAGCCTTTTGTAGCTTAGGGAGGGGACCAACAGTGCTGGCGCTGTCCACGAGGCAGACATACTAATGTTGAACACATAAGCCAGCCAGTGACATACACCATCCCTCTCTGCTTCTCAGTTCTGTTTGGCAGAAGAAAGGAAACAAGTGGGATAGAAAGAGAGGGCTATAGACTCCTAGCCTAAAAGGAGAGGAAGAGGATATAAAAGTAATACACAATAAAACCTGGCTACCAACTGAGGAGAACTATGGGCTGGGCCTATGGGTGGCACAAAGGTAGCCGGTATAACAGCCAGAGCCTAATATCAATTACCTGGACAGGAAGGTGGGGGTGGGGGGCAGTAGCCCTGGTATATCGCTCGGGCTAGTACAGAGTCCTAGCAGGCTTTTGTGTAATTAAGATGGCAGAGTGCCAACCTAACTAAAATAACCTTTGTACATGGGTTCACAGCGGGAAGGTCATGTCAGACGAATCTAATGGATTTCTTTGACTGGGTGACCAAAGTAGTAGACCAGGGAGGGGCTGTGGACATGACCTACCTAGACTTTAGCAAGGCATTTGACACAGTCTCACACAAAAGATTAATAGTCAAATTAACCAGCCTGGGAGTGGGACCCAGGGTGGTAGCCTGGGTAAAACATTGGCTGGACAACAGGACACAGAAGGTAATTGTAAATGGAGTCCATTCTGAAGAAAGGGGGGTACTAGTGGGGTACTGCAGGGTTCAGTATTGGGTCCAGTCCTTTTTAATGTCTTCATCAGTGACATTGCAGAGGGACTGGAAGGAAAAGTATGCCTTTTTGCAGATGACACAAAAATCTGCAACAGGGTTGATACACAAGGAGGCGTGGAAAGGATGAAAAGGGACTTGGCAAGGTTGGAGGAATGGTCAGAAGTATGGCAGCTAAGGATTCAATGCAAAAGTGCAAAATAATGCACCTGGGAAACAAGAACCCAGGGGAAGAATACACAATGGGTGGGGAGGTAGTAACAACAACAAAAAAGGAAAGGGACCTGGGGGTAATCATATCAGATGACCTTAAGGTTAGCAAGCAATGTGAGAAGGCAGTAGGGAGGGCTTGGGGTATACTGGAATGTACAGGGAGAGGCATCAGCAGCAGAAAACAGTAAATTGTTATCCCTCTGTACAGACAGTTGGTGAGACCCCATCTGGAGTACTGTGTCCAGTTCTGGAGACCCCATCTCCACAAGGACATAGACATGATAGAGGCAGTCCAGAGGAGGGCAACTAAAATGGTGCAGGGTCTGCAAGAGAAGCCGTATGAGGAGAGACTAAAGGAGCTTAATATGTATACCCTTGAGGAAAGAAGGAGAGGGGGGACATGATAGAAACTTTTAAGTACCTCAGTGGAATCAACAAAGTCCAAGAGGGTAGCATTTTTCAGAAAAGAGACATGCAAGAACAAGGGACACAATTTAAAGATAGAAGGAGGGCGGTTCAGGGCAATGTGAGGAAGTATTATTTCACAGAGAGGGTAGTGGATGCATGGAACAGCCTTCCTGAGGAGGTGTGGGGTCTAAAACTGTGGGAGAATTCAAGAATGCATGGGACAGACATAAGGCAATTCTTGTGGGGGGGGGGGTAGGAAGAAATAGGCTGTTGGTTAACTAGGATCTGTGGCCTATCATGTAGGTAGGGAAATGGGCATACTAGATGGGCCTAGCGGTCCTTATCTGCCGTCAAAGTCTATGTTTCTATGTTACTCCCAAAAAGACAATACAGCAGGCTAAAACCCCCAAGAAAACACAACTGCACATACCCTAATAATGCAAAGCATCATGGGAAACCTATGCAAATCCCCATGAGAGAATTTGGACTGGCTCACCTTTAAGCAGAATTACATGGTGCCAGAAGGCCTCACAGTGCAATCAGCAAAGGCTAAGAACAGCAGACACATACACGTGTTTTGTCCTCATTTGGACTCATCATTGTGCCATATCTGTGTCTTAGCCCAGGGAGAGAGAGAGAGAGAGAGAGGACAGCCACCCCTTAAGGGGGATGTTATTTGTTTAGGCCATGAGGAGCCCAAACTAGAGAAGGAAAAGAACTACAAAAGAACCCTAGAGCAAATGCCCTGAGGCATGGGTTATCTCGGAGGATACTGGCCTTACAGCCAAATTTTAAAGAAAACACAACTGCACATATCCCAATAATGCAAAGCATCACGGGAAACATACAAATCCCCGTGAGAGAATTTGAACTGGCTCACTTTTAAGCAGAACTGCATGGTGCAGGAAGGCCTCACCGTGCAATAAGCAAAGGCTAAGAACAGCAGACACATACACGTTTCATCCTCATTTGGACTCATCAGTGTGCCATATCTGTGTCTTAGCCCAGGGAGAGAGAGCCAGCCACCCAAGGGGGATGCTATCCGTTTAGGCCATGGGGAGCCCAAACGTGTATGTCTGCTATTCTTAGCCCTGACTGCACTTTGAGGCCTTCCGGCACCGTGCAATTCTGCTTAAAGTTGAGCCAGTCCAAATTCTCTCATGGGAATTTTCCTGTTTCCCATGATGCTTTGCATTATTGGGGTATGTGCAATTGCTTTCTTTAAAATTTGGCTGTAAGGCCAATATCCTCCAGGATAACCCATGCCTCAGGGCATTTGCTCTGGGGTTCTTTTGTAGTAAAACCCCTAATGCTCCTAAAGAGGATAAATAGGGCACAGTCTTAAGCTGGAGGGTGGGAGGTCTAGGAGGGAGGTCAGGAAGCGCTTCTTCACAGAGAGGGTGGTGGACACTTGGAATGCGCTGCTGGAAGAGGTGATCTCGTTGGAGACAGTGGGCAGCTTTAATAGGGGCTGGGATAGGCATAGTGGGAAGGTAAGGATCATAGGTAGGGAGGGCAGGGACATTAGCTCAAGCTATGGACCCTGCAATATGAGCAGACTTGATAGACCAAATGGCCTTCCTCTGCTGGCTTCTTCATATGTTCATAAATCGCAGGTGCGACTGGACAGAGTCCGGAAGCACAAATGTTCTTGCCACTCCAAAAGCACTGAAGGAAAAGGATAAAGAATGTGAGAATCATGAATTTCTGAGTGTGGAATATCAGCATTCTGCCCAACAGGATGAGGAGTACAGACTAGAAAATCCTGTGTCTGCCTCTCCCTACCATACAGGAAAAAGGGTGAAAAGCTGCATCCTGTCCCAAGTGCCAGGTACTGCCACATGGCTGAAGCTCAGAGAGGTATGGACAAGGTGGAGCCAAAGTAGTAACATCAGCAACAGGGACATATCCTAAGAGACATCCTTCGTTGGGAGAGGAAGCAGCACATAATGAAAAAAAGAGGAGAAATACAAAAGGTTTTTTGATTTTTTTTTTTTTTTGTTCGGAGGAAGGTATGCGGACCCACAATCCAATTTTGTCTTTATGAAAATACAAGAAGTTTTGCCCTCAAGGAGGAAGACCAGCTTCTGAAAGGCAGTGGCAAGGAGGATGCTAGTGTTCTGAGACACAACAGGGTCAGATACCTCTCGGCCCTGGCTGTTACCTGAGTGGAGGATGGTGGGCGGGCACGTGACAATGGTGAAGATATTCTGGAAGATCAACAATTACGCTGAGTACGTAATTTTCATATCTCCCAAGAAAACAATCTTCACCATGCAATCACACCGATGGGTCAGATTACCAAGCTTCTCCCCCAAAAAGAGGACGGGCAGGCTTACCCTGAGGGAAGATAATCGTCCTGCTGTCTGTGTGTGGGAGAACCTCCTCAGGGCTGGGACTCCTTACAGGTCTGACGGGATCTGAGACTGGTCAGGGTCACGTAAAGGCTCTCGCGGCCGAGGAGCAGGAGGGCACCACTACAATTCACACCTGGCCCTACGGGAAAAGAAATGAGTCCCCTGGAGCTGCGAGTGGAGCACCTTACATAGTCTCACGGGTGTCAATCACGAAAGATGAAACCATGTCGTCTGCCGAAAGCACAGTGCTGTTCTTACCAACTTGTACACTACATTACTGCCATTGTATGACACCCTTGACTGGTGCTTCACCAGCTACAGATACTGGGCAGAAAGGCAAACGGCATGCCTGGTTGTCTTGTGGTCAGGCACTGAAGATAGGACCTGACCTAGCTTTGACTACAGGCACTTGTTGTTAAGCTACCTGATATGCAACAATTCACATGATGCTACATGCTGCGGTAAAATTCCTCCTCCCTCTGGCATCTACCTCTGCAGAGTCAGTCTTGGGAGGCCGGTCATGCACAAGGTGTTTAGGCCCAGTAAGGGTCTGCAGTACCAAAATCCCTGAAGTGGGCTGAGGTACAGCTCCTGCAGACCCCTGGAGGAGAGCAATACCTGCAGTGGACATTCCTGGGGGCTGAAGAAGGGGCGAAAGGATGAAGCCAGACATTTCTGGATGCTTCCTCAAAGGTCTGAGGCCAAGAAGGAATGACAAAAGTGTTATCATTGAAATCCCCAAGGAATTTCAGAGATGGGATAGCAGGACTGCAACCAATAAAAGACTCCAGGTTCAGCTCCCTCAGCATCTCTGTGAGGAACCGCTGGTATGCAGAGTACTCAGCATCTGTGGACATGTCACTGGAAAAGTCCTCCTCCTCCTCCTCCTCACAGGAGGAAGTAGGAGAGGAGGTGCGGGACTTGGAGAATGGTGGTGCTGGGACCATGGGCCTGTTCAGACCGATGGTGGTTTTGGTGAAAGACACCGGCCATTCTTCCATACCAGGTAGGTAAAATTTTATTTTTACACAGGTAATGCACGTCATTTGGACAAAAGTCCAGTTTACAAGACAGACCTGTGCAAGCACCTTACGTAGTCTCACGGGTGCCAATCACAAACAAATACTGATGCCAGGTTATGGGCCTGAGAGGACCCATAATACCCCGCAGTTCAGGGAGGGGTGACATTGAACTGGAAGGGATGCAGAAGCCAGAGACTCCAGGTTCTCTGCTAGGGCTCAGAGACTGGTCAGGGGAGGGGGGAGGACCTGGCACACTTGTCTGAGTGGAGCTGATGAATCTCAGAGGTCTGACGTAGACGGTGTCTGAGTGGGGTGGAACCACAGGTGGGAAGAGAGGAGCTGTACACATCCCACAGGGTGACCCCGATCTCCAGCAGTGAATGTCAGCTGGTTCGGGGGGGGGAAGGGGACACCACTGGGCTAGCGTTGGACCCCCAGCCAGTGCTGCCTCCAGCACCAGTCAAAGGGGCAGCAGCAGGGCTAGAGGCAAGTTTCCTCCCTTACCAGAACTGAGCCCCCGAGTCAAACCCCGTCCCAGAGCCAGAGTTACCCTGGAACCGCTCCTGTACCAGACACCACTTAGGACAATGTTAGGGGCGATCCAGTCACCAGCGTCTGATCCAGTTCTAGGGTTGGTTCCATTATCGCTGTCCCTATTCCAGAGCCCAACGTTGGCATCCTCCCCCATACTACTAGGGTGCTCAGGGAAGGAGATTACTACCACCTCAGACTCCGGGTCAGGGTCAGCTCCAGAACCGAGCCCTCTCCTGGTACCACGAATGGTATGAAAAGGGGACCCAGTCCCGCATCCCATGCTGCCTTACTCTTCTAAACCAGGGGTGGTACCAGGAGCCGGGGTGGCACCAGGCTGCAACACTGAGGTGCCTACTAATGTTGACCAAGTGTACAGCTTTGGCCCCACCACCAGGGGTGTCCATGGCCCAGGAGGGCAAATAAATTACAGGGATGATCAGTCGACCCCCACTGGAGACAGTCTAATGTCCACCCCATCCCCACTGGACCTTCGATGTCTCAGTAAGGCAAGAGTGGAGAGGATCCTGGTCTTCCCCAGCACCTGAAGTACTGGGAAGAGACCTACACAAAAGGTCCAGAGACCACACCTTGGCATTTCTGGGGAGATGCCTGCCTCCAAAACTGGGAGTCGAACACTCTCACTTCAACATGTGGATTTCCAAGGTTTACTTGTCCACCGAGAAGCAGGTATTGCACCAGTCTATGACATGGTCCAGTTTAAGGCAGGGTTGGCACTTCAGATACCGGTCCTATGTTTTGAGATGACCCCTGCAGGGGTACTGACGCATGGGGGTGCAGTCTTTCTTCTTCTTCTGCCTATTCAACCTGTTCTCAATGGATAAATATAATAAAATGAAAGAAAAGAATTTGACGCTAAACTGCAGAACAAAATGATACAAAGAGAAAAAAAAGTGACATAAAACAGTGTCAGAAGGCCTTTAGCGGTGAAAAAATGTAAGTGGCATCGAACTTGAGGAGAGAAACGCTGATGGTGCAGTTGTATTCGACTTCATTTGCTCCCACAGTGCACACTTGACTGCAGGAAAAACAGAACTGGGGGGGGAGCATTGGTTAATGGTTGGGTCACATGTGTGACCTCAGTACACTGACCTCATGGGCGACACTAGCACCGATGTCTGTCCCCTCCCTAAGCTGCAAAGGACTTTACTCCTGCAGGGTCCTAGCACCTCCGACTTAGACCCATCAGCGTGAATGAACGGTGAAGACTGATTCCTGGAAGAACAAAGAAATTGGGACTGAGGTTCACTAGACACCCAGAAATGGAAATTACGTACGTACCGTAATTATTGATCTTCTTGGACAGTCTCCATCACTCATTCACACTTGTGGGATAGCGCCAGAGGCGCTAGGACCAAGTGGGAGCCTAAAGTTTTCAGAAGGGTCGGCGCACCGAGGGCCGCATGCGCCTTCGCGAGAACTGGCTCGCGCCTGTGTAGGCTATCTCGGCGTGAGCCCTCCAACGCCTCAGTACCTTTTCGATCAAGGAGGTGCAGCCTGACTAATGAGAATAACTCATCCTGAGTTTCTGGGCCTGAGAGGGCCCAGATGGCCTTTGCAAGAAAGGCTAAAGAATAATGTCCTCACAGTTTAAATCATAGGACCGTGAAGACCATGAAAGAAAACAAGTGAACCCAGGGGATGGTGGGTGGGCGTGTGAATGAGTGATGGAGACTGTCCAGGAAGATCAATAATTACGGTAAGTACGTAATTTCCATGTCTTCCTGGATAAGTTCAACACTCATTCACACTGTGGAGAGTACCAAGCTAAAACCAACAACCCTGAGTAGGGTGGTAGGGAGAAGGTTCACTCAGAAAGGACAGCCAAGGACTGTCCTGCTAATAAAAAGAGCTGTCTTGTAAAGAGCATCTATAACATAGTGTTTACAAGATAAGCGCTCGAGTTGTAACTCACCACTTTACAGACGACTGCAAAGGGCACAAAATGAAAGTCTGCCAGGAAACCACAACCACTTTAGGAGAGTGGTAAGAACCTAGGGTTGCCACCTTTGGATGAGGCGAAAACCGGATCCTAAGCTCCGGCCCATAGCCCCACCCCTTTTCATGACTCATCATGCATTGCTCCTCCTAGAAAGCCAATGGTTATATGAATAAAATACAACACTTAAAGCAGTTCAACAAAAATCTTAAGATACTGTACTATACCTGTTAAAGTTGCTTTCCTAGGTTCTTCCTAGTTATTTATTATGTATGTACTGATTGATTTATTAACATAAGTTTACCAGATAAACATACAGAGATAAAATAAATCTCATTTACAGATATGACATGGGGGAGACGAGGAAAATACTTTAAATAGCATACAACAGTATATCTGGTATATAATAATACACATTAAAAAATGTTTTCTATAATGTGTACTATATATTTTTCTGTCTCCATTTCCTTTTTATGTCCACAGTAATAATTCAAAGTCAAACAAGTGGCCACATTTTTTTCTTGAGGAAAAACATAATCTGAAACATTTAAAATGCCTAAATTCTGTTAGAGATGAAAATGTTGACCAGCAAATGAAAGTGGAAGACAACTGGCTCTGTTGGTGTTACAAAAGGTGGGGACAGCTTTGCTGCTATGCCACTTTAAGACTCAGTGGAAAAGATTAGGCTAAGTAAGTGCTAATGGTGTTAATGGCCATACTTTACACCTCCCAGGTTTACTGCCTGTACCGACAATAGAACTTGTTTATAACTTGGACATGTAGTTAAAACAATGAATGAGATGACAAAATCTGTTTCAAAAGTATGTGAGCACTCAAAATGGCTCAAAAACCTGACCAGCACAGAGCAAAACCGGATTACCTGATAAGGACCCTGAAAACCTGACCACCAGGTAAAAAACCTGACAGGTGGCAACCCTATAAGAACCTGGCTTCACAATTTGGTCTAGGACCAAAAGTAACAGTGTCAAAGATATGTACTAATGTAATGTAAAGGAACCTCAGGAACTGAAAGCGTTGGAGGTAAAGTCTACTGGTTCAGGGCAGACCGGAAAGTGCAGATGGGAACCCCCACTATCCAGTATGGTTGACCTGTAAACAACAAGTCCAGAAGCACTTGAACCCCTTATTTGGTGAGCAAGGGGGGTCCAGGTGGGATTAGCCCATCAAGAAGAATGGTCTCCACTTAGTCACAGGATCTTCCTGATGGAAGGCCAAGCACGACTTAGAAGCCTCTCGTGGTGGTCTAGTAAAACCAGATCCTACCCACTGTATATTCCAAGAGGAATAATTCTGCCCCCGTGTGTATAACTGTAGCAGCAGTCTCTGAACTCAGGGAAGAAAGGAAAAAGATGTACAGGAGGATGTGTCCACTGCGGAAAAAAACAGGGGCTGGATTTCTAAGGTCAATAGAGGCAGATGTGGGTCGAGGAGGGACACAGCAGGACCAAGTTAGGGCTAACCCATTTGTTGAAGTGACTGAGAAGCGCAGTGACTCAATGCGGTGAGGCACTAGCCACTCTGGCTTTCCTGAAAGGAGTAGGAAAGGATTCTAGTTCATTTGCTGAAAAAGAAACATCACCACTCCCTCTCACACTTGAAGAGGATAGCTTCGTGAGCGACTGGCATGGACCAGAGCGCAGGAACCGAAGGTGTGAATATTTGAGAAGCTTCCTCAGAAAAAGGGACCTACCTGACCATCCGTCAAGAAGGAGAAAATCGCCTGTTAAATTAAGCAAGCAAGGAAGCAGGAAACTGAGTGAAGTCTCGCTTCTGCTGCTGTAAGGCTCTGTTCGAGAGAAGAAAGCCTGATAAAAAGAATAGGAATTAACAGACTGGGCAGTCGCCTAGGTCTAGAAAATGTCTCTGAATGAGAGAAATCTCTCAGAGAAAGAGATGACCCATATTGTCGCTGGATCGGACTCCCCGTAGGGGAAGAAAAAAAAAATCAGGTACTCTTTACCGTATCCGGAGGCAGCGCCTCAGGGCTGGCAGGAGGCAGCAGATCCCCCTCAAAAAAGGGGAGAGAATCGAGTAATTCGGCTAAGCCATGTGCTGTGATAAAAACCATATGATATAAAAAATTTTTTTTTTAGTCCGAGCCTAAGAAGGCCTTCAGGCTGCTATTTTGAGGATTGTCTTGATACAAAAAGATGAAGATATTCTCCATCTGAGTGTGGAAAGAGCCTGAGTGTCTATACTGAAATCATGACTGGACTAAATCATAGCTGGAGAGAAGTTAACCACCTGTGCCGAAGAAGCCACCGAAGAGTCAATATCACAAGGGGGTTATATACCCCTATCAAAGGAGCGGAAGAGTCAGAGCGGCCCCTGACCATTAAATTAAAATGTTACACAGAGTATAATTGTCTTGATGATTGAAAAAGTCTAGACGCAGAAGAGTATGGTTCACGGACGCAGTGTGAAATACTATAGTGGACCCCGTTACTGAGGAACTACTGAAAGGATTTTCTAACATGGACTCTGAAGAGAGAGATGACGCACCCTCCAGTATATAAAATGAGCTGTCCGCTGCGTTACTGACCAGAAGGACAGGGAAAGACTCATCTAGATGCACTTCTACCCCAGAAGGACCTCCAATAGAGGTCTAGGTCAGAACCACTAGAGACTCCGCCATCAGGAGGATGTTGAGGAGCTTAGTACCACGTAGGGAGCAGAGAAAGTGCTGAGCAGAATGGTACAGCAGAGTTCCATAGCAGAAAACCGCTGGATGACACAAGATCCCACATAGACCACCACTCACTAAAATATGTGATAAAAATAATCCGCAGAACAGGAGTTCATTCTGTGGTAAACATCCTTCCACAAGTTCTGTGGAAATGAGTCTGAAAGGAAAAATGTGTCACTAATTCTGTCATATAGCACCCACTAGCACCCGTGTGGCATCAGCAGCACTCGTGGCACAGGAGGGCAACAAGCAGTGCCTATGCCAACCTGGGCGATAGCCAAGGGCAGCCATGGCAGTATCCACAGGTACTCCCGGAACCCATGTAGCAATGGCACTGAGGGCACCTCCGACGCCCATGGCACCAATGACACCCATGGCAAGAATGGCACCCGAGGGCACCAATGGCACCCGAGGGCACCAGCCCGCGGCACCCACAGGTGTCAACCCGGTACCCAAGGCGCCAGTGGCACACATGGCACCTGAAGCATCCATGGAACCCATGGGTGCCCACGGCATCACCCCTGGCATCCCTGGCACTCATGGCACCCGCAGGTGGCAGGTGCTGCCCACGGGAGCACTGTGCCACCACTGGGTGCATGGCACCGCCTGCAGGTGCATGGCGCCACCCGCGGGTGCACGGCACTACTGACGGCACCGACAACCAGGTGGCAGCAAAGAGAGCACCCACAGCCGCCCACTGCAGGACGGCGCGACCATCGGCACGACCAAGGCATCGGTGCAGACCACGGCCCGCCACGGTGCCGACCAAGGCACCGAACCACTGCCAGCCACATGGTGCCAACCACCGCGCCCAAGGAAAATGCCAATGGAAATCCTGAAAAAGGGAGAAGGAAAAAGGTGGTGCCCGTGCCGGCCCCTGCATAGAAAAGGGAGAGGGGGGTAGGCACGAGGGGTCGACACGATGGCAAAGGCACCCAGAGGGCACCCCACCATACGTGATCAAATCAACCCGGTTCCTGTCCAACAGCTCCGAGGCCCAGAGATCCCGAAATCAGGAACAGAGCCAGGAAAACTGGAAAGTCGAACCCCCTGCTCCATAGGAGCGAGCCAAAGGTGAAACTGCTCACTGGAGCTCCAGCGAGGACAGAGATGGAGCTCGGAGTCAAGAAAGCAGCTGTTAGGAGTGGGGCCAAGAGGAACCCACCGAAGTCGGTTTGGGCCCATCGCCCCTCCAGACAAACATTCCTCGTGCAGACATACCAACGGGCAACCTCGAGTGGCACCGATTCTTCTTCCCCGAACGAGGAAGAGGAGCTTGAGGTCAAGCGAAGCCGGATCACCGGAACCGTTAGATTTGTGCTTCGGAGGGCTGTCCTCCCCAACACAGGACTGTCTGTAGTCAGACCCCCCGTTAATTAAGGCGGTGGACCGGACACAGCCCTCTGCCATAAAACTTTCAAGCAAAGTCCTCCTACCGTCACCGCTACCGTCTAAGGACGACTCCGTTGATGGCAGGAAAGAATTTATTTTCTTCTTCTTACGTAAAATAATAAATTACTACTTTAAAATATTAAACATTAAGAGCTGTTGTCGTATAGGCGAAAACTTCGACTCCGACGGCGACGTCGACATCCAAGAGCACTCGATGGCGGGAGAAAAGGAACTGAGGCGTTGGAGGGTCGACGCCGAGATAAGCCTACACAGGCGCTGTAGTTGTCTCATGGTGCCGCTGCAGACAGTGGCCCTCTCGGCACTGTCCCTTCTGAAAACTTTGGCTCCCGCTTGGTCCTAGTGCCTCCGGCACTATCCCACAAGTGTGAATGAGTGATGGAGACTTAGTCCAGGAAGATACACTGACATTAAGACAATAGATTCACTGTATACTCAGAAAAATGGGCATTTAGAAGATGGCTATACACCTAGAGAATACAGGGGTTTAATTTGTGCTATACTCCAGTTTTGTAAATTCAAGGCCTTGCTGTTAACATGCTTCTGTTTAATTTCGCTTTTATAACAGCGTTTCTCCCAGAAAAAAATGAAAAGGACTGGGGCATTTGTTGAGAAACATAGGCACAATATATACATCACTTTTGTTCCTTGATTTGTTTTACCCATGTCTTTCTCTAGGTCACTATACTATTTTTTTTTCTTTCTGCATGTTTCTTTCCAGACCTAGGTCAGCTTTCCGTTGCCAGTTTACTCTTGGAAGTCCTGCAACTGCTCTAACTGTAACAGCACTGGGGACCAGGGCTCTGCTATAAATGCAGTGGGAAAGATGAGAGTACAGATGGCAGAATACACCAGGAGAAAGGACTGCTGTGTGACTGGACTTCTCTACTGGGACTATATTGCCCTTCTTCCCTTCCCAAGCTAGTTCTACTTTTATAGGCAGAGAATTTGACTGACAACAGGAACTTCCTGTTTTGGAGCAGGAAGTGAGTGATCAGAGCCACCAAAGATCCACCATCCTAGAAGGGCAAGAGTAGCTCTCCGGCCCCCTCTAGCTGCTGGAGGTCTGCCTCTGAGCAAGTAAGTGGTCTACTGAGAAATATAGGATATTCTTGTATCAGAACAGGACAATCAGGAGCTTAAAAGGGCACAGAGGCAGAAAGTAAGGAGAGAGAGGAAAAAAAAAAAAAGAGGAAAGAGTAAGGATTGCAAACAGTTAAGGGGCCAGAAATAAAACATGATGGGAGTGGTGCAGTGCAGTGGCTGTGGAGCAGCAGTCTTCCAGGAGACGTTCTGGAGGATGCGGTGTTGTCCCATCTGCAGGCACCTCTCTGGGCTGAGGGAGGAGGTTGCTCATCTCCAGGTTGAGTTGGCCAGGATTTGTGGGAACCTCCTCTTCCATCCAAGGACCACCAGTGCCACTGCCATTTCCTCAGAGGTTGCCAAGAAAGAGGAGCAGTTGGACCACAGTGGGCTCAGGGAGGGTGAGGTTGGTGCAACAGAGGCGCATCCCTCCAGTTGTACCTCTCCACAATTCCTATGCCATTTTGGCAAAGTGTGGTTCCTCTACGGAGGCACCCGCAGCGGAGACCAAGGAGGATGCTGGGAACCTCCACAAAGGAGACCCACAGGAGGGTGGCCAGGGACCCCGCAGGGGAAAGAAACAACTCCAGGTGGGGGACTCCATTGTTAGGAAGGTAGAACTGGGGCAGGAAGAGGAGAGGGAGGTAAGGTGCCTGTCTGGCACCATGGCTTGGAGGGACAGGGAGCGAATCCTCAGGATTGCTGGAGCAGCTGCACTGGGGAGGGAGCTGGATGTCATTGTCCACCTAGGGACAAATGACCTGGCTAAGAAAGGGATTAGAGAAGTGCAGGAAGAGTTTGTGGAATTGGGGAGGGGCCTTAGACAAGTAGCACGCACGGTAACCTTCTCGGAGGTGCTGCCCATCTATGGTGTATGAGAGGCTAGGGTGTTCCGCACCAAGGGATTCAATAAGTGGTTGAAAAACTGGTGTGGAGCTCAGGGATTTGGCTTCACTGGGGGCTGGGGGTCCACCTGGAGTGATGCAAGCCTATACTGGCATGATGGGCTGCATCTGTCCAGGAGGGGAACCAGGATCCTAGGTGACAGGTTTAAATGCTTCATTGGCAAGAACTTAAACTAGCCAAGGGGGGAGGCACTGGAAAGGAGCAGGAAATCTAGCCCCAAAAATCACGGTAGTAAATGCGGTAAACACCAACATAGAGGTGTCGATAGGGAGAAGGGCAGGGGTAAATGGAAAAAGTGACAAAGACAAGAAGGACAGGGATGGGGCAAAAAGGAGTAAGGCCATCAGGAAATTGAGGGTAATGAGTACCAACACCCGTAGTCTGGGCAACAAACTCCCTGAGCTGGTGGCCTTGATGGATGAGGGATGCCTGGATATCGTAGCAGTCACAGAAACATGGTACACAGAAAACCATGACTGGGATGTTAACATACCAGGGTACATAACCTACAGGAGAGACAGGCAGGGGAGAAGAGGGGGAGGAGTAGCTCTCTATGTAAAGGAAGGGATAAAAGCAACTGAACAAAAGAGTAAACAGGGAGAAGAGGAGGCACTGTGGGTCACCTCGAGACTGGAAAGGGTACCACAATCCGCACAGGGTTGTGTGCAGACCCCATGTCAGGGGGAAGGAATGGACAAGGATATGACAGAAGGCATTCTTAGAATGGCAGAGGAAGGGGAGATACTGTTGATGGGAGACCTGAATATGCCAGATGTTAACTGGAGCACATTTGCTGCAGCCACATCCAAGATCAGGGCCATTCCTGATGCCCTACAGGTGGCAGGCCTCAGACAGCTAGTTTCGGAACCCACTCATGAGGGAGCAATCTTAGACCTCGTACTCTCAAACGGGGGAAGTGAGAGGATCTCAGATGTAGAAGTGGGTTGCCATCTGGGAACAAGTGACCATCAAACAGTGTGTGGTTCACGTTAAACTCAGCTACAGAGTCAAGCCATTCAAAAGTGAGGGTACTGGACTTCAGGAGGGCTGACTTTGGCAAGATGGGAGACTGCCTCAGAAAAGCACTAGCAAACAGGCTAGAAGGAGGTGTGGAGCAACAATGGGGAATCATCAAAACTGCCATCACAGAGGCAACAAGCCTTTGTGTGAAGCAAACAAATCAAAACGAAAGAAAATGAAAATTACGTACCTACTGTAATTCTTGATCTTCCTGGACGAGTCTCCACCACTCATTCACACTAATGGGATCTGCGCCGGAGGCACTAGGACCCAGCGGGAGCAAACTTTGCTGGAGGCGGTGCAGAGATGGAGCACTGGAGGCGGCACATGAGCCTCAGCTCGTGCGGTAATGACTATCTCGGCGTCGACCCTCCAACCGCCTCAGTACCTTTTCTTCCGAGGAGGTGCAGCGTAACTAACCTAGAAGGATAGCCTAACCAAAAACCAGACACAAGATAGTCCGAACGACCCCTATAAGAAGGGTCAACAAAGAAGTCTTCACAGCCTAAAGATTTGAGGGAGTGAAGACCAACAATAGAGGTGAGCTCGGGGGACGGAGGGTGGGCGTGTGAATGAGTGGTGGAGACTCATCCAAGAAGATCAAGAATTATGGTAGGTACGTAATTTTCATATCTTCCTGGACATAAGTCTCCACCACTCATTCACACTAATGGAAGAGTACCAAGCTAATAATCCCCCGAGAGGGCAGCAGGAGAGACGGAGAGCTCACGTTTTTAGGACAGAAGTCCATTAAGGATGGTTCTGCCAAAGGAAGAATGTCATCTGGCATGGACATCCAGTGCATAATGTTTAACGAAAGTATGCACTGAGCTCGAGGTAGCAGCGCTGCAAATATCTGCAATGGGCACGTTGAATTTCCGCCAGAGATGCCCGCGACGCTCTAGTAGAGTGAGCGTAAACCCTGCCCTCCAACTTGACCTGCGCCATGGAATAGCAGTGGCGAAGGCATGCCACTAGCCATGCTGAGATACATCTGATAGCGACAGGTTGACCCAGCCGGGTCTCGCTGAAGGAAACAAACAGTTGAGCTTTGCGAAAGTCCTTGGTTCTATCTAGATAGAAACGCAAAGCTCTCTTAACGTCCAAGGAATGAAGAGATTGTTCTCCTTCATTTTGGAAGTCCGCAAAGTAAGAGGGAAGGACCAAAGGTTGGTTTAGATGAAATTCCGACAACCTTAGGAAGAAATTTAGGATGAGTTCTAAGGACTACTTTGTCTTTATGGAACACAGTATACGGAGGGTCTGTGACCAGGGCATGTATCTCAGAGACCCTGCGGGCTGAGGTAATGGCCACCAGGAAGGCAGACTTCCAGGTGAGAAATTTTAGCTCACAGGTAGCCAGAGGTTCGAAAGGTTTCCGAGTGAGCATATCTAGCTCAAGATTAATGTCCCAGGCTGCAACTGGACGTCTTGTAGGAGGTCTGGTATGCAGAATTCCTTTAAGAAACCTCTTAACCACAGGTAACTAAGCCAGTGATAAGGAAAATACTGGCTCATGATAAGCTGAAATGGCACAAAGGTGAACTTTCACTGTAGAGTACTGCAGACCTGAATTTGAGAGGTCTAAGAGGTACTCCAGAATTTTATGTGGTGGGCAGGAAAAGGGATTTAAAGAGGACTTTGCAAACCAGAGCGAAAAACGCTTCCATTTGGCTGTGTAAGTTTTCCTAGTGGCTGGTTTCCGTGCAGCCAGAAGAATATCTGAAACCCTTCGAGAGACATTGAACCGGTTTGCTTCTACTTCTTCAGAAGCCAAGAGTGAAGGTGAAGCGACCTCAGGTTGGGATGGACCACAGGCCCCTGAGTCAAGAGGTTCGTCTGAAGGGGGAGTGGTTTCAGCGGAACTGCCAACATATTGATGAGTAGTGGAAACCACATCTGTCGAGATCAGAAGGGAGCAATAAGGATCATTTTGTCCCCCTGGGATTCGAACTTGAGAAGTACCCTCTGAATTAGAGGAAGAGGCAGGCCCCATCTGGAGTACTGCGTGCAGTATTGGAGGCCACACCTTCACAAGGACATTAACCAAATTGAGGCAGTCCAGAGAAGGGCAACCAAAATGGTGCAGGGACTGCATTAGAAGACATATGAGGACAGATTAACGGAGCTCAATATGTATACCCTTGAGCAAAGGAGGGAGAGAGGTGATATGATCGAGGCATTCAAACACCTTAAGGGCATAAACAAGGTGAAAGAGTCTAACATGTTTAAATATAAGAAAAATAGCAGGACAAGAGGACACAGCATGAGATTAGAGGAGGCCGATTAAGGGGAATGTAGGAAATTCTTTTCACAGAAAGGGTGGTAGATGCATGGAATGGCACCACAAGAAGTGGTGGCTATGAATACAGTGCAGGGCTTCAAACAGGCATGGATAGGCATAAGGAGCAATACAAATGACTATGAATAGATAGGTCACTGACAGAGCAAAGGCCGATGGCACATTTATAAGGTAGAAAAAGAAATGGGCAGACTGGATGGGCCTTGCGGTCCTTATCTGCCGTCAACTTCTATGTTTCTATGTTTCTAAACGCGTAAAGAAAGCGTTTTGTCCACTGCAGCCTGAACGCATCCTGACAGAAAATGCCAGGCCCTGGATTTCTGGAGCAGAAGAGAGGCAGTTTTGCGTTGAGTGGGGATGCAAAAAGGTCCAGGTCTGGAGTTCCCCAGTCTTTGAACAGTGACTGAACTATGGTTGAGTCGAGAGACCATTCGTGAGGATCTATCTCTGTTCTGCTGAGACGGTCTGCCAGCTCGTTCTGTACTCCCGGTAGGTAGACTGCTTGAATTAGAGCCTTGTGCGCCAAGCACCATTCCCACACTCTCATCGCTTCCCTGCATAAGGGGTAAGAGTGAGCACCGCCCTGCTTGTTGATGTAATACAGCACTGCTTTGTTGTCCGTTTGAAGGAGAATGTTCTTGTGACAGAGAATGTCCTTCAACGCTCGGACCGTATAAAGGACGGCTCTCATTTCTAGGACATTTATGTGAAGCTGGGACTCGACCCGACTCCACGTACCTTGAGTGTGGAGAGCCTGACAGTGAGCTCCCCACCCCAGGGACGCGTCTGTGGTAATGGAAATCTGATGATCCAGAGAAGCAAAGGGATACCCTTCTAGGAGACTATTCTCTTGCGCCCACCAGGTGAGCGACCTCTTTAGAGGTTCTGTCACCTTGATGGGATAGGACTGCGGGTGAGTTGTTGGGGACCACTGAGTACTAAGCATCCACTGAGAAGTTCTCATGTGCAGACGTGCTAGGGGGTACAGTGAACACCGAGGATGTCATGAGACCTAGCATCCGTTGCATCGAGAGAGCTGGAACTGAGTTGTTCTCCCCGATGTGACGGGCCATCTGAAGGATATCGCTCCTCCTGTCCTCTGGAAGAAAAGCCTTCGCACAGGAGGTGTCCAGAAGAGTTCCTATAAAAAGGAGCCTCTGGGAGGGCTGCAAATGCGATATTTTTTGAGGTTTAGCAGAACTCCCATGGATGTGAGAAAGCGTGAAGCCATGTCTACGGCGTCCAGAGTTCCCTGCCTGGAAAGACTTGCCAGAAGCCAATCGTCCAGATAAGGGAACACCTGTATTCCGATCTTTCTGAGATGCGCTGCGAGAACTGCACAACACTTTGTAAAAACCTGCGGCGCCAAGGATAGCCCAAAGGGCAGGACTCTGAACTGATAAAGCTGTCCCAGAGCCACAAACCTCAGGAGTTTGTGATGCTTTGGGTGAATAGAAATGTGCTGGTAAGCATCCTGCATGTCTAGGGACGCTAGCCAGTCATGTTGATGAAGCAAAGGTAACAAGGTTCCTAGAGAAATCATTTTGAATTTCTCCTTGGGCAGAAATTTGTTTAGTTTTATGAGATCCAAAATGGGGCGCATGCCCCCGGGTTTCTTTGGAACCAGAAAGTAATGGGAGTAGAACCCTATGTTCCGTTGATGCAGCGGCACTACTTCTACTGCCCTGTTGTTCAGAAGGCCCTGAATCTCGGCGGCGAGAAGGTCTGACTGAAGGGTTGACAGCCTGGGCTGTCGTTTGGGTGGAATGATCCGGAGGGATCTCCACAAGATTGAGTGAATACCCCTCGTGGATTATCTGGAGGACCCATTTGTCTGAGGTTATGGACTTCCATTGATTGTAGAAGTGCATCAGACGACCTCCCACCGCTGAGGAAGAGTCCACCTCAGGCAGTTGAGATGGGACTTGAGCCAGCAACTCATAAGGTGGCGCTGGGCGCTTTGGGCCCTTGCGCTTTCTGTTGCGTTTCTTTTGAGGCTGGGGAGTTTGATTTTTATGGAAACTTCCTCTGCCTCAAAAGGACTGACGGTTATGAAACTGGCGTTTATTAACACTCCCTCGAGAGGGGACAGGAGGAGATCGAGTCAACTTAATGGCTGACCTAGTCTTTTGTGTAGCTTCTAGAGCCTGTTCTACTTGAGGGCTGAAAAGATACACACCATCAAAAGGCAACACCATTACCTGCTACTGTGAATCATTTGTGAAGCCTGAAGTGCGCAGCCAGGAATGACGGCGGGTAGAAATACCAGCTGCCGCCACTCGGGAAGCAGTGTCAAAAGCATCCATAGCTGCTTTAACCTGCTGGTTGTTAGATTCGATACCTCTGGTAATGGTCTGAAGAAGCTCTGGCTTTGTATCCGATTCTGGTAGAGCTTCAACCATCTGTTTGAGAGAGTGCCAAAGGATATACTCATATTGAGAGAAGTAGCCTTGGTAGCTGGCAATTCGCATACCTAGGGTGAAAGCAGCAAAGACTCTCTTACCTAAAGTGTCTATCTTACGAGATTCTTTGTTAATAGGTCGAGTTGTAGTAGTTTGGGGAGGACGACCTTATCATTTTGCCAGTACTACATTAGGATCTGCAAGGCTTGGGCGCAAAATGGGTGGATCCTTGAGGCGGAGATTTCCTATCCATGGATTTAGCCACGAAGGTGTGAGAGCAGGATTATTCCATACCATTTGAGACAGCGTCTCAAAGGAGGGCTGAACCGGAGAAGTCAAATCCGTAGGGATCTCCGGAACATGGAGGTATTGGAGTCTTAGCAATTTCCCAGGATTGATGTCTGTAGTTTGGAGAGAAAGAATGGAAATCAAATTTTTCAGCAGAGACTTAAAGGACAGGTCCTCAACCACAGGCTCTGCAGCAGGAATAGATCCTGCTTCATCCACTTCATCACCCAGTCTAAGGTCTGGGTCAGGCTCAATGTCATCTCCTGACAGTCCAGGAGGGACAGTATGGACAGGAAAGGAGTGAAAATCAGAGGAAAAGGATGAAGGAAAAGAGTTAAAGGAGGACTCCTGAAAAGTGGAAGACGCCCTAAGAACCCCCGGTGCCGCGGAAGTGCATGGCGCCGAAGAAGCGCATGGCACAGAGAAGCCACATGGCGCCGCAATGCCACGCGGTACCGAGGACGGCACCGACAGACGCATCGGCGCCGAGCGTGCCATTGACGCCGAGGGCGCCAACAACACCCCCAAGACTCCAAAAACAGGATCTGAAGGAAGAAGAGAGGAGATAAAGGTATCGGTGTGGCCCCTGCACCGCAGCCATGTGGGGGGACACCTAGCCTGGTCGGCACGAAAGCAGTGCAAGCGTGACCAGGAGGCTCAACCGCCCTACCTGGTCTCCCAAAACCAGAGGCCCCTGGTGACCGAGCCAGGCAGCTGAACCAACCTCCAGCCCATTGCTCCATAAGAGCGGCCCACTGATGAAACTGCTCATCTGAAGACCTACCAGAGGGCCGGGTAGGGCTCCGATGTCGAAGACATTGGCTACCGGAAACAGAAGCAGGTGACTCCGAAGGAGGAGACTGGCAACTAGCCCCAATACCGACTGTCTACGCGCAGATATATCAGAGGGCGACCTCAAGTGATGCCTTCTCTTTTTTGACCTGTGGGCCGAAGAAGAGCTCGAGGCGGAATGGTGCAGAGAATGCGACTGTTTATTTTTATGCTGCCGAAGGGACCGCCTGTCCCCTTGGGCATTGGACTGACCATTGTCAGACCCCCCTTCCGGAGAAGGCAGCGGACCGGACCCAGCCCGACTGACTGAACAGCTTTTATACCAAGTTTCCCTACCGTCACCTGACCTGCTCATGATCGACTCCGTCAAAGCAGGCTGAGACTTCTTTGTAAATAAGAATAAACTTAAGCGATACTTATTCGAGATATTACTAGAAAATAACAAAACTGAAAACTATGCTGCTAGTTTGAAGTTTGACTCCCAGCGGGCGAGCGACGTCGTCACTGAAGCGCACTCGACGGCGGGAAAAAAGGAACTGAGGTGGTTGGAAGGTCGATGCCTAGACAGTCATTACCGCACGAGCTGAGGCTCGCGGTGCCGCTCCTCGCGGCTCCATCTCTGGCGCCGGCCCTCCAGCAACAAGTTTGCTCCCGCTGGGTCCTAGTGCTTCCGGCACAGATCCCATTAGTGTGAATGAGTGGTGGAGACTTATGTCCAGGAAGATAAGCCACTATGGTTCTCAAAAGAGGTGGCTGTGAAAGTCAGGAAGAAAAAGATAGCATTCCGGAAGTATAAGGAAACACAGAAGGAGCAGGACAGAGAGCTGTACCAGTTAAGGCAGAAAGAAGCTGGGAGGGAAGTCAGAATAGCAAAGTCCCAAACTGAGGAAAAGATAGCCAACTCTGTTAAGAAGGGGATAAAACCTTTATAGGTACATCAGCGGTAGAAAGACAAAGAGGCGGGATAGTGAGGCGAATAGAATGAGCAGGTGGGTGGGCAGGGGAACAGTGAAAAGCAGGGATACTGAGCGAATATTTCTGCCAGTATTCACAAAAGAGGAGGGAAGTGCCTAATCCAATTAACAGAAGCACTCTTGATGGAAGTCGATCCCAGTCCTTTCACAGAAGAAAGGGTTCTGCAGGAACTCCTAAAACTGAAGGTGGACAAAGCAGTGGGGCCTGATGGAATTCACCCCAGAATTCTAAAAGAATTAAGGGGGGAACTAGTGAAACCACTGGCTACTCTTTTCAATAAATCATGGGAGGATGGTGTGGTACCCGAGGACTGGAGGAAGGTGGATGTGATTCCCCTTCACAAAAGTGGGATCAAGACAGAGGCAGGAAACTACAGACCTGTCAGTTTGAACTCTGTGGTAGGGAAAGTGATGGAGTCACTTCTGAAGGAAAGAATAGTTGAGTACCTAGAGGCCAGTGGGGCACAGGACCCAAGGCAGCATGGGTTCACAGCGGGAAGGTCATGTCAGGCGAATCTAATAGATTTCTTTGACTAGGTGACCAAAGTAGTAGACCAGGGAGGGGCTGTGGACATGGCCTACCTAGACTTTGCAAGGCATCTGACACAGTCCACACAAAGATTAATAGTCAAACTAACCAGCCTGGGAGTGGGTCCCAGGGTGGTAGCCTGGGTAAAACATTGGCTGGACAACAGGACACAGAAGGCAATTGTAAATGGAGTCCACTCTGAAGAAAGAGGGGTTACTAGTGGGGTACCGCAGGGTTCAGTATTGGGTCCAGTCCTTTTTAATGTCTTCATAAGTGACATTGCAGAGGGACTGGAAGGAAAAGTATGCCTCTTTGCAGATGACACAAAGATCTGCACAGGGATCTTACAGGGTTGATACACAAGGAGACATGGAAAGGATGAGAAGGGACTTGGCAAGGTTGGAGGAATGGTCAGAAGTATGGCAGCTAGGATTCAATGCAAAGAAGTGCAAAATAATGCACCTGGGAAACAAGAACCCAGGGGAAGAATACACAATGGGGGTGGGGAGGAGGCAGTAACAACAACAAAAAAAAAAAAAAGGAAAGGGACCTGGGGGTAATCATATCAGATGACCTTAAGGTTAGCAAGCAATGTGAGAAGGCAGTAGGGAGGGCTGGGGGTATACTGGGATGCATAGGGAGAGGCATCAGCAGCAGAAAACAAGAAGTTGTTATCCCTCTGTACAGACAGTTGGTGAGACCCCATCTGGAGTACTGTGTCCAGTTCTGGAGACCCCATCTCATAAGGACATAGACAGGATAGAGGCAGTCAAAGGAGGGCAACTAAAATGGTGCAGGGTCTGCAAGAGAAGCCGTATGAGGAGAGACTAAAGAGCTTAATATGTATACCCTTGAGGAAAGAAGGAGAGGGGACATGATAGAAACTTTTAAGTACCTCAGTGGAATCAACAAAGTCCAAGAGGTAGCATCTTTCAGGAAAAAGAGGCGTGCAGAACAAGGGACAATTTAAAGATGGGGGGGCAGTTCAGGGGCAATGTGAGAAGTATTATTTCACAGAGAGGGTAGTGGATGCATGGAACAGTCTTCCTGAGGAGGTTGTGGGGTCTAAAACTGTGGGAGAATTCAAGAATGCATTGGACAGACATAAGGCAATTCTTGTGGGGGGTAGGAAGAAATAGGCTGTTGGTTATCTAGGATCTGCGGCCTATCCTGTAGGTGGGGAAATGGGCAGACTAGATAGGCCAAGTGGTCCTTATCTGCAGTCAAAAGTCTATGTTTCTATGTTTACCCCCCTGCACAGATGCTTTAACCCTGTGTAATGGAGTTACTTGTATGACATACTGTACAGAATTATATTCTGTATTTAGTATTGCTGCAGTGTGCTGTTTTTCTCTTGTACCATCCATTATTCCCCCAGCTCACAGCTGTAGCTGTAAACACGATTACTGTACTTTTCTGTATTGCTGACCTAAAATAAAATACATTTCACTGAATACATTTAGACAGTGGTTTACTGCACATCTGGGTACATGGGGATTTAGGCAAGAAGCTGGCTTTACACATGTGGAACGTAGGGGTTTAACTAGGTTACTGAATGTTGGGTTACATGGGGATTTAAACAGGTGGCTAGATTTACACAGGGAATTAGAGCTACTGCAAACCTTGGTAAATAGGGATTTAGACAAGATAATAGCTTTACACGTGAGGAAATAAGGCTCTAGATAGGTTACTGCAAATCTGGGTACATGGGGATTTACACAAGATGATAGCTTTGCACAGGGGGAAAAACATGGCTCTAGGTAGGTTACTGAAAAGCTGGGTACATGGGGATTTACACAAGAGGATAACTTTGCACATAGGGAAAAACATGTCTCTAGGTAGATTACTGCAAAGCTGGGTACATGGGGATGTAGACAAGAGTATAGCTTTACACAAGGAAAATGTGGATCTAGACGGGTTACTGCAAACCTGAGTACATGGGGGTTTAGACAAGAGGACAGCTTTACACCCGAGGAACATGGACATTTAGATAGAGGTTCACTCTATACTGGAGGAGCAGATGACTTCAGACAGTACAGTTATACACCTGAGAAACACAGGGATTTACATAAAGGTTGAAAGTATATTGGTGAAATATGAGATGAAAATAGCGGGTCGCTTATTACCTTTTTTCTCCATTTTCCAGCGATCTGCCATTCTTCTGTCTCTGCCATCTGGAGTTCCGATCGACCCAAA
Source organism: Neoceratodus forsteri (assembly GCA_016271365.2). Classification (NCBI taxonomy): domain Eukaryota; kingdom Metazoa; phylum Chordata; order Ceratodontiformes; family Ceratodontidae; genus Neoceratodus; species Neoceratodus forsteri. The sequence continues at coordinate 41,751,301 of CM028136.1, forward strand.
ATTTGAGAATGGGACCGAGTTGTGGTTGTGGGTGGGAGGAGAGCTGGGCAGGCTGCTTGGGTTGGAGGAGTGAGGAGACTGGCTTGCTGGTGTTGAGTGATCTAGAAGAGAAGAGAGACAATTAAACACAGCCTTACACACAGCAGCAGGCACTCCAGATAAAGCCCATACATTTTTTGGAAAGTGCTTTAATCTTGGATGATTACACTTTATAAAAGATGCTAGTACTGCTGTTCTCCCAGGATTAGAAGTGTGTATGGGCAGGTTATAAACCTGCAAAATATAGCAGCTCAACAAAACTGTGTGCAAAAGTCAGTATTCCCCTCATCTTAACTTGGAACACTGCTCACATCATCAGCGCAACAGTAAGGCCCGAGTTTTTATTCTGGCTTTCCTTCGTCCATAACAGTTTGTCTGCTGTGCAGAATCCACACAATTTTTTCAGCAAAATCAAACTGCCACACACTAATTCGTAGCTGGCAGCGAGATGAGAACGGAGTACAGGGATTGCAACTGTAGCTGGCAACACACAGATTCAGCCTTATAAAATTTCAGTAGTACAGGCATCCAACATACAAAGACTGCTGGGTATAACTGTGTTGAAAAAAAATCTAGGTTACTCTCCCCATAACCGTAGTTCTATAAGTGGCTGAAAGGACTGATATTTAATTCATAAACACGCTCTGGCAGCTCCTCTTACCACCTGGATGGTCTAGCCCCTGTCTCTGCCCCATGACATCAGATCTTGTGCATGTTGGAAGCAGGGTTCCAAGTACCACTTACCAGGGGAGGTCAGCTGGGTTATGTGGATGTGAAATAAATACCACTAACAGAAAGTACAGTTGCATACTTACTGTAATGGTAGATCTTTGAAGGGTATCTTTTGCAGCAGGTAATACACTTGGGTCATTGCCAGAGGGCGTTGTGGTGCATGGCAGCTCTCTTCTAGCAGTCTTTTGCCTGGGGCCGCCCACACATGACATCATCATTCTGCTCCTATATAAGAGTGGGCGGTCCCTGGTATCCTCAGTTCCCCGCCGGATTCAGCTTACTAAGTGAGGACCGAGGGAGATCCAGGGTACCATAGGTATCCTTCCCATATATGTTTGGATCAGAAGTTGTTCTCTTAGAGAAGGAGGAGGATGCAGGGAGGGATCGTACCTACTACAAGAGATACCCCTCAAAGATATGAAAGTTACGTACCTACCGTAATTCTTGATCTTTCTGTGTATCTTCATTCATCATTAGTGAGTATCCTGCCAGAGCTAGGACCTCACAGTAGACTTTTTTTTCAGAGGCGGAGTCGACGCAGGGGTGGCGCCGCCCTTGAGGCTGATGTACTATGTGGTGCTCGCGGATTTGCCGTCGACTCTGCCCTTGCCCCAGTTCTGAAACACTGGACAGGAAGGAAAGGATGGAGGGGTGGGGCAAGGGAACCCAAGAGAGACAAAAGGAAAGGATATAATAACTAAACAAAAAAAACAAAAAAACAATGAAGAGGACAGGAAAGGAGAGAGGAACAGCCTAAGGATTGGGGAAAAAAGGGCCCCAATCTCTGGATGAAAAGAAAGAGGGGATAGGAAAGGGAGGGTAGAAGAGGGAAAAAGAGATGGGGGGGGGGGGATGGAAGGACACTGCTCCTGGCTAATGCAGACCTGGACTTCGAGAGGAAGAAGATTTTAAAAACTTCCAGGCTGCAGAAAATGCAGAAGGCATGAGAAATGCCTCACAAGTAGTCAGCTAGTCCCACAGGAATGAATACCTTTTAGAGGAATATCGAGGTCGAACAGGGTAGACGGGGGGGGTGGGGGTATCCATCCCTCCCACCAAATCAAGGAGAAAAAAATCCAAAAGGGGATACCCCTATTAACTCAAAGAAAGGGGAGGAGTAGCCCCAAGGGGACACTTAAAGTAATAGGGATTAAGGTGGGGGTGCATGGGAGTCCCCTGATCCCTCCCCTCCACCTTGGACCTCCAAAGGGGGTTGGGGAGAGCCATGGGCAAGGGAGGAGGAGATCCCCAGGAAATAACTCCTCCCCGTGCATCTCCAAAAGGTCCTCTTCCTCCTAACCACAAGGGACAGGAAGGAGCTGGAGAGCAGCAGAGACACACACAAAGGGGTAGGGGGACTGCCCATGGACTAAGGCACAAGAGGGGAAGGTGGGCGGGATTTAGTGATGAATGGTGAAGATACACAGAAAGATCAAGAATTACGGTAGGTAAGTAATTTTCATATCTCATCTGTGTCAATCTTCACCATTCATCATTAGTGGGTGAGTACCGAGCCCCCCAAAGGGGGCCCAATACGTACCTAAGGGATGAAGTCCCTTAGCCTCCAGTGGGAAGACACCAGAGGGGAGAACCCCTACAGGCCTGGTGAGGCCTGGGACTGGTCTGGGTGAGACGGGGAACTCCCTGTGGGAGAAGGAAGGCGCCCCTGAAACCGCTGTCTCACCCTACAGGAGAAGCGATGGGTTCTCTGGAAAGCGGAGGAAATCACCCTACGCCGGGCTAAGGATGACAACCGGGAACGGTGAAGCCATGCTGTCCGCCTAGTGCAGATCACTGTCCCCACTACCCTGGAAGCCACCTCACGGGGTACAAAGGGATGCTGCCAGACCCGGTGCGACATTTCCTGGAAGGGAGCAGGCTAGGCAGGAACCACAAAGTTGGCCGCACTGAATGGCGTGCACCAACCGGTCTGGATAGCTTTCAGAAAGAGGGGTAATGTGGAGCTCGCCTAGCATCCCCGAAAGGAAGCGCTGATAAGCAGTGAAATCAGCTGCTGGGGAACGGTGGATGGAGGGTTCCTCTCCCTCGAAGGAGGAAGAAGAGGAAGCCAACGAGCCCAGAGATTCAGGGTCAGGCTACACAGGAGAGTGGTGAAACACCTGCTCATCCATGCCTCTAAGATAGGAGGAGAAATGTGTAGCTGAAGCCTTGAACTGCTTCCAGGCAAGGGGCCCCCCCTAGGACCGGGAACACCTGGGAGAGGAGGAGGAGTAGGCAGAGGCACGGGGCCAAGCACCTAAGAGAAGGAGCATGGCCTCTGCCCGGGCAGGGGGACCAAGCGGATGCCCCCAACAAGGAGGGAGACCCAGTGGTCCCAGCAGACAGAAGCCGTTCACAACCAGGTCGTAATGACTGGAGCTGTGCCTCCAGGAAGAGATCCCCGTGAGGTGACCGGGACCGTGTGAGCCCAGAAGAATGGCCCCTGACCTCCAAAGTAGAAGCCCCTCTCGAGGAGTGTCCAGGGGAAGGGCAATGATCCACACTACAGCTCCTCCCAGAACCTGGATGGCTCCCAGGGAAAAAACGCTGCGCTAAACCCTGTCCCCTCGACCCCTCTGACTCTGAAAGGGCCCTCTTCCTCATGACCACCAGCCTAGGTAGCTAGCAACCCCTAGCCAACCCCCAGGAATAAGCCCAGGGTACAGTACCCTCCCCCTCCTGGGGTGCCCCAGACCGTTCTAAATTCAGACTGTCCAGGCACACCTTTGTACTGTAGGGTGGTAAAATCCTGCACATCGTCCCCAAACAGGACGGATCCCTTGAACGAGGCGTCCTGGATGGCAGTCTGCACATCCTGGGCCAAACCCGACACTCTCAGCCATGAGATGCGTGGGAGGCTGACTGCCGTGGCAACTCCCCATGCTGATGAGTCAACAGCATCATAGGTAGCCCTGAGAGAATGTCTGCAGGCTACCTTAGCAGAATGGATCTAATTCGCCAATATGGATTTCGACTCCAAGTCCAGGAGGGCTTCAACGGCCAGCTCCAACTGGGCAAACAAGGACCTTTGGTAGACCAGCATGTGACCTACATAGTTTAGAGCCCTCAGCCAGTGTGGAGGAGTAAAACTTCCTTCCAAACTGGTCAAGCTGCCTAGACTCTATCAGGAGAAGAGGTGCTCATGTGCCGGGGCTTAGGACTGGTCATGAGCTGCCGCAATGATGACCGAATCGGCCTTGGGGTTCGTACTGAGGTGGCCCTTCCCCTCCAATGTGCGACAAGTGTTGTCCGCCTTCTTGGCCACTGCTGGAATAGAGGAGGGCATCATCCAGATGGTTGATGCTAAATCCTCATGTGGCTCTAGTCAGGGCAGGGTTAGGACCAGGGCCGTTGCCTGCATGTTCAGGTGCTCTGCAAGGCACTGTCTTTTGGAATTCTGGTCATCTGGTTTCCACTCATAGACCTCCACGATTTTGCGGAGCAGGTCTGCGAAGGTACAATTCTCCGGGGGCAACTTAGGGGATTCCTTAGGCTGGGGATCCTCTAAAGGCAGGGTTATAAAGCCTGACCATGCCGACGAAGAAGAATACAAGTCGGAATCTTGATCAGAGTCCAAGGACACGGAATCAGGGTGGGCTGAATCCCGTGGTCCCGGTGTTGGCTTTTCCAGAGGCCAGGCTGACGTCGGATCCTTAGACGGGAATGGCGTTGGCTGACACAGAGGAGCAGGAACCTGCCTCACTGGCTGTGCGTCAGTGTTCCCTGGAAGGCTGACGACCACCTAGCTCTGACACGAGCTGCGCCTTGGTCTCAGACCACCAAAACTGCAGGATGGACCGAAAATCCACTGGAGTCGGAGTCTGAGGCTGTAGAGGAGGCTGATAAGCCGGGGGATAGCCAGTGGCAAAGCCCAGTGTCGGGAAACCTGGCGCATGATAGTGCGTTGACAGGTATCCTGGTGGAGGATAGGCAGGAGTATACCGCGGCCCATGAAACCCTGATGCAGGATAACCGAATGGGTTACATATCGAAGCCCGAAGTGTTGGCTAACCCAATGGCGGGAATCCTGACAGAGGCTAGCCCGGAGGTCCTGATGATGGTGCTATAGGCCCAGAAGGGGGATCCTGCGGGATGTTAAACCCTGAGAGCCATGGGAGGGTCAAATCCGGCAGGGGCGTGCCGAAGAAGCACCCGACGGCAGAGGAGGAAGCTGGGAGCCGTCCAGGTTATCACTAGCCCCTAACCCCAAATCTGAAGGTGAGCCTGGGGAGAAGCCACCCGGTGGAAGACCCTTGTTTCCCATCCCTCTGTTAATAGGCAAGGGAGGGAAAGCCACGTCCCGTGGTGAGGGGGAGGCCCGGTGAGAAGAATCCTCTGGGGGAGGCTGGGAGAGATCCGGCAGCTGTGAGCTATCGGGCATCGCTGGGCGTAGCGCCAGGTCGGTGCGGGCAGGCGTCGGCGGTTGGCGTCCAACTGGCTGAACCAACCATGCAGTCGGGAACTTGCCAGCGCCTGACTTAGCAGTCGAAGAAGGCGGGCTCCAAGTCTCGGGCCCAGCTCAACTGCCTCAGCTGGGTGCTCGTCGGACCCGACGAGCGACTTTCGACTCACTAGATGTGGCAGACCCCCGCATGGAGATGGGTCTAGCGGTCAAGGCCTCAGCCGACGTTCCCGCGGCCACCAGAACCAGTGGCGATGGGAGTCCCAAAGACTGTCCCTTAAGTGGGGCAGGCTGGGCCGAGGTGGCCAACTTCCTAGAGGCGGCCTCAGGTAAGAGGGGACCTCTCCTGGTACTGATTCTCCTCCTCTTTCTCATGTCTAGAATCGGTGGGTGAGGTGGAAATGCTACGCAATGTTTGGAGCTCTTTCTCCATGGTGGCCATTCGTTGCTTCAAGAGATGAGCCTCGAGCGCTTGCTGGCGGCACTTCTGCGTGGCCGGGCTGAAAGTGGAGCAGGCCTCACAGTCCTCAACCTTGTGCTCTGGGCCTAGGCAGAAGGAGTGCGAATCTTTGTGCGGTAGTTGCGCGCCACACTTAGTACACTTGTTCTTGTGCTCGATGTTAGACAATATGCACAAAAATAGAAATTACGTACTTACCGTAATTATGATCTTTCTGTGTATCTTCACCATTCATCACAATGGGTACTGGCCAGAGGTCAGGACCCCACGGGAGCCCTTTTTTTTTTTAAATGGATAGGCGGAGCCGACGCAACATCGGCGCCGCCCTCGAGGCTGATGTACTACGTGGCGCTCCAGGATTAGCCGTTAAGCTGTGTCGACTCCGCCTGACTACCAGTTCTGAGTCGCCGGAGAGGTAAGAGGAAGGGATGGAGGGTGGGACAAGAGAGTCCAAGGGACAGAAAAAGGAGGGAAGAACTGAACCAAAAGGAGAAATAACGACCGAGAGGACAGCAGAGGAGAGACGAGACTAAGGGGATTGGGTAGGGGCCCCAATCTCTGGAAGCAGAAGAAGGGAAGGAGAAAATTTAGGAGACAGTGAGAGGTAACAAGGATCCAGGACCCTTGTCCGTCACCAGACTGCATAGGAACTGCAAGGAGTAGCAAAGCTTACTTGCCAGAATTCAAGGCACAGAATATGTGGCAATACCCCAAAAGCAGAGTCGGCTATACTGGAGAAGGACAGGGTACAGGGATTAGTACTCTCTCTGTAACGAGATTTGGTGAAAAAAAGGGGGTTCCTTTTTTTTTGAAACAGTTGGATGACAGGAGGAGGGCAACCAACAACTCCCACCCTGATAGGGTGGAGATATGCAGTAGAGAAGGAATGCCACTCGATCTGTACTCTTTAAAGGGGAAGAAATTACACCCCCCCCCGTGTGTCCCTGCTCCAAAGAGAGGGAAGGAGAGGCACAGAGGAGGGGACCAGAGACTGAGGCCCCAGGGGATGGTGGGTGGGATTAGATGAATGGTGAAGATACACAGAAAGATCATAATTACGGTAAGTACGTAATTTCTATATCTTATCTGTGTCAATCTTCACCATTCATCACAGATGGGTGAGTACCAAGCCCCCCCGAAGGGGGTTGACTAACTGCACCCTAAGGGACAGTGTCCCTTAGCCCTCAGTGGGTGACACACTAAGGGGGGAACCTTCTGGGCCTGGAGAGGCCTGAGAGTGGGGAGAGCGAGACGGGGTCTCCCCGGAGGGGGAAGGAAGTTGCCCCGACAAACGGCATCTCGACCTATGGGAAAACAGATAGGTTCCCTGGTGAGCGGAGCAAATCACCCTACGCCGGGCCAAGGGTGACAACCGGGAAAGGCGAAGCCACGCCGATCTTATGGCGCAGATCGCTGTCCCTACCACTCTGGTAGCTACCTCGTTGGTGTCATAAGACGCCCTTGCTTGGTGCCTTGCTAGCTCCACGCCACATGCAGAGAGAGCGATGGCTTGTCTGGTCTGCTCCGAGTCAGGCAAAGCAGCTAGGAATTGACCCAGCGCTGACCACAAGAACCTGTTGTAAGCTGCATAGTAGGCCTGATGAGCGGAGATGGAGAGAAGCAACCGTGCCGAGTAGAAAGTCCTCCTCCCCCAGAAATCAAAATCCGAAGAGTTCTGATCCGGGGGCCGGTCACGGTGGAGGGCGCGAAGCCCTTCGGGAGTGTCCAGGTGCGTCAATCCGCACTGCGGGATGAGGCATGGAGCCTGGAGACCTCGGGGTGCGTAATACCTCTGGCTGAGGTCCCTAGGGGCAGGAACTCTGGAGAAGGGCCTCTGCCAGAAACGCATGGACGCCTCCCGAAAGGGAGCAGGCCAGGGGGGCACCACAAGTGTGGCCGCCCCGAAATTGCCTAGAAAGGCGTGCGCCGCATGCTATGGATTGCTTGCAGATAGGGGGGATAGGTGAAGATCCTCCAACATCCTCGCGAGGAAACACTGATACTCCGCGAGATCAGCGGCAGGAGAGATGTGGACAGATGGTTCCTCACCCCCAGAAGAGGGGGATGAGGAGCTGGAGGTCACCATCTGCTCCGAGGGTGGCTGCTCGGGGGAGGTTGAAAAACCTGACTGTCCAAGGCCCTAATGTAAGCAGGGAACTGAGGAGCGCCCTGAACTGCTCCCAGGTGAGAGGGCCAGTGGGACCAAGAATGCCGGGGCGCTGGAGAATCCGGCAGAGGGGTAGGGGCAGAGCCGAGGGAAGGAATTGGCTGGCCTCTGCCAGGGCTAGGGAGCAGGCCAAGGATACCCGGGGAAGGTGTCCCAGAAGACTCCGCAGCCGACAGCTGTACAACCACGCTGGTACTGCCTAGGCTGCGCCCAGAAGAATCCCCCCAGTGAGGCGACCGAGGCCGTATAGGTCCAGAAGGACGGTCCCCTGCCTCCAAAGAATAGGACCCTCTCATGGAACCCAAAGAGGAAGGGCGGAAGTCCGCACTTCGGCTCCATCCAGGGCCCGGGTGGACCCCAGAGAAAGGCCGGAGCACCGACCCCACAGAGTCCAAGAAGGTCCTGGTCCTCAGAAGGGTCAGCCTAGGTAGCTGACAGCTCTGGGATGCTCCCGAGGGGGAAATCCAGGGCGCAGCACCCTCCCCAGCCATAGGCTTCCCGATGGGCCCCAAAGTTGGGCGATCGAGACACACCACGGGAGGGGGTACCTCCGCTGCAGGGTCAAGGAACCCCTCTAGACCAGGTTGCATGGCTATGGTGGCACGCACCACAGCCTGCTGGTCAGTGCCACTGACCCTGGTCTGGAGGGGAACCTGACGCTCCTCAGCAGGGGGCTGACTCCGACTCGTCGAAGAGACCACTGGCTCACTCTCCTGTGTAGGCAACCCCGAAGGGTGTGACTGCCCGTCCGATTCTGAGCTGGACTCCGACTCAGACGAGGTGGAATCCGTGGCCCTAAGTCAGACAGTAGGAGGGTGAGGAAACGCAACCTTCGCGGAGGGCCCAGAAATCGTGGCAGTGGTCAAAGCCGCCCCCGCGGCCTCCCCGGCCCCTCGGACGGAGCTGGCAGAAGGCGGCAGGGCAGCCGAGACCAAAGGTCCGGAGATAGGGCCAGCCGTGGTGCCGTCAAGCCCACCGGCGCTGGGAACAGAGGCGCCGCCGGTAACCCCAACAGCGCCCTGGAAACGCAAAGCCGCCAGCCCCGGCGCCGCTGAAAGCAGCACCGAGTCAGCTGCACCAAGCGCCCCGAGAGCAGGCTCTGCGCCGACGATGCCGCTAGGTCGCATGGCGCCGTGAGCGGCACCGAGAACCAAGGCGGCGTCGACGGCCCCGAAAACGGCACCACCCGGCCCCTGGGCGCCACGAGCAGAGGCGGCAATGAATGTGACGCCGACCAGCGACTCCGAGGGACCCGGCGCTGTGCTCAACCTCGGCGCGCAAGACACAGCAAAAGGCGACGCCGCGAGCAGAGCCGATGCAGACAGGGCCCACAGCACCGACAGACGAGTCTGTGCCGCCAAAGCCCTCGGCACCACGAACGGCGCCGAAGGCCTCGACGACACCGACCGACGGCATCGAGGATGGCGCACCCGGCCTTCCGGACCGTGGAGCAACACCGGGGCCTTCACCCCGAAGGGTGATTGCCATGGCGGCGCCTCCGCCCGCTCCCAGGGGCGGGGCGGGCCTCCCTGCGCCCAGCCGGAGGAGCCTCGACCAAGGCTAGGCTACGGAGGTCGAGGGCTCCCTCCTCCACGGTCCGGGGAGAACCGGAGGGACCTGGAGGAAAGGCGAGAGAGCGTGGTTTGGCCCGACGAGTGCGAATCCGTCCCCCGAAAGTTGGCGGAGCTCGTCCAACTTTCCACGCGCGCTGTTAGAGGACGCGGCGGTCCATGGAGAAGCAGGCATCGCATGAATCCATGTCATGAAGCGGGCCAAGACACGTGAGACACGGTCATGCTGGTAGGTCACAGAGAAATTGCGGCCGCACGGGCACCGACGAATAGGGGGCCGCCCCGCCTTAGAGAACTTCTTGCCCCGACCTATGGAAAAAACACCACCAAAAAAGACTCGACGTCGCTTAAATGTTAATAAAAAGGAAAGATCTTACCGGCGACGACGAGTGGAGGCAGTAGCCAGAACTAGTAGACCGCGGACTGGCAATGGAAATATCGCAGGCTTAAGGCCTACAAACTGAGAAAACTTCTTCAGGCTTCCCACGAGGCGACCTCGATGGCGGGAGACGAAGAACTGGTAGTCAGGCGGAGTCGACACAGCTTAACGGCTAATCCTCGAGCGCCACGTAGTACGTCGGCCTCTAGGGCGGCACCGATGCTGCGTCGGCTCCGCCTATCCTTTAAAAAAAAAAAAGGCTCCCGCGGGGTCCTGACCTCCGGCCAGTACCCATCTGTGATGAATGGTGAAGATTGACACAGATAAGATCAAAATACTTATTGACAGAAAGTAAACGGATACTCATCTGAGAAAGCAGTCAAACTGCAGTGTACGATCTCCGTGAGGTCTGATTAATCAGAAAGAACTGGAAGGCGGGTGTGGGGACAGCCTAATATATAGGGTCATGCTGACGTTGGCCACTTGACATCGGGTGGGCGGTCCCCCATCAGATACTGCTGGCTAAAGTTTCCAAGTGGTCCTGATGCCAGGAGGCGCTCAGTCCTCAAGGTGATTAGCTACTGCAAGAGCCCTCTTGAAGTAAGAGCCGCTGATACTGGGAGTGCTCCACATCAAAGAAGAGGTAGACTGAAAAATCCTCTTCCTCAGAGGAGGAAGTAGAGAGGAGGACCTGGATCCAGGCAATGGGGGTGCAGGGCTCTCAGGCCTGGTCTGCCTTGAGGCAGTACTGGTGAAACACACCAGCTGTTGGCCCACACTGATCCCAGGTTACAGACCCCAGGAGACCCGTAATACCTAGGAGCACAGAGAAGCGGGAGGAAGAGTAGGGCCATGGGTGACTGGGCCTGGTCCTCTGCCAGGGCTATGAGAATGCTCAAGGACCTAAGGGGGGAGGGCTGACAAACAACTGTGACTTACCAACATCAGTGGACTGGTCCAGGCTCTTGAGGTGGGGAGAGCGGAGCCAGACAGGGTCCACATGGCAGCCCCAGTCCCCACCAGTGAGAGGGCCAGATGGTGTTGGACAGAAACTATGCCCTGAGCTAGTGTTGCAACCCCTGCCACAGTTCTCACCAACTCTGGACAGGGGTTGAGTTGCAGGCCCACTGCGCTGCCAAAACTCCTCACTGGGGCTGACACTGTCCCCTGGGCTAAGCCCAATCTCCAGGCCAGAGCCACCTCCAGAACTGGTCCTGCACTTGGTACTGTGAATGGCATCTGAGGCTGAACAGATACGTGAATGGTGCCAGAAGAGGCCCTGCCACTGTCCACAGTGCCAGTCTAAGCACAAGCCCAGAAATGTCTCCATCCAGACCCAGAGTCAGGCTCGGAATCAGGCCCAGGAAGGTCTCCATCCTCACCAACTCTGTCCCCAGGCCCAAGGTCTGCGCCATCATCCTCACTGGGGCACTCTGGGGATGAGACAACAATGACCTCCTAGTCAGAGTCAGGGCCGGCTTCGGAACCCTTCCTTCTTTTGGCACCGAAAGCAGTGTCAGAAGGGGGCCTGATCTTATGACGGCTGCCGCCATGCTCGCCTGCACAGGTCTTAGTGCCAGGAATCGGGGTGGCACCAGGCCACAATGCCGAAGTGCCCCCCCTGGGGGCATCCGCAAGGCCTGTGTTTTCTGCGATTCCACAGATGCAGAGTTTTCCGTGGACTTTAATGTAAACCGAGGAATACACTACTGCACACCACTGCGCGGTAGCGATATACAGTGGTAATCTCGCAACGGTTGTATACCGCTACTGTGCAATGATGCACAGTTGTGCAGTAGTGTTATACATCTTATTTAAGCAATAAGACATGACAGGGGGTGTATTATGGTGGGATAACGGCCCACCTCAGGATGGGTGGTGGATGCGCGAGGCATAGCTGAGGGCTTCCACCACCTGAGAAGGGCTGTTAGCCCACCATAATACACCCCCTGTCATGCCTTATTGCTTAAATAACATGTATACCACTACTGCGTAACTGCACATCATTGCGCGGTAGCGGTATATAACCATTGCGAGATTAATACTGGCCCGTTAGCCCACCATAACACACTCCGTGGCGTGCCTTACTGACATTATGAAATGGGTTATTTTTAGTAAATTTTATGCATTTTTAAACATAATACCTTTGGCTGGGCTGTTGTGCTGGGATAACAGCCCAGCTGAAAGCGGCTCTCGACCAATCAGAATTCAGGATTCTTTCTACCCATTTCATAATCAATAGTTACCACACTTGGGCACCGCTCAGTATACTGCGCTACCGGGCAACCTTTGCACAATTACCACTGCATGTTATTCAATAGGTACCACACTTGCACAACGCTTGGCATACTGCGTTACCGGTAAACTTTTGCACAATTATCACTAATTACTCCACAGTTTACACTGAAGAACAGTTTTTTGCAGTTTACATAAACTCCTGAGGATAGCAACTACTACTGCTAGGCACTTTGTGACTACCCTTGGAGCCGATGTTAAGCCGAAGGGCATTGCCCTGAACTAATAATGGCCTCAAGGCAATTCAAACCCGTGGTACTTTCTGTGGGAGCACCTGATAGGGATGTGAAAGTAAGCCTCCTTGAGGACCAGGGAAGCTAACCAATCTCCTGGCCTTAAAGAGGGAAGAATTACTCCCAGAGTCACCATCTTGAACTTTGGTTTGAGGATGTGCTTGTTTAGGTATCTGAGGTCTAGGATGGGCCGCCACTCCCCAGTCTTTTTTGGGGTAAGGAAGTATCTGGAATACAGACCTTTGCCCCTGTGTTGAATAGGAACTCTCTCTACAGTCCTGAGGGCTATAAGAAAAGAAACCTGTGCTTCCAAAGCAATGGTCTCTGATGGATTTGCAGGTGGAAAGGATCTGACCCTCAGTTTTGTGAATTTTGTAAAGCTGAGAGCCAGCCCCTGGCTTGCCACCTCCAGGACCCACCTGTCTGAGGTAACAGACTTCCAGGCCTGGAGAAAGTAAGCCAGCCTGCCTCCTACTGGCAATGGGGAGTCAACCCGGGCTGACACCTCAGGGTATCTGCTTGGCAGGAGTCTTAGGCTGGGAACAGGATGCAGTCCTGCTCATCCCCCTCCTGCCTCTCCCTCTGAGAAAAGGAAGAGACCACCTGTGCTTGGAAGAAAGGCCTGTGAAAGGGCCTGCCCCTGCCCCTAGCCTGCTGCTTCTGAGGAGTTGCCTGCTTTTCCTTAGCCTGTGCACTCCGGTATGTGGTCTGGTACTCATCCATCTTTTTCATATAATTCTGTGTCAGCTCCCCAAACAGAGAATTATCCACCACAGGGAAATCCACAGTCTTAGCCTGGGTGTCCTGTGAAAGGCTAGTACATCTGAGCCAAGCCAGTCTCCGAAGAGACATAGATGTAGCCATGACTTTTGATGCCACATCATTCGAGTCCACAGCAGCATGGAATTGCATTTTGGATGCCTCAATCCCATCAGCAGCCACCTTCTCCAGCTCCTTGGCTAGCTGAGGGGAGGCCTGTTTAGCCAGCTCCAGAACAGTATCCCATCTAGACTTCTGGTATCTGACTGTGTAGGCCAAAAAATTAGCCTGCCTGAGTCCCAAGGATGATGCCAAGTATTGTTTCTCGGCCACGGCATCAAACTTCCTAGAGTCTTTATCTGGGGGGAGGGGGGTGAAGCCAAGGGTATGTTAGCCTTATCACAGGCTGCAGCCTGCACTACCCCAACATGGCTGCAGTGGTGGTATAAAAACTCTGTGCCAGAGCCTGAAAGCAAATACCTCCTATCCATCTTTTTATAAACAGGAGATAATGAATTTGGAGTCTGTAATATTTTTATTGTCTGTTTTCCTAAGGATTTATGGATGGGACTAGACAACCTCTTGGACTCTGGGATGTCCACTTCCACAAAGTCAGGCTCTTCTTGTTCCTCGACGCCTCCACCACTGGAAGCTGAAGAGCATCAGCCACCTTCTTATAGAACAAGTAGTGGGAAGGGGACTCAGAAAGCCTGGGAGGGGAAACATGAGAAGGCCTGTCTGGGGAGATGTCCGGTTCGATGGGCTCACCCAGACCTTCGTCGCCAAATTCATCATCATCTTCTTCCCCTTCCCATTCTGGTTCATAATACTCACCTGGAACATATTCCGGAACCGGAGGATCCGACCGAACCGAGTGCCTACCAAGAGGCGCCGGATCAGCCGGAACTGGACGGAGCGATTCCACTATACTAATCACCCTGGCAATCTCATCAGCGGTTGGAGTATGCAGTTCTGGAACCGAACCGGACGACTTTCTTTTCTGTTTTGATGGAACTGACCCCTCTGAGTCGGCTCTCCTCTTGCCCGAGGGTGTACTGCCCGGGTTAGTGGGCACCCCCTCAAGTTCGGCAGGAACCGAACCGAGCTGGCTATCCGGATTAGTGGACTTCTCTGTCTCCCTTTCCCTGAGCCTACCCAACCTTTTTTCCAGGGTGGCTTTAGGGAAATTCTTACATATTTGGCAGTCTGAATCAAGGTGGTCAAACCCCAGACAATAAACACAAGTGGTGTGAGGGTCTGCCTTAGCAAAGGCATCCCCGCACTCACCACAGTGTTGAAACCCAGTGGGCCTGTTTTTTTCCTTGGGTTTCTCAGACATGGCCAGACTACAAAACTTACCCTTTACAGTTTTTTATTATGCCAGGTAAGACCTTCCTATTGGTTACTGACCATGTTACGGGTTGTGGAAAAACATGTTAAAAATTTTTTTTTTTTTTAAACCGATGGGAACCGGAACCTCACTCTACAGAAAACAAAACCCTAACCAATCGGATCCAAACCGGACCAATCCGCTAGTTTTTACAATTTCCACACAGTAACTCAAATGAAACAAAACTAAGGTCCAATACCTACTACACTTAACTGTACCGCAGACAGGGATCTGAAACTGAAAAGACAGAACCGGTTGAAAATTCAAAGAATTCTTTGGGTCGAACCGACTGAGTGAAGGAGAAAATTTTGGAGCGACTGTTCAGTTAGATGGAGTAAAGAATCTGATGGTTACACGTTGAAGTGCTGCAGACAGAGGTTTGAAAACGAGCTTGAGCCCAACGTTCTATGCTTGCTGCATAGAGTTAACTCTTTCCTCTCCAGAGCAGTTCAAGTGCTGGGGCTAACTGCATGTGTCAGAATACAGCAAGACTTCATGTTGTTTGAAGCAACCTATGTAGTACAACAGGGTGGGATTGCTCCACACTTTTCCAACTGAATAAGAATTCTACAATTCAGAAAAGATGTAAGGAAGTTCTTCGTGGAGGCAGTAGTGGCTAAGTGTAATAGCTTGCCTCGCACGGTGGCCAATGCAAGCACCATCAACAGGTTTAAAGCTGTCTTGCATGGCTTCAAGGGGAAGACATGTAGAGGGGAGGCAGGGAATAAGAAAGTGGTAGTTTCAAGGTAGGGCTCTGGAGCAGAATCGATAGATGCCATCTTATTTATTCCTCTCCCCATGTCACATCTGTTAAACAAGATTGTTACTGTATCTCTCTGTTTTACCTGGTGAAAAAAGTACAAATAAACAAATCTGCTCATACCTTTCTAGGTTTCTAGGAAACACTGTTTCAGTGACAGTGCAACACAGAAAGTACAGTTACGTAAGAACTTACCGTAATAGTAGATCTTCGAAAACAGCTCTTGCAGCAGGTTACACCATTAGGACTGAAGTCGGCAGGCGTCAAGACCCCACGGAAAAATTCTAGCTTGCTATCTTCAGCAGGGACCGCCCCCCGATGTCGGTCCCGCCTCCGTCAGATGTAGTACATAAGGGGGCAGTCCCGCCAAATTCCCCAGTTCTCCCGCCGGAGACTTCCGGCTGCAGGCTGACAATAAAATGGGAGACTGAGGATCCACCGTCAGAAGACAAAAGGGTAAAATCCCTGTTAAAAGGCATGCCTCCTCCAAAGGGGAAGGTGGGTGGGAAGGTACTTGCTGCAAGAGCTGTTCTCGAAGATCTACTGTTACGGTAAGTTCTTACGTAACTGTACTACCTTACTTCGAGACACAGCTCTTGCAGCAGGTTACACCATTAGGAATGATTCCCAAGCAGTAGCGCTTGCAAACACTCTGGGAGGAGGAAAACTAGAAAGTACGTTCCAGGTCCTGGATCAAGGACAGGAGACCCTGTAGCACGGCCAGGCCGAAGCCAGCTCTTCGCCATGAAGCGATGTCCAGGCTATAATGCCTGATAAAGGTATGTACAGAGCTCCAAGTGGCTGCAGCACAAATGGCAGAAGTGGAAACGTTTCGCAGTGCTGCAAAGGAGGTGGCCACTCCCCTAGTGGAATGGCCCCGGACTGATCCCGGGAGGGGCTTTTGTTTGATATCATAACAGTGTGAGATGCACTGGACAAGCCAGCGAGACAGGGACTGTTTGGATACTGGTTGGCCCATCATCCTTTGAGTAAAGGAAACGAAAATTGTCTGATTTACGAAACTGCTTAGTTCTGCTCAGGTAGTGCCTTAAGCTGCGGTGAACATCCAAGGTGTGAAGCAGCGCCTCTCCTCTATTAGAATAATTAGGGAAGTAGACCGGCAGGTCAATATCCTGATTGAGAGTAAATGTGGAAACCACCTTAGGCAAGAATTTAGGATTCATCCTCAGGGATACTCTGTCCCGGTGGAAAATTAAATAAGGCTCTTTGCACATGACAGCATGAAGCTCAGAAACTCTTCTCGCTGACTTAACAGCAACCAAAAACAACGTTTTCCACGACAGAAAACGCAGCTCGCAATCCGCGGCAGGTTCAAAGGGGGGGGGGCGCGAGTTGTTCCAGGACAAAGAGCAAATCCCATGGAGGCACAGGGTCCTTAATGGGTGGCCTAAGATGCAACACCCCTCTCAAGAATTCTCGACAGGCATCTAATTGTGCCACTATGCACTGTCCCATCGGGAGGTGATAAGCTGAAATGGCACAGAGGTGCACCTTAATAGAGGAGTAGGCGAGACCCGAACGGAAAAGGGAGAGCAGGTACTCTAGCACCGCTTTCACTGGACAACCTAAAGGGGAAAGGTCGCGTGCTTGCGACCATAGACAAAAACGGCGCCATTTCATGGCATACGTCGCATGCGTTGCCGGTTTTCTGGCTGCAGAAAGAACTTCCGCAACCTCTTGCAAGACCCCGTGTCGCAAGACGGCTATGTCTCTAGGAGCCATGCATGCAGGTTCAGTGAGTGTAAGTCCGGGTTGACCAGTGAACCCTCCTCCTGAGACAAGAGATGGGAGCTGAATGGCAACGGAAGCAGAGGTTCCCGGGATAGCTGTATTAGCAAAGGGAACCAGATCTGTCTGGGCCAGAAAGGGGCCACCAGGATCATTGTTGCATGCTCCTGCGCAGTTTGAGAAGAACTCTCTGGATCAACGGGAAGGAGGGAAAGCGTAGAGGAATCTGTCCACCAGGAAAGGGACAACGCGCCTTGCCAGAAAACACCAGGCCCTGGATCTAGCAAGCAAAAATTGGGCAGTTTTGCGTTGGATGGGGAAGCGAACAAGTCCAATTCTGGAGTTCCCCATCGAAGAAACAGATCCTCTGCTACCTCCTGAAGAAGTTCCCACTCGTGGACTCTGGCCTGGGAGCGACTCAGGCCGTCTGCAATTGTGTTGTCCACCCCGGGAACATGTACTGTGATCAGGTTCGCGCTGTGTCGGATTACCCAATCCCACACCCTCATGGCCTCCCTGCAAAGGGGGTAAGAGTGTGCGCCTCCTTGTTTGTTGAGGTAATACATCACCGCCGTGTTGTCTGTCTGAAGCAGGAGAGTACTCGGCGTGATCTCTGACTGAAATGCCTGCAGGGCATAAAGGACCGCCCTCATCTCTAGGACGTTGATATGGAGGTGAGCCTCCTGAGGGGTCCACGCTCCTGGGACTTCACCCGCCCAGGTGTGCTCCCCACCCTAGACCTGAGGCGCCTGTGGTGAGGATTACCTCCGGGATGGCGCCACAAATGGGACGCCTGTAGAGAGTGTCCTGGTCTAGCCACCACTGCCAGTCTCGAATCACGGCGTTCGTGATCCTGACCGGATGCTGCATGTGGTCTTGCCTTTGGTCCCATTGCACCTTGAGCATCCACTGGGTTACCCGCATGTGGAGCCTTGCGAAAGGGACAGTAGGAATGGCCGCAGCCATGTGTCCGAGCAAGCGAAGGACCGATCTGGCTGGGATGGTCTTGTTCGACGAAAGTTCCCTGATGAGGGGTCTGATGCATTCCACTCTGCCGTCTGGAAGAAATGCTCTTCCCTGAACGGTGTCCAGTACTGCGCCTATGAACTGCAGCTTCTGCGACGGTACCAGGAGAGACTTCTTGTGGTTGATTAGGATACTCAGAGATTGAAACAGGTCCTGGGTACTCTGAATCGCTCGTACCAACGCCTCCCTGGAGGCGGCCATGAGAAGCCAATCGTCCAGGTACGGGAACATATAATGGCCTTGTCTCCTTAGAGACGCTGCCACGACTGCCATGCATTTGGTAAAGACCCTGGGTGCCGATGACAGCCCGAATGGAAGGGCTCGGAACTGAACATGATGGCCAAGAAACTCGAAGCGCAGGAACCTCCTGTGCGCTTGAGCTATAAGGATGTGCAGGTAAGCGTCCTGCATATCTAGAGACGCTAAAAAGGCGTCCTGTTTCAGCATGGGAATAAGACCCGGAAGAGTTACCATGCGGAATCTTTGTAGGCGACCGACAAACTGAGGTCACTGAGGTCCAGAATCGGATGGAGGTCCCGTCTTCTTTGGAACCAGGAAGAAGTGGGAATAGTATCCGTGTCCTCTCTGGTTCTCTGGAACGTACTCTATCGCTCCCTTTTGCAGGAGCGCAAGTACTTCTTGTCTGATCAATGACTTGTGCTGACCCGAGTATCGGGAGAGCAGAGGAGGCCTCGAGGGTGGCTTTTCTGTGAATTCTATAAAGTGGCCTCTTTCGACCAACTGAAGAACCCATCCTGGCAGGTACTTCACAATGCGACCCCCGACCTTGATGTCCCGCTGATCCTGAGGGGCGGGGGCCGGAAAGGAGTCAGGCTGTGGCGGCTGAGGGGGCCCGCTGGCTGGGCTGGCTTCGGAGTGTGCTGGCTTTGACCAGCAGGTTGTTTTCCCTGGGCTCTGCGGAAACCGGAGCCCGTGTTGTGGAACTGGTCGGGACTGTTGTCTCTGCGTCCGTCCACGAAATTGGCTTTGGTTCCTACGCAAAGAACTAAGCTTGGGTCGGTACATGGCCTGAACCGACCTCACCGCCTTCCTGGCCTCTTGGAGTTTGGTAATTATCTTCTCGGAGGGTTTACCAAATAAAACTTCTCCCTCGAATGGGGCGTCCCTGATGTTTTTCTGGACGTCCGGGGTTAAACCGGAGCCACGGAGCCAAGAGTGCCTCCGGAGGCATACGCCTGAAGCTGCCGCTCGGGCCGAGGGGTCCGCGGAATCGTACGCGGCTCATAGCACCTGGATTCCCACGTCCGAACCCGTACGGAGGAGCTGCAACATCTCCTCCTTCTGCTCACCTTCTGGCAATTTCTCAGCCGCAGATTAGACCTTGCCCCACAGGGAGTTTTGGAACTGCACCATGTGGGCAAATAATTGGGATCTGATGGCGAGGTAGCGGAAGCATACGTGCGCCTGCCCATGGCGCCCAGCTGCTTGGACTCTGGGTCCGGTGGCAGGGTGCTCAGATGTTGTGGTCTCTGGGACCGGTCATGTGAGGCTGTTATGACCAGAGAGTCGGCCTGAGGATGCTGAGACAAGTACTGGTCTTCCCTTGGAGCCTTGTACAGGCGGTCAGCTTTCTTGGCATCGCCGGGAGTGAATGTGGACGCTTCCACGCTGCCTTGGTAACGTCCACGAAAGTGTCTACCAAGGGTGGCACCACCACAGGCTCGGGATCCTTCTGCCGAAGATACTTCGCAAAGTGTAGCCTTTCCGGGTCTAACTCTTCCGCATCCCATCCCATGTTCTCTTGGATGTGTCTCATGATATCCGAGAATGAAGGGTCATCTGGAGGAGACTTTGGAAGCTCACGTGGGTCCGGAGAAGGGATGGAGAGAGGAGATGGGGATCTGGATGTTGAAAACTCTGATCCCGTGTCCTCCGTCGAAGGCGAACGGTGCGTCTTCTGGGTCTCTTAGGGCTGGGTGACCTAGAAGAGGATCTGGACGGAGGTCTCCTTTTGTCTGGTCTCCCCCTTGGAGGGGTCCTGGGCTCCCGGGGAGGAGGTAACCGGCCTGCAGACCCAGATGGTGAAGGGGGTGCAGGAACCGGAGGAGTAACCAGTGTAGGAGGAGGTGGAGTGGGGAACACGTCCTTTTTGATGGTGTCCCACCAGTAAGTGAAAAGCTCCTTCACCTCTGAAAAGGAAAGGCCCGACGATGAACCAGGCGCCGGTGGTTGGTCGTCGGGTTCCAGCGTCAGCTCCACAGGGGGCTCGGGTTGCGGAGAGGGTTCCCTGGGAGTCTCGACAGGACTGGGGTCGCCTGCCTGGTCCTCGGGTGAGCCAACCTCCTCAGTGATGGTCTCCTGACCGACGCCGGTCGGAGGCGCGCGGGGTCCTCTTCGATTGAGCGGGCCGCCCCACCGCGCCGGTCTTCTGACTGACGACAGCTCTGGGGACCTGTGGCAGAGTCCTGGTCGGGCGAACTGCAAGGTCCAGCGGCCTCTTAAGTAAGGTGAGCTCCTTGATCTTCCGCTGGGGAGGAGGAGGCAAGGAAGCGGACCGGAAGTCGGGTTCGGAATGGCGGGAACCCGACTTGTGGTGATGGTGACGATCCCCCGACTTAGCCAAGGCCTTGGAGGACGAGGAAGGCCTGGAAGTCTTGGTCTGAGAAGAGGAGCCTGAAGACTTTCTCACTGCAGCGGGGGGAGGCTGAGAGCTGGCCCGGGAAGGAGAGCGGTCGGACCTGGAGCTGGAGCTGCGCGAGTCGGAGGCCCTAGACGGGGAACTGGAAGGGGCCTTCTCTCTGTGCTTCTCAGCATGTTTGCGGGCCTTCTGTGAAGAATCCCCCTTGGAAGCCATGGTCTTGAGTTGTTCCTCAAGCAGGAATGCCTGTAGGGCCTTCTGGCAACGGATCCGGGTTCTGCTGTTGAAACCCTGGCAAAAGGTGCAGGACCGGGTGTCGTGGTCTGGGCCTAGGCACCGGACACAGGCAGAGTGCAGATCCTTAAATGGGATCTGCTTCCCACAGGCGCACTTCGAGGAGTGACCGGAGGTCGGAGAGGACATCAGAGAAAACTGAACGAAGAGAACGAATTTCCCTTAGGAAAAACACTTTACCACGCGACACGCACTAGAGGCTGGAACCGGTCGAGACATGCAAGTCGACGAGGAAAGAACTGGGGAATCTGCAAGGACCACCCCTTATGTACCACGCTGCCTGACGCCAGAGGCGGACCGACGTTGGGGGCGGTCCCCGATGAAGATAGCTAGCTAGAATTTTTCCGTGGGGTCCTGATGCCTGCCGGCTTCAGTCCTAATGGTGTAACCTGCTGCAAGAGCTGTGTCTCGAAGTAAGATCTGTGGTGACAGACAGCACTTCAGGTCTATCTAATCTGCCCTTCCTGCTGCACGGCACTGACTCTACCCTAATTTGAGTGCAGAGTCACAGCCATGCTTAACTGCCAGACTGTTACTATAACTTGTGCTAGCCAATACTCAATGCTACTGGTCCACAGGCATCTGTCTACGGTTCTGCTTTGTAAGTCTAAATGGTGCCAAGTCCACAACCTCATGGGGAAGGCTATGCCACATGCCAACACTCTCTGTGTGAGGTAGTGCATTTGGATTTTCCCCTTATTCCTTTATGTTTTAGTACCCAAGTTTCTTACCTGAGCTGGCAGGTAGGGACGGAGACCATGGAGTTCCTTCGAACAGAGAGTACAGCGAAGGTTCCTGATGTGCCATACCTGAAGTAACACCTGGTTTTGTGCTGGTAGCGGAGTTTTTGCCATATGGCTCGTTGAATATGCTATTCGGATATCTCTCCTGTGGGGGTCATACAAAGAGAAAGCATATGATATTCCTGGTTAAGGCCCTATTTAGACCATCTGTCCATATATATGGATATACTGCTATCATATTCACAGCCACTGACATGTCTGTACTCAAAACAGTAATGGTGTCTCATGGAAAACGTAGGTGGAAAAAAATTCTCAGCACAGTACAATCAGTATTTCTATTTGCTTTCCAAGTGTACAAAATAAAGAAATTTAGATTAAAATGGTATTTCCAGCATAAGAATTCATACGCTGCTGCTGTTTACATCTGGAGCCCTAGTCCTGTACTTGTCGCATCATAATCATTTCTCCTGCAACACATACTGATACAACTAGCAAGACAGTTATACCTCAGGTACAGAGAAGCAGCACAGACAGATGCATGCTACAGTACAAGAGCATCCTTTGTCCGCTTTGAGCAAGAAAACCACAAAGCGATGCTAAGTGGTTCTGGCTGCCCAAAACTTCACGTATCAGAGACACACCTCTGAGGACCTAGTAACTTCTTACAAATCCCCCGACTTAGCTAGAGTGATTTATATTAAGTTTCATGGCACATTTTCTTAATTTTAAAAGGGAATGGAATGCCCCCCACCTCTGGAGTAGAAATCTACACTGCAACTATCCTGGTGACGACTGTACGCATGATAAAGATACTGTGCTTCTGAGCACTGATTGGCTGAAATAATGCAAGTGATTTAGGAAAGTAAACTCTTAAGACAGTATAGCCTAAAGAGAGCTTAGAGCACCAAACTGTAAACCTGGAGACCAAGTAGACTCAGGTTTGAATCCCACAACCACCACTTGCATACTCTGTGACCCTGAGCAAGTCACAAGCTTCATGTGCTTCTGAGAGCACACCTGGAAATGAGCCTCAGCTCAGTTTGCCTTTCCTGGCCAAAATCTTGGTCTCATACCATAAACAATGGCACCCAAGTCAATCAATCAATCAATCAATCAAAATCTGTATTTATTCAGGCGGACATCATTGAGCAAAGCTCATTTACAAGATGGACCTGATAGGTCAAGGAACAAAATGAAGGTACAAAAGCAGACATATACAAAACACTTCTATTGAAACAGATACAGTAATATAAACATATATACAAACGGAGGATAAAGGATGATAAAACTTGACAGGTCAAGGTAGGATACAGTAAAATTACCAAGCAACACAGGGTAGCTGGAATTACAGGCTCCAAGGCAAACTAATACAGACAGACAGTTATGATTGATGACTGCTAAAATGTTGATCAACAGCCTCTGAAGAATGACACGGAGGGGCTGGTGGGAGATTTAGACAGGGACTAAGGCTACTAGTAGTTGGATGTATGTAGGAGTGATTGGGGTAGAAGTAAGTGCCAGGGGTTGCTGTGGAGGTCTTGGTAAGGGGTAGTAAAGCTTTAGAAAAAGGAATGATAGGGGGCTGAGATATAAAAGTAAGGGCTGTGAGGAGGGAAAAACTAAGGGATGATTTATGGAAGAGCTGCAGTAATAATTGCTGACTGAAAAGGGGGTTATGAATGTGATTGGACTAGGCCTTGTGATAGCAATTGCATTTCTCTGGGAAGAGACTTATGTAGAGCTTTTTAAAGGATGTTAGAGGTATAAAGCTGGTCTTCTGCAGAGAATTCCATGCCACTGCTAGAGAGTAACTGATTGCAGATCTCCCATGCCGGGTGCAAGCTTTGGGTAGCTTCAATGTGATGAGGTTGTTGCTTCTTAGGGCATATGACCTAGCTGTGGCCAGTGTAAAGCAATCTAAAATATAGGATGGAAGTTTGTTAGACAGAGTTTTGTAAATCCATAATGCAGCATTTTTGTTCCTTCTGAGGTGTAAGGATGTCCAACCAACTGCAGCATAGAGAGAGCAATGATGAGTGTTGAATGGAAGATCTGTGATGAACCTTAGAGCTCTGTGGTACAAGGTATCCAATTTACTTACATAGGAAACAGGACAGTGGCCGAAAAGGAAATCTGCATAGTCGATAAGTGAAAGAAATGAGGCCAAGTGCCATACTAGAGGATTGCCATACTGGTGGGGTGTACTGTCCTCCGAATGAAGCATTAAATCGAAGTCCTGTCTGCCTTTTCTGGTGGTTTTTCAGGCTGACTTTAAATGGGAACAGTCAGCACAAAGGCCCCACACTCAAGCGTGGGGCCGGTCCCAATGTGCACTTTGTGCGCAAAAACGTTTTGGTTTACTTACTGTTTTCTCTAGTATAATAGATTGTATCTGAAGAATTTTGCTTAGTTCTAGGCTGACATCTTGTGTTACTAAAAATCCCAGGATCCCATGCAGCTGACATTAGAGGAGGGCTGCAGCAGTGGAAGATTCAACAGCCTGCGGGGCATGTTAGAGCTTTTATAATCTCTGATCAGATGTCTTCCTGGTTGATGTTTGTCCAGGGGCTAAGTACAATCCTCTGTGACTGTACTCAGCCCCAGGAGGACTGCGGGACCAGCAAACAAAAGATCAGAGCTTATTATAAACTCCAACTCACACTGCAGACTACTGAATCTCCCACTGCTGTCAGCTGCTCTGATTTCAGCTGCCGGGTATTCTAGCATTGGTAGTAACAAAAGACATTAGCCTAGAACTAAGGAAAATTACTTTGATACAATTTACTATACTACATACAGTACACAGTAAGAAAGAAAAAAATGTTCACCGTAGTAATGTTGTTTCTTCTCAGGGATCCCTCACTATGGTTATCATCCAAGTATCATCTCCTAGGAGACAGATGCCCCCAAAAGAGAACCTTATTCTGATAAGTAGAATTTAGAAAAGTGGTTTGAAAAACTCTATAGTCACCTTCCACTCTGGTAGTTGCCAGATTTGTTTCTATAGCCGGAGTGGATTGGTGGCTAGTGAACTAGCAAAAAAGGCTACCAAAAATTGATAATTTTGAAAGTTTTGAAAAACAAATTGAAGCAGAAATGTAAATGCAAAAAAAAATATGTACTGTAGAGAAACTGCAATAGTGATGCTCAAACACCCTTAACTATTGAGAGAACCTAGTTTTGGGTTCTAGAAGAGAAGCCAGAGTGGGAGAGTGTAACTATAATGAGGGATCCCTGAGAAGAAACAATATTACAAAAATTTTGCAAAGTAATGCACTTAGAGCACAGAAACCCATGGGTGGAGTACAAAATGGGAAGAGTGGTACTGACGGTCCCCAAGTAGGAAAGAGACCTGGCGGTAATCATATTAGATGACCTAAAGGTGTGCAGGCAGTGGGACAAGGCAGTAGGTAGGGTGGATGGGATGCTGGGGTGCACAGGGATCATCAGCAGCAGAAAGAGGGAGGTGGTGCTGCTGCTGTATAGATCACTGGTAAGACCCCATCTAGAGTACTGTGTCCAGTTCTGGAGACACGTCTCTAGAAGACTGACTGGAGGCGATTCAGAGGAGGGCAACTAAAATGGTGCAAAGTCTGCATCAAAAGCCTTATGAGGAGAGATTAAAGGACCTCAATGTGTACACCCTGGAACAGAGGAAGGAGGGGTGATATGATAAGAGATCTTTAAATACCCAACGGGACTAAATAAGGTACAGGAGAGAAGTATTTTTTAGAAGAGAATGATTTGAGACAGAGTAACCATCCTGACGGTGCAGATCTAAGATGGGGCGTCAGTGCCCCGTTCATTTCAGGACCAGGAAATATCTTGAAACAAACCCTAGGCTTACAGGAGGGTCTGGGGCTGGAGCCACTACCTCCTTCTGGAGGAGTTGGGCAATGTCTTCACAAAGAGCTGACAGCATGTCGGTGGACACCATGTCCTCCGGTGGGGAGTGGGCTCAGCATGGCAGGTAAGTCTCGAATTCTAGAGGCAGACCCTGACCGACCACTTTGAGGAACCATCTGTCGGTGGTGACAGCGGACCTGGAGGAAAGGAAGTGGTGGAGCTGGCTACCCCCCATGGGGAGGACCCAGGAGAGTCAGGACGAACATGGGGGAGGCACCTCCCATCCAGTCACTGGGCACGCTTGGAGGCAGAGGAGGGACTGGCTGAGGAAGCAGTGGGGACTTGACCACCATGCTTTCGGATGATCGAGGCAAAAGACTTTGGTTGTGGGCATCAAGCTTGGGCCTGCTGCCCAACTGGGTGTTGGGATGGCTTGGATGCAGGGGCAGAGAGGGAGTGAAAGGGTTCTTCTCCTGAAGCTTGGAGCCTTTGGGATCCCTCTGTGTGGAAGTGACAGAGTTTAGGGTGGCGCTGGACTTCTCAATCGGAGTGAGGCATCCTTCCACCCCTGGCCTGAACAAGTTTGTGCCTAAGACGGAGAAATCCACCAGCTTCTGCTGGGTGCCTGGCATAAAGGTAGAGATCTGTAGCCAAGCCCTGTGGCACATGGCCACCGTGGCAGCCATGGACCAGGCGCAGGAATCACCAATGTCCATGGCTGTCTGAAACTGCTGTCTGGATACTGCTCGGCCCCGGTCCTAGACCTGCTTGACTGCAGTCTGTAAGTCAGCCAGGAGCCAAGGAATCACCTTGTCAAGAGTGCCGAGTAAGGCATGGGCAAAATGAGCCATCAAAAGGGCCAAACTCACCTGCCGAAGGCCAAGAGAGGAGGCCGCATAGACCTGTTTGGCCATGTGATCCAATTTCCTGGATTCCTTATCGGGAGAGGTCTGCCCACGTCCCCGACATTGCCAATATGCTGAAAGACCAAGTCAGCCACCAAGTCCTCTGCTGAGGGATGTTCAGTGAAACAGACAGGGAACCCGTAGGGACCGTATACTTTTGGGCCATACAAGCAGACAGGGCAGGATGCTGCCAGAGCTCCAGAGCAGGTCCAAGAATAGCCTCGGTGACCGGGAAGGCAACCAGTCAAAGGATATCTGGCCCATTTCTGGATGGGCTCCATTTGAATTCCAGTTGATTCCGAAATGAGATGGAGCAAGCCCCCGAAAGATGTGGGGCCATGCTCGGTAGAAAAATTCTCCCCCAATTCCACATGCACCAGACGCGAGAGCAGGGAGGAATCCACAGACTCCAAAGATTCGCCGAAAAGCAGTCAACCACCCAAGTCCCCGCTGACCCTGTGGGATCTATCAGGAGTAATGGTGACTGACAGCCAATGAGTAAGCCCAGAAGCGATACGGGTATCCTTAGAAGGGGGACCATCTTTCAGCTGCGCAGAAGGCGGCTCCACCTGGATGGGAGGAGAGGCTGAAACAGGCCGAACCGAAGCAACCTGGGGCCTTGGTGGCAGGAGCCATGGAAGAGCCAGGGTGGGGGCTGGAAACGGCTTAACCCCGGCAAGCATGAGCTACTGTCACATTAGCTCTCGTAGCACAGTGCATTTTGCGTCTGAGTGTTTCCTCGCCAGTGGAGGAAGAACAGTGGCAGCACTGCTTGCCTGAGTACCAAGAGCGGGAGCACCGATATCAGCGAGGCCTGCTCGATTCCAGACTACGGAATCTCTATCTCGACAGTTGGGGAACCTGACGGCAAGAGAAAGAGGGAACCAACAAAACCTGAGGGTCCTCCAAGGGAACAGGATCCTGATGGTTAGGGACCGGATCAGGAGGCTGGTCCGACCCTCCCTGAGAGGTAACTGGTAAGACCGGAGTCCTAGAAAGTGAGGTATCCACCTCGTCCTGTGACAATGTGTCGACCGGCTTAAAGAAAATCTCGACAAGTTGGTCGACCTGCATCTCGGCCGATGGGGAGACCATGGAGCCTGTGGGCTGGACCAAAGGATCGATTGTAGTCAAAACCTCCAATGAAACACAGGAATCCTAGGGGCGAGTGTGCTCGCGATCCCATGATCACTGACAAGACTTTTTCTTAGTCTCCCTTTTAGATGACTGCGAGGATTTCGTGCCTTTAGAGGGACCCTGCCCAAGGGTGGGAAGGGACTGGCACAAATCCCTAAATGGCTCCGTAAAGGTGACGCCAAAATAAGCGGCACAAAAGTCAAAGCCAATAAGGAATGCTCCGTGGCCTAAGTCGCCGCCTCTTCAAAAGCTGCGAGTTGTTCTGTGGACTCTGCAGTCACAGAGACTACCTGATGGGCATATTTCGATTGAATGGGAGGGTCATGTTCATCTGGTAACCTTAGAAAGAGTTGAATGTGCCAGTCCTCCAGAGTACTAGGATGCAAGATGCGACAAAGGCCACAAGCATGGGGATCGTGTTCGTGGCCTAGGCAATAGACGCACAAGGTATGCGGTTATGTCTGGGACATCTTCTGCCCGCAATCGCATCATTTAAAACTGGGCACCAACTCTGAGTCGTCCATGACGAGAGTTTCGAAATAAATCAAACACCTGAAGATGTATCGAATTGAAGTTCTGAAAAGCAAAGGGCATACTCAGTGCAGAGTGTTAAGTAGGGAACCTTCTTCCAGTGGAAAAGAAGATCTGACGCCACAGAGGGGTGCCAAGGGAATTACCACCCAGGTAGGTGGGAGGAGCCAGCTTGAAGATCTTCCGGACAAGTTCTAAAGGGGGAAAGAATCTGCCAGAAGTGTGGATTATACACCACATCCACGTCCTTAGAAATAACGTTTTCTGTGATGGGAAATGTAAGCCACAACTCGTGGCCGGAGCCAACGTCAATTTTTCACATGTCAATTTTTCAACTCCCAGGAGGGGGTACCCGATTATGGATGAGAGGTTTTATATGCATAGTTCCTCTCAGAAACTTATGGGACACCTCTAATTGGGCAACTGTAGAACCATCAACAGGTGCATGGAACGCTGATATAGTGGACAAATGAACCTTAATGGAAGAATTCTGTAGGCCTGAGTCAGACAGGGAAATCAAGATTTCCAACACAGGGTAGTAGTAAATGGAGTACACAGTGAAGAAAGGAGGGTTACTAGTGGGGTACTGCAGGGTTCAGTACTGGGACCGGTCCTTTTTAATGTCTTTATAAGTGACATTGCAGAGGAACTGGAAGAAAAAGTATGTCTCTTTGCAGATGACACAAAGATCTGCAACAGGGTTGATACACAAGATGGAGCGGAAAAGATGAGAAGGGACTTGGCAAGGTTGGAGAAATGGTCAAATTTATGGCAGCTCAGATTCAATGCAAAGAAGTGCAAGGTAATGCACATGGGAAACAAAAACCCTGGGGAAGCGTACTCAATGGGGGGTGAGATACTGCAAACAGTAAAATAGAAAGGGACCTGGGGTAATTATAGCAGATGACCTAAAGGTGGCAAGCATGTGAGAAGGCAGTAAGGAAGGCTGGGGGATACTGGATGCATAGGGAGAGGCATCAATAGTAGAAAACAGGAAGTTGTTATCCTCTGTGCAGACAGTTGGTGAGACCCCATCTGGAGTACTGTGTGCAGTTCTGAGACCCCATCTCCGTAAAGACATAGACAGAGTGGAGGCTGTCCAGAGGAGGGTAATCAAATGGTGCAGGGTCTGCACCAGAAGACATATGAAGAAAGACTAAAGGAGCTTAATATGTATACTCTTGAGAGAGGGACATGATAGAAACTTTCAAGTACCTCAAGGGAATTAACAAAGTCCAAGAGGGAAGCATCTTCCAAGAAAAGAGATGTGGAAGAACAAGGGGCACAATTTGAAGATAGAGGGAAGGCGGCTCAGGGTAATGTGAGGAAGTATTTTTCACTGAGAGGGTTGTGGATGCATGGAACAGCCTCCCTGAAGAGGTCGTGGAGTCAAGAACAGTGGGGGACTTCAAGAATGCATGGGACAGGCATAAAGCAGTCCTAGTGGCGAGTAAGAGGAAGTAAGCTGTTGGTTAACTAGGATATGCAGCTTATCTGTTAGGTAGGAATATGGGCAGACTAGGTGGGCCAAGCGGTCCTTATCTGCCGACAAATTCTATGTTTCTATGTATAAGGGTCCATATTTTGGGAAGCAGACCACAGAGTGCAGCGCTTCCTTTTCAGGCAATAAGCATTTTTGGTAGAAGGCTTTCCAGCTGCAAGCAGGCCATAAGCAAACTCGGGGAATAACCCAAAACGTGTAATGGGTATGTTTTCAGGAGCCAGGCATGCAGGTGTGTGACTTCTAGTCCAACTGGACCGAGACTCTGAGCCCTGTGACACAACAGATCCTGACACAGAGGCAGAGGAACAGGATGCTCCACTGGCAGATGCTGAAGGAGTGGGAACCATATCCGGAGAGACCAGAAATGGAAATTACGTACCTACCGTAATTCTTGATCTTCTTGGACAAAGTCTCCACCACTCATTCACACCAATGGGATCTACGCCAGAGGCGCTAGGAATCAGAGAGAGCAAACTTTTCGACAGGCTCGGCACCAGAGATGGAGCCGCGAGGAAGCGGCACCGCGCGCCATGGCTCGTGCAGTAAAGACTACCTCGGCGTCAACCCTCCAACCACTTCAGTACCTTCTCCCCCTCCAAGGAGATGCAGTGTAACTGACCTAAAGGTCTAACCTAACAAAATCGGACATAAGATAGTCCAAATGACCCATGTAAGAAGGGTCAACAATAGAGTCTTCACAGCCCAACCACTGAGGGAGTGAAGACCAAACACAGAGACGTGAGCTCAGGGGATGGTGGGTGGGCGTGTGAATGAGTGGTGGAGACTTCGTTCAAGAAGATCAAGAATTACGGTAGGTATGTAATTTCCATATCTTCCTGGACATAAAGTCTCTACCACTCATTCACACTAATGGGAGAGTACCGAGCTAACAAACCCCCCCCGCCCGAGACAGACGGCAGGAGAAACTAAGAGCTCACATACTTAGGACAGAAGTCCGTTAAGAATAGTCTTACCAATCGACAGTTGTCAGGCATGGACATCTAAAGCACAGTGCTTAATGAAAATATGCACTGAGCTCCATGTAGCCGCATTGCAAATGTCTGCAATGGGCACGTTGCAGATTTCCACAAGAGATGCGGCGACTGCTCTAGTAGAGTGAGTGTACACTCTGCCTTCTAGCTCAACCTGTGCCACAGAACAGCAGTGGTGGAGGCATGCTACCAGCCACGCTGAAATGCACCTAATGGTGACAGGCTGACCCAGCCGGGTCTCGCAGAACGAAACAAACAGTTGTTCAGCCTTGTGAATTTCTTTTGTTCTATCGGGATAGAAATGCAGTGCTCTCTTAACATCCAAAGAATGCAGGGTACATTCCCCTTCATTCTGGAAGTTAGCAAAGTAGGTAGGTAGGACTAAAGGTTGGTTTAGATGAAATTCTGAGACAACCTTGGGAAGAAACTTAGGGTGAGTCCTAAGAACTACTTTGTCCTTGTGAAATGCAGTGTACAGGGGGTCTGTGACCAGAGCATGTATTTCAGAAACTCTACGGGACGAAGTGATGGCCACCAAGAAGGCAGTTTTTCCAAGTGAGGAACTTTAGCTTGCAGGTAGCTAGAGGCTCGAAAGGTTTCCGAGTGGGCATGTCTAGCACAAGGTTAATGTCCCAGGCTGCGACTGGATGTCTGATAGGAGGTCTGGTATGCAGAATGCCCTTAAGAAACCTCTTAACCACAGGCAACTGAGCCAGAGACAAGGAATGTACCGGCTCATGATAAGCTGAAATTGCACAGAGATGAACTTTGACAGTAGAATACTGCAGACCTGAATTTGTGAGGTCTAAGAGGTACTTCAAGACTTTATTTGGTGGGCAGGAAAAAGGGTTTGAAGAGGATTTTGCACACCAGAGAAACACTTCCATTTGGCTGTGTAGGTTTTTCTAGTGGCTGGTTTATGCGCAGCCAAGAGAATATCTGAAACCCTAAGGGAAACATTGAACCTATTCACCTCTATCTCTTCAGGAGCCAAACATGAAGGTGAAGCGCCTTCAGATAGGGATGGACCACAGGCCCCTGGGTCAGAAGGTTCATCTGAAGGGGAAGTGCCTTTGGGAGGGTTGCCGACAGACTGTTGAGCAGCAGGAACCATATCTGTCAAGGCCAGAAGGGAGCAATGAGAATCATTCTGTCTCCCTGAGACTCGAATTTGAGAAGCACTCTCTGAATTAGAGGAAGAGGAGGAAAGGCGTGTAGAAAGAGTTTTGTCCACAGCAGCCTGAACACATCCTGACAGAAAATGCCAGGTCCTGGATTTCTGGAGCAGAAGAGAGGCAGTTTTGTGTTGAGTGGGGATGCAAAAAGGTCCAGGTCTGGAGTTCCCCACTCTTTGAAGAGTGACTGAGCGACGGTCGAGTTGAGAGACCACTCGTGAGGATCTGTCTCTGTTCTGCTGAGACGGTCTGTCAGTTAGTTCTGCACGTCTGGCAGGTAAACCACGTGGATTAGAGCCTTGTGCTCCAGGCACCATTCCCACACTCTCATAGCTTCCCCGCATAATGGGTAAGAGTGTGCATCGCCCTGTCTGTTGATGTAATACATCACTGCTTTGTTGTCCATCTGAATGAGAATGTTCTTCTGACACAGTATGTCCTTCAAGGCCCGGACTGCATAGAGAATGGCTCTCATTTCCAGGACATTTATGTGGAGCCACGACTCATCCTGAGTCCACGTACCTTGGGTGTGGAGCTTCTGGCAATGAGCTCCCCACCCCATCAGGGACGTGTCGGTGGTAGAGATTTGATGATCTAGAGGAGCAAAGGGATACCCTTCCAGAAGATTGTTCTCCTGCGACCACCAGGTGAGAAACCTCTTTAGAGGTTTTGTCACTTTGATGGGAAAGGACTGAGGGTGAGTGGTTGGGGACCACTGAGTAATGAGCACCGAGAGGTTCTCATGCGGAGACGAGCTAGGGGTACAGTGAACACAGAGGATGCCATGAGACATAGCATCCACTGCATCGAGATAGCTCGAACCGAGCTGTTTTCTCTGATGTACTGGGCCATCTGTAGGATATCGCTCCTTCTGTCCTCTGGAAGAAAAGCTTTCGCACAGGAGGTATCCAGAAGATTTTCTATGAAAAGGAGTTTTTGGGAGGGCTGCAACTGTGATTTGTTGCAATTTAGCAGGACTCCCACAGACGTGAGGAAGTCTGAAACTTTGGCTATGGTGTCCAGATTTCCCGGCCTGGAAGGGCTTGCTTAGCCAGTCGTCCAGGTATGGAAACACTTGAATTCCGATTTTCCCGAAATGTGCTGAGAGAATTGCACAACACTTTGTAAAAACACACGGCACCGAGGATAGTCCAAAGGGCAGGACTCTGAACTGATAATGTTGACCCAGCGCTACAAACCTCAGGTATTTGTGGTGCTTTGGGTGTATAAGAATGTGATGGTAGGCATCCTGCATGTCCAGGGATGCTAGCCAATTGTGTTGATGAATCAAAGGTAGAAGGGTACCTAGAGATATCATCTTAAACTTTTTCCTTGTGAAGGAATTTGTTTAACTTTCTGAGATCCAGAATGGGGCGCATGCCCCCAGTTTTCTTCAGAACTAGAAAGTAATGGGAAACCTGTGTTTCGTTGGTCCGGCAGAACTACTACTATTGCCCTGTTGATCAGAAGGCCTTGCACCACGGAAGCAAGAAGGTCTGACTGAACTGCCGACAGTCTGGGCTGTTGTTTGGGAGGGATGATCCGAGGGAGGGGGGGTTCTGAAAGATTGAGCAAATGATCCTCATGGATTATCAGGACCACCCATTTGTCTGATGTTATAGACTTCCACCAGTCGTAGAACTGAGTCAGACGTCCTCCCACTGCTGAGGAAGAGTCCCCCTCGGGCAGCTGAAGTGGGACCTGGGCCGAGAACTCAGAAGGTGGCACTGGTCACTTTAGGGTCTTGTGCCTTCTGCTGCGTTTTCTTTTGTGGCTGTGGGGTGTAGCTTTTGTTAAAGCACCCCCTGCCTTTTCCCCGAAAGGACTGACAGTTATGAAACTGACGTTTATTGGCACCCCCTCACAAGAGGGGGCGGGTGCAGGTCGAGCTACCTTAATGGCTGACCTAGTCTTCTGCGTGGCTTCCAGAGCTTGTTCCACCTGGGGTCCGAACAGATACATACCAAAGGGTAAGGCCATGACCTGCTGCTAGGCATCATTCATGAAGCCCGAAGTATGTTGCCAGGAGTGGCAATGGGTACAAATGCTCACCGCCGCTTCTAGAGAAGCAGTATCGAAAGCATCCATTGCAGCTTTAACCTGTTGGTTACTGGACTTGATGCCCCTGGTTATGGTGTGAAGTAGCTCTGAATTAGTTTCTGACTCAGGCAGAGCTTCTACCATTTGCTTGAGCGAATGCCAAAGGACATATTCGTACTGAGAAAAATAGCCCTGGTAGTTGGCAATACACAACCCGGGGTGGAGGCAGCAAAGACTCTCTTACCTAAAGTTTCTGTCTTACGAGATTCTTTAGTAATAGGCCCGGCTGAGGATGCCTGAGGGAGGACGGCCTTGTCATTCTCTGCCATGACTACAATGGGATCAGCAAAAGCTTGTGAGGCCAATATGGGTCGATCCTTGGGAGCAGCGTAATTCCCATCTTTAGACTTAGCCACAGAAAGGATGAGAGCAGAATTGTTCCATACCATCTTAGAAAAGGTCTCAAAAGATGGATGTACCGGAGGAGTTAAATCCATAGGGATCTCTGGGACATGTAGGTATTGGAGTCTTAAAAGCTTCCCAGGATCGATTTCTGTAGTCTGTAGAGAAAGAGTGGAATTTAAATTTTTCAGCAGAGACTTAAAGGAAAGGTCTTCGACCACAGGCTCTGCAGCAGGCTCAACTCCTGCTCCTTCAACATCATCACCCAGACGAAGATCTGGGTCAGGCTCAAAATCATCTTCTGACAGTCCGGGGGGGACTGTATGGACGGTAAAGGAGTGAAAATCAGAATGGAAATTAGAAGAGGAAAGAATCTGAGTCGAAAAGCTCGAGGCTGGACGCGCCACACTGCCGCCAGCGCTTGATGAAGAACATGGTTTAACCCAAGGAAATCGGCGCCATCGGAAACAGCCCAGCACAAGGCACCGACAAAGGCCAAGGTGCCAACAGAGTCCCCGACGCTGCGGATGGCGCCAACAGAGCCCTCGGTGCTGTGGACGGCGCAGACAGTGCCCCTGGCGCCACACACAGTGCCGACAGAACCCTCGGTGCCGTGGACAGCACCGAGCGTGTCCCAAAGTTCCAAAAACTGCGATTTGAAGGAAAAGGAGGAAAATTACTAGGAGATAGAGGCATTGGTGTGGGCCCCTGCGCCGCAGCCATGTGAGGGGGGAAAACACCTGAGCACAGAGTTGACAGCACCGAAGACGCCGTGTGACTAGGAAGGTCCAACCGCCCTACCCGGTCTCTCAAGCAGCCTGAAGGCGCCGAAGTGACCAGGTCAGGCAGCTGGACCAACCTCCAAGCCCACTGCTCCATAAGAGGAGCCCACTGGTGAAACTGCTCATTGGAGGCCTGTCCAATAGGCGAGGACGGGCTACGATATCGATGAGGTCGGGCACCGGAGCCAGAAACCAGTGACTCTGAGGGGAGGAGACCGGCGCCCAGCCCCAATGACAGACCGTTGATGAGCAGACATACCAGAAGGCGACCTCGAGTGATGCCTTCTCTTTCTTGACTTGTGCACCGAAGAAGAACTCGAGGCTGAATGGTACCGCGAATGGGACAGTTTCCTTTTATGCTTTTGGGGGGACTGCCCATCTCCCTGAGAAGGGCGGCAGACTGGACCCAGCCCGGCTGACTTGAACAGCTTTCATATGAAGTCTCCCTACCGTTGCCGGACCCGTTCATGGTCAACTCCGTCAATGGAGGGCTGAAGACTTCTTAATTAATAAATTTAATTAAAATCTACTCGGTACTTTCGAAGATAAATTACAAAACAATAAACTAAAAACTATGCTGCTAGTTTGAAGTCTGACTCCCGTGGGGCGAGCGACGTCGTCATAGAAGTGAACGAGACGGCAGGGAAAAAAGGAACTGAGGTGGTTGGAGGGTTGATGCAGAGGTAGTCTTTACTGCACGAGCCATGGCTCATGGTGCCGCTTCCTTGCGACTCCATCTCTGGCGCCGACCCTCTCAAAAAGTTTGCTGCCACTGGGTCCTAGCACCTCCGGCGTAGATCCCATTAGTGTGAATGAGTGGTGGAGACTTTATGTCCAGGAAGATCCAGAAGATCTCCAACAGGCACCTGACTCCAGAGATAGTACAGTTACGTAAGAACTTACCGTAACAGTAGATCTTCGAGAACAGCTCTTGCGGCAGGTTACACCATTAGGACTGAAGCCGGCAGGCGTCAGGACCCCATGGAAAAATTCTAGCTAGCTATCTTCAGCGGGGACCACCCCCGACGTGGGTCCCGCCTCCGACGTCAGACGTAGTACATAAGGGGCAGTCCTGCCCGATTCCCCAGTTCTCCGCCGGAGACTTCCGCCGCAGGCTGACATCGAAATAGGAGACCGAGGAACCATCATAGAAGACAAACGGAAAAATCCCTGTTGTTACAGGCAAAGCCAGCTACTCAAGGGGGAAAGTGATGGAGATTGTGCAAGAGCTGTTCTCAAGATCTACTGTTACGGTAAGTTCTACGTAACTGTACTATCTTACTCGAGACACAGCTCTTGCAGCAGGTTACACCGTTAGACTGATTCCCAAGCAGTAATGCTGCCAAAATTCTGGGAGGAGGAAACTAGGAAATACATTCCAGGTCCTGAATCTAGGACAGGAGACCCTGTAGCACCGCCAGGCCGAAACCGGCTCTTCGCCGAGAGGCGATGTGCAGGCTATAATGCCTGATAAATGTATGCACAGAGCTCCAAGTGGCTGCAGCACATATGGCAGAAGTGGAGACGTCTCGGAGTGCTCCAAAGGAGGTGGCCACACCCCTAGTAGAATGACCCCGGACTGAACCCGGGAGGGGCTTTTGTTTGAGATCATAACAGAATGAAATACACTGGAGAAGCCAGCGAGACAGGGACTGTCTGGATACAGGTTGGCCCATCATCCTCTCAGAAAAGGAAACGAAAAGTTGCTCAGAACTACGAAATGGTTTAGTTCTGTTGAGGTAATACCTCAGGCTGCGGTGAACATCCAGGGTGTGGAGCAGAGCCTCTCCTCTATTCGAGTAGTTTGGGAAGTAGACCGGCAGGTCAATATCCTGATTTAGAGTGAGTGTAGAGACCACCTTAGGCAAAAATTTAGGATTCGTCCTCAGAGATACTCTATCCCGGTGGAAAACTAAATAAGGCTCTTTGCACATGAGAGCGTGAAGCTCAGAAATTCTTCTCGCTGAAGTAACAGCAACCAAAAATAGCATTTTCCATGACAGAAAACGTAGCTCGCAATCCGCGGCAGGTTCGAAGGGGGGAAGCGTGAGTTGTTCCAGGACAAACAGCAAATCCCATGGAGGCACTGGGTCCTTAATGGGTGGCCTAAGTTGTAACACCCCTCTCAAAAATTCCCGAGAGGCGTCTAATTGTGCCACTGTACGATGTCCCACCGGAAGGTGGTAGGCAGAGATGGCATAAAGGTGCACCTTGATAGAGGAGTAGGCTAGACCTGAACGAAAGAGGGAGAGCAGGTAGTCCAACACCACTCCCACCGGGCAACCTAAAGGAGAAAAATCGCGTGCTCGCGACCATAAACAAAAACTGCGCCATTTCATGGCGTACGTCGCATGCATTGCCGGCTTTCTGGCTGCAGAAAGAACTTCCGCAACCTCTTGCAAGACCCCGTGACGCAAGATGGCTATGTCTCTAGGAGCCATGCATGCAGGTTCAGTGAGCGTAAGTCCGGGTGGACCAGTGAACCTCCCTCCTGAGACAGGAGATGGGAGCTGAACGGCAACGGGAGCGGAGGTTCCCAGGATAGCTGAATTAGCAAGGGGAACCAGATCTGTCTGGGCCAAAAAGGGGCCACCAGGATCATTGTTGCATGCTCCCTGAGCAGTTTGAGAACAACTCTCTGGATCAACGGGAAAGGAGGGAAAGCATAGAGGAATCTGTCCGCGCCCAGGAGAGGGACAACGCGTCTCACCAGAAAACACCAGGCCCTGGATCTAGCGAGCAAAAATTGGGTAGTTTTGCGTTGGATGGGGATGAGAACAAGTCCAACTCTGGAGTTCCCCATCGAAGAAACAGATCCTCTGCTACCTCTTGAAGAAGTTCCCACTCGTGGACTCTGGCCTGGGAGCGACTCAGGCCATCTGCAATCGTGTTGTCCACCCCGCGAACATGTACGGTGATCAGATTCGCGCTGTGTCGGATTACCCAATCCCGCACCCTCATGGCTTCCCTGCAAAGGGGGTAAGAGTGTGCGCCTCCTTGTTTGTTGAGGTAATACATCGATGTCCCACCGGAAGGTGTTGTCTGTCTGAAGCAGGAGAGTACATGGCGGGATTTCTGACTGAAGGGCCTGCAGGGCTTAAAGGACCGCCCTCATCTCTAGGACATTGATATGGAGATGAGCCTCCAGAGTGGTCCACGTACCCTGGGACTTCACCCCGTCCAGGTGTGCTCCCCACCCTAGACCTAAGGCGTCTGTGGTGAGGGTTACCTCCGGGGACGGCGCTACAAACGGGACGCCCATGGAGAGCGACCCTGGGTCTAGCCACCACTGCCAGTCTCGAATCGCGGTATTCGTGATCCTGTCCGGATGCTGCATGTGGTCTTGCCTTTGGTCCCACTGCACCTTGAGCATCCACTGAGTTACCCGCATGTGGAGCCTTGCGAAAGGGACAGTAGGAATGGCCGCAGCCATGTGTCCGAGCAAGCGAAGGAGCGACCTGGCAGGGATGGTCTTGTTTGACGATAACTCCCTGATGAGGGATCTGATGCGCTCCGCTCTGTCGTCTGGAAGAAAAGCTCTTCCCTGAACGGTGTCCAGTACTGCACCTATAAATTGCAGCTTCTGCGACGGTACCAGGAGAGACTTCATGGTTGATTAGGATGCCCAGAGATTGGAACAGGTCCTGGGTGCTCTGGATCGCACGTAACAACGTCTCTCTGGAGGCGGCCATGAGAAGCCAATCGTCCAGGTACAGGAACACATAATGGCCCTGTCTCCTTAGAGACGCTGCCACGACTGCCATGCATTTGGTAAAGACCCTGGGTGTGGATGACAGTCCAAATGGAAGGGCTCGGAACTGAAGGTGGTGGTCGAGAAACTCGAAGCGCAGGAACCTCTTGTGCGCCTGAGCTATAGGGATATGCAGGTATGCGTCCTGCATGTCTAGAGACGCTAAAAGGGCGTCTTGCTTCAGCATGGGAATGAGACCCGGAAGAGTCACCATGCGGAATCTCTTGTAGGCGACCGACATGTTGAGGTCGCTGAGGTCCAGAATCGGACGGAGGTCCCCTGTTTTCTTTGGAACCAGGAAGAAGTGGGAATAATATCCTTGTCCTCTCTGGTTCTCCGGGACGTACTCTATCGCTCCCTTTTGCAAGAGCGCGAGTACTTCTTGCCAGATCAGAGACTTGTGCTGACCCGGATACCAGGAGAGCAAAGGAGGCCTCGAGGGTGGCTTTTCTGCAAATTCTATATAGTGGCCTCTTCCGACCAACTGAAGAACCCACCTGTCGGTGGTTATAGCCAGCCATCCTGGCAGGAAGTTTGCAATGCGACCCCCGACCATGATTTCCCGTTGATCCTGAGGGGCGGGGGCCGGAAAGGAGTCAGGCTGTGGTGGCTGAGGGGCCCGCTGGCTGGGTCGGCTTGAAGTACGCTGGCTTCAATTCGCTGGCTGTTTCTGGCCTCTGAAACAGGAGCCCCTCTGTTGTGGAGCAGAGCGGGACTGTTGCTCTGCATCCGCCTTCACGACTGCTTTGGTTCCTGCGAAGGAACTAAGCCTGGTTCGGTACATGGCCTGAACCGACCTCACCGCCTTCCCGGGCTCTTGAAGTCTGGTAATAATCTTCTCTGAGGGTTTACCAAACAAGACTTCTCCCTCGAATGGTGCATCCATGATATTCTTCTGGACGTCCGGGGTAAAGCCGGAGACGCGTAACCAAGAGCATCTCCGGAGGCATACGCCAGAAGCTGCTGCTCGGGCCGCGGAGTCATACGCGGCTCGTAGCACTTGGGTTCCCACGTCCGAACCCGTACGGAGGAGCTGAAGCATCTCCTCCTCCTGCTCACCTTCCGGCAGTTTTTCAGCCGCTTCCAGACCCTGTTCCTACAAGGCATTTTGGAACTATACCATGTGGGTCAAATAATTCAGGGATCTGATGGCGCAGGTAGCGGAAGCGTACGTGCGCCTACCCATAGCGTCCAACTGTTTGGACTCTGGGTCCGGTGGCAGGGTGCTCAGATGTTGCGGTCTCTGGGACCGGTCATGTGAGGCTGTGATGACCAGACAGTTGGCCTGAGGCTGCTCAGTCAAGTATTGGTCTTCTCTAGGAGCCTTGTACAAGTGATCAGCTTTCTTTGGCATCGCCGGGAGCGAATGTGGACGCTTCCACTCTGCCTTGGTGACGTCCACGAAAGTGTCAACCAAGGGTGGCACCACCACAGGCTTGGGGTCCTTCTGCTGAAGGTATTTGGCAAGGCGTATCCTTTCCGGGTCTAGCTCTTCCGCATCCCATGTTCTCTTGGATGTGTCTCATAATATCAGAGAATGAAGGGTCATACGGAGGAGACTTCGGCATCTCGCGTGGATCCGGAAAAGGGATGGGGAAGGGAGATGGGGATCTGGATGTTAAGAACTCTGATCCTGTGTCCTCCGTCGAAGGCGATCGTCTGTGTTTTCTGGGTCTCTTGGGGCTGGGTGACCTAGAAGAGGAGTTGGACGGAGGTCTCCGTTTGTCTGGTCTCCCCCTGGGAGGGGTTCCGTACTCCCGGGGAGGAGGTAAACGGCCTGCCGACCCCGAAAGTGAGGGGGGTGCAGGAACCGGAGGAGTAATCGGAGGAAGAGGAGGAGGAGTGGGAACCATGTCCTTCTTTATGGTGTCCCACTAGTAAGTGAACAGTTCCTTCACATCTGCTATAGAAAGGCCCGACGGCGGTCCAGGCGCCGGTGGACGGTCGTCGGCTCTACAGGGGGCCCAAGTAATGGCGAGGGTTCCCTAGGGCGCCTCGACAGACCGGTCGCCACCTGGTCCTCGGGCTGAGCATCCCTCCTCGTTAAGGTCTCCTGACCGACGCCGGTCGGAGGCGCCAGGGTTCTCTTCAAGAGGAGCGGACGCCGTCCCCTACCGGCGTCCGATGAGGTGTTGGCCTGGCCGGCGACGGTCGTCTGGCCAACGGCGGCTCCAGGGATGAATGGCGAGAGGACGACGACAGACGCACCGGCGTCGGGTCCTGAGGTCTCTTCAGAGAAGTAAGCTCAAGGTCCTGCGA
Organism: Neoceratodus forsteri; assembly: GCA_016271365.2. NCBI lineage: Eukaryota > Metazoa > Chordata > Ceratodontiformes > Ceratodontidae > Neoceratodus > Neoceratodus forsteri. The sequence continues at coordinate 41,792,223 of CM028136.1, forward strand.
GGAGGCAAGGAAGCTGACCTGACGTCTGGTTCCAAAGTGCGGGAACCCAACTTATGATGATGGTGGCGATCCCCAGACTTTACCAAGGCCCTGGAGGACGAGGACGGCCTGGCAGTCTTGGCCTGAGAAGAGGAAGACTTCTTAACCGCAGCCGGGGGAGGCTGAGAGCTGGCCCTGGAGGGGGAGCGGTTGGACCTGGAACCGGAGCTGCGCGAGTCCGAAGCCCTGGAGGGGGACCTGGAAGGGTCCTTCTCCCTTCGCTTTTCAGTAAGCTTGTGGGTTCTTTTTGAGGATTCCCTTTGGAAGACATGGTCTTTAGCTTCTCCTCCAGTAAAAGCCTGAAGGGCCTTGGCGGGGATCCGGGTTCTGCTATTAAACCCCTGGCAGAAGGAGCAGGCCGAGTATGGTGGTCTGGGCCTAGGCACCGGACACAGGCCGTGTAGGGGGTCTTTGAAGGGATCTGTTTCCGCAAGCACACTTGGAAGAGTGACCGAGGTCGGAGAGGACATCAGAGAAAACTTGCTTGAAGAAATCCAAATTTCCCCGAGGAAAGAACTTAACGCACATTACGCCGCCAGAGCTGAACCAGGGTCGAGATACGCAAGTCGACGGGCGGAAAGAACTGGGGAATCGGGTGACCGCCCCTTATGTACTACACGCCTGACGCCGGAGGCGGACCCGACGTCGGGGGCGGTCCCCGCTGAAGATAGCTAGCTAGAATTTTTCCGTGGGGTCCTGACGCCTGCCGGCTTCAGTCCTAATGGTGTAACCTGCTGCAAGAGCTATGTCTCGAAGTAAGATCTTCCCTTTCCTGGAGCCACAAATAGCAGCAGGAGAGGAGCCGGCCACGCAGATGGCACTGCCCCACTTGCTGGCACCGGCCTTAGTGCTAGGAGCCAAAGTGTCGCCAGACTACAGCCCCTCTGGTCCAGCCCCAGTTTATAGCTGAGGCTCTGCCACTGGAGGCGTCTGGACCCCCGATGGGGTAATGGACGAGAAGAAGTGTGCAACCGGCCCCCGCAGGGGACCAGTTGCCCCACAGCCCCTTTCTCCAGGCTTCCCATATCAGCGAGATGAGAACTAGTGGAGGGCTGGTCTCCCTCACTACGTACTGTACCATGGAGGGGCTCAGGAGAAGAGCCCAAGGACCTTACCTTCGAGTCCCTGGTTTGATGCCTGTCTCCGAAGGTGGGTGGGTCCCGTCCCCACTTCACTACACGAATTTCCAAGGTGTGAAAGTCCATCAAGAAATGGAAATTACGTACCTACTGTAATTCTTGATCTTCTTGGATGAAGTCTCCACCACTCATTCACACTAATGGGAGTTAGCTGGAGGCCCTAGGACCCAGCGGGAGCAAACTTTTTCAAGAGGGCCGGGGCCTGAGATGGAGCCGCGAGGAAGCGGCACCGTGAGGCCCGGCTCGCAGTAACTACTATCTTACGCCGACCCTCCAACCGCCGCCGTTCCTTTTTTCCTGAGGAGGAGCAGCGTAATTAACCAAGAAGGACTAGCCTAAAAATTGGACATAAGATAGTCCGTCAACAATTAAGTCTTCACAGCCCAGCCATTGAGGAAGTACAGACCATCAACAGAGAAGTGAGCTCGGGGTGGTGAGTGGGTAGGTGTGTGAATGAGTGGTGGAGACTTCGTTCAAGAAGATCAAGAATTACAGTAGGTACATCAAGTTCCATATCTTCCTGGACATAAAGTCTCCACCACTCATTCACACTGATGGGAGAGTACCGAGCTAAATAATCCTCCGAGACGGGCGGCAGGAGATAAAGAGCTCACGTGCTTAGGACAGAAATCCATTAAGAATGGTCCTGCCAAATGACAGATGTCGTCCGGCATAGACATCCAAGGCGCAGTGCTTTACGAAAGTATGCACGGAGCTCCAGGTAGCCGCATTGCAAATATCTGCAATGGGCACGTTACAGATTTCCGAAACAGATACTGCGACTGCTCTGGCAGAGTGAGCGTACACACTGCCTTCCAGCTTGACCTGTGCCATAGAATAGCAGTGACGAAGGCATGCCACCAGCCACGCTGAAATGCATCTGATAGCGACAGGCTGACCCAGCCGGGTCTCGCTGAAGGAAACAAACACTTGTTGAGCCTTTGCGAATTTCTTTTGTTCTATCTAGATAGAACCGCAGTGCTCTCTTAACATCCAGTGAATGAAGTGTACGCTCACCTTCATTATGGAAGTTCGCAAAGTAGCTAGGAAGGACTAAAGGCTGGTTTAGATGGAATTCTGAGACAACCTTAGGGAGAAATTTAGAATGAGTCCTAAGAACTACTTTGTCCTTATGAAATACAGTGTACGGGGGGGGGTCTGGGACCAGTGAATGTATTTCAGAAACTCTATGGGCCGAAGTAATGGCCACCAGGAAAGCAGTTTTCCAAGTGAGGAACTTCAAATCGCAAGTAGCTAGAGGCCTGAAAGGTTTACGAGTGAGCATGTCTAGCACAATATTAATGTCCCAGGCTGCGACTGGACGTCTGACAGGAGGTCTGGTATGCAGAATTCTCTTAAGAAACCTCTTAACCACAGGTAACGGAGCCAGTGACAAGTAAAGTACTGGCTCATGATAAGCTGAAATGGCACAAAGGTGAACCCTGACTGTGGAGTATTGCAGATCTGAATTTGAGAGGTCTAAAAGGTACTCTAGAACTTAATTTGGTGGGGAGGAAAAAGTATTCAAAGAGGATTTTGCACACCAGAGTGAAAAACGCTTCCATTTGGCTGTGCAAGTTTTCCTAGTGGCTGGCTTGCGTGCAGCCAGAAGAATATCTGAAACTCTGTGAGAGACATTGAACCTATTCACTTCTATCTCTTCAGGAGCCAAGCGTGAACGTGAAGCGATCTCAGATTGGGATGGACCACAGGCCCCTGAGTCAGAAGGTTCGTCTGCCTGTCAATGGCATGGGGGAGGAGAGGGTAATTGGCACCATGCAGTTTAATGAATGGTTGAAAAAATGGTGAGGAGCACAGGGGTTTGGCTTCATTGGGGACTGGGGTTCCACCTGGAGGGACAGCAGCCTATACTGGCAGGATGGTCTGCATCTGTCCAGGAAGGGAACAAGTCTTTTGAGCAATCGGTTTAAATGCTTCATTGGCAAGCTTTTAAACTAGTCAATGGGGGAGGCACTGACAAGCAGCAGAAAAATACCAGCCTCTCCTACAAAACAGGGTACTAAATGAGAAAAGACCAGGTAGAGCGGTCAGTGGGGGATGCTGCAACAGAAGGTAAGGCCATCAAAAATGGAAACAATGAGTACCAATGCCCGTAGTCTAGGTAACAAGCTTCCTGAATTAGTGGCCTTGATGGAGGAGGAACATCTGGATATCGTGGCAGTCACAGAAACATGGTACACACAAAACCATGACTGGGACGTAAACATACCAGGACACACTATCTACAGGAGGGACAGGGAGGGTAAAAGAGGGGAGGAGTAGTTCTTACATAAGGAAGGAATAAAAGCAACAGAACAAAGGGTAAACAGGGAGGAGAAGAAGCACTGTGGGTAAATTTGGAGACAGGCAATGGCACCACAATCCAACAGGGGTTGTGATACAGACCCTTCTCAGGGGAGGAAATGGACAAGGAAATGATAGAAAGTATACTTAGAATGGCAGAAAAAGGGGAGATATTGCTGATGGGTGATCTGAATATGCCAGATGTTAACTGGAGCGCAGTTGCAGCTGCCACTCAAGAGTGCAGTTATTCTAGATGCCCTACAGGGGCATGCCTTAGACAACTAGTACTGGAGCCCACTCGAGAGGGAGCAATATTAGACTTGATACTCTCAAATGGAGATGGAGAGAGGATCACAGATGTAGAAGTGGGTAGCCATCTGGGAACTAGCGACCACTCGAACAGTATGGTTCACAATAAACACAGCAATAGAGTCAAGCCATACAAAGACAAAAGTACTGGACTTTAGGAGGGCTGACTTTGCTAAAGTGGGTGAGTGCCTAAGGAATGCACTAGCAAATGGGTGGGAAGGAGGGTGAAGAACAATGGGAATAATAAAACTGCCATCACAGAGGTACGAGCCTTTGTGTGAAGCAAATAAACAAAACAAGGCGATGTAAGAAACCACTATGGTTCTCAAAGGAAGTGGCAGTGAAGGTTCAAGAGAAAAAGCATTCAGGAAGTACAAGGAATCGCAGCAGGAGCAGGACAGAGAACTGTATCAGTTAAAGCAAAAGGAGGCTGGGAAGGCAGTCAGAACAGCAAAGGCCCAAACTGAGGAAAAGATAGCCAACTCAGTTAAGAAGGGGAATAAAACCTTTTATAGGTACATCAGGGAGCAAAGGAAGACCAAGGGAGGGATAGTGAGGCTTAATAAAGGGGAGGGAGGGTGGGCAGAGGGAGAATGTGAAAAGGCAGAGATACTAAACAAATATTTTTGCTCAGTATTTACAAAGGAAGAGGAGGAGGTACATAAAACAAACAGTAGTAACACTCTGGATACAGAAGTTGATACCAGCCCATTTACAGAAGAAAGGGTTCTGAAAGAACTCTTAAAACTGAAGGTGGAAAAGGCAATGGGGCCTGATGGGATTCATCCCAGAATTCTAAAAGAACTAAGGGTAGAACTAGTGACACCACTGACTACCCTCTTTAACAAATCATGGGAGGATGGGGTGGTACCCGAGGACTGGAGGAGGGCAGATGTGATTCCCCTTCACAAAGTGGGAGAAGGCAGAAGCAGGAAACTATAGACCTGTTAGTTTAACCTCAGTGATAGGGAAAATGATGGAATCACTTCTAAAGGAAAGAACTGTCAGTATCTAGAGGCCAGAGGGCACAAGACCCTAGGTAGCATGGATTCACAGCGGAAGGTCATGCCAGACGAATCTGATAGATTTCTTTGACTGGGTGACCAAAGTAGTAGATCAGGGAGGGGCTGTGGACATGGCCTACCTAGACTTTAGCAAGGCATTTGACACAGTCCCACACAAAGATTATATATAAGTTAGCCAGCCTGGGAGTGGGTCCCAAGATGACAGCCTGGGTAAAGAATTGGCTGGAGAATAGGACACAGAGAGTAATAGTAAATGGAGTCCACTCAGAAGAAAGGAGGGTTACTAGCGGGTCACAGAGGGTTCAGTGTGAGACCAGTCCTCTTCAATGTCTTTATAAGTGACATGGCAGAAGGACTGGAAGGAAGATGTCTCTTGCAGATGACACTCAAGATCTGCAACAGAGTTGATGCAAAGGGTGGGGTGGAAAGGATGAGAAGGGACTTGGCAAGGTTAGAGAATGGTCAAATGTATGGCAGCTTAGATTCAATGCTAAGAAGTGCAAGGTAATGCACCTGGGAACAAAACCCAGGGAAGAGTACACAATGGGGGTGAGATACTAACAACAACAAAATGGAAAGGGACCTGGGGTAGTCATATCAGATGACCTAAAGGTGGGCAAGCAATGTGAGAAGGCAGCAAGGAGGGCTGGGGATACTGGGATGCATAGGGAGAGGCATCACCAGTAGAAAACAGGAAGTTATTATCCTCTGTACAGACAGCTGGTGAGACCCCATCCTGAATTACTGTGTGCAGTTCTGAGACCCAATCTCCGCAAAGACATAGACAGGATGGAGCTGTCCAGAGGAGGGCACTAAAATGGTGCAGGGTCTGCACCGGAGGACATATGAAGAGAGACTTAGAAGCTTAATATGTATAGCCTCGAGGAAAGGAGGGAGAGGGGGACATGATAGAAACTTTCAAGTACCTCAAGGAATCAACAAAGTCCAAGAGGGTAGCATCTTTCAAAAAAGAGGTGTGCAAGAACAAGAGGGCACAATCTGAAGATAGAGGGGCGGCTCAGAGGTAATTTTGAAGTATTTTTCACAGAGAGGGTTGTGGATGCATGGAATGGCCTTCCGGAGGAGGTTGTGGAGTCAAAATCAGTGGTGGAATTCAAGCAATGGGATAGTCATAAGCAATTCTGGGGGTGTGGGGTAGAAAGAAGTAGGCTGCTGGTTAACTAGGATCTGCAGCTTATCCAGTAGGTAGGGAAATGGGCAGACTGGGTGGGCCAAGCGGTCCTTATCTGCCGTCAAATTCTATGTTTCTATGTTTCTATGAAGGGGAAGCGGTTTCGGAGGGGTTTCTGACATACTGTTGAGTAACAGAAACCATATTTGTCGAGGCCAGAAGGAAGCAATGAGGATCATTTTGTCCCCCTGGGACTCGAACTTGAGAATTACTCTCTGACTTAGAGGCGGAAAGGTGTATAGAAAGAGTTTTGTCCACTGCAGCCTGAACGCATCCAGACAGAAAATGCCAGGCCCTGGATTTCCGGAGCAGAATGAAAAATTACTCACCTTAGTAATGTTGTTTCTTCTAATGGAGTCTTGCTGTACTCTGACAATAGCAGTGAGTCCCAACATTTGAACTTCCTCCGAGATGAAAGAGTTAACTTTCCATGCCAGGCATGGAACGCTGAGCTCGAGCTCGGTTGAGACTCTGTCTGTTGCTGTTTGAACTCAAACCATCAGATCTTTATGAGCTAAACTCACCGAGGTCATGTGTGGAAGCTGTAAACCTACACTAGCCAACTGGCTACTAAACATAACAGATTTTTGGTCCCAAAACAAAGACTCAAGTCAGGAAACCCAAAAAATGAAATAAACACAACACTCACTCACCCAAAGAAAATACGGTGGTGATAAAAAAGGTGAGGCACCTCCTGAGTGCCAACACTGCAACTGCCCACCCACATCCCAAAAACAAAGGTTCTGAGAGGGGAAGGCAGGAGGGGAGGTCAGAATACAGCAAGACTCATTAGAAGAAAATGAAAATTACGTACCTACCATAATTTTGATCTTTCTGTGTATCTTCACCATTCATCACAGATGGGTTATCTGGCGGAGGTCAGGACCCAGCGGGACCTTTTTTTTTTTTTTTTAAAAGGGTAGCGGGCCGACACACCGATGGCGCCCGCCTCGAGGCCGGCGTACTGGGCGGCGAGGGCTGGCCGCTGTTGCTGTGTCGACTCCGCCTGCCTACCAGTTCTGAGTCGCCGGAGAGGTAAGAGGAAGGGATGGAGGGTGGGACAAGAGTCCAAGGACAGAAAAGGAAAGGATGACTGAACTAAAAGGAGAAATAACGACTGAGAGGACAGCAAAGAAGAGTTAGACTAAGGGATTGGGTAGGCCCCAATCTCTGGAAGCGGAAGAAGGGAGGGGACAGAATTTAGGAGAGAGGGAGAGGTATTAAGGTATCCGAGACCCTTGTCCATCACCAGATTGTATAGGAACTGCAAGGAGTAGCAAAGCTCTCTGCCAGAATTCAAGGCACAGAATAACTGGCAAATACCCCAGAAGCAGAGTCGGCTATTCTGGAGGAAGGACAGGGTAGATGGATTTAGTACTCTCTCAGGAAAAGATGTCTGGTGAAAAAAAGTTTTTTGTTTTTTGAGAAATAGTTGGATGGAAACCAGAAGGAGAACAGAAGGAGGGCAACTACCAACTCCCACCCCATCGGGGTGGAGACAAAGTAGTAGAGAAGGAGTGCCGCTCGAGCTGTCTATTCTTCATTGGAAAATACCCCCGTGTGTCCCTACTTTACCCCGCTCCTAAGGAGGAGAGGGGGAGCCACAGAGAGGGAGGGGGACCCAGAGACTGAGGCCCCAGGGGATGGTGGTGGGTTGGATGAATGGGAAGATACACAGAAAGATCAGAATTACGGTAGGTATGTAATTTTCATATCTATCTGTGTCAGTCTTCACCATTCATCACAGATGGGTGAGTACCAAGCCTCCCCGAAGGGGGTTGTTTCTTTTATACCCTAAGGGACAAAGTCCCTTAGCCCTCAGTGGGTGACACACTAAGGGGGGGAACCTGTTGGGCCTGGAGAGGCCTGAGAGTGGCGGGAGAGAGAGAGAGAGACCGGGGTTTCCCCAGAGAGGGAAGGAAGTTGCCCCGAGAAGCGCCATCTCACTCTACGGGAGAAAAGGTAGGTTCCCTGGTGGGCGGAGCTAATCACCCTACGCCGGGCCAAGGGTGACAACCGGGAAAGACATAGCCATGCCAATCTCCTAGTGCAGATCACTGTCTCTACGACCCTGGTAGCTACCTCGTTGGCGTCATAAGATGCCCTCGCTTCGTGTCTTGCTAGCTCCAGGCCATGTGAAGAGCGCGCGATGGCTTGTCTGGTTTGCTCCGAGTCAGGCAATGAGGCTAGGAGCTGACCTAGCCTGGACCACAAGAACCTGTTGCAGGCTGCATAGTGGGCCTGATGAGCAGAAATAGAGAGGAGTAACCGTGCTGAGCAGAAGGTCCTCCTCCCCCAAAAATCAAAATCCGAGGAGTTTTGATCTGGGGGCCGGTCACGGTGAAGGGCGCGAAGCCTATCAGGAGTATCCAAGTGCGTCAAACCAGACTGTGGATGAGGCATGGAACCTGGAGACTCCGGGGGAGCACAATACCTCTGGCTGAGGTCCCTTGGGGTGGGAACTCCGGAGAAGGGCCTCTGCCAGAAACACAATGACGCCTCCTGAAAGGGAGCTGGCCAGGGCGGCACCACAAGGGTGGCCTCGCCAAAATTGCCTAGAAAGGTGTGCGCCGAGTGCTCAGGATTGCTGATAGTGGTAGGAGACAGGTGCAAGTCCTCCAACATCCTCACAAGGAAGCTCTGATACTCAGCGAGATCAGCAGCTGGAGCAATGTGGACAGAAGGTTCCTCTCTCCCAGAAGAGGGGGATGAGGAGCTGGAGGGCACCGGTTGTTCAGTGGGTGGCTGCACAGGGGGAGGTTGAAAAACCTGGTTGTCCATCACCCTAATGTAAGCAGAGAAGCGAGCAGCCACTCCTCTGAACTGCTCCCAGGAGAGAGGCCCGCTAGGACCGAGGATGCCTGGGAGCGCAGGAGAATGTGGCAGAGGGATAGGGGACAGAGCCGAGAAGAGATGTCGGCTGACCTCCGCCAGGGCTAGGAAGCGGACTGTGAGCACCCGAAGGTGCCCCGGAAGACCCCACAGCCGACAGTTGTACAACCACATTGGTACTGCCTTGGCTGCGCCCAGAAGAATCCCCCGAGTGAGGCGACCGGGGCCGTAAAGGTCCAGAAGGACGGTCCCCTGCCTCAAAAGAACGGGACTCCCTCAAGGAACCCAAGGGGGAAGGGTGGAAATCTGCACTACGGCTCCGTTCAGGGCCTGAGTGGACCCCAGAAAAGGGCCGACGCGGCGACTCCACACCCCTCGACCCCTCAGAGTCTTCCTCCTCGAGAGGGCCAGCCTAGGTAGCTGGCATCTCTGGGCAGCCCCCGAAGGGGAGACTCAAGGAGCAGTACCCTTCCCTCCTGCAGGCTTCTCGATAGGCCCTAAAGTCGGGCGATCAAGACACACCACTGGAGGGGGTACCACCACCGAGGGGTCGATGAAACCCCCAAGACCAGGCTGCAGAGCTATGGTGGCACGCACCACTGCCTGCTGGGCAGCACCACTGACCCTAGTCTCGGGGGCCACCGACCTCTCCTCAATAGGGGGCTGGTTCCGACTGTCGACGAGACCACAGTGCTGCCCACGCCCGCAGCCAACCCTGGGGGGCGACCGTCGTCAGACTGGAGCCTCGACCCACGAGGTAAAGTCCGAAGCTCTGAACCAAACCGTAGGAGCGTGGGCAGAACTAACCTTGCCACTGGGCCCGGAAGCCACTGCTGTGCCCAAGTCGACACCCGCGCCCTCTGCAACTGGGACCTGCAGGAGGCACGGCACCAGCCCGAGCCAAAGGTCCAGTGCCAGGGCCAGTCACAGCACCATCCAATCCACCGGCACCGGGAGCAGTGCCAAGGACAGGGACATTGCCGACAACAGCCCCAGTGGCACCCTCGGCGCAGTCACCCGGCCCCACGGCACTGAGGACTGTAGCAGCGCCGATGACGGCCCCTTGGTGCTGTGAATGGCGCCGAGAGCGTGGACGGCGCTGCGGACGGCACCGAGCAGACGGAGTCGAAGCCTCACGCGCCAGCCCTGAAGACATGGCGCTGCGCTCAATCCTCGGGTGCCGGGCGGCGACGACGCTGGATCTGGTCTCACGGCGTCGCGAACAGTGTCGGGCGCTGAAGAACGAAACCACTCCGCCAGGCCCAGAATGCTGCGAATCGGTACCGGCGTTCGACCAATGGCGCGAGGACGGCGCCACTGGCCTTCCAAGTCACTGGAACGACACTGGGGAGCCTTTTGCCCTCAAGGAGCGATTGCCATGGTGGCGGCCCGCCCGCCTCCCGGAGGAAGCGGGATGGGCCTCCTGCGCCGTGGGAGGAGCCTTGGCGATGGTCAGGCTACAAGTAGCCGAGGCTCCCTCCTCCTCGGTCCATATAGAACTGGGAGGGGACTCTGAGGAAGGGCCGAGAGCGTGCGGCTTGGCCCGATGAGTGCGAACCCTACCCCTGAAAGTCGGCGGAGCTCGCCCCACTTTCAACGCGCACTGTTCGAGGACCTGGCGGTCCATGGAGAAGCAGGCATCGATGAATCCATGTCGTGAAGCCGGCCAAGTCACTGGTCGTGTTGGTCGGTGACGGAGAATTTTCAGGCGTGCTCCACTCGCATGGGGGCCACCTGTCTTCAAGACTTTTGCCTCCGACCGAGAACATGACCCACGGAAAACACCAAAATAGACTCGACGTCAAAATTCAAATAAAAGGAAAGATCTTAACAGGCGATGTCGAGTGGAGGCAGAACACAGAACCGGCAGGTAACCGACGGACTGAAACGCCGAAGGCGAAGGACTGAAACAGGCCTAAATTCTTCCTGAAGCTTCCCACGAGGCGACCTCGACAGCGGGAGATGAAGAACTGGTAGGCAGACGGAGTTGACACAGCCTAACGGTCAACCCTCGAGCACCACACAGTACGTCGGCCTTGAGGGCGGCGCCGATGGTGTGTCGGCTCCACCTACCCCTTTTAATTAAAAAAAAAAAAAGCTCCCGAGGGGTCCTGACCTCCGGCCAGATAACCCATCTGTGATGATTGGTGAAGACTGACACAGATAAGATCAACATTACTAAGGTGAGTAATTTTTTCTTCAAACAACATGAAGTCTTGCTGTATTCTGACAATAGCAGACTAGCAAGCAGTACCTCCATGGAGGAGGGACAGAACCTACTTAGGAAATAGGCTCTGAAGCACAGCTGTGCCAAACCGAGCATCACTCCTAACCTGGATATCCAGAGAGTAATGCTTGGTAAAAGTGTGAACTGTTTTTCAGGTAGCTGCTTGACATATCCCTGGCAGCAGCTGTACCTCTGGTAGAGTGAGCCCTCAGGTCTGAGGGTGGAATCTTACCTAGTTTTTCAAAGCAAAATTGAATGCAAGAGACAATCCATCTGGCAATGGATCTTTCAGTGGTAGGTTTTCCTTTACCAACCTCACCATAAGTGAGGAACAGTTGGAGGGAGTCAAACCTGTGACCCTTGGTACGTTCTATGTAGTAGGTAAGGGCTCTTTCACATTCAAACTGTGCAACCTCCTCTCACCAGAGGAGGAATGGTCAGTGAAGTACACAGGAAGAGACACAGATTGGTTAAGGTGGAAGTCTGAAACCACCTTAGGTAAAAACTTCCTGTTAGTCCTGAGGACCACCTTATCTCTATGGAAAGAGATAAAATCAGGCTCCACTGACAGGGCTTGTAACTCGCTTATGCGCCTGGCAGAAGTGACGGCCGCCAAGAACACAGTTTTCCAAGTCAAGTACTTAAGCTCTGCTGAGGACAGAGGCTCAAAAGGGGATTGCACAAGCTGAGCAATGCAAACATTAAGGTCCCAAGCAGGGGCAGGGTCCCTGAATGGCAGATTGGTATGAAGCAATCCCTTGAGAAACTTGGAGAATACAGGGTGAGCTGAAAGAGAAGAGGGCTTACCTGCTGAAAGAAAAGCAGAGACAGCTGCCAGATGCACCCTTAGTGTAGCTGGTCTGAGTCCCAAGCTATTTAGATGGACCATATAGTCTAGGACTGTGGGCAGGTCAGCAGACTCCTGGGGAAATATGCTTCCCAGAGCACCATATGGAGAATCTTTTCCATTTGGAATTATAAGTAGTTCTGGTAGAAGGCTTTCTAGAAGCCTTTAGAATATCCATAACGCCTTGAGAGAGGTGTAAATCAGCAAACTTTAACTCTTCAAGAGCCAGGCCTTGAGATTAAGAGATTTGAGATTTGGGTACCAAACCCTCCCCTGAGCACATGTAATTCCCGGGAAGAGACAAGGGAAGGTGGACTGCTAAGGACAACAGTAGAGGGTACCAGGGCTGTCTGGCCCAGTCTGGAGCAATCAGAATCACCTTGCAGGATTGAGACCTGATTTTGACTAGCACCTTGAACAGGAGAGGGAAGGAGGGGAAAGCATACAGGAACTTCCATTCCCAACTGAGAACCAGGGCATCCAGGGGGACTGAGCCCAACACTGGGGTCTGCAACAAAAAAGGGGAAGTTGGTGATTGTCTGGGGCTGCAAAAAGATCTATCTGTGGGGTGCCTCATCTGGAGAAGATCACCTCCAAAACCAGGGGATCCGGTGACCATTCGTGATGGCCCTGAGATATCCTGCTGAGAGCATCTGCCAGGACACTGACCTTGCCTGGAAGGTGTACTGCTGTAAGGGAGGTGTTCAGGGAATAGGCCAGAGACCACAACTTCATTGCTTCTGTGCACAAGGCCATAGACCGAGTGCCCCCTTGCTTGTTGATATACCACATTGTGGTGGTATTGTCTGTCCTGATCTGAACAACTTTGTTCTGAACAAGCTTGGAAAAAGCTTGAAGTGCTAGAAACACTGCTCTGAGTTCCAACAGACTGATGTGAAGCAGAGATTCCTGACGGGACAGCAACCTTTGGGTGGTCTGGTCTCCCAAGTGAGCCCCCCACCCCAAGAGGGAGGCATCTGTAGTAAGGATTAAAAGAGTGAGACTGAGTGACAAAGGGAACTCCCTGTCTTAGATTGTCCTGATCATGCCACCACTGCAAAGCCTGGATCAGGGTTCATGCCACTGGTATCAGTTTGGTCAGAGGGTCCTTTTTCTGGGACCAAAAGGCTCTCAAGTGGAACTGAACGTCCCTCATCTGAAATCTTGCTTCCTGCACCACTGCTGTAGAAGCAGACATGTGCCCCAGGAGCTGCAGAAAATGCCTTGCTGGCCGAGACACCTGTAGGGTGAATGAAGAGGCCAGTGTGATAAGGGTCATTGCCCTGTCCAGGGGAAGGAAGGCTCTTGCCTTTTCAGTATCCAGCTCTGCGCCTATGAAGGTGAGGAGCTGAACAGGGTCTAGAACTGGCTTTGAAAGATTCAGAAGGAAACCTAGAGAGGTGATCAGTTGCTGAGTTATCTGTAGGAGTAACTTGACTTGGTCTGGGGACTGGCCCACTATGAGCCAGTCGTCCAGGTATGGGAAGATGGCAATTCTTTGCCTTCTTAGGGAAGCAACTACTACTGCCAGGCATTTTGTGAACACCCTTGGAGCAGAGGTTAGGCCGAAGGGCATTGCTCTGAATTGGTAATGGCCTGGGGGCAGCTCGAACCTGAGGTATTTTCGATGGGAGCTTCTGATGAGAATATGGAAATAGGCATCCTTGAGGTCCAGGAAACTAGCCAGTTCCCTGGCCTTAGAGAGGGTAGAATTATTCCAGAGTCACCATTTTGAACTTTGGCTTTAAAAGGTGCTTGTTTAAATATCTGAGATCCAGGATGGACCGCCATTCTCCTGTCTTTTTGGGGGTGAGGAAGTACCTGGAGTACAATCCTTTCCCTTGGTGTAGGGGTGGAACCCTTTCCACAGCTCTGAGAGCCAGGAGGGAAGAGACCTCTGCCTCTAGGGCAAGTGCTTCTGAGGGATTTGCAGGTGGAAAGGATCTGGTTCTCATCTTTGGAAATTTTTTGCAGCTGAGAACCAGTCCCTGGCTTACTACTTCCAGGACCCATTTGTCTGATGTTAAAGACTTCCAGTCCTGGACAAAGTAAGCCAGCCTGCCCCCTACAGGTGGTGAAGAATCAGCCCTGGCAAACCCATCAGGGTGTCTGTTTGACAGGGGGTTTAGGCTGAGGGGTGGAAGCAGGCCTGCTTGTATCCCTTCTGCCTCTCCCTCTAAAGAACCCCCTCTGAGCATAGGCAGAAGAGGAGGCCTGGGCTTGGTAGAAAGGCCTATGAAAAGGCCTGCCCCTGCCCCTGGGATGCTGCCTCTGAGGAGTGGCTTGCCTTTCCTTGGCCTGAGCACTCCTATAGGTGGTCCGTATTCATCCATTTTCTTCATGTAGTTCTGCGTTTGCTCCCCAAACAGAGAATTACCCACAAGAGGAACATCCATGGCCTTAGTCTGGGTATCCTGCGACAGGCTAGTACATCTGAGCCAAGCCATCCTACGAAGTGCCACAGATGTAGCCATGACTCTAGATGAAACATCACTGGAGTCCACTGCAGCATGGAATTGCACCTTGGATGCCTCAATACCATCAGCAGCCACCTGCTCCAGCTCCTTGGCAAGCTGGCCAGGGACCTGTTTAGCTAAAGCCATGACAGTGTCCCATCTAGATTTCTGATATTCAGCTGTACAGGCCATATAATTGGCCTGCCTGAGTCCCAAGGATGCTGCCATGTACTGTTTCTTTGCGATGGCATCAATCCTCTTGGAGTCCTTATCTTGGGGGTGGGGGTAGCCAAGGGTATATTAGCCTTATCACAGGCTGCAGCCTGCACTACCCCAACATGGCTGCATTGCTGTGTGAGGAACTCCGTATCTGAGCCTAACAGAGTATACCTCTTGTCCATTCTTTTATCCACAGGAGGTATAGAATTAGGAGTCTTTCAAATCTTAAATGTCTGTTTCCCAAAAGACTTGTGTAAGGGAATAGACAGCCTCCTGGACTCTGGGATATCCATTATTTCCACATAGTCAGGCTCCTCCTGGTCATCCACAGCTTCTTCCATAGGAAGCTGAAGGGTTTCGGCCACTTTCTTGTAAAACATGAAATGGGAAGGGGACTCAAAGCCTAGGAGGGGACACTCCTAAAGGTCTGTCTGGGGAGATGTCCGGGTCAATGGGCACATCCAGACTTTCATAACCACATTCACTTTCCTCATACTCTCCTTCCTCCTCCTCCGGTTCATAATATGCTTCCAAATCATAATCCGGAACCGGCCGAACCGAGTGCCTTCCTGATGGTGCCGGTTTGGTCGGAACCGGGGAAAGCAACTGCACAGTTTTTATTGCTTTGGCTATTTCATCAGCAGTTGGAGAAGAAACTTTTGGATCCATACCAGCTGATTTTTCCCTTTTTGTTCTCTTAACTGGAACCGACTCCTCAGAATGGGTTCTCCTTTTGCCCGAAGAAGTTTCGCCCTGGTCAGAGGGCACTCCTCCTGGTTCGGTTTGAACTGAACCGGGCTGGCCATCCGGGTCAGCGGACTTTCTGGCCTCCCTTTCCCTGAGCCTACCAACTCTCTTCTCTAGGGTAGCTGCAGGAAAATTTTTACAAATCTGGCAGTCTGAATCGAGTTGGTCAAACCCCAGACAATAAACACAGGTGGTGTGAGAGTCAGCCTTAGCAAAGACTTACCCACACACACTACAGTGTTGAAACCCAGTGGGCCCGGTTTTTCTTTTGGGTTTCTCAGACATGGTGCCAGTCCTAACAAAACTTACCCTTTTAATGGCAATCCGCCAGGCAAGACACTATCGGTTCCTGACTGTGTTACGGGTCGTGGGAAAAACTGTAGTAAAATCCGTTTTTTTTTGTTTTTTTTTTAGAACCGATAAGAACCAGTAACCACACTCTAAAAGTAGAAATAAAGATTTTAAACAACTTGATCAGTTCAAACCGAACTGATGAACCGTTTACAAGTTCCACACAGAACAGAAAACAATATAAACCTATCTAGTACTCACGAATACCACATACAGAGACTGAACCGGCAGGTTGCTGTTTAAATTCGGTCGAAAACCGAGAAAAACAATACTTTAACCGACAAATTGAACCGAGCAAAGGAGAAATCTCTGGAGCGACTGTTCAGTGAGGCGGAGTAAAGAATCTGACGGTTTGAGTTCAAACAGCAACAAACAGAGTCTCAACCGAGCTCGAGCTCAGCGTTCCATGCCTGGCATGGAAAGTTAACTCTTTCATCTCCGGGGCAGTTCGAAGCTTGGGACTCACTGCTATTGTCAGAATACAGCAAGACTTCATGTTGTTTGAAAGAGGCAGTTTTGTGTTGAGTGGGGATGCAAAAAGGTCCAGGTCTGGAGTTCCCCACTCTACGAATAGTGACTGAACTACGGTTAAGTCGAGAGACCATTCATGAGGATCTGCCTCTGTTCTGCTGAAACGGTCTGCCAGTTCGTTCTGCACTCCCAGCAGGTAGACCGCTTGAATTAGAGTATTGTGCTACAAGCATCATTCCCACACTCTCATCACTTTCCTGCATAAGGGGTAAGAGTGAGCACCGCCCTGCTTGCTGATGTAATACATCACTGCTTTGTTGTCCGTTTGAAGGAGAATGTTCTTGTGACAGAGAATGTCCTTCAAAGCCTGGACTGCATAAAGGATGGCTCTCATTTCTAAGACATTTATGTGAAGCTGGGACTCATCCTGAGTCCATGTACCTTGAGTGTGGAGAGTCTGACAGTGAGCTCCCCCAACCCATCAGGGACGTGTCCGTGGTAATAGAAATCCGATGATCCAGAGGAACAAAGGGATAGCCTTCCAGAAGATTGTCCTCCTGCGACCACCAGGAGAGTGACCTCTTCAGAGGTTCCTTCACCTTGCTGAGAAAGGACTGAGTTCGAGTGGTTGGGGACCACTGAGTGGTTCTCATGTGAAAGCGTGCTAGGGGTACAGTGAACACAGAGAATGCCACGAGACCCAGCATCAGGTGCATCGAGATAGCTCGAACTGAGCTGTTCTCTCTGATGTATCGGGCCATCTGTAGGATATCACTCCTTCTGTCCTCTGGTAGAAAAGCTTTCGCACCAGGAGGTGTCCAGAAGAGTTCCTATGAAAAGGAGCCTTTGGGAGGGCTACAGCTACGATTTCTTGAGATTTAGCAGGACTCCCATGGACGTGAGAAAGTCTGAGGCCGTGGCAACGGTGTCGAGAGTTCCTTGCCTGGAAGAGCTTGCTAGGAGCCAGTCATCCAGATACGGGAACACTAGTATTCCGATTGAGATGCTCTGAGAGGATTGCACAACACTTTGTAAAAACTTGCAGCGCCAAGGATAGCCCAAAGGGCAGGACCCTGAACTGAATGCTGGCCCAAAGCCACGAACCTTAGGTATTTGTGATGCCTTGGGTGAAAAGGAATATGTTGGTAAGCATCCTGTATGTCCAGGGAGGCTAACCAGTCGTGTTGATGAAGCAAAGGTAACAGTGTTCCTACCCATGATATTTTGAATTTCTCTTTGGGAAGAAATTTGTTTAATTTTCTTAGGTCCAAAATGGGGCGCATGCCCCCGGTTTTCTTTGGAACTAGAAAGTAATGGGAGTAGAACCCTGTGTTCCGTTGATCCAGCGGAACTACTTCTACTGCCCTGTTGTTCAGAAGGCCTTGTATCTCGGAAGCGAGAAGTTCTGACTGAAGTATTGACTGTTTTGGCTGCTGTTTGGGGGGACAATCCGGAGGGTTCTCTGAAAAACTGAGGGAATATCCCTCGCGGATTATCCGGAGGACCCATCTGTCCGAAGTTATGGACTTCCATCGGTTGTAGAATCGAGTCAGACGACCTTCCACTGCTAAGGAGTCCCCCTAGGGCAGCTGAGATGGGACTTGGGCCAGAAACTCAGAAGGCGGCACTGGGCGCTTTGGGTCCTTGCGCCTTCTATTGCATTTTCTTTTGAAGCTGAGGGGCTTGATTTTTATTAAAACCTCCCCTGCCTTTGCCTCGAAAGGACCAACTGTTATGAAACTGGCGTTTTGTTAACACCCCCCCCCTCCCCGAGAGGGGGCGGAAGGAGGTTGAGCCAATTTAATGGCTGGCCTCTAGAGTCTGTTCTACTTGAGGGCCAAAGAGAGACACACCATCGAAGGGTAACGCCATGACCTGTTGCTGGGCATCATTCGTGAAACCTAAAGTGCACAGCCAGGAATGGCGGCGGTACAAATGCCCGCCGCCACTCGGGAGGCAGTATCAAAGGCATCCATAGCTGCTTTAACCTGCTGGTTGTTGGACTCAATACCCCTGGTTATGGTTTGAAGAAGCTCTGAATTAGTGTCCGACTCTGGCAGAGCTTCAACCATTTGTTTGAGCAAATGCCAAAGAATATACTCATATTGAGAGAAATAGCCCTGGTAGCTGGCGATACGCATACCCAGGGTGGATGCAGCAAAGACTGTCTTACCTAAAGTATCTATCTTACGAGATTCTTTGTTTATAGGTAAAGCTGTAGAAGTCTGAGGAAGGACAACCTTATTCTCTTCCAAGACTACAATAGGATCCACAAAGGCTTGGGAGGTCAAAATAGGTCGATCCTTGGGAGTAGCATATTTCCTATCTATGGACTTAGCCACAGAAGGAATGAGGGCAGGATTATTTCATACCATTTGAGAAAGTGTGTCAAAGGAGGGTTGTACCGGGGGAGTTAAATCCATAGGGATGTCTGGAACATGAAGATATTGGAGTCTTAAAAGCTTCCCAGGATCGATGTCCATAGTCTGGGGAGAGAGAGGAGAGTGAGAGTGAGAGTGAGAGTGAGAGTGAGAGAGAGAGAGAGAGAGAGAGATATTCAAAATTTTCAGCAGAGACTTAAATGACAGGTCCTCAACCACAGGCTCTGCAACAGGATTAGGTCCTGCTCCTTCCACATCATCACCCAGTCTAAGATCTGGGTCAGGCTCAATATCATCTGACAGTCCAGGAGGGACTGCATGGACAGGAAAGGAATGAAAATCAGCAGGAAAAGAGGAAGGAAAAGAATTCGGAGAGGAGAAACTCTTAAGATTGGCAGATGAATAGACAGGCCTCGGCGTTGAAGAGCACAGCGCCGACAAAGCAGAAAGGTCACACGGCACCGAGAAACCCAACGGTGCTGAAAAGCCGCCAAGGATGGCGCCAACAGGCGCATCGGCACACAGGATGGTGCCGGCAGGTGCATCGGCACCGAAAATGGCGCCGAGCGACCCACCGACGCCGATGGCACCAAAACCAACCCAGGGCCCCGAAAATTAGGATTTGAGGGAAAGGAAGGAAGAATACCAGGAGATAGAGGCATCGGTGTGGCCCCCTGCACTGCAGCCATGTGAGGGGTGAAAACACCAGAGCACGGAGTCGACGGCACCAAAGAAGGCACCGTGCGACTAGGGAGGCCCGATCCCCCAAAGAGCCTGAGGGCTCCAGAATGACCAGGCCAGGCAGCTGGACCAGCCTCCGAGCCCACTGCTCCATAAGAGCGGCCCACTGATGAAACTGCTCATCGGAAGCCCTACCAAAAGGCGGGGAAGGGCTCCGATGTCAAAGAGGTTGGTGACCAGAATCAGAAACCGGCTACTCTGAACGAGGAGACTGGTAACTGACCCCAATGACAGACTGTCGATGCGCAGACATAACAGAGGGCAACCTCGAGTGATGCCTTCTCTTTTTTTGACCTACGGGCCGAATAAGAGCTCGAGGCCGAACGGTGCAGAGAATGCGACCATTTACTTTTATGCTTCGGGGACTGCCCATCCCTCCGCACTGGACCGTCCATGGTCAGACACCCCGGGAGAAGGTGGCGACGGACCCAGCCCGGCTTACTGAACAGCTTTCATACAAAGTCTCCCTACCGTCACCTGACCTGCTCATGGTAGACTCCGTCAATGGAGGGCTGAAGACTTCTGTTGTACAATTAAAATATATATATTGGAACTGATCCAAAATAATTCTACAAAACAAACGGACTATTGCTGCTAGTGAAGTTTAACTCCCAGTGGGCTAGCGACGTTGTCACTGAAGCACACTCGATGGCGGGGAAAAAAGGAACTGAGGTGGATGGAGGGTCGACGTTGAGATAGTCATTATCGCGCGAGCCAGGGTTCGCGGTGCTGCTTCCTTGCGGCTCCATCTCAGGCGTCGGCCCTCTTGAAAAAGTTTGCTCCCGCTGGGTCCTAGCGCCTCTGGCGAACTCCCATTACTATGAATGAGTGGTGGAGACTTTATGTCTAGGAAGATGCAGGTGTTGAGGAGGTCCCTGTCATAGTCTGCTCCAAGGCAGGTCCAGCAATGATCATGTCGGTCCCGGACGGACATGTTTCTCCCACAGGGTACCGACGCATGGGGGGAGATTCCATCCTCTTGGATGTTTTCTTGTTTTCTAGGCCCCTGAGATCCAGATATGATCGACTCATGGAAAGTAAAAAAAAAAAAACTAGCAAAAATAGAGGTTGGTGCTGTTCAAAGGGGACAGGAACAGAAAAGGTGGGGACGTGGCGTCAAGCTAGCGGCGATGAACAGAAAACTGACTGTGATGCAGCAGAAAATGCCAAACACTCCCATGGACTGCCTTCCTCTATGGCAGGAAGAACAGAACTGAGGAGGTTAGGGGGCTGGCATCGATTACTGGCCGGCCCACGAGTGCCACGTCATACGTTCGCCTAGTGGGTGCCGCCGTCTCTGATATCAGTCCCCTACTTCTAAAGCTTTTAAAGGCATACACTCCCATGGGGTCCTGGTGCCTCTAGCACAGACCCACCAGTGATGAATGGAGAAGACTGATTGCCGGGAGATTAAAGGTTCTTTAGATTTCAGCAGCACATATCAAGATGGCGGTAATAAGTTTTAGAAAATAAAAACAAATGGCAAGGACTTGTTCAACATTGTTTCGTTTAGTAGGTTCAATGGGGATGATCTACGACAGGATAAAGAATTAAGGATGATGGTGTTGCCGTTATATACACATCAACTCTGCATGTCAGTGTAGTAGGCCCCTGGCAAACAAAATGTTTCCACGAGGTCTTGACACCGACGGCTTACAGTTCCAAAGTTATGGCCATATATATATATATATATAGCTTTTTATCCACTGGAGACTTGGCAGGCAACTACTTCCACACCTTGCGGGCCCCACCCCAACTCCTCCCCGAAATTCCCCCGCGGGAGGGCCAGAGAGGGGAGCGTCGACTTTCTCCCCATCCCACAGCACAATCCAGAAGTTGAGGCGGCCGCTGGGGACGCAACAGGCCATCATGGACCCTGTCAGCTCCCATTTTACTTTTTCTCCCGTCCCCCTCTCCACTGGCGTAATGACAAGACCTCCCACCCCGAAAGAGTAGAGCAGTCCTCTGGACGCTCGGTCCTCTCTCGCCCCTGCCAACCCCCGGTGGTCCGGGCTCATTTCGACTTTATGGAGAGCGGGTTTGAGCCATGGACTAGCCTACAAAAAATGCGGTGGGTAAAAAAAAAAAAAAACATTCATGGGTTCAAGCACAGATGGGATAGAATAAAAGGCTTCAAAGTTATTCAGCGGGAGTAGCAGTAAGACAGGGAGAAAGGAAGGAGAGATGAGGGCGGTAAGTACCCTGTCTATGCAACAGGTCATGGGGTATGCTAGGGTAACTATGGGACAGACTGGATGAACCTGTGATCTTTTTCTGTCAACACTGTGTTTCTATGACTTAACCTATTGTGCAGGCAACTCCATGATATGAGCTGCGTGCCTCGAGGATCAACTCGTGCCAGCTGCGTTTTAAGGAATCACTAAGTGTAGGTTACAATTGTGCAATTTACGGGGGTACTGTGGAGCAGCAAACCGACAACACACACAAGAGCAGCTCTATACTTTTAGTAACTTAACTTGTTAAAAATCACAATTTGCTGTGGGGAAAAAGTGAATTTCGAGTGCAGCAGTGAACAGATAAGAGTTGTCTGGTGTTGTGGGATATCAGATGGTCACGGGTCGCAATCAGAAAGCTTCTGGTAGTGGACCTAAACATGTGGTGGCAACGAATGAACAGGCCGTGAATTCCCTAACGACTATCACCGGCGGAGAGCCCCCGTGGAGAGCTCTACAGGCTTCTATGCAAGCAATTGACTCTAAAATAGAGTCGATCATTCAAAGGTTTGCTGAGCAGGATGTAAAACTTGAGGCAGTCACCCAAACGGCAACTACTGCAGAGAAAACGGCAGTTCGAGCACTATCAGCAACAAATGAAAATTACGTACCTACTGTAATTCTTGATCTTCTCTTGTATCTTCACCATTCATTACTGACTGGGTGTAAGCCGGAGGCGCGCACCCTACGGAAACCTTTTTTTTTTTTTAAAAGCTAGCTCTAGAGCGCCTCGCCGAGACCGGCGCTTACGTCATGCGTGAGAGGCGGCCATTAGTAGCTACCGACTCCTCCAACTCAGTTCTGTGAGCCGAGAGGCAAAAAATCAAATTATGGAAAAAAGAGAAAGCGAGGCAAGATAGCCAAGGGATAGCAAAGTAAGGAAAAATGAACTGAAAAAGGAATAAGCCGATGGAGAATAGACAGAGAAGAGAGTATTCCTGCCCTAGGGATCGCAGGGCCTCCTTACCGGGGCGACTCTAGGAGGAACAGATAAAGAGAAAAGGGAAGGAGAAAGAATGAAGAAGAGAGAAGAAGAAGAAGAAAGATGGGATGTTGAGGAGACCAGAATGCCCAGCGAGCATAGTTAGCTGAGAGGCTAAAGGCTCGATTTAACAAGGGAGCAAGAATCCCCACTGGTAGTGCTGAAGACAAGGTTCACCGAACCCGCTAGACAGACTAAGGAGGGCATAGTCTCTGACCTCAACATGCCATGGTCCTTGATCCTAGCTGCGGCTCCTGGCCTGAGAGCAGGCCTTCGCCTGGAGGACACCCGGCTAGAAAAGGATAATCCCAGGCAGCATGTAAGAGCTGCTCAAGGGTTTAGGAAGAAAATTTTAGGCCTTTCCAGGCGGTTTGCAGGTAATATAACGGAACTCAATCGGACTTGCTATGGCAAGGCAGGAGAGGCTTGAAACTGGCAAGAACCGGTCATGGTTGGCATTGCTTTTCCTGCAACACTGTCCGCAGAAGGCCCCTTGAAAAGGGGGAATTTCAAGACAGAGCATGACTCGAGGCTTATGAGGAAAACATGACCTGAGAAGCCAGGGGCTGCCTTCAAGCAGTCGGAGAGAGTTCCCTCAGTTTTAAGAGAGCAGGGAAATAACCATACTCGTTCCTCCTGCTCTGCAAGAAAAGAAAAAGGGGGTTGATTCTAGGGCTTAGTAATTGATTAGCAGAATATTGCGGGATCAACTGCACAGACAGTCAGGCAAGGTCCCTAGGAGTGCCTCGCCAGAGAACATGGCGGAGAGATAGTCATGTAGCTTACTCACGACCCAGCACTCTGCAACAAAAGCCCACGAATCTTAGAGTAAATAATTTTCCTGGAAATGTCTAAGGAAAACAGGAAAGGACAGAGAGATTTCCTTTTTTTTTTTTTATTTTATTTATTTTTGGTTCAGCAAGAGGGAGGAACGAGACGGGAGGGGGAGACGCCACAGAAGGAGGCCACTGAGGGGAAGGTGGGAGGGGTCAGTAATGAATGGTGAAGATACAAGAGAAGATCAAGAATTACGGTAGGTACGTAATTTTCATATCTTCCCTTGTCAATCTTCACCATTCATTACTGCTTGGGTGAGTACCAAGCTCCTCTTCCCCCAGAAGGGGGAAGGGGTAAGACCCTGAGGGAACAAGACCCCCAGCCTCCTGTTGGTGAGAAACAGAAGGGGAAGACCCTGGCTAATTCACAGAAGCCTAAGTGGGAGAAGAGCTAGGAGGTGCCTCCCAAGGATGAGGAGACGGAGAAAGCCCCTGCAAAAGTCTCCTAGCTCTAGAGGAAAAGAGACAGGTCCCCTGGAAGGCGGAGCGAATCACCCTACGCCAGGCCAGGGGTGACAACCTTGAAAGACGAAGCCATGCCGTCCGCCTAATGCAGATCGCTGTCCCCGCAAGCCTGGAAGCCACCTCATTGGCGTCATAAGATGCCCTTGCCTGGTGTCTTGCCAGCTCCAGGCCTACAGCGGAGAGGGCAACAGCTTGTCTGGTTTGCTCCCGTATCAGGCATCGACGCTAGGAGTTGAGAAAGCATCAACCACAGGTGCCGACTGTAGGCAGCGTGGTGAGCCTGATGTGATGCTATACAAGCAGCCGCACGAGAAGAAGAGAACACTCTTCGCCCCCAATGGTCGAACTGAAGTGAGTCTGGGTCCGGTGGGTGGTTGTGCGCCAGGCAGCGGCGCCCGGAGGGAGTGTCAAGGTAGACCAAACCAGAAGGGGGGTTGGGAAGGGTACCTAGAGACTCCGAGGGGGCACAATACCTACGCTGACAGTCAGCCGGGGCTGGAGAAGAAGCGGCTGGCGACTGCCAGGATCGGATAGACGCCTCCTGGAAGGGGATTGGCCAGGAAGGTACCACCAAGTGCTGGGCACTGAATTCCCCAAGGAATTCACGCGTCTCCCGTTCGGTATTGTCTCTTCGAATAAAGGAGATCCGAAGGTCCCTCACCATCCTCGATAGGAATCGCTGATATTCAGTGAAATCAGCATCGGAGGAGAGATGAGCAGGGGGTTCCTCCCCCTCAGAGGAGGGAGACGAGGATGATGGGGAACTGGAATGCCCAGAGGACTCCTGCGGCGGTGGGGAGAGTCGAAAGACCCGCTCATGCATACATCTAACGTATGAAGGGAAGGCTGCTGCAGAACCTCTGAACTGCTCTCAGGATAACGGACCCGTAGGACCGACATGGCCCGGAAGCGGGGGTGGTGGAGGCAGAGAGATGGGAGAGGGGCACCTATGAGGAGGCAATAGATCTTTGCCAGGGCTCTGGAATCCGGGGAACGGAGCCCGAGCTGGCGGGATCCCGGACAACAAACCAGGCCGCAAGACGGAACCCTGAGGAAGCGGAGCCTGGAAGAGCCCAGGGGGAGAACCTCCCCTGCGACGAAATCGGGACTGCATGGATCCAGAAGGGCAGCCTGCAACAACGCCGCCGGAGGGCACCCTAGAGCCCCGGAGGGAAGGGCGGGGTTCAGCACTCCGGCCCCTGGCCACCCCCCCTGAGGCGGCCAAAGAAGACCGAGGGCCTGTCCCCCTGCCCCTCAACCCCTCGGACTCCGAGAGAGCCCTCCTCCTCGACTGCAGCGTTCCCACCCCTCCAGAGGGAGCAACAGCACCCCGGAGGGTAGCTGTCACCGGTTCCCCGGAGGGGGGAGCCTCCCAGTCACCCCACGCTCCCTCCTGGGACTCAAGGCCACACCCGCCGGGAGAGCCCTCAGGAGAGGGACGGAAGGGGGACAGAGGGAGGGCCCGCCGCGCCGCCTGGTACCTCGTGCCACAGGGGACCCAGACCCCGAAGAGTGGGGGTGCCAGAATGGGTCCACCTCTGAATCATCGCCCTCCGAGGAGGACGAGATCAGCAGGACCTCAATGCTGGCTACCCCAGGGGTCCCCGAGGCAACGGTGCCGCGAACGGCACCGGTACCAGAGGCGGCGCCGCCCGCCCCCCGAACATTAGCTACAGCCAGGCCCGATCCCAGCTCCTCCGCGGCACCAGCGGGGCCAACGGCACCGCTCCCGGCGTCGGAAACCGATCTGGCGCTGCGAGGAGGAGAAACCAGGCCAACGGCGCCGGGGGCCAAAGCGGCGGCACCAGCGGCGCCGTCATGATCACCGGTGCCGCAAACGGCACGGGATCCAAACGGCGCCGTCTTCAATCACCGCACCGCGAACGGGCGCTGATCCGGAACGGTGCCGCCTACCACTGCACCGCAAACGGCGCTGAACCAACGCGCCAAAGGCGGCGGCCGAGGGGTCCGCCGTGTCCGCCCAGAAATCCAGGGCCTCGACACTGGGGAGCCTGCACCTCTGAGGAGGTGACTGCCGAGGCGGTGTCGGCGTCAGCTGCCCGGGAGGGACCGAACGCCCCCGACACCGTGGAAGGGCCCCTCGCCGGCAAGAAGAGATGAGGAAACCCCTCCTCCGCTGGATCGTATAGGCCCGGAGGGGACCCGGGAAGGCCTAGAGACCTTACCTGGGAGTCCCTGAGCAGCCACGCCGTCCCGAAAAGTCGGCAGGGCCTTGCTGAGCTTGAATGCGCGGACTTGAGCGCCGACGGTCCATGGAGAAGCAGGCATCGCACGAATCCATATCATGGTTGGGTCCCAGGCATCAAAGACACACGTCATGCCGGTCCGAGACAGAGAAATGCCGGCCACAGGAGCACCGACGCATAGGGGCGCGGCCCGTCTTAGAAAAACGCTTCGCTCCAGAACCGGACATAACGCGAAACAAATGAGGTAAAAACACAGTAGGAAAGCACCCGACGCAGTAAAATAGAAAGGAACAGTCTTACCGCTAGGCGGCGCCGAGGCAACGTAAACAGGAGTCTGCCTAGACTACTTAGTACTAATTACTCGCCCATGCAAGCAGGTGCTGCCTCGACGGCGGGAGAAACAGAACTGAGTTGGAGGAGAAGTCGGTAGCTACTAGCGGACGCCCCTCGCGCATGACGCAAGACGTCGGTCTCGAGGGCGGCGCCGATAGAACTAGCTTTTTAAAAAAAAAAAGCTCCCGTGGCGGGCGCGCGCCTCCGGCTTACACCCAGTCAGTAATGAATGATGAAGATTGACAAGGGAAGATCTTAGCTTGTGCAAGAGAATGCTCAACTGTGCTGTAGATTAGAAGCGCTGGAGAACTCAAATACGTCAGCACACATACGTATATCTGGTCTCCCAGAGGGAAGTGAAGAGGAAGATCTTATTACCTTTCTTCAGTTGTGGCACCTGCAGCACTTCAACTTCCTCAGGGAACCCTGAAGGGACAGTTCATTAAGGCATTTCGGATCACAACTCGAGCTATGGGGCCACATGGAGAGGCTCCAAGAGTGGTTTTGCTGGTGATGGCAAGTTCTATTGTCAGGGATCGCCTTTGCAAGCGGCAAGATCTTCAGGAAGGCTTGCTTTTAACGGATCCACCGTCCATTTGTTCCCAGAGCTCTCCTTTGCGACATGCACCAGACGGAAGAAGTTCGATGCAGTGTGAGCTCGACTTCGTGGGTTAGGAGTATCACATTCTCTCCTGATACCGGCCTGAC
Organism: Neoceratodus forsteri; assembly: GCA_016271365.2. NCBI lineage: Eukaryota > Metazoa > Chordata > Ceratodontiformes > Ceratodontidae > Neoceratodus > Neoceratodus forsteri. The sequence continues at coordinate 41,819,268 of CM028136.1, forward strand.
TACGTATCCACTACGGGGGTAAGACTTTCCAGTACACAGACCCTCTGGAAGCAGGTAAAAAAAGTGGAATTAATTGCCCAGGAGTTCCAATCATCGGAGGGCAGCAATGTTATTGATTTGGACTCTGACCAGGAAACTTGATTGTTTACTGTAAATCTTTTTGAGACTGCCCATAATTGTACACTGTTTTTCTTGTTCTGACCTATGGAGAATGTATTATTCAGTTTTTCCTAAAGCTTACGAAAAATTTAAAAGAAGTACAGAGTACTGCATCTTTATCACCATATATTTTAGGAGTACCTAGTATTTTCAAGGAATGGGGGACATATCAGCACTGGATGTTGAATTACAATCTCTGGACTTTGAACATTATGGACTTGACCCCAAATAGCTGTGGTCAGCTGTAGCTTATTTAGTTATATTATTTTGATAAAATGTTTTACTTAAGGTCCCCGTCCTGAATCCAAACTGTCTAGGCTCTGTTTATACTATTTTACATTGGATGCATCTGTTAAAACAAGCTTGATACCCGAGATGATTGTACAATATGCTAATGTTTATTGTAAAAGCAATAAAATAAAAAAAATTTGTGCTATTTACTTTCTTTAAAGTCTACCACCCAGCAATCATAGCAAAGGCACAGAGCTCCTACAGTGTCAAAAAGCACTAGCACCTTTTATGGCAGTAGCACCACACCCAGCTCCACTGGTCCCCACAGAGGACTGCTGCAGTACCACTGTCCTTTTATGGCTTCCACTGCTAAAACTTGCAACAATTAAGTAATAAGGAAAGCCTATTACCCATCCCATATTACTTGGTCCTGTTCCAACCCTCCAAACAGCACACTAGCCTACTCTGAATCTGAAACTGTTCCTTTGAGATTCACACCACCCTCTTTTAGGTGTTAGTATACTGCCTGGAATTAATATGTACTTTTAAAAGTAGTCAACTGGCACATTTTATACCTGAAGTACTTTTTGTTTCCATTTTGCCGATTAGAAGATGATCTGCTTGCCAGCCCTAGGCGTTATGTAACAGCACTCTGCCTGAAGGCTGACATATCTAGTTCTATTCCCCTTCCTAACTCAGCAGCATTGGGACCCCACCACCTGACCAAGAAGGGTCTCTCAGACTGGTAACTTGCAATGTCGCAATGCACGAGGTCACGATACTAAGGTACAGAACCGGACAGGCCAGCCTTTGTGTAACGTATCACACATTATACTACCACAGGGGTTGAAACTGACTTTCAGCTACTAGCTCGCAGAGCTAGTGACGGGAAAAGTCCACTGGCCCCACAGCCTTTTCACCTACCCAGCACAAAAATGACCACCAATTCAGTTTGTTTCAAACCCTGCATCACAAGATCACGGATGTCAAAGGTCAGCTGAGTGACTAACATGTTTTTAATTGTATTGAGCAGAACAGATAGGTTTCAAGTGAAAACACCCAATAAACATCTCCCTACCAGCACTAAGACTGAGTGACAACTTAGAACGTCTTCAAGGAATGGCAAACAAAATGCTTTAAATCAAATCTGTGTGTTTTTTCCATTTAATATGCCACTGACGTCTACATTCTCAAACATGTACAGTACATACAAATCCGGCCCCTTGGTGCAGCGGTAGTGCTACTGCTTACAAAGCTGGCAACCCAGAGGAGGAGGATTTAGTGTCCATGGGGACACTCTCCTACTCCTCTGCGAAGGGAGGGCTGTCACACTGCTCCGACACTTACTTGTGGATGCACAGGTGGCAGTGCAAGGTTAGTGGTGAAGGGATGGGGAGGGAGGGCTGTCATGCTGCACCAACACTGTTACTTGTGGATGCACAGGTGGCAGTGCAAGGTTAGTGGTGAAGGGATGGGGAGGGAGGGCTATCAAATTGCACTAACACTTACTTGTGGATGCACAGGTGGCAGTGCAAGGTTAGTGGTGTAGGGACAGGGAGAGAGGGCTGTCGCACTGCACCAACATTGCTACTTGTAGATGCACACATGGCAGTGCAAGGTTAGTGGTGAAGGGAGGACACTGTTAGGTGCTTGGCTGAGGAATGTGGGCACACCAGCAGCCTGGACACACGTCCTTGTGCTAGTGTCCTCAGGGGGATGGGGAAACTAAGGGGTAAATCCCCCAGTGCCACAGCTGCACGGCTGCCCAATCAAGAGAGACCTGAAAGACAGTATGTCCATCAACTCCGCAGGCAAAGGGAGCAAAAAGAATATTTAAAAAAAAAACAAAAAAACACAACAAACATAATATACTGTACATATATACAGTATATGTTTTAGATGCAATAGGCATGGACTCAAATCAGTTTAGATACATCATTTATCTCAGTGATAAACAATGAGCAGTGAGATAGATGCATTTATCTCAATAGTTTCCACGTCATCATGGTAGAGCAGGGGACAGCAAAATAGGAAGAAAACCAAATGACGTCCCACAGGTGCCCGGCAGACACTTCAAACTATGGACCCAACCCGCCAATTAGAATATCCACCTGCATCTGGCAGGCAAGAGCCAATTTCAAACCCTGCTATGAGGTATAAAACCTTCAGGCTGGCCCGCCAGCAGAGCAGCAGTAACATAGAAACATAGAATTTGACGGCAGATAAGGACCGCTTGGCCCACCCAGTCTGCCCATTTCCCTGCCTACTGGATAAGCTACAGATCCTAGTTAACCAGCAGCCTACTTTTTCCTACCCCCATCCCCTAGAATTGCCTTATGACTGTCCCATGCATGCTTGAATTCCACCACTGTTTTTGACTCCACGACCTCCTCAGGAAGGCCGTTCCATGCATCCACAACCCCCTCTGTGAAAAAATACTTCCTTAAATTACCTCTGAGCCGCCCCCTCTATCTTCAAATTGTGCCCCCTTGTTCTTGCACACCTCTTTTTTTGAAAGATGCTACCCTCTTGGACTTTGTTGATTCCCTTGAGGTACTTGAAAGTTTCTATCATGTCCCCCCTCTCCCTCCTTTCCTCGAGGCTATACATATTAAGCTTCTTTAGTCTCTCTTCATATGTCTCCGGTGCAGACCCTGCACCATTTTAGTGCCCTCCTCTGGACAGCTTCCATCCTGTCTATGTCTTTGCGAAGACTGGGTCTCCAGAACTGCACGCAGTACTCCAGATGGGGTCTGACCAGCTGTCTGTACAGAGGGATAATAACTTCCTGTTTTCTACTGGTGATGCCTCTCCCTATGCATCCCAATATCCCCCCAGCCCTCATTGCTGCCCTCTCACATTGCTTGCCCACCTTTAGGTCATCTGATATGACTACCGCTTGTAGTGCTACCGCTTGTGGTGCCGAAGATTCAAGTTCGGGAGTAAACTCGTGCTCTCGGAGAGTTGGCCGGGGGAAGGAGGACTGAGCATCAGCGGGCTGCTCTCCTCCTGTGGGGAGGGTTGGTGCAGAGCTGGTGTTAGCTTGGCTAGCGATAGCTGGGGAGGACGAGAATCAGACAGAGTGTAGTGACAGAGTGACAGGGGTCCTATGTATGGAAGCGTGCATGTTCACATCACCGCAGACTACTTCAATGGGAAGGATAGAACACCAAGGGAAATCCCCAGTCGGCAGCATGACTTCTGACCATCAGCAGGCCCCGCACCCGACAACCAGGCACTGCCATGGAATTGGATCCATTCGGCAGTGGAGGCAGGGGGTGAGGAGCCCTACAGGAACATGCTGGCAGGGTAAGTCCTGGGGATGTCGGAGCTGGAGTAGTCGACACAAAGGGGACCACCAGGTGCACAGAGGGGTAAAAAGCACTCACGGAAAAAAAGGCACAAAATCTTCGAATTAGCAAGAGGAAAAAGGAAAAATACCAGAAACCGACAATATCAGCAGAAAAAAACATTGGTCCATCCAGTCTGTCCACCCTTACACCACACTACCAGATGACCTATTATCTAGATGGGGTTTTCATCCTTGATCCCTGCATTACTGGTACACCCTGAGCATCTATTAAGGCCTTCACTCGGTGCCAGCTGTGCCCAAACCCATCAACGATTCTTGAATCCATCACCTCCGCCAGCAGGCTTCTCCACGGCTCAACCACTCCCCCTGCAAAGCAAAACCCTCCCATACCCCTTCTGAAGCTCCCTTCACCAGCTTAAATTCATGTAACCAAGTTTTTAACCCGCCACTCCTACAACACAGCTCCTCCCAGGTCACCCTGTCCATCCCCCCCCCCCCGATGACCTGCAGGTTCCTGTCCTCTGAAGTAGTGGCCAGCTTAACCGCTCCCATCCAGTATTCTCTCCCCGGGGCCCTGCCTCACCCCTGTACAACACCCTGTACCCGCTGCCACTGAATCACAACAACCGGACCCTGGACCACCTCTCCAACTTTTTCCTAGTCCCTCTGCAACTCACCCCCTCGCCACAGAACCCAGTGCCATTTGCAAAGAGTCACATCCCTCCCCGATGTTGCCGACGAACACACCGAGCAGGAATGACCAGCGTCTCCCACTCATGACATCTCTTGTCCCAGTCCAGCACCACCCTCCCATGTCTCCTCCCCCCAGCCAACTTCCCACTCATCAAACTAGGTCCCTTGCTGCTGCCAGAGCCACCAACCTCCCCAAACAACCCTCTATGTGGCACAGAGTCAAATGAAGCGCTGAGGTCAAAGGAGAGCAAATCCACTGCTTGTCCCCTATCCACCGTTCCTGCCACCAAGGCAAAGAACACCAGTAGGTCGGTCTGACAAAACCTCCCCCCACCAAACTTGCACTACCCATTACTCTGCACTTAGAGAACATAAACTCTGTTAACATTTAAAATTGTATATCTGAGCATGTGTGAAGTCAGTTTAATAATCCCAGAGTACTGTTCTGTGAGTGAGCTTTGAGACAGTTCCACCCTTGCCCCATCCAGGGCTTCTTTTTAAAAATAGCCAGTTTACCTTCCCAATATTCATTTTTCAACTACTCAGCAGCTCTAGAACCCAGTGACATCAGCCGACTGGCAGCCTTGCATAGAAATCATCACTGCAGGCTTCAGCTCAACTGTTGTCACTGAGTTCCGGAACTCATATGCAACCAAAAAATAATGAGTTGGGGGAACCCAACATTAACAAGGGATCCTTAATGAGTAACAACTGCCTACATTTAAAAAAATGAATAGCATTTCCTGTCTGCTACTGTTGCCACTACCAGCTCCTTAGCAAAGTGCCAGTCCCTTATTTCCATGTTTTTTTTCCTGGTTAGACAGCGCTCTCTACATGTTCCTTTTCACTACACTGTTTGTTGTCTGTGTACCAATACATAGTGAACCGATTTAAGTAGAGCGAGGGGGTAGGTAACAGTTTGGCTGCCTCTTCTTGTCAGCAGTGTAGCATCTTTAGCTTCCATGGCTAATTACAGCAGCAGCTGCAGGGTGCAAAGTGGTGGGTACCAGCATGAATGGATCAAGATTTGCTGACACAGGGCGCCCCAAAGACTTACTCCACTAACTGCAGGCAGAGAAGACACACTGCAGACAGTGGATAAAAATTATAACTATACAGAAAACTGATATGGTTTTCCAAATGATGTCACATTTCTGACATCTGTTGATGAGTTTAGGACATTTTGAGGTGTGATGGAAAGCTTTATAATTTGCATTATAAAGAGTTTTGCTCATGTTGATGAAGTCACCAAATTCTTCCATGGAATTATAACTGTTACTGATGCTTTCTATATATACATACATATATATATATATATTTTTTTAATGATAATAAATGCTGAAGTACATTACTAAATTCTAAACAGATCCCAGCATGTTGAGGACCAAAGTTCGAAAGTGCTTCATGTACCTGATTGAGTGGAAACCCCGTCAAGGGGAGGAAAGAGGAAGGCTGAGACATCCGCTCTGATGGCTTCTCCAGGACAGACTGCAGTGGTGTGAAGAAACAAGTTACATGATTTTAGGTAATTGGAATCCTTGCTGTGTTTATTATCTGTGCACAGTACATCATGGTTTACATTTCATCTTCACTGGCTCACAAAGAAGAAATTCTACAAGACTTACTGTAATTTATTTTTCTGCTAGTTGCAATGTTGTTACTGGGCTAATCATTTACTGTTGGGTTACACAAACTCACCTACTAGGGGCCAACACACTCCAAAGCTGTGACAGAACAGAAATGAAAATTATGTACTTACCGTAATTCCTGATCTTCTAAGAATATCTTCACCATTAAGTCACACTAGTGGGTCTCCGGCTGGAGGCACTAGGACCCCGCGGGAGATAAAACCTTTCAAGAGGGCTGGGGCCAAGGCAAGCCCTGATAAGGAGGGTATGTGACCTGTATAAGAATTGGAAGTAAACGAAAACGACAAGTCTTTCCAGAGCAAGTTTTGCACAAGGGGAAAGACAGTGACTACTGGACTGAGCTCAGTGGATGGTGGGTGAATGTGTGACAAAGAGCAACTCTGCACTTCAGCATGTGTTTTCATAACTAAGATGATTCAGCTGTTACAATTTGCTAGACTACGTTTTCATTTTCAATGTTTCTTTCAAAGGTTTACAGCACATCTTGAAAGTCTATCTAAAAGTCTGTATAGAAAACATTTGAAAAACATTTACCTCCCCCGTTAACCTCACAGTGTCTTGGTTTATGACGTCATAGTACTCACCATGGCAACAGACTGATGTCACAAACAGCAACTGTGTGGTTAGCAGGGGAGAGTCAGATACAGTCAAAAGGGGTTTACACCAGCACTCAAATACCTTTTGTGGAACAAAACCAGGTCCAGGCTCAAAGTATAAATCCAACAATGTATTTTATTAGACAGAGTCAGACCAAAGGTCCACAGAAACAGGAGCTTACTTGCCCCAGCGCTTTGACTCAGAATGAGTCTTCATCAGGGTGAGAAATAACTGGCTAGTGATGACCCTATATACTGGGTCCAATCAATTTGATTACAAATATATGGTACAATTAAAGAAAGCAGTTCATTTAAAGAAAAGGAATTTATCCACATCTGACACTAGGTGAAGCTGCTGTAATAAGTGCTATTACAGAACAGTGTAAAAAAAATATAACTATTGGAGTTCACAGAGAAAAAAGACCAGACCTCCAGCTAGACAAGGCAACATTCCAGTTAGTAACTCCAAAGCAACTTTGTTATAAGACCTCCATGTAACTGAAGACCTGAAAGCTGGAGGACAGCCAGATCAAATGGAGAAAAACCTAAAAGAGGGTGCAGAAAAGAGAGCGAGATATTGAGAAAGCAATATCAATCCAAACAACAGTTACAATTTATAATGTTAACAATATTTACAACGGCACCAACACTGCAGAAATTCTTAGATTATTACAATTCATAGTCTTTTTATGAAGGGTTTAAGGTCCCATTTCTTATTTAGTCCAATTGGCTTGACACTTCGTAGGATACAGATCCATTTGCTCTCTCTCTGTAACAACAGTAGGTCTCACCACCCGTTTTAGGTGGTAGTAAATGTTCCAGCCCTAAAAATCTTAAGATCATCAGGTTTAGACCCATGCACTTGGGTAAAATGTACCCTAACAGGAGTGTCCTGTTTATCATTTACAATGGAGCGGATATGCTGTTGTATCATCTGCTTCAGAGGTCTGACTGCTTTGCCTACATACACCAGCTTGCAGGTGCACCATAGTGCATACACCACCACATAAGGTGCATCAGAGGTAATAGGTTCCCCGATCTCAATCTTGATATTCTCAAACCTAGGATGGAAAAAACTCTTAGTTGGCATGCCATACTTACAGATGTTACAGCGGTTACATTTATAGTAACAATTGGGACGTTTAGGTAACCATGTAGTATTGCTCCTGATAGGTTTCTGGGTTCTACTGTGAACCAATTTGTCTCTCAAATTATTACCACGACTAAGTTATTCTAGGTCTGTTACCCACAGACATACCTACTTGTACCTGACCCTTCAATATGCCCTGTGCTGGCATAGCAGACAGAAGATATGGCCACGGAGACCAAAAAGTGCTGGGGTGGATCTGCCCAAATCCTAGACCTCTCCAGGTAAAAGGGAGGGCCCTGCAAATGTTCACGGAACAGAGAGAGATAGAAAGCCCCCCCACACACAATTCTGGAAGCTGGCAAGTAAGAAAGCAGCATAGAGGCTGACTGGAGTGGAGTCCAACACCCCTAGGAGGGAAGTCGGAGGGTATGCAGAACATGAAAGTACTCAGCTGTAACCATAGTTCTATTAGTTGCATATGGTGTACCCCCACAACTTTTGGCTAAGAGAGGGGGAACAGCCAGAAGTGTGGAAGTACACCACAGCCAAGATCCCAGAAACTATCTGCCCTTGTGGGAAGAGAATAAGGAGATCTGAGAGAAGGCAAGGATTCCAGCTACTCTGCAAGCAGAGAGATGGTCACTAGAAAAGTATTTGCCAAGAAAAAAGTACAGTTACGTAAGAACTTACCGTAACAGTAGATCTTCGAGATAGAGCTCTTGCAGCAGGTAACCCCTATAGAACTATGCTGCCATGCACTAGGACCCCATGGAAAACTTCTAGCTAGCAGTCCAAGGCTGGGGACTGCCTCCTGACGTTGGCCCCGCCCCGACATCCCCTCTGGTATACAGGAGGCAGTGCACTGGCACCACCTCAGTTCACCCGCCAGAGACCTAGCTGATGATTGGGATAGGGAACCGAGGAGGATCTCCCATCCTCCATAGAGAGGTACAGTTACATAACCCCGGGGCTGGTGGGAGGGGAAAAATCACGTTCTGCAAGAGCTCTTCCTCTCGAAGATCTACTGTTACTGTAAGTTCTTACGTAACTGTACTCTCTTACTTCGAGAGGGAGCTCTTGCAGCAGGTAACACCTATAGGACTGAGTCCCAAGCATACAAGGAGACACCCAGGTCAGAAGGGTGGCAGACTAGTAAAAAACAGTGTCCTTGGCACTCAGTAGGAGTAGTCGTCCCTGAAGGACCACAAGGCCAAAATCTGCTCTCCTTCTGGAAGCAATGTCCAGACTGCAGTGCCTAATGAAAGTGTGGACCAAATAAGTAGCAGCTGCGCAGAGATCTGCTACACACACATTTCTGAGGGATGCAAAGGAATCTGCAACACCACTTGTGGAATGACCCTTGACTGGTCCCGGCAAGGGTTTGTCGTACTGTTGGTAACAGAAAGTAATGCAGTTGACCAACCATTTGGCTAATGTCTGCTTGGTCACTGGAGCCCCTAACATTCTTTGGGCAAAGGAGACAAACAACTGGCCTGTCTTTTTTGACGAATGAGTATGTTCTATATAGTAACGTAAATTCTATGTACATCTAGAATATTAACAGGGCCTCCCCTCTATTCGAGTACTCTGGGTAGTAAACCGGTAGTTGAATGTCTTGATTTAAAGTAAACTCCGACACAACCTTTGGAAGACACTTAGGATCTGTACTCAGGGCTGCTCTGTCCCTGTGAAAAACAAGATGAGAGACTCTACACATCAGAGCCTGCAGCTCGGAAATCCTCTGAGCGGAAGTAATAGCAACTAAAAACAACATTTTCCAAGAGAGAAAACTGAGCTCGCAACTTGCAGCTGGTTCAAAGCTAAGTTTTTCTAACACAAAAAGAAGGTCCCAAGGAGGAACAGAGTCCCTCCTGGGGGGTTTGATGTGCAAGATACCCCTTAAAAAGGTCTTGCACAAGTCCAGTTGTGCCAGAGCTTTCCCATCCTGTGGTGCATTATAATCTGAAAGCGCACAGAGATGCACCTTAATGGATAAGTAGCTGAAACCCATGTCAGACAGCGAAAGAAGATACTCTAGCACAGATTCCACCAGACAGTGGAAGGGATCCAAGGAACGGGGGGATGCCCACAAACAGAAGCGCTTCCATTTCATGGCATATGTTGCCCTGGTAGAGGGTTTTCTCGTTGCCACGAGAACCTCTGCCACCCTGAGGGATACCCCAAATCTGTTTCTGATTAAGTCTGCAGGAGCCATGCATGCAGATGCAGAGACTGAAGAGTCGGATGAACTAGGGCCCCTTGCTCCTGAGACAGCAAGTGAGTGGACAGGGGTAACAGGACCAGTGGTTCACATGCAAACTGTTGTAGCAGCGGGAACCAGATCTGTTGAGGCCAGAAGGGTGCTACCAGAATCACGTGAGCACCTTCTGCTTGCAGTTTGAGCAGTAACCTCTGCAGAAGCAGAAAAGGAGGGAATGCATACAGGAACCTCCCCGTTCGAGAGAGGGACAATGTGTCGCGTCAGTTAACACCAGGCCCTGGATCTAGCAAGCAGAAACTGGGCAGTTTGGCGCTGTGTGCCTGGAACGCAAAATGCAGGTATTTACATACATACATAGGCAATGTCGGCAGATAAGGGCCTATGACCCACCCAGTCTGCCCATTTGAGCTTGTAAGTTCCCTTTACGTTTTTCTAGAAGTCTGTTGTCCCTTACCCCTGACCTCCAGGATTCCCTTATGTCTATCCCATGCATTCTTAAATCCCGTGATTGTTTTATCCCCCACCACTTCCTCTGGCAGGGTGTTCCACTTCTCCAGCACCCTTTCTGTGAAGGAATTCTTCCTCTCGTTTCCTCTGAATCACCCTCCCTCCAACTTCATCCCATGCCCTCTAGTCCTGGAACATCTTTTTCACTAGAAACTGGTATATTCCTGCACCCTGTTCCTCCCTGTAAGGTACGTGTATGTCTATCATATCCCCTCTCTCCCTTCTCTCCTCCAGGGAGTATATATTCAAGTCCTTCAGCCTGTCCTCATAGTACTTGTGATGCAATCCTTGTACCATATTTGTTGCCCTCCTCTGAACTTTCTCCACCCTATGTCCTTACGAAGGTAAGGTCTCCAGAACTGTACACTGTACCAGATAGGGATGTGCAGGTAAGCATCCTGCATATCCAGAGCACACAGCCACTGTTCTGGCCAGAGAAGGGGCAGGAGACTCTGCAGAGAGAGCATACTGAACCTCTTGTACTCCACGAACAAGTTCAGGGAGCTGAGGTTGAGAATCGGCCTCACGTCCCCTGACTTTTTCGGGACCAGGAAGAAATGAGAATAGTACCCAGTCTCCAGAAGGGGAGGGGGGACGGGTTCTATCACCTCCTTCAAAAGAAGGTGGGAATTTCTTCCTGAATCAGAAGAAGATGCTCCTGAGAGTAAGGCGACCGGGGGGGGGGGTTTCGAGGAGGTTTTCGAAGAAACTCTATTGAGTGACCCTCTGCAATCAGCTGGAGCACCCAAGTGTCTGAAGTTATCCTCTACCATGCCCGAAAGTGGAGGGAGAAGCTCCCTCCTACCGGTTCCTCTGGAGACCCCAGAGGCTGTGGGAGAGGAAAGGAGTCAGGTGGTGAGAGGCAACATCGCGGCTGAAGCCCCCGCTGCTTTTCTGGGCGGGGGCTTGGCAGCCGGTGGGGGCCCAGCGTTTATTGGCCCGCTTTCCCTGAGGTTTCGCCTTTTGCGATTCCATCTGCGAAAGGGACGATGCTGCGTTTGAGGGGGTTTGTACATGGAGTCCACAGACTTCAGTGCAGTCCCCTTCTCCTGAAGATCGGTGATAATGTCCTTGACATCACCCCCGAACAGCACTGAACCCCGGAAAGGCGCGTCCTGGATAGCAGACTGCACTTCCGGGACCAACCTTGACACACGGAGCCAGGCATGATGCTGTAAACCAACGGCGAAAGCCGAGCTCCTACCAGCAGTGTCCACTGCATCGTACATGGCACGAAGAATGTGCTGACTGGCCGAATGTGCAGAGTGGACAAGACCAGCCACTTCCTGTTTCACCTGAGAATCAGGAAGGGAGTCCAACTTGGATTCCACCTCACTAAGAATAGTTTTCTGGTAATCCCCCATATGACCGACATAATTCAAGGCCCTAATACCCAGAGTGGAAGAAGCGAAGACCTTCTTGCCATACTAGTTCAGAAGACGGGATTCTTTGTCAGGTGGCGACGAGCTCAAATGCTTCGGGTTAGCTGACAGACCATGAGCGGCGCTAATCACGACCGAGTCAGCTCGAGGGCGAGAATTAAGGGAGTCACCACCTTCGGGAGCCTGATATAGCCTGTCCGACTTCCGGGGAAGAGGGGCTATTGCCGACAGTTGCTTCCAAATAGTGGAAACAAGGTCGGTATGAGGCTCAATCCAGGGTGGCACCAAGGTCGGAGCAGTCTCTGGCAGATCCAGGTGTGCAGCAAGTTTTTTATGCTGTGGATCCGGCTCCAAGCAGCGCCTCTGATGAACCTCCTGGATTTTGCGCAACTCTGTGAAGGAAGGATCCTTTCGGAAGGGACTTTGGAGGAGTCCTTGGCCTGGGTTTATCTGGACAGCGGGGCTCGTCGTCTGGGTCAGAACAACCGTCAGAGTCGTCTGAGGTGTCCGAGGAGGAAGAAGAGGAAGACGATGACTCCCCTCCATGGTGCGGGGCAGGAATGGACCCTTTGGGAAGCCCTCTGGGAAGCTTATCCTGCCCTGCCCTGGAACTGGAGGGCTCGCCTCTGGTATCCGGAGGTGGGGAGGGAGTCGCTCGTCTCGGACGTACGGGAACCGGGATTGGCACCGTCGCCGGGAGAAGACTCCCCACCTCTCTGGTGAGCTGAGCCTTGGCCTCAGCCCACCAGGAGGCTACAGTCTCCTTCAAATCCACCGGCGGCTGAGGGGGCGGTGGAGGAGGAAGAGGGGGATACGGACATTGAGTGTATCCATATGGCATGTATCCGTAACCGGACGGCGGGTAACCCGGCGTCGGGTAATGAGGTGCTGTGTACTGCGGCATCAGATAGGCCAGCATCGGGTACTGGGGCACCAGATACTGTGGATCCGGGTATGACGGCGTCGGATACGACTGGGTCAGATGCACAGGAACCGGGGGGTCTGCAGGGGCAGATGGCCCCGGCAGGGTGCCCAGCAGGCGGGCCTGGAACCGGAGGCCCAGTGTGGTGATGGCATCCAGGGAGGGGGATGTCGCCCGGTGTAGGCAGGACCGGCGCTGGCGTTGGGGAACCGACGTCGGGTCATCCGGCCCAGCGGGAGGGAGACCTGACGGGGTGCAGAAAGATCCTCGGCATTGCCCGGGGAAGGAGGGGAAAAAATCCTCGGGGTCAGGCTGAGGAGACCCAGGGTCCCTGGAAGGTAGCGAAGGCTGCTGGGAGCCAGGAACGGCGGATGAAATAGGGTCCAGCGTCAGCTCGGCCGCCGTCCGGTCGTTGGGCAGCCCAATGTCAGACTTATCGGCAGAGTCCGGGCGGAAGTCGGAGGAGCTGACGTCCGACTTAGCGGACCAGTCACCCGAGGCAGGCCGTGAAGGTCTGTCTGGCGGAACAGGGGCCATGCGCCGCCACGAAGGGTCGAGCGACTCAGCGTCAGTTTCTGGGCGGGCGGAGGAGCTGACGTCCGGCTTACCGGAGCCACTTGCACCAGCAGGCCGCACGGCAGTCTTATCGGGGGTAAGGGGCCTCAATAGCCCGGTGGCGCCGAAGAGCGAGCCAGGCAGGCGGGACCTCGCAGTCTTGGAAGCCTCCAAGATGGCCGTCGTGGAAGTTACCTGTAACACGGCGACTCCAGCCGAAGTCGCGGTGGACGAGGAGCCCCGGTCCCGATGCTTCTCCTTATCCTTCTTACGATGGCCTTCGGGGGAAGAAGAAGCCTGACTAAGCTTTCTCAACTCCTTGTCCATGGAGGTCACTTTCTTTTTAAGGATGTGGGTCTCCAGGGACTGCTGCCTCCGTCTGCTGGTGGCGGCGCTGAATTTCAGGCAATGTTGGCACTTCTACACCTGATGATCTGGGCCCAGACAGAAGAGACACTGGTAATGGCCGTCCTTGTGCGGGAGCTGGGTGCCGTACGAGTTGCACTTATTCTTGTGCTCAGAGGGTGTAGGGGACGACAGACACCACCAAAAAAGTAAATTATTTATCGAATTAAAATTGAGAAAAAAACGATGGTAGAACTACCGAAGACAGGCTGACGAGCATTGAACTTTACCGTGAGGCGTTGACACGAGCTAACGGCAGGAAAGAACTGGAAGGCGGGCGGGGGGACCACCCCCTTTATAGTGACGTTGCATGACGTCGGTCACCTGACGTGGGGGCGGTCCCCCACCAGAGACTGCTAGCTAGAAATTTTTCCATGGCGTCCTGACGCCTGCCGGCATCAGTCCTATATGTAATTACCTACTGCAAGAGCCCTCTCGAAATAAGAACTTAGCTGCTTAGGCTGTCGAGACTTGTCATGAGCAGCCGCTATGACGATCGAGTCGGCCTGAGGGTGTTCCGCCAATAAAGGCTCATCCCTCAGCGCTCTATATAGCCTGTCCGATTTTTTGGGAACTGCGGGACTGTGGCGGGATGCTTCCACGTGATCCTCATGAGGTCTTGGAATGTATCCAATAAAGGAGGCACTACTAATAGCTTAGGCTCCTTTTGCCTCGGGTACCTAGCCAGTCTCCGTTGCTCCGGATCCAGGTCCTCCGTCTCCCATTCACTGGAGGCCTGGATGTGCTGCATGACGTCCATAAAGGTGGGATCGTCAGGTGGCAAACGAGGAGTTTCTTTATCATCAGGATAACCTCCAACTCCTGAGCGGGACTGGTCTGAAGAAGACGACGAAGACCGGCTCCTACTAGGATGGGGGAGGCTGAACCATACCTGGAAGGACTTCCCTCCTTGGAGTATTGGTCACTATCCGACCGAAGTCGGCCATGGGACTGATGTCGGCGCAGGGACAGATGACTGAGCAGAGACTGGTGCCTGTCTCAAGAGCGGCAACGGCTGGAAGAGCGTCCACACCTGGTAGAAGACCTATGGTGGCTGTGAGACTTGCTCCGGAAACAGCTGGAAGACCATGAGCGGTGCTGTTGGCGATCCTCAGACCTGGACCAGCATCTGACCACCGGGGGGTAAGCAGGACTTGGAAACTTTGTGTTGCTCTTCCTGAGGTTCAGTAGGAGACTTTGAGGGCAGAACCCCAGTGTCTTGATGTCCGGCAGGTCAGGGACCGGTGTCGGATCCGGCTTTGGGGGAGCAATGTCCTTTCTGACCTGGCTCCATCAGAAAGAAAAGAGCTCCGTGAGCTCTTCTTCATTGAATACAGAGGCCGCAGCCCCCTTCAGGAGAATCGGTGAAGCCAGAAGATCTGGAAGGGCCTTGTGAGAAGAATCTGAAAAAGTGCCCTCTGGAGTGGAAGACCTCGGGCCTGGCGACGGTACCGTGACCGGTGCGGGCTCTTCTTGAGGTTGGACGGCCTTAGTATCTGTGGCCGGTGTCTTGTCCGTGGCCGGCTCAGGCTTTGCCGACTTTGAGGGGTGGGACCCCGAAGGGGTCTTAGCCAGAGGGTCCCGTTCCTTGGTCAGCGACTTCTCCAACGCCACGGGTAAAGCTGTGACAGAGGCCTTCTTCAGCAGGGCCTAGGAATGTGCCAAAGTAGAGGCCTTAGAAGCATCCGCCGAGGCTGTAAAGACACGCAGCAGCATGACCTTCACCTCAGCCGGAGCTTTTTCAGAGGCAGCCCCTGCCGAGCCCGACGTCGGTGTCTTGGCAGGAGCGGAAGACTTCGTCTTTTCCTCGTGCTTGGAGTGGCACAAACGGTTGGAACTGCCCGAGCCTGAAGATGAAGCCTTCTTGTGGGCAGAACGCGTCCTGGTCCACTGGTGGGACCGGCTATGATCCTTCTCATGGGACTTATGATGGGATTTGTCACGATGCTTGGCCTTTTCCCCAGGAGAGCTCTGCATGACATTCACCTGCTTTTCTAAAAGGTGGGCTTTCAGGGCCTTCATGTGCCAGATCCTAGTCCTACTGGTGAAGCCCTTGCAGATTTCGCAGGCTTGAAGGTCGTGGTCTGGGCCCAGGCAGAAGACGCAGGCTTCATGGCCGTCCTTCGATGGGATCTAGCGGCCACAGGTACATTTGGTCTTCAGGCCAGAGAACAAGTCAGACAACGAAAAGACATACAATGGAAACCACTTGATGGAACAGGAGAAATTCGAGGAGAACGATGGAGAAAAACAAGAAAAACTACAAATTTTTAGAAATTTCGCTATAACTGTTGAAAAACACGTGCTAAGACTTCCCGTTGAGAGCGGGTCTGCGGAGGGAAAGAACTGAGATGAGCTGGGGACTGCCCCTTTTTGTAGCATGACCGACGTCGGAGGGTGGGCCATGCTAGGTACTGCTAGCTAAGTTTTTTCCGGTGGGTCCTAAGGCCTGCGGCATTAGTCCTAATAGTAATAGCCTACTGCAAGAGCTCCCACTCTCAGTAAGATCCTAGGATATCCTGCCTCCCAATCCACCATCTGTAATTCCTTGAGTGGCACGAAATTGCAAAAATCAAAGCCCCTCTCCTCTCTGCCTCACTCCATTCCAATTTACACAACAGTTAAATGGCATAATGTTTTCTCCTTCCCGAACCCCAAACATGCATTTATTGTAGGTGACCTACCCACGGTCTCAGTCTCCCGGAGGACCCAGAGAGAGAGAGAGAGATCTCCAGTAGTTTTATGACACTTGCAGCCGCAGATGGCAAATGCTGCTGGCAAGCGAACTTGAATCAGAATGGGGTGAAGACAGGCGTTCTATGATGATGTCACAACTTTGTACTGTGCTGGCCCCTAATAGATGAGCATGTGTAACCCAGCAGCAAAAACTAGCACAGTGACAATGTTGAATGACACAGAAATCATGTGTGGAAAGGGTTGATCTTAAAGCCATGAGACTCATTCTTAATCTCAGTTTGTTTAAAGTAGTAGTACAGAATCCTACTGTAAGAAATGTTTTGGTCTTATTCAGCAGCTTAAGTGCACTAGACTACCAAATGCCTATTTTCAGGTTCGACCTGGAAGGTTACAACAAAGACGCCATTTGGCAAACAGTAACAAGTGCCATATGTAACCTTAGGCACGTGTTGCTAGTAAAGTACAAGTCTACCAAACCGCTAAGGTTCTAGAGGAATTAAATGTAAGGTAAACATCAGGTTATAAAACAAACATCAGGGAAGCAACTGTAGGGAGTAGAGTGAAGCAAGCATTGTCCTAAAGAGCAACATAAGGTCTAGAGCAATTACGTAGTCTACAGCTGTGAAAAACAGCTCTGGACAGGAGCATGTCGATGCCTTGAAAAGGTAATTACAGAATGCTCCAGATATGCAATGTACTGGTACATACATTTCGACTTGCAGACATGCCTGAAAATTTGATTTTGTAAATCTTTTTTTGGATTTTTTTTTTCAAACATTAAAAACCCAGTTATATAATAAATATTGATTTGTGATTATCCTGCAAACCACCCCCAATTTGTTCTCGAGGTATACGAGGTCATCACAAACATCGTGTGTGTAAAAATAGGAAACTTACTTACCTGTAATTCTTAATCTTCCATAGTGATCTCCTCCAGACATACACTTTTGGACTTCAGGGTATTAAACAAGTGAAAAAAACTGATCAGCAGGGTTACGCAAGACAGTGCTACTCAGCTGTGAAAATGTACACAGTATTTGGCACAGATGGATTAGCAAAATTAAAAAATAAAATATTTTATCTAGGTCTACTGTGCCATGAACTCGCTCCAAAAAAAAAAATTAGTAGTCTATTGCTATGTATTTCTGGAAATAATTAGCACCACCCCCTATTTTGCGTAACATTTTGCTATGTTGCACCAGCTATTTAATGGATTTGGTACCAGAGGCATACAGACCACATGGGAATCTAGAACTTTACAGTCATCGGCACCACATATGGTGCTGATGCATGGCATCATGTCGGTATATAAACAGCATCCTTGGCCTTACACACCGTAGCACATTTAAGCTGTCTAGAGCAGCCAAGAGGGAGAAGAAATAAGATCAATAGGAAAGAAAACATAAAAGGAAAAAAACTAAAGATATCCTAGACCGAGGCGCGTTAAAGTGAACAAAAATTTAAAAGAGGAACTGCGAAACCAGTGGTATAATAACCAGAAGGTAACAAATCCTAAGTAAAACTCTGGGAAAAAAACTCTGCTGCCCAGCCTACAGACAGAAAAAACAACAGAAACACTAGATTAAGCCGCCTTCTGCTATATACAGCACGTGCATGTGTCATGTACTGAAGCACACTAACATTCCAAGATTTATTTATTGATTTGTTAAGCGGGTAGGTGCACTGATCCGAAGACCTTTTTCAGGCATGGCTGGGAGAGACTGGCACATACAATGGTAAAATACAGGCAAAACCTACAGCAGGAATCATACAAGGATCATGACAGGAAATCCAGGACAAGACAGGCTGAATATTACAATGGTGGTGTAAATAAATATAGGCAAAATTAGCACCATACACATCTAACAATACATGAAAACAGGATAAGGTAGCAAAATCATGTAACAATAGGATATGTAAACATTAGCTGAGCCTGCAACATCCGGTGGGACACAAAGTCCGAGAGGAATAACTTTCAGACAGAAACTCAGCCGATTATTCAGGACAAGAAAGATAATCTATATTTCTGGGGCCATAACACAATACGGCTCGTAACAAAGGTGCTTCAACCAACCAAGCATGGAAACACAAATACCGTATTTCATCGAACAGAAGCCACCCTCAAATACAAGCCATAGGTCATAATGAATACCTTTAACAGAAGCCACCCTCAAATACAAGCCATGGCATCTAGTCACGGCTGTTGTCAGTGCTCCAGATAAGGTGACTACTGGTCTGCTTAACTCACCAATGTTTAAGAAATACTTTTCAATAATTTTTTTGATACGTACAGATACTAATTTCAATCCTTGGAAATGCTTGACAGATACGTTTTTTCAAAGTTTAAAGCAGTTTTAACTCATCAAAATAATATTTTGCTCACCCAATATCAAAAATGGTGAGCACATTACTCTTGCATGATAATGTTTATATTTTAATATAGGGCAAAAAAAGCATTGCACCCCTCCTCCAAGTGACCATTGTTTTCCATCAGTGGAGAATTTCTCAAAAACAAGCTTCCTGTGATACCTTAATGTGGAAAAAATGGCTTTGCAACCTGACACAACAGTGAAACACTACAAAAATACGGTAGTAAGGGGACTGACGAGAGTTCATTAATGTTTAAAGCTCATTTTCTGTTTCACAGTGTCCATTTTGTTATGGTGCAAACCTCTGCCATAGCCATGCAATGGCAGGTGTGAAGCAACATAACGTCAGGCTGAAAATAGTGAAAAATAGGATGATCCCAGTGGTGGGCACTTTTGGAAGACTATGGTTCATTTGTGAGTCCCACAATCCTTCATAGGAACTGGCTGGTGGCATTTGCGCAGCCCTGCCCCATCTTGCTGGCTGATCCCAGAGCAGCACAGGTGTAGTCTGTGACAGCATGCACTTGACAACCCTCCCGACCGATGTAAGGGTGCAATCGTGACAACCCTGATCATGGGGGCTGGGGACAGGAAACCAACATGGGGGAGAGAGAAAACGAAAAAGCAAATACCGCCAAACTAATGCTGCCAAGCCTTACAGCACAATGTGCAGGTGTTTAAAGAGCTACTATACTGTTTAAAACTAATGTTAGTTTTTAAAAGCTGTTAAAGGGACACCGTCCATAACTTTTGCATCATATTATTTTTAGCTGAAAACCTACACTTTATGATTGCATACCTTTTCTAAAACTCTTTGATAATGCTTATTCTTGTGTTTGCTTCTTTCTAAAGTGTAACTGAAATACATGATAATGGTGAAATTATACCCAAATTTGTTTTGTTTCAAATCCTAGATTTACTCTTCTTGTATACTTCCTGAACATTAGGAACACCCTAAAACAATGCAGCCACTTCTGATGCTGGTTACTGTCACATTAAATAAAACACTGTTGATAAGACTGCTTTTTATCTCTGCAAATATTAAATGCATTTAATTTAAAACTTGTGCCCTTAACTGATGTTTATTATGCTTATTTTGATATGAAGCAGACCGATAAATGTAAACTCGCTCAAATCCATGATGCAGTGTTCCAGAAAAGGTGAGTACCATTCTATTTTAATCACTTTTTTAAGGAAATACTCTTCAAAAATGTTTTTTTTTTTTAAAGGAAAACAGTTGATATGGTAGGGCCAATGATTTTCCATGATTGCAGAATTGCGGACGGAATCACGGAAAACAGCCATTTGTCTCGAAATGCACAAAATCTGCAATTTGCGTTTCTCCAGAGACCTAAAATGGCAGACGGTAAATCAGGTGCTAGGGAAAAATTAAAAATAAAAGATCAGCACTGGTGTTGCTTGATTTTAAATCTTTCACTTGTCTTAGGTCGCTGCTCTGACACCCTCACTCCACCCGAAGCAAATGTCAGTCAGAGTCCCACTACTCCAGCATGGTTGATCACTGAAATGGAAATCAGTAATCGTGCCGGCCCAGTGGCACGGAGGGTTGAGGCACTGGATGCCACACCTCGCGCTACGCCGGCAACCCAGGTTCAGTAATGGACCTGGGGAGCTGGGGCTGGCGGGGGAGGGAGGATTGAGCATCCCTATGGATGCTCTCCTCCGTCAGGGTGGGATACCCAGGACGTAGCGTCATCATTCCATAGAGGAATTCGGTGGAAGCACCGATTCCTGAAAGGGATGGGCGACTCCTACTCAGGGGTTGGGGAGGGGGGACGGCGCATGAAAGGTCTGTGCGTCAGCACGTTACCTCTCGGAACGTAGTCCCAAGCGCTGGCGTCCCCAAGGGATGTGCCAAAAGTTAAGGGGAAAATCACCCTCGTGGTCCTGGATGACGGCCCCTCCACTCAGACCGTCACACCAGACAAGACCCCACTGTGCAGGAGGAAGGAGAGGAGGCACTCTAGGGGCAGATCTAGGGGACGGCAAAAGAGCATTGAGAGGCCCGAAGAAGTAGGACCAAGAGGGTAGGAAATACCAGGAGGGAGAAAAAAGAAAGTATAAAAAAAAAAAAAGAAATGGAAATCAGTAATCGTGAGTAGATGATAGCATAGTCTAGGTGCTGTCGGCCAGTGCCGGAGTTCCGAAGGTCTTTCAGTGACTGGATTATAGAACTTATGGCATAACAATTAAGCTTTTTGTAGTGTTTGAAGAGATCCTACTTATTTTTGTAAGTCCCATGATCTTAAAACATGGCGGGTGCTGCGGGGTGCCATCTATTACAGTGCGGCTCATTTGTACTGAAAAGCATACATGCCAATCGTGCGGAGCTGTACTGTAAGAGGAGATGTCGCGCGGCACGCGCCACGTTTTAAGATCGCCGGACTTAGAAAATGTTGCAAGAAGGACCACTTAAAAAAAAAAAAAAAAAAATGTTTTTGAACTGCGAAAAGCTTAATCGTGGGGTTAACAATTTGGGGGTGGGGAGTTTACAATATTAACAGTTTTCCTTTAATGAATACAAATACTCATTCCCACACATGTACATGCTCCATACGCTGCTAAAGGGTGCTTCATAACACTATTACTGCTTCAAAAGGAGTATTTAATAAGATTTAAAACAGTTTTCCTCACCTAATTGTACAAATCGGGAGTAAATTACTGTTGCCTGCCAAAATTACCTGGAGCACTTTCAGGATGTGTAATTTTATTTATAGCACGTCTGCAATACAAGCTGCCCTTAAACACAAGCCACAGTTCTGTTTGATAAAATACGGTACACCTTGTATAACTGCACAGTACCTACTTCGCCAGATACAACCTATGAGCCGGCAGGCGATGCAAGGCGCACACCTAGTGCACAGTGGCATATACAACATGCGCAATGAATCCATCAGGGTCTAAAGTCAGAGGAGGAAACTACAGAAGGAGGGCTTTGTGTGGCTCTATGGAGGGAACACCCTAGAAGAGCAAGAGCTGCTGGTCTGTAACTTTCCTATGTTCTATGAAGTAATCTTCTCCACAGCACCACACACTTTTTATTTATTTCGTATTCTGGAAGACACCTTTGAGCGTTGCCCATCTGCAAAGGTTCCACGTCAGGGAGGTACAGACAGATAACATTATGAAAATATTAATACAAAATAAATAGCAACAACGCAGATGTAAACAAAACAGCAGCACACAGCATTTTGTCAGATTGAGTATTGATTATTTACAGGTTGTCTGAGCACAGGAATACATATGGTGCACAATGAGAGGAGGTGTGTAGGATAGAAGAGAGTAGTCAGAAGGCATTGGGGAGGAGAGGAGCAGTGGGAGTTAGTAGAGAGGGGAAAGGGTGACTAGAATGAGCAGAAATTGGGGAAGGTGATAGTAGGGGGTGGGTGGTGAGGGAAGGTGGTGGGAGTGGAAGGTGAATAGTGGAGGGGTTGTGGGAGTGATAAGATGATAGGAGGAGGGAGGTGGGGAGTAGAGAGGAGGGAGGTGGGGATGGGAAGGAGGGACAGGAGGTGAGGAAGAGAGAGAATGATGGGGGTATTTTGTCTTGTGCATGGACGGGGGTTGAAAAATTAGGTAGCAGGTGAAAGTTGTGCACTTTTGAGACAAAAAAGTGACCCAAACCAGCTACACTGCTCACTGCTGCTAGGGATGCATCTTAAAAGTCACTTGGTGTAGGCAAGAGTGGGTCTCCAGAGTGGTTATGCTGATCTGAATGCAATAAATTAATGGACTGTAGGAAAACACTGGGTCACGTTCAGGCACTTCTGCGGTACACTGGTCGGAACAAACCATGGGTTCTACCCATAGTCGATACTTTTAGATTGTAGCAGGCTGGGAGGGGTTTGCGTTTAAGCCAGCATGACGTGCTGTCCAACTTTGTAGGAAACAATGCCGAGCCACCAAAGGAGGCATTGAGGATTTTGGCACGGTCCTCTGGGGAAGGGGTAGTAGCTCTAAACCAGAAAGGACATCTGAGGGTAACAGCTGATGCAACAGAATGCACTGCTATATGGAAAGCATTACAGGCTGTTCTTAGTTAGTGGTCGTGGACTCTTGTCCTTTGAGAACAGCATCTGGGATACAGGACTTGATGGGGGAGTCAGGCAGGCTCATAATTGACAAAATAGTTCAGATACAGCAACCAGCACAACAGCACTAGTGTTAATGGGGGAAGCTTTGATGGAACTGAGCTCCCTTCTGATAATGCTGGTAAGGGCATGTGGGCCTACAATGGAGGCAGAGTCACATCTCCCACCAAACTTTAGTATCTGAACATCAGCTGGGCCAGCGACAGAGAGATGAAGCAGTCCAAGACTTACCCTCATGGGGATGAAACCGTGATCTGGACCAGGAAGGACACTTAGAATGACATGGACACTCAGCTGAAGAGGACTTTTTTGACTCCTCTTGACAAACTGTGTTTGTCCTGTAATAGCAACAACGTGGCCCCATAGTGACAAATCTGGAAGCGGGAGACACTGGGGAAAACGAAGCTGTCTGCCTGGCATTCTCCATTTTCTGCTGGAAGTTCCCCAAAGCTTTCCTGCAGCAGCTCCTCATGGCCTGGTTAAAGCCCTAACAAATGGTGCAGGATTTCACATCACGCAAAAGGCCCAGGCAGCGAACAAACAGCATCAGCATCGTCACAAAATAACTTCACTCCGCAATGGCAAAGGTGAAAAAGAGGAGGTTTCTGCGAAGGTGCTGATGACAGCATGCAACAACAATATAAAGAAAGCAGTATAACAAAATAGGTTTTATTTCCACAGAAATCAACAAAGGACTTTTCTTCAATCCTACGAGTGGCTGACAGCAGCAGATTAAGCCAAAGAAGGGGTGGTGGTGCTGCCCCCACTATAGAGGGACGATCCCAGCACAGCACCATTTTCTGAGTGGTCCTGATGCCAGCAATTTATAGTTCCAAAGGCGTGACTCTATGGAGGGAGAAATCCTTGAAGAAGATCTGCAGGTTCTATCTGTGGCATCTCCTGATCTGTATGGGCAGAAAACTTTCTGTAAGCAACTTGCTTGTTCAAAACTCAAAAATCAAGGATGGGGCGAAACCCATCTGCCTTTTTCAGCACTAGGAAGTATCTGGAGTAGAAGCCTGGATTCTGTTCCAGAAAGGGCACTGAGTGAATCACACTCTTCTTCCTGAAGGATAGCCAAGTGATCGATCCAGTGGATAGTGGCAATGCCTGGAGGGTGTCCGGGTGGGGTGGGTGGGGGAGACAAACTCCAGTGCATAACTTGAGCAAATTATTTCCAGTACTCATCTGTTAGAAGTGGTGCTCTTCTGTTGGGGAGGAACACTGAGATTCTGCACTTTACCAGCTGACCAGCTCTGCCACTCCCCTTAGGGGCCTTATCGGGGGAACCCATTTACTGCTGCTGCTGTAAGCCCCAGCCCATGCCCCGGAAGGGGCAGGAGCCCCTACATAAGCAGTCCCCACCTCGATAACCTGGGGTGCGGTCAGAGGGATTGCAGATTATGGCAGAATGTTTTCATTCAATGTAGCCTCCAGTGTGGGGGATAAACAGTTTGTGTTTCCAAAAAGAGTTTAGCAATGACTGTTGCACATCAGGACAAAACCAGCAACTCTGAGTCAGGAATGTCTGTGCATGCAGATTCCAGAAGCAGCAGCCTGGCATAAGCAACAAATACTCGCCAGCTTCCAGGAACTGGGCTACACACCGTTTAGCCTCCATTTTGGCCAAGCCCCGAGGCAGATTATGCACAGTTTTGGATATGGATTTCCACAGGCAATTATGGTACTTCCAATACGCATTATAATGTTGCAATTCGTGAACCACACACAGCTGAAGCAAAAGCCCCTTTCCCCATGATATCCAGTTTTCTGGACTCATCTGGGGGGTCTGCTGCTCACGTGCAGAGTCATCTTAGACCTGTCGTGGGCAGCCATGATTACCAGAATCCACCTTGGCCTATAAGAAATAATGTTTCTTCTTCCCAGGGATCAGATACCGTTTGTTTGCCTTCCTTGGGATGTCTGGCACGGTACTAGACCTATGCTATGTTACCACAGTGGCATCTTCTAATGCTGGAAAAATGGGAGCATCATCACTATAGTGGTAGATGGGACCTCCAGAAAAATCACAGAGATTTGTTCTGGAAGAAGCTTCTCCCTTCACAGAGAACTACAAAGTCCTTATCATGGTTGAAAGGAAGTGTTTTTAGGAGAATACCCAAGTGTATAACACACGGTGTCCACACTGTCAGAAGAAGCAGTGGACCCTGAAGAGTGTCTGTCTGGTAACACCTTTTCCTTCCCTCCTCCGTGAATTCAGGGTAATACTCCTCTTCTTCACAGGCAGGCAAAGCGAGTTCCTGAAGGGTAACAGGACCAGTTCTGGGGCAGGAGGCAGAACAGGCTTTTCCACCACTGAGGGCTGCAGCATAACAGGCAGGCCTGTACCAGTGCTGGAGATGACCATCAATACAGAGAACTAGGCCCAAATGACAACGGGCACAGCCATGGAGATTGACACCAATGTTGGCGCTGCCGAACTAGGGTTCAGGGATGGCAAGTTCTGTGGTACCCTAGAAGCCACAGTCTGCTTCAGCACAGCTGACAGTAGTCTGTGTACCTATCCACCCTGGGTTCAGACAGTTCAATGGCTTAACCAAGAGTTGGCACAAGGTGCCAAGCATCACTCTGGCCTTCCTGTCATGGCTACGGGGACTCTGACCAAAGGGTTGGCGAATGGTAGTGCCATTTCACTGATTCTGACCCAAGCCTACAGCTACATTGCTACACCTGCATTGTTGCCTTTCCTGGAGGTGTGCTGCCGCAGCTCTGTTAATGGGGCAGTTTCTGGCATAGTGTTTTTACCTTTAGTCTATGTAGGAGAAGGTGCATCAATTGTGACTGTATGCTTATTCTCCATACTTTATTGTAGAAATTACTCTGGTGATGACTTCTTGCATCTCTATGTAGCTTGACTGACCCCTTGGCAAACTAGGTCCCTTGGCAAATTGGGCACCACCACACATTGTGACTGGAATCAAGGCAGTTAACGCAGTGATAGGAAATCTTGTTACTGCAACGATGCTTGCGAAAAAATGGTGCCTTCAGCGATGGTTGACTTAACAGCATACCTCATCAAGAAACAATCAAAAGTGACCCCGAAGGACAGCTTCACAGTACGTGTAGCACAGACATGAACAGAGTTGACAAGAAAATATCTTCCACTGCGTAGCAACCTACAACAAAGAACTAGTCTTCACTGGTCCAATGTGCACTTGACAATGAGCAACACAGAACTGAAGTGGTTGGGGCAGCCAACATTACAAAGGCGAAGCCAAGGCATCGGATGTCATACTTAGGGGCACACAGAGACGTGGGCAGCCACCAGCTCTGAAAGGCCTCCTGCGAGACATTGACACCGCTGGCTTAAAGTCCAGTAAGAATAGCTCCATGGAGGAGATGCTCTCCAAGAGGAGTCCCTTTTCAGCCATGTGCTGAACCACCACATCTTTTCGGACTGAAACACTTTTGCCAAGCACCATGGTAATGCTCACTGGTTTGTAGTTTCCTGGGTTTGACCTTGCCCCCTTACTTTGCCAAGTATCACGGTAATACTCACAGGCCTGTAGTTTTCTGGGTTTGACCTTGCCTCCTTCTTGACTAGAAGGATGATATCGGCTGATTTTCCAGTCCTCAGACACTATCCCAGCTGTAAGGAGTCCTGACAGAGATCAGCGAATGGCCCAGCCAGAACCCCTTTCATGTGAACTATTACTCTTGGGTGCATCCCACTAGGATCCTGGGAAATTCCAGGATTCCTAGTATAGAAACATAGAAGATGATGGCAGAAGGGGGACCTGTGGTCCATCGAGTCTGCCCAAGCAAGGTATCCTGGGACCTACTGTGCACTGGTGTTCTGTCCTCCTAGACACCCAGCCTAGCCCTTTCCAGTGCCATGTGTTTGTTCCCAATACTTGTCCCATCCATGCTTAAAGCTTGATACTGACTTTGCAACCACCACCTCGAGGGGTAGTTTATTCCAAGGTTCCCCCACCCTCTCTGAGAAGCAATACTTTCTGATGTCCCTCTTTAACACGCCGCCCTTCAATTTCTACTCATGCCCTCTTGTGGTAGAACTGATGCTCCTGGTAAATAGCTGTGCTTCTGGAACCTTGTTGATGCCGTTAAGCAACCTGAAGGTCTCAATCATATCTCCCCTCTCCCTCCTAGTCTCTAGTGAGTACAATTTCAGAGCCCGAAGTCTCTTCATAGGTAATTTTCCTGAAGGCCATGTATCATTTTTGTTGCCCTTCTCTGGACTACTTCCAATCTACCAATGTCCTTTCTTAGGTGAGGCCTCCAGAAAGGAAAATTACATACCTACCGTAATTCTTGATCTTCTTGGACGAGTCTCCACCACTCATTCACACTAGTGGGGATTAGCGCCGGAGGCACTAAGACCCATCGGGAGCAAACTTTTTGCTGGAGGGTCGGCGCGAGACACGGCGCCGCGAGCAGCGGCTCGAGCGGTAATGACCATCTCGGCGACGACCCTCCAACCGCCTCAGTACCTTTTTTACCAAGGAGGTGCAGCACAACTAACGTAAACAGTAAACCCAACATTAAAAAACGGACATAAGATAGTCCGTATGACCCGTGTAAGAAGGGTCAGCAAAGAAGTCCTCACGGCCTAAAGACTTGAGGGAGTGAAGACCAATACAGCAGTGAGCTTGGGGATGGAGGGTGGGCGTGTGAATGAGTGGTGGAGACTCGTCCAAGAAGATCAAGAATTACGGTAGGTACGTAATTTTCCTATCTTCCTGGACATAAGTCTCCACCACTCATTCACACTAGTGGGAGAGTACCAAGCTGATAATCCCCCAAAAGGGCGGCAGGAGAGCCAGAGCTCACGCGTCTAAGATAGAAGCCCATTAAGGATAGTTCTGCCGAATGCGGAATGTCGCCTAGCATGAACATCCAGTGCATAGTGCTTAACGAAGGTATGCACTGAGCTCCAGGTATAGCGTGCATATATCTGCAATTAGAACATTGCGACCTCCGCTAGGGATGCCGCCATCACTTAGTAGAGTGAGCGACGCCTACCTTCTAATTTAACTTGAGCCATGGAATAGCAGTGACGAAGGCATGCCATCAACCATGAAGAGATGCATCTAATAGCGACAGGTTGACCCAGCCGGGTGTCGCTGAAAGAAACGAACAGTTGCTGAGTCTTATGAACATCCTTGGTTCTATCTAAATAGAACCGCAAGGCTCTCTTAACATCCAAGGAATGAAGAGCTCGCTCCCTTCATTTTGGAAATTAGAGTAAGCGGAAGTACCAGAGGTTGGTTTAGATGGAATTCTGACACAACCTTGGGAAGAAATTTAGATGAGCACGGAGAACTACCTTGTCTTTATGGAATACAGTATAAGGAGGGTCCGTAACCAGGGCATGTATCTCAGAGACCCCATGGGCTGAGGTAATGGCCACCAGGAAGGCAGTCTTCCAGGTAAGAAATTTTAGCTCACAGGTAGCTAAGGGTTCGAAGGCTTCCGAGTGAGCATGTCCAGCACCAGGTTAATGTCCCAGGCTGCAACTGGACGCTAACAGGGGTCTGGTATGGAGAATCCCTAAGAAATCTCTTCACTATAGGTAACTGAGCCAGAGTAAAGGAAGAAACCGCTCATGGAACGCTGAGATGGCACTAAGGTGAACTTTAACTGTGGAGTACTGAAGACCTAAGTTTGACAGGTCCAAAAGATACTCCAGAACCTTGCCAGGAGGACAGGAAAAGGGATTCCAAGAGGATTTTGCACACTAGAGAGAAAACGCTTCCATTTGAAGCGACGTTGGGTGGCTGGCTTCCGAGCAGCCAGAAGGATGTCTGAGACTCTACGAGACGTTGAACCGATTCACTTCTATCTCTTCAGGAGCCAAGCATGAAGGTGAAGTGATTTCAGGTTGGGATGGACCAACGAACCCTGAGTCAAAAGACTGATTTGCAAAGGAAGTGGTCTCGAGAGGCTGCCAACATACTGTTGAGTAGAGGAAACATAGTTGCCGAGGCCAGGAAGGAGCAATGAGAATCATCTTGGTCCCCTGAGACTCGAACTTGAGGAGTACTTCTGGATTAGAGGAAGCGGTGGAAAGGCGAAGAAAGCGCTTTGTCCACCGCAGCCTGAACGCATCCTGACAGAAAATGCCAGGCCCTGGATTTCTGGAGCAGAAGAGAGGCAGTTTTATGCTGAGTGGGATGCAAAAGGTCCAGGTCTGGAGTCCCCACTCTTGAACAGGGACCGAGCTACGGCTGATCGAGAGACCACTGTGAGGGTCTGCCTCCGCTCTGCTGAGGTGATCTGCTAGGTCGCTTTGTATACCTGGCAGATAAACCGCTTGAATCAGAGACTTGTGCTCCAAGCACCACTCCCACACCCTCATTGCTTCCTGCAAAGGATAAGAATGAGCACCGCCTTGCTTGTTGATGTAATACATCACTGCTTTGTTGTCCGCTTGAAGGAGAATGTTCTTGTGACAAAGGACATCCTTCAGAGCTCGGATTGCATAGAGGACCGCCTCATCTCCAGGACATTTATGTGGAGATGAGTTTCAACTGAGTCCATACACCTTGAGTGTGGAGGAGAGACAGTGAGCTCCCATCCCATTAGCGATGCTCTGTGGTGATGGAGATCTGATGATCCGGGGAGCAAAGGGAATCCTTCCAGGAGATTGCTTTCTTGAGACCACCAGGTGAGAGACCTCAAGGGCCCGCCACCTTGATGGGATAAGACTGGGGTGAGAGGTCGGGGACCACTGAGTGGAGAGCATCCATTGGGTGGTTCTCATGTGCAGTCGGGCCAGAGGGACAGTGAAGACCGAGGACGCCATGAGACCCAACATGCGTTGCATCGAGAGAGCTGTAACCGATTGGTTCTCCCTGATGTAACGGGCCATTCAAGGATGTCGAGTCTTCTGTCCTCTGGAAGGAAAGCCTCGCTGAAGAGGTGTCTAGAAGCGTCCCTATGAAAAGGAGCCTCTGGGAGGGTTGCAGTTGAGATTTTTTCAAATTCAGCAGAACTCCCATGGACGTGAGAAGACAGAAGTCGCTTGCACGGCTTCCAAAGTCCCTTGGCCGGAAGGGCTTGCTAGAAGCCAATCGTCCAGGTAGGGAAACACCGAGTCCGACTTTCCTGAGATGCGCCAGAACTGCACAACACTTTGTAAAAACTCGGGCGCTGAGGATAGCCCAAAGGGCAGGACTCTGAACTGATAATGCTGACCCAAAGCTACAAACCTGAGGAACTTATGTGGGTCGGTGGACGGGATATGCTGGTAAGCATCCTGCATATCCAGAGAGGCAGCCAGTCGTGTTGATGCAGCAAGGGTAACAGGGTACCTAGGGAAATCATCTTGAATTTCTCCTGGGGAGGAATTTGTTTAACTTTCTGAGGTCTAGAATGGGGCGATCCCCAGATTTCTTTTGGAACCAGAAAGTAATGGAGTAGAACCCTGTGTTTTGGAGATGCGGGGCACCAGTTCTATTGCCCTGTTGTTCAGAAGGCCCTGGATCTCCGCGGTGAGGAGGTCTGACTGAGAGGCCGACAACC
Source organism: Neoceratodus forsteri (assembly GCA_016271365.2). Classification (NCBI taxonomy): domain Eukaryota; kingdom Metazoa; phylum Chordata; order Ceratodontiformes; family Ceratodontidae; genus Neoceratodus; species Neoceratodus forsteri. The sequence goes on from CM028136.1 coordinate 41,849,675, forward strand.
TGGGTTGTCGCCTGGGAGGACAATTCGGGGTTTCAAGAAATTGAGAGAATAACCTCGCGAATTATCCGGGGGACCCATTTGTCCGGTTATGGACTTCACTGGTTGTAGAAGTACATCAGGACGACCTCCCACCGGAGGAGAAAGTTCCACCTCGGGCAGAGTGGATGGAACTTGGGCCAACGACTCATAAGGTAGCGCTGGGAGCTTTAGGTCCCTGCGCGCTTTCTGCTGCCTTCTTTTGAGGTTGGGCAGGTTGGCTTTATGGAAGCTTCCCTGCCTCTGCCTCGAAGGACTGACGACTATGAAACTGACGCCTGTTCACATGCCCCCAGAGGGGCAGGCGGAGGTCTGGCCAACTTAATGGCCGATCTAGTCTTCTGAGTGGCCTCTAGGCTTGCTCCACCTGAGGGCCAAAAAGAAAGGAGCCATCAAGCAGCAGCGCCATCACCTGCTGCTGAGCATCATTCGTGAAGCCAGAAGTACGCAGCCAGGAATGGCGCCGGTACAAATCCCGCTGGCTGCTGAGCGAGAAGCAGTGTCGAAAGCGCCCATGGCGGCTTTGACCTGTTGGTTATTGGACTCAATACTCTAATAACGGTCAGAAGAAGCTCTGACTTGAATCCGAATCTGGAAGAGCTTCAACCATTCTTTTCATAGAGTGCCACAGGATATACTCATACTGAGAAAAATAGCCTTGATAACTGGCAATAGCATACTTAGAGTGGAGGCAGCAAAGACTCTCTTACCTAATGTATCAATCTTACGAGACTCTTTGTTAATAGGTCGAGCTGTAGTAGTTTGAGGAAGAACGACTCTTGGTCTTCTCTGCCAGGACTACAATAGGATCCGCAAGGCTTGGGATGCCAAATGGGACGATCCTTGGGAGCTGAATACTTTATCAATGGATTTAGCCACTGAGGGAATAAGAGCAGGATTATTCCATACCATTTGAGACAGCGCTCAAGGAAGGCTGGATCGGAGGAGTCAAACTGTAGGGATCTCCAAGCATGAAGATACTGGAGTCTTAATATCTTCCCAGGATCGATGTCTGTAGTCTGGAGAGAAAGAGTGATCCCAGGTTCTTCAACAGAGACTTAAAGGACAGGTCCTCGACCACAGGCTCTGTAGCAAAGAAAGATCCTGTTTCCTCCACTTCATCCACCCAAGGTCAGGCTCAACATCATCTCCTGATGGTCCAGAAAGGACTGTTTGGACAGGAAAGGAGTGAAATTAGGAGAGGAGGAAATAGCAGAAAACAAGGAGAGTCCCTGCTGGCTGCCGGGCGCCGAGACGGCAAACGGGCTGAAGATTTGCATCAGGAGGCGACGGCGCCGAAGAGGGGGCACGCGGGCCCCGCAGCGCCCCGCGGCGCCACTGCCGACACGGCACGGGCGTGGCCGGAACGCCGCGCGCACGACTGCCGCCTATCCAACGGCATCACCGGGCGGCGCTGCGAGACCATGCGACTGCGGACGGGCGCTCGCGAAGACCCAGCGGAGCCGAAACGCGCCGACAAGCCAACAGACCCCGCCGAAGGCGCTGAAAAGCCCCAGGAACCTGGAAAGCTAAAGGAAAACCAGGAGATAAGGGCATCGGTGAGGCCCCTCGCGCCGCAGCCATGTGAGGGGGGAAACACTTACACGGAGTCGCTGGCACCAAGAAGGCGCCACGCGACTAGGAAGGTCCAACCGCCTACCTGATCGCCGAGGGGCCCGAGGGCCGAGGCAACCGAGCCAGGCAGAAGAACCAACCTCCGAGCCCATTGCTCCACAAGAGCGGCCCACTGATGAAACTGCTCATCTGGAGTCCTACCTATAGGCGGGAGGGACTCGGTGTCGAGGACGACGACACGGAAGGCGGCTCGAAGAAGGAGACCGCAACTAGCAACGATAACCGAGCGCCGATTCGCAGACGATACCAGAGGGCGAATTCCAGTGATGCCTTCTTTGACCTGTGGGTCAAGAAGAGCTCGAGGTCGTAACGGTGCCGAGAATGCGCACTGGCTTATTTTTATGCCGCGGGGACCGCTATCCTCCGGCATCGGACGACCGCTGTCGGAACCCCGCTGAGGAGAAGGAGGCTGACCGGGCCCAGCCCGGCTGACTGAACAGCTTTCATACGAAGTCTCCCTACCGTCACCTGACCTGCTCATGGTCGACTCCGTAAAATACTGAAGTAAAACAAAGTAATGAAGTAAAATTTAAATATTAGAAAAATTTAACGAAAATAGAATAAAATTAAGCGATACTACTTATCGTGATAAAGTTACAAAAAAAACTGAAAACTATGCGCTAGTTTGAAGTTTGACTCCCGACAGGCGAGCGACGTCGTCGCTGAAGCGCACTCGACGGCGGGAAAAAAGGAACTGAGGCGGTTGGAGGGTCATCGCCGAGATGGTCAGTACCGCTCGAGCCGCTGCTCGCGGCGCCGTGTCTCGCGGCGCCGTCTCTCGCGACGACCCTCCAGGAAAAAGTTTGCTCCCGATGGGTCTTAGTGCCTCCGGCGCTAATCCCCACTAGTGTGAATGAGTGGTGGAGACTTACGTCCAGGAAGATCTGTACACAGTACTCCAGATGAGGCCTCGCTAATGACCGGTAAAGTGGTAGTATCACCTCCCTGTCTCTGCTGTCTATCCCCCTGCCAATGCATCCTAACACCCTGCTAGCCCTGCTGTAAGCCTTATTGCACTGACCCAAAGATGACTCCCAGATCACGTTCCTCTGCAAAGAAGCTCAGCTGGACTCTGTTTAGCCAGTATTCTTCCTTGGGGTTGGCCTTACCCAGGTGCATCACCTTACACTTCTTAGCACTGAAGTTTAACTGCTATATTTGTGACCACCTTTCCAACTTCTTAAGGCCCACCTGCAGTTGTCCGACTCCCTCCATACTATCCACTCTTCTGCTGAGTTTCATGTCGTCCACGGACAGGGTGATGTTGCCATTTATGCCCTCGCTGATGTCACTAATTAATACACTGAAGAGGACTGGCCCCAGGACCGACCCCAAAGCACCCCACTAGTGACCTGCCTCTCGTTAGATTTCACCCCATTTACTGCCATACTTTGTTTTCTGTCCCTCAGCCAACTCCGTACCCACTTTACTGTATGTTCTGCTACCCCAAGGTCTTCTAGCTTTTTTAAGAGGCGTCTATGCGGGACTGTCTCAAATGCCTTATTGAAGTCAAAGTAAAACAAGTCCACTGCATGACCCCTGTCCAACTCCTTGGTCACTTTGTCAAAGAATGTAATATGGTTCATTTGACATGACCTGCCAGTCACAAATCCGAGTTGTATGTAGTTTTGGAGATGATTGTATGATCTGCCCTGCCTCCTGTTTGGCCTGTAACTTCCCCGCAACTTCTACCTCCAGACAGCTATACCCCCGGACTTTGTGGTCGAATACTGACACAACATAGTCATTCAGCGCTTTGCTTCCTCTTCAGTGGAGACAGGAGGGTCACTTGGAACAAACCTCTTAGCAGAAGTATGGGGGGGCACGAGGGTTATGTTGAACAAACCTCACAGCAGAATTATGCGGGGGGGGGGGCGTTCACTGGTGGTTTTCTCCTCTGCATAGTGCAGAAGTTTACCAACATGCACTGGTATATGCAATGGCTACAGCAACTTCACATAATATTGAGTGCTGCAGCCGCTTGGATGGCAGGAGACAAACATGATGGACTCTTGGACTTTTCTCAAGAGTCATCCAGGACTGGCTGTATAAAAAGGCTTTGGGGGCATCACTGTTGGAAAGTGGAGGCTGTCACAGTAATGTGTGGTGGGAGAGTGCAAGTCAAATCACACACAGGACTGCATTTAAAGTGGCTTAAAAACAAAACCCAAAGAGCACCGGTCCGGTGGCATAGAGGGCTGAGGCACTGGCACCTTACCTCGACCCATGCTGGTGACCCGGGTTCGGGAACAAGACCGGGGCGTCAGAGGTCAGTATGGGGTGGGGGAGAGGGCGGAGCTGGACTGAGCTGCTGACAGGCAAGCTCTCCTCTCCGGGGAGGAAGCGCGGCGTCTCTTGGCTGATGGGCACCCCCCAGTGGAGGCTGGAGGAAGCCCGGGCCAGAGGGGACCTAGGAAGTAGACCAGGGGGTGGGGGAAAGAGGCAGTGACTGGGACTGTTCGGTGCATACGCGCCTCCATGCGCATGTGCGCTGACTCCTGGGGCCTCTGGGAGGGGAAAAAAAAAATCTGAGGACAAATGACAGCAGGGTGAAGACTGACCCCCCCGCAGACGCCGCTCCCGGGCCGGGCAGGTAAGAGCCGGTGATTCCAGGGGACGGGGCTGGTGGGTGTCAGTCAGATGGGGGCTGACCAGAAGGGGGAGTAAAACTGTGACAGGATTAAAAAACAAAACCCAAACAGCTGCTCTGTATTTGCCATGGCAGTGTTACCAGTGTAAAAAGACAAATTGGGGCAGTGTACCCACCTCTCAGTATCCCAGCTATACACTATGTGCATTTTGGGAAAGCAGGCAGGATAAACCAGCTATACTGCCTAGGCTGGAACAATCATACCCCACTACCACCCCACCTATCTTTTATTTTTTATTTAATATTTATTGTGTATTTTTCAGGAAAGAGAAATTAAATAAAACATGCATGCACACACACATACATACATGTCAGATCCCTAATGGCATTGTGTTCGGCGCATGAACCCATCTTCACCACTAGAACTTGCAGAAGAAAACTGCTGTCTGGGAAGGATATACGAGCCTGAGAAAGAAGACAGTGTGGCCTGCAGAGGGTGTCGGGAGATGAGTTACTGTGAGCCTGGAGTGCAGCATCACAAAGCCTGGTGGCTCCAGGCACCCTCTCAATTTTGAATGGGGAAACAAAGTGCAAGAAAGGGATATACCATGCTGGTAGGGTTGGGGGACACACAGATTTTTAGCATTAGCCAGCAGAATAAGTTACCAGAAGACTGAAACAGAAAAAAGCAGATAAAAAAAAGAAGAAAATACATACAAAAAGGCTTCTTCCAGGAGCAGTGCCAAGAGGGCCAGCCAAAGCCTGGTAGAAATCATGAGGTTTAGAAAAAGCCAGCTCTTCCTCCTCCTCAAAATCAGCGAGACTTTTTAACAGGTCAGGAGGTAGCAAAGGGGAGCTCTTGGCATCCTACAGGTAGAAAGCAGTACAGTGAGAGGAGGGGGGAAAGGGATAGAAAGAGAGAGAGAGAGAGAGAGAAAGCACAGAAGATTTAGCAAGGTACTACCACCAAGATAATCAATGAAAAATATATGTCCCCAAATTTCAAAGAAACAGAAAAGAGGCAGGTTTGATTAACTGTTACATTCTTCATTTAGAGCACTGAAGGACACACCACAAATGTACTGAGCTACCACGTATAAGCCCCCTTCTAATTCAGCGCAGGCTAGATTTAGGCATAGTTAGCATTGCTGGGTCAAACCATCTAGACTGGGTAGGGGGGAAACAAATTTCAGCTACCTTTTTTCCCACCCATATAAAATGTTAAGCCTGGAATGGCTTTATCTCTGACCTTGCACTACAGTCCCAACTCATTCTTCGAATCTTGAGATACTATTGAGATACTGCAGCAGCAAAACACATACCTTAAAAGCTGCAACAGCTGCCAAATTACTTTTTCCCTTTCAGAGTCACCATCATCAAGCACTGCATTCCAAACCTGTGTGGAAGAATAGGTTACTTACCTGTAAAGGACAGTTATTGACCAGTAAAGATTGGTTACTCAGCTGTATCTGTAGTTCTAGGAGTGACACATAGTTCACATCCAAAGGCAGCTCCACTGGAAAGGGCTAATTTGCCGTAATGTTTTCAAGCTAAGCTCCTCCCACCACTAGAGCGTCTGCATCTTGACCATCCGGGCCTTGACCACCACCTTGTGGAACAAAGGAAGGGAGGAAAGACATACACGAGGCCTGGGGTCCAGGGCCTCAAAAAGGTACAACTCTTCAGTGCCCCAGACTGTGGAGGACGGGCACAACACAGTCTCAGTTTTGCATTCTCCCAGAAGGCAAACAGGTCCATCAGAGATGTGCCTCACTGGGAGAACAGGTGGTCCACCACCTTCTGAATCAGGGGCCACTCTTGCGGCATCTCTTCCACCCAGCTGAGCGTGTCCACCAGCTGACTGACTTATCCAATGACATGACCCACCAGGAGATCTGCACCAAGGCTGAGTACAAGGATCCAGGTGTGGAGGGTCTCCCGATACAAGGGAAGGAAGTGTGCCTATTTAGGTAGAACATTGTTGTGTTCTACATCTAGACTTGCATGACCTGACCACTGACTAAAAAAGTGAATTCTGTCAAAGCTAGCTGCACTGCACAGAGCTCCATCAGGCTGTTTTATTTATTTTTTTTATTTAGGTCTAGGATTACAAGTACCTTTGAGTCAATGCCCTTTTACAAAGATTCCACGTTGGTTACAGTACAATACAGTAAATAAGAATAAAAGAACAGTGTCAATAAACAAAAACATCAGTCAGATATATGAAATTGATCGCATGTGATTTTGGAAAACAAAAGACAGAGGCCTTAATGAGGAAGGTAGGGAGAAAGGAGGATGGGGGTGGGGGACAAAGGAAAGTTGGAGCAACCAAGGGTATTGTCAACATCAAACAGGAGAAGCGTTGCTGTACAGGCGGGGGTGGAGGGAGGGAGGGAGAGGTGGGGTAGATAGAGATAGAAGTGCTAGGTAGAGGAAGCAGATATATGACTAGTGTAATGGTATGTTGGGCTAATTAACTGAGGCAATCACAGGAACTAAAGGAAGTGAGGAGAAGGCGGAACTTGGATTTAAACATGCCAAGTTAGGGAGTGGAGGAAATGTCACTGCTGAGACCATTTAGCTAGCTGGGGGCCCCATAAGCAAACGATCGTTGACCCTGTGTGGTACGACAGCTGGGGGACCTGTAGGAGCTGGGTTATGGATCCCCTGGTGTGGCAAGGATTATTGCTTGGGTGAAGTAGAGATTGGACTCCAGGGGGCGCAAGGCCCATGGTGATTTTCTTCGCCAGAATGCAGGTTAGGTACTTTATGTGGTTTGAGAGTTGAAGCCATCCAGTTTCAGCGGATATGGTGATGGAACTTCCTGGGTGACCAGAACCCATGGGTTCTGGGGTCGTCCAGGCATACGCTCCACCTCAACAGTGGTGCATCTGTCATGAACGTGACAGCTGGCTCTGGGCTGATGTTCTGGGATCAGCCACCACTGGATGGCATCCCACACTGGTTGCGTCACTGTGACCGGCTGGTCCAAGTGTCCTAGGTGGTGGGACCACTGATGGCCCAACTCCCATTGCGGATGGCACATCTGCCAGCAGGCCCATCAAACCACGATGGTGCAGGATGACATGTACCCCAACAGCTGCAGGAAAGTCCTGGGAGGGTGAGAGCCTCCAAGCTGAAATGATCAGGCAAAGGAGGTGAGATCCAGTGCCCAGTCTGCAGGGAGGTGTGCCATGGCCTGCAGGGAGTCCAGCTCTGCCCCAATGAAGTGAATCACCTGCGAAGGGATAATTTTGAACTTGGTCCAGTTGACCAACAGGTCCAAGTCTCTGCAGGTCTGGAGGGCCAGATCCCTTTACTGCTCCACGGCCTCCTTGGATGGCCTTGCAATCAACCAGTCATCCAGGTAGAGGAACAACCTGACGCCTTTGCACTGCAAGAAAGCTGCCACCACTGACATGCACTTGGTGAAGACCCTGGACGCGCATTAAAGGCCGAAGGGCACAACCTGCAACTGATGCAGAACCCCTTCTGCATGGAACCAAAGGTACTGCCAGTGGGACAGATGGACTGGGATGTGGAAGAACACGTCCTGGAAGCAGAACCACATGCTCTGCTCTATGGATGATATAATCTGATTCAGGGTTACCATCCAGAACTTGCACTTCCTCATGGTACTGATTGAGACTGTGCAGATCCAGTATAGGGCGAGACAGCCCCACATCCATTTTCAGGACCAGGAAGTACCTGGACACATACCCCTGACTTGCCAGGATGTCTGGCCCACATACTATAGCACCTTTTCACAAGGAGATGAGTGACGGTCTCCCTTAGGGCGGACAGCGTGTCCTGTGACACCGAGGACTCCCATGGAGCATGGAATAGGTAAGGTAGGACAGCCTCAAAAATTTAGAGGGAGCCTTCTGCCTACCACCTCCAGAACCCATTTATCGGTGGTAATGACAGACCAATGTGGCCACTAGTGGAATGACTGCCCCCGGATCTAAGTAAACACCCCTCAGCCTGTCACTAGGCAACTTTGGAGGGGGGCACTGACCACTGGGGCCAGAGGGGCACCACTTCCCCTACCCTGCCTCTTTCTGGTTCCTGGCCAGTGAACTTGGCATTGGGGCACCAGGCTCGGTATTACCCTGCTAGGGCTGCTGCCGAGGCTGCTGTGACTGAAAGTACTGAAAATGAAAAGCCATTTTTTTTAGTTTCTGGGCCTTACGGTCCTTCTGGGACAAAGCCACAGAGTCCAGAGTGGCACTGGACTTTGCAATCCTGGTGAGATCACCTTCCACGCATGGGCCAAAGAGGTCAATGCCCAAGAAAGGAGCACTGGCCAGCTTGTGCTGAGTGTCCACTGTGAAGGTGGACAGCCTCAGCTAGGCACTGCAATGCACCACAACCACTGTTGCCATGGCACAGGCACAAGAGTCACCCATGTCTAAGGCTGCCTGGAGCTGGTGTTTAGCCAGGGCTTGACCCTGGTCTCTGACCAACTTCACAGGCAAATTATCAGCACGTAGATGAGGGAGGACATCATCCAGTACTCCCAACAGGGAATGACCAATGTTAGCCATCATTATGATGTAGTTTGCCTGACGGAGATAGAGACATGAAGTAGCATAGACCTTCCTGGTCACATGGTCAAGCTTTTTCAACTTGCTGTCTGGGGGCTTGTCTACATCTCCTTGGAATCCGGACTTCCAGAAAGCAGAGTCTGCGACCAGACGCTCAGCCGAGGGATGTTTAGAGAACCTGGAAAGGAACCCGGCTGGAAGCACATACCTATGGACTATACGGGTGGAAGGAACTGCATAGGATGCTGCCAAAACTCCAGGGCTGGTCCCAATACGGCCTCAGCCATGGGAAAGGCAACTTGTGGGGCATTCATCTCTATCGAGGATGAGTGGTGAAAAGGTACTTGGCTCTTTTCTGAGCAGGATCCAGAGGGACAGACATGGACTCCAGTATGAGTCTGAGCAGAGCTCCGAATGACACTGGCCCAGGGTCGGTAGTCAGTTCCTTGATCAACACGCGGCTGAAGATATGAGACCTCAACAACAGTGTGGATGAGCCATCTGAGGGCTCTTTTAAAGACAGTCTGTGACCGTTTGCCACCACGGACCACCCAAGAGTCGTCCGACTGGGTGATATTCACTGAAAACTGGCCTGACAAGCCATCTGCAGCACGGAGTCTTTCCAAGGAGCTCCCACCAAGGGCTGTGGTGGAGATGGCTCCACCCCAGAGCTAGTGAGACAGGTGTTGGGGACACCTGTTGAGGATGGACTGATGTGGGCATGACCGGCACCTGCCAGTCGACCACAGCTATCAGGGGTGGAGCTTTACCCCACTCTGCAATGATCCACTGCTCAGGGTATTAAACAGATGGTACAGCATAGCAAAACGCTACTCAAAACTGGGGGTAATGTTAACCATTTCCAAAAATATGTAGCAGTAGACTGTTGACCAAGACAGCCTATGGCACAGGAGACTACGTCTATAAACTTGACATTTTATTTTTAATTTTGCTGATAAATCTATGACAAGTGCTATGCATTTTCACAGTTAATACACTTTCACGCATATAAGTGCTAATCAATTTTTTCAGCTTATTTAAAACCCTGCTGCTGGCAGAGGAGTTCCTCATAGTGCCACCATATCTGGCGGTAGAGCCTCTCCTTGTCCAAGGAGGCCAAAGATTGGCAACGGTGATGCCTCCCTGTCGAGCAACAGCGCAAGTGGCGCCTTGACCGTTGACCTGATGGCCAATGCAGAGGAGAAGCCACCAGTGGTTCATTATAGACCACGTGCCGAGGTGCATGGGAAAGCTCTGGCTTTGAGGGGAAGACTGCCAGTGGAGGCTGTTCCCAAGTGAAGCTGACTGGGGACACTGTCTGGGCCAAGTCCTCCTGAGTGTGGACTGGGAAAACTGGGGTCTTGGAGACTGGCTCTCTGTCAATGCCCTCCAATGACTGGTCGACGGGGTCAAGAAAAATCTCAAACAACTGTTCAGCCAGTGTCGAGGTCGATAAGCCAAATGGGGGCACTGCGGTGCTTTCGACATGCCCCTCAACCACAGAAAGCTCGACCTGAGTTCAGTGGTTTGGGGGGGGGGGGCTGAGGGAGTGGGAGGATCACAATCTCTCCTGGTCCCACGACTTGTGCTGGTGGCCTTTGTGTTCCTCACCATCGCAGGCACGGCTCTCCCCGAGGCCTGGAGGGCCCAATACATCTCCCAGAATTCTCTGGTGAAGGACACTCGGACACTGGCACCAGCTGGGAACAGTGCCAAGACAGACTAGGTGCCTGCCGCATCAGCAGTCATTACTTCTTCCATAGCCGCAAGATAGGCAGTGGACCCTGCTGTAGCCGAGGCCTTTTTTTGCGGTCTTTTGACCAAACCTTCAGGTCACTATCGGCTGGCCGGCTGAGAAGAAGCCAAGTCACTAGACCTTCCAAAGAGGAAGGGTGCATCGCCTAGCATAGGCCATAGCCACAAAACATCATGTGCAGGCCCAAAACAGTAGAGACAAGACATGCGTGGGTCCATCCACAAAATTTTCTAGCAGTACATGATGCAGAATTTGAAGCTGGGAGCTGACTTTGCTTTCTCGTGTTCCATCTTCCAAAGACTAGGCTAAAGCCAGACCAATTGCGAAGAGATAGGGGTGAGTAACTATTGAAATATCGAAGGAAAAGAGCAAAAATCGTAAATGGTGCATTTGGCAGCTTACAATGCACAGGGGTGTGAAGGGGAAGACTGAACTCTTCCAGTGAAAAGGAAGATCTGACATCATGGGGTGGAGCCGAGGGATATACCACCTGGGTGGTGGGAGGAGCTTAGCTTGAAGATGTTCCAGCAGATCAGCACTTTCCAGTGGAACTGCCAGTATGTGGATAGTGAACTACATCCACATCCCTAGAATCTCCTCCAGTGAGACACACCTATGGTACATAGATGCCATCGGACTTTTCTGGAAACTTGCCTAACAGGTTGCCCACAATGACACACATCGCTGGCGCCTATATATCATGGTCAGCCCCAAACCTCCTCAGTTCTGCCTGTCCGCAGTAGACAAAATAATGTTGTGTCAGACCAACAGATGGGAAAGACAAGCATGTTGAAGCCCCAAAAAGCACCGATAACCCGGAATTGTATTGTTTGTAAAAGTTCTATGTTTTTATTATGCTGCACTGTTGGTATTTTCTAGTAATGTTAGGAGTTGTTTACTCATCAAAACACTTCAAGATGGGGCTGGCCTGGTGGCGCAGAGGGCTGAAGCGCTGGATGCCACACCTCGAACCATGCCAGCAACCCGGGTTCGGGAACGGACTCAGGCGCCAGAAGGAGGGGTAGGATTGAGCGTCCATAGGACTGCTCTCCTCCCCTGGGGAGGGTTAGGGATGCATGATCGCTCTGCAGCGGACCCCGGTGGAGACCAGGAGCACAACAGAGGGATTGCATAAAGGGGGAACACCAGAAAACGGAAATACTGCTCGCTGGCCGCCGGATGACAGCTCTCTGTCCCCGCTGGCCGCCGGATGACAGCTCTCTGTCCCAGGTTGCCTCTAGTGCCTTCCCGGGGCCTCCTTCTCCATGGCAGCATCCCCGGGCCCTAAGAAGAATGTGCTAGGGTCACCCCTTACCTCCTGGTGCCTTCCCCCTCGGAGGAGGGGGGCCCGCCCGGCAAAGGGATACGCCTAGATGTCCCAGGGATCGGCTGCAATACGAGGAGTTAGAGGAGGGCCGGGTTAGGACAGGAGGGGCTAGCGGGAGACTTGCAGAGGCTGAAGGAGTGGGCGCCTGCGAGCATGAGGGCAGAAAAAAGAACAAACAAACAAAAAAAAAAAACACTTCAAGACATTGTACTTCTCACCAGGTTTATCTATTGTACCATCTGAAACAATGACAAATAGCCAATGATTACCAACGGTATGCACACACTGCATTGGCCATGTATGAAATGCGCCATTCTCAAATTTCCTGCAATAAAAATGCAGTTACATAAAAAAGCAAACCCTGTACAGGGTAAACAGGGTGAAAGGATGACATTTCAAGTAAGGGTGGGACAAACAGAGTCACTAGGTCATCAAATGCAACCTTGCTAATCATACTTGTCACCTATTTTCTTTTAAAACTTGGCAGTCTGGCAAGTGACTGCCAGGAATGTGGTCACACACATGTGCAGGATCTCAGTATCCCTTTTAACAGCACTGCTGGGCGTGCTTGTCAGTGTTCATGTGTGGGATATGAACATTTTTTAATTTCTCAACAGTGTGGCTCTGGGTGTGGTCCAGAAAGTACAATTACGCAAGAACTTACCGTAACAGTAGATCTTCGAGAACAGCTCTTGCAGCAGGTTACACCATAAGGACTGAAGCCGGCAGGCGCCAAGACCCCATGGAAAAATTCTAGCTAGCAATATCCAACGGGGGAGTGCCCCAGATGTCGGCCACACCCCCGATGTCTGGCATCGTATAAAGGGGCGGTCCAGCAGCATCCCTCAGTTCTCCAGCCGGAGACTCCCAGCATTAAAGTGAATTCTGAAGGGGAGACCAAGGAGCCACTTCCAAAGGAAGCCAAGGAAAAAGCCATAATCTGATTGCGTCTGAGATGCCAAGTCTGAAGACCAAACTTCCCGAGGGGAAGGTGGTAAGAAAACTACCTATTGCAAGAGCTGTTCTTGGAGTTCTTACGTAACTGTACTATCTTACTTCGAGAAACAGCTCTTGCAGCAGGTTACACCACAAGGACAGATTCCCAAGCAGTAAGGGAACAAATTACCCTATTCGGGAGGAGGATATAGGAAGGATCCTAGAGTGAACCATATTTAGGACAAAAGTCCTTGAAGGACTGAAAGGCCCAAACCAGCTCTGCCTGTAGAAGCAATGTCCAAACTGTAATGCCTGATAAAGGTATGTACAGTGCTCCAAGTAGCGGCCGTGCAAATGGCTGATGTAGAGACGTTCTTAAGCACTGCAAAAGAGGTAACCACCCCCCTCGTGAAATGTCCTTTCACTGATCCCGGTAAAGGCTTGTTGTGCTTTTGGTAACAGAACGTGATGCATTTAACCAGCCACTTGGAGAGAGTTTGGTTCGTTACAAGTGCTCCTTGCATCCTGTGAGCAAATGATGGGAAGAGCTGATCTGACTGGCGATGCAATATGGTTCTGGTTAGATACTACCTGAGGATCCTTTGCACGTCTAATGTGTGCAGGAGAGCTTCCCCTCTGTTAGAGTGGTTGGGATAGTACACCGGAAGGTCAATACCCTGATTGAGAGTTAAGGTTGAGACCACCTTGGGAAGAAACTTAGGATTTGTCCTTAAGGACACTCTGTCCTTGTGAAAAACCAAGTAAGGTTCTATACACATGAGCACAAGAAGCTCAGAAATTCTTCTAGCTGAAGTAACCGCAACCAAAAATAATATCTTCCAATAGAGTAGACGAAGCTCGCAATGCGCGGCTGGTTCAAACGGGGGGCAGCGTAAGCTGCTCTAGGATGAAAAGAAGATCCCAAGGGGGAGTCTGGTCCTTGATAGGAGGTCTCAAATGGAGGATGCCACGCAGGAAAGTATGGGAGGCCTCTAGCTGTGCTAGTGACGTCTGCCCTACCGGAGAACGGTATGCCGAAATGGCACAGAGGTGTACTTTTATGGAGGAATACGCTAGCCCTGATTCATATAGGGATGGGAGTTGGTCCAGCACTGACTTCTCAGGGCAGTCATGTGGAGCTAAACCGCGGACTTGGGCCCAAAGTCAAAACCTGCGCCATTTTATGGTGTAGGCGGCATGAGTGGAGGGTTTTCTTGCCGCCACTAATACGTCCGCCACCTCCTGTAAAACCCAGTGTCTAAGGACTGCTATGTCCTTAGGAGCCAGGCATGCAGGTTCAGTGACCTGAGGTTCGGGTGGACCAGGGAGCCGGCCTCCTGGGACAACAGGTGTGAGCTGACCGGCAAAGAAAACAGTGGTTCTTTTGCCAGTTGGCGCAGGAGTGGGAACCAAATTTGTCTAGGCCAAAAGGGCGCCACTAGGATCATCGATCCTCCCTCCTTGCGGAGCTTCAGTAGAACCCTCTAGAACAAAGGGAAGGGTGGGAAAGCATAGAGAAACCTGCCCGTCCAAGGGAGGGTCAACGCTCTCGCCAGAAAACACCAGGCCCTGGATCTAGCGAGCAGAAGTTGGGCAGTTTTGCACTGTATGGGGACGCGAACAGATCCAAGTCTGGTGTCTCCCCTCTGTGGAAGAGATCCTCTACTACTTCTTGCAGCAGTTCCCATTTGTGAGCCTTGGCCTGTGACCGGCTCAGGCAATCTGTGATGGTGTTGTCCACGCTGGGAACATGCACTGCAGTGATCTCTGCGCCGTGCTGTAATACCCAATCCCATACCCTCTTTGCGTCCCTGCAAAGAGGGTAGAGTGAGTGCCTCCTTGCTTGTTGATATAGTACATCACTGAGGTATTGTCAGTTTGTAACAGCAGGAGACCTGGTGTGATCTCTGACTGAAAGGCCTGTAGAGCATACATGACTGCCCTCATTTCGACGATGTTTATGTGGAGGTGAGACTCCAGGGTCGACCAAAATGCCTGGGTCCTGACTCCTTCCAGGTGGGCTCCCCAACCGGACCCTGACGCGCCCGTGGAGAGAGTCAGAGTTGGAGCAGGTGCTAAGAAGGGGACACCTCTGGAAATGTGGTCTGGGATGAGCCACCATTGCCAGTCCCGGATGACTCCATTCGTGCCCCGGACTAGCTGATGCTGCTTTTGGTCCCACTGAGCTCGTAGCATCCATTGGGTAATCCTCATATGAAGCAGAGCCAGTGGAACCATCGCGATGGCTGCTGCCATGTATCCGAACAAGCAAAGAATGGTCCAGGCTGGGACCAACTTCTTTTCCATGATGTCCCTTATCAGGGATCATATGTGTTCCGCCCTGTCCTGGGGCAGGAAAGCCCTCCCCTGGCCGGTGTCGAGGACTGCACCGATAAACTGCAACCTCTGTGAAGGGACGAGGCATGACTTCTCTTGATTGACAGCAATGCCCAGCGACTCGAAAAGGGAGGGAGTGTCTTGAATTGCTGCTATCAAAGCCTCCCGAGAGGGGGCCATGAAGAGTCAGTCATCTAGGTATGGGAACACATAGTGGGCCCTGTCTCCTGAGGGCCGAGGCCATAACTACTCAAGCATTTTGAGAACACACGAGGCGCCGAGGACAGTTCGAAGGGGAGTGCTCTGAACTGATAACGGCGTCCCAGGAACTCTAAGCGAAGGAATTTCCAGTGGGCTCGAGTGATGGGGAGATGGAGATATGCGTCCTGCATGTCCAGTGATGCAAGCCATGTGCCCTGTTTGAGCATGGGGAGGAGACCCGGAAGGGTGACCATGCGGAAGCATTTGTACAAAATGAAGGTGCTGAGGTGGCTGAGGTCCAGGATCGGGCGTAAGTCCCCCGTCTTTTTTGGAACTAGGAAGAAGTGTGAAAAATATCTGTCTCCTCTCTGGTTCTGTGGCACTGGTTCTATGGCATCTTTGTCCAGGAGTGCCAAGATCTCTTGCTGTATGAGCAAGGCGTGCTGACCCGAGTAACGGGAAAGCAGAGGATGTCTTGATGGTGGGCTGTGGAGGAACTCAGAGTGTCCTCGACTTAGCAGTTGAAGAACCCACTGGTCGGAGGTTATCCTCTGCCACCCAGACAGGTGGTGAGAGATGCGACCCCTGACCCTTCCTTCCCTCGGATCCAGAGGTGGGGCAGGGGCTGGGAAGGAGTTATACTGTTGTGGTATTAGTTCCGGTGGGCTGGTGGATTTTTGGTTTTTCTGGCCCTGGCCTCCGAAGAACCTGGATTGACCCTTACGTTGGAAGGTGCCCTTGAGTTGCTGACCAGAAAGTGGTTGCTGTCTGTTGCCGGCCGTGAAAACTGTTCTGGTTCCTGTGAAAGAAGCCAGACTTGGGTCTGTACATGGCCTGGACAGTCTTCACTGGCTTCCCAGCGTCCTGTAACTTGGTGATGACCCTTTCAGAGTCTTCGCCAAACAGGACCGAGCCATTGTAGGGGGCGTAGAGAATATTTTTCTGAATGTCCGGGGTAAAGCCGGAGACCCTTAACCAGGAGTGTCTCTGGAGACAAATGCCTGTAGCAGCGCCCCTGGCGCCGAGTCATAAGCGGCTTAAAGGACTTGGGTCCCCATGTCAGACCCAGTGTGGAGAAGGTTCAGCAACTCCTCCTCCTTCTCACCCTCTGGAAAGTCTTTCAACAGGTCTTGGCCCTGTTCCCACAGAACATTCTGAAATTGCACCACGTGCGTGAGATAACAGAGACCTGATGGAGCATGTAGCAGCCTCATACATGTGTCTCCCCAGTGAATTTAGCGGTTTTAGATTCCTGGTCTGGTGGCTGAGTGCTCAGGTGCTGAGGTTTTTGAGACCTAACTCCATGCCACAACACCCCCGGTCGTTTGAGACTGTAATGACTAGAGTCTCGACCAAGGGCTGCTGTGCCAAATAAGGGTCCTCCATGGGTGCCCTATAAAGGCGGTCATCCCTCTTGGGTACTGCCGGAGTAGAATGAGGACGCTCTCACGCTGCCTTGGTGATGTCCATGAATGTATCCACCAGTGGTGGGACAATCACAGACTTAGGATCTTTCTGCCTGAGGTATCGTGCCAGGCATTGTCTTTCGGGGTTTAAGTCTTCCATCTCCCACCCCATGTTCTCTTGGATGTGCCTCATTATATCAGAGAAAGACGGATCATCGAGTGGTGACCTGGGCAAGTCTCGTGCGTCTGGTGATGAGAGGCTAATTGGAGAGGGTGACGAAGAGTCCGAGGAATCCGGACGTGAGTCATCCCCTCTGTCTGGGACGTTTGGGTGGATGGTCGCTGGGGGACCCGGAGGGAGTCCTGGAGGGGTGTGCTCTCTTTCTTTCTTGTGATCTGCCCCAGGAAGTGGGGTAGGCTCAGGGGGTACCCTGTTGTCAGGTTCCTTCTGGGGAACCCCCTGAGGAGGCTTGGTGGGCACCACAACCTTTTTAATGGTGTCCCACCAGAATCTGAAGAGATCCTTTACCTCTTGAAGATTTAGGCTGGATGACGGGCCTGGCGTTGGTGCCTGCCCGTCGCTGGGTTCGGGCGTCGGACCCTTGGGCGTAGCTGGGTCGGGCGTTGGTTCCTGAGGCAGTCCGATGTCCTCGATGTCACCCGCCTGGTCGTCAGGAGGGAGGGCCCCGAGGTCCTCTTCAGAAGACCCCTGGCAACCGGTGTCAGCAGGTGGAGGAGGTGTGGGTGGCGTCAGGTCCTTTGCCCGTTTCGTGGGTGTTGTGTCGGACACCCGCTTGGGCTCAGA
Source organism: Neoceratodus forsteri (assembly GCA_016271365.2). Lineage (NCBI taxonomy): Eukaryota > Metazoa > Chordata > Ceratodontiformes > Ceratodontidae > Neoceratodus > Neoceratodus forsteri. Next base: position 41,867,251 of record CM028136.1, read on the forward strand.
GGTCCGCTTAAGGGACATCAGCTCTGTGGTCTTCCTCAGAGGGGCTTCCAGCCCTCTCGGAGGTTGGGAGACAGACCGGTGGTCAGTATCCTGGTGTCGGTCTGATGTGTTGGCGCCCACCTTAGGGACCGATTTGGACTTATGCCGATCCGAGGCCTCGGGCCTGGCTGCCGAGCCGGACTGGCGTTTCTTGGATTTAATCTTAAGGGGCTGAAGGGAAACTGAGCTAGCGCCTCCCAAAGAGTGTACCTTCACCGGAGGGGGCTGAGACCGAGCCCGGGAGGGGGATCTCTCAGACCTCGTGGAGCTGTCCCTATCCTTATCCCAGTGCTTTTCACGGTGTTTCCCTAATTTATGGTGGGAAGATTCCCCCTTGGAGGAAGAATCTTTCTCCATGGCTTTTTAATTTTAATTTGAGGGGAAACCCCTGAAGTGCTTTTTGGCAGTGGACACTGGTCTGTTAAATTGCTGGCAAATGGGGCAGGCCTTGATGTCATGTTCGGCTCAGACATCGCATTGTCCGTGCCTGCTCTTTAAACAGGATCTGCTTTCCAAAAGCACACTTTGAGGGGTGTCCTTCGATAGGAGGAGTCGGAGAAGAAGACATGCGGGTGATTTTCTGACAAAAATTGAAGTTCGAGCATTGTTTGTCTGCTAGAGGCGTCAGTGAGGGCGATGCTGGCGAGTCGATGGCAGGAAAAGAACTGAGGGATGCTGGGGGACCGCCCCTTTTATATGATGCCAGACGCCGGAGGCAGGGCCAAAGTCGGGGGTGGTCCCCCGCTGGATATTGCTAGCTAGAATTTTTCCGTGGGGTCCTATTGCCTGCCGGCTTCAGTCCTTATGGTGTAACCTGCTGCAAGAGCCGTTTCTCGAAGTAAGATCTGATACCCCTCTCCCTACACTACTTTCAAGCGTTCCAAGATTTCAACACACCCAGTTATCAGAGCACCACCCGTGAGTCTGTGCAAGACCCACCCCTGCTATCACCAGCCCACCCAAACCATGAGGCAAGAAAAGTGTTTGATGCTAGGCAATCACATGGCGGTTACATTAGAAATGCACACTCTTATGCTGCAGCCTGTCACATCACAGAGCATCAGAGAGGGTGAGAGAGCACATATTGCTCTCAGACTGGCATCAGTTGAGTGATGGAGTGAACCAGCATGGTTGAACCAAAAGTTATTTTAAGGGCTGAAAATAAAATCACTAGAATGGGTCAGATTACTTTCAACACTCCCTTTTCAGCCAGACTACAAAAATATACAAAGATCAGGCAGGTGCAGGCAGAGTAAAGTCAGACCATCACGGTGACTGAAGGGGGAAGGGAAGCTTGTCTGGTGGTCTTGGGGATCTATCTCTACTGTAGTCGCCCGTCCAAATTTGAGGGAAATAAAAAAAAATAAATAATCTGCTGCTGTGGGAGCTTTGATAAAAAAAAAAAAAAATCTGTAGGGCCAGCACTAGTGGGCTATACTAGAGTGATTGAGTGGGTACTGGAGAAAAAGAGCTTGCCTACCTGCCCTGCAAATCCTGACAATTAAAAGAACTATATAAGTTTATTGGAGGAAAAAAAAAAAGAGTGAGACAGACAGTGAGTGAAGTCAACAGCACGCCAGACCAATGACAACCAACCTGATTTTGTCTCAGTCAATTAATTCAAATCCCTTATACCATGTGTATTTAATACCAGTCAGGAAGTGGAGGTGGACCAATTATAAAAAAATATTACAATAAGTCTGTGGTGGAAGGGAAAGAGAGGACCTCCTGCCACCTGTCATGAACATCTGTGTGTGTGCATATGTGTGTGTGTGTGGGGGCAGGGGCTGCTCCTTGGTGTTATCAGTCCACTACTCTGCGTCAGACACTGTCCTCTGGTGTGGTTGTGTCCTCTCCCGTTTTTGGGCACCAAAAAATGTACAAGTTTGCTAAATGTGCATCCGACTATCTGAGCTGGAAAGGCACTGCACATCTGTGTCTGCCTGTGGCGAGAGGGGCCTGCCCAGCTGCGAACATTCACATGCAGCCTGTCCTATCTCTCCTGTTATATTATGAGATATGCTACTCTTAAAACTAATAACACAAATGTATAGGTTTGCAAAAAATAATTAGAAGTTCCTAGGACTACATGAGCGCGTGGGAGAGAGAAGCTCTGAACATCTGTGTGTGGAGAGGGAGAGAGTAGAGAGGGACCTGCAGACTATAGACACTAATGGCCAGCCCAGCCCGTGTCCTGTCATCCTGTGAGATACGTTAGTTTTTATGAGCTAATAAAAAAATTGTACAAATTTGAAAAAAAAAATAACTGAAAGTCCCTCAGATTGTCTATGTTTGTGTGAGAGAATTGAGAAGGGCCTGCCTGACTGCAGACACTAAATCAGTCCGTCCATCCTGTCATCCTCTGAGACACAACTGTTTTTTTTACCTAATAAAAAATTTACAAGATGGGAAAAAAAAAAAAAATTCAAGTTCGTCAAACTACATCTGTTTGTGGGAAAGGAGAGAGGCCTGGCCGCCTGCGAACACTAACAGTTCAGTTGCTGTCCTGTCTGTCCTACTCCTGTCACCCTGTAACTTGATACATTAATGTTTTTGAGCTAAAACATTTTTTTACAAGCTTTCAAAAAATACATGAAAGTCCCTCAGATTACATGCGAGTGTGGGGAGAAAATGGGGCCTGTCCGATTGCTAACAGTCCAGCCATGTCCGGACTGTCTGTCCTGTCATTCTGTGTGATATTTTTGTCTTTTTGAGCTAAAGAAAAAAAAATTATAAGCTTGCAAAAAAATAAAGTCCCTCGGGCTACATCTGTGTATAGGCAGGGAGAAGGGGCTGTCTGTTTGCGAACAGTCAATCCAGCTGTTGTCCCGTCTGTCCTGTGGTTGTCATCCTGTGAGACACATTATTACTCTTTTTATCTACTGAAAAATCTACAAGTTTGCCAAAATTAACTGCAAGTCCATCAGACTACCCTGAGACAGAGACAGGCATTACACACCCTTTTAAGTGTGCTGGAGACTAGGGGCTTGCCCACCTGTGAACAGCCCAGTCATCTTCCATCCGTCATTCTATCCTGCAATCATCCTGTTGTTATGGGGCTAATAAAACATTTAGAAGTTTGCTAACAGTAGTTAAAATAAAACTGTTAAAATCTTCAATTCTCTACCCCCCCCCAACCCCAATTAAGCTTTTTGCAAGGAAAAGCCTTTAGTTTATGTGCTGGAACTTACTATATTTCAATTTTGTAAAGTCCTCAAGTCAGGAACATAGCGGTTGCTGCGCGGTTCCATTTGGTGTGAAAGGTGGGGCACCACACCACTTGCTTCAATACAAATGCATCAAAATGAGCGGTGCAACGCCGCAACTTTCAAACTAAATGGAACCACGCAGAGTCCGCCATGTTCCAGACTCGCAGACTTTACAAAATTAAAATACAGTAAGTTCCAGCACATAAACTAAACGCTTTTCCTTACGAAAACCTTAATCTAGGGGTAAGGCTTTGGGGGGTGGGAAGTTGAAGATTTGGACGGCTTTCCTTTAAGTTGATAGGACTGACAGTCTAGTACTTGGGCTGTGACACCGTCTGACTGCTGTGCCCTGCTGCTGCTGTTGTGTCATCCATAACACACTCAAAATGAGGTTTCCAAGTCATCATGTGTGAGAAAATGTCTGGCAAAAAACAAACCACCACCTAATTTATTTCCTTTTTGGGTTTATTTAAACCAGGCACATCTGCACCTCCAGAATTAACCAGCAATAAAAATAATTGTCAGCGACAACATCCTTTTTATTGCTGATGCCACTATTCTGAATCCTGCTGCTGCAGCCGCTTCTACATCGGGGGGGCTCAGAAGAACTCGGTAGTCCTGGTCCCCTGCTCGGAGACCATCAGCAATAGCTACAGTTACTATTAATGTTGCAGTCAGTGTTGCAAGTACAACTGTAAATACTTACACCCCAGCAGGTTCCTTGTTCAGAATGAATCCTATCAACCACCAAAAAGATGATGTAAAATGTAAATTCAGAGCTGATGGGGCTAGGGATTTTGAATTGCTTCAACATGAGAAGTAATCAAACAGAATAAGTTGTACTGTTTGTAGAAAGCACCCCCAGCTTCCAGATCATACATTTGTATTTTATGTGGGTAACAGTACCTTTAAATTGGATTCCATAAAAATTCACGACACAGGTAGTGCCCATGTAAAATGTGTTTCGGCTGACAGAGCTGAACTGGCTCCTGAATCCACACCTAGGGCTTTTTGTTTCAAAAAGATGAATGCTGCAATGAGGGAATCCAAGCTGTGTCTGTTCAATGTTGCCTACTTCTTAGCATCCAAGGAGACACCGTTCAAGGATTATTACTCTTTTCATATTTCGGTGTTAAAAAAAGTGTAATACAAAACTGATCAATATGCAAACCACAGAAGGTGCTGCGAGTTTGTGCATCAATTTCAGTGATTATACGTATTTACCTGAATTTCGATGACTGAGTAGGCCTGCTGAGACAGACAAGTCCCTTTTTCAGGGGCGACCCAGGGAACAGACACATTCCAAAACACAAGAGATAAACCAACCAAATTGAAAAAGTTAAACGGGAACTGTCAACATTCCACAAGTAAAAGCATGAAACCTATAGGTCCTGAATAGCCAAAATGCGCTAGATGTAACATTTTTAAATACCATACACAGCTGAAATCTTTAAGTTTACATGGCTGATCCTGAACGTTGATGAGACAGAGTCAAGTGACGACCAGCTCGAAGGGGAATGCTGAAAAATGGTGCTCCTCACCCAAACAGAAAAACAGTCGATGAGACAAAGCTAGGCAATGGCGCAGAAGGGAGCCACGAGTCCCGCTGTAATGGGGGGGGGGGGGGCTGGGCTATCCAGCCAGAAACTGACCTTAGCATCCAAAGATGGTTAGAATGGCTGGTAAAGCCAAGCAGGCGACCAGTACTCACCACCTCAATGGAGCAAAGTTATCAACCAGCAGAGACCCAGGCCAGAAAGGGCGGGATAACAACCGGCAGTGGGAAGGCAGCCACAGTCGCGGGAGACCAGCAAGGATCCATGGAAGGAAACACCAGTCGACAGCCAGCGATGACAGGAAACTAGCAACATCGGCATCACAGGAGACAAAGCCCATGCGGGAAGCATAAATACAGGCCCACATTGCCAAAGAAAAGGAGATGAAGGACAACAAAGCATATAGCAATGAAGTCCATGGAGGGAGTTGCAGTGGTCCAACGGAAACTCAATGGCGGACAAGAAAAGAACTGAGGAGGTTTGGGGCCACCCACAATATACAGGTGCCGATGATATGCATCATGATGGGTGACCCGCCAGGCAGGTTTCCAGAAAGGTCTGACGCTAGAGGCATCTATGTTCCATAGGTGCGGCTCACTGGTGTGAGAGACCCCAGAAGATCTACAGTTCTACTACTGGTATTCAGGTCACATCCACACATGGCAGGTTTCAATAAGCGTGCTCCTTCCCTGCATTTCAGTGGCGCTCATTGCACTACTTCAAGCATAGCACGGGTTCCTCTCTAAAGCATTTATGCACGGGGGTGCCTCCATCCATTCATTGACCCCTCATCCTTTCGCAACATCTCCATGCGTCCCCCATGTTCTAAGCACAGCCTTGGTCCCCAATAACATTACAATTACAGCAGTTTGGGGGGACCCCACAGAGAAAAATCATTAAAGGAAGGTGACCTAGTGTCTCAAAGACGCATGCCTAAAAACAGAAAAGTAAATGGACTAAAAATGGATTTTTTATTTAAACAATTGGGGAGAAAAATCAAAGCTCCAAGAAGCCGACTGTATGAGTAACTCCTCTAATGCTTGATAAATGCCCCCATCCTTTCAAAATTTTCTAGGGGAAACACTGCATGGGATTCTGCCTGGCACCTCCAAAAGGCACCTGGCTCACCATAAGACTTGCAGTGATACTAACAACTAATTTATTTAAAAGTTGATAACCGGGAAAGGTACACAGAGCCAAGGCTCATTTCCAGGTGCGAACCGGGGGAGGGAATAAGGACATAGAGTGCAATATTACAGTACGATAGCCAAGGCATCAATTTACAATATACAAGCATATACAAACACTGGCAGAGTGCAACATTGTAGGTACATAGTATAGTGAAACAGCAGTACACTAATGTCAGCGAAACGCCACCAGGGAGGCAAAAAAACAGGTTACTCACCTGTAACAGTAGTTCTAGGAGTGGTATATGTTGTTCATCCACACTTACTGGCAGAATCCCTTTCCCTTTAAATCAGCCGGAATGTCTTCAAGCTGGCTCCTCTCACCCACCCAGGTGGTTTAACCCTCGGCTCCGTCCCATGACGCCAGATCTTAGCCCGCTAGAAGCCAGGTTTGTGCTTCCACAGCCGGGGAGGTCGGGTGGGTCCGTGTGGATGAACAACATGTACCACTCCTAGAAAGATCAGTTGCGCAAAGACTTTTCCCACAACAGTAGATCATCTAGGAATGTCTCTTGCAGTAAGTCATTACTTCTGGGAGTTCCCGACAGGTGGCGCTCCAGCACGGCAGTTCTCTTCTAGCAGTATCCACAACAGGGACCACCCACATGACCTCACTTCCTGGGCTGTGCCTATAAAAGTGGGTGGTCCCTGGTAGTCTCCGTTCCCCACCGGTTTCAGCTCGAAAAGGTGAGTGTCCGAGGGGAACCCAGTTCCAAAGCCTCCTGACCCTACATCGTTTTCCCCTGTTGCAGAATGGCAGGGGGTAGGAGGGAGGGAAGCTACTTACTGCAAGAAACATTCCTAGAAGATCTTCTGTTATGGCAAAAGTCTTTGCGTAACTGATCTATCTTCCATGGAACAGTCTCTTGCAGTAAGTCATTACTTCTGAGAGATTCCCAAGCAGTTATATAGCAGTGGGTAGCCCGATATGGCATTCTGCCGTACATATAGTGTGGTCTTAGGACCGATAGGAGCTGAGAGTAGTATATCAGCATATAAAGAGAACTTTGCATTTTATCAGTAAGTACTCTGTTATAGTATTTGTTATAGGGTTATGGCCGAAAGACAAGCCAGACTGGCTATTACTGGGCATCGTCAGATTAGTTAAGCAGATGTAAACTCAATCAGGGTATGGCATATCAGATACTGTAATAAATCAGAAAAATTCAGCCATATAATGGAGTAATTGGTAGGTTTCGGTGGCATGCACTGGAAAAGACAGTATATGTCAAAGCCGATTGGGTTTTTAGTTTTGAACAGTAACTCAAATAAATATAGGTTACTCACCTGTAACAGGAGTTCTAGGAATGGTATATGTTGTTCATCCACACTCATTGGCAGGTATCCTTGCCGCTTTAAATCTTGCCGGAAGGTCTTCAAGCTTGCTCCTCCCACCCACCCGGGTGGTATAACTCTCGGCTCCGCCCCATGACGCCAGATCTGGCCCGCTGGAAGCTCAGGTTGTGCGTCAAGCCGGGAGGTCGGGTGGATGTGGTGGATGAACAACATATACCATTCCTAGAACTCCTGTTACAGGTGAGTAACCTGTATTTCAGGGACATGGATATGTTGTTCATCCACACTCATTGGCAGACTCCTAGCAGTTCTCCGGGAGGAGGGAGGCAAGACGACACCCCAATACTTACTTGGGAAAGAGAGACTGAGAACCGAGGCCCCAAAACCAGCATCCCGGCGTGACTCAAGGTCGATGTGGTAATGGGTAATAAAGGTGTTTGCTGACTTCCAGGTAGCAGCCCTGCAGATTTCCTGGATAGGGACGCCCTGGAAGCAGCCACCGAGCAGCAGTATGGCGGGTAGAATGAGCTCTTATCCTCTGGGAGGCTCCATGCCCGCCAACTTATAGCAGAGATCTATGCAGGAGGTTACCCACCTGCTTATCGTCCGCTGCTGCAGGTCTGCCAGATACGGCTTCAGCGTAGGTGACAAACAGCTGGCGAACCTCTCCCGAATTTCAGCCGTGGCTCCTTATAATAGGCGAGCCCTTCTAGGGTCCAGAGTATGGAGCCTATATTCGCCTCCGAGGTGTGATTGGGTAGAACACCGCAGAGTCAACACCTGGTTAAGGTGAAACTCCGACACCACCTTCGGAAGGAATTTCGGTGGGGCGCAGGACAACCTTGTCCCTGTGGAAGACCAGGTAGGAGACTCGAGGAAAGCGCCTGGAGCTCTCCCATCCTTCTGGCTGACGGATAGCCACCAAGAAGGCGGCCCTCCACGACAGGTGAGAGAGAGCACACTCTGCATAGGTTCAATGGTTGCCCATGAGCTTGCCAGTACCAGCAGTAGATACCACGGAGGTGGGGTTCCCAGACTGGAGGAAATGTGATCAAGGCCTTTGAAAAAGCGCCAGACCACCTTCTCCTGCGCCACTCGACTGCTTCCCGCCCGCGCCTGCTAAGCAGAGATGGCTGCCAGGTGCACCCTTAGGTCGCCGACCAAGCCCTTGACTAGAAAGGGACCATAAATAGTCCAAGATGCTTGCCAAGGAACAGGAGGAAGGGTCCAAGCCCTTGTCTCTAACACCAAATGGAAAACCTTTTCCATTTGAAGGCATAGCATTTTCTGGTCGACTCCTACGGGACGCCTCAACTACATTGAGGACCTCGGCCGGAAAGACCCAAGGCCTGGAACTCTAGCCGCCAGGAACCAGGCCGTCAGGTGCAGGGATTGAAGGTCCGGATGGAACACCTTCCCTGATTGACTGAGAGCAGGTCCGGGCGAGCTGGAAGCTGCCATGAGTCCTGGAGCTGAGACTGAGGAGATCTGGTACCAGAACTGGCGAGGCCAGTCTGGGGCTATCAGAATCACCTCGCCTTGTCCCTCCTCGCCTTGAGAAGCACCTTGTGGATCAAGGGAAATGGGGAAAGGCGAAAAGAGCCGGGGTCCACTGCCTCGAGAAGGCATCCCCTGCAGCGAGCCCCGCTGAGGGGGCGGCATGGAACAGACTCAGCTCGCTCTCCTGGAGGCAAACAGGTCCACCTGAGGTGTGCCCAATGGGAGAACAGATGCTGTACTACCTCGCAGGAGAGACCACTCGGAGATGCAGCCCCTATCCGCCCAGGGCATCGGCCAGGGTGTTGGAGGCCCTGCCACGTGAATGGCTAGGAGATCCGCCCAGGCTGCGCACGAGTGACCAAATGCGGAGAGCCTTTGCATAGAAGCATGGAGCGGCCCCGCCTGGCGGTTTAGATAGTACATGGTCGTGGTATTGTCCGCCTGACTCGGACCACTTGACCCGGAGGAACGGAGCAAAGGCGGTGAGAGCTAGGCGGACCGCCTGAGCTCCAGCAGGTTGATGTGGCATCGGGACTCTGCTGGGACCAGAGGCCATGAGCCCGTGTTCCCCAGATGGGCACCCCAACCCATCAGAGAGGCATCGGTCGATAGAGAGACCGCTGCTCGGGCGGACGAACGGGATGCCCTCCTGCAAATGATCTGGAACGGTCCACCACTGGAGAGCTGCTCCACATCCCTGTGTCACCGACACAAGCTGGTCCAAGGATCGCAGCGGCCAGACCACTGGCTGGCCAGTCCTCACTGAAGGGGACGATGTTCCAGCGGGCCCAACGGACCACGCTGGTGCAGGCGCCATGAGACCCAGGAGGCGCAGGAAGTCCCGGCAGGGGCAATTGCCCAACCAGAAATGATCGGGCAAAGGAGGAAAGAACCTCGCCCTGTCCGCCGGGAGCCGCGCTTGGCTCGAAGAGAGTCGAGCTGCGCTCGATGAATAGAATCACCTGCTTCGCTCGAGTTCCACTTGGCCTCGCTGATAAGGAGGCCCAGTTGAGAGCAGACCTGAGGGCCAGATCTCTGGACCACTCCGCCTCCTTCCTGGAGGGAGCTGCTATCAGCCAGTCGTCCAGGTAAGGGTACACCCGACCCTCGGCGCCAAGAGGGAATGCTGTCACCACTGCCATGCATTTGGTGAAGACCCTGGGAGCTGGAGACAAGCCAAGGGCATGGCTTGAACTCAAGAGGGATCCTTCCGCCGAAGCGAAGGAATCTCTGGTGAGACGGACGGATAGGGACGTGAAAAACGCGCCCTGCAAGTCCAGAGAGCAGAACCACACGCTGCTCCAAGGATGGTATTATCTGAGCCAGAGTGACCATCCTGAAGGTTCGAGACCTTAGGGAACTTGTTTAGGTCGTGAGGTCGAGAATGGGCGCCAGCCCCCGTCTGCTTCGGAACCAGGAAGTACCTGGACACAAACCCTGGGTCTGAAGGAGGGTCCACCACCTCTTACCACCTCCTTCTGGAGGAGGAGAGCGATGTCGCTCGACGAGCCGCCAGTGAGGCTGGGATCTCGAGCCCCCGAGGGCGACGGCTCTGAAGGGTGGTGCCTGCTCGAATTCCAGAGGCAGGCCTCTTCCCACCACCTCCAAGACCCACCTGTCCGTGGTAACAGCGGACCAGGCGGAACGGAAGTGCCGGAGCCGTCCCCCCACGGGGGGACCCAGGGGTAAGGTGACGGGAATGGGGGCGACACCCCTCAGCCCGTCACTGGGCAGGCTTGGAGGAGGGACCGGCCGAGGGACCTCCTGGGCCTTTTCCTCCCTGCCTCCTGTTAGAGGAAGCCGGCGGCTTGGGTTTGGGATGCCAAGGCCGAGCCTGCTGGCCCTGACGTTGCTGGGCCGGGCGCGCCGGGGGCACAGAAGGACGAAAGGGCTTAGGCTGTGGTTTGCGGCCTTTGTCCTTCTGAGCGGAAGAGACCGAGTCCAAGGTGGCATTGACTCTCGATCCTCTGCAGGTGACCTTCCACCCCAGGGTCAAGAGGTCAGTCCCCAAAAAGGAACATCCGCCAACTTGTGCTGGGTATCCGGTAAAGGTGGATATCCTCAGCCAAGCTCACGACGATAGCCACTCGCGGCCGCCACCGATCTGGCACATGAGTCCCCATATCCAAAGCAGTCTGGAGCTGCTGTTTGGCCACTGCCCTGCTCCTGGTCCCGCACCTGCTTAACCGTAGTCTGCAGATCGGCGGAAGATGAGGGATGACCTCATCCAGGAGCCCAACAGGGCATGAGAAAAATGTGCCATGAGGACGGCCGAACTGGCCTGACGGGCTCGAGAGAGGACGCAGCGAGACTTTTCGCCCGACATAGTCCAATTTCTTGACTCTTGTCAGGAGGTTTGTCCACATCCTGGCGCTGCCGCCGGAAAACGCTGTCGGTAACCAACCCCTCAGCAGAGGGTGTTCGAAAACCGACAAGGAACCGGGGACCGTGATACTTCCTGGCCATCCTGGTCAAGGCGAGGGCAGGAAGCAGGGCGCTGCAAAGCTCCAGTGCCGGACCCACTATGGCCTCGCCACCGGAAAGGCCTCCGCGGAGAATCCCTCGGTCCAGAATCTCCGTGAGGGGATACCTGGCCCGCTTTGGAACGGGTTCGAGCTCCATCCCGTGAGACTCGAGATGAGCCAAGCAGTCCTAGGAAGGACGACGGGCTATCGCCCATTGACTGACCTTCTGAAGACTCCAAGTCCAGTCGCTGGAGAAAAAGGAGGAATCATCTTCGACTCGGAAGAGTCCTCAAGAGCTGCCTCTGGCCTGAGCCACCTTCACCTGCCGAGGTCGGTCGGGAGTGAGGGTAACTGACAGCCGATGGGGTAGACCCTTAGCCGACCGAGAATCCTTGGTCGGAGCCCCAATTGGTGGCTGTGGAGGCGGAGGTTCCACCGGAATCGGTGGAGCAGCTGGTTTTGGCCGAACAACCGGCCTGGGTATAGGCTCCTCGGATAAGTCGAGGGGTTGTGTCGGCCGTTCCGGTGACAGCCACTTAATGGCCGGGGAAGGCGACGGGTCGGCTTATTCCCGGCCAGGAGGAGCTGTTGCAACATAAGGTCCTCGTACCGTCGACGTCATTTACGCCGAAGCCTCCCCTCATCCGAGGAGGAGGACGAGGACGAGCGGCGACGCCGCTTACCGCGGTGCCGAGACCGAGACCGCCTATGACGGTGGGATCGGCTGGACCGCGAAGAGGTCCGAGACCGAGACCGAGAGTCCCGGAATTTCCGAGGTCGGTGCGGGGAGGTGTCGGCCGGAACCGGCACTCCCTTCGGCTCGGATGGTCCATCCGAGGGCTCCGGAACCGAGGCACAGGCGAGCCCACGGATCCTCAACCTCCGGGGAACCGGGAGAGGGGAATTCGGCTGCTAAAGGCGACAGCCCTCTCAATGGGTCGAGAAAATTCGACTTCATCGGTGGGAGTCTCGGTCAACTGACCTGACGGGACACCGTGAGGCCAGTGGCTCGGCCGAGCGGTCGATCAAGCCGACGGCCCGGGAGAGGGACCTTCCGCCCCAAGAGCGCCGACGAGGGATTCACCCTGTCCTCTTTTTGGACCGAGAATAAGGTCCAGCAGACGCAGGCCCTTCTCCTTTAGTGGAGAGGGACAGACAAAGCTCCTTAAAAGAAGCCGTGGAAGAAGAACCCAGAGAGCGGGATAAATGCCGCTGCGAGGAAGATACGCGCCGCCGCCTCCTCTTCGAGGGCGACTCATCCGCCGAGCGATCCGCCGAAGCCCGCCGCCGGACACCGCCAACCGGGCTCCTTGGACTTCACCGAGGGAACGCTCGGACGGCCCAGTTGCAATCGGGCAGCACGGTCTTCGAGGACGAGGCCGAGAAAGATGAGCACAGGTCGCAAGCCCGCGGGTCGTGCTCAAGGCCTAAGCAGTAGACACGCGGAGTGTGGATCCGTCCGAGACATCTTCTGCCCGCATGGGCATCTCCGAAATCCGGGAGTCGATTTGTCCATCGCAGCCGTGAGGGATAGAAGACTGAAGTCTTTTTGCAAAATTTATTTTTAAATCCGCAAACGGAGAAATAGGAACCAGTCTCAAACGCAGAGCGTTAAGGAGGGAACCTGAGCTTCCAAGCGGTAAGGAAGATCTGGCGTTATGGGGCGGAGCCGAGAGTTATACCACCCGGGTGGGTGGGAGGAGCAAGCTTGAAGACCTTCCGGCAAGATTTAAAGCGGCAAGGATACCTGCCAATGAGTGTGGATGAACAACATATCCATGTCCCTAGAATACAATGTTATTTTGTAGTGCTAGAATGTAGCAGGTAGTATAGTATTTCACCATGTCTGGCAAGGCATTAAGAAAATGTATCCATTTTTGGAATAAATAGGCTACATAAGTAGCAAACGATGTTATGAAACAAAACAATGTATCTATTTCATAATGAAATCCAGTGGCTGTTAAGAGTCTGTAGTATTGTTGTAGTCAATACTGTACCCGTTTTAGGGTAAAGACATGGAATGTAACAGAGTGATGTAGTCAGTTCCATCGTGCCTTAGTAGTCTCATTTGTAAGGTGGGTCCCAAGTACGTCATGGCCTGCCACTTTTTTAGGTGTAAACCTGAAATGTTAGTATAATGGGCCCTTTATTTACGCTGTCTGGTGAACAGAAGTTTAAATAATGATCTGGATAATTGCAATTATGAGCCATTGGATCTCATCTTTGAGATTCCAAACATGTTAATCTGGAAAAATCATAAGTTTTTTGTTTTGTTTTTTGTCCAAGTAGCGTGGTTTAAAAAAAAAAAAAGAGAAGTCTTGCAGAGTTTATAAAGTTTATAATACATATGTACTCACCATTGTTTTTGTGGCCTTTATCTATGGCCAGGTGAAGACTGCATGTAGCAGTAAAAGTTTGGTAAGAATATTATGATCTATATTACAATATTATCGGGATATATTGTTTCTCAGCATGTGAATAGTAGCAGGCTCTGTTCGTGGTAGGGACATAAGCATCTGGCGCACAACAGGCCAAGGGGCATCCCGATGAAATGGCCGTAATGGCCTGTAACACTAATACCTGAAAAGTGGCTAGATGTATAAAGCCTCATGGGAAAGGCCTCAGTATAATTTCGAATCAAAGCCCCCAGAAAAAAGTCTCTGAGGCCTAGAAGAGGAGACTGGGGCGTAGTCTGAAGTTTTTAATGAGAGGAAGAGGCATCCAGCCATCCTAAAGGGCGGTCATGGGTCGGTTTAGATGTGTTCCTTGTCACTCGTTCTTTGCCTCTGAGGTTTCCTTTTTTGGTTATAGTAATTTCCAGTTTTGTACGAATAATTATACTGAGGGCGTAGTATATCGTACATATATTGTACAGTGTTTAGTTGTCTGCCTGAGGCTTGTAGATTGTCCAGTATTGTTTGTGCCCCTGGGCCAAAGACATGGTCACCAGAAAAAAGGGCATTAGCCACTTCTTGATGAATATCAGGTGCTAGCCCGGAGAGTCGGAGGCTCTAGCCGAAGTGTCAGCAATGTCATATCCTAATCTTAATAAATGTCGAGAGAGGGAAGTGTAGAAGTAAGCTCTGTTCACAGGAGGGACACGAGGGTCCGGCTCACAACAGGACAAGAGGCATCCCGATGAAGTGACCGTAATGGCCTGTAACAGTGATACCTCTATTAAATAAGTATATATGAACATGAAAAACATGTTACCTTCCACCCTGAGGTGTGCCTCTATAAGGCATAGGTGATAGTATGACGCCTTCTTAGTCAGGTCTGGGTCCGAGTAGCAGACACCAAAGAATCTGATATGTTGATCGTAGTAAAATATGAAGTTGATGTCGATGAAATAAGCCCCTTTGAAAAGTAGGGATATGCCATATATTTTGCTGATAAATAGCCTCATAGTTGTATACATTGGCGTCGTAGACTGGTGGATTTTTGCTCCGTAAATGAGTGTGAAAATGCCCTGTACCCTCATTGATAGAGGAGGCAGCCAAGAGACATCCGAAGGGGTATACCCTGTAGATGAGAATATGTAAGCATGTTAATGTTCAGTTGACGGAAAATGTCTCCCATTTATATATACATATGTATATACACAGACACACGTATACATAGTGTAAGGCATGGTCTGTGGATGGTGGAATGTTGGCCACTGATGGTGGGATCATCCCCTTCAATGATGCAGAAGGAATGCCATGCCCCATAGATGGTGGAATGAAAGCCGTTTATGATGATTAGTAGAAATCATGCTCTGTCGATGGTGGGTCATCAGCTGTCGACGATGAAAGAAGGGGAGCATTTCCCATCAACGGTGGAATGTGTCTTGACAATAGATGAAGATAATGTGCCTCGTTGATTGGAAGTGTTATGCCAGTCGATGAGAGAGGCTTGTTCTTATATGAAGCCACCGTTGATGAGTATTGGAGGAGGCCTCCATCGACGGGGAATGAACCTCCCGTCAATGACAAGTATGTAGGAGGCCTCTGTCGATGGGGCATGAGTAGTCCGTCGATGAGAATCATGTAGGATACCTCTGTCGACGGTGAATAAATATTCCGTCAATGAGAAACCATGAAGGAGGCATCCGTCGATGATGGAGGAAGTGTCTGTCAACGGGAATCATGCAGGAGGCCTCTGTCGATGGGGAATGAACTTCCCGTCGACGGGAACATAGTGTGAGCCTCTATAGAGTGTTGTTGGAGGCCTCCGTCGATGGGGATTATGCATCCATTGACGGGAACATACAGTAAGCCTCTGTAGAATGTTGTTGGAGGCCTCCATCAACAGGAATATAGTGTAAGCCTCCGTAGTCTGTTCTGTGATGAAAATTATGTAGAAATGCCTGCCGTCTACGGGGTATTTGTCTTCTGTCGACAAAGAAAGTCTCTCTGATAATATATGTTTAGCATACATGACTGTTGAAAGGCAGACAGGCAGGACTTATGATGAAGGTATGCCTTCCACTCCGATGCATCTTGAAAAGGACTCACTGCTGTTGGAGCATGTTAATAGAGCTCCTGGAGTCATCCATCCTTGAAATTCTTGTTTGAGTATAGGAACATGGTGCCATGTATTAAGCCCAGGCACCCCAAGCTATGGGTTCAATCCATGTCGTAGACTGCTGGCAGAAGAGTAAGCTGCTGTCAGAGGTGAAGCCAGCTGGAAGATGAACGGAGACTACCAGGGACTGCCCACTTTTATAGGCACAGCCCAGGAAGTGAGGTTGTGTGGGTGGTCCCTGATGCGGATACTGCTAGAAGAGATCTGCTGTGTTAGAGTGCCACCTATCGGGAACTCCAGGAAGTAATGACTTACTGTAAGAGACCATTCCGTAGAAGATCTACTGTTACACGTGAGTAACCTGTTTTTCTAGGATCGTGGATATGTTGTTCATGCACACTTATTGGCAGATTCCTAGCAGTTCTCTGGGAGCAGGAAGGCAAGGCGCACATGCCCTACTTGGGAAACAGAGATTGGAGAACTGAGGCGCCAAAACCAGCATCCCGACATGACTCCAGGTCGATGTGGTAGTGGGTAATGAAGGTGTTTGTTGTCTTCCAGGTAGCAGCCTGACAGATTACCTGGATAGGGATGTCCCTGGAAGCAGCCACTGACAGTGGTATGGTGAGTAGAATGTGCTCTTATCCCTCTGGGAGGCTTCTTGCTTGCCAACCTATAACAGAGATCGATGCACGATGTGATCCATCTACCAATCGTCTGCTTTGCTGCAGGTCTGCCAGGTGCGGCTTCAGCGTAAGTGACAAACAGCTGGCGAACCTCTCCCCGAATTTCCGCTGTTCGCTCCTTATAATAAGAGCGCTTATCTCAGGTCCAGAGTATGGAGCCTGTACTCGGCGTCCGAGGGGTAGTTGGGGTAGAACATAGGCAGAATCAACACCTTGTTAAGATGGAACTCTGACACCACCTTCGGGAGGAATTTCAGGTGGGGGCGCAAGACAAACTTGTCCCTGTGGAAGACCAGGTAAGGAGACTCCACCGAAAGCGTCAGGAGCTCCGCAGTCCTTCTGGCTGACGTGACAGCCACCGTGAAGGTGGCCTTCCATGACAAATGTGACATCTCACACTTGTGCATCGGTTTGAATGGCTTGCCCATGAGTTTTGCAGAAACCAGCAGTAAAGCCCACGGAGGTGAAGGTTCACGCACCAGACGGTATATGTGATCAAGGCCTTTGAAGAAATGCCAGACCACCTTCTCCTCTGCCACTGTCTGCTGGCCGGCCCGCACCCGGTAAGCAGAGATGGCTGCCAGGTGCACCTTAAGGGTCGTAGACCGAAGACCCCCTTTGGACAGAGACCAAAGGTAGTCTAGGATGTTAGCCACTGGACAGAACAGAGGGTCCAGGCCCTTGCCCTGGCACCAAATGGAAAAACACTTCCATTTGAAGGCGTAGCACCTCCTGGTTGACTCCTTTCTGGATGCTTCCACAACTGTGAGCACATCCTCAGAGAGACCCAAAGCCTGGAACTCTAGCCACTCAGGACCCAGGCTGTCGGGTGCAGGGATTGAAGGTCCGGATGGAATACCTTCCCCTGATTGACAGATAGCAGGTCTAGGCATACTGGAAGACGCCGCGGAAGCCTGGAGCTGATGTTGAGGATATCTGGATACCAGAACTGATGTGGCCAGTCTGGGGCTACCAGGATCACTTGTGCCTTGTCCCTCCTCACGTTGAGAAACACCCTGTGGATCAAGGGAAATGGAGGGAAGGCGGCGTAGCAGAGGCCTGGGGTCCACGGCCTCAA
The DNA here is from genome assembly GCA_016271365.2 of Neoceratodus forsteri. NCBI lineage: Eukaryota > Metazoa > Chordata > Ceratodontiformes > Ceratodontidae > Neoceratodus > Neoceratodus forsteri. The sequence goes on from CM028136.1 coordinate 41,884,773, forward strand.
GAAGGCATCCCCCTGCAGCGAGCCCTGCTGAGGGGGGCGGGCATGAAACAGCCTCAGCTTGGTGTTTTCCCTTGAGGTGAACAGGTCCACTAGCGGTTTGCCCCAGTGGGAGAACAGGCTGTGTACTACCTCTAGATAGAGAGAACAACTAGTGGGACGTCTCGCCCACACGGCCGAGAGCATCCGCCAGTTGATTCGAGTCTCCTGCCACGTGGATGGCTAGGAGATCTGCCTCCAGTCAGCTCACGAAGGTCCAGATGCAGAGCACTTCCCTGCACAGCAGCTGTGAGTGCATGCCGCCCTGTCTATTGAGGTAGTACATGGTTGTGGTATTGTCCATCTGGACTTGTACCACTTGACCCCGAAGAAGCGGAGCGAATGCTGACAGAGCCAGTCTGACTGCTCTGAGCTCCAGCAGGTTGATATGGTATCAGGATTCCTCGGGGGTCCAGAACTAGTGGGCTCTGTGGTTCCCCGTGTGGGCTCCCCAGCCTGTGAGAGAGGCATCGGTCGTAAGAACAATTGTCAGCTTGGGACAGACAAACGGGATCTCTTCCTGCAAGTGATCCAGGACGGTCCACCACTGGAGAGCGTCCCACATCTTCTGGGTTACAGTGACCAGCTGGTTTAAGTGACCATGATGCTGGGTCCATTAGCCGGTGGAGCCACTTCAGGAGCACTTGGATGGGATTGGGCCAGACATGGAGGCTGACAGGAGGGGGGTGCAGGATGCTACCAGCACCTGTGCAAGTGTAAGACGAAAATGCGGTAGGGCCTGAAAACCCTGCTGGTGGACCAGGGAGGTTCAGGAGGTGGTGAGGGAATAGAAGGCGGCCTATAGGTAATTCAAGTGCTCAAGGAGTGAAAGGGGAGTAGGAGCTGATGGCCAGAAGGGCCACTAGGGTGGTGAGGGTGACTAAGGCAAGGAAGGAGCAGAACCTGGTCAGGGAAATTAGGAGGGAACGAGGGGTTCTTTAGATACACTGGGGAAAAATGAAGGGTGAAAGGGCAGATTAGCAGGATTAAAACAGGGAGGGATGGGCACAAGACCGGGAGCAGGCTAGGGTACTGAGTATAGCCTCAGTTTTCACCAAGAAAAAGCGAGGGCTGCATCATACATGGGAGGAGGCGGTGAAACTGAAGGTGGGGCTTACTGATCGGTGGGTCTGGGGAGGGGGGCATCACTGGCAGGTGGGGGGAAGGCAAAGCAGGGGGATGAGGTACCAGAGGTGGAAATCACGGCAGAGAGAGTGAGGGAAGCCCTCAGGTCCCTTAAGATGGAGAAGGCGCCAGGGCCGGATAAATTACATTCCAGAGTGCTGAAGGAACTGGCAAAACCCCTGGCGGAGTTCTTCAGCATCTCTCTGAGGACAGGGTGGGTGCCCCAGGACTGGAAGGTGGCGCATAAAGTGCCTATCCACAAGGGGGATCGAGGGAGGTGGCAGGGAACTACAAGCCCGTCAGCCTGACATCGGTGGTGGGCAAGGTGATGGAGGGCACTGTCAAGGAAAGACTGGGGGGGACCTGGAAAAGTTGGGGTGCCTGGACGATAGACAGCATGGTTTTGTCCCAGGGAAATCATGTCAGACAAACCTTGTGGAGTTCTGTGACTGGGTGACAAGTGCCTTGGACCTGAGTAGACCAGTGGACGTCCTCTTTCTTGACTTCAGCAAGGCGTTTGACTCTGTTCCTCAAGGGGGCATGTTGGATAATCTGTGAGAAATGGGGGTGGGGAACCAGATCAGATGGATAGCCAATTGGCTCCAGAACCAGACCAAGAGGGTCGTGGTTGGCGGGATAGTCTCATCCCCAAGGAGGGTCATTAGTGGAGTCCCTCAGGGATCGGTCCTTGGGCCCTTCTTGTTCAACGCCTACGTCTCTGACATAAGGAAGGGTATCAGGAGTGAGATGGAGTGTCTTTGCGGATGACTCAAAACTGGGGGCGGTGGTGGATGGGGAGCAGGGGAGGGTGGCCCTACAGGGGGACCTGGAGGCTCTGGAAAAGTGGTCTAGAAAGCGGAAGCTGAGGTTCAGTGCAGGGAAATGCAAGGTACTGCCCTATGAGCCAGAAACCCGGGCCAAATGTACACCTGGGGTGGGGTGGGGTGGGAATGCTACAAGTCTCGATGGCAGAGAGGGACCTGGGGTGGTGGTGGATGTCAAGATGAACAACTCAGAAACTTTAGGAGGGTGGCGGCAAGGCCAACAGGATGCTTGGATGCATCGCTAGGGGCTCACCTCTAGAAGGAGGGAAGTGATATCTCCTCTGTATAACTGCTTGGTGAGGCCGCACCTCGAGTACTGCGTACAGTTTTGCATGCCACATTTAAAGAGGGATATTGAACTCCTGGAGAGGGTCCAGAGGAGGGCAACCAAAATGATTTGGGGCTTGGGGGATAGGCTCGAAGAGCTAAATATGTACACATTGGAAGAGAGACGGGACCGGTGGGGGGGGCATGATACAGGTCTTCAGGTACATGAAGGGGATAAATAGGGGAGGAGCAGTCAGGGTGCTCCGAAGGAAGGGAGGGGGCAACTAGAGAGCATGGGTGGAAGCTGGAGGGCAGAGATTCAGGGGAGAAAGGAGGAGGTGCTACTTCACTGAAAGGGTGGTGGAGCCATGGAATGCGCTGCCCAGGGGGCTGGTGGAGGCAGAAACGGTGGAGGGGTTCAAGAGGGGGCAGGACAGGTACAGGGGAAGGGTTCTGGAAGCAAAAAGCAGTGCAGCGAGAATATCCGGGACTGGGAAGGGAGAAGCCAGAGGGAGAGGGGGGCAGCAAGGTCAGCTCCCAAGGTGGAGGATGACCAAACGAGCAGACACGAAAGACCATTAGGCCTATTCTGCTGGCATTTTAGTATGTTAATATTAGCGCTGCGCAATTTTTTTTTTTACTGCAACTATTTACTTTAAAGCCTAATTTTATCGCGGGTGTTTATTTTCGATGGTTTCCTTCAGTTTTGGCTAAATTCTTGTGGGAACAGTCGAATTAGGGACAGTTGCCTTGTTTTTTACCTCAGACCTGAAGCAGTCAACAGCTCTCACTCAGCTCACACCCCCGCCTGTCTTTTGATTGGCATGGTTCTACGCTAATTTAAATATCTCTTAAAGGCACACCTCTGGGGCAGTTGCACCTAGCCAGCTGTGTGCAAAAAAGTTACTGATGCTAAAGGACCCCATGGAAGAAAGAAGATTACTGCAGCGAGTCATTTTTTTCTTCCCTGGTCAGCATGTAATTGGGACCAAGTGTGTGTTCGGTGGAGCCGAACACAAGACCATAATTTCATTGGTCAGCTGAACAGGGAGAGAGAGGCACAGGTGAGCCTCTTGTGCAAGTGACAATCCCCCTCCTCTGACTTGGCAGTGTGGCACCTGAGGGACATCCCTTACAGCCTCTGGGAAAGATAGAAGGGGGCAGAGGTCGGGTTGCAGACAGACTGACAGATGGTCAGTGTCTTTTTCACTCCCCCTTCCTAACAGACAGCATGGTCTTTGTTTTGTGCACCACACTTGTCTGTTCACTTCAGGAGACAGGTTGTGGCGTACTTAGGGTGTGGCTGATCGTTGGTTCTTAGTGTAGTATTTAGAAACAAAGTTTGCTGTTAAGAAACCAAAATCTCTTAAGAGCTATCTTTTTGTTAACCCCTTCCACCCAACACAAAACAAACTGCCTGGGTAGGAATGGGAGGAAGCGAGCATGAGTAGAAGCAAAGGTGTCGGGCCATCGGCCCTCTGTAAGAGCTCCTTTAGTTAGTTCTCTATTCTTATTGATGGTTGAACAATTTGAGTACACAGTACAGGTTCTGCTTAAAAAAACTGTGTTCTTGTGCTACCTGATAGATAACAGCACCACAGGCTGCAGCAGAGGAAGCTGTAGTCTAGTGCAGTTTGCTTCCTGAGCCTCTGCCAGATTGGTAGCAGGCTGCAGCAGAGGAATTGTTTGTCTAACTAGCTTTAATCTAAAGAACAGTGCTTTTAAAAGCTACTATAAAGTCTGTATTTCAATTTTAAATATAAAAAAGGGCTACTGTGAGCTAGTGTTCTCCGGAGGAATGGAGCGAATAAGGAGGTGAGCTAGCCTGTTCACAGAGGAAGCAGGGAGCAAATACAGGGGCAGGGGTGGGGACAAAGGCTTAGTAGGAAGCAGCATGTAAACAGTTTGTTGAGCATGTATTTTTTAATACTTATGTGCCTGAGTGGACATTTTTTTTTTTTAATGAATTTCATACCCTGCATCTAGTTGAGCTGCTGACCCGGCCACAGCCAAGGCCTTTTTGCGGCTGTTGGATCATAGTTTAGGGTCTGTGTCAGCTGGCGACCTAAGAGGAGCCTGGCCATTCAATCTTCCAGCAACTCTGGAAGCATCGCCTGACAAAGGCCACAGCCAGTCACATTGTGCTGTGATCCAAGGCAGTAAATGCAGGACACGTTTTCAACATTTTTTTGTCCATACGTGACACAAAATTTGAAGCTATGGAATGGCTTCGCTTCCTCCATATCCATCTTCCTTCAGTTGAGGCAGAGTCATAACAAATGAGATGAGTTTTGATCGAAGAATGAAATCTCGAAGCTTTCTCTGAAAGAAATCGCCAAAGCATAATGGTAGTCTTCAGCACTGCAGAGATGCAAAGGAGAAGACCTGTCCCTTCCAGCGGAAAGAAAGCTCTGACATCATGGGGCAGAGCTGGAGAATATACCTCCTGAGTGGTGGGAAGAGCTTAACTTCAAGATGTCCGATGAATCAGCACTTCCAGTGGAACTGCCAAAGTGTGGATACTGAACTGTATCCATGCCCATAGAACCACAGTTTTTCCACTGGGATAATGGGCGGTGGTTCTCAAGTCCTGTGCCGTGGAGCCCCAGCAGGAGTGACAGTGGGGTCAGGGTGGCAAGGACTGTCATAGAGGGTATGCCCACAGGCCTGATGACTGAGAGGGCGGTACCATGAGAAACATCCATATAAAAAGAGTCCCTTTCCCTTTAAATCAGCCGGAAAGTCTTCAAGCTGGCTCCTCCCACCCACCTGGGTGGTATAACCCTCGACTCCGCCCCATGACGCCAGATCTTCCTTTTCATTGTAAGATTCAGGTTGCCTCCTTCGCACCATCGCATTTTGTAGGCCCTAGCTTCAGAACCTTTGGTTATTCGGAAAATTCACCGTGTTCGCATTAGCGATTGTGATTATTTTCCTTCGATCATGGAAGGCAAGTCTTCCCCCGGATTTCGCCGGTGTTCGTGTGGCCAGAAGATGTCGCGCACCCACCGCAAGCCGTGTGTGCTTATTGTTTGGATGTTGGCCATGACACCATGACGTGCGAGTTTTGCCTCGCATTCCAACACAAAGTCCTCTATGACAGTCTTGTATGCCTTAAGCTGGGGAGGCCCAAAAAGCAGAACCCGCTGGTGAAATGCAAGAAGGACGGGTGGGTGGTTTCTGCAGCAGAGGGATCCGCTGAGCAGTTGGAGGGCATGCAAGCCTTCGAGAAGGAAGCGGCTCGTGCCACGGAATCTTCCTCTCGGAGCCTCTTCGTTCTGCTCAACCTGGGCTCCAACCTTCTCAGGTTCCTTCCGAGAGTTGCGCCACTCTCTCCCGACTAAGGGTAAGAGTCCTGCAGGCACACACTCCTCTTGGTCCCATAAGCGGGAGAAGGACCCGGAATCGTCTTCATCTTGATGGAGACGCTCTTGGGATCGGGAAAGATCTCGGTGCCAGGAACCGGCCATTTTGACCTTGGTCGAAATCGCCTCTTCAGCCGCTGGCTTCTCAGCCTTGACTTCTGGCCAGTCGACACTGAAATAATTCTCGACCCGATCGACCCCTTGTCGCAGACTCCGGTCACCGACTCTCTTGCTCAGACTCCCAGTCCTTGTTTTCCCCGCCGAGGAGACCCAGCCTGCTGAGAATCCCGTCGAGGAAGTGGGCCCCGACTCCAGGAAGTCACTGGTGTCTCCCAAGCAACTGAGTCGGCCTGACCGATCTCTATCAAGGTCTCTGACTTCCTCGACAAATAGGCCGAGGAAGGGCCATGAGTGCTCTAAAAAGAGGTGATGCCATCGGTCGTCCTCGTCCTCCTCGAATGAGGAGAGGCTCCAGCGGCGCTGCGAGGACCTCATGTGTCAACAGCTGATTTTGACTGGGCACAAGCTTTCCCCAGCTCCTACCCCGGCCATTACTTGGCTTTCATCTCCCAGGCCGAAGCAGACTCCTCTGGAGCCGCTTAAGTCTGTTCCTCCACCTGCGGGAGCTGGCGAAACCTCCAGTCTCTTCACTGATTTTGGTGGAACTGCCGCCCAAGCAGCCTGTGGGAGGGGCTCCTTCTAAGAAAGCCAGACCGAACACCGGGCTTTCCTGGTGTCTCTCGGTCACGGTCAGCCCTGACCACCCCTGGCGGGTCGAGGGTGATGTGGGTGATCGACCGCTATATCCGGATTTGGATGAAACTGGCCTCCATTCTCATCTAGGGGATGATGAATCGGCTGGTGGGATAGAGACGGAGGAAGTTCCTTCGTGGCTTTCAGGGCATTCTTCGCCTCATCTCCACAGGGATGCCCCTGCAGCTAACCCAGAAAAAGGCAGAGTACCCTCTCACTGATATCCTCAAGAGAGGGCATACCCCGACGGAAGCCTTTCTTGTGGCAGAGGCCATTGTTGGCCCGGCCTCAGAACTTTGGCAGCACCCTGCCTCCTGTCCAGCTCCGTCTGCCCGTATGGCCCGAAAGTATCCTTGGATGAAGTCCTCCCACATCTCCCTGTGGACTTGCAGACCACAGTCAAGCAGGTCCGGGACCAAGGCCAGGCTGTTGCCAAACAACTCCAGATGGCTCTGGATATCGGGGACTCATGTGCCCGCTCGTTGGTGGCCGCAGGGCTTGGCTGAGGCTCTCCTCCTTTCTGGTGGATGCTCAGCACAAACTAGCTGATGTGCCTTTCCTGGGCACCGATCTTTTTGGCCCAGGTGTGGCTGGTCACCTTCAGCGCAGTGAGCAGTCCAGTGGCGCCTTGGATGCCACTTCTGCTGAGGGTTCTTCTGGTCCTAAGAAGCAGCAGCAGAAGAAGCATTTTCGGCACTCAGTCCTCCTTTGGGGAGGGGGGCAGCAGCAGCAGGCTCAAGCTTGGCGCCCTCAGCCCAAGCCCAGACCCTTCCCCCAGGCCCGTAAGGGAGGCTGAGGTTCAGTCCCTGGATCCTCTACCTCCATGCCTGCCCAGTGACGGGTGGGGGCTGACACCCCTACTCCTGTCACGCCAGCTCTGGGTCCTCCCGCTGGTGGCTGGCTCCGCCACTTTCTTTCCGCCTGGTCTGCTTTTACCACCGACAGGTGGGTCTTGGAAGTGGCCTACCAGGAACTGCCTCTGGAATTCGAGCAGTACGCACCAAGCCGAGCCCGCGCCCCACGGGAGGAGAGGGTATCTGCCCACACTCAGTCAGCTCTCTGAGATGACATTGCTCAGCTCCTCAAGGAGGCAGTGGCTCCGGTGTTGGGTCCTCCAGAAGACCCAGGCTTCATTTCCAGGTACTTTCTGGTTCCAAAGCGGATGGGGGGCTGGTGCCCCATTCTAGATCTGCATGACCTGAATCAGTATCTCAGGTCCTGCACCTTCCGGATGGTCACTTTGTCTCAGATCATACCATCCCTGGAGCGAAACGTGGTTCTGCTCACTGGATCTCCAAGACGCGTTTTTTCACGTCCCAATCAGTCTGTCCCACCAACAGTTCCTCCGCTTCAGAGCCGAGGGAACCCTATGCGAGTTCCGAGCCATGCCATTCGGCCGGTCATTGGCCCCAGTACAAAAGCACTGTGACAAGAAATGCTTGCTGTGGCAAAGGACAGAGTGCAGACCTAACCCCACCCCACACACACCAGGGCCATTGCCAGCTGGGGTTCATCAGGTTCAAACAGCCCCCCCTTCCTGCCTTGAACACCCCCTTTTTGTGTGTGTGTGTGTGTGTGTGTGTGTGTGTGTGTTTTAGAGTAACCTTTCATGTCCCTTTAAATCCCTCTTCCCCAGCTGCCAGCAAACTCACAGAGGTCTGCGCATGTTACAGTTGCCCTTCTCCCCCCCACACCCAGTCACAATCAGCCTGTGACGGACATCCTCAAATCATGCAGATAGGCTGCAGCGTGACAGCAGAACTGAGCTGTGGCCTGAGAGTGCACCATCATGGTGTCCATGAGTGAGTGTCTCCCTACAATAAAGTGGACTGGCAGCAACGAGAGTAGGCACAGACACACGGGAAAAGACACCCGACTGACTGGTAAGCCTTTCTAGACTGCTTCAACAGAAAAAAAAAAAGACAATCCTCCAGTCTGGCAGCTGCCGACTTATGGACACAAAAGCCACTTTCCCTCACTATTCAAGCACTAAATTACTGTCAGCATAAGAAAGTTAACCAACGCGGTGGCACCGAGGGTTGAGGTGCTGTATGCCACACCTCGCACCACGCTGGCAACCCGGGTTCGGGAATGGACTTGAGTCGCTGGGGGTCGGCTGGGGAGGGAGAGGATTGAGTGTCCAGATGGCTCTCCTCTCCTGGGGTGGGTAGAGGGTATTGTGCTGCTTTTCAGCGGCCCTCAGTGGAAACTGGGGGCACTGTAGTTAGTGACACCGCAAAAAGGGGTGGAGCGGCGGGTGTTAGCATGCAAGGTGGACAGAAGCTATCGCACGACCGCGCTCCAGGGGACAAAAGCCAGAAACCCCCTGCCTCCCAGGTAAGAAACAGCGCCCTCCAGGGCCCCTACCTTCACACACCCAAGATCGGGCTTGATCCTCCAGCTCTACCGATCCCCTCCGAGTGTCCTGGCCTGTTGATGGTTGCGTTCCTCGGTCAGCGGACCGGGTGGTTAGGGGGAGTGTCTATCCCTGATTTCCCGGAGAGGAGAGCTTCACACAGGGCAGTAGAAGGGAGGTGGCGAGACACGCTTGAGAGAGTTCCAGTAAGTAGGGCAAAAAAGTCCACAAAAAAAAAAAACATAAGAAAGCTGACACCTTTAGCTTTCTGCTGATTTTGTTTGAGGAAAATTGGCCTAGGTAACCCTAAGTCACTGATCTATGAAGTTTCCTCAAGTGTCTTAGTTGGCTATAAACCCATTCCCTTAGTCTGGACACAGAGTAATTACTTTCAAAATGAGAACCTTTTGCATTGTTATACACTTTAGTCTGCAGACATACTACTCCTCTTAGGTCTTTCCACCTGTTTTTTTTGTTTTGTTTTTCAATAACTCCTCCCAAGGGTTGTTCTAAGGCTCTCTTCCAGTAATCTGAGCCCAGTTTTGGAGCAACTCCCCGAGTTGCTTCTGTATGGCTTTCGCCTGCTCTAAGATGGCTGACAAACCCACCTTTTTCCACCCCCACGACTCCCTCTCCTTCCAGATCCAGGCAGCAACCTCACTTATTCTATAATAAGGCCATACTTTATATTTTTGCCAAGTTTCGAGCAGTTCCAAAGTTCTTTAGGTCATTTTTCCTGTCAGGGTAAAATGATTGCACTGTTTGTGCAGTTTAAATTCTGTGTGTCTTAGGCAGACCATGCTGTCTTTATTTAAACTGCTAGTGCACTGCTTGGGATTGATAGTAATTTTCAAATGTAGTCAACTATCACTTCTCATATCTCAAGGAGTTTTTATTTTATGTTTGCCAATTAGATTTTCCACCTGGCAGTACTGGGGTGATGTATGGAGCAGCACTCTGCAGGGAAAACGAGCATTTGTCAAAGCCGGAGTTTGTTGTTGGGACTGCTGTTGGTATGCACCGATTGGCGGGACTACAGTTCCCAGCAGAAAAAACAAGTTATGCCACTGAGTTCACATTCCCGTTGAAATACAGTGAAGTGCATACCTGTTTCCTCAATTCGTGATCTGGCTTTGAAGAGTGACAATGTGTCTGCAGTTCAGAGAAGATGAGGGCACTGTAGCCTCACCATGGGTTGGTGGGTGGGAATTCTGGTTAGAAACCCTAATGCCCCGGGCTTTTGTTGGTATTTGCACTACAAATTATCAACATGGCCTTTTGTGACCCCCACCTCATATAAGCATTTGGGACCTCTGCTCACGAACAGTGGCACTGTGATTTTGTTAATCTGCCCCGGACGCTGATTTCGCTCAGTGACCGTGCCATTTTGCACCAGATGTGCAAAAACACAGTTTGGGCAGGTTGTGAAAAATTACAGCCATACCATTCATAGGGAGGTGTGAAGAGATGGCAGTGTTGAACATCTGGAGTGAAAATATTAAAAACGCTCAAACGCGTAGATGGAAACTGCACAATGCACACTCGTAACAGTCATTTAGTGGAATAATTTTACCAAAATTTCAACAAGCATTTTGTGACCTCTGCTCATGAATACTGTCACTATGATTTTCTTACTCTGTCCCAAATGTTGATTTCCCACAGCGACCTCCACTGTGCGCCAGATTTGCGAACACACATTTTGGGCAGGATGTGAACAATGACAGTTGTACTGTTCATAAGGAAGTGTGCAAAACTGACAATGTTGAAACTCTTGAGTAAAAATATTACAAATCCTTGAGGTTGCAAGTGTGTGTGGAAACTGCGCAACGCACTCTTAAAATAGTCATTTTTATGAACGTTTGACACCAACTTTCCAACATAGGTATTTTGAGACCTCCACTCATGAACAGTGTCACTGTGGTTGTCATAATCTGTCTCAAACACTGATTTCCCACAGCGACAACGCTATTCTAGGCCGGAAGTGCGAAAACACATTTCAGTCAGAATGTGAAAAGTGACAGCTGTACTGTTCATGAGGAGGTGTAAAATATACCAATGTTAAAAAATCTGGAGTGAAAATATTACTTATTCGTGATGTTACAAGTGTGCGTTGAAACTGCGCAAGCACGCTTGTTACCGTGTAATTTTCAACATAGGCTTTTTGGGAGCCCACATCATTAACAGTGACAATGTCATTTTGTTAATCGGTCCCGAAAGGTGATTCCGCGTAGTGACCGCGAAATCACCTTTCAGGACCAAATAACCAGAAGACAGTGACTGAATTCATGAGGTGGGGTCCAAGAACCCAATGTTGAAAATCTGGTGCCAAAATTTGCAAAAATGGCCAAGATAAGCACCAAAGCTGAAAAAACGCCATTTATGCCATTATACAGCTTACCGGCATTTCTTCAGTTTGCGGTCGGCTTTGAAAAGTGCAGACGTTCCCATTCCACCACAGATTGTCGCGCCAGGCTCTGGAGGCAAGTATGGGGTGTGGGGAGGTGGGGTGCACTGTGGGTGGTTGCGGGTTGAGGGAGGTGCCACCGGACTCAATGAGGGACCGTTTTCTAATTTACAGGTTTAAAAAAATGTTAGAACGTCGCAGGAAGGTTTTTTCTTTCTTAAAGGGTCTTTTGGCATGCTGTGGTGGTCTCCCAGTGTGCCACCTGAGTGTTTGAGGGGGCTATAGCTGATGGGGATTGGGCACCCCCCTCAATTTTTTTGTTTTGTTTTTACTGCAAGGGGGCATGTGGAAGTCCTGGGCTCAGCACGTTCACACTGCTGTAAGCTACAGCAGTGTGAATATGCAACCAGGAATGCAATGGAGGAATGCAACTTCAAAGGACCAAGCCACGCCACTATTGATGCGGCTCCATCCTTTGAAAACTTGTCCAACTCGGCCCGAACAGCTGAAAGTGAGTCATTGCCAGCCTGCCCGACTGATTTGCCTGCCACTGACCTACGCCTAGAAATGGAGCTCTCCATTGGGCACACCTCTGTAGAGCACTTTATAGCAATGAGTTTGTCTGTGCCTGCACGCCTTGACAAACTCAAATAGTCAGTTCTGTTCCTCCCACCACATCATCAGAAATGAGACCAAACAACTTGAGGCACCACAATCCTTGCAGCCTGAGCAGCGCTTCTCACAAGCTACCAGTCAGAATGCAGGAAATTGTGACATCTTTGGTAACCAGGGAGAACCAGTCCCTGCTGCTTCATGTGAAAGTGAAACCTGGCAGTGAGAAATGGTTTCCATTGGTTATGAGTGATGTCAGTCAGTGTGGTCTTAGTGTGGATGTAGTGGGAGGAACAGAATTGACTCCCCAAACAAAGTGCTGCTCCACACATCACTCCAGTACTGCCAGGTGGAAACATTTCTAATCAGCAAACAGAAAAGAAAAAATACTTGAGACAGAAGTGATAGCTGACTACATCTAACATACTACATGGCCAGCAGAGTAGGTCCAGTATCAAGTCTGCTCGAAAATCAGCACCCAGTCAGGACACCATTTCTGCCCTCCCTATCCCCACCGTAACCCCCCCAACCCCACTCCCTATCAAAGTATCAAAGTTTCACCTCTAGCTCTGGTATTAATCAGTTTAACACGCCTGTTATACCTGTCCCAGACCCTCTTGAATCCCTTCACTGTAGCAACAGCCACCAGTTCCACAGGCAATGCACTCCAGGGGTCCACCACCCTCTCGGTGAAGTAGCATTTCCAAGTCTCCTCCTGAGCCTACCACCAAAGAGCACCATAGAATGCCCCATGGATACCCCCCTCGACTGGAACACCCCATTTAGACTGATTCTATTTACTCACTTCAGATACTTAAAGACCTCTCTCGTATCCCCCCCTACCCCATCTCTCCTCCAGTGAGTACAAGTTGAGCTCCTCAAGTCTCTTCTCATAGGATCTCCCCCAGGCCCTGTATTATTCTGGTCGCCATCCTCTGGACCCTTTCCAGCAGTGCAATTTCCTTTTTCAGGTATGGGCGCCAAAACTGCACGCAATACTCTAGGTGCGGTCTAACCAGGCAATTACACAGAGGGAGAAGCACCTCCCAACTCCTCAAGGTTATTCCCCTGGCGATGCACCCAAGCATTTGATTTGCTTTTGCCACAGCCCTCCTACACTGCTCAAGAGTTATTTTGGCATCCCCCGACACCCTGAGGTCCTTTTCCCCTTCCAATACCTGCAGCTTCTCCCACCCACCAAAAGTACTCACTCGCTGAAAGTTACAACTAACTGCAGGCAGTTTCCAAGCAGTTGACTAGCTTTAACTCAGTTTTTGTTCTGATATGTGTGAGACTGGCTTTACCTACTCTTCCAAGGCTTCCACGTGCTCATCTGTGTCATCTGGTCTTTAATATTTTATGTGCTTTTTGACATTTTTTCATCATTTACATGCTGATTTTGTTGCCTGCCTGCACCCTGACGTGCTAGTCGTGTTTTGGTGCCCCCTCTTCTGAGGATACTCCTTTTATTTGGCTTAAATGGTGTCACTTTGTATTATCATGTATTGTGTTTGTAGCTAGCCCCCATTTCTTTAACCTGGCGCTTGTTGCTTGACAAGTAATTATGAAAATGAAGGTGCAATCAGTTGCTCTCCTCAGCCCACACAGCCTGTAGCCTCATTCCCGACTGTTGTGGAAGGAGCTGGGAGCTTTACCCAGCAGTTTCCTCGCTCAGGCACTGCTTTCACTCTCTCGGTGTTACTGAATGGACCTGACTTCATTCACTGCTGTACAGTGACACAGGATTTCTTTGCTGAAAAGGGAATATCTCTTTATTAAATGCATTTCACAGGTTGTGATGTTTCTCTATGTGGGACTAACAGACACTAGTGAGGCATCAGAAACACACCATGCAGCTTGGTTTGCAGTTAAAAAACGTTGGCTTTTATTCAACAGCACTGGAGTGCTCTGCCAGACCTGGGACACAACTCAGAGCATTTACTAACCGCTGGGCCACTACATTTTCAAATACGACAAGGGCAGGAGTGTCTTGGGTGCTGTCTGTTACATCATGACAGGGACACAGCTTACTGGAGGCCCTCGACTGTGTCTTGTGGCCCATATCAGTCTCAACTGTCCCTGATTAAGATGGACTTAAATCATTTCAGCCCTTAAAACTGCTGTGTCCCTCCTCCATCCCTCACAAAAAAGGTGCTGCCCACACTGAGAATGTGCTGTAAATTCACACTAGAGCAAAAAGTCATAATATTCTCAGCTGCTAATTCAAATACAAGTAAACACCATGGTTTTCACATTGTTCTGAGTTTATTTGTCCTGAGGATTTGTCCCTCATTAAGTCTAGTGTCCCTCATTTTGAGCATCCGTGTCCCTCATTTCAGTGACAAAAGGTTGAGAGGTATGACGTGGCTTATGGATTTTAGACAGAGCCAAGCTCTGGTGCTGAATTAACTGTGAAAGTCACCAATGTGCCAGTTACCCATTTTGTGTGTAGATACTTTTTGCAGAGGTTCATTCTGTGTGTGCAGATTCAGTCTTATTTTTACCCCCCCTTCCCCCCGATCATGCAACAAGAAGACCACTGCACTGGTGTGTATGTATAAAATAATTGTATACATTATCAACAAAAGGCCAGAAAAGCAAATACATTTACTCATGTGTTGTTATGCAGCAGTTCCCCTACCCTGCCCCACCTCTGGCAATGCTGGGCAAGTGGGGATTATCTGGGGATTTCAGCATCTTATCTGTCTCAGGTCAGGAAGTGTGGACCCTGGGATTTCATGATGTTTCATACTCCCACAACCTCAGATGTTTTAGTTTTTAATACCCCACTATTCCCCAAGGGGGCGGGTGACTGACTGCTGAACTGGGGGATTGTGACTCAGGTGTCGTGATCTGCAGACTGCTTAAAAGGGGAACAGTCAGCACTAACAGCCGGCTCCCACACCCCAGTGTAGTGCTGGTGATCCAAGTTTGCACTTTGTGCACAGAAACATTTTTTACCCACCAAATGAAGTTTGGAGCCTACTGCGTGTGTTTGACTATCTGTCTGGTACGGTGTGTGTGTAGGAACTATTCCCCATTGACACCCCAGCAGAAAATCAGTCGTGTGATTTGCCTTGGTTTTAGTCATTAACTTGCACTGGCAAAGTAATATACCTGAAGTGTTTCCTGGGCATCTTGCTAGCCTCAGGTACTGAATACATGTTCTACAGAAAATTGTTCTTATCTGGCTCACTGCAGGGTGAATATGTATTCAGTACTTGAGGCTAGCAAGATGCTGATAATGTACTGTACCTGAGGAATAGAGTCTGCAGATGTAATTGGCTGGGTATTGTATTACCTTGCTGCTGTGCTTGCTGACTTCTATTCCTGGGGACAGCTGGGCCCCCAAAAGCCCTGGTGTACTAGTAAGGATTAACCCACGACAGACTGTGGGTCTCTCAGGGATTAATGTATGGCTGGGGGGTTGGGGAGATGTCGGCCGAGCGGTTCCAACCACCCAGCCATACATGAATCCCTGAGAGACCAAAGCTCAGAAGTGGTTTAATTCACTTGAAAAATGGGCAAGAAAAAGGGTTGGGCTCCCTATTCAGAATGCTTTCTTGTCCATATTACAGGTTTTAAGATTGTTTTGTTCTGTCATTCTTTGCTGGTGGTGTGAAGGATTATGAGTCGATGTCAGATTGCAAAGCGTCAATTTTCAGTGCGACATTTACAGCATTTCACTCTCTTACCTCGGATGTCTGCATGATATACCCTAATGAATCTCTGTGAGCTGTTGAGTCACGTTTTGGCTCCTCGAGTTACTGCGGTGTCAATGCTTAGTTTTTCAGTACTATGGAAGATGTACCCATTCGGAAATGGAGGACTGTGGCACATCAGGAAAAAAAAAAAAAAAGACTGCTGGCTGTACTCTTCTGCACTTGCTCCGGAAACGCTGCTTGCGTTATGAGGGCAACTATGTAGTTTTTAGAACTGTGCTGCCTACTTTTATAACTGTGGTATTAATATTACTTCACTTTCCTGTTCGTCAGAACATATGCCCATTGTAAACTACACCGCCGTGAAATATCGGGGAAAGAGCCCTGGCCGTGTTGTTATGGACTGCATTCGGGAAACGTGTATTTTTCAGCAACAGTTCTCTGTATTTATTTCAAATTTAGTGACTAGGATCGGATCACTGAGCTGGAGCTCCTTTGTAGCTGTTTGTTGGAGGCAGTGGTGTGGACTAAATATTGAGGCTCCCTACTTTCTGCATTTAAGAACGGCACGGCTTGTGGAGTGCGGAGCCCATTCGGGTGCGGTGGCTGAGAAGACCGACAGAGCTATACATAACATGACTTGGCGGCGCCTGTGCACAACGTCAAGGTACAAATATTTTAATTCACTACTATTGAACAATATTTCAAACGCAGAAAAATGTGAAAAAAACAATGGATGTATTGTAGAACTGTGGCGACGACCTATACACAATATCAAATACTGTATGCTGTGCATTAGAGAGCGCAGGATCATCAGTGCTGTTCAGAAAGTAGATGGAGGTGGGAGAACGACACCATGCATTAATCCCAGCATGGCCATACATTAATTGAGAATTAACATATGGACACGCTGAGGACATGTATGATGGTATTTGCCCAATCAGTCGTAATGCTTTTTCTTGCCCATGTTACAAGATGCTTTGTGGTGTAGTGTTTGTGTGTGTGTGTCCAGTACCTGACGCTAGCAAGCTACTGATCATGTACTGCAAGTGATGCAGAGTCCGCAGATGTAGCTGGCTGGGAATCGTATGGTATTAACCTGCTGCTGTGCTTACATGCTTCATGGTAGGGGTCTGGGGCCGCTAGGCTCCCAGATATGTCCTGGTGTACTAGATGCTCTGTGGAACATTTTGTGGGTTGTTCTGAAGCTAAATAACTCAGTCTGAGCTCTCCTCCACCCCTTCCTCTAAGGAAAATTATCGGGCTGGCTGCAGGGGGGAGGAGGAGCGCTCAAACTGAATTACTTAGCTTCAAAATAACCCAAAAAATGTACCACACAGCATCTAGTATCCCAGGGCCTCTGGGGGCCTAGTGGCCCCAGACCCCTGCCGTGAAGCATGTAGGCACAGCAGCAAGTTAGTACTGTACAATACTCAGCCAAACACAGCTGCAGACTCTGCCTCAGGTACAGTACATTATCAGCAGCTTGCTAGGCTCAAGTACTGAATACATATATAGGATAGTGTATGGGAGTCCATACATAACCACGCTATTCTGTTACCGAGTGGTTTCCATGACCAAACGGACCTTGAGAGCGAAGCTCAAGGTCCCTGTCGTCATGGAAACCACGAGGTTAACTGAATAGCGCGGCTGTGTATGTGGGCTCCTATACACTTTTCTTTATAGTGTATGCTGCCCAAAAATAAGAGCCTGTTTACTTTTTAGCCCCTTTTTGCCACCCTTGGTTGCCGGAAACTGGCTCTCGTCTTCTGTTGGAGCACCATCCAGCTCACGCACGCGAGTCAACCACCCCCGTCCTATGAACAGTGCTGGTGGGGGCAGTTGCATTGTGACATCCTCACTAACACAGAACAAAACATTCTGCATTTGTGAGGACATCAATACTGTAGTAGAACAACTTTTTGCAGTGTACGGATTTCCATACACAACCATATTCCACCATACACTATATATGTATTCACCCTGCAGCCAGCCAGATAAGAACAGGTTACCCACTGTAAAGTACAGTTACGTAAGAACTTACCGTAACAGTAGATCTTCGAGAACAGCTCTTGCAGCAGGTAACTCCATTAGGACTGAAGCCGGCAGGCATCAGGACCCCAAGGAATTCTTCTAGCTAGCTATCTTCAGCGGGGACCGCCCCTGACGTCGGTCCCGCCTCCGACGTCAGGCGTAGTACATAAGGGGGCGGTCCCGCCAGATTCCCCAGTTCTCCCGCCGGAGACTTCCGGCCGCAGGATGACATCAGAATGGGAGACCGAGGATCCACCGTCAGAAGACAGAGTTATAAGTCCCATTAAAGGCTCGAGAAGCCATGCCTCCTCCAAGGGGGAAGGTGGGCGGGAAGGCACCTGTTGCAAGAGCTGTTCTCGAAGATCTACTGTTACGGTAAGTTCTTACGTAACTGTACTATCTTACTTAGAGATACAGCTCTTGCAGCAGGTAACACCGTTAGGACTGATTTCCAAGCAGTAGCGCTTGCAACCACTCTGGGAGGAGGAAACTAGAAGGCTCATTACAAGTCCTGGATCTAGGACAGGAGACCCTGTAGTACGGCCAGGCCGAAGCCAGCTCTTCGCCGTGAAGCAATGTCTAGGCTATAATGCCTGATAAAGGTATGGACAGAGCTCCAAGTGGCTGCAGCACAAATGGCTGAGGTGGAGACGTTGCGAAGTGCTGCAAAGGAGGTGGCCACTCCTCTAGTGGAATGACCCCGAACTGATCCCGGGAGGGGCTTCTTTTTGATATCACAGCAGTATGATATGCACTGGACAAGCCAGCGAGAAAGGGACTGTTTCGATACTGGCTGGCCCATCATCCTTTCAGTAAAGGAAACAAAAAGCTGCTCCGACTTCCGAAGCTGCTTGGTCCTGCTTAGGTAGTACCTTAAGCTGCGGTGAACATCCAGGGTGTGGAGCAGTGCCTCTCCTCTATTAGAATAATTAGGGAAGTAGACCGGCAGGTCAATGTCCTGATTAAAGTGAGTGTGGAGACCACCTTAGGCAGGAACTTAGGGTTCGTCCTCAGGGAAACTCTGTCCTGGTGAAAAACCAAATAAGGTTCCTTACACGTGAGAGCCTGAAGCTTGGAAACTTCTCGAGGACGTAACAGCAACTAAAAATAACGTTTTCCACGACAGAAAACGCAGCTCGCAGTCCGTGGCAGGTCTAAAGGGGGAGATGATTGTTCCAGGATCTAAGAGTATATCCTCATGGAGGCACAGGGTCCTTAATGGGAGGCCTAAGATGCAACACCCCTCTCAGGAATCCCCGTCAGGCATCTAATTGCGCCACAGTGCGCTGTCCCACCGGAAGGTGATAAGCGGAGATAGCACAGAGGTGCACTTTAATAGAGAGTGTGAGACCCGGGCGGAAAGGAGAGCAGGTACTCTAGCACCGCCTTCACCGGACAACCTAGAGGGGAAAGGCCGCGTGCTTGCGACCATAAACAAAAACGGCACCATTTCATGGCGTATGTTGCATACGTTGCCGGCTTTCTGGCTGCGGAAAGGACTTCCGCCACCTCTTGCGAGACCCCGTGTCGCAAAATGGCTATGTCTCTAGGAGCCATGCATGCAGGTTTAGAGAGCGTAAGTCCGGGTGGACCAGTGAACCCTCCTCCTGAGACAAGAGATGGGAGCTGAACGGCAACGGGAGCGGAGGTTCCCGGGATAGCTGCATTAGCAAAGGGAACCAGATCTGTCTGGGCCAAAAGGGGGCCACCAGGATCATTGTTGCATGCTCCCTTCGCAGTTTGAGAAGAACTCTCTGGATCAACGGGAAGGGAGGGAAAGCGTAGAGGAATCTGTCCGCCTAGGAGGGACAGCGGTCTTGCCAGAAAACACCAGGCCCTGGATCTAGCGAGCAAAATTGGGCAGTTTTGCGTTGGATGGGAAGCGAACAAGTCCAATTCTGGGTTCCCATCGAAGAAAACAGATCCTCTGCTACCTCCTGAAAAGTTCCCACTCGTGGACTCTGGCTGGGAGCGACTCAGGCCAGTCTCGGTGTGTTGTCCACCCCGGGAACATGTACTGTGATCAGGTTCGCGCCGTGTCGGATTACCCAATCCCACACCCTCATGGCCTCCCTGCAAAGGGGGTAAGAGTGTGCGCCTCATTGTTTGTTGAGGTAATACATCACCGCCATGTTGTCTGTCTGAAGCAGGAGAGTACTCGGCGGGATCTCTGACTGAAATGCCTGAAGGGCATAAAGGACCGCCCTCATCTCTAGGACGTTGATATGGAGGTGAGCCTCCTGAGGGGTCCACGTTCCCTGGGACTTCATCCTGTCCAGGTGTGCTCCCCACCCTAGTCCTGAGGCGTCTGTGGTGAGGATTACCTCCGGGGACGGCGCTATAAACGGGACGCCCGTAGAGAGTGCCCCTGGGTCTAGCCACCATTGCCAGTCTCTAATCACGGTGTTCGTGATTCTGACCGGATGCTGCATGTGGTCTTGCCTTTGGTCCCACTGCACCTTGAGCATCCACTGAGTTACCCGCATGTGGAGCCTTGCGAAAGGGACGGTTGGAATGGCCGCAGCCATATGTCCGAGCAGGCGAAGGACCGACCTGGCTGGGACGGTCTTCTTCGACGCAAGATCCCAGATGAGGGATCTTTATGCGCTCCGCTCTGTCGTCTGGAAGAAATGCTCTTCCCTGAATGGTGTCCAGAACTGCGCCTGTGAACTGCAGTTTCTGCGACGGTACCAGGAGGGACTTCTCGTGGTTGATTAAGATGCCCAGAGATCGAAACAGGTCCTGGGTACTCTGGATCGCCCGTAACAACGCCTCTCTGGAGGCGGCCATGAGAAGCCAATCGTCCAGGTACGGGAACACATAATGGCCCTGTCTCCTTAGAGGCGCTGCCACGACTGCCATGCATTTGGTAAAGACCCTGGGTGCCGATGACAGCCCGAATGGAAGGGCTCGGAACTGAAGATGGTGGTCGAGAAACTCGAAGCGCAGGAACCTCCTGTGCGCTTGAGCTATAGGGATGTGGAGGTATGCGTCCTGCATGTCTAGAGACGCTAAGAAAGCGTCCTGCTTTAGCATGGGAATAAGACCCGGAAGAGTCACCATGCAGAATCTTTTGTAGGCGACCGACATGTTGAGGTCGCTGAGGTCCAGAATCAGACGGAGGTCCCCTGTTTTCTTTGGAACCAGGAAGAAGTGGGAATAGTATCCGTGTCCTCTCTGGTTCTCTGGGACGTACTCTATCGCTCCCTTTTGCAGGAGTGCGAGTACTTCTTGTCTGATCAGTGACTTGTGCTGACCTGAGTACCGGGAGAGCAAGGAGGCCTCGAGGGTGGCTTTTCTGCGAATTCTATAAAGTGGCCTCTTCCGACCATCTGGAGAACCCACCTGTCGGTGGTTATAGACTGCCATCCTGGCAGGAAATTCGCAATGCGACCCCCAACCATGAAATCCCATTGATCCTGAGGGGCGGGGGCCGGAAAGGAGTCAGGCTGTGGCGGCTGAGGGGCCCGCTGGCTGGGCCAACTTAGGAGAGCGCTGGCCTCGACCTGCGGGTTGTTTTCCCTGGGCTCTGCGGAAACCGGAGCCCCTCTGCTGTGGAGCGGGCGGGACTGTTGTCTCTGCGTTCGTCCATGAAATCGGCTTTGGTTCCTACGAAAGGAACTAAGCTTCGGTCGGTACATGGCCTGAACCGACCTCACAGCCTTCCCGGCCTCTTGGAGTTTGGTGATTACCTTCTCGGAGGGTTGACCAAATAAAACTTCTCCCTCGAATGGGGCGTCCATGATGTTTTTCTGGACGTCCGGGGTTAAACCGGAGACACGGAGCCAAGAGTGCCTCCGGAGGCATATGCCTGAAGCTGCTGCTTGGGCCGAGGAGTCCGCGGAGTCGTACGTGGCTCGTAGCACTTGGGTTCCCACGTCCGAACCTGTACGGAGGAGCTGCAACATCTCCTCCTTCTGCTCACATTCTGGCAATTTCTCAGCCGCATCCAGACCCTGCTCCCACAGGGCATTTTGGAACTGCACCATGTGGGTCAAATAATTCAGGGATCTGATGGCGCAGGTAGCGGAAGCATACGTGCGCCTACCCATGGCGTCCAGCTGCTTGGACTCTGGGTCCGGTGGCAGGGTGCTCAAATGTTGCGGTCTCTAGGACCGGTCATGAGAGTCTGTTATGACCAGAGAGTCGGCCTGAGGATGCTGAGACAAGTACTGGTCTTCCCTTGGAGCCTTGTACAGGCGGTCAGCTTTCTTCGGCATCGCCGGGAGTGAATGTGGACGCTTCCATGCTGCCTTGGTGACGTCCACGAAAGTGTCTATCAAGGGTGGCACCACCACAGGCTTGGGGTCCTTCTGCCGAAGATATTTCGCAAGGCGTAGCCTTTCCGGGTCTAACTCTTCCGCATCCCATCCCATGTTCTCTTGGATGTGTCTCACGATATCCAAGAACAAAGGGTCATCCGGAGGAGACTTTGGCAGCTCACGTGGGTCTGGAGAAGGGATGGAGAGGGGAGATGGGGATCTGGATCTTGTTGAAAGCTCTGATCCCGTGTCCTCCGTCGAAGGTGAACGTCGGCGTCTTCTGGGTCTCTTAGGGCTGGGTGACCCAGAAGAGGATCTGGACGAGCCTCCTTTTATCTGGTCTCCCCCTTGAGGGATCCTGGGCTCCCGGGGAGGAGGTAACCGGCCTGCAGACCCAGATGGAGAAGGGGCAGGAACCGGAAGAGTAACCGGTGTAGGAGGAGGAGGAGGAGGTGGAGTGGGGACCATGTCCTTTTTGATGGTATCCCACCAGCAAGTGAAAATCTCCTTCACCTCTGAAAAAGAAAGGCCCGACGATGGACCGGGCGTCGGTGGTCGGTCGTCTGGTCCCGGCGTCGGCTCCACAGGGGCCTCGGGTTGCGGGGAGGGTTTCCTGGGAGTCTCAACAGGACCGGGGTCGCCCGTCTGGTCCTCGGGCTGTGTCAACTCCTCCTCAGTGATGGTCTCCTGACCGACGTCGGTCGGAGGCGTCGGGGTCCTCTTCTCGATTGGCGCGGGCGCCGGTCCCCCTACCGGCGTCCGGGGATGAGTAGGCTTGACCGGCGACGGTCTTCTAACGGACGACAGCTGGGGACCTGTGGCGAGAGCCACGTCAGGCGAACCGCGCCAGGTCCAACGGCTTGAGTGAGGTGAGCTCCTTGGTCTTCCGCTGGGGAGGAGGAGGCAAGGAGGCGGACCTGACGTCGGGTTCAGAATGGCGGGAACCCGACTTGTGGTGATGGTGACGATCCCCTGACTTAGCCAGGGCCTTGGAGGAAGAGGAAGGCCTGGGAGTCTTGGCCTGAGAAGAGGAGCCTGAAGATTTTCTCACTGCAGCGGGGGGAGGCTGAGAGCTGGCCCAGGAAGAAGAGCAGTCGGACCTGGAGCCGGAGCTGCAGTCGGAGGCCCTAGACGGGGACCTGGAAGGGGCCTTCTCTCTATGCTTCTCAGAATGCTTACGGGCCTTCTCCGAAGAATCCCCCCTGGAAGCCATGGTCTTGAGTTGTTCCTCGAGCAGGAACGTCTGTAGGGCCTTCTGGCGCGGATCCGGGTTCTGCTGTTGAAACCCTGGCAAAAGGGTGCAGGACCGGGTGTTGTGGTCTGGGCCTAGGCACCGGACACAGGCCAAGTGTGGATCCTTGAATGGGATCTGCTTCCCACAGGTGCACTTCGAAGAGTGACCGGAGGTTGGAGAGGACATCAGACAAAAAGCTGAATGAATTTCCCGTAGGAAAACACTTTACCACGCGTCGCGCGCAAGAAACTGAACCGAAGGGTCGAGACATGCAAGTCGACGGCGGGAAAGAACTGGGAATCTGAGCGGACCGCCTCTTATGTACTAGCCTGACGCCGGGCGGCGGGACCAACGTCGGGGGCGGTCCCCGCTGAAGACAGCTAGCTAGAAGAATTCCGTGGGGTCCTGACGCCTGCCGGCTTCAGTCCTAATGGTGTTACCTGCTGCAAGAGCTGTATCTCGAAGTAAGATCAGTAGTTCTAGGAGTGGTATATGTTGTTCATCCACACTCTTTGGCATGACCCCTTTCCCCCTAAGGATCCACTGGAAGTCTTCAAGCTGGCCCCTCCCACCCACCGGGTGGTATATACCTCGGCTCCGCCCCATGACGACAGATCTTAGCCCGCTGGAAGCCAGGTGTTGTGTGTTCGCAGCCGAGAAAGTCGAGTGGGGCTGTGTGGATGAACATATACCACTCCTAGAACTACTGTTCTCCAGGAGGAGGGAGGCAAGGCACACACACCCCTTACTTAGGAAACACAGACTGCAGAACCGAGGCCCCAAAACTAGCATCCCTGGGTGACTCAAGGTCGATGTGGTAGTGGGTGATGAAGGTGTTTGCCAACTTCCAGGTAGCAGCCCGGCTAATTTCCTGAATAGGGATATCTCTGGAAGCAGCCACCGATACAGCAATATGGTGGGTAGAATGAGCTCTTATCCCTCTGGGAGGCTCCTTGCCTGCCAACTCATAGCATAGACCTATGCATGATGTAATCCATCTAGTAATGGTCCACTTCGCTGCAGGTCTGCCAGAAGTGGCTTCAGCGTAGGTGACAAACAGCTGGAGAACCTCTCCCTGAATTTGCACCGTCCTCTCCTTATAATAGGAAAGAGCATGTCACAGATCCAAGGGTATGGAGCCTGTATTCGGCCTCCGAGGTGCAAGTTGGGTAGTAAACTGACAGAGTTAACACCTTGTTAAGATTAAACTCTGACACCACCTTCGAAAGGAAATTTGGGTGGGGGAGCAAGACAACTTTGTCCCTGTGGAAGACCAGATAAGGGAAGTCCACCAAAAGTGCTTGGAGCTCGCCTGTCCGTCTGGCTGATGTGATAGCCACCAGGAAGGCCATCTTCCACGACAAGTGTAACAACTCACACTTGTGCAAGGGTTCGAATGGCTTGCCCATGAGCTTTGCCAGTACCAGCAGTAAATACCACGGCGGTGGAGGTTCACGCACCGGAGGGGATGTGTGATCCAGGCCTTTGAAAAAGCACCCAACCACTGTCTCCTGCACCACCATCAGCTAACAGGCCCGCGCCCAGTAACCAGAGATGGCTGCCAGGTGCTCCCTAAGGGTCGATGACCGTAGACCCCCTTCGGAAAGAGACCAAAGGTAGTTGAGAATGTTAGCCACTGGACAGGACAAAGGGTCCAACCCTTGCCCTGACACCAAATGGAAAACCTTTTCCATTTGAAGACATAACATTTCCTGATCGATTTCTTTCTAGATGCCTCCTCCACGGTGTAGACATCTTCGGAAAGACCCAAAGCCTGGAACTCTAGCCACTCAGGTACCAGGCTGTGAGGTGCAGGGATTGAAGGTCTGGATGGAATACCTTCCCTTGATTGAGTGATCAGGTCTGGGCGTGTGCAAAGCCGCTCTGGGGCCTGCTGCAGCGAGGCTGAGGAGCTCTGGATACCAGAACTGGCGCGGCCAGCTTGGGGCTACCAGGATCACCTTCGTCTTGTTCCTCCTCACCTTGAGGAGCACCTTGTGGATCACAGGAAATGGAGGGAAGACGGAGACGAGGCCTGGGGTCCATGGCCTCGAGAAGTCATCCCCCTGCAGCGAGCCCTGCTGAGGGGAGCAGGCATGAAACAGCCTCAGCTTGGTGTTTTCCCTGGACGCAAACAGGTCCACCATCAGTCTGCCCCAATGGGAGAACAGGGTGTAAGCCAGGGTTTTAAATAATTGATTAGCAGTTTTTTCTTGGGACAATACTAACTGTACAGAAAGCATTTATATAGGTTTTCTAGAAGAATTATGCTTGTTAAACACAGTCAGGCAAGTGTTATGCATTTTCACAATGTTTTAGAACTTTTCTGAGCAAAACTCTAATCAATTTTTAGAGTTACATAAACTCCTGTAAGCTACCTCTGGATGAAGAGACCACTCATGGGATGTCTGGCCTAGACAGCTGACAGCATCCGCCAGATGGTTTGAGGCTCCTGCCACATGGATGGCTAGGAGATTTGCCTCCAATCGGCCCACGAGGGTCCAGATGTGGAGTGCCTCCTTGCACAGCAGATGGGAGTGCGTGCTGCCGTTTGCTGAGGTAGTACATGGTCATGGAATTGTCTGTCTGGACTTGAACCACTTGACCCTGGAGCTGAGGAGCGAAAGCTGACAGCGCCAGTCTGACTGCTCTGAGCTCCAACATGTTGATGTGGCATCGGGACTCCTCGGAGGTCCAGAGCCCGTGGACCCTTCTGTCCCCCATGTGGGCTTCCCAGCCCATGAGAGAGGCACTGGTAGTGAGAACGAACATTGGCTCGGGGTGGACAAATGGGATCCCTTCCAGCAACCGGTCTGGGGCAGTCCACCATCGGAGAGTGTCCCACATCTTCTGGGATACAGTGATCAGCTGGTCAAATTGACCGTGGCACTGAGTCCACTGGGCGGCCACCTCTCACTGGAGGGTGCGCATGTGTCACCGGGCCCCAAGGACC
Source organism: Neoceratodus forsteri (assembly GCA_016271365.2). Classification (NCBI taxonomy): domain Eukaryota; kingdom Metazoa; phylum Chordata; order Ceratodontiformes; family Ceratodontidae; genus Neoceratodus; species Neoceratodus forsteri. The sequence continues at coordinate 41,910,660 of CM028136.1, forward strand.
ACTGAGGTGCACGCCACCATGCAACCCAGAAGGCGCAGAAAGTCCCGGGCAGGGCGCAACTGCCCAACCAGAAATGATTGAGCAAAGGAGGAAAGGACCTCCGCCCTGTCCGCCGGCAGCCGAGCTCTGCCCCGATGAAGCCCATCACCTGAGAAGGCAAGAGTTCCGACTTGACCTAGTTAATTAGGAGGCCGAGTTGGGGGCAGGTTTGGAGGGCCAGGTCACTGGACCTCTCCACCTCCTGTAGGGAGTGACCTGCCAGAAGCCAGTCGTTGAGGTAGGGGTAAATTCTGATCCCCGACGCCATAGATGCGCCGCCACCACTGCAATGCATTTGATGAAGACCCGTGGGACTGATGACAGGCCGAACAGCATGGCTCGGAACTGTAAAGGGTCCCTTCGACCCCGAAGGGGAGGAACCGCTGATGGGACGGACGGACTGGGACGTGAAAGAATGCGTCCTGCAGATCTAGTGAACAAAAAAACAGGTTACTCACCTGTAACAGTAGTTCTAGGAGTGGTATATGTTGTTCATCCACACTGTCTGGCACGTCCCTTGCCGGAAGTCTTCAAGCTGGCTCCTCCCATTCACCCGGGTGGTATATACCTCGGCTCTGCCCCACGATACCAGATCTAAGCCCGCTGGAAGCAAGGTGGTGCGCCTAAAGCCGGGAAGGTCAGGTGGGTGTGTGTGGATGAACATATACCACTCCTAGAAAGTACAGTTACGCAAGAACTTACTGTAACAGTAGATCTTCGAGAGAAGCTCTTGCAGTAGCTAATTACACAGACGACTGACGCCGGCAGGCGGCAGGACCCCACGGAAACATTTCTAGCTAGGAGTCCTGGCTAGGACGCCCCCACGTCAGGTGACTGGCGTCAGGAGACATCAGTATAAAGGGGCGGTTCCGGACGCCCGCCTTCCAGTTCTTTCCCGCCACTGGCCAAAAGAGGCCGGACGAGAGAGAAGCGGATATTTCCCTCAATGGAAAAGGAGCTGAAAAAGCCTAGGGGGATGGAGGGCGGGAAGGTATTACCTACTGCAAGAGCCTCTCTCGAAGATCTACTGTTACGGTAAGTTCTTACGTAACTGTACTATCTTACTTCGAGAGGGCTCTTGCAGTAGGTAATTACATATAGGACTGAATCCCAAGCAGTCTGGAACAAAGAGAGGCACCGGGAGGAGGAAACTACTCCAAAAGGTAGTTATGGTTGTGCAAGTCTCAAGATAGGAGGCCTTGCAAAACAGCGAGCCCAAAGCCTGCTCTACGGCGAGAGGAAACATCCAAACTGTAGTGTTTAGTAAAGGTATGGACAGAAGTCCAGGTGGCGGCAACGCAGATGTCTGCCGCAGACACATTCTTGAAACAAGCCGCTGAGGCAGCTACTCCTCTTGAGGAGTGGCCTCTGACTTGACCCGGGGGGGGCGGGTCTTCTTGTATTTGTCATAACAGAAAGTGATGCAATGAGCCAACCACTTAGACAGGCATTGCTTGGAAACAGCATTGCCTTCCCTTTTGTGAACAAAAGAGACGAACAATTGATCAGTCTTTCTGAGATTATTCGTCCTGTTGGTGTAGTATCTCAGAATCCGGTGAACATCCACAGTATGGAGTAAATATTCCCCTTGATTAGAGTACTGCGTAAAAAAGGCAGGTAACTCTATGGACTGATTCAGAGTAGACTCAGCGACTACTTTAGGGAGAAACTTAGGATTCGTACGAAGAGCAACACGTTCTTTGTGAAAAATCAAGTATGGGATTTTACACATCAGGGCCTGGAGCTCGGAGATTCTCCGAGCAGAAGTAATGGCCACCAAGAAGAGAGTTTTCCACAAAGGAACTTCAAATCCGCAAAAGCTGCAGGTTTGAAGGGAAGGAGAGTAAGTTTCTCGAGAACAAAATTCAAGTCCCAAGGGGGAGCAGGAGTAGGGATGGGGGGCCTCAGGTGGAGGACCCCTCTGAGAAAGGTCTTAGAGACCTCCAGTTGAGCGAAAGCCTTGTCTGCGAATGGAACATGATAGGCCAAAATGGCCACCATGTGTACCTTCAGAGAGGAATGACTGAGACCCAGGTCAAACAGATGACGTAGATACTCCAGCAGAAGCCCCGCTGAACAAGAGAAAGGTTCCACATTCTTGGAAGCCGCTCAGATAGTGAATCTTTTCCACTTCATGGCATAAGTGGATCTGGTGGAGGGTTTTCTGGCCTCCACTAAAATCTCCGCCACTTTGGGAGACACTCCCAAAATGGGACTGGGCTAAGTCTGCAGGAGCCATACATGCAGTTGAAGGGATCTGAGTCCTGGATGAACCAGGGTCCCCTGATCCTGGGTCAACAAACCTCGAGACAGAGGAAGAAGAGGATCCTCTGAATATTGTTGTAGAAGAGAGAACTAGACTTGCCTGGGCCAGAAAGGAGCGATCAGAATCACTCGCGCTCCTCCTGAAGCTAGTTTCTGCAAGACTTGCGGGATAAGTGGAATTGGGGGAAAGGCATAGACGAATCTGTCCTTCCAGTCTAGAGACAGAGCGTCACTCCAAAAAGCGCCTCACTCTGGAACGAGTGAGCAGAAGACGGGAAGTTTTGCGTTTAGGGGGGATGCGAACAGGTTCGACCTGTGGTGTTCCCCAAAGTTGGAAGATATTGTCTAGGACCCCTTGGTCCAGTTCCCACTCGTGAGTCAAAACAGAAGAGCAAATTAGCTTGTCTGCCAGGGTGTTGTCGGCTCCCGGAACATGAACTGCCGTGAGGTGAAGGTCGTGTTGTGTTGCCCAATCCCAAACCCTCATTGCCTCCCTGCACAGAGGGTAGGACCGAGTCCCTCCCTGTTTGCTGATGTACCACACCACACACACATGTTCTCCGTCTGGACGGCTAGGTGGCCAGGAAGGATGTACTGGTGAAGGGCTTGGAGAGCGTACAACACTGCCTGAAGCTCGAGCACACTGATGTGGAGAGCTTGTTCTAGCTTGGACCAGGAGCCCTGGATCTGATGAGGGCCTAGATGGGCTCCCCAACCTTCGCCTAAGGCGTCTGTGGTTAGAGTTTGGGAGGGGGGAGGATGAAAGAAAGGAACTCCCCAAAACAGGTTCTCTCGAACCATCCACCATTGCAAGTCTCGAATCATCGGTGAGGAGATCAGAACTGGGTGATCTAGGTCGTCCACTAGCTGATCCCATTGAGAGCGTAGAGTCCACTGAGAAATCCTCATGTGGAGTCGAGCGCGAGGCACCATCGGGATAGCAGCTGCCATGAGCCCGAGAAGGCGAAGGACCGACCTCGCAGAGACCATCCTGCAGTCGGACAACAGACTTATTTGGGTCTGAAGGGTGGACGCCCTGTCGGGAGGCAGGAAGGCCTTTCCCATGGTCGTATTGAGAATCGCCCCAATAAACTGTAGCCTCTGGGATTGGTCCAGATGAGATTTGGAATGGTTGATGGTAATACGCAGGCAGGCAAAAACCTGCTGGGTAAGGGAGAGGAAACGCAGGAGTTCCTCCATGGACGAGGCCGCCAGGAGCCAGTCGTCCAAGTACGGGAAAACCTGCACTCCCCTGGTACGCAGGTGGGCCGCCACCACTGCCAGACATTTTGGTAAATACCAAACGGCAGCGCCTTGAACTGGTAGTGGTTCCTCTGGAACGCAAAACAAAGGTATTTACGATGAGATGGGTGAATTGGAATGTGCAGATAAGCATCTTGCATATCCAGAGCACAATGCCATTGACCCAGCCAGAGGAGGGGCAGAAGGCTCTGCAAAGAGAACATTCTGAACCTTTTGTATTCTACGTAAAGATTCAGGGAACTGAGATCCAAAATTGGTCTGAGATCTCCTGTCTTCTTTGGGACCAGGAAGAAATGGGAATAGTAACCCGTCCCTCGCAGATAAAGGGGGACAGGCTCTATTGCTTGTTTCAGCAGAAGAGAAGAAATTTCCTCCTGGACCAAGAGAAGATGTTCCCGTGAATACGATGACTTCAGAGGGGGGTGGCGGGGTGGTTTCTGAAGAAACTCTATGGAGTGTGCTGCTATGAGCTGGAGCACCCAAGAATCTGTGGTTATCCTCTCCCATCCAGGAAGGTGGAGGGGAAAACCTCCCTCCTACCGGTTCCTCCGGGGAGTCCAGAGGCAGTGGGAGAGGAAAGGAGTCAGGTGGTGTGGGGCAGCACCGCAGCTAGAAGCACCACTGCTTTTGGGGTGGGGGTGGAGCTAACAGCTGTGGGGCCGGCTTTTGTGGCCGCCTTCCCTGGTGTTGCCTTTGGCCAATTCCGTCTCTGCGAAAGGCGGCGCTGCCGATGGGAGCGGTACATGGAATCAACTGACTTCAGTGCCGTCCCCTTCTCTTGCAAATCGGTGATGATGTCCTTGACATCACCCCCGAAAAGCACCGACCACCAGAAGGGTGCTTCCTGGATAGCAGATTGCACCTCCGGGACAAACCCTGACACACAGAGCCAAGCACGATGCCGTAGGCCTACAGTGAAAGCTGAGCTCCACTCAGCAGTGTCCACTCCATAGTATGTCGCACATAGCATGTGTTGACTGGCCGAATGAGCAGAGCGGACGAGATCGGCCAACTCCTGCTTGACTTGGAAGTCAGGCAAGAAGTCCAGTATGGCTTCCGCTTGAGTCAGGATGGCCTTCTGGTAGTCCCCCATATGGCCGACATAGCTCAGGGCCCTGATCCCCAGTGTGGAGGAAGCGTAAATCTTTCTCCCATACTGGTCCAGAAGGCGTGATTCCTTATCAGGTGGTGACGAGCTAAGATGTTTGGGGTTCGCCGACCGGCCATGAGCAGTGCTAATCACAACCGAGTCGGCACAAGGGTGAGAATCCAGAAAATCAACACCCTCTGGAGCCTGATATAGCCGGTTCAACTTCCTAGGAAGTGCAGCTAAGGCCGACGGCTGTTTCCATATTGTGGTAACAAGGTCAGCGTGAGGCTCTATCCAGGGTGGCACCAAGGTAGGAGCTGTCACGGGCAGATCCAGATGTTCTGCGAGTTTCAGACGCTGAGGATCTGGTTCCAGAGAGTGCCACTGATGAACCTCCTGGATTTTCCTAAGCAACTCTGTAAAAGAAGGATCCTTCGGAGGAGTCCTTGGCCTGGGCTTCGATGGAAAGCGTGACTCATCATCTCTCTCGAAGCAACCGTCGGAAGAGTCCGAAGAGTCCGAGGATGAAGAGGAGAAAGACTCCCTTTCCCGACCCGGGGTGGAGGAATGGACCCTTTGGGAAGTCCCCGGCGAAGCATGTCCTGCCCTTCTCGGGATCCAGACGGAAGAACCCTGGAGTCCGGAGGTGGTGAGGGAGTGTGCCGCCTCGGACGTACGGAACCTGGGATGGCACCGTCGCCAGGAAGGCGCTCTCGACCTCTCTGGTGAGCTGAGCCTTGGCCTCAGCCCACCAGGAGGCCAGAGTCTCCTGCAGGTCCAACGGCGGCTGCGAGGGCGGTGGAGGAAGAGGAGGCAGGGGATAAGGATACGGGTTGTAACTGTATGGAGCGTATCCAAAACCCGGCTGCGGGAAGCCCAACGTCGGGTATTGTGGCGTCGAGTACTGCGGCATCGGGAAGCCTGGCGTTGGGTACCGTGGCGCCAGATACAGCAGTCCCGGGTACACCAGCGTCGGATAGGACGGAGGGTACCTGAGCCAGGGGTCTGCCGAGCAGACAGCCCGCCGGTGGCGCCACGGGCAGGTCCATAGTGGAGAGCCTGGAGGACGGAGGGCCCGATGGGAGCGGAATGTCTCCCGGAGTCGGTAAGGCCGACATCAGGGCCGGCACACCAGGTGGAGGAAGGACTGACGGAGGCAAAAGATCCCCAGCTTCGCCCGGGGATGGAGGGGAAAAGTCCCCGGGGTCGAGTTGGGGAGACACTGGTTCCCCAGACGGCAGCGAAGGCTGCGGGGAACCGGGTACGATGGACATGGGGCGGTTCAGTCGGGTTCCTTCGCCTAGCCAGATGTCGGATCGCCGACGTGAGGCTTAGGCGAGTTTCTCGGGCGGGCGCTGGAGAGCCGCGCCCGACTTGCGAGAGCTATCACCGAGGCAGGCCAAGAAGAGTGATTGGCCTGGTCCAGTGGAGTGGAGGCTGCGCATCACCCCGGTGGGTCGGACGTCTAACCGGCCTCTCCGGGCGCACGTCAGAGGAGCAGATGCCCGGCTTACCAGAGTCGCCCACAGCGGCAGGCCGCGAGCCTTCAGACGAACCAGGGGCGGAGGCCTTCAACCGCCCAGAGGCGCCCGCAAGGCCCGAGCGCGAGCCAGCGGGCAGGCGGCGCCCCTCGGGAAACCTCCGAGGCGGCCGTCGAGGGAGAGATCCCGGAGAGATGTTACCCTGCGTCCCAGCGACTCCCGAGGGAGACGCAGTGGAGGAGCCCTTGTCCCGGTGCCTCTCCTTCTCTTTCTTCTTCCGATGGCCTTCGGGGGAAGTGGACGCCTGCCTCAGTTTTTCGATCTCCTTCTCCATAGAACTCATTTTCTTCTTCAGAATATGGGCTTCCAGGGATTGCTGCCGCCTTTCCCAGGTAGCCGTGTTGAAACTGAGGCAGTGCTGGCACTTCGACCGGGTGATCGGGGCCTAGGCAGAACAGGCACAGGGAGTGGCCGTCCTTGTGCGGTAGTTGGGCGCCGCACGAATCGCACTTAATTTTGTGCTCCGAGGGTGAAGGGGACGACATACACCGACGATAGTACTGACGTTAATAGAAAAAAACTATTTTTGGTAAAAAAATGACGAAGGTAGGGCTCACGAAGCACAAACTTTTCCGCAAGTATGGCGGGTAGAATGAGCTCTTAACCCTCTGGGAGGCTCCTTGCCCGCCAACTCATAACACAGACCTATGCATGATGTGATCCAAATAGTTTGGCTGCAGGTCTGCCAGAAGCGGCTTCAGCGTAGGTGACAAACAGCTGGTGAACCTCTCCCCGAATTTCCGCCGACCTCTCCTTGTAGTAGGAGAGAGCACGTCTAAGGTCCAGGGTATGGAGCCTGTACTCTGCGTCCGAGGTGTAGTTAGGGTAATATACCGGCAGAGTCAACACCTGGTTAAGGTGAAACTCTGACACCACCTTCGAAAGGAATTTTGGGTGGGGGCTCAGGAAAACCTTGTCCCTGTGAAAGACCAGAAAAGAGGAGTCCACCGAGAGCACCTGGAGCTTGCCTGTCGTCCTGGCTGACGTGCTAGCCACCGGGAAGGCTGTCTTCCACGACAAGTGCGAGAGCTCACACTTCTGCATGGGCTCAAATGGCTTGCCCATGAGCTTTGCCAGTACCAGCAGTAGATCCCACGGAGGTGGAGATTCACGCACCGGAGGGGAAATGTGATCCAGGCCTTTGAAAAAGTGCCCGACCACTGTCTCCTGTGCTAGCGTCGACTGACTGGCCCGCGCCCGCTGAGCAGAGATGGCTGCCAGGTGCACCTGAAGGGTCGATGACTGAAGACCCCCTTTGGAGAGAGACCAAAGGTAGTCTAAATTGTTAGCCACAGAGCAGGATAACGGGTCCAGTCTCTTACCCTGACACCAAATGGAAAACCTTTTCCATTTGAAGGCATAACATTTCCTGGTCGATTCCTTACGAGATGCCTCCACCACAGTGTACACATCCTCGGAAAGACCAACAGCCTGGAACTCTAGCCACTCAGGAACCAGGCTGTGAGGTGCAAGGATTGAAGGTCCGGGTGGAATACCTTCCCCTGGTTCAATAATATCAGGTCCGGGCATGTACAAAGCCGCTCCGGGGCCCTCGGATGAGGCTGAGGAGATCTGGAAACCAGAACTGGCGGGGCCAATCTGGGGCTACCAGGATCACCTTCACCTTGTCCCTCCTCACCTTGAGTAACACCTTGTGGATCAAGGGAAATGGAGGGAAGGCGTAGAAGAGGCCTGGGGTCCACGGCCTCGAGAAGGCATCCCCCTGCAGCGAGCCCTGCTGAGGGGGGCGGGCATGGTAGAGCCTCAGCTTGGTGTTCTCCCTGGAGACCAACAGGTCCACCAACGGTTTTCCCCAACAGGAGATCAGATTGTAAGCTACCTCTGGATGGAGAGACCACTCGTGGGATGTCTGGTCTAAGCGGCTGAGAGCATCCGCCAGTTGGTTCGAGGCTCCTGCCACATGGATGGCAAGGAGATCTGCCTCCAACCGGTTGACGAAGGTCCAGATCCGGAGCACCTCCTTGCACAGCAGACGGGAGTGCGTGCCGCCCTGTTTGTTGAGGTAGTACATTGTCGTGGTATTGTCTGTCTGGACTTGAACCACTTGACCCCGGCGCTGAGGAGCAAAAGTTGACAGTGCCAGTCTGACTGCTCTGAGCTCCAACAGGTTGATGTGGCAACGGGACTCCTCGAGGGTCCAGAACCTGCGGGTTCTGTGGTCCCCCATGTGGGCTCCCTAGCCCATGAGAGAGGCATCGGTCGTGAGGACGACCGCCGGCTCAGGGCAGACAAACGAGATCCTTTCCCGCAGATGACATGGGACGGTCCACCATTGGAGAGCGTCCCAAATACTCTGGGTGACAGTGACCAGCTGGTCGAAAAAACCCTGATGCTGAGACCACTGAGTGGCCAGCTTCCACTGGAGGGGGTGCATGTGCAACCTGGCCCAACGGACCACTGAGGTGCACATGCCACCATGTAACCCAGAAGGCGCAGAAAGTCCAGGGCAAGGCGCAAATGCCCAACCAGAAATGATTAGGCAAAGGAGGAAAGAACCTCCGCCCTGTCCGCTGGAAGCCGAGCTCTGGCTTGATGAGAGTCGAGCTCTGCCCCGATAAAGCCCATCACCTGAGAGGGCACGAGTTCTGACTTGGCCTCGCTGATAAGGAGGCCTAAATGGGAACAGGTTCAGAGGATCAGGTCCCTGGACCTCTCCACCTCCTGCAGGGAGGAACCCGCAAGGAGCCAGTCGTCGAGGTAGGGGTATATCCGAACCCCTTGACGCCGTAAATCGGCTGCCACCACTGCAATGCATTTGGTGAAGACCCGAGGGGCTGTTGCCAGGCCGAACAGCATGGCTCGGAACTCGTACAGGGTCCCTTCGACCCTGAAGCGGAGGAACTGCTGGTTGGATGGACGGATTGGGACATGAAAGAATGTGTCCTGTAGATCCAGTGAACAGAACCACATGTTTCGCTCCCGAGATGGTATGATCTGGTTCAGAGTTACCATCCGGAAGGTGCGAGACCTGAGATATTGATTCAGGTCGTGGAGATTTAGGATGGGGCGCCAACCCCCGTCCACTTGGGCACCAGGAAGTACCTGGACATGAAGCCTGGGTCTGTAGGAGGATCCAGCACTGGAGCTACCGCCTCTTTGCAGAGAAGCTGAGCAATGTCGTCCCGAAGGGCCGATTGAGCGGCAACTGAGATCCTTTCCTCCCATGGGGCACGGGCTCGGCTGAGGGGGGGGCGGGGGTACTGCTTGAATTCTAGAGGCAGTTCTTGACCAACCACTTCCAGAACCCACCTGTCCGAAGTGATACCGAACCAGGCGGAAAGAAAGTGGTAGAGACGGCCCCCCACGTGAGGACCCAGAACTGGCGTGACAGGTGTAGGGGAGGCCACCCCTGACCCGTCACTGTGCAGGCTTAGAGGAAGAGGCTCCTGGACCAGCACCTCGGCCTCCTTTGCGGGGCTGCTGGGGACCCTGCTGTTGTTGCTGACCTCCTTGGAAGGAGGGCTGCCTAACCACAGGGGAAGAATGCTGAAAGGGCTTCTTCTTTCGCTTCTGCTGGTTCTTGCCCGAAGAACCCTCAGCAGAAGTGGCATCTAAGGTGGCATTAGACTGCTCAATGTGCTGGAGATGACCTGCCACTCCGGACCGAAAAGGTCGGTGCCAAGGAAGGCATGTCAGCTGGCTTGTGCTGAGTATCCGCTGGAAAGGAGGATAATCTCTTGTAGCCAAGCCCTAAATGGCAGTACCACTACGGCAGCTAGTGAATGGCGCTGGGATCTCCAATGTCCAGAGCTGTCTGGAGCTGCTGTTTTGCAACAGCACCGCCCTGGTCACGGTCATGCTTGACCGTGGTCTGCATGTCTGCTGGGAGATGAGTGAGGACTTCATCAAGCGACCCCAATAGGGCATGAGAGAAGTGTGCCATGATCACTGCTGAGCTGGCCTGACGAAGGCCCAGGGATGAGGCTGCATATACCTTCCGGGCAGAGTGATCCATATTTTTGGACTCCTTGTCCGGAGGGTGAGTCAGTATCATGAGAGCTACTGTCGCCCAGGCTGCTGAGAGCAGTCACAAGGCTCTCGGCCAAGGGATGCTCAGTGAAACCCGCCAAAGACCCCATGGGTACGGTGTACTCGCGAGCCTTTCGGGCAGATGGAGCCGAGCAAGAGGCAGGGTGCTGCCATAGCTCGAGGGCCGGGCCAACAATAGCTTCAGCAACTGGGAAGGCCTCCATCGGGGTATCCCCCCTCTTAAGGATATCCATGAGAGGATATTCCTCCTTCTTTTGGATAAGCTGTAAAGGCATACCCGTGGACTCAGAAATGAGTCGGATGCCCTGGAAGGAGGAAGGCCCTTCCCTCCAGGCCTGTCACTGACAACTCATCGTCAGGGAGTGAGTGAAGGCCAGTGGTATCAGAGTCCAAAGAGTCATGATACAAGGGTCTCCCGCCCACGTCCCCTTCAATACGCCTAGGGCAATCAGGAATGACAGTGATGGACAGACAACTGGGCAAGCCCATATCTGTCCGATCCTCCAATGGAGCCCCTCCCTGAGGCTGCTTGGGCGGTGGTTCCACCAAAATTGGTGGGGAGACCGGAACAGGCCAAGCAGGAATACGTAGCGGTCCCACCAGAGGGAGAACCGGAGTCGTCAGTACTGGAGGGGGTCGGTGTCAGCCGAAGAGGCTGGGGCCAAGTAATGGCTGGTGCAGCTGGAGTAGAGTGCTTTTGACTGGTCAAAATTAGCTGCTGCCACATGAGGTCCTCATAACGTAGACGGAGCTTCCGTCTAAGTCTCTCCTCGTCCGAGGAGGATGAGAAATGGCGGCAGCGCCTCTTGAGGGAGTGTCTGTGATCCTTTCTCGGTTTTTCGACCGACGGGGTCCTACTCCTTGATCGAGACCGATGGTGTTGGCTCTGTCGATCGGGAGAAGCCGGATCCGGCGAAAACCAAGGTTCCGGCTCTTGTCCCTCGATCGGGATGCTCGAAGGACAGGTCTCCTCGTCGGGGAAGAAAAGGATGGGTGTCCTCTCCAAGGAGTCGTTGACAGGTGTCGGTGACAACGGCTCGATCGGATTGAGAGAAATCACGGCCAGTTCTGCCGTACCCTCGGCTTCAGTGCCTTGGCCTGACGGAAGGTCCGAGAAGCCGGCAGCCGAGGAAACGATCTCGACCAAGACCTACTAGGATTAACTACAAGACTGGCACCAGTACCCTCTTGGATTGGGTCCTCACTACTCACCCCACTAGGATTTCTCGTATGACCATTCTCCCAGACTCACTCAGTGACCACTCCCCAGTCATGTGTGCATGGTCTAACAAATTCCTTAAGCCCCCTCCCAATATTATCGCTAGCAGAGTCCTTCCTCGTGGAAAACTTCCACATCTCAAACACCTGCTTCTACAAGACTGGCTACCCATCTATGAAGCAACAGATGTTGACTTGGCTCTTGATCACTTCATCTCAGTTTTCAACAAAACCTCGACCTCTTTGCCCCTGTTAAAAGGCGCAAACAAAATCTCTCTAACCCATGGGTCTCGCGGCTCTTATCTCACAGCTGAAACTAAGGATCACCTCTGGGCAGTTGCTCAGGGCCACTGGCAAACAACGGACATCCAAAATTACAAACAAGCACCTAAATGCCTGCACAAAAGCCATACGGCTAATGAAATACACCTATTACAAGACGCTCTTCACCATTACATGGGAAATGGTCGTGCTTTCTGGGACAATATCAAGGATGTCACAGGAAGCAGCCAAAAACCTCCCGGCCATGTTAATGGTTGATGGATCCTCAACCCTTGACCCCAAGGTGATCGCAAACATCTTTAACATGGCTTTTTCAGACCTTAGTGCTGTTCTACCCCATGACTTTTTCGAAAACAGGGCCTACTCCCCAAATACCTCAGCTCCTCAGTCTAACCATCCCCTCTTCTACTTCAGGAAGGTAAGCTGAATGAAGCTAACGCTATATTACTGCAGCTATCTCTAAATCTAGATTTAGTAGCGACACCCTGGACCTTAAGCTTCTGTTGCTCACCTTGATGAGGTAATTCATCCATTAACAAAAATCCTAAACCTCTCTCTCAGCTGTGGAAAATTCCCAGACCTATGGAAAACAGCCACCGTGACACCGTCCATAAAAGTGGGGACAAGATGATTCACTCAAATTATCGCCCTATCTCCATACTGCCCCCACTCTCTAAGGCACTTGAGCGCATCGTGGCTGATCAACTTACCGACCACTTGGATAAATACAATATACCTTGTCCACAACAACACGGCTTCCGGAAAGGTCACAGCACCACCACAGCCCTTCTTGAGTTCACTGGAGCTTTGCACAAATCCCTTGACAACGGCCTTCTCACAGTGGCCGGTTTCGTTGACCTCTCCAAGGCCTTTGATACTGTACACCATGGACTATTAATACACCAACTACTGAATGCCGGGCTATCACCTGATTCTCCTCTCTGGTTTAAAAGCTACTTAGAAAACAGGTCACAGAGTAAATATTGCGGACGCTCTTTCTAACACCCTGCCTGTTCACTCAGGTGTCCCACAGGGATCCACTGGGACCCCTCCTTTGTAGCCTTTTCTTAAACTCCCTTCCTTACCACTGCTCTAAACAGATCATACTATATGCCGATGATGCTGTTGTATTCTCCACTCACAAAGATCCTGCAACTCTTCAACACAACCTTCAACTTGGTTTCAGTTCTGTAGAGACATGGTTTCTTAATCACAAATTGGTCCTCAATGACAAGAAAACCAAATCTATGCTCTTCTGCAGCTCTCATAACCCACACAAGCTATACCACTTGGCTATCTCCACCACCCAGGGGAACACTCTAGATCAGGTGGGGTACTTCAAATACTTAGGATACAGCTGACCCTAATCTCTCCTATGGACTTCATGTAGATAATGTAGCTAGAGCTGCTAATACACGGCTTGGTCTCCTCTACAAACACAAACCACACCTCACGCCAGAAGCTTTGAAGGTTGCAGTCCTGAGCTGTGTGATCTCTGTAATAGACTATGGTCTCATCATTTATGGCTCGGCCATAACCCTTAGATGCCTCTCAACTACCTTAAATAAAGCATTTCGGCTCATCACTGGTGCTCACTGTCTCACCCACACATGTGACCTGTACACTCAGACCGGCTGGCTCCAACTATCAAATCGCATAAAGTTTCTCACCTGCTCCATGGTCAAAAAAATCTACCTTGGCCTTGCACCTTCTGGGGTCTCAACTCTGTTACAACACCAAATTAACAAATGGTGCCTTAGGAGATCCACGCTACAGCTACTGAAAGTCCCCACTGTCACACTTCACAGGGACAACGCCTTTGCTTATCGAGCGCCACTCTGGTTCAATGGCCTCAGCCCAACCATCTCTGCCCCAACTATTGGTATGTTTAAAACTAGGCTCGGGACTATCTCACTACCAACAGCTCCCTGTGACTGCCTAACTTAACCTTGTTTCTCCACTTCCTTTCTGCTCTAGTTGTCCCCCCTCCCTCCCTCCTCACTGGATTCTACCTCACATCTGGGTATACCCAATGCTGCACTTTTCACCCTCTTACCACCCTTCCTACATCCCCCCACCCTCTTCCCTCTCCCTATGACTCTGGCACTTCTTATCTGTTGTCTATTTTCTCTGACAAATGCCGCTGGCTGCCTTGTTACAATGCTATTCTTGAACTGTATTAATCTGTACTCTGTTTGCAATGTCCACATTGTTGTAATGCCTGTCTTGATGTTCCCATAATTTGTATTTCTCGACGTGGAACCTTTGTAAAGAGCCATGGCTCAAAGGTATTGTAATCCTAGACTTGATAAATAACTAAATAAAAATAAGCTGCCATCTGTTAAGGCTGCTTGGCAGATCCATGACGTGAACGCCTACCTGGCCTCCTTCGATTTCACCGGTGGATTGCGAAACTCCGGTCTCCCTAGCTGAAGGCGCGCCTTGCGGTTGTCCAGGACGTTGGGATGGAAGGCCAGACAGATACTGCAAGCAGAGGTATTGTGCACAGCGCCTAAGCAGTAAATGCATGAGAGGTGGGGATTGGTGAGAGACATTTTTTGTCCGCAAGGACACCGGCGAAACCCGGGGGACGACTTGTCCTCCATGTCCGAAGTATTCGGATCAGAGTTGTAAACTCTTACAAGTTTTAAAGAGAACAAATGCGATGAAAACAGTCGATTAGACTCCAGGGCCTACGGTACTTGAAAAGTAGCACGAGGGAACCTGTATCTTCCAGCGGAAAGGAAGATCTGGCATCATGGGGCAGAGCCGAGGTATATACCACCCAGGTGGGTGGGAGGAGCCAGCTTGAAGACTTCCAGCAAGATTTAAAAGGGAAAGGACATGCCAGTTTGGATGATCAACATATCCACGCTCCTAGAACCACGTTTCGCTCCAAGGATGGAATGATCTGGGACAGAGTGACCATCTGAAAGGTGCGAGACCTGAGATACTGATTCAGGTCATGGAGATCTAGAATGGGGCACCAGCCCCACGTCCACTTGGGCACCAGGACGTACCTGGAGACAAAGCCTGGGTCTGCTGGAGGATCCACCACAGGAGGTACTGCCTCCTTGAGGAGGAGCTGAGCAATGCTATCTCGAAGAACTGACTGGGTGTGAGCAGATATCTGTTCCTCCCGAGGAGCGCGGGCTCAGCAGGGAGGGTACTGTTCTAACTCTAGAGGCAGTCCCTCACTGACCACTTCGAGAACCCACCTGTCCGAAGTAACATTGGACAAGGCGGAAAGGAAGTGATGGAGCTGGCCTCCCACAGGAGAACCCAGAGCTGGAGTGACGGGAGTAGGTTTGGCAGCCACCACCCAGTCACTAAGCAGGCTTGGAGGAGGAGGCTCCAGGACCTGAGCCTCTGCCTCCTTTACGGGGCTGTTGGTGTCCAGGCTTGGGTCCAGGTCGCCAAGCTTGAGCCAGCTGCTAATGCTGGTGTTGCTGTCCCCCTTGGAAGGAGGACTGCTGAGTTGCAGGGGAAGAGTGCCGCAACGGCTTCTTCTGCTGGTTCTTGCCCTAAGAACCCTTGGCAGAAGTGGGATCCAAGGTGGCACTGGACTGTTCTATGTGCAGGTGACCAGCCACTCCTGAGCGGAACAAGTCGGTCCTGAGGAAGGGCACATCAGCTAAGTTGTGTGGAGTATCTCCCAGGAAGGAGGAGAGCCTCAGCCAGGCCCTGTGGAGAGAGGCAACTGTGGCAGCCATTAAGCAGGCACAAGAGTCCCCAATGTCCATGGCCGTCTAAAGCTGCTGTTTGGCAACAGCTCGGCTCTGGTCTCGGACCTGCTTCACCGTGTTCTGCATGTCCGCAGGGAGATGTGGGAGGACTTTGTCTAACGACCCGAGAATGGCATGAGAGAAGTGTGCCATGATGACAGATGAACTTGCCTGACGAAGGCCCAAGGAGAAAGCCGCATAGACCTTCCTCGCCGAATGGTCCAAGAGACTGGGCTCTCTGTCGGGAGGTCAGTCTGTGTCGGCAGAACTGCCAGTACACCTGAACACAGATGCGGTCACCAGGCTCTCGGACGAAGGGTGCTCTGTGAACCCCGCAAGGGACCCCATGGGTACCGCGTACTTGTGGGCCATGCGGGCAGACGGGGCTGGACAAAAGGCAGGATGCTACCAGAATTCGAGTGTAGGACCAACAATCGCCTTGGCCACAGGAAAGGCCTCTGTCAGGGTATCCCGTCTTTTAAGGATGTCCTTAAGAGGGTACTCTGCCTTTTTTCTGGATGGGTTCCAGGGGCATCTCTGTGGACTCAGAGATGAGGCAAAGGATCCCTTGGAAGGAGGAAGGACCTTCCTCAATCTCTAGGCCAATGGGCGACATATCCCCAGGATGAGAGTGAAGCCCGGTGATGACCAAATCCGAAGAGTCGGAATATAGTGGCCTGCTGCTCAAACCACCCTCGACACGCCGAGGGCGGTCTGGGGTGACCGTGACCGATAAATGCCGTGAGAACCTGGTGTCCAGTCTGTCTTTTATTGAAGGAGCCCCTCCCACCGGCTGCTTATGCAGCAGTTCCACCACGTCGGGTGGACAGACTGGATTAGGCCGAAGAGGTGGATTTGCCAGCCCCGCGGGCAGGGGAACCGAAGATTTTGGCTCCAGAGGGGTCAGCTTCGGCCTAGGAGGTGAAAGCCAAGTAATGGTCAGGGAAGGAGCCGGAGTAGGCCTGTGCCTGGACGAGATCATTTGTTGTCACATGATGTCCTGGTAGCGCCAGAGTTTCCACTGGAGCCTCTCCTCATCCGAGGAGGACGAGGACGACTGATGGCATTGCCTCTTCTTAGAGCGCTTATGGCTCTTCCTCAGCCTTTCAGTCGAGGAGGTTCCAGACCTCGACCAAGATCAGGCAGACCAACTCAGTCACTCCGGAGACACCGGCGGGACCGGTTATTTCCGGGGGTCCAGAACCAGGTTCTTGATGGGAACACCAGCGGGCTGGGTCTCCTCATCGGGGAAGACAAGGACCGGAGTCCTTTCCAAGGAGTCGTCGGCTGAAGCCAGCGGCAGTGGGTCAACAGGGTCGATGACAATCTCGATCTTGTCGACTGCATCTTCAGTCATCTGGCCCAACGGAAGGTCCGAAAAGCCGGCAGCCGAAGAAGCGATCTCGACCGAAGTCGAGATCACATGCTCTTGGGACTGGGACCTCTCTTGTTCCCAAGAGTGCCTTCGATGAGACGAAGGCTTACTCAGTTCCTTCTCCCACTTATGGGATTGGGAGGAGTGCGAACCCGCAGGCACCTCTCCCCTGGTGGGAAGAGAATGGCACAACTACCGGAAGGAGCCCGAGAAAGTAGAGCTTAGGTTGACAGGAATGAAGAAGCCCAGAGTGTTGACGGCACAAGCCGCTTCTTCCTTGAACGCCTGCATGAGTTCCAATTGTTTGGTGGAGCCTGCAGCCATGGAAACCGCTCACCTAGACTCCTTAGACTTCACCGGAGGATTCCTTTTCTCCAGTCTCCCCAACTTTAAGTGTGCCAGGCTGTCGTCCAGAACGTTGGGATGGAAGGCCAAGCAAAAGCTGCAGGATGAGGTGTCATGGCTGACACCTACGCAGTAGACGAACGTGAGATGGGGATCGGTATGCAACATCTTCTGGCCACAAGGACACCGACGAAATCCGGGGGAAAATATTTCCTCCATAATCGAAGATGCAAAGGAGCAACTGCTAACTCAAACGAGTTTTAATTTCAGTAAAATTGAAGTTTTGAAAGCCAGGGGCTACGAAACGTGTGAACACGAGGGAGGCAACCTGAATTTTCCAGCGGAAAGGAAGATCTGGCATCATGGGGTGGAGCCGAGGTATATACCACCCAGGTGGGTGGGAGGAGCCAGCTTGAAGACTTCCAGTGGATCCTTAAAGGGAACGGGTACATGCCAAAGAGTATGGATGAACAACATATCCACGATCCTAGAATGATAGTTTTCCTTAAAGGGGTTGAGGAGAGCTCAGATACAAGTTATTTAGCTTCAAAATAAGCCACAAAATGCACCACAGATCATCTAAGGGCCTGGTGACCCCCAGACTGCCAGCTTTTTTGAGAAAAGTCACAGACTCCGAAAAAAGAACCCACCCTTGCAAAAATCCTGGTAATGACCCTACACACACGATTTGGTGATGAAAAAGTCAGGTAATTTGCAGCAATGTTTCCAAGCTGCATTCAAACCTCCAAATCTCGGAGAAATTTTCAGGCTATCAGCAATATAGTGCTTCATATCTTGCTGAAAATCTACCACCAACATCACCAATGCCATCACACAATTTCTGTCATACTATAGAAACAGAGTAAGAAAGAAGAAAATGTGGTCAAACTCAGGCTCACTGTGTGATACTGCTTGATAGTCTATAGCTTTATAAATCTCACTGTCAGGAAATGCATGCTGTGGCAAACATCCAACATCGAGTGCAACCTCCCCAACAACAGCTGAAGTGGATTTAATAATGCACAAGTCTGGCAATTTGAAGTAATGTTTCTCAGGTTCCATTCAAACTTGAAAATCTCAGCTGGAACTTTTCAAGTTATAAGCAATACAGAACTTCAGATTTTGCTGAAACTATCACTAACATCAGCAAGGGCATCTAACAATTTCTCTAATACTACAGCAAATGTGGTACGAACAAAAATGTGCCCCACACAGGTAATCAAAGCCAGGCCCCATACCCACTAATGCTAGTAATGCTTGGTAGCCTGTAGCTCTACCACTGTACAAAGGCTCTGTGACAAGAGATGCATGTTGTGGCAATGGACATTCTGCACTGAATGCAGACCCCTCCCCCACACAGCTGAAGTGGGATTTAGTAAGGAACCAGTCAGTCAATTTTAAGTCATGTTCCCAAGCTGCATTCAAACCTGAAAGTCTCAACTAGAACTTTTCAAGTTATTGGCAATATAGAGATTCACACTTTGCTGAAACCCTAAAACTAACATCACCAAGGGTACCTATTTCTCATATACTACAGAAATTGTAGTGAGAAAGAAAAAAAATGTTCCGCACTGGATATCGAACTCAAGCTTGTTTAGGCTTGAAACCCTATATCAGGACCTAAAATCCCTATCACAGACATCATCAATGACATCATGCAGCCAAATTACTCACAATGAATGTACATTTGAACTTGATTAAATGCAAGAAAACAGTATACATGATCACAGTAGGTGCTTACAGCTATCCTGTTGGCGCTTAAAAAGTTAAACTTCAAATGTACGAGCTGTGAGGAAGGGAACCCATTTCATTCACTGAAAGGATGGGCGAGCAGTGGGGCCGAGACTAGAGGGCACGTGATAGGGTGGTCGGATGAGCTTGAAGATGGATTCCAGAACCTAACCATGATCAGTGGAAGTTCCACAGTGTAGACTGTAAACAGAACCCAGGTACTGTAGTTAAACTCAAGGTTTACTGGGATTCATTTTAAAGATAATCTTTCTTATTTAAACATTCAAGCTTCTAAAACCACAAGTTTTTTTTGTTACCTCAAATGACATCCTTGGCACACTGTCCTGGTCTGGACGGAAGACTCCTGGCTGCCTTTTCATCACACGGTCATTGTTCATGGACAGCATGGATCTATTATCTGTTGTAGTATAGAGTGGGTCCCAGAAAAAATCTTGCATCTTGACATCTGTGGGGCCCGGGTTAAACTGCTCCATGGAGAAAGGCTTCAGCTTCTTTTCCAGGGGTGCCTGCTGTTGCTGCATCTGAAGAGACTGCTCAAACAGCTTCATGGGATCCTGCGGCGGCTGCTGCTGCATGTAAAAAGGCTGCTTTACTGGCATCTGCAAGGGCACCTTCTGGAGCTGCGACTGCACCTGATTCCAAACCGAATTGGACTGATCAGTCTGAAGGTACTAAGGTAAAGAAGAACAATAATTCAATATAGTAATGATGTTTCTTCTAGAGGGTGCATTTGTGAGTCACATGGCATCTACCGCAGCAGTGGAATCAGGAACAAGATTGCAAATTAGGGATGTCTAGCACCACCTCAGAAGGCACTGGTGTCAGAGAAGTTAGCACTACAAATGAAAATTACATACTCACTGTAATTCTTGATCTTCATTCATTACTTGATGGGTCTGTGCCGGAGGTGCTAGGACCCCACAGGAGCTTTAAGACCTTACAGCTAGGGGCCAACATCAGTGACGGCACAGCCCACGAGGCCAATGCATGATGTGGCGCTTGTGGAATGGCCTGTAATCGATGCCAGACCCCTGCTTCTCTCAGTTCTGTTCGCCAGGAGAGGAAACAAGTGATAAGGGGGAAAAAAAAAAAAAAAAAGGAAACAAGCATTTTTCAATGCCGAATATTTGCTTGCTGGCATTGGCAGTGTAGGAGTTACAGATCTGCATAATAAGAATGGCAGTGAAGTACTGAACTGAAGCCAACCCCACCACCACCCTGCAGAGACTGTCAGGCATTGGGGTGTGCCTTTGGGTCGTCAGGCATAACAGCCATGCCATTTCACCACACCCTACCCTGCAGACACCGACAAGTGTCACGGTGTGCCTTGGGGTCTTTGGCCTTTATGCACACCCCATTCCATCAGGAAATACGGTGAGATGGGTGCGGTATAGGAGAATGGGGTGAACTTTGGGGCCGAAGAGTCCAAGGCACACCTCAATGCCTCTCATTGGTTGCAGGGTGTGGAATGGTATGAGCATTACATGCAAGAATCCCAAGTCCCACCCCTGATGCCAGTCATCTTCTACAGGGTGGGGCGTTATGGTCAGAAACCCTAACGCCTCAGGCATCCGTTGGTATTTTCACTCCAAATTTTCAAAATTTTTTTTTGTGACCCCCACCTCATGAACAGCGAAAATATCGGTTTGTTAGCCGAAAGCTGCTTTTGCACAGCGACTACGGCATTTAGCACCACAGGTGCAAAAACACATTCTGAACAGGATGTGAAAAATTACAGCTGTACTGTTCATGGGGAGATGTAAAAAAATGGCAATGTTGAAAATCTGCAGTGAAAATATTAAAAAAAACTGGTGAGGTCACTCGCGTGCGTAGAAACTGTGTAAGGCACACCTGTAATGTAATTAGTTTGGTTTTTTTTACAGCAGATTGTCAACACAAGCATTTTGGGACCTCTGATCATGAACAGTGTCACTGATTTTCTTTATCTGTCCCGAACAATGATTTCCTACAGCGACCACGCATTTCTGCGCTGAAAGTGTGAAAACACATTTCGGCCATGTTGTGAAAAATGACAGCTGTACTGTTCATAAGGAAGTGTGGAAAAATGCCACTGGTGAAAATCTGGACTTAAAATATTACAAATTCATGAACTTACGAGGTTGCGTGGAAACTGCGCAATGCTCACTCGTAACAGTCATTTTATGGACTTTTGTCACCAAATTTTCAACATAGCCATTTTAAGACCTCTGCTCATGAACAGTGTCACTGTGATTTTATTAATCTGTCCCAAACATTGATTTCACAAACCAACTAGCCATTGTGCGCTACATGCATAGAAACACATTTTAATTCGAGATGTGAAAAATGGCAGCTGTACTGCTCATAAGGAGGTGTGGTAAAATGGCAATGTTGAAAATCAGAATGCAAATATTAAAAATTCACGAACTTGACGGCGATGGAACTGCACAACACATGCTAGTAAAGTCATTTTAGGAATTTTTCATAAATTTGCAACATAGGCTTTTGAGACTCACCTTATGAACACTGGCACTTTCATTTCGTTAATCGGTCCCGAAAGGTGATTTCGCGCAATGACTGCGAAATCACCCTTCGGGCCCGATTAACGCCATGACAGTTCAAGAATTCATGAAGAGGGGTCCCAAAAGCCCCATGTTGAAAATTTTGTGCCAAATTCCCAAAAATGCCTGAGATATGCATTAAAGTTGAAAAAATCCTATTTACTGCATTATACAGCTTACCGGCATTTCCTGTTTGCGGTTGGCTTTGAAGAGTGCAGACGTGTTCCCGGTCCACCGAAGATAGTCACACCGAGCTCCGTAGGCAAGTATGGGGTGAGGGGAGGCAGGGTATGCAGTGGGTGGGCAGGGAGACCACCGAGGGAACTTTTGTTTGTTTAGGTTTTTTTTTTTAATGAAGATGACGCGGGATGTTTGCCACGCTCTGGTGGGCTCCCAGCGTGGCAGCTGGAAGGCTGTTTGGGGGTGCCTGGAGCCGACGAGGGATTGGGCACTCCAGTCGGCTATACGGACTTATGCCACGCTGGGGTGGGCTCCCAGCATGGCAGCTGGAAGGCTGTTTGGCGGGGAGGGCCTGGAGCTGATGGGGGATTGGGCATCCGTCGGCCACACAGTATGTGCGTGGGGGCGTGTGAGCACGCAATATGCGTGCGTGTGGAGGGGGGAGCGCTGCTCACTGAAGTGGAGCTCTCCCTTTCAACTGTACGGCACTGCATTTTCAACTGCTGTCATAGACAGCTGCAGCGTTTATTGGAGAACTGCGGCCGCGCCTGCAAACACACTGACTGACGGGTGCTACACCTTCGAAAACTCAGATGATGGCACTATGTTTCTTGCACATGCGTGCGAGCAAACATAAAAAAGGAGGCAAGGCAGCCCAAGGGATTGGACAAAGGATATAGGATATGAAAGGAACAAAATAATAAACCCCATCCACCAGAGAAAGAGAAGAGGTTGGGGGGCGTGCTAGGTGGAGAGTTAAAAGGATGACCAGAAAATCTGGGCAGGAGGAAAGAAATGTCTATGAGGGAAGGAGTTGCGGGATCAACATTTCCTCAGCAGCAGAAGCATGCTAACAAAGATGCCTCAGGAAACCAGAGCATGACTGAACTTAAGAGTGCCAAACAGACAATATGTAAGTGAAGGAAATAAGTAAAGAGAAGATCCACGTACTAAATTGGACATGAGGCTCACAGGAACTCAGCTTAGCACTTCTATGAGATTGTATAGTTCCACCACTTCGGACATTCTCCCCAAGGGTAGCATAGGAGAGGTCCATCACCTGAATGACAGGTGTCCCACCGATGGAGATAAAGCCAAAAAATAACTAAACTAACCACTTAGGAGATTCCTACTACGATAGAGGGAGGTGGAAACCAGAAGGCTTTTTTTATCATACATAAAAAAAAAGTACAGTTGCGTAAGAACTTACCATAACAGTAGATCTTCGAGAACAGCTCTTGCAGCAGGTTACACCATTAAGAACTGAAGCCAGCAGGCATCAGGATCCCACGGAAAAATTCTAGCTAGCTATCTTCAGCGGGGACCGTCCCCCGACGTCGGTCCCACCTCCGACGTCAGGCATAGTACATAAGGGGGCGGTCCCGCCAGATTCCCCAGTTCTCCCGCCGGAGACTTCCGGCAGCAGGCTGACATCGAGATGGGAGACCAAGGATCCACCGTCAGAAGACAAAAGGGTATAAATCCCTGTTAAAAAAGGCTTAAGCCATGCCTCCTCCAAGGGGGAAGGTGGGCGGGAAGGTACCTGTTGCAAGAGCTGTTCTCGAAGATCTACTGTTACGGTAAGTTCTTACGTAACTGTACTATCTTACTTCGAGACACAGCTCTTGCAGCAGGTTACACCATTAGGACTGATTCCCAAGCAGTAGCGCTTGCAAACACTCTGGGAGGAGGAAATTAGAAAGAACGTTCCAGGCCCTGAATCTAGGACAGGAGACCCTGTAGCACCATCAGGCCGAAGCCTGCTCTTCATCGTGAAGCGATGTCCAGGATATAATGCCCGATAAAGGTATGTACAGAGCTCCAAGTGGCTGCAGCACAAATGGCAGAGGTGGAGACGTTTCGAAGTGCTGCAAAGGAGGTGGCCACACCCCTAGTGGAATGGCCCCGGACTGATCCTGGGAGGGGCTTTCGTTTGATATCATAACAGTATGAGATGCACTAGACAAGCCAGCGAGACAGGGACTGTTTGGATACTGGCTGGCCCATCATCCTTTCCGCAAAGGAAACGAAAAGTTGTTCGAAAGTACGAAGCTGCTTAGTTCTGCTCAGGTAGTACCTTAAGCTGCGGTGAACATCCAGGGTGTGAAGCAGCGCCTCTCCTCTGTTAGAATAATTAGGGAAGTAGACCAGCAGGTCAATATCCTGATTGAGAGTGAGTGTGGAAACCACCTTAGGCAAGAATTTAGGATTCATCCTCAGGGATACTCTGTCCCGGTGGAAAATTAAATAAGGCTCTTTGCACATGAGAGCCTGAAGCTCAGAAACTCTTCTCGCTGACGTAACAGCAACCAAAAACAACAGTTTTCCACGACAGAAAACGCAGCTCGCAATCCGCGGCAGGCTCAAAGGGGGAGCGTGAGTTGCTCCAGGACAAAGAGCAAGTCCCACGGAGGCACTGGTTCCTTAATAGGCGGCCTAAGATGCAACACCCCTCTCAAGAATTCTCGACAGGCATCTAATTGTGCCACTGTGCGCTGTCCCACCGGGAGGTGGTAAGCTGAAATGGCACAGAGGTGCACTTAATAGAGGAGTAGGCGAGACCCGAATGGAAAAGGAGAGCAGGTACTCTAACACCGCTTTCACACTGGACAACCTAATGGGAAAGGCGCGTGTTATGCACTATAGACAAAAAACAGGTTACTCACCTGTAACAGGAGTTCTAGGAATGGTATATGTTGTTCATCCACACTGTCTGGCAGGTATCCTTGCGCTTTAAATCTTGCGGAAGGTCTTCAAGCTGGCTCCTCCCACCCACCCGGGTGGTAAAACTCTCGGCTCCGCCCCATGACGCCAGATCTGGCCCGCTGGAAGCTCAGGTTGTGCGTCGAAGCTGGGAGGTCGTGGAGTCATGTGGATGAACAACATATACCATTCCTAGAACTCCTGTTACAGGTGAGTAACCTGTATTTCTAGGAAATGGATATGTTGTTCATCCACACTCATCTGGCAGACTCCTAGCAGTTCTCCGGGAGGAGGGAGGCAAGACGCACACCATACTTACTTGGGAAATAGAGACTGAGAATCGAGGCCCCAAAACCAGCATCCCAGCGTGACTCAAGGTCGATGTGGTAGTGATGGGTGAAGGTGTGTGCTGACTTCCAGGTAGCAGCCCTGCAGATATCCTGGATAGGGACGTCCCTGGAAGCAGCCACCGATGCAGCAGTATGGCAGGTAGAATGAGCTCTTATCCTCTGGGAGGCTCCATGCCCGCCTACTTAGTGAGAGATCTATGCAGGAGGTGACCCACCTGCTTATCGTCCGCTTGGCTGCAGGTCTGCCAGATGCGGCTTCAGCGTAGGTGACAAACAGCTGGCGAACCTCTCCCCGAATTTCAGCCGTGCGCTCCTTATAATAAGCGAGCGCCCTTCTAGGATCCAGAGTATGGAGCCTATATTCGGCCTCCGAGGTGTGATTGGGGTAGAACACCGGCAGAGTCAACACCTGGTTAAGGTGAAACTCCGACACCACCTTCGGAAGGAATTTCGGGTTGGGGCGCAGGACAACCTTGTCCCTGTGGAAGACCAGGTAAGGAGACTCGATGCAGAGCGCCTGGAGTTCTCCCATCCTTCTGGCTGGACGGATAGCCACCAAGAAGGCGGTCTTCCACGACAGGTGAGAGAGTTCACACCTGTGCATTGGTTCGAATGGCTTGCCCATGAGCTTTGCCAGTACCAGCAGTAAATCCCACGGAGGTGGAGGTTCTCGCACCGGAGGAGAAATGTGATCAAGGCCTTTGAAAAAGCGCCAGACCACCTTCTCCTGCGCCACCGACTGCTTCCCGGCCCGCGCCCGGTAAGCAGAGATGGCTGCCAGGTGCACCCTAAGGTCGTCGACCTAAGCCCTTGACTAGAAAGGGACCATAAATAGTCCAAGATGCTTGCCAAGGAACAGGAGGAAGGGTCCAAGCCCTTGCCCTGACACCAAATAGAAAATCTCTTCCATTTGAAGGCATAGCATTTCCAGGTCGACTCCTTACGGGACACCTCAACTACATTGAGGACCTCGTCGGAAAGACCCAAGGCCTGGAACTCTAGCCGCTCAGGAACCAGGCCGTCAGGTGCAGGGATTGAAGGTCCGGATGGAACACCTTCCTCTGATTGACTGAGAGCAGGTCTGGGCGAGCTGGAAGCTGCCTCGAGCCTGGAGCTGAGGCTGAGGAGATCTGGGTACCAGAACTGGCAGGGCCAGTCTGGGGCTATCAAATCACCTGCGCCTTGTCCTCCTTGCTTTGAGGAAGCCTTGTGTATCAAGGGAAATGGGGAAGGCATAGAAGAGGCCCGGGTCCACGGCCTCGAGAAGGCATCCCCTGCAGCAGACCCTGCTGAGGGGCGGGCATGGAACAGCCTCAGCCTGCGTTCTCCCTGGAGGCAAACAGGTCCACCTGAGGTGCCCCAATGGGAGAACAGATCTTGTACTACCTCCGGAGAGAGACCCACTGGGATGCAGCCCTATCCGGCTCAGGCATCGCCAGGGTGTTGGGAGGCTCCTGCCACATGAATGGCTAGGAGATCCGCCTCCAAGCTGCGCACGAAGTGACCAAATGCGGAGAGCTTCCTTGCATAGAAGAATGGAGCGCGGCCGCCCTGGCGGTTTAGGTAGTACATGGTCGGTATTGTCCGTCTGGACTCGGACCACTTGACCCCGAGAAACGGAGCAAAGGCGGTGGAGATGCATGGACTGCTCGAGCTCCAGCAGGTTGATGTGGCATCGGACTCCGAGGGACCAGAGGCCAGTGGCCCGTGTTCCCCCAGATGGGCACCCAACCCATCAGAGAGGCATCGGTTGATACAGAGACCGCGGCTCGAGGCGGACAAAAGGGATGCCCTCCTGCAGATGAGCTGGAACGGTCCATCATGGAGGCGTTCCACATCCCCTGGGTCACCCGTCACTAGCTGGTCCAATGGATCGCTGAGCGCCGTGACCACTGGCTGGCCAGTCCCCACTGAAGGGGCGATGTGCCAGGCTGCCCAACGGACCACGCTGGTACAGGCCGCCATGAGACCCAGGAGGCACAGGAAGTCCCGGCAGGGCATTGCCCAACCAGAAATGATTGGGCAAAGGAGGGAAGAACCTCGGCCCTGTCCGCGGGAGCAGCTGCCTGGCTCGAAGAGAGTCGAGCTGCGCCCTGATAAACAGAATCACCTGCCTGGCTCCGAGTTCCGACTTAGCCTGCGGTGATGAGAAGGCGCATTTGAGAGCAAACCTGGAGGGCCAGATCTCTGGACCGCTCCACCTCCTGTCTGGAGGGCTATCAGCCAATCGGCCCAGGTAAGGGTACACTGACCCCTCGGTCAAGCAGGGAAAGCTGTCACCACTGCTATGCATTTGGTGAAGACCCTGGGAGCTGGAGACAGGCAGGGCATGGCTCATAACTCAAAAGGGATCCCTCCACTCGAAAGCGAAGGAATCTCGATGTGGACGGACAGATAGGACGTGAAAGACACGTCCCTGCAGGTCCAGAGAGCAGAACCACACGCCGTGTTCCAGAGATGGTATTATCTGCGCCAGAGTGACCATCCTGAAGGTTCGAGACCTCAGGAACTTGTTCAGGTCGTGTAGGTCGAGAATGGGGCGCCAGCCCCCCGTCCGTTTCGGAACCAGGAAGTACCTGGACACAAACCCCGGGTCTGAGGGAGGGTCCGCCACCTCCCTGATCATCACCTCCTTTGGAGGAGAGCGACAAGTCCGGCCCGGGCGAGCCGACAGTGAGGCTGCGGGACCCCGAGGCCCCCGAGGTGCGGACGGTTCTGAGCGCGGGCCTGCTCAATTCTAGAGGCAGGCCTTTTCCCACCACCTCCAGCACCCACCTGTCCGTGGTAATAACGGGACCAGGCGGAAAGGAAGCGCCGGAGCCGTTCCACGGGGAACCTGGGGTGAGGTGGCGGGTTGGGGTGACACCCTCAGCCCGGCCACTGGGCAGGCTTGGAGGAGGGACCGCCGAGAGACCTCCTGGGCCTTTACCCCTGCTTCTGTTGGAGGAAGCCCGGCTTGGGTTTAGATGCCAAGCCCGAGCCTGCTGGCCCTGACGTGCTGGGCTGGACGCGACCGCGAGCGCAGAAGGACGAAAGCGCTTTTAGGCTGTGGTTTATGCGGCCTTGTCCTTCTGAGCGGAAGAGACGAGTCCAAGGTAGCATGGACTTCTCGATCCTCTGCAGGTGACAGCTTCCACCCCAGGCCAAGACGCCGTCCCAAAAGGGAAACATCCAACTTGCTGGGTATCCGGAGTAAAGGTAGATATCCTCAGCCAGCCACGACGACGCATAGCCACTGCGGCCGCCACAGACCTAGGCACGAGTCCCCAATGTACAAAGCAGTCTGAGCTGCTGTTTGGCCACTGCTCCGGTCCCGTATCTGCCTGACCCGTGGTCTGCAGATCCAGGGGGAAGATGAGGGACGACCTCATCAAGGGAGCTCAACAGGGCATGAGAAGAAATGCCATGAGGACGCCGAGAACTAGCTAGCGACCCGAAGGGCCTAGGCCGACAGACTTTTCCGCCACGATAGTCCAATTCTTGGACCTTGTCGGGAGGTTTGTCCACATCCCTAGCGTTCCCGCACACCAGAAAATGCTGTCGGTAACTCAATCGGCCAGGGGTGTTCCAAAAAAACTGGACAAGGAACCTAAGGACCGAGATACTTCCTGGCCAATTCTGGCAAGGCGCAGGGCAGGAAGCTAGGGGCTGCCAGAGCTCCAAGGCCGGGCCCACTGTGGCCTCGGCCACCGGAAAACACCGTAGGGAACCTCGGGTCCAGAATCTCCGTGAGGGGATACCTGGCCCACTTAGAAACGGGTTTGAGCTTCACCCAGTGGACTCCGAGATGAGCGAAGCAATCCCAGGAAGGCGACGGGCTATCGTCCACCGACTGTCCTCTCATGAGGACTCAAGTCCATTCGCTTGGAGAAAGGGAGGAATCGCCTCGACTCGGAAGAGTCCTCAAAGAGCTGCCTCGGCCTGAGCCACCTCCACCCAAGGTCGATCGGGAGTGGGGTGACAGACACTATGGGGCAGTCCCTGAGCCGACCGAGAATTCTGGTCGAGAGCCCCAACTAAAGGCTGTGGAGGCGGAGGTTCCACCGAATCGGTGGGCAGCTGGTTTGGCCGAACAACCGCCTGGAACAGGTTCTCTGATAAAACAAGGGTTGTTTCGCCGCCTCCGTGACAGCTACTTAATGGCCGGGAAGACACGGGCCGCTTATTCCCGGTCAGAAGGACTGTTGCCACATGAGTTCCTCATATCGCCGATGCAACCTTGCATCAAGCCTCCCTATCGAGGAGGAGGAAGAGGGCAGCCGAGCGGCGCCCGCTTGCACCCGTAGCCGAGACCGCCTATGAGCGCGGGATGGGCTGGACCCTTGAAAGAAGTCCGAGACAAGAACTCGGCTTTCCGAGGGAGCGGTCCGGGGAGGTGTGGTGGGGAACCGCACTCCCCTCGGAGGATTCAACCGAGGCTCCGGATCTGGAGGCACAGACGAGCCAACGGGTCCTCAACTCCCACCGGGGAACCAGGAAGAAGGATTCGCTTCTTCCTGCCGACAACCCGTCCAATGGGTCGAGAAAAATCTCGACCCGCCGACGGAGTCTCGTCAACTCGCCTGACAGGGATACCGTGAAACCAGTGGGCGAAGCGCAAGCAGTCCAATGAAGTCGACGGTCGACAACTCGGGGAGAGGGATCTTTCCCGCTCCCAAGAGCGTCGACGGTGAGACTTACCCTCGTCTCTCTTTTTGGACCGAGAAAACGGTCCAGAAGAAGTTGGTCCCTCACCTTTAGTAGAGAGGGTCAGACAAAGCTCCTTAAAAGAAGCTGAATAAGAGGTACCGAGAGAGAGCAGGACAAATGCCACAGCCGAGGTAGAAGCAGCCCGCCGCCTCCTCTTCGAGGGCGATCATCTGCTCGAGCTGATCCGACCGAAGCCATCGCGCTGACACCGCCGACCGGGCCTCTTTGACTTCATCGGAGAATAAGCTTCGGGACGCCCAGTTGTAAGACGGGCAGCACGGTCTTCGAGGACGTAGGCAAAAGGAAGAGCACAGGTCGCAGGCCTGTGGGTCGTGCTCAAGGCCTAAGCAGTGACACCGTGGAGTGCGGATCCGTCCGGGACATCTTCTGCCCGCAAGGGCATCTCCGAAACCGAGTCGGTTGTCCATCGCAGCGCGAGGGAGAGAAGACCAAGTCTTTTAGCAAAAACTTTTAATTTCGAAAATTCGAAGAATTAGGAACCAGTCTTATATGCAGAGCGTTAAGAAGGGAACCTGAGCTTCCAAGCGGTAAGGAAGATCTGGCGTCATGGGGCGGAGCCGAGAGTTTTACCACCCGGGTGGGTGGGAGGAGCCAGCTTGAAGACCTTCCGGCAAGATTTAAAGCGGCAAGGATACCTGCCAGACAGTGTGGATGAACAACATATCCATGTCCCTAGAACGGCGCCATTTCATGACGTACGTCGCATGCGTTGCCGGCCTTCTGGCTGCAGAAAGGACTTCCGCAACCTCTTGCGAGACCCCGTGACCCAAGATGGCTATGTCTCTAGGAGCCATGCATGCAGGTTCAGTGAGCGTAAGTCCGGGTGGACCAGTGAACCCTTCTCCTGAGACAAGAGGTGGGAGTTGAATGGCAACGGGAGCGGAGGTTCCCAGGACAGCTGAATTAGCAAAGGGAACCATATCTGCCTGGGCCAGAAGGGGGCCACCAGTATCATTGTTGCATGGTCCCTGCGCAGTTTGAGAAGAACTCTCTGGATCAACGGGAAGGGAGGGAAAGTGTAGAGGAATCTGTCCGCCCAGGAGAGGGACAACGCGTCTCGCCAGAAAACACCAGGCCCTGGATCTAGCGAGCAAAAATTGGGCAGTTTTGCGTTGGATGGGGAGGCGAACAAGTCCAATTCTGGAGTTCCCCATCGAAGAAACAGATCCTCTGCTACCTCCTGGAGAAGTTCCCACTCATGGACTCTGGCCTGGGAGCGACTCAGGCCGTCTGCAATTGTGTTGTCCACCCCGGGAACATGTACTGTGATCAGGTTCGCGCTGTGTCGGATTACCCAATCCCACACCCTCATGGCCTCCCTGCAAAGGGGGTAAGAGTGTGCGCCTCCTTGTTTGTTGAGGTAATACATCACCGCCGTGTTGTCTGTCTGAAGCAGGAGAGTACTCGGCGGGATCTCTGACTGAAAAGCCTACAGGGCATAAAGGACCGCCCTCATCTCTAGGACGTTGATATGGAGGTGGGCCTCCAGAGGGGTCCACGTACCCTGGGACTTCACCCCGTCCAGGTGTGCTCCCCACCCTAGACCTGAGGCGTCTGTGGTGAGGATTACCTCCGGGGACGGCGCTATGAACGGGACGCCCATAGAGTGTGTCCCTGGGTCTAGCCACCACTGCCAGTCTCGAATCGCGGTAATCGTAATTCTGACCGGATGCTGCATGTGGTCTTGCCTTTGGTCCCATTGCACCTTGAGCATCCACTGAGTTACCCGCATGTGGAGCCTTGCGAAAGGGACAGTAGGAAGGGCCGCAGCCATATGTCCGAGCAAGCGAAGGACCGACCTGGCTGGGGCGGTCCTGTTCGACGAAAGCTTCCTGATGAGGGATCTGATACGCTCCGCTCTGTCTGGAAGAAATGCTCTTCCCTGAACGGTGTCCAGTACTGCGCCTATGAACTGCAGTTTCTGCGACGGTACCAGGAGGGACTTCTCGTGGTTGATTAGGATACCCAGGGATCGAAACAGGTCCTGGGTGCTCTGGATCGCCCGTAACAATGCCTCTCTGGAGGCGGCCATGAGAAGCCAATTGTCCAGGTACAGGAACACATAGTAGCCCTGTCTCTTAGAGACGCTGCCACGACTGCCATGCATTGGTAAAACACTGGGTGCCGATGACAGCCCGAATGGAAGAGCTCGGAACTGAAGATGATGGCCGAGAAACTTGAAGCGCAGGAACCTCTTGTGCGCTTGAGCTATAGGGATGTGCAAGTAAGCGTCCTGCATATCTAGAGACGCTAAAAAAGCATCCTGCTTCAGCATGGGAATAAGACCCGGAAGAGTTACCATGCGGAATCTTTTGTAGGCGACCGACAAATTGAGGTCGCTGAGGTCCAGAATTGGACGGAGGTCCCCTGTCTTCTTTGGAACGAGGAAGATGTGGGAATAGTATCCGTGTCCTCTCTGGTTTACTGGGACGTACTCTATCACTCCCTTTTGTAGGAGCGCGAGCACTTCTTGTCTGATCAATGACTTGTGCTGACCCGGGTACCGGGAGAGCAACGGAGGCCTCGAGGGTGGCCTTTCCGCGAATTCTATAAAGTGGCCTCTTCTGACCAACTGTAGAACCCACGGTCGGTGGTTATAGTCTGCCATCCGGCGGGAGATTAAATCGACCCCGACCATGGCGTCCCAGTGATCCTGAGGGGCAGGGGCCGGGAAGGAGTCAGGCTGTGGCGGCTGAGGGTCCCGCTGGCTGGACCGGCTTAGGAGTGCGCTGGCTTCAACCTGCGGGTTGTTTTCCCTGGGCTCTGCGAAAACCGGAGCCCCTCTGTTGTGGAGCAGGCGGGACTGTTGTCTCGGTCCGGCCCACGAATCGGCTTTGGTTCCTACGAAAGAACTAAGCTTGGGTCGGTACATGGCCTGAACCGACCTCACCGCCTTCCCGGCCTCTTGGAGTTTGGTAATTATCTTCTCTGAGGGTTTACCAAACAAAACTTCTCCCTCGAATGGGGCGTCCATGATGTTTTTCTGGACGTCCAGGGTAAAACTGGAGACACGGAGCCAAGAGTGCCTCCGGAGGCATATGCCTGAAGCTGCTGCTTGGGCCGAGGAGTCCGCGGAGTCGTACGCGGCTCGTAGCACTTGGGTTCCCACGTCCGAACTTGTACGGAGGAGCTGCAACATCTCCTCCTCCTGCTCAGCTTCCGGCAATTTCTCAGCCACATCCAGACCTTGCTCCCACAGGGCATTTTGGAACTGCACCATGTGGGTCAAATAATTCAGGGATCTGATGGCGCAGCTAGCGGAAGCATACGTGCGCCTACCCATGGCGTCCAACTGCTTGGACTCTGGGTCCGGTGGCAGGGTGCTCAAATGTTGCGGTCTCTGGGACCGGTCATGAGAGGCTGTTATGACCAGCGAGTCGGCCTGAGGACGCTGAGTCAAGTACTGGTCTTCTCTTGGAGCCTTGTACAAGCAGTCAGCCTTCTTCGGCATCGCCGGGAGTGAATGTGGACGCTTCCACGCTGCCTTGGTGACGTCCACGAAAGTGTCTACTAAAGGTGGCACCAACACAGGCTTGGGGTCCTTCTGCCGAAGATACTTCGCAAGGCGTAGCCTTTCGCGGTCTAACTCTTCCGCATCACATCCCATGTTCTCTTGGATATGTCTCATGATATCCGAGAACGAAGGGTCATCCGGAGGAGACTCTGGCAGCTCACGTGGGTCCGGAGAAGGGATGGAGAGGGGAGATGGGGATCTGGATGTGGAAAATTCTGATCTCGTGTCCTCCGTCGAAGGCGAACGGCGGCGTTTTCTGGGCCTCTTGGGACTGGGTGACCTAGAAGAGGATCTGGACGGAGGTCTCCTTTTATCTGTTCTCCCCCTTGGAGGGGTCCTGGGCTCCCGGGGAGTAGGTAACCGGCCTGCAGACCCAGATGGAGAAGGGGGTGCAGGAACCGGAGGAATAACCGGTGTAGGAGGAGGAGGTGGAAGCGGAGGTGGAGTGGGGACCATGTCCTTTTTGATGGTATCCCACCAGTAAGTGAAAAGCTCCTTCACCTCTGAAAGAGCAAGGTCCGACGACGGGCAGGGCGCCGGTGGTTGGGTCCCGGCGTCGGCTCCACAGGGAGCTCTGGTTGCGGAGAGGGTTCCCTGGGAGTCTCAACAGGACCGGGGTCGCCCGTCTGGTCCTCGGGCTGAGTCACTCCTCCTCAGTGATGGCCTCCCTGCCCGGCGGTCGGAGGCGCCTGGTCCTCTTCTCGAATTGCGGGCGCCGTCCCACCGCGTCCGTGATGAGATGGCTTGGCCGGGCGACGGTCTTCTGACAGACGATGGCTCTGGGGACCTGTGGCGAGAGGCAGACGTCGGTCGAACCGGCGTCGGGTCCAACGGCCTCTTAAGTGAGGTGAGCTCCTTGGTCTTCCGCTGGGGAGGAGGAGGCAAGGAGGCGGACCTGACGTCGGGTTCAGAATGGCAGGAACCCGACTTGTGGTGATGGTGACGATCCCCCGACTTAGCCAGGGCCTTGGAGGACGAGGAAGGCCTGGAAGTCTTGGCCTGAGAAGAGAAGCCTGAAGACTTTCTCACCGCAGCGGGAGGAGGCTGAGAGCTGGCCCGGGAAGGAGAGCGGTTGGACCTGGAGCCGGAGCTGCGCGAGTCGGAGGCCCTAGATGGAGACCTGGAAGGGGCCTTCTCTCTATGCTTCTCAGCATGCTTGCGGGCCTTCTGTGAAGAATCCCCCTTGGAAGTCATGGTCTTGAGTTGTTCCTCGAGCAGGAATGCCTGTAGGGCCTTCTGGTGATGGATCGGGTTCTGCTGTTGAGCCCTGGCAAAGGTGCAGGACCGGTGTGTCAGTCTGGGCCTAGGCACGGACAGGGCGAATGCGGATCCTTGAATGGGATCTGCTTCCCACAGGCGCACTTAGGGGGTGACCGGAGGTGGGGAGGACATCAGAGAAAAACTGAGCGAAGAGGCAATTTCCCGTGGGAAAACACTTTACCATCTGCGTCGTGACGCTAGAAACTGAACCCGAAGAATTCGGAGACATACTGAAGTCGGCGGTGGGAAAAGAACTAGAGAATCTGGTAGGGACCGCCCCTTATGTACTACGCCTGACGGAGGCAGGACTGAGGCTGGGGCGGTCCCCGTCAAGATAGCTAGCTAGAATTTTCCTGCGGTCCTGATGCCTGCTGCTTCAGTTCTTAATGGTGTAACCTGCTGCAAGAGCTGTGTCTCAAGTAAGATCGATATCTTCCTGGATCTTGCCCCCCTTTTTTTTTTTTAATCGTGCCCTGTAGAGAGGGAATAAGGGAAAATTGGGGAGCAGGCTGTCCGAGCTTGCAAGAGGACAGGAAAAGGCAAGACTACTATGCTAACGAGAGAAAATTCAAGACCCTTAGCTGCCCCTTTCTGCTCCTCTCCCCCTTTTTCTTTTTTTTTTTATATCTTATAAGAATCAGTCTTCTTCATTCATTACTAGATGGGTCAGAGTGCCAAGTTTACCACCAAAAGGTGGTGCTGGCTCTCCCTGAGGGAAAAAGGTTATTCCCTCAGCCTCCCATGGGGGAGAACCACAAAGAAGTAGGGGCCCTCTTACAGGCCTGTCGAGGTTCCAGACCGGTCAGGAGCAGGTGGAGGCTCCCGTGGCCTGGGAGCAGGAAAGTGCTCTGCAAGCTCATGCCTGACCCTGCGGGAAAAGAAATGGACCCCCTGGAATCATGAGGTAATCTGGTCCAAGGGTGACAACCGGGAGAGACGAAGCCATGATGTCCACTGAATGCAGACTGCTGTTCCCACCAGCCTGAAGGCTACCTTGTTGGCATCATAAAATACCCTCGCTTGGTGCCTCTCCATCTCCAGGCCCTGGGCAGAAAGACGTATGTCCTATTTGGCTGTCTCATAATCTGGTAAAGACATTAGGATTTGTCCCAGTGTCGACCACAATTTTATTTTATCTGAATTTTGGTAACTGGGTAGGCCCACTGAGACGGAATGTCCCTTTTTCAGGGGCGACCCGGAGAAAAGGGTTACAAAGGGAGGAATTTGCCTGCCACAGGTTGCCTGGTGCACCTGGTGTGCCGAGATGCAAAACAAGGTGTGTGCCGCTGAGGGTCAAGCACAGGTCACCTATGCCCAGTGGCATGGCTTCTGGAGACCCTATGGGTGTGCAACACCTGCACTGGGCATCCCTTGGGGCTGGAAAGGGCGCAGAGAGTATGACTACTGAATCATGGCTGCACTCCCCAAGGAAGGACAGCATCAGATGGGACGGACTACAGCCTGAAAAATGGTCGATTCACAGCTTCCTCATCTACTCCAAAAGGAACTGCTGGTAGTGAGGGTACTCAGCATCTGAGAAGACGTGAATGGAAGCCTCCTCTTCCTCACAGGAGGAAGATGAGGATGACGAGAAGCTGGACCCGGGGTGGCGGTGCCAGGGTCTCAGGCTGGAAAACAGCCTGGTCTAGTGCCCTGAGGTAAGTGGGAAAGGCACTCGCTGATGCCCTGAACTGGTCCCAGGTCAGGGGCCCTGAAGGACCTGAACTGCCAGAGAGAGCAGGAGGAGAGAGAAAGAGAAGGAGGAGGTGGAGGAGGGGTCATGGCGAACAAGGTCAAGTCCTCTGCCAAGGCTATGAAAGCATACAGTGGACCTCGCCTGAGAGGAGGGTCTGACAAACTTGTCCATCAGAGAACACTCAATCTTGGAGAAGCAATCTAGGTGGTGTCCTTGGGGGAACCCCCCAGGCGGGGAGACTGGAACTACAGAGGTCCCACAGGGCGGCCCCTATCCCCACCTGTGGCAGGCCCAGCTGGTTCTGTAGAGACCAGGGGATTCAAATCGGCATTACGACGCCTGCCTGAGCTGACACATTCTCTAGGCTCTGAGCGAGCCAACAACTGAGATGCACTGGCCCCAACCTCACCTTAAAGGGCTCTGTCCCAGCTGGCCTGGTGGCGTTGAAGGTTGAGGCACTGGACGCCACACCATGCACCACACCGGTGACCCAGGTTCGGGAACGAACTCGGGTCATCGGGGTCAGCAGGGGGAAGGTGGATTAAGCATCCCAACGGATGCTCTCCTCCTTCGGGGTGGGTTTCCAGGGGGGTGCTTCAGGGTCGGTGGGAGTACCGACTTTCGGTGCTTTGGTGGCTCTCATGGCGCTGGAGTCGGGATGAGGAAGACGCTGTTAGGCACTTGGTAGTGTCGTGCGTTAGCACGTCATCTACCCGAGCTGGCGCTTTTAGGGCGGAAAGGAACACAGAAAAATGGAAAAAAAAACTCTTCGGTCCTAGAAGACGACCGATCCATGCCTCTCAGCCACTAATTCATGGGCAGACCCTGTTGTGCAGGCTCTCCTCTGAAAAAAGGCAGAGGAAGAGGGGCCCTTCCTATCCCCAGTCGGGGGGGATATCTGGGCATCAAAGAAGTACAATGGAGAGACCAGGCACTCTAGGGGCAGACTCCGTGATGGTGCTCTGGGGGGGTTGATCGGTCCGAAGGAGTGGACAAAGAGGGCAGGACTGGCGAGGTTAAAAAAGGGGGGGGGCTCTGCCCCTTGGGCTGGGCCTAACGACAGGGTCTACATCAGCCGAAGAAGCTGAAAGGGAGATGGCGCCATGGATGGTGCCAAAACTCATTCCAGCACTCCGTGCGGCACTGGAACGCTGTGGTCCCTGCACTGCATCTGGCACCAACCCCATTCCCAGCGACGGCGCAGCCAGTGCCTGACAGAGGAGCAGATGCTAACAATGACACTGAGCTTGACTGAGGCCTAGAACTAGGCCTAGAAAAAAACTCTATCCTTGTCAAAGTAACCCAGTTGGGATCATCCCCGCTCTTATTCCCCGGGTCATCCAACTGCTCAGGGGATGAGATCCAGAAAATCTCCACTAGGCAACTAACTTCAGGGGTTTTCCCTCTCTCGAGGCCACAAGCGGGGACAGGAGGAAACTCAGTTGCACGTTCAGCATCACTGCACTCATCGGCACCGGCCTTATTGCTAGGAACTGAAATGGCACCGGACCAGGACCTCAAGGAGCCCACCACTGTAGGTTCAGCAGATAGCTCCAATCTCGACACCAGGGGCACCCATTGTCTCTAAGGGGCCATGGACTAGAAGGGGTGCACAACCAACCCTCCAAAGGGGGTTGACTGTCCCACAGGACCCCCCCCAGGCTCTCCGTCTTGGCGAGATGAGTACTGGATGAGACCTGGTCTCCCTTAGTACGTACAGCACTGGGGAGGGGGTTCTGGGAAGAGCCCAGGGACCTTACCTTGGAGTTCCTCGAGTGACGCTTGCCTCTGAAGATTGGGGGGGGGGGGGTTGCGATGGGGGTGGCAATAGGGATATGCAAATAGGCATCCTGCATGTCCAGGGATGCCAGCCAGTCTCCCGTCGAAGTGAGGGGCAGGAAAGTAGGGAGAGAAACCATATGGAATCTCCAACAGGAGACCCATTGATTTAGATCGCTGAGGTTCAGAATAGGTCTGAGGTCTCCCAACTTCTTTGGGACCAGGAAGAAGTGGGAGATGAACCGTGTCTTTCGCTCGACCGGAAGTACCGTCTCAACAGCTTTCTTGTCCAAAAGGGATAGGATTTTCCTTCTGATCAGAGCCTGGAGTTCCCTGGGATAACAGGATGGGGGTGGTGGTCTGTCCGGCGGAATGATGTCTAACTCTATGGAGTGCCCGAACCCCATGAGCTCGAGGACCCACTGGTCAGAGGTCACTTGACTCCAGGCATCTGCACAGAGGGAAAAGCGGCCTCCGACTGGCTCCCCTAACGAGGTGTCCAGGGGAGGAGGGTGGCCTGGATAGTCAGGCAGTCGGAGGGGGAGGGAAGGCGGCAGTAGCTGCTTTGGCCTGTCTAGAGGAGGCGGCTGAGGAGCTCTTGGCTCCGCCCCTACGACTAAAGCCGCCTCACTGCAAGTGGGACTGGAAGCGAGGTTGCTGAGGCTGATGTCTCCCCCATGGCCATGGAAACGAGGCTCCTGAGGTTGCCCCACTTCGGGCGGTAAATGGACTGCACAGTTCGGATGGCCTTACCGGAGTCCTGCAGCCTGGTGATGATGATCTCCGTGTTCTCGCCAAAGGACACGGATCCCTTGAAGGGAGCATCCAGAATGTTCGTATGCACATCTGGATCGAACCCAAGAACCCAAAGCCAGGCATGGCGTCAGGGGCAAATGCCGGTGGCAGCCACCCTTGATGAGGTGTCTGCAGAGTCACAGGCCGACCTCAGAACGCGGGTACCCACGTCTGAGCCGGTCTGAAGCAGTTTGGCAAGATCTGCCTGCTGAGGACAATCGGGCATGCTTTGCACAATGTCCAATCTCTGTTCCCAAAGAGAGTTCTGGAATTGGACCATGTGGGTCAGGAAGTTGAGACTACTGATACTGCAGGTGGCAGCAGAGTACACCTTACGCCCCATGGAATCCAGCCGCTTCGACTCCCTGTCAGGTGGCTGGGTGCTCAGGTGTTTGGGCCTCTGCGAATGGTCGTGAGCTGCCGAAATCACCACCGAGCCCGCTGCGGGTGGTTCAGCCAAGAAGGGGTGATCCTTAGGGGGCCGGTAGAGCCAATAAGCCTTCTTGGGCACGGCAGAGGAGGAATGAGGGCGCTTCCAGGTAGCGAACATGACGTCCTCAAAGGTGTCGACCATGGGAGGGATGACCACCAGCTTAGGGTCTTTTTGGTGGAGGTATTTAGCCAACTGCAGTCACTCTGGGTCCAGGGCCTCGGTGTCCTAAACCATTTTTGCCTGGATGTGCCTCACCACCTCCATGAAGCTAGGGTCATCCAGAGGGGATTTTGGGTGTTCCTCCGTGTCCCCTAAATCCGGTTCAACATCTGAATCCACACGAGACGTGTCGGAGTCGACATAAGAGTCCGAGGCCGAAGAAGATGGGGACCTGTGTCATCTCTTCTTGCGCCTCTTGTCCGGAGATGGAGAGCAGGAGGAACTGCTGGACCTAGTCCTGCTGC
This sequence comes from Neoceratodus forsteri, assembly GCA_016271365.2. Taxonomy (NCBI): domain Eukaryota; kingdom Metazoa; phylum Chordata; order Ceratodontiformes; family Ceratodontidae; genus Neoceratodus; species Neoceratodus forsteri. The sequence continues at coordinate 41,949,990 of CM028136.1, forward strand.
ACCACTTATCGGTATGTTTCTTGGGTGGTGCTGGCTCCTTCCCTGCCTCTTGATCAGATGGCTCCGAGGAGTCAGGCACTGGAACCGGAGTGGACATGGGAGGAGGCACACCCAATTGGAGATCACATTTAACCGTGCCCCACCAGTTGGAGGAGAGCTCCTTAACCTGCGAAAGGTTCAATTTTAGGGAACCAGGCACAGGAGGAGGTGCACTGGAGCCAGTCCCGTCAATGGCCCGGTGCCAAGGGATGCCAGCGTCTGATCCGAACCCTTGTCGCCGGTGTCTGTAGGCACAGGCGTTGGTCTATGGGGCAGAGGGGCATCAGCTCCCCGGCCACTGACGTCAGGTGGACCGGCATCTGTTCTGGAGAGGGGGCCCCAGAGCCGATGTTGGGAGGCGCTGGGGTGACTGGCATTGGAATAACTTTGACTGACGGTGGGACGGTGTTCGCCGGAGAGGAGGCCAGGGGAGCCGCAGGTGGGCGTTGTTCTGGTGTCCGCTTGTCTCTGGAGTTAGAGTGGCATCCCTCGGTGGCGTGAGCCTTGGGACGGTCAGACTTATGAGATTTAGACGACTTCTCGACCGAACGTTGGTCTGCTGCCGGAGACAGGCGCCGGTTGGAGTCTTTAGATTTTGGTGGCAAGGACGAGGCCCTGCCGCCGGAAGACCCGGAGGCCTTGATCGACTCCCAGAGGTCGGCCTTGGAAGTGGAGGCCGAGTGGGAGGAGGACTTACCTGCGCACAGCGAGAAAGCCTTCTCGGCGGGCGGACGGACCTTCAACGGCTGGAAGGTGGTCCCTGAGGGCTTGGTTGCGGCAGACCCAGCAGACGGTTTAAGGGTCGTGAGGTGGGAATCATGCCAGACAACCCCGACTTCGAGCCCGAGGACCTGGGCCTAGAATGGGACCTCTCTCCCCTGGTGCTCCCGATGTTTGTGGTGCTTCTTATGGGCAGGAAGGTGGTCAGATCCCCACGAGAACGGTGCGTTCCATCATGGCCAGTTTGAACTCCGCTAAAAAGGCAGAAAGATTTCTGACGCCTGATGCATATTCGGAAATTAAAGGCCTGGCAATGGGGACAGGCGCTGGTGTCGTGGTCATGCCCCAGACAGAAAAGACACGAAAAATGGCAGTCCTTGGGGGTATCTGCCGCCCGCAGGAGCACTTGTTAATGTGCCCCTTGGAGGAAGAGGACAAATATGAAAAAAAAAACAACTCTTGAAAGGTGGTGGAGGAGGAAAAGAGCAATCGGCACTGCAAGTGTAAACTGAAAGTGAACTAACCCTGACTGTGCGGCAGGAAAGAAATGAAAATTATGTACCTATCATAATTATGATCTTTCTGTGTATCTTCACCATTCATCACTGTTGGTACTTGGACCCCGCAGGAGCTTTTTTTTTTTAATTTATTTATTTCTTTTTTTGGGTAGGTGGAGCTGACGCTGCATCAAGCGCCATCCCTCGAGAAACAGGCGACTGCGGTAGCGCTACAGGGTTGGTCGTTTAGGCTGCGTGAGCCGACTCCTCCTGCCTGCCAGTTCTGAGTCACGGAGAGGTAAGAGGAAGGGAGTGGAGGGTGGGACAAGGAAGTCCAAGGGACAGAAAAAGGAAAAGATATATGAACCAAAAGGAGAAATAACAACTGAAAGGACAGAAAGGGAGAAAAGTCGGAAACTAAAGGGACTGGGAGGAGCCCCAATCTCTGGAAAAGGAAGAGGGATGTAGGGTGGGTAAAGAATTTAGGGGGGGGGGGGGGGGCAGTTTAAACATCCCAGACTCTGATCTGTCTCCAGATTACATAGGAACTGCAAGGAGTAGCCAAAGGCTTTCTGCAAGAATTCAAGGCACAAAATGGTTGGCAAACACTCCAGATAAGCAGAGTTGGCTATTCTGGAAGGAGGACAGGGTACAGAAAATTAACACCCTCTCAAGGAAAGATTACTGGTGGGGAAAAAAGGGAATTTTATATATACACATATATATATACACACATATATATATATATATATATATACACACACACATACACACACACACACACACACACACACAAGGAGAAATAGGTTGGACGGGAACAGGGTAAAGAAGAGAAAGGAGGGCAACTGTCAACTCCCACCCCACAGGGGTGGAGCCAAAGCACTGGAGAAGGAGTGCCCCCACCCGCTGTCCACTCTCCCCGGAACAATATCCCCCTGTGTGCCCCTGTTTTACCCTTCTCCTAAGAAAGGAGAGGGGGAAAGATGGGCACAGAGAGGGAGGGGGACCCAGAGACCGAGACCCCAGGGGGATGGAGGGTGGGATCGTGATGAACGGTGAAGATACACAGAAAGATCATAATTACGGTAGGTACGTAATTTTCATATCTTACCTGTGTCACTCTTCACCATTCATCATTGTTGGGTGAGTATCGAGCCCCACCAAAGAGGGTTTCTTTTCCACCCTAAGGGACAAAGTCCCTTAGCTCTCAGTGGGTGACACACTAAGAGGGAGAACCTTCAAGGCCTGGAGAGGCCGAGAGGTGGGGGAGAGGCGGGACGTCCCCGTGGAGGAGTGCCCCAACAAGCGCCCGCTCCTCTACGGGAGAAGAGATAGGTCTCCTCTGGTGAGCGGAGTTAATCACCCTACACCGGGCCTAGGGTGACAACCAGGAAAGATGCAGCCATGCCGTCCGCCTAGTACAGATCGCTGTCCCTACGACCCTGGTAGCTACCTCACTGGCATCATAGGATGCCCTCGCTTGGTGCCTTGCTCTGTATCAGGCAATGAGACTAGGAGCTGACCTAGTCTGGACCACAAGAACCTGTCATAGGCTGCATAGTGGACCCAATGTGCAGAAATGGAAAGCAATAACCGTGCCGAATAGAAAGTCCTCCTACCCCAGAAGACAAAATCTGAGGAGTCTTGATCTGGGGGCCAGTCACGGTGAAGGGCACGAAGCCCATCAGGAGTATCCAACTGTGTCAATCCGGACTGCGGATGAGGCAAGGAACCTGGAGACTCTGGGGGGTGCGCAATACTTCTGGCTGAGATCCCTTGGGGCAGGAACTCCAGAGAAGGGCCTCTGCCAGGAACGCAACAAAGCCTCCCGAAAGGGAGCAGGCCAGAGCGGCACCACAAGGGTGGCCTCGCCAAAATTGCCTAGAAAGGTGTGTGCAGAGTGCTCAGGATTGCTAATAGTGGTAGGTGTGAGGTGCAAGTCCTCCAACATCCTCACGAGGAAGAGCCGATACTCAGAGAGATCAGCAACTGGAGAGATGTGGACAGAAGGTATTCCTTCCCCAGAAGAGGGGGATGAGGAGCTGGAAGGCACCGGCTGTGCAGGGGGTGGTTGCACGGGGGGAGGTTGAAAAACCTGACTGTCCATTGCCCTAACGTAAGCTGGTAACCAAGCAGCCACCGCTCTGAACTGCTCCCAGGAGAGACGCCCGCTAGGACCAAGGATGCCTGGGAGCAAAGGAGAATGTGGCAGAGGAATGGGGACAGAGCTGAGAAGAGATATCGGCTGACCTCCGCCTGGGCTAAGGATCGGACCGGGAGCACCCACGGAATAAGGTGCCCCGGAAGACCCCACAGCCGACAGCTGAACAACTATTTCGGCACTGCCTTGGCTGCGCCTGGAAGAATCCCCCCGTGAGGCGACCGGGGCCGTATAGGTCCAGAAGGACGGTCCCCTACCTCAAAAGAATGGGGCTCTCTCAAAGAGACCGAGGAGGAAGAGCAGAGATCTGCACTACGGCTTCTCCCAGAGCCCGGGTGGACCCCCGAAAAAGGCCGCCGTGCTGACCCCACGCCCCTTGACCCCTCAGAGTCTGAAACAGCCCTCCTCAAAAGGGCCAGCCTAGGTAGCTGACAGCTCTGGGCAACACCCGAAGGAGCTATCCAGGGCACAGCACCCTCCCCTCCCGTAGGTGCTCTGATCGGCCCCAAAGTTGGGCGATCTACGCACACCACAGGTGGGGGGGCACGACTGCTGAGGGGTCAGTGAACCTACCAACACCAGGCTGCAGAGCAATGGTGGCCTGCACTACTGCCTGCTGGTCAGCACCCCTGACCCCAGTCTCGGCAGCCACCGACCCCACCTCAGAAGGGGGCTGACTCCGGCTTGTCGAGGAGACTACTGGGCTGCCCACCTCAACAGCCAACCCCAAAGGGTCAGACTGTCCGTCTGACTGAGCGCTCAACTCCGCCTCCGAGGAAGTAGAGTCCGAGGCCCCATGCCAAACCGTAGGAGGGTGCCTACTGCCAGCTTTGCTAAAGGGGCCAGAACCAAAAGCCGTGCCCGAGCCAGTACCAGTGCCCCCTACAGCACTGCGATCGGAATCCACAGGGGGCACGGCTCCAGCCTAAACAGGAGCTCCAGAGTCGGGACCAGCCACGGCATCATCCAGCCCCACGAGTGGCACCAAGGACGAAGATGGCACCGATGGCGTGCCCGGCTCCACGAATGGCGCCAAGGGCAGAGGTGGTGCTGCCGACGGCGCCATCAGCGCCGAGGACGGCCCCGCCCGGCTCCATGGCGCCGCCGAGGGCAGAGGCGGCGCCAACAAAGGCGCTGACAGCCCCACGGCGTTGAGCCCCGAGGACATGGCGCCGAGGTGAGACATGGACAAAGACCATGCCGCAGCAGCTCCCACAGTGCCACAAACGGCTCCAACAGAAGCCACGTGTCATGCGACAGGTTGGCGAACATGTATTCCGGCCAGGGCCCACAGGAGGCTTGCAACGGTGCCGACTGACTGAGTCAAGGACGGCGCCGACCCAGGCCTTGCGAACCGCAGGTCTGACACCGGGGGAGCCTTCACCCCCGAAGGGGCGATTGCCGTGGTGGCGCCTCCTGTTCGCCCCCCCTGAAAGGAGCGGGATGAGCCTCCTGCGCTGTGGAAGGAGCCTCGCCAACGGCTAGAATACTAGTAGCCGAGGCTCCCTCCTCCTCGGTCCGTGTAGAACAGGGAGGGGACCCAGAGGAAAGGCCAAGAGAGCATGGCTAGGCCCGATGAGTGCGCACCCAACCCCCGAAAGTTGGCGGAGCTCACCCCACTTTCCACGCGCGTTGTTCAATGACCCAGCGGTCCATGGAGAAACAGGCGTCACACAAATCCATGTCGTGAAGCAGGCCAAGACACGAAAGACATCGGTCGTGCTGGTCGGTGACTGAATACTTGGCCGCATGGGCACCGTCAGATGGGGGCAGACCCGTCCTAGAAGTTTTCTTGCCCTCCGACCGAGACATGACCTATGGGGAAAAAAAACACCAAAGAGAGACTCGACGTCGCAGAAATATAAAGAAATGGAAAGATCTTACCAGAGCAACGTCTAGTATGGCAAAGCAGAACCGGCAGGAACCGATGTACTTCGGCACCGAACGAAATATAGAGACGGTGTCGAAGGTTTTTTTGGCGAAGTGTTTTTTGGAGTCGAACTAGGCCTCTAGCACAGCAGCTCCACACGAGGTGCGACCTCTACGGCCGGAGACGAAGAACTGGCAGGCAGGCGGAGTAGACGCTGCCTAACGGCCAACCCGCGAGCGCCACGCAGTGTGTCGGCCTCGAGGGCAGCGCCGATGGTGCGTCGGCTCCACCTACCTAAAAAAGGCTCCCGAGGGGTCCTGACCTCCAGCCAACTATGCAACAGTGATGAATCATGAAGACTGACACAGATAAGATCTGGGGCACATGCGGAACTCCTCCATTATATAGGGTGACGGGGGTGGAGCCGATGGTGGGGGGGGGGGCGTTCTCACGTCGGTATTGCTGGAAGAAAAAAATGCAGCGAGCCCCCGCCAGGTGGCGTCAGTCCTACTTGTGTTACCTGCTGCAAGAGCTTCCTCTCAAAGTAAGATAAGCAGTTATTGCACTGGTTCATGATGTGGTCGGCTCTGAGGTAGGACCAGCAGGAGTCATGACGGTCCCGGATGGACACAGGCCTCCCACAGGGGCACTGACGCATAGGGATAGTATCCATCTTCTTCTTGGACGACTTTTTTTAGGCCCCTGGGAACCTGACACGACTACAGAATCAAAAAGGAGGAGGAAAAAAACAAGCAAAAAAATGGGGAGAGGGGGAAAAAAAAAAGGCATATGCCGAAAAAGGCAAAAGATACAGCATCGAGCTAACATGACAAACTGACAGAAAAAATGGATACATTCCCACGTAGTACAGCCTCGATGGCGGGAAGAACAGAAATGAGAGAAACTGGGGGCCAGCATTGGTTACTGGCCAGTCTACGAGAGCCATGTCATGCGTCGGACTCATGGCGACGCAGTCACCGACATCAGTCCCCTAGTTCTAAGCTTTTATAGCCCTTAAGGCTGCAGTGGGGTCCTAGCACCTCTGGCACAGATCCATCCAGTAACGCATGGTGAAGACTGATTTTTTGGAAGACCAGTCAGTACCAGTGTAGGGCAGGTTCGAACAAGCACTAGTGTGGTGGAAAGAAGTAAGTAACCTCAGAGAGGATGCCCTTCCTTCAGTCCTTGCCTATTAGGATTTTACTGCTTGTATGAAGCAGCTCGATACTGGTACTAACTGTTGCAGTGGTTCACTTCTGCAACACCAGTGCCTTCGGAGGTGGTACTGGACATCTCTCACTTGCAATCTTGCCCATAGCAACATTGCTGTGGTACATGCCATGTGGCCTAGAAGTATCAGGAATTCCATTTCTAACCTTCCTGGAATGTGTTACCACACAGAATCAAGAGCTTCTCAGGGCTGAGATACTGTTATTTGCATAATAACACAAACACACTGTCGTTGCTATGAACAGGAAGGTAAGCAAATTAAAAAAGCCCAAGCTGTGATGAACATCAGAAATCACTTGGAAGGGGGAGGAGTTTGGCGATGTGTTGTGTAACTCGCATACTTTCAGAAAAGACTGGTGTTGCATACTAACTATAGCTGTCTGATTAAAAATGCTTAGTTAAACATGGGTAAAACAATTATACTGATGGCTTCTCTTAGTGCCAAAAACTTTATCTGCTTACCAGTAACAGTTGTTCTTCGAGAGAATCTCTTCCATAGAGCCACGCCTTTAGAACTGCAAGCCACCGGCGTCAGGATCACTCAGACTACTTTGCCTAGCTGGAGCAGCCCATGATGACATATTGCGGCACTGCCTATATAACACAGCAGACGCATTGCACCCAAGTTTCTCGCCACAGGCAAGCTTGGAGTTATACCGTATAGACAGAAACAGGAGACCAGAACCCCAAGAAGGCCAACAGGAGAGGCTGTGGTTCAGCAATGAAAAGGCCAATCTGAAAAGGCGCAGGAAAAGACCATGTGCTCAACAAGAAAAAACTACTCACCTGTAGTAATCTTGTTTCTTCCAAAGGGAGCCACTAATATCATTACTCTTGAAGTGCTCCTTTAAGTCAGCACTGCCCTGGAGCCAAATGGAATGCTAATGATGGAATCTTCAGCTGGTGCATCCAATTTCAAACTGCCCAGAGTAACTGCCTACATTCTAACCTCAGATTTCTTAGAAGCCTGCAAAGAGGCCATCATAAAATAACAGAAAAAAAGGGAGCCTCAACTGGGACAACTAGTACCATTAAGCAAAGGACCAAAAAGGAAATATCCATTTTTCTTAAAGTCAGATTTACCCAACAAAAAGAACCTACAAGGTATAAAACATTACTATGAAGAGCCAATAAGTGGCATACCACTCCAGGTATACATATAATCATCTGTTGAGAGGATTTTTCTGTTTACGGATTCTGCAGGGGAGGCAGGGTGGGGAGTAATAATATTAGTGGATCCCTTTGGAAGAAACAAGATTATTACAGGCGAGTAATTTTTTTCTTCCAACTCCAGGAATCCACTAATACTACTCTTGCAGACTATGCAGCAACACTTCAAGGAAGTGGGCCAGAATCTATTTAGGAAAAAGACTCTGCAGAACTGCTGCGCCAAATCTAGTATTACTCCTGGACTGGGTGTCCAGGCTATAACGCTTAGTGAAGGTGTGGACACACCTCCAGGTAGCTGCTTTACGGATTTCTGTCAAAGGCACCTCTCTGGCAGGTGCAATAGTGGCAGCTGTGCCTCTATTAGAGTGGGCCCTGAGAACAGAGGGAGGGACCTCACCTGCTTTTGAGTAGCAAAACTGAATACACTGATCTATCCACAGAGAGATGGTCCTTTTTGAGGCAGGAGTCCCTCTACCTGCCTCCCCATAGGTGAGGAAAGTACAGTTACGTAAGAACTTACCGTAACAGTAGATCTTCGAGAGAGGCTTTTGCAGTAGGTAATTACATATAGGACTGACGTCGGCAGGCGGTAGGACCCCATGGAAAAATTTCTAGCTAGCAGTCACTGGCGGGGACTGCCCCCACGTCAGGTGACCGGCGTCAGACGACGTCGGTATAAAGGGGCGGTCCCAGACGCTCGCCTTCCAGTTCTTTCCCGCCACAGGCCCAGAAGGCCCAGGACGAGAGAGAAGCAGATATTTCCCTCAATGGAAAAGGAGCTGAAAAAGCCTAGGGGGATGGAGGGCGGGAAGGTATTACCTACTGCAAGAGTCTCTCTCGAAGATCTACTGTTACGGTAAGTTCTGACATAACTGTACTATCTTACTTCGAGAGGGCTCTTGCAGTAGGTAATTACATATAGGACAGAATCCCAAGCAGTCTGGAACAAATGAAAAGGCACCGGGAGGAGGAACTACTCCAAGAAGTAGTAAATAATCTTGCAAACCACAAGATAGGAGGCCTTGCAAGACCGCTAACCCGAAGCCTGCTCTACCGCGAGAGGCAATGTCCAAACTGTAATGTTTAGTAAATGTATGGACGGAAGTCCAAGTGGCAGCAGCACAGATGTCTGCCGCAGACACATTCTTAAAACAAGCCGCAGAGGCTGCTACTCCTCGAGTAGAGTGGCCTCTGACTTGACCCGGTAGGGTCTTGTTGTACTTGTCATAACAGAAAGTGATGCAATGAGCCAACCACTTTGATAGGCATTGCTTGGAGACAGCATTGCCTTCCCTTTTGTGAGCAAAAGAGACGAACAACTGATCAGTCTTTCTGAGATTCTTCGTCCTATTGGTGTAGTATCTCAGAATCCTGTGTACATCCATGGTATGAAGCAAGTATTCTCCTTGGTTGGAATACTGCGTGAAAAAGACAGGTAATTCAATAGACTGATTTAAGGTAGACTCCGCTACCACTTTTGGGAGAAACTTAGGATTCGTGCGAAGAGCTACTCTTTCATTGTGAAAGATCAGATAAGGGATTTTGCACATAAGGGCCTGGAGCTCGGAAATTCTGCGAGCAGAAGTAATGGCCACCAAGAAAAGCGTCTTCCATGATAAGAACTTCAAGTCTGCGGAAGCCACAGGCTCAAAGGGAGGAAGAGTAAGTTTCTCGAGAACAAAGTTCAAGTCCCAGGGGGGAGCCAGAGTCCGAACAGGGAGTCTGAGATGAAGAACCCCTCTGAGAAAAGTTTTGGAAACCTCCAATTGGGCAAAAGCCTTATCAGCGAAAGGGACATGGTAGGCTGAAATAGCCACCATGTGGACTTTCAAAGAGGAGTGACTGAGACCCAGGTCGAAAAGATGACGCAGATAATCAAGCAGAACGGCCACAGGACAGGAGAAAGGCTCCACGTTCCTAGAGGCAGCCCAAATGGAAAATCCTTTCCATTTCATGGCGTAGGTGGACCTAGTGGAGGGTTTTCTAGCCTCCACCAGAATCTCGGCCACCTTAGGAGAGACGCCAAAGCAAAATTGGGCTAGGTCTGCAGGAGCCATGCATGAAGTTGAAGAGACTTGAGTCCCGGATGGACCTGGGTCCCCTGATCCTGGGTCAGCAATCCTCGAGATAAAGGAAGAGGAAGAGGAGGAGCCTCTGAGTATTGTTGTAGAAGAGAGAACCAGATTTGCCTGGGCCAGAAAGGAGTGATCAGAATCATTCTTGCTCCTTCCAATGCCAGTTTCTGCAGCACACGAGGGACCAGAGGAATTGGGGGGAAAAGCATAAACGAATCTGTCCTTCCAGCTTAGAGATACAGCGTCGCTCCAGAAAGCGCCTGCTCTGGAGCGGCGAGCAAGAATGGAAGCTTTGCATTTTGGGAGGAGTAACAGGTCTATCTGTGGAGTCCCCAAGACTGGAAGATGCTTTTAGAACTTTTGGTCCAGTTCCCACTCGTGTGGCAGAGCCGAAGAACGACTTAGCTTGTCTGCCAGGACATTGTCGACTCCCGGAACATGGATCGCCGTGAGGTGAAGGTTGTGAAGCGTTGCCCATTCCCAAACCCTCATCGCTTCCCTGCACAGCGGGTAGGACCGAGTCCCTCCCTGCTTGTTGATGTACCACACCACGCACATGTTGTCTGTTTGGGACAGCTAGGTGACCGGGAAGGATGTATTGGTGAAGGGCCCGGAGAGCATACAGCACTGCTCGAAGCTCGAGCACACTGATGTGGAGAGCTAACTCCAATTTTGACCATAAGCCCTGGGTTCGGTGAGGACCCAGATGGACTCCCCAACCTTCGCCTGATGTGTCTGTCGTCAGTCTGAGCGGGGGGAGGATGAAAAAAGGGGACCCCCCCGGAATAGGTTCTCTCGAACCATCCACCATTGCAAGTCTCTTATCGGCGAGGAGCTCATTACTGGATGATCTACGTCGTCTACAAGTTGATCCTACTGAGAGCGAAGAGCCCACAGAGATCCTCATGTGGAGGCGCGTGCGCAGAACCGTTGGGATGGCAGCCGCCATAAGCCCCAGGAGACGGAGCACCGACCCGCCGAACCCTCCTCGCGTTCCGATAGAAGGAAATCTGGGACTGGAGGGAGGCCCCTGTCCGGAGGCAGGAAGACCCTGCACACTGTCGACGTAGGATTGCCCTGATGAACTGGAGTCTCTGGAAGGGTCCAGGTGAGACTTGGAATGGTTGATGGTGATACCCAGACCAGTGAAAACCTGCTGGGTGAGGAGAAAATGCAGGAGTTCCTCCTGGGCAGGGGCAGCCAGGAGCAGCGTCGAGGTGGGAAAACCTGAACTCCCAAAGTAAGCAGGTGGGCGCTACCACCGCCAGGCATTTGGTAAAGACTGGGAGCCGAGGAAAGACCAAAGGAGTGCCGAATTGGTAGTGGTCCCCTGGAACGCAAAACCTGAGGTACTTTCAGTGCGGGCGAATGGGGATGTGCAGGTATGCATCCTGCATATCCAGTGCACAAAGCCATTGGCCGGCCAAAGCAGGGACAAGAGGGTTTGAAGGAGAGCACCTGAACCTCTTGTATTCCATATATAGGTTCAGGGAGCTGGAGCAAGAATGGGTCTGAGATCTCCGTCTTCTTTGGTACAAGGAAGAAATGGGAATAGTAACCCGTCCCGTGAAGGTGAGGGGGGACGGGCTCTATGGCCTGCTTCGCGAGGAGAGCAGAAATTTCTTCCTTGACCAAAGGAAGATGGTCCCTTGAGTAAGAGGAGTTCAGAGGGGGGGTGATGTGGAGGTTTCTGCAGAAACTCTATGGAGTGCTCCTCTGCTATGATCTGAAGCACACATGAATCCGATGTTATCCTCTCCCAACCCGGAAGGTGGAGGGAGAATCTCCCCTCACCGGTTCCTCCGGGGCGTCCGGAGGTGGTGGGAGAGGGAAGGAGTCAGGTGGTGTGAGGCAGCGCCGCAGCATGGGGCGCCCGCTGCTGTTTTGGGCGGTGGGGGTCTGGCAGCTGTGGGGGCTCGACAGCTTGTGGCCCGCCTTCCCTGAGGTTTCGCTTGAGGCCGGCCGCGGCCTGCGAAGGGACGGCGCGCTGGGGATGGGGCGGTACATTGAATCAACAGATTTAAGGCCGTCCCCTTCCCCTGAAGTCAGTGATGATGTCCTTGACATCACCACCGAAAAGCACAGAACCCTGAAAGGTGCTTCTGGATTGCTGACTGCACCTCGGGACCAGACCTGACACACGGGCCATGCGTGGACGCCGAAGACTTACGGCGAACTAGAGCTCCGTCCTGTGTCCACTGCGTCGTAGGTCGTCCTCAGAATGTGATGACTGACCGAACGAGCAGAAAGGACCAGGTCGGCTAACTCCTGCTTGACTTGGGAGTCAATCTTGGATTCCGCCTGGGTAAGGACAGCCTTCTGGTAATCCCCCATATGTGCTGCATAATTTAGGGCCCTGATCCCCAGCATGGAAGAAGCATAGATCTTCCTTCCATACTGATCCAGAAGGCGAGCTCAAATGTTTCGGGTGTGCTGACCGGCCGTGAGCGGCGCTAATCACAACCGAGTCTGCATGGGGGTGAGAGTCTAAAAAGTCTACACCCTCCGGAGCCTGGTATAGCCTATTGGACTTCCGAGGAAGTGGAGCTAAAGCTGACGGTCGTTTCCAAATGGTGGAAACAAGGTGGGCATGAGGCTTGATCCAGGGTGGCACTAGAGTAGGGGCCGTAAGGGGCAAGTCCAGATGTTCGGTGAGTTTAACCCGCTGAGGATCTGGTTCTAAGGAATGCCACTGATGGACTTCCTGGACCTTCCTGAGCAACTCCGTGAAGGAAGGATCCTCCGGAGGAGTCCTCGGCCGGGGCTTGGACGGAGAGGGAGGCTCGTCGTCTTTCTCGGAGCATCCATCGGAGGAATCCGAGAGAGAAGAAGAGGAGGAATTTGAAGCAGAGTAAGAATCCCTAGCTCGTCTAGGGGGAGGAACGGGTTCCTTAGGGAGGATCCCTGGACGCGTGTCCTGCCCCTCTCTGGACCCCGAGTGGAGAGCCCGGGAATCCGGAGAGGGAGTGCGCCGTCTGGGACGTATGGGACCGGGGGTGGCACCGTTACCGTGAGACGGCTCTCGACTTCCTTGGTGAGCTGAGCCTTGGCCTCAGCCCACCAGGAGCCAGAGTCTCCTGGAGATCCACCGGCAGCCTAGAGGTGGAGGAGGAGGAAGGGGGATAGTTGTATGGATGAAATCCGAAGGTATCCGTAACCCGGCTCTGGCGGGAATACGGAGCTGGGTATTGTGGGCGCCGGTGAGTCAGTGCCGGGTACTGCAGCGCAGGATACTGTGGACCCGGGTCAACCGGCGTCGGATAAGACGGCGGATACCCAGGTACCAGAGGAGCTGCCGGAGCAGACGGCCCAGTAGGGAACTCCACGGATGGATCAACCGTGACAGGCCCGTGGGGCAGAGGGCCCGATGGGAGAGGAATATCCCCCGCCGGCGTCGGAGGGGCCGGCGTTGGCGGGGCCGGCGGAGCCAGCATTGGGGCGGTGTCGGGCGCCCGCATCAGATCTGGCTCTGTAGGAGGGGGATCTGGACGGCGAAAATCCCGAGCCTCGCCAGGGGACGGAGGAAAAAACCCGGGGTCAGGCGGGGACTCGGGCTCCTGGACGGCAGCGAAGGCTGCGGGGAACCTGTGGCGACAGACGGAGCAGGGTCTGCCGTGAAGCTCCGAGGCCCGGCGCCACGTCGGAGGAGCCGACGTGCGACTTGGGGCCAAATCCGGCGGGCCAGAGGAGCGGGTGTCCGACTTTAGGGGTCCCTCGTCGGGCCCGGGCAGAGGATAGGAAGGCCCAGTCAAAGGGACACTGCCGTCCGCCGCCCGAAGGTCGGCGTCGCCATGACCTTCTCCGGTGGGCGTCGAACCCGATGTCCCAGCTTGTAAAGCCCGCGCACCAGTGAGCCGCAAGCCTGCTTGGCCCGGTTCTAGAGGCAGAAGCCTCACTTTGCCGGAGAGGCACCTTGGCGGGTCGAGCCTTGAACCCGGCGGGCGGGCTGACGCCTCTCCAAAACTTTGGAGGCTGCCGTCAGGCGATCCCCGGAGGGGCGTTACCTTAGCCGCAGCTCCAGCCAGAGTCGCGGAAGAGGAGGCCTTCTCCCGGTGCCTTTCCTTGTCCGCTTCTTGTGTCCTTCAGGAAGGTCGGCCACCGAGAGCTTCTTCAACTCCTTCTCCATTAGCGGACATCTTTTGAGGAGATGGGCTTCTAGAGACTGGTGACGTAGTCTCGTGTGGCAGCGTTAAAATGAAGGCAGTCCGGACACTTGTTGACAAGAGCGTGGTCGAGACCTAAACAAAAGGCAGAGGGAGTGACCGTCTTTATGAGGCAGTTGGCACTGCAGTCGCACTTATTTTTGAAGGGCCGACATAAACCGGCGTTCACCTGGCGAAGAAAATACAGAATACTGATACTTTCGGAAAAACCGATGAAACAACAGGACTGAGCTTCACGAACTTCACGCGAGGGTGCTGCCGCGAGCTGGCGGTGGGAAAGAACTGGAAGGCAGGCGTCTGGGACCGCACTTTATACCGACGTCGTCTGGCGCGGTCACCCTGGCGTATGAGGCGGTCCGCTTGAGGACATAACTGAAATTTTTCCGTGGGGTCCGCAATAAGCCTACCCGGCGTCAGTCCTATAATGTAATTACACCTACTGCAAGAACCTCTCGAAGTAAGATCAGTTGTTGCCTGTCCTGCCTATGGTCCTTGGTATGAGTTATGTAATGACTCAGCCTTTTTTTACATCCAGACTGCGCAATCTACGCTCCCCTGAGCCAGAGTGTTCAGTAAAGACTACTGGCAACATTATAGACTGGTTCAAATGGAAGTCAGAGACCACCGTGGGGAGGAACTTCCTATTAGTTCTCAAAACAACCTTGTCCCTGTGAAAGGAGATATAGTCCTTTTCACACAAAGGGCCTGGAGCTCACTTATCCTCCTGGCAGAAGTGACTGCTACCAGAAGACTACCTTCAAGTAATAAATTTAAGCTCTTGCAGATGCCATGGGCTCGAGGCGGAAGCATAAGCTGGGCAATAAAAAAATGTAAGGTCCCATGCTGCTGCACTGGTTCCCTGTGAGGGAAACAAATGAGAGAGTACTTTAAAGAACCTTCTGAAGATCGGATTGGATGCCGGGAGTATCCTTTCCAGCTGAAAGGTATGCTGAGACTGAAGCCAGGTGCACCCTTGGGGTTGAGTGCTGCAACCCTTGCAGGAAAGCAGGTGAGACAAGTAATCCAAGAAGGGTTGGGATGCCAACTTGGGCTGGGACTATACCCTTATCTCTGCACCAAATGGAAAATCTTTTTCCATTTGAGGCATAAGTTTTTCTTAGTGGAAGGCTTCCTATAGCCTCTAAGGATCTCAATACTCCTTCAGAGCATTGCCAATCTGCATATTCTAAAGCCCTCCAAGAGGCCAAGTCTTGAGCTTGAGAGACCTGAGGTTGGGGTACACTACCCTCCCTTGAAAACAAGGTCAGCCAGGTTGTGCCTCTGTGGGAGGAATGAAACATTTCACCCGACACGGGAGAGCAGGAGGGAGTACCAAGACTGTCTTGCCCAGTCTGGGGCTGCCAAGAATCACTGAAGCTGGCTGGGACATGGGCTTGATGAGCACGCCAGAGTGTTGGGTGAAGGCACAGAAGATGCCTCCTTGTCCAATCAGAAACAGGGCATCCATGGGAGACTGTCCCTTCACAGGGCCTGCAACAAAAAAAGGTAAGTGGTGATTTTGGTGGGATGCAAAAAGATTCATTTCTGGGGTTCCCCACCTCCTGAATAGAGCATTCACCACTTGCCTGTTCAGTGCCCATTCATGATGGGCCTGGTTTATCCTGCTCAAGGTATTGTCCTTGCCAGACAGATGAATTGACTGCAAAGAGGCATTTAGGGAGTAAGCAAGACTCCATATCTTCATTGCCTCTGTACACAGCGGAGTGGACCCTGTCCCTCCTTGCTTTTTTATGTAATACACTGTTGTGGTATTCTCTGTTCTGACTTGTACCCTTTCCCTGTATTAGATGAGAGAAAGCCTGAAGGGCCAGGTAAACAGCTCTTAACTCCAGCAAGTTTATGTGCAGGAGTGAGTCTGCACTCTCCCTGGTAACGTGAATGGTGTGTTCCCCTAAATGAGCACCCCATCCTAACAGGGAAGCACCTTTTGTGAGAACCAGTGAAGGGGGCTCCTGCAGGAATGGAACCCCTTCTCTCAAAATTTCCAGCTCCCTCCACCATTGGAGTGCCAGTAGTAACACCTTTGTGACTGGTACTGGCTTTGATAGGGAGTCCCGCCTTCAGCACCAGTGTCCTCTGAGGTGGAAGTGAACATCCCTCATTTGGAACCTGGCACCTATGACTGTGCTTGTTGCTGAAGCCATGTACCCCAACAGTTGTAGGAACTGCCTTGCTGGCTTTGGCCTGCCAACAGTTGAATGCTTTCTGCCCTCACTTGAGCTGCAAGAGCCTCTCAAGTAAGATCAGTTGTTGCCTGTCCTGCCTATGGTCCTGGTATGAGTCATGTAATGACTCAGCCTTTTTTACATCCAGATCATGCATCCACGCCTCCCTGAGCCAGAGGTTCAGTAAAGACTACTGGCAACATTATAGACTGGTTCAAATGGAAGTCAGAGACCACCGTGGGGAGGAACTTCCTATTAGTTCTCAAAACAACCTTGTCCCTGTGAAAGGAGATATAGTCCTTTTCCACACAAAAGGGCCTGGAGCTCACTTATCCTCCTGGCAGAAGTGACTGCTACCAGAAAGACTACCTTCCAAGTAATAAATTTAAGCTCTGCAGATGCCATAGGCTCAGAGGGCGGAAGCATAAGCTGGGCAATGCAAATATTAAGGTCCCATGCTGGCACTGGTTCCCTGTGAGGGGGAAACAAATGAGAGAGTACTTTAAAGAACCTTCTGAAGATCGGATTGGATGCCAGGGAGGTATCCTTTCCAGCTGAAAGGTATGCTGAGACTGAAGCCAGGTGCACCCTTGGGGTTGAGTGCTGCAACCCTTGGGAAAGCAGGTGAGACAAGTAATCCAGAAGGGTTGGGATGCCAGCTTGGGCTGGGACTATACCCTTATCTCTGCACCAAATGGAAAATCTTTTCCATTTTGAGGCATAGGTTTTCTTAGTGGAAGGCTTCCTATAGCCTCTAAGGATCTCCAATACTCCTTCAGAGCATTGCCAATCTGCATATTCTAAGCCCTCAAGAGCCAAGTCTTGAGCTTGAGAGACCTGAAATTGGGGTACACTACCCTCCCTTGAAAACAGGTCAGCAGGTTGTACCTCTGTGGGAGGTGAATCGGCTTGTTCACCGACACGGAGAGCAGGAGGGAGTACCAAGACTGTCTTGCCCAGTCTGGGGCTACCAGAATCACTGAAGCTGGCTGGGACATGAGCTTGATGAGCACCCAGAGTATTGGGTGAAAGGCACAGAGATGCCTCCTTGTCCAATCCAGAAACAGGGCATCCATGGGAACTGTCCCCTTCACAGGGGCCCTGCAACAAAAAAAGGTAAGTGGTGATTTTGGTGGGATGCAAAAAGATTCATTTCTGGGGTTCCCCACCTCCTGAATAGAGCATTCACCACTTGCCTGTTCAGTGCCCATTCATGATGGGCCTGGTTTATCCTGCTCAAGGTATTGTCCTTGCCAGACAGATGAATTGACTGCAAGAGGCATTTAGGGAGGCAAGATCTACATCTTCATTGCTCCTTCTGTACACAGTTGAGTGGACCCCTTGTCCCTCCTTGCTTTTTATGTAATACACTGTTGTGGTATTCTCTGTTCTGACTTGTACCCTTTCCCTGTATTAGATGAGAGAAAGCCTGAAGGGCCAGGTAAACAGCTCTTAACTCCAGCAAGTTTATGTGCAGGAGTGAGTCTGCACTCTCCCTGGTAACGTGAATGGTGTGTTCCCCTAAATGAGCACCCCATCCTAACAGGGAAGCACCTTTTTGTGAGAACCAGTGAAGGGCCCTGCAGGAATGGAACCCTTCTCTCAAAATTTCCAGCTCCCTCCACACCATTATGGGTGCCAAGTAAGTAACACCTTTGTGACTGGTACTGGCTTTGATAGGAGTCCTGGCTTCCTTTCCAGTGTCCTCTTGGTGTGGAAGGTGAAATGCATTCCCTTATCATTTGGAACTCCTGGTACCTATGACTGTGCTTTGTTGCTGAAGCCATGTACCCCAACAGTTGTAGGAACTGCCTTGCTGGCTTTGGCCTGCCAACAGTTGAATGCTTTCTGCCCTCTCTTGAGGAAGAAAAGCCCTTCCTAGTACAGTGTTTAGTTCTGCACCTTTGAACTGCAGAACCTGCACAGGGGGGTCAGAACTGACTTTTTGATGTTGAAGAGGAATCCCAGGGAGAGCAACAGATCCTGGGTTACCTGAAGGTGGTCTGACACCTGCTGGTGAGATTTTCCCATGATTAGCCAATTGTCCAGGTCGGGAAAAACTGTGACATCTAACCTTCTGAGATACGTGCCGTTACTACTGCCATGCACTTGGTAAATACCCCTGGTGCACAGGTGAGGTTGAAGGGAAGTGTTGAGAACTGGTAGTGGCCTGATGGGAATCTGAACCTGAGATGCTTTCTGTGAGACTCCCTTATGGGAATATGCGTCCTTTAGGTCTAAGGAGGCTAGCCAGTCTCCTTTTTGCAGAGCTGACCAAATCATGACCAGTCTGACCATCTTGAACCTGGATTTTACCAGGTACTTGTTTAGCAGTCTGAGGTCTAGTATAGGCTGCCACTCTCCATTCTTTTTTGTTGTTGAGTATCTTGAATGGAAGCCTTGCCCTCTGATTGAGGGGAATTGCATTGCGCTCACTGTAATTCTGATCTCTTGGACTAAGTCTCCTCACCACTCATTCACACTATCGGTATCTACGCTGGAGGTGCTAGACCCAGCGGGAGCAAACTTTTTGTGAGGGCTGGCGCTAAAGATGGAGCCATTTGAGGCGCGCCCTTGAGCCTCTGCTTGTGTGTCTATGGACTATCTCAGTGTCGATCCTCCAGCCGCCTTCAGTACTTTTTTTCTCCTAGGTGCAGTGTAACCAACCTAGAAGGACATCTAATAAAACCCTGGACATAAGATAGTCCGGAAGACCCATATGGGTAAGAGTCGATAAAGAAGTCTTGTCCAGCCCAAAGATTGAGGGAGAGACCAGATCAACAGAGGTGAGCTCGGGGATGGTAGGCAGGGTGTCGAGGGTGGTGGAGACTTATCCAAGAAGATCAAGAATTACTGTAGGTAAGTGTATTCCATATCTCCTGGACATAAAGTCTCCACCACTCATTCACACTAATGGGAGAGTACTGGCCTAATAATCCTCGAGAGGGCAGCAGGAGAGACTAGCTCACAATTTTAGGACAGAAGTCCATTAGAATGGTTCTGCCAAACGAAGTATGTCGTTGTAGTTGAGGTGCATGGTGTTTGATGTAGTAGCACTTTGAGCTCCAGGAAGCTGCATTGCAAATATCTGTAATAGGCAAGTTGCAGGATTTCCACCAGATGCCGTGACCACTCTAGTGAGGTGAGTGCACACTCTGCCCTCCAGCTTAATCTGCGCCATGGAATAACAGTGGCGAAGGCATGCCACCAGCCATGCAGAAATGCAACTGAGAGCGACAGGTTGACCCAGCCGGGTCTCGTTGAAGGAAACAAACAGTTGCTGAGCTTTGCGAAATTCTTTTGTTCTATCTAAATAGAAACAAAAAGCTCTTTTGACGTCCAATGAAGGGAACGCTCCCCTTCATTTTAGAAGTTCGCAAAGTAAGAAAGAAGGACCAAAGGTTGGTTTAGATGGAATTCTGAAACAACCTTAGGGAGAAACTTAGGATGGGTCCTAAGAACTACTTTGTCTTTATGGAATCACAGTATACCGGGGGTCTGTGACCAAGGTGTATATCTCAGAGACCCTTGCGGGCTGAGGTAATGGCCACGGAAGGCTGCCCAAGTGAGAAATTCTCAACTCACAGGTAGCTAGAGGCTCTAAAGGCATTCATTGAGGAGCAGTCTAGTACAAGATTAATATCCCAGGCTGCGACCTGGACGCTTTACTGGAGGTCTGGTATGCAGAATTCCCTTAAGAAACCTCTTAATCACAGGTAACTGGGCCAGTGACAAGGAAAATACTGGCTCATGATAAGCTGAAATGGCACGAAGGTGAACCTTGACTGTAGAGTATTGCAGACCTGAACAGGAGAGGTCTTAAAGGTTCTCTAGAACTTTATTGGGTGGACAGGAAAAGGGATTCAAAGAGGATTTTGCACACTAGAGCGAAAAACGCTTCCATTTGGCTGTGTAAGTTTTCCTAGTGGCTGGCTTGTGTACAGCCAGAAGAATATCTGAAACTCTGCAAGAGACATTGAACCTATTCTTCTGCCTCTTCAGGAGCCATGAAGGTGAAGCGATCTCAGATTGGGATGGACCACAGGCCCCTGAGTCAGAAGGTTCGCCTGAAGGTAAAGACTTTGGAGGGGTTTCCAGGTATACTGTTGAGTAATGGAAACCATATTTGTGAGGCCAGAGGGCAATGAGAGGGATCATCTTTTCCCGGGGACTCCGGGCAAGAAACACCCTCTGAATTGTAAAGGAAGAGGTGGAAAGGCGTGATAGAAAGCTGCTTTTGTCCATCAGTAGCTCGATCCGCATCCTGACAAAATGTCAGGTCCTGATTGAGCAGAAAGAGGCAGTTTTGGTGTTGGAGTGGGATGCAAAAAGGTCCAGGTCTGGAGTTCCCCACTTTCATAATAGTGACTGAACTATGGTTAAGTCGAGAGACCATTTGTGAGGATCTGTCTCTGTTCTGCTGAGACAGTCTGCCAGTTCGTTCTGCACTCCCGGCAGGTAGACCTCTTGAATGAGAGCCTTGTGCTCTAACCATTCCCACACTCTCATCGCTTCCCTGCATAAGGGTAAGAGTGAGTAATCACCCTGTTTGTTGGATGTAATACATCACTGCTTTGTTCTCCGCTTGAAGGAGAATGTTCTTGTGACAGAGAATCTCCTTCAAAGCTCGGACTGCATAAAGGACGGCTCTCATTTCTAAGACATGTATGTGAAGCTGAGACTCGTCCTGAGTCCACATACCTTGAGAGTGGAGAGTCTGACAGTGAGCTCCCCACCCCATCAGGGACGCGTCTGTGGTAATGGAAATCTGATGATCCAGGGTAGCAAAGGGATAACCTTCCAGAAGGTTGTCCTCCTGCAACCACCAGGCGAGTGACCTCTTCAGAGGTTCTGTCACCTTGATGGAAAAGGACTGAGGCTGACTGGTTGGGGACCATTGAGTACTGAGCATCCACTGAGAGGTTCTCATGTGGAGATGTGCCAGGGATACAGTGAACACCGAGGATGCCATGAGACCCAGCATCTGTTGCATCGAGATAGCTCGAATTGAGCCGTTTTCCCTGATGCACTGGGCCATCTTTAGGATATCGCTCCTTCTGTCCTCTGAGAGAAAAGCCCTCACACAGGAGGTGTCCAGAAGAGTTCCTATGAAGGAGTTTCTGGGAGGGCTGCAACTGCGATTTGTTGAGATTTAGCAGGACTCCCATGGACGTGAGGAAGTCTGATGCTGTGGCTATAGCGTCCAGAGTTTCCTGTCTGGAGGGTTTACTAGAAGCCAGTCGTCCAGGTATGGGAACACTTCAATTCAGACTATCCTGAGATGCACTGCAAGAATTGCACGACACTTTGTAAAAACTTGCAGCACCAAGGATAGCCCAAAAGGCAGGACTCTGAACTGATGTTAACCCAATGCCACAAACCTTAGGTATCTGTGGTGCTTTGGGTGTATAAGAATGTGTTGGTAGGCATCCTGCATGTCCAGGGAGGCTAGTCAATCATGTTGATGAATCAAGGGTAGAAGGGTACCTAGAGATATCATCTTGAACTTTTCCTTGTAAAGGAATTTGTTTAGCTTTCTGAGATCCAGAATGGGGCGCATGCCTCCAGTGTTCTTTGGAACTAGAAAGTAATGGGAGTAGAAACCTGTGTTTCGCTGGTTCGACGGAACTACTTCTACTGCCCTGTTGTTCAGAAGGTCTTGGCAGAGGACACCAGAAAAAAGGAGTGCTGTGACTGGACTTCTCTACTGGGACTAAAGAAGTAGAACTCTTCTACTGGGACCTTTTATTTAGGGTAAAAAAACAAAAAAAAATAGTGCGTCTCAGTTAGCTAAAGTGGTTATCTGAACAGTTATCTAGGTGTAAATCTCAGGTGGCTGAAGGGCTTGATTGCTGTGCAGTTTAAATTACTTGTAGAAAGATCTAGTAAGTAGGGGGAGTGGCTTAGCTAGAAGGGAAACTAGATCTAAACACTGTCTTAGAAAGATTCTGTCAGAGGCTTGGCAGAGGACACCAGTAGGAAGGAGTGCTGTGTGACTGGACTTCTCTGCTGGGACTAAAGAAGTAGAACTCTTCTACTCTCTACACTCTTCTAAAAAACTATATTGCCCACCTTCCCTTCCCTCCACCTCTCACGCAAAGCTAGTTCTACTTTTATAGGCACAGGATTTGACTGACAACAGGAACTTCCTGTTTGGGAGCAGGAAGTGAGTGATCACAGAGCCGCCAAAGACGCACCATCCTAGAAGGGCAAGAGTAGCTCTCCAGCCCCCTCTAGCTGCTGGAGGTCTGCCTCTAAGCAAGTAGGGGGTCTACTGAGAAATATAGTATCGTCTTGTCTCAGAACAGGACAATCAGGAGCTTAAAGGGCACAAAGGCAGTAAGTAAGGAGAGAGAGAAAGAAAAAAAACACAGAGGAAAGAGTAAGGATTCCAAACCATAGTGAAGGGGCCAGAAATAAGACATGATGGGAGTGGTGCAGTGCAGTGGCTGTGGAGCAGCAGTCTTCCGGGAGACGTTCTGGAGGATGCGGTGGTGTCCCATCTGCAGGCACCGCTCTGGGCTGAAGGAGATGGTTGTTCATCTCCAGGCTGAGTTGGCCAGGAATTGAGGGACCTCCTCTTCCATCCAGGGACCACCAGGGCCACTGCCGTTGCCTCAGAGGTTGCCTAGAAAGAGGAGCGATTGGACCTGGGCTCAAGGAGGGAGAGGGTGGTGGAACAGAGGCGCATGTCTCCAGCTGTACCTCTCCACAATTCCTATGCCATTCTAGCAAAGTGTGGTTCCTCTATGGAGGCACCCGCAGTGGAGACCAAGGAGGATGCTGGGAACCTCCACAAAGGAGACCCACAGGAGGGTGGCATGGGACCCACAGGGGAAGAAAACAACTCCTGGTGGGGGACTCCATTGTTAGGAAGGTAGAACTGGGGGAGGAAGGGGAGAAGGAGGTAAGGTGCCTGCCTGGTGCCATGGCTTGGAGGGACAGGGAGCGAATCCTCAGGATTGCCAAAGCAGCTGCACTGGGGAAGGAGCTGGATGTCACTGTACACCTAGGGACAAATGATCTGGCTGAGAAAGGGATCAGAGCCGTGCAGGAAGAGTTTGTGGAATTGGGGAGGGGCCTTAGACAAGTAGCACGCACGGTAACCTTCTCGGAGGTGATGCCTGTCTATGGTGCATGGAGGCTGGGGTGCCCCTACACCATGGAGTCAATCAGTGGTTGAAAAACTTGTGCAGAGCTCAGGGATTTGGCTTCACTGAGGACTGGGGGTCCACCTGGAGTGATGCAAGCCAATACTGGCATGATGGGCCGCATCTGTCCAGGAGGGGAACCAGGATCCTAGGTGAAAGGTTTAAATGCTTCACTGGCAAGTATTTAAACTAGCCAAGGGGGGAGGCACTGGAAAGAAGCAGGGAAATCCTAGCCCCCCCAAAAAAGTCACGGTAGTAAGTGCAGCAAACACCAACATAGAGATGTCGATAGAAGGGCAGAGGTAAATGGAGAAAGTGACAAAGGCAAGAAGGAGAGGGATGGGGCAAAAAGGAGTAAGGCCATCAGGAAATGGAGAATAATGAGTACCAATGCCCACAGCCTGGGCAACAAGCTCCCTGAACTGGTGGCCCTGATGGAAGAGGGATGCCTGGATATCGTAGCAGTCACAGAAACATGGTACACAGAGAACCATGACTGGGATGTTAACACACCAGGGTACGTAACCTACAGGAGAGACAGGAGAAGAGGGGGAGGAGTAGCTCTATATCTAAAGGAAGGGATAAAAGCAGGAGGCAGTATGGCGCAGTGGTTTAAGGCTCTGAGCTGCAAATCGGGAGACCTGGGTTTGAATCCCACAGCCCCCACTTGCATACTGTGTGACCCTGAGCAAGTCACTTAACTTCCTTGTGCTCCCAGGTTGCACCTGCAAACAAGCTTTCAGCTTAGTGTGTCTCACCTGGTAAAATAATTGGTAAAAAAAAAATAAATAAAAAAAAGCAACTGAACAAAAGAGTAAACAGGGAGGAGAGGAGGCACTGTGGGTCACCTTGGAGACTGGAAGTGGCACCACAATCCGCACAGGGGTTGTATACAGACCCCCAGGTCAGGGGGAAGGAATGGACAATGATATGATAGAAGGCATTCTTAGGATGGCAGAGAAAGGGGAGATACTGTTGATGGGAGACCTGAACATGCCAGATGTTAACTGGAGCACACTTGCTGCAGCCACATGCAAGAGCAGGGCCATTCTCGATGCCCTACAGGTGTGGCATGCCTCAGACAGCTAGTTTCGGAACCCACTCGTGAGGGAGCAATCAGACCTCGTACTCTCAAATGGGGACAGTGAAAGGATCTCAGATCTAGAAGTGGGTTGCAATCTGGGAACCAACAGTGTGGTTCACGTTAAAACTCAGCTACAGAGTCAAGCCATACAAAAGTGAGGGTTCTGGATCTCAGCAGGGCTGACATTGGCAAGATGGGAGAGTGCCTCAGAAAAGCACTAGCAAACAGGCTAGAAGAAGGGGTGGAGCAACAATGGGGAATCATTAAAACTGCCATCACAGAGGCAACAAGCCTTTGTGTGAAGCAAATAAATCAAAATGAAAGAAAAAGCCACTATGGTTCTCAAAAGAGGTGGCAGGGAAAGTCAGGGAGAAAAAGATAGCATTCAGGAAGTATAAGGAAACACAGAAGGAGCAGGACAGACAGCTGTACCAGTTAAGGCAGAAGGAAGCAGGGAAGGAAGTCTGAATAGCAAAGGCCCAAACTGAGGAAAGGATAGCCAACTCGGTTAAGAAGGGCAATAAAACCTTTTATAGGTACATCAGGAAGCGTAGAAAGACAAAGGAAGGGATAATGAGGCTGAATAGAATGAACGGTGGGTGGGCAGAGGGGGATAGTGAAAAAGCAGGGATACTGAACGAATATTTCTGCTCAGTAGTCACAAAAGGAGGGGGAAGGGCCTAATCCAATTAACAGAAGCACTCTGGATAGGGGAGTCGATCCCAGTCCTTTCACAGAAGGGTTCTGAAAGAACTCCTACAACTGAAGGTAGACAAAGCAATGGGGCCTGATGGAATTCACCCCAGAATTCTAAAAGAATTAAGGGGAGAACTACTGAAACCACTGACTACCCTTTTTAACAAATCATGGGAGGATGGTGTGGTACCAGAGGACTGGAGGAAGGCGGATGTGATTCCCCTTAGCAAAAGTGGGACCAAGACAGAGGCAGGAAACTACAGACCTGTCAGTTTGACCTCAGTGGTAGGGAAAGTGATGGAATCACTTCTGACAAAAAGAACTGTTGAGTACCTAGAGGCCAGTGGGGCACAGGACCCAAGGCAGCATGGGTTCACAGCGGGAAGGTCATGTCAGACGAATCTAATTGACTTCTTTGACTGGGTGACCAAAGTAGTAGACCAGGGAGGGGCTGTGGACATGGCCTACCTAGACTTTAGCAAGACATTTGACACAGTCAAATTAACCAGCCTGGGAGTGGGTCCCAGGGTGGTAGCCTGGGTAAAACACTGGCTGGACAACAGGACACAGAAGGTAATTGTAAATGGAGTCCACTCTGAAGAGAGAGGGATTACTAGTGGGGTACCGCAGGGTTCAGTACTGGTGCCTAGCCCCAATGACTGACCATCGACGTGCATACATACCAGAAGGTGACCTCGAGTGATACCTTCTCTTTCTTGATTTGTGTGCCGAGGAAGAACTCGAGGCCGAACGGTGCCACAAATGGGACGGTTTCCTTTTATGCTTTTGAGGGGGGGGGACTGCCCATCTACCTGAGCATTGGACCGTCTGTTGTCATACCCACCCTCCGGGGAGGGCGGCGGACCGGACCCAGCCCAGCTGACTGAACAGCTTTCATATGAAGTCTCCCTACTGTCACCTGACCCGCTCATGGTCTACTCCGTCAATGGAGGGCTGAAGACTTCTCTATTAATTAAGTTAAATTTTACTCGTTACTTCGAAGATAAATTACAAAATAATAAACTGAAAACTATGCTACAAGTTCGAAATTTGTCTCCCGGTGGGTGAGCAGCATCGACACTGAAGCGCACTCAACGGCAGGAAAAAAGGAACTAAGGCGGCTGGAGCGTCGACGCCGATATACAGGTTACTCATCTGTAACAGGAGTTCTAGCAATGGTATATGTTGTTCATCCACACTGTCTGGCAGGTTCCTTGCCGCTTTAAATCTTGCCGGAAGGTCTTCAAGCTGGCTCCTCCCACCCGCCCGGGTGGTAAAACTCTCGGCTCCGCCCCATGACGCCAGATCTAGCCCGCTGAAAGCCAGGTTGTGTCTCGAAGCCAAGGGGCCGGGTGGGTCGTGTGGATGAACATATACCATTCCTAGAACTCCTGTTACAGGTGAGTAACTTGTATTTCTAGGAACATGGATATGTTGTTCATCCACACTGTCTGGCAGACTCCTAGCAGTTCTCGGGGAGGAGGGACGCAAGGCGCACACCCCCTACTTAGGGAATAAAGATTGGAGAACCGAGGCCCCAAAACCAGCATCCTGGCGTGATTCAAGGTCGATGTGGTAGTGGGTAATGAAGGTGTGTGCTGACTTCCAGGTAGCAGCCCTGCAGATTTCCTGGATAGGGACATCCCTGGAGGTAGCCACCGATGCAGCAGTATGGCGGGAAGAATGCGCTCTTATCCCCCGAGAGGCTCCATGCCCGCCAACCTATAGCCAGGGCCCCTACTTTTCTGCGGCACAGTGGGACCAAGTTCTGCGGCAAGACTACCATTTGCCGCAGAACTTCTGCGGCGGTGGTTTGTAATTTCTGAGGAAGTTCTGCGGCACTAACAAACTACCACTTCACAGTGTCAGCTTGTCATCCTGACTTCACTTTCATGGCAGTGGTTACAGCAATCATGATGGTGGAAAGCACAGTAACACTAGTTCAAAAGGAAAAATTACTCACCTTAGTAATGTTGTTTCTTCTAATGGAGTCTTGCTATATTATGACATATGCAGTGAGTCCCAACCTTCGAACTGCTCCGGAGGTGAAAGAGTTAACTTTCCATGCCAGGCATGGAACCTTGAGCACGAGCTCGGTTGAAAACTCTGTCTGTTGTTGCTCAAACTCAAACTGTCAGATCTTACCAGCAAAACTCACTAAGGTTCTGTGTGGAGCCAGAACCTACCCTAGCCCACTGGCTACTAACTACAAAACACATTTTTGTTCTTGATCCCAAAACAAAGACTCAAGTCAGGGGAATCAAGAAAGAAAATTAAAACATAACACCCAAGCACCCTAATAAAGGGTGAAAATAAAGTGGGCATCTACGAGTGTCAACATTGCACTGCCCACCCACCTCCCAAAAGTAGAGGTTCTGAGAGGGCAGGCTGGGAGGTTATATATAGCAAGACTCCATTAGAAGAAACAACATTACTAAGGTGAGTAATTTTTCTTCAAACAACATGAAGTCTTGCTATATTATGACATATGCAGACTAACAGCAGTACCTCCATGGAGGAGGGACAGAACCTACTTAGGAAATAGGCTCTGAAGCACAGCTGTTCGAATCGAGCATCACTCCTAGCCTGGATGTCCAGGAGTAATGCTTAGTAAAAGTGTGAACTGTTTTCCAGGTAGCTGCTTGACATATCTCTAGGATAGGGATGTCCCTGGCAGCAGCCAGAGACGCAGCTGTACCTCTGGTAGAGTGAGCCCTCAGGCCTAAGGGAGGAACCTTACCCAGTTTTTCATAGCAAAATTGGATACAAAAGACAATCCACCTGGCAATGGATCTTTTAGTGGCAGGTTTCTTTACCAACCTCACCATAAGTGAGGAACAATTGAGGAGTCAAACCTGTGACCCTTGGTACGCTCTTATGTAGTAACTAAGGGCTCTTTTGACATCTAAATTGTAATCCTCTCTCGCCAGAGGAGGAATGGTCAGTGAAGTACACAGGAAGGGACATGGATTGATTAAGGTGGAAGTCTGAAACCACCTTAGGCAAAAACTTGGTTAGTCCTGAGGACCACCTTATCTCTGTGAAAGGAGATAAAATCAGGCTCCACTGACAATGCTTGCAACTCACTTATGCGCCTGGCAGAAGTGATAGCTACCAAAAACACAGTTTTCCAAGTCAAGTACTTGAGCTCTGCTGAAGACAAAGGCTCAAAAGGGGGTTGCATAAGCTGGGCAATGCAAATATTAAGATCCCAAGCAGGGGCAGGGTCCCTGAATGGAGGGTTGGTGTGAAACGCCCCTTGAAAAATTGGAAAATACAGGTGAGCTGAAAAGAAGAAGGTTTACCTGCTGATAAGAAAGCAGACACGGCTGCCAGGTGCACTTTTAAGGTAGCTGGTCTCAGCCCCAAAGAATTCAAATGCACCAAATAATCCAAGATTGTGGGCAAGTCAGCAGATTCTGGGGGAATATGCTTGCCAGAGCACCATATGGAAAATCTCTTCCATTTGGAATTGTAAGTAGCCCTGGTGGAAGGCTTCCTTGAGGCCTTCAATATATCCATTACACACTGGGAAAGGTGTAAATCAGCAAACTAACTCTTCAAGAACCAAGCCTTGAGATTGAGAGATTCGGATACCAAACCATCCCTGGGCACAGGTTAACAGATTGTGATTCCTGGGAAGGCACAGGGGAGGATGGACTGCTAAGGACAGTAGCAGAGGATACCAGGGTTGTCTGGCCCCATCCGGAGCTATCAGACTGACTTCGGAGGATTGGGATCTGATTTTGACTAGCACTTTGAACAGGAGAGGGAAGGGAGGGAAGGCATTGAGGAACTTCCTTCCCAACTGAGGGCTAAGGCATCCAGGGGAGTGAGCCCAACACTGGGGGCCTGCAGCAAAAAAGGGAAAGTTGGTGATTGTCTGGGGTTGCAAAAAGATCTATCTGCGGAGTGCCCCATCTGGCAAATACTACCTCCAGTACTAGGGGATCCAGTGACCATTCGTGATGGCCCTGGGAAATCCTGCTGAGAGCATCTGCCAGGACATTGTCCTTGCCTGGGAGGTGAACTGCCGTAAGGGAGGTGTTCTGGGAATAAGCCAGGGACCACAACTTCATTGCTTCGGTGCACAAGGTCGTAGACCGAGTGCCTCCTTGCTTGTTGATGTACCACATTGTAGTGGTGTTGTCTGTTCTGACCTGTACGACTTTGTTCTGAACAGATGTGGAAAAAACTTGAAGTGCTAGAAAAACTGCTCTCAGTTCCAACAGATTGATGTGGAGCAGAGATTCCTGTGGGGACCACAATCCCTGGGTAGTGAGATCGCCCATGTGAGCTCCCCACCCCAAGAGGGAGGCATCTGTAGTAAGGATTAAGGAGTGAGACTGAGGGGTGAAGGGAACCCCCTGTCTCAAATTGCTTTGGTCCTGCCACCACTGAAGGGCTTGGATCAGGGTTCTAGTCACTGGGATCAATTTGATTAAAGGGTCTCTCCTTTGAGACCAAAAGGCTCTCAAATGGAACTGGATGTCCCTCATCTGAAATCTTGCTCCCTGCACCACTGCTGTAGAAGCAGCCATGTGCCCCAGGAGCTGCAGAAAATGCCTTGCTGGTCGAGAGACTTGCAGGGTGAAAGAGGAGGCCAGAGAGACCAGGGTCCTTGCTCTTTCCAGAGGGAGGAAGGCTCTGGCCTCTTTCGTGTTCAGTTCTGCACCTATGAAGGTGAGGAGCTGGACAGGCTCTAGAACCGACTTTTGAAGACTGAGAAGAAAACCTAGAGATGTGAGCAGTTGCTGAGTTACCTGAAGGTGAAGTTTGACTTGTTGTGGAGACTGGCCTACTATGAGCCAGTCGTCCAGGTAAGGAAAGATGGCAATCTTTTGCCTTCTTAAGTGGGCAACTGCTACCGCCAGGCATTTTGTGAATACCCTCGGGGCAGAGGTGAGGCCGAAGGGCATTGCTCTGAACTGGTAATGGCCTGAGGGCAGTTCGAATCTGAGGTACTTTCGATGGGAGCTTCTGATGAGAACATGGAAGTAGGCATCCTTGAGGTCCAGGGACGCTAGCCAGTCCCCTGGCCTTAGAGAAGGTAAAATAATTCCCAGAGTCACCATTTTGAATTTTAGTTTTAAAAGGTGCTTGTTTAGGTATCTGAGGTCCAAGATGGGCCGCCATTCTCCTGTCTTTTTTGGGGTAAGGAAGTACCTGGAGTACAACCCTTTGCCCTGTCGTAGGGGTGGAACCCTTTCCACAGCTCTGACAGCCAGGAGGGTAGAAACTTCTGTTTCTAGGGTAAGTGCCTCTGATGGATTTGGAGGTGGAAAGGATCTGGTTCTCATCTTTGGAAATTTTTGAAGCTGAGAACCAGTCCCTGACTTACTACTTCCAGGACTCACTTGTCTGATGTTAAAGACTTCCAGTCCTGGACAAAGTAAGCCAGCCTGCCCCTACAGGTAGTAGAGATCGGCCCGGCACCCCATCAGGGTGCCTGCTTGGCAGGGGCTTTGGGCTGAGGGTGGAAGCAGGCTTGCTTGTACCCCGTCTGCCTCTCCCTCTAAAGAACCCCCTCTGGGCATAAGCAGAAGAGGAGGCCTGGACTTGGTAAAAAGGCCTATGAAAAGGCCTGCCCCTGCCCCTGGGATGCTGCCTTTGAGGAGTGGCCTGCCTTTCCTTGGCCTGTGCACTCCTATAGGTAGTCCTATATTCATCCATTTTCTTCATGTAATTCTCTGTCTGCTCCCCAAACAGAGAATTCCCCACAACAGGAAAATCCATGGCCTTAGACCGGGTATCCTGTGACAGGGTAGTACATCTGAGCCAAGCCATTCTGCGAAGTGCCACAGATGTAGCCATGACCCTTGATGACACATCATTAGAGTCTACTGCAGCATGAAATTGCACCTTGGATGCCACAATACCATCCGCAGCCACCTGTTCCAGTTCCCTGGCAAGCTGGTTAGGGACCTGTTTTGCCAGGGCCAGCACAGTATCCCATCTGGATTTCTGGTACCTAGCAGCATAAGCCATATAATTTGCCTGACTGAGTCCCAAAGATGCTGCCATGTACTGTTTCTTTGCCATGGCATCAATCCTCCTGAAGTCCTTTCCAGGGGGGTGGGAAGCTAGAGAAACATTTGCCTTGTCACAGGCTGCAGCCTGCACTACCCCCACATGGCTGCATTGCTGTGTGAGGAACTCCGTATCAGAGCCTGATAATGTATACCTTTTGTCCATCCTTTTATCAACAGGAGGTATAGTGTGAGGAGTTTTTAGAACTTTTACTGTCCGTTTCCAAAAAGATTTATGCAAAGGAATAGACAGTCTCCTAGACTCTGGAATATCCATCATTTCTACATAGTCAGGCTACTCTTGGTCATCAACAGCTTCCTCAACAGGGAGCTGGAGAGTTTCAGCAACTTTCTTATAGAACATAAAATGAGAAGGGGACTCAGATAACCTGGGGGGAGAAACCCCTGACGGTCTGTCTGGAGAGATGTCCAGTTCAATGGGCACATCCAGACTTTCAAAACCACATTCACTCTCCTCATACTCCTCTTCCCCCTCCTCCGGTTCATAAAAATCCTCAAAATCATAATCTTGAACCGGTAGAACCGGCCGAACCGAACACTTCCCTGATGGTGCTGGTTCGGTCGGAACCGGGGAAAGTGACTGGACAATTTGAATTGCTTTAGCTATTTCCTCAGCGGTTGGAGAAGGAAATTTTTGCTCCCCACCAGCTGACTTCGTAATCCTTTTAGTTGGAACCAGCTCCTCAGAGCTGGCTCTACGTTTGGCCGAGGAAGTATCGCCCTGGTCAGAGGGCACTCCCTCCGGTTCGGTTGGGACCGAACTGGGCTGGCCATCCAGGTCAGCGGACTCTTTGGCCTCCCTTTCCCTGAGCCTACCAACTCTCTTTTCTATGGTGGCAGCAGGAAATTCTTACAAATCTGGCAGTCTGCATTGAGGTGGTCAAACCCCAGACAATATACACAGGTGGTGTGTGGGTCAGCTTTAGCAAAGGCTTCCCCACAGAGACCACAGTGCTGAAACCCAGTGGGCCCGGTTTTTCTTTTGGGTTTCTCAGACATAGTGCCAGCCTAACCAAAACTTGCCCATTAGTGGCAATCCGCTAAGCAAGACTCTCTTATCGGTTCCCAACCGTGTCACGGGTCGTGGAAAAAAACGTAATGAAATCCGTTTTTTTTAGAACCGATAAGAACCGGGGACCGCACTCTAAAGGACTAGAAAGTATTTTTAAAACAACCTGATCGGTTCAAACCGAACCGAATAAGACGTTTACAAGTTCCACACAGAAGAAAATAAATGTAAGCCTATCTATTACTTACAATACCACAGACAGAGCTTGAACCGACCGATGGTGGTTTAATTTCGGTCAAGAAACCGAAAAATAAAACTTTTTAACCGACAAACGAACCGAGCAGCAGGAGAAATCTCCGGAGCGACTGTTCAGTGAGGCAGAGTAAAGAATCTGACAGTTTGAGTTTGAGCAATAGACAGAGTTTTCAACCGAGCTCGCTTAAGGTTCCATGCCTGGCATGGAAAGTTAACTCTTTCACCTGCGGAGCAGTTCGAAGGTTGGGAACTCACTGCATATGTCATAATATAGCAAAACTTCATGTTTGAATAGGAACTTTCAGCTGCAACTTCGTAAACATTTCCTGTTCCCATTAAAAGCATACCTCTAGGGTTGTCCTGCTGGCCCATATTCGCTGTCATAAAGACAACGTAGGTGTGGAGCAACCTTTTGGTGCAGGCCAGGACTGAGGCACAAACACAAAACAGGCCTCAGTACGCTCAGCCCTATTCTGATGGGAATGCAAGCTGAAATGACAAGCTACAAGCAAACACAAAAAGCTGCACTCCTGGAAAAAAGGGTACACAAACGCCAAATTGTACACACACACACACACACACTCGTTTATTCAGCGTCTCTAGTGAAAAGCGTGGTGTGGGGTTTTGTGCCATGTTCTTCACTGGAAATGCTGAAGTCGTGGACTCCTTGTGTTTACTCAGAGCTGAGGGAAGTGCTGAAGGCAGCACAGCAACCCCTACAGAAGAAACACAGAAATTCTCAGCAGATAAGGACCGCAAGGCCAATCCAGTCTGCTCATAGGCCCTATACACTGCATGTAGCCACTGACCCTATGTGATCAATGGCTTTTCATCACTCCCTCCCCTCGTGCCTGTCCCAGGCATGCTTGAACCTCTCCACAGAAGTGTGGTAGGGCGCAGTGTATGTGGGCAGTCATATAAACAAATGCATCTCCATTCTTTGAAAGATTTTCGATTTTAATTAGATTTTCTTTTCAACCAAAAATTATTTCAGCATGGCACAGTACTTTTTTTCAGCTTACACTTCCATTCGGACAGTAGACATCAAACAGACGGCATAATCTGGTATTTATAAATCTTCCATTCCAGACAGGAGATACCACAGTAGACAAAACATTCTGACAATTCTAAGTCTTCACTTCAGAGCAGTAAATACCACAGTTCATTAAAACTCCACAGAACACTTTTCAGCAGTATCCAAAATACACCTCCAGACCCAGAGCAAACAGAAGATCTGCCTCTCAACCCATACAGTCTAAATTTATACCCAGAAGGGGTCATGTGATTATTTAACTCCACCCCAGCATATAATTATATACTTTAACTCTTTATTTACTATGCATTTATTTTATTTATAAACACATTGCCCCTTTAAATAATAACAAAACATTTTCACTCCTATAAACAATTTAAACCCTTTTAATAACTTTTTAAACATACTTTCTAACAACTAAAGCACCTCCCCTTCCTATGTTTGATAAAAGGAGAGGAAATGAGGCCCGCCGGCTCCTAGAAGAAAAAGAGGCTGCCAAGATCCGAACTCTGGACCTTACAAATACCGCAAACATCTTCGTTTTAAAGAGATTCCAGAATAAACTCCAAACCTCCCCACTCTACTTCCAGAAGGTTTGTAAAACACAAAACGATTATGCTTTGCTAATATATTCCATTTTAAGGGAATGTTTAAAAGTAAATAACTTTGAGACAGTGCAAACAGTCGCACTATCGAGAAGGAGCTAGGCGATTTATTAAAAAATATACAAAGCCGAGAACATCTTTTTAGGGAACACTAACACACTATAGTTGTGTTACCAATGAAATAGGCATTCATATGCCTTTTCAAATCCCATTTATTTAGATTGCTTCATTTTTATTTTACTATTTCAAATGCACTCTGAATGGAACACAGCGCAATACAAGCGCCTTCATTCTCAATGTCCAGCTACCCAATTCTCTCACCACCACAACCTCAATCAAAAGGCCACTAAATAAATTCAATACAAAAAGGGGCATTCACCCAAACGAACAAAGCGGCTCCAATTATCGAAAACCATCGCAACATAATGTATTCATCCCTTTCTTAATTTAGGCAAAGAACTTCTTCAGAATGGGCGAAAACTACTAAATAAACAAAGGAACGTCCAAATGATTACCCACTGCCTTCCAACCTAAGTAAAATCACAAAACGCAGACGGGCACTACAAGGCTTCTTTACACTATTATAACATAACGTCTTTCCATTTTACTTAATGAAGGGCTTCCTATGCCCCCGATATAGTGCAAGCCATAAATACTAAACGTTCATATACTAACAGGTAATATTATAGCTGAACTGTGTCTGAGCAATCATTTACTCGAGAAAAGTACAAGGCATATTTACAACTACGAGGATTCAGAATACTGCCACAAAGGATTCCATCCCAGCCTTCACATTAAAGTAACACCTATCCTGTCATTTATTATACACTCTCCTTTTTGTATTCACTCTATCTTTGAACATTATCACTAAATAACAGCTGCCTTTTAACTAAATGCCCGAACCCAGACTAGACAGCCTGACTGTGGAACAAGAAGAACCATGACAGCACCTTTAAAACAATATGAAACGGGGCTTTCAGGTAGCCCTCCCAGTTTTATGGATATTAACTCAGGGGCCCTAAACCCTTCACAGGGGCACCCTGTGACAAGAAGGCCATGGAGACTGCTCTCCCGTAGTGGGATTTTGCACCTGTGCATTTGTTAGGCCGCCACGGGCTCTGCCCCACCACAGGAAAGGAGGGATTGTAAGAGGGAATCCAGGAGAAAAAAGGAAAATATGCCACCATCTGGATGATGGCCAGCACTGCTCTTGGCCCCTGCACTGTGACTCCACACCAGAGGGACGGTGAACTATGTGGCAAGTGTGGATCACAGTACTACCATGAGAGTGTGGCCCCAGGCCTGAGAAGATGGTAGCAGAGTAGAAAAAGCTTGGGAGGGGGAGAGAGAGACAATTTTTATTTCTTTGCTTACCTGCTGCATTCCAGGGTGATGAGGTGGACTCTTGCCCAGTGACTGCACTGGTTTGGTGGGAGACTGCTGCTGCGACATGGCCTGCACCTGTAGCTGATTCGGAGGCTGTACTGGGGGCTGAACAGTCTGCTGTTGCTGCTGCTGGGATGGTGGCTGCTGCTGCTGAGGTCCTTGGTTCATCGCCCCTGGTCCCGACGGTCGCTGCTGGCTGTAAGGAATGTGCGATGGTTTCCCAGCCTGCACAGAGTTTCCTGTCTGAGGGTGCGCAGTGGCTGAAAGAAATGTTCCTGGTACTGAGACCCCAGTGGGGAAAGTATAGCCAGAGCTCATGGAGAAAGCGACTGGTGGAGGTATGACATATGCAGGAGGTGGAAAACCTAAAAATCAAACACAACCGAATCTTGAGAAGGAGGAAGTATTTTAAAGCACAGTAAAGAAATACGAATGCAAAAAAGGATCCTGTTGCTTACACATATGGCTGCTAGTTACTGGCAAGAGACCCTGAGTGCTGCAGGCATGCAACTCACGGAGATATAACCAAATACCACAGGATTAAGCCCTGCTAATCTGGAGCACAACAGGGGGTCTATTATGCATTTTCTTCTGCTGCACCTACCATGTGGGAAAGCCTTTTTACCTCTTATCTGCCGGCTTGATCCTCTTCCACACTTCAAATCTCGGCTAAAGCACTTTTTTTTTTTTTTTTAAACAATCTCTTGCCTTTGAGTCTTGTAAAGCCCCAGACGTGAAGGAACAATTAAAGCAGCAGATTTGTCAGTCGTCATATGTTTTTTTAACAATAATGCATTTCTGGCAAAAGCATCCCTATACCTGTATTTTTTTGTTTAATTCCAGAACTGAGATATGAGATTTCAAAGTGTTTACGAGTTCCCGCTCCCACGCCATGCCCGCCATGAAAAATTACCTTGATATAGTGCTGTACTGTTTACCATAAGAAATATGTAGCAACAGCATCCTAAAGCATCTATAGTATGAATCTAGTATGTATATTCAACAGGTAACCTCAATGGAAAAGATTTAAAGGTGGCGAGTGGCGGCCATCTTTAATGACGAGTCATTACTTGCAAAATGACCTATGAAAGCTGTTTAAAAGCATCAGAGAATTAAAAACACTCTGAGGACTCTAATGAGGTCAGAAATACATTTTTGCTAAAAAGCCATATGATGAAATAGTTTGCCAACTAACAAGCACTGCTGCTTTAAATAAAAGTAAACCAATCATTTAGACACATGTCTGTAATTTGCATCATCTTATTTTGTTTTATAACTACACACATTACCATAAAATCAGTATCACTCCCCCAGGCTTTCTGTTTATTATCCTTTATTCTTTGCTAACTGGGTAAGGCCCGCTAGGCCCAACGCCTCTTTTCAGGGGCAACCAGGGAGCACTGGGGAGATTAAGTGACTTGCTCGGGGTCACCAGAATGCAAGTGGAGGTTGTGGGAATCAAACCCAGCTCTGCTGGATGTACCAAGCTCATTCACAGCCCGTTACTCAGCTCTTACGGCATCTGCTCTGGCTGCTCGTCAATAAACAACATCATAATCCTCTGCCTGTCGTATCAAAATCTGCTGCTGATTATGTTGTCACAAACTGAGGACTGAGATAACAGGTGTGGACAAGCAGACTAAGGGACAGTGATCCTGCTTTCATGTTAATGTGCATATTAATTAAAAAGGGGAGACAAATATGTAAGGAATAACACGACAGCCAGGGAATTATGTCACAGTAACATTCCGGACAGGGGATTATATACTGAAGCCATTGGCAGAGGGATACAAATCGCAGGAGGACAGAATTATATAATCAAGAAAAATTCCATGTCTCGAATGTCATATTCCACTAACTGAAAAAGCAGGGCCTGCTTCACAGTTTTACAGCTAGAAAGACTGCAGCACAGAGAGGTCAAGTGACTTGCTCAAGGTCACAAAAGCAAGTCTGTGGTTGTGGTCTCCTGGTTTGTAGTTCACTGCTCTAATCTCTATGCCCCACAACCTCCAAGTTGTACTAAACTGTGGGTATTCACGCTATTTTTTGTCAACACTTTTATGCACCAATACTATTAAAAAATGTTATTGTGTCAATACGTGTCTATATTTATAGAACAAAATGTACGTCAATACATGTCTATATTTATAAATATATTTGGAACAAAAAGCATAACTTCATTTTTTCTGTTTTTTTTTTTCTCTCAAAGACAGTACAGTATTTTATTCTGCTACTGGTAAATGCAGACTATCAATGTATTGACTTTGACTGAACGTATCAACTCGAAAAAATAACCCCTCCTTGCATAATGCGTACGTCCATGAAGAAAAAATTACTCACACAGTGGCCCAGTTAAGGGGCATACTGGAGTATTTTATGCCTGTTTTTTCAATCTATGTGCTGGCGCAGACTTCTGGGTTGTCCCGTCACGACCTGCCCATCTGAGCCCCACCACCGTCCCCACAGAGACACTCACCCACAAAAGGAAATGCCAACCCAAGTCTCACATGAACACCATGGCCCAGAACAAATTCTGGCAAGAATGGATTCTGTAGCCAACAGCTGTAGTAATATTATCCACTTAGTAGTGCCACCAATTCATTTAGAGTCCTCATCTGCATAGTCTCGAATGTCTAGTAAGCTTCCCAGTAGTGCTTTGCATTTTGCTATTGCAAAGCACTACTGGGAGTGACTGCCAGCATTCGGGGCAGCAGCAGTGAGACTCTGAGGATGGGCAGCAGTTCTATGTGGATACATACTTACAGCTGTTAGTTACGGAGCAATTTTTGGACGGAATTTATTCCGGGCTGCAGTGATGACACTCAGGGTGACATTTCCTTATGTGGGTGTCTCTGTGGGGATATGGGTGGGGAGCGTGTTGGAGCTCACATGGGCTGCAAGTGGAGGTTGTGGGAATCAAACCTAGGTCTGCTGGACTGAGTGGGGTGAGGAGGTTAAGCGACTTGCTCACAGTCACACAGTATTGCAACTGGAGGTTGTGAGAATCAAACTTAGATCTGCTGGTGTGGGTGGGTTAATTCTTTGGTACTCAGGTATGGCCCATGTGTATAGTGTGAGTGTGTGTCTGTAGTAGGGCTCTGTGTGGTTGGCAAACAGCTGCCTAGGCTTGTCACGGTATGAAAGCCTGATGGTATGATAACCGTCACATGTAATACCGCAGTTATCGTCATATGCAGAAAAAATTATTTTTGCACAAAAAAGAAGCCTCCTCGAATTGAGTTGTCCCTGAAAATGCAAAAAAAACTAGTTGAAAGGTCCCAACACCTTGGTATACCGTGAATCAAGGTTATCGTGGTATCAGAAATTGCCCACAGTATCAATACTGTGACTTCTGATACCGCAGTATACCGTGACAACCCTACAAGCTGCCCCAAAAAATATGCAAGCTGCCTGGCTGTTAAGATAAAATAAAAGAAATCATAATCATCGTAATCTGTGTGTATCATGCTGTTTTTCATCATTAAATAAGAAATGTATTGTTCATCATAGCCTATGAACAACAATACATTTCTTATTTAATGATGAAATAATGCAAACAGACATGACACACTACAGATTAAGATGATTATTTGTTTTTATTTTTAACTTAACAGCCAGGCAGCTTGCTACTTTTTTAAATACACAAACCAGAATGGCCAGCGTCGTCCACCAGAACAGTGTGACTGTGTCACAAAATACTACCTGGCATTCCAAAATACTACCAGCTTGCAAAACTAGGAAGTTTTTACTTCCTGGCCTAAAAAGTTATCTGGAGCACTGTATTCACCTTAATAATGTTGTTTCTTCCAAGGTATTCTTCAATATGCTTAACTGTTGCAGTCAGCCACCAGTGTTGAACTGCCCGGAGAATGGAACTTATGCAATTGATGGAACACTCATTGACTTGTACCACCATTCAAACTGCTGCCCTTACCAACTGCTGCATTCTATAACGCCCAGATTAATGACAGTGTGCAGGGAAAGACCCCCTAACTAAGCTATCCTAATAATACTAAAAAAGTTTATAAATAAAATCCCCCATAACATGCTCCTTCAACAGTCAAACAGGACCTTAAAAGGGAAAAAACAACATCCATCTGGGTTCAAAAAACTTGCAACATAACCAGGGTACAAACCCCTTTTTAATACAGAAGTCCAGCTGTGATGCAGAGGGCACTGGTTCTGGAAGGGGAGGGAGAGAGAGTTAAGCATACTGAAGAATACATTGTAAGAAACAAGATTACTAAGGTATTTTTTTTCTTCTAACCCCAAGAATTCTTCAATATGTTTAACTCTTGCAGACTACGAAGCAGTACCTTTGGAGGAGGGCGTCACAAATGCACTCCGCAGGTCAGGCCCTCTGCCCCCACAGTGCCAACCTCAGAGCGCAATAGTGTGAACAGGTAACAGACAGGGTAACCCTCCTGTCTGGTTTTTGGTCCGAATCACCTCTTAGCCTCAAGTTCTGGGGGAGGTGGGATTCAAATTGTGAACCTTATGCTAGTGCAGCCAAATGCACAGGCTCAGATAATATTCTCTTTGGGGGGGATGCAATATGTCTTTCGACTAAGGGGACCAAACCAGGTATTCAAAATGAACCTTTAAACTATATAAGAGGCCTTAGGTATAGTCTTACCTTTTACCAAGCTTAATAACACCATCAAGCCCTTGAACAGTTGCCAGACTTAACAATATAGGCACTCCACACGCAGAAAGAAAACTGGGAGAACCAGGCAGTATCTTAAAGAATATGTTTACTAAAAATGGATAAAAACAGTAAGATAAAATACAGAACAAATATCAAAGAGCATCTCAATCTCATAAAAGAAAACAAAACGAAAACTACAGAACAAACTTCTACCACAATACATTTAGATCTTTCTATCCAATGTGTTACCTCTGTAAGTGCCTTTAAAGTTAGATCAGAGAGTTGTCTCTCTAGAGTCCCAAGATGATATGACCTACATTTCAGACAAGTAACAGTTTAAACTCTTTCTCCACACCCATTCTGAGTCATCTAGCTCCTCCTTTTAGAATACAAAATTACAAAAAATGATTTCCTACCAGGAGGTATGTTAATGTGACATCAGCAAAAACCCATTTCCCAAATTATGAGTCTTTGATCAACCAACTCCTTTGAGGTTTACAACCCTGTAGTCCGTCACCCTGGTATGAGATAGCCACCAGGAATCGGCTAAATGACGTTCTGGTCCTGATGTAATAAAATGTATATTTAATTTCCAATTTCAAAAGCATGAGGTCATAAAAAGGCCATACAATGCAATTTCTCAAGGAAGTTAATTATATTACAGAGATCTAATACATCCTGTGATTTCAGCTGCTGACACCTTGTAATTTAAAAAGACCAAATCTCACAGACTGACATTTCATACACTGACCATTTATTTATACTACCAATATCATACAATAATCATAACCAGCTGGCCAAGCGTCACAAAGGACACAGAACCTAATTAGGCTCTGTAGCACTGCTGTCTCAAACCTGACATTTTTGGATTGGGTATCGTAGTGCTTTGTAAAAGTATGTACTATTCTCCATGTAGCTGCTTTACAGATTTCCAGCAGGGGCCCTCAGGCCTACTGGGGGCTCCTTACCAGCCTTACTGTAACAGAACTGGATACACTGCACTATCCAGAGTGAAATACTAACATACTACAATGCCAG
Source organism: Neoceratodus forsteri (assembly GCA_016271365.2). Taxonomy (NCBI): domain Eukaryota; kingdom Metazoa; phylum Chordata; order Ceratodontiformes; family Ceratodontidae; genus Neoceratodus; species Neoceratodus forsteri. The sequence goes on from CM028136.1 coordinate 41,991,056, forward strand.
CAGAATAGACCCAATGGTCTTTCGTGTCTGCTCGTTTGGTCAGACCCCACCCTGGGAGCTGACCTTGCTGCCCCCCTCGTCCTCTTTGGCTTCTACCTTCCCAGTCCTGGATATTCTCGCTGCACAGTACTTTGCTTCCAGAACCTTTTCCCTGTACCTGTCCCACCCACTCTTGAACCCCTCCACCGTCTCTGCCTCCACCAGCACCCTGGGCAGGGCATTCCATGGCTCCACCACCCTCTCAATGAAGTAGCACCTCCTCCTTTCTCCCCTGAATCTCCCCCCCAGCTTCCACCCATGCCCTCTAGTTGCCCCCCTCCTTCCTTCAAAGCACCCCGACTGCTCCACTCCTATTTACCCCCTTCATCTACCTGAAGACCTCTATCATGTCCCCCGGTCCCTTCTCTCTTCCAATGTGTACATATTTAGCTCTTCGTGCCTCTCCCCAGAAGTCCTGTCCCCCAAGCCCCAGATCATTTTGGCTGCCCTCCTCTGGACCCTCTCCAGGAGTTCAGTGTCCCTCTTTAAGTGTGGCCTCCAAAACTGCACGCAGTACTCGAGGTGCAGCCTCACCAAGCAGTTATACAGAGGGAGTAACACTTTCCTCCTTCTGGAGGTGACCCCCCCAGCGATGCATCCCAGCATCCTGTTGGCCTTGGCTGCTGCCTCCTACAAGCCTCTAAGTTGTTCATCTTGACATCCATCACCACCCCCAGGTCCTTCTCAGCCATTAAGACTTGTAGTATCTCCCCCCCGCCGGGTGTACACTTGGCACGGGTTTCTGGCTCCCAAATGCAGTACCCTGCATTGAACCTCAGCTTCCGCTTTCTAGACCACCTTTCCAGAGCCTCCAGGTCCCCCTTTAGGGCCACCCTTCCCTCCTCCCCATCCACCACCGCCCCCAGTTCTGAGTCATCCACAGAGAGACTCGTGTCACTCCCGATACCCTTCCTTATGTCAGAAATACAGGCGTTAAACAGGAGGGGCCCCAAGGACCGATCCCTGAGGGACCCCACTAATAACGCTCCTAGGGGATGAGACTATCCCGCCAACCACGACCCTCTAGGTCCGGTCCTAGAGCCAATTTCCTATCCATCTGATCATCTGGTTCCCCATCCCCATTTCTCCCAGCTTATCCAACAGGCCCCCATGAGGAACAGAGTCAAACGCCTTGCTGAAGTCTAGAAAGAGGACGTCCACCGGTCTACCCAGGTCCAAGGCACTCGTCACCCAGTCATACAACTCCACAAGGTTTGTCTGACATGATTTCCCCGGGACAAACCCATGCTGTCTATCATCCAGGCACCCTGACTTTTCCAGGCCTCCCCCCAGCCTCTCCTTGACAATGACCTCCATCACCTTGCCCACCACCGATGTCAGGCTGACAGGCCTGTAGTTCCCTGCCACCTCCCTTGATCCCCCCTTGTGGATAGGCACTATATGCGCCACCTTCCAGTCCTGGGGCTCCCACCCTGTCCTCAGAGAGATGCTGAAAAGCTCCGCCAGGGGTTTTGCCAGGACATCCGCCAGTTCTTTCAGCATTCTGAGATCTAATTTATCCGGCCCCGGGGCTTTCTCTGCCTTAAGGGACCTGAGGGCTTCCCTCACACACACTGCCGTGATTTCCACCTCCGCTACCTTGTCCCCCTGCTTTGCCCTCCCCCCTCCTGCCAGTGATGGTCCCCCTCTCCCCAGACCCGACAATGGGTAAGGGTCCCCCCCTCCTCAGTTTCACCATCTCCTCCCATGTATGATGCAGCCCCATTTTCCTTGGTGAAAACTGAGGCGAAGTGCTCATTTAGTACCTCAGCCTGCTCCCCCTGGTCTTGTGCCCATCCCTTCTGTTTAATCCTGCCCCTACCCAGTTTTCCCCCAATGTATCTAAAGAACCCCTTGTTCCCTCTCCTAATTTCCCTGGCCAGGTTCTGCTCCTTCCTTGCCTTAGCCGCCCTCACCACCCTAGTGGCCCTTCTGGCCATCAGCTCGTACTTCCATCAATCTCTCACTCCTTGAGCACTTGAAATGCCTATATGCCGCCTTCTTTCCCCTCACCACCTCCTGAACATCCCTGGTCCACCAGCAGGGTTTGCAGGCCCTACCGCATTTTCGTCTTACTCTTGCACAGGTGCTGGTAGCATCCTGCAACTCCCTCCTGATTTCCCACTTACTGTCAGCGTCCATGTCTGGCCCAATCCCATCCAAATGCTTCTTAAGGACCTTCCCATTTCCTTAAAATCCACCCCCCTGAAGTCAGTTACCTCAGTCTTTGTGCAGCCTTCTACCCCTCCTAGGTCCAGGCAGAACCAGATCATGGCATGGTTGCTCCCCAACGGGTCCCTTACCTTCAGGCCCCCAAATCTGGTCACTGTCTGCCAGGACCACATCCAGTATCCGCACCTCCCCGGTCGGTTCCCCCACCTGCTGAGTTAGGAAGGCGCCTAAAAGACATCCAACAACCTCTGTTCCCTGGCCACTGAGGATGTCAGCCTCCCAGTCTGTTGCTGGCATGTTTAAGTCCCCCAACACCACCACCCTTCCCCTGCCCAAACTGCAGTGTCTCCCAACATCTGCCACCAGACTCTCCTCCAGCTCCTCCGCCAGCACAGGGGGTCTATACACCACTCCTATTTTTACTCTCTTGCCCCCGTTATCAAGGTAACCCAAATTGCCTCCATAGTTCTCTCCACTCCCCCTATGCCAATGCAGTTTTTGACTATTACTGCTACCCCTCCTCCCCTTCCCTACCCCCTGTCCTTCCTGAACATGGTGTAACCCCTCCAGGTTCAGGTCCCAGTCGTGCCCTGCGGTGGCCCAGGTCTCAGTGAACGCTGCCACATCCACCTCTCCCCTCAGTTAGCATCACCTGGAGCTCAGGCATTTTACTGCCCAAGCTCCTGGCATTTAGCAGGACTACCTTCCACCCTTTCCCTATACTTCCATTTTCCCTGCACGCGTTCCCATGGGGATTTCATTCTCCCCCTGGTCAGCACCTTACCAGCTGCCCTTTTTCCACATTCCTCCAGCTCCCCAGGGGATGGAGACAGAGTCTCTTCTTTACTGGACCCCCTCAACAGCCTTTTCTCCCATCCCTCCCCCCTTCACAAGTTTAAACCCCACCTTTCACCAATGAACCCTTCTATTTTCAACTTAAGAATTTCCCTTGCTTCCAAACTGAGATGGAGCCTACCTCTAGCATATAGCCCCTTATCCTCCGTGGCCTTCCCTCAATCCCCCATCAACCCATACCCTCTGGCCCCACACCACTCCCTGAGCTACTGGTTCATCTCCCTAATCTTCCTTTTGTGTTCCCCACTAGTCCTTGGCACTGGCAGGATTTCCAAGAAGGAAATCGCGAATCCTATGTCCCGACAGACCCTGGCAAGCTCCCTGAACCTTGCCTGTAAGGAAACAGTCCTTTTGGATGCTGGCTTTCCTTTTCCTGCATCCCCATAAGTCAGGAACAGTTGTCGACTCTCTGACCTGTGGGCCTTGGTATGAGTAATATAATAGCTTAAAACTTGTTTGACATCCAGGCTATGTAGCCTGTGTTCTCCTGAACTAGAATGTTCAGTAAAAAAGAGCAGGAAAGTCACTGATTCAGATGGAAGTGAGAAACTACCTTCAGAATGAACTTTCTGTTAGTCCTAATCACCTCATCTCTATGGAAAGACATGTAGTTCAGCTCTGTATGCAGGGCTTGTAGCGCGCTAATTTGCCTGGCTGAAGTGACAGCTACCAGAAAGACAGCTTTCCAGGTCACATATTTTAGATGTGCTGTAGCCATAGACTCAAATAGGAGTTCCATAAGCTTGGCAATGCAGACATTAAGGTCCCATGGTAGCATCGGTTCCCTGTGAGGGGGTGCAGATGGGCCAACCCTTTGGAAAACTTCTTAAATAGGGTTGGATGCCATGGAGACACCTTTGCCAGCTAAAATATAAGCCAATACTGAAGCCAGATGAACCATGAGAGTGGTGGGCTGTAAGCCCAGAAAATGTAGATGGGTGAGGTAGTCCAACAAGCCTGGCAATCCTGCCTGTGTAGACACTACATCATTATCAGAGCACCATACGGAAAGCCTCTTCCATTTGGAAGCATAAGTCTTCTTGGCTGAAGGCTTCCTGGATCCCCTTAGGACATTAAAAACACAGAGGTTTTCAAAAAGCAAGGCCTTGAGCCCGAGAGACTTGAGGTTCAGGTACAGAATACTCCCCTGTGAGGAGGTTAGGAGACTGTGCCTCCAAGGGAGGTGTATGGGTGGAGCTACTGACAGGGACAGCAGCAGTGAGTACTACGGCTGTCTGGCCCAGTCTGGAGCCATCAGGATCACTGAAGCTGGCTGGGACTCAAGCTTGATGAGGACCCTGAGCAGCAATTGTAGGGAAGGAAATGCATACAGTTTCCTCCCTAACAACTCCAGCACCAGGGCATCCAGAGGTACTGTCCCCTTTGCTGGAGGCATGCAGCAGAATCTTGGCAACTAATGGTTGTCGAGAGAGGCAAATAGATCTATCTCTGGTGTGCCCCATTTCCTGAATACCACCTCCAGTACCTGAGACGCTTGGCCAGCTGGTTATGACTGTTCTATGATTTGTAATGTAGAATGTGGTATGTAACCTGTCTCACAGGAGACATCCTGTGACCCTGGGATGACATCTCCACCCCCAGGTTTCAGTTAAAATGACAGGATATGTGTTAAACAGCAGAGCTCTGTAATGTGATTAACTTCCAAGAAGTCAACATTTTATGGCCTTGTTGATGAGCTGCGCTTCTTTGAAGCTAAGAACTAAAAGATCCATTTTATGACGTCTTCAGAGGAAGAACAGTTAATTTCAACTGGTGTTAAAAAGCTATATGGCACCTATGTGAGATATGGCAGAGTTAGTCATAAAAGTCCTGTGATGTCTTTGAAAAGCAGGAAACCACACTAGATCAAAGGAAAGACTCAAGATCAAAGAGTCATATTGGAAAATGAGTTTTTGCTGATGTCACCTTATTTAATATACCTCCTTAGTGATGAGACATCCTGGTTGTATAATTTTTAATATACAAGGAAGAGCTAGGTGACATAGAAGAGGCAGGTTTAGAGACAGTTTAAACTATTCTGTATCTGATCTTTAGACACTTTTCTTGTGGGTTCTTAGAAAACAACATCTACTTTAAGCACTGTTTAGAAGGTAATACATTGGATAGGAAAGTCTAATTGTGTTGTGGTAGGAGTTTATGTTCGTACTTTAACCTTGTTCTTTTAAGTGATTGTATGCTTTGGATATATGGTTCTGTGTTTTCATTTTACTTATCTTTTATTCATTTTCAAGTAAATCTATATTTAAAGAGATTGCCTGGTGTGCCTTTGATATTCTTTCTTTTGCATGTGAAGTACAGATGGTTAAAGTTGACACTGTTCATGAACTTAATAGTAATACCAAACTGGGAAAAGGTAAGAATTTTTCTAAGGTCTTTCATAGAGTTTTTAGGGTTCATTTTGGATGCCTGGTTAGGTGCCCTTAGGCAAAAGATATCTGGCATTCCCCGAAGAGTAGAATTATCTGAGCCTGTACATTTGGGTACTCTAGCATAAGGTTCACAGTTTGAATCCCTCCAGAACTTGAGACCAAAGGTGATTCGGACCCACAGACAGACAGGAGGGTTACCCTGTTCTGTTAACTGTTCACAATACTGCGCTCGGAGGCTGGCACTGTGGGAGCAGAGGGCCTGACCTGCTGAGTGGGTTTGTGACAGTGCCTGTCTGTTTAGGGACCATTCGTGGTGGTGCTGGTTGATTCTGCTGAGTGTGTCTGCTAGGGTGTTGTCCTTTCCTGGCAGGTGAATGGCTACCAGAGATACCTGTAGGGGAGTAGGCCACACTCCACACCTTCACTGCTTCTATGCACAGAGGGATGGACCTTGTCCTGCCCTGCTCGCTGATGTAGTGCATGGTGGTGGTATTGTCTGTTCTGATCTGCACCACTTTGCCTTGTACCAGGAACGTAAAAGCTTGCAGAGCTAGAAGCACTGCCCTGAGCTCCAGCAGGTTTATGTGTTGGAGTGACTCTACAGAGGACCAAGTGCCATGCAGGTGTGCCTCCAGGTGTGCAACACCAACCTAGTAGTGAAGCATCTATTAAGAGGACTATGGAGCGAGACTGTTGCTGGAATGGGACCCAAGTCCTGAAGCTGTCCCTGTCCTGCCACCACTCCAGGGCCTGCAGTAGTGTTTTTGTTACTGGGTGTCAGTCTCTTCTCTGGCACCAGTGTGCCCTGAGGTGTAACTGAATGTCCTCATTTGAAACCTGGAACCTATGACTGTGGCTGCAGCCATATGCCAGAGTAGCCGTAGGAAGTGCCTTGCTGGTCTTGGTGAATTGAGACTGAAAGTCCCAGTAATCTGTAGGATGCTGTCCACCCTTTCCTGAGGGAGGAAGGCTCTTCTCCTTAGGTGTCCAGCTCAGCAACTATAAAATTCAACACCTGAACCAGTTGCAGGACAGACATTTTGGTGTTGTCCAGAAATCCTACAGATTCCAGGAGATCCTGGGTGGACCTTAGAGCATCCCTTACCTGCTGTGGTGATTTTTCCACCACTAGCTAGTCGTCCAGGTAGGGGAATACTGTAATGCCCTGCCTTCTTAGGTACGCCACTACCACTGCCAAGCACTTTGTGAATGCCCTGGGAGCTGAAGTGAGGCCGAATGATGGAGGTATTGGTGGTGGAGTTGAAGAGAGTGCGTGATAGGTTGGCTTCTGACTCAGAGACTGGACTTGTTCTGGGGCTCTGTTTCACTGAAGGCCTCCTCTAAGGTGCGTAATCTTGGTGTCATTCTTGGTAGGAATTTGACTATGGAGGCACAGATATCCTCCGTTGTCCGCTCCTGTTTTTTCAATCTTAGAAATGTCGCCAGGATAAAACCCCTTGTTCCGCCTCTGGACCTTCCCACTTTGATGCATACCTTAGTTACATCAAGGCTTGACTACTGTAATGCTCTCTACCTCGGGTCACGGGAGGATCTCTCCGCAGACTGCAGCTAGTGCAGAACGCAGCTGCTCGATTGCTTACTGGGCAATTGAAGTTTTGTATATTATACCTGTGCTGCGTGATCTGCACTGGCTGCCAGTCAGGTGGAGGATCCTCTTTAAGGTGGGACTTCTCATTCGTAAGACCCTACATGGTCAGGGCCCTGGTTACCTGTTAGACGACCTCATACCTGCTGTCTCGACTTGCCCCTCTGCTCCTCCTGTAGAGGCCCCCTAGCGATTTCCAGGTCTAGGCTAAAACTGGCTGGTGACAGTCCTTTTAGTGTCGCCTCTCCAGCCCTGTGGAATTCTCTCCCCTCTGGGGTTAATGGGCCCCCACTTTGGAGGTTTTCAAGACTCGCCTTAAGGCCCTCCTAGTTACCCAGGCTTTTTCAGATTAATATTAATCTACAAGTACTGATTTGAGTATGAGAATTTGCTATTTGTTTAATGTTTATATGGATTTTATTTTAACAATTTGTGTTTTATCGATATATTTTTGAAATATGTGTTTATATATTTGTGCGGCGCCTACAGCCTCCGGAATTTGGCGTCTTCAATAAATTTTGCCTTGCCAAAACTGGTAATGACCTGAAGGTAGTCTGAACCTTAGGTACTTTCTGTGAGACTCCCTTATGGGAATGTGGAAGCATACATCTTTCAGGTCTAATGATGCCAGCCAGTCTCCTTTCTGAAGCATGGGCAGGATCATAGCCAGGGTTACCATCCTGAAATGAAAATTACATCCCTACCATAATTCCTGATCTTTCTGTGCATCTTCACCATTCATCACTGATGGGTTCTGGCCAGAGGAGCAGGACCCCATGGGAGCCTTTTTTTGTAAAAGGGGAAGGAGTCTGAGCCATGGGCGGCGTCGCCCTTGAGGCCAACGCACTGCATGGCGCTCGAGATAGGAAAAGGAAAGGATATAAACAGAAGAAGAAATAAAGCCGGTTTAAGAGGACAGAACGGGTAACACCTAGGGGTCTGGGATGGGGGCCCCAAACCTCTGAGCAAGCAAGGGAGGGAGAGTAAGAGGATAGGAACGAAGGAAGAGATGAAAAGGAGACACTGTGCCACCCTTGCAGAGGTTTGGAGGACTCTCTGGGGCTCTGGAGAAAGGTACTGCTGTCTTCAGCCACATTTAAGCTTTTCCACATCTCCACCGAAGTGGAGCTGGATACAATGTCCCAGGTTTCATAAAAAAAATACAGGGAAGGCGAAAGGCTAACTGGGCAACTGCCCAGAAGACAGAATAAGTTAGGGTACCAGACTTGAAGGAGCCCTCTCTGCCAGCCCAAAAGAGGTGAACGGGGGGGCCAGCGTCTCACACTCCTGTCTTTAACAACCTCCTAGGGTGGGAACAGGACCCACACCATTGCAGGGTCCCCCTGAAGCGGGAATCCTCCCACAGAGGATCTATAGATGGAGCATCCCCCTGAGACAGAAGGGGAAAGGATGTCAGAAGGGAAACACAGAAACATAGAATTTGACGGCAGATAAGGACTGCTTGGCCCACCTAGTCTGTCCATTTTCCTACCTGATGGATAAGCTGCAGATTCTAGTTAATCAACAGCTTACTTCCTCCTACCCCCCCCACTAGAATTGCCTTATGCCTGTCCCAAGCATTCTTGAATTCTCCCACTGTTCCTGTCTCCACAACCTCCTCAGGAAAAAAACCCTTAAGACAGTCTCACAATCCAGAGGGGGACCCTGCATAGGAAAAAGTTAGCTGTAAACCAGCGGGGGAGATGAGGGAGCTACAGCTCCTGAAAGGAAGGATTTTAGGGGTCACCAGGGCCCTCATAACTGCTATAGACCTGAGGAGGATCCCAAGGGTCAAGAAACCTGAGCTGGCGAATCGAGCCCAAGAAAGGTCTCGATCCAGCCGGAGGAGGGGTCCTCATCAGGAATGCAAGAAAGAGCCCTGGTGGCCACTCACAGGAAGGGACAAGCACCCCTGCTTGCCCTCCCCCAACAGTGAACCTCTGTCACTTCACCAGAAGGAGCAGAGAGTTCAGAGGTACAAGCAGGACCAAGCCCCCAATTGGCCTTAATTAGGGAAAAACAAGCAGGGAGGAGGCACTGCCCAGAGTCTGAGGCCCAAGAGGAGAAGGAGGACAGGAAGCAGTGATGAAAGAAGATGCAGAGAAAGATCAAGAATTATGGTAGGTACGTAATTTTCAAATCTTATCTGTGTCAATTTTCACTATTCATCACTGGTGGGTGTTTACCAAGCTCCCCGAAGGGGACCTGGTACCTCCCTGAGGGAAGAATGTCCCTTAGCCTCCTGTGGAGGGGGGAAGGAGACAGAAGGGGGAGATCATAACAGGCCTAGTTATGCCTGGGACCGGTCAGGGTGAGGCGGGGTCTACCTCTGACTGGGAAAAGGAAGTTCCCGCCTCACCCTGCGGGGAAAAAAGTTGGCTTCCCTGGAAGGCGGAAGCAAACACCCTTCACCTGGCCACGGGTGATAACCGGTAGAGACGAGGCCATGACATCCGCCTTACGCAGATCGCTGTCCCCACTAGCCTGGACGCCACCTCACTGGCGTTGTACGATGCCCTTGCTTGGTGCCTCGCAAGCTCCAGGCCACATATGGAGAGGTTAATGGCTTGTCTGGTTGCTTCCGTATAAGGCATGGATGCTAGGATTTATCCTAGCAAAGACCATAAGTGCCTGCTGTAGGCAGCATGATGGGCCTGATGCGCTGCAATGGAGAGAGAGAGAGAGAGAGAGAGACGTGCTGAGAAAAACACTCTCCTTCCCAGGAGTCAAACTCCGCAGAGTCTGCATCCAGGGGGCCGTCACATCTTGGGCTTCTATGCGTGGGGGAGTGTCCAGGAGTGTCGCACCCGAAGAGGGGTGAGGTAGGTCTCCCAGAGATCCTTGGGGTGTGCAATACCTGTGCTAGCAGTCCATTGAGGCTGGGGAAGGGAGTGATGAATGCTGCCAAGCACAATATGATGCCTCCCGAAGGGGAGGCCAGGCGGGAGCCACCAGGTTGCCTCACACTGTACTTGCCTGTGCGCGGCGCCCACTCAGGATTGCATCTTGCCAATCTTATGTGGAGCTTGTTGACCAACCCCAAAAGGAAACACTGATAGGTGGTCTAGTCAGCGTCCGAGGATAGGTGGACAGAAGAATCCTCTTCCTCATATGAGGAAGATGAGGAAACCGATGAGTTTGGGGAGTCAGAGTCTGGCTGACCCAGGGGAGGGTGGCAAAACATCTGCTCATCCATGGATTTAACGTAGGCTGGGAAAAAGGCAGTCGTGACTCTAAACTGCTCCCAGGTTAGAGGCTCCGAAGGACCAGAGTGGCCCGAGAGAAGAGGAGGGGTTGGTAGAGGTAAAGGGCCCAAATGCCTCTGAGGGAGAGAATGACCCTTGTCAGGGCCAAGGGAATGAATAGGCGAATCAAGACCCTGGAAGGATCCATCAGTCCAGGCAGTCACCAGCTGTTCGACAATTCTGAAATGGTCAGGACTGCCCTGAAGGGGACCCCCCCCCGTGAGGCGACAGCGTGGGTCCAGAAGGGCGGCCCCTAGCCTAAAGAGACGAGCTCCCAACCCCTGAGGAGACTTCAGGGGAGAAGACAGGGCTGGCACTGCTGCTCCTACCTGAGCCCCTGTAGGCTACCAGGGAAGGATGCTGCTCCTGACGCTGTCCCCTCAACCCCTCATACTCAGAGGGGAACCTCTTCCACAGGACCAACCGAGGAAGCTCAACCTCACCCGCCAACCCTCGAGAGGCAGCAGATGAGGGAACATTCGCCCCTGTCCCAGACACCCTAGCAGGTCCAGAAGTAGACCAAGCCTAGACATCCAAAACGGGGTTCACCTCCTCAAAGTCAAGAGTCGGCACCATCCCTGGAAGATCCACTGCGCCACAAGCGGCTCAGACACCAGTAGAAACCACTGGTTCCAAAGGAGGGGGTATGGACACCGGCGTTGGGGGTATTGGAGTCCGAGGACTCAAGAGTCCGAAGCTAGTCCGATCTGCCTCCGAATCATCGCATCCCCCGAGAAGGCACGGATCCAGAAAACCTCGTGACTTCTCCAGCACTGCAAGCCGGCTCAGCCACGCATGGCACTGGCGATCCAAGACAGCGCACGAATATCGCCGAGGACACCGCCGGACTGCTGGCAGGCCACGATGCCATGGGAGCTTTCACCCACAAAGGTGATTAGCAAACGGTGCCTCCAACCCACCCCCGGAGGAATCTCAGGCCAGGCTTCTGGCACCGCAAAAGGGGCCTCAGCCATGGTGAGGCTAGAAAGGGCGGAAGCCCCCTCCTCCGTGGCCTGTATAGAACTGGGAGAGGACCTGGAGGAAGGGTCAAGGGACCTACATCTGACGTCCCTAGTGCGCACCTGTCCTCCGAAAGTTGGCAGCGTGCGTCCAACTTTAAACACGCGGTGTTCCAGAACTCTGCGATCCATGGAAAAACGGACGTTGCAACAGTCCATACTGTGGTTAGGGCCCAGACAGGTCAGGCAATGATCTTGCCGGTCCAGGACGGAATAAAGCCGGCCACGGGGACACCACTGCATCAGGGGCCGGCCCGCCTTCGAAATGTTCTTTTTCTTGTCCCCTAGATGAAAAAATTAACAGCAAAACCAGTCTCGGCACTGAAGAAATAAAAGGAAAAGTCTTACCAGAGTTGATGGCGCAGAGAACAGATGGCTTTAGCAGAACTAGGATGGTCAAAACTGGATCGAACGGACTAGGCTCAATGATGGAGATAAAAACGCTCCACACACGAGGTTGTGCTTGCTCAATGGCGGGAGAAGCAGAATTGGGATGGAGGAGGAGTCGACATCTTTCTGGCCAACCTGCAAGCGCCACGCAGTGTATCGGCCTTCGAGGGCGGCACTACCCATGGCTCACACTCCTCCTTTTGCAAAAATAAAAAATGCTCCCGCAGGGTCCTGCTCCTCTAGCCAGAACCTACCAGTGATGAATGGTGAAGACGGACACAGAAAAGATCTTTGGCTTTGCCAAATGCTTGTTCAGAACTCTCAGATCTAAAATGGGTAATCACTCCCCATTTTTCTTTAAGATCAGGAAGTACCTCGAGTGGAACCCTTTCCATCTTCGTAGAAAGAGAACTGGTTCTACTGCTCTCGATTGCAGAAGGCCGGCCACTTCTGCCTCCAGAAATTTCCTTTCTGAAATGGAAGCTGGCCTGAAAACCCTTAATCTGGGGAAGGATTTGAAACTGAGTGCCAGGCCCCGACACAACTTCCAGGACCCACTTGTCTGTAGTGATGTTTTTCCAAGCCTGGAAGTAGCGAGCCAGCCTGCCCCCTACTGGAAGTGGGGAGGCAACCACATCAAGGATTCTGCTTCAGTTGGGGTTGAGCCTGGTTGGCTTGATTCCCCTTCTGGAGCCCCTTCTGCCCCTGCCTATAAAATAGCCAGTCTGCTAAGGGTACTGTGGGGCAGCCTGGGCCTGGAAGAAATGTCTGCCACATGCTGACCTGCCTCTACCTCCTCTTCCCTGTGGCCTGTAGGAGAATTGCAGCTTCTCTTTAGCTGCATTGCTTTTATAGGTGGCTTTGTATTCATCCACCTTCTTCATATAAGCCTCTGTTTTAGCCCCGAGGTGAGTTGTTCTCACAAAGGAAATCCATGACTTCGGCCTGTGTATCCTGGAATAGATTTGTGGCTCTCAGCCAAGCAAATCTCCTCAAGGCTACAGTAAGTGCCGTCCACCTGACAGCAGTGTCACTGGCCTCTACTACCATGTATAACTGATACTCAATGGCTTCTAGCCCACACTTGGCAGTTTCAGTCAGGTCAGCTGCCAATCCTGCAGGAACTTTGTCTACCATGGCCATTACAGATTTCCATAAGGTTTTTTGATATTGGGCCGCACAGGCTGTGTAGCTGACCTGTCTGATGGCAAAATATGCTGCCAGGTAGCCCTTTTTAGCCATTCTATTTATCTTCCAAGAGTCCTTTTCAGGAGGGTGAGATGCCAGGGGCACTGTGGCCCTGTCACAGACTGCAGCTTGCACCACACCACCCCATGGTCAGGGTGAGAAAATAAAAACTCAGCCCTGACCTATCAAGTAGATACTTTTTGTCAGTTTTCTTGTCTATGGGGGAACTGAATTAGAAGTCTCTAAAACTTTCAACCCGTTTCTTTACAGACTTGTTGATTGGCAATAACAGCCTTTTGGTGGGCGCCAGGCCCATCATATCCAAGAATTCTGCCTCCTCCTCCTTTTCTTCTACCGTTTCACTGGTAGTCAGATCCAGTGCCTCTACTATCTGCTTAACAAATGTATAGTGTGAGGAATAATCCTCAGGCAACCTGGGAGGGGATTCAAATTCTTGGTCAGGGGACACCTCTGGCTCAATAGGTTCCCCTCTGTCCTCTTCATCATCATATTCCTTGTAGACCAGTTCCTGGACAGAAGAACTGGTCCTGGAACCGATGTGGGTATCAGTTGTGGAACCGCAGACAGAACCACTGTACTTACCGGTACAGACTGAACTGGAACCAGTAACAGCCCTTGATTAGCCACGGTTTGCAAAGCCTGGAGGACTTGCAAGGCTTGTGCAACCACCTCAGCTGTAAGCATAGCCGATTTTGGCACAGAAGACTCCTTTGCTTTTTCAGCTGGACGTTCTGTATGTTTTAGTTTGTTTCTTTTTTGACGGAACTGGTTCACCAGCTGAATTACCAGTTTGTTTAATTCTAGATGACTCTCCTTTATGAGAAGCAGTTCGGTTTCATTTGGTTCATCTTTCTTAGTAGATGGATGGCTGGGATGGTCAGAACCCTGATCCCCCAGAACCGCTGAAGAAGCCATCTTTTTCTTAAACCTTTCCAAACTTTTTTAAACTGTTTTTGGTGGAAAAGTCCTACAAATATCACAATCAGATCACCTAAGCAGAACACAAACAAATCGTGTTTATCAGCCTTGGCGAATACCTCTCCATACTGTACAATTTTTAAAACCAGTGGGGCCAGTTTTCTTCTTTGACCTCTCTGACATATTTAAACAACCCACAAAAAATGTTTTTTTTAACACGGATCCTGAATCGCAAGTTAGGTAAAAAAAAATACACAAACACAGGTTCCTGTAAACTGCTGAGGGTAAAAGATGGTTGGTTACCAAACGGGTAAAGAAAACTGCAATTTAAACAGAAACCCTCAGAAAATAACGGGACGGATCAGGGTTAAACTATCTAAGTAAATATGAAAGTAAAAAGTTCAACTAAGATAAACGCCGGTTCCTCAACAGTTTCTTACAACTGAAGAGGAACCGTGAAACTGAGGTAAAATAAAAACATACAGAAGATACAGAAGTGCTGCCTAGCTTGAGGACACAGCAGTTATGCAAGAACTTACCGTAAATGAAAATTACATACCTACTGTAATTCTTGATCTTCTCTTGTATCTTCACCATTCATTACTGCTGGGTGCAAGCTGAAGCGCTGACGCACTGCCACAGCCGGCGTGCACGAGTATGCAAGGCGGCTGTTAGGTGTCAGATTCTCCTCCATCCCAGTTCTGTAAGCTGGAGAGGTAAATAAAGGAATTAGGAGAAAAAGAGTGAGGCAAGAGAGCCGAGGGATAGACAAAGGAATGGAAAGAAACTGAAAAAGGAATAAGCCAATAGAGGACAGGAAAGAGGAGAACCCTAACCTAAGGGACCGCAGGACCTAACCCCTAGGGCGGCTCTGAGGGAGGGACAGGTAAGGGAGAAGAAGAAAGAAGGAAGAGTAATAAGAGAAGGGGATATTGGGAGGAGGGAAAATTCTGTCACGAGCTGTGAGTTAAATTGGCTTTAAGGCTCAGCAGCTCGGAACTTAAAAGCAAAGGAGCAAGGGATCCCTTCAAACAAAACACGACTAGATGGTTCGACCGAACCTTCTGCACAGCTTGATACAAGAGAGGCAGATTTCCCTATACATCCTGCTATCCTATTACCCATCACTCAAGCTGAGAGCTCACAGATTGCCAAGGCAAATAATCTGTTCCAGGAGGAAGAACCCCCAACTAGGTAAAGAAAAAAAGACCCCACTAGCAAATCGACATGTGTTAGTATGGGGAGGGGGGGAAGCCCTAAAAGAGGGCAACGTCTTGGTAAGGTGGACAGAGACAGAGAAGGAAACTCATTCAGACTCCCTTGGGGAGGCAGGGGCCAAGAGAAACCAGACCGCCAGTTCAAGAAGGCAATTTTCAAATCAGGCTAGAACAGATGTTAACTAGCCCCGAACTGGCATAAACAAGATTCAGAGACACCAGCGAGGTCCGAGAACCGAAGGAAGAGGACTGTCCAAGGAACTAGTCATGTTGGCTGGTGACTGAACTAACTTGGCCTGAAGCAACGGTGCCCGAAGGAACACCTTCAAGGAAAATCAGAAAGAGTTCCCTCAGGAGGAAAGACTAAGCTCCACTCGCTCCCCTCCCTCTCAAATCTTTTGCTGCTCTTCTGAGAGAAGACTGGAAGGTCCCGAGAACTAGGGGATTTAGGCCCCAGTGGCCACGAGAGGGGAAGGGGGGGGGGCGAGCAGGGCGGGATGCCCAAGAAATGAGACCCATGAGGGGAAGGTGGGCAGGATTCAGTAATGAATGGTGAAGATACAAGAGAAGATCACGAATTACGGTAGGTATGTAATTTTCATATCTTCCCTTGTCAGTCTTCACCATTCATTACTGCTGAGTGAGTACCAAGCCCCCCGAAGGGGGTCTAGCACAACCCTGAGGGAACAGGACCCTCAGCTTCCTGCTGGTAGGAAACAGAAAGAAGAGACCCTGGCCGTACTAGACTGGAAGCCTAAGGCCGAGGAGAGCTAGGAGGTGTCCCCTGAAGACGAGGGGACAGAGGAAGCCCCTGCAGAAGCCTTCTAGCCCTGGTGAAAAAAAGGTGGGTCCCTCGGAAGGCAGAGCAAATTACCCTACGCTGTTGCCAGGGGTGACAACCTCGACAGACAAAGCCACGCCTTCCACCTAATGCAGATCACTGTCCCCACAAGCCTGGAAGCCACCTCCTTGGCATCATAAGATGCCCTTGCCTGGTGCCTTGGCAGTTCGAGGCCTATGGCGGAGAGGGTAATGGCTTGTCGAGATTGCTCCGAATCAGGCATCGATGCTAGAACCTGAGCCAGCACTGACCATAAGTGCCAGTTATAGGCAGCATGGTGTGCCTGATGTGATGCAATGCACAACATCGCACGAGAAGTAGAGTAAACTCTTCGCCCCCACCGGTCGAATTGTAGGGAATCTGAGTTCGGTGGTCAATCATGTGCCAGGCGCCGACGCCCCAAAGGGGTCTCTAGGAATACGGAGCCAGAGGGAGGGTTAGGGAGAGAACCTAGACACTCCAATGGAGCACAATACCTCCTCCTGCAGTCTGCC
This sequence comes from Neoceratodus forsteri, assembly GCA_016271365.2. Lineage (NCBI taxonomy): Eukaryota > Metazoa > Chordata > Ceratodontiformes > Ceratodontidae > Neoceratodus > Neoceratodus forsteri. Next base: position 42,007,451 of record CM028136.1, read on the forward strand.
GGGGTTGGGAAAGGGTCAGCTGGAGACTGCCAGGTGCGGACAGACGCTTCCTGGAAGGGAATAGGCCAGGATGGCACCACTAGATGTTGGGCACTGAATTTGCAGAGAAATTCGCTCGTCTCTCGCTCGGTATTGTCCCGTCTGATAAAAGAAACACGGAGATCCTGAACCATCCTCGAGAGGAAGCGCTGCTGCTCAGTGAAATCAGCATTGGAACAGAGGTGAATGATAGGTTCCTCTTCCTCCAAGGAGGGAGTTGAGGAGGATGGGGAACTCTAATGTCCAGAAGACTCCTGCGGTGGTGGGGACAGGCAAAAGACCTGTTCATGAATGTACCCAGCATATGACGGGAAGGCTGCCGCACTGCCTCTGAACATCTCCCAGAATAAAGGCCCTGTAGGACCCACGTGGCCTGGGAGAGAGGGGGTGGCTGCAGAGGAATGGGAGAAGGGCACCTGCAAGGAGGTGGCTGTCCTCTGCCAGGGTTCAGGAATCCAGGGAATGGTGCCCGAGCTAGAGGGATCCCTGAGATCAGACCGGGTCGCATGGCGGAACCCTGGGAATGTGAACTCCGAAAGAGCCCAGACAGGGAATCTCCCCTGTGACGCACCTGGGGTTGCTGGAGTCCAGAAGGGCAACCCTCGGCAGTGCCACCAGAAGGGACCCTAGAGCCAGAGAAGGAGAGGTGGGGCTCGGAGCTATGACTCCTCCCTGCACCCCGTGGGGTGGCAGAGGAGTGCCGCTGCCCCTCGCCCTGACCCCTCAGACTCCGAGGATGCCCTCCTCCTCGACCCCAGTGAAGGAGTCCCTTGATCCAGAGGCTTCCCAAGGAAGGCCGCTGCAGCCAGGGCTTCCAATCACCCCGGGAAGGCGCAGCAGCACCAAGGCTGGCAGCTGCCATGGCGCCCCCCCCCCCCAGAGGAGACAACCCTCCTCATCTGGACCCCAGGCCATCCTTGGCCTGGGAATCCTCAGAGGCAGACTGCTCCAGAGATTGGGCCGAAGGCGCGCAATACTTAACACAGTGTCCCACCGAGATCTCTGATTCCGAGGAATCGGGCAGCCAATCTGGGTCCATATCTGAGTAGCCACCCTCCGAGGAGGAGTCGACCAGCAGGACCTCAATACTAGCCACCCCGAGAACACCCTGAGGAACAGCGCTGGCATCTCCAGCAGCACCAGCCGTTCCCACTCCACCGCCCCGGAACTCAACGCAGTCCCATCCACGGCCCAGGTAGGGCCACTGGCGCTGTGCACGGCGCAGGAAACCCAAAATGGCGCAGCTGACGGAGCCACGCAGGTCAATAGAGCCACGAGCAGTGCAGAGAACCAAAACGGTGCCCCGATCACTGGAGCCACGAACAGCACCAGGATCCGAAACGGCGCCGCGAGGCAGTGTCGAGGGTCCACCAGTGCCGGATCCAGCAACCGTGGGCCGCGACACTGGGGAAGCCTGCACCTCAGGAGAGGTGACTGCCGAGGTGGCAGCGACACGACCCCGGGAGGGTACACACCACTCCAACGCCACAAAAGAAGCCTCCTCCTCGGCAAGGCTTGAAGATGAGGAGGCCTCCTCCTCGCCAGACTGTATAGATCTGGGAGAGGACCCAGAGGAAGGGTCTAAAAGACCTGGCCTGGGAGGCCTGAGTGCAACGTTGTCCTCCAAAAGTCAGCGGAGCCCTGCCAACTTTAAATGCGTGGATTTCCAGAACACGGTGATCCATGGAAAAACAGGTGTCACATCTGTCCATATCATGGTTAGGTCCCAGGCACCGGAGGCAATCATGCCGGTCCGTCACGGAAAAATGCCAGCCACAGGAGCACCGACACATGGGGGCACGGCCCGCTTTCAATTTATGCTTGGTTCCCGAACCAGACATGATGCGAAATAAAATAAAATATAACAAAAGATCCTGGCACCGTTAAACAAATGACTGGAACGAACTTACCGGCCAGTAACAGAGTCAGGCTGTAGAACCGGGATGAGGAGTCATCGAAAAAGACTGCGTCGACAAGGTAGGCCTAATGGTGTACTATGAAAAAGCTAACTCGTTCAGCAGGTCCAGCCTTGAAGGCGGGAGAAAGAGAACTGGGATAGAGGAGGAGTCTGTGGCGCCTAACGGCTGCCCCTCTCGATGTGTCGCTCTCGTGGGTGGTGCCTTCGGTGCAGACTCCTCCTCCCAAAAAAAAAAACGCCCGTAGTGGGTGCGCGCTTCCGGCTTACACCCAGCAGTAATGAATGGTGAAGACTGACAAGGGAAGATCAGTAGATCTTCAAGAAAGGTTCCTGCAGTAGGTCTTCACAGAGTAGGACTGTGCCACCTGGCGTCAGGACCGCATGGCAAACTTCTAGCTAGCAATCTACAGTAGGGGACTGCCCCCGGTACACATGACTGATGTCAGCATCACTGTATAAAAGGGGCGGTCCCCACGTCCGCCCTTCAGTTCTCCCGACGAAGACCACGGAATATGAAACAGGAGAAAGGAGTAACAACTCCTGAAGCCCTGAGCTGCTAATAACAAGGCCCTGGGAAAGGAAAAGAGGAAAGATACAGGAGTTGGGGGAAGGTGGGAAGGAAATCTAGACCTATTGCAGGAACCTCTCTCGAAGATCTACTATTACGGTAAGTTCTTATGTAACTGCTATATCTTACTTAGAGAGGGTTCCTGCAGTAGGTCTTCACAGAGCAGGACTGATTATCAAGCAGTCAAAGAAAAAAAGAAGTCGGAGACTAAGTTCCGGGAGGACGAAGCTTCTGCCAACTAGAGGTCTACTTAGGACAGGAGGCCTTGCAGGATGGTGAGGCCGAAATCGTCTCTGCGCCTCAAGGCATTGTCCAGACTGTAATGCTTGGTGAAGGTATGGACAGAAGACCAAGTGGCCACTGCCCATATATCTGCAGTGGATACGTTCCTCAGGAAGGCGGTCAAGGGGCTTCTCGTATTTGTTGTAGATACACAAGATGCAGTTAGCCAACCATTTTGACAAACCCTGTTTCGAAATGGCCTTGGCATTTGGGTGCGAAGGCAACAAACAACTGGTTATCCTTACAGTCCTCTTTGGTCCTAGAGATATAATATCTCAGAATCCTGTGCACAACCAAGGTGTGCAAGAGGTATTCCCCTCGGAATATTCTGGGTAATATACCGGCAGTTCAACATTCTGATTCAAAGTAAATTCTGAAACTACCTTCGGAAGGAAAGAAGGGTTAGTCCGCAGAGCCACCAGGTCTCTGTGGAAAATCAAATAAGGCTTCTTACAAACTAGCACCTGAAGCTCTGAAACTCTATGAGCAGAGGCAATGGCGACTACAAATAGCATTTTCCAAGATAAGTAACGCATGTCACAACTTGCTGCCGGCTCAAACGGGGGCAAAGTAAGTTTTTCTAAAATAAAATTCAAATCCCGGGGGGGGGGGGATCCGGAATCTGCGCCGGAGGCTTAAGGTGGAAGATCCCCTTAAGAAACGTTTTGGAGACCTCCAACTGAGCGATGGTTTTACCCCCACTGGAAGGTGGCTGGCAGAAACTGCAGATAGGTGGACCTTCAACGAGGAATAGATGAGGCCCGAATCAGACAGGTGCAAGAGATACTCGAGGACCTGCGGTGTCGAGCAAGAGAAAGGGTCCAGAACTTTGGCTGCAGCCCAAATAGAAAATCTCTTCTATTTCACAGCATACATGGATCTCGTGGAGGGCTTTCTGGCCTCCACCAGGAGCTGAGCGACTTTGGAAGATAAGCCAAAATATGAGATGGTTATGTCCAAAGGTGCCACGCATGCAGGTGGAGAGACAAGAGGCTCGGATGCATCAGGCTGCCCTGCTCCTGAGACAGAAGGTCATGGGAGAGAGGAAGGGGTACTGGGGGTTCCATCGTCAGCTGCTGAAGCAGAGGAAACCAAATCTGCCAAGGCCACAGAGGGCCAATGAGAATCATGTGGACCCCTCTGCCTGGAGCTTTAGCAGCACCTTCTGTAGAACAGGAAAGGGAGAGAAAGCATATAGAAATCTCCCTGTCCAGGATAGAGACAGCGCGTCTCGCCAGAAAACACCAAGCCCGGGAATGAGCAAGTAAAAGCTGGGTAGTTTTGCCTTGGATGGGTAGGCGAATAGATCTATTTCTGGCTGACCCCACTGAAGGAAGAGATCTTCCCACTACTTCCTGCTTTGGCTCCCACTTGTGAGCCCAATCGACAGTGCAGCTGACACTGTCCGCCAGGACACTGTGGATTCCTGGGACAAGGACTACTATCAATGTCAGGCTGTGCTGGACTGCCCAGTCCCACACCCGCATCACCTCCCTGCAGAGAGGTTACGACCGGGTGCCTTCCTGTTTGTTGATGTACCAGACCATGGCAGTGTTGTCTGTCTGGATCATAAGTGTTTTCGGGAGCAAGAGTGATTGGAAGGCTTCCAGAGCATAGAGCGCTGCCCTCATCTCCAGAATGTTGATATGTAGATGCTCCTCTAAGGGAGACCAAGTTCCTTGTGTCTGGTGGGCTCCCAGGTGGGCTCCCCAACCATGGCCCGAAGCGTCCGTCATGAGGGTCATGGGAGAGGGTGGGGGATGGAAAGGGAACCCCACAGAAATATTGGACAGATCCTGCCACCAGAGGAGATCCCTCTTCAAGCTGCTGGAGACTAGGACCCTGTGATCCATGTTGTCCATGCGCTGATCCCACTGGATCCGGAGGGACCATTGGGTCACCCTCATATGCATTCTGGTCAAGGGGACTGTGGGTATGGCAGCTGCCATAAGACCCAACAGGTGGAGAATAGAGCGTGCTGTGGTCTGATGGGATGAGGACACCAACGCGGCTTGTTAAATCAGGGTTTCCACCCTGCCCGTAGGTAAAAAGGCCCTGCCCTGGACCGTGTCCAGCAACGCTCCAATAAACTGAAGGCGCTGGGAGTGTGGGCGCCGACATTTGGGATAGTTCACGGTAATGCCAAGTCTGGAAAAAAAGGTCCAGGGTGGTGTAAAGAGAATCCTTAAGACTGTCCTGAGATGGAGCTGACAGCAGCCAGTCGAATCCCCTTGCGGCGCAGGGTTGCAGTCACCACCACTAGGCACTTGGTAAAGACCCAAGGTGTCGAAGACAGGCCAAAACGAAGGGCCTTGAAACTGATAATGGGTCTCCTGAAAGGAGAATCTCAGGAAATGGTGGTGGGCCGGGAGGATAGGAATGTGCAGGTAAGCATCCTGCAAGTCCACTGACCACAGCCAATGACTTTGTTGGAGCAGGGGAAGGAGTTCCTGGAGAGTTAGCATGTGAAACCTCTTGTACTCTATGAAGAGATTGAGCAGACTGAGATCTAGAATGGGTCTCAGATTTCCCGTCTTTTTGGGTACTAGGAAGAAGTGGGAGTAATATCCCCTTCCTGTCTGCTCTGGCGGAACCGGCTCTATGGCTGACTTGGGTCAATACAGCTTGAATTTCCTGCTGGATAAAGCCGAGATGGCCTGATAGATAGTGGGACCTTCCCGGTGGATTGCCCGGGGGTTTCTCCAGGAACTCTATGGAGTGTCCTCTTGCGACGAGCTGGAGGGCCTAAGCATCTGCAGTTATCGCCTTCCATCCTTCCAGGTGGAGGGTGAACCTTCCCCCACTGGCTCCTCCAGAAATACGTGAGGAGGTGGAGGGGAGAGATGCTTTGACGCCGCTAGTGGCCTTTTGGGACTTCACCTGAGGAGTCTGGGTACCGGAACCGGTGGTATGACACTTGCGCTTCGTCTGCCCTGGTTCTGCCTATTCCATCTCTTCTGGGGGCGACAAAAATTCTGCTTGGTTCCTGACCTGAGCGGTACATAGAGTGATGTCTTTAGAAATCTCCGCTTCCTGTAGCTCAGTTATTATGTTTCAGGGCCGCCTCCAAAAGGATGGAGCCCTGAAGGGGGTGTTCAGTAAGGTGCTCTGGACGTCTTGCGCCAGTCCCGCAAGACAGAGCCAGGCCAGGCACCTCAGGAAAACTCCAGTAGCAGTGCAATGAGCCACAGAATGTAAGCAGTCGGAAGTGGCCCGTAATGTGTGGCGGCAGGAAGACTTGTTAAGTCTTTCTTTGTCTAGTAGCAGATTCCTGAGGTCTTCAACTGGGATAGCCTGGAGTTCTTTTTCTAGGTCAGACAGAGCAGACTTCTGAAAGGACACCATGTAGGCCACATAATGTAAAGAAAGAATGGCACAGGTTGAAGAAACATAGACCTTGCGGCCATACTGGTCCATTTGTTTGGACTCCTTGTCTGGTGGGGAGGCACTCAGGTGTTTAGGCTGGGCTGATCTATCGTAGGTTGCCTGTAATAATAATAGAGTCAGCTTTAGGTTGAGTAGCCAAATGACAAGCTCCTTCCCAGGGGTGGTAGGTCCTGTCAGCTTTTTCAGAAACTGCAGGGATAGAGGATGGCTGTTGCCATATGGTAGATGTTAAGTCCCCGTGTGGTCCCGTCCATGGAGGAATGGGGAGGGGACCTGCATTGGTGAGGTCCAGATGTTCTGCCAGCCTCTTTCTCTTGGAGTCCATCTCCTGGGCTGCCCAACCACAGGCCTGTTGGATGGACCAGAGAAGTTCCGCAAAGGGTGGATGCTCCAGCACAGACTTTGATGTCTCCTTGGGTTGAGGCACTATAGATGATTGAGGCTCTGCTTGGCCCACCGAGTCGGAGTCAGAGTCCGAATCGGAGGACTCCAGTCTGCTGGGCAAGGGAGTGACATCTGGTACCTCCTCCATGACCCTGGCACCTAAGGAAACCCCCAAATGCCTGTCCAAATCCCTATCTGATGTCCGGTCCATAGGGGATGGACTCCTTGTCCTGTGGGTTGGGGTGGTCGCCATGACCGGTTGGGGCTGGCCCAACTCACCAACACAGGATGGTCTCTTGGGGTTCCGGTGGGGGTGGCGGAAGCTAGTAGCCCAGGTACCTCATGGTGTAAGGGGGGTAGCCAGGTGTCTAGTACCAGTAGTGGTATGGGTTATACCCATAGTACAAAGGACCTTGGCCCAGCGTCTGGTACCCTGTTGTCGGAGCTTGAGGTGGGTAACCCGGCGATGGCCCCCCCCCTCAGTGTCAGGCAGTGGGGGAACTGCGGCGGCGGGCAGCCGGGATAGTTGCCCGTGGGGAGGGGGGGGTTAAGGGAACAGATAACCACAGTCGGCAGGTCTGCTGGGGAGGCAGGCATCTTAGCAGGCTGGCCTGACATAGGACGACTCCTGGACAACAGTGCTCGCTTCCCGAGGGACCGGGGAAAACGAGATGTCAGGCTGGGTCAGTGAGGCCCGGAGGGGGAACCTCTGCTGGACATAAGGGAGCCAGGAAGCTCACTCTGCGCCACATCTGTGACCACACGGGGATCAGACGATACAGCCACCGCAGGGCATCGGGCGAGCCAGCGACAGACTTATCAGCATCAACCTGGCGGGAGTTGGAGGAGCTGATGTCCAACTTACAGGGAGAGGTTGGGCCGAGAGCAACTGGAAGACTGGACGACAAAGGCCAGGCTCCTGACAGCGGGGCCGGAGGAAGACTAATCGGCCAAGCTTGCAACAGGCCCTGAAGAAATGTTCTCTGAAGAGGAGACCCCTGACTGCTCACTGACAAAGGCAGGAGGGGAAGAAGGCGTCCAGTCCGCCCAGGCAGATGTAGACCTATGATGTGGAGTACTCACCAATGTGGAGGCCCCACCTGATGTGGTGCTGTCTGGCGACGATGAGTGGAGGGAGAATGGTCCCACTCCCAGTGCTTTTTCTCCGTGGCTGAAGAGCATTCCCTCAGCTCCTGAATCTCTTTTTCCATCGATGCAAGCATCGAGGGCCTTCTGGCGATGGGAGCGCGTGGCCTGGTTAAAGGATAGGCAAACTTGGCAATCCGCTACCTTGTGTTTGAGGCCAAGGCAGAGAATGCAGCGGGAGTGGTCGTCCCCGTGCGGGATCTGCACGCCGCACGAACACTTTTTCTTCGGTCTACACGAAGACCAGCAACGCAATATGGAAATTCTAATACTTAAAAGATGGCGGTCAACTGAAGCTGTTCAACTGCGAGGTCAGACGATTCAGGTCGACGGCAAGAAAGAACTGGAGGGTGAGCGTGGAGTCCATCCCATTTATACAGTCACGCTGACGTCAGTCATGTGATGCCGTAGGCGGTCCCCCGCTAAAGATTGCTAGCTAGAAGTTTCCCGTACGGTCGTGATGGCAGGGGGTGCAGTCCTACTCTGTGAAGACCTACTGCAGGAACCCTCTCACTTGAAGTAAGATCTAGGGCTGATGAGATGAAAGGATCAGACAGAATGTGCACAATGTTCTAGAACTCTGATGGGCGAGTTGATCCTGGAAAGTAGAAGCAAAATAGTCTGTCTGGGCCAATCTTATGGCCTCGGTGCAGGCACTGCAGAGCTGTCTATACCTGACAATGTCATACAAAGTAGATGCCAAGCAGCATCATTTTTTTTTTCTCATTATGTAAAATTTTTATTGAAGCAGTTGCAAAACTATTTACAAATTTCTATAACTAGGTGCCTTAGCAAGACTTTACAAGGGCCTTTCAGTTGGTTATAGGAGGAAGTATTAACAGAAACAATTACAGTTTAGGCTCTCCTCAAACAGCTATTCAGCCCACTGAAGAGGGCCTAGCCCCCTCTCCCACACACACACACACACACACAGTAACGACCTAAATGCTTTACATGGCAGTTGACTGAACAGAAAAAAATTCTCTGATCTCTACACTAAGAGGGCAAAGATACATATTTATTTATTAAATTTTGGTGACCGGGTAGGCCCACAGAGCCCCGGAGGTCCGTTTTTCATGGGCGACTCGGAATTACATGGTATAATAGAATATACGAGAGTACAATAAATAAGTCATAGCAGTTGATACACCTCATAGCAATAACATTATGTAACAGGTTTCAGATTTAACAACATTTCTATCAGTGACAAAGAACACAAGCAACACAGAAATTGAGTGCAGTTAACAACATCGAGCATTTGTCAAACAGAGAGCCCAGGTAAGGAAAAAGGTGCATTAAATTTGGAGCGCCCAGCTTTTGGTAGGTCGAGGCATGTACTTGGATGGGCGAGAAGAGGAGGTATCAGGTACCATGGCATTGACATGTGCTAGCAGCGTCCATGTGGGCCTTGAGCCTTGTGCGGAAAGTCTTGATTGAGGGGGGCTTCCTGCATCCAAGGTGGAAGTTTGTTCCACAGGGAAGGGGCGGTGTAGGAAAAGGACTTGCCCCCTACCTTGGTCCTCACTCTTGGAACCTCTAGAGTTCGGCCTGAGGTCTGGAGGTTGCGAGGGTTTAGCTTGGCGGCAATGAGTCCAGAGAGACTAGGTGGAGGGGTTGAGCTAATCAGCTTGTATGCTAGGCAGAGCAGAGGGTACTGGAGGACAGCTTCAAGTGAAAGCCAACTGATTAGTGCTAGGGAGTCACAGTGGTGGCTCCTGGAGTGTAACTGTGTGGCGAACGAACCATCTTGTTGTATAAGACCTGTAGTCTACTGATCTCAAGCTTTGCCATACCCTGAACAACCGGGGTGGCACAGGTCAGTGTTGGTAGGAGGACACTAGAGGCAACAGCAATCCTAGCTTCGGGGATCAACTGGTCCTTGAGGCGGTAGAGGTTCCAAGTTTCCCATGTATGATTTTGGTAACCTGTTCAACATGGTTCCTTAGTGTGAACTCTTGGTCCAGAGTGAGGCCTAAGTATTTTAGGCAGGCCAATTCTTCTACATGGCTCCCAGATCTAGAGGTAAGTTGTAGGTGTTGTGTTCCGTCTTGGCTAAGGGATCTTGGTCCACACAGTATGGCCTTGGTTTTGGGGGTATTTAGTACCATTCTGTTCTTTATTAACCAGTTCTCCATTGACAGCAGGTCTTCTTGGAGGAGTGGGCAAAGGCTCGCCAGGTTGTCAGGGGATCAGTAGATGATGGCGTCGTCAGCATCCTGAACAACAGCGCTGCCCCCACAGTGGACATTCAAGTCATCTGTAAACAGGGATAAGAGGAGGGGACCAAGGATGGACCGTTGAGGTACCCTCTCTTTTAGGGCAAGGGGGTCCGATATCTCGTTCTTCCACTTAACCCTCTGAGTACGACCAGTTAAATAGCTTTCAAACCACTTGAGAGCATGGGGGTCGAGGCCTATGTTACACAGCTGATCATCCTATGGGATGAAATATTTTATCAGCATTCCAAATCCAGTGCTGTCACCTGGAACTGAACTGTTCAAACCTATCATGGAGCTCTGCCGTCAACTTCTCCATCCTGTAAATTTCTTGTACAAACAGCACGCCATGTAGATACTGTTGGAGTCTCTGACTGCATCCACAGATGGGCAATAGCCTTTTTAGCTGCCAATACATATGTCCACAGTGACTGAGGTGTTAAGCATCACAAGCTCTGAGGTTGCCAATCAGCTTAGCTAACACCCAGGGGAGGAGGCAGGAGTCTTCAACCCTATATCCCCTAAGACAGGCATGTACATCCTAGGTACACTTGACTTTAGAGTGGAAAGTCTATACTGGTAAGGTCATCCACCAGGGACTCGAGGTTCAGGGACCTGAAGGATCGGTGGAAGAAAACCTGGGTGGCTTTGGGACTGTGGATTCTGTGCACACAGTACACCATATGATGATGATTCCTAAAGTGTCCGGGAGTGTACCAGCTTTTAAGATTTATTGGTGACGGGAGGAAAGAACCCAGTCAATAAGTGGGTGGTTGGCTGAGATTAGGTTGAATCAGGTGGGCTTGGTAATATGTTGAGACGTGGAGGACAAGAATTTACTGAATGACATTTTTGGAGCACGGGCAAGACTAGTTTGTATTAACGGTTACATCACCAGGACTAACACTTCGCCAGAAGAGAAAAATGGAAATTACATACCTACCGTAATTCTTGATCTTCTTGGATGAAGTCTCCACCACTCATTCACACTAATGGGAGTACACCGGAGGTGCTAGGACTCAGCGGGAGTCCAACTTTTTCAGGAGGGCTGGCATTGAGATGGAGCCGTGAGGAAGTGGCACCACGAGCCAGGCTCGTGCGGTATATATCATCTCGGCGTCAACCCTCCAACTGCCTCAGTACCCTCCTCCCCCACCCGAGGAGGTGCAGTGTAACCAACCTAGAGAGGACTAACCTAAAAATCTGACATAAGATAATCCGAATGACCTGTGTAAGAAGAGTCAAAAACAAAGTCTTCATTGTCCAAAAATTGAGGGAGTGAAGAACAGAAACAGAGAAGTGAACTTGGGGGATGGTGAGTGAGTATGTGAATGAGTGGTGCAGACTTGGTCCAAGAAGATCAAGAATTACGGTAGGTACATAATTTCCATATCTTCCTGGACATAAAGCCTCCACCACTCATTCACACTAATGGGAGAGTACCGAGCTAAATAATCCCCCCCGAGACGGGTGGCAGGAGAGAAAGAGAAGCTCACTTTTTTAGGGCAGAAGTCCGTTAAGAACTGTCCTGCCAAATGACTGATGTTGTCTGGCATGGACATCCAAGGCATAGTGCTTAACAAAAGTATGCACGGAGCTCCAGGTAGCCGCACTGCAAATGTCTGCAATGGGGACATTACGAATTTCGATCAGAGATGCCACGACTGCTCTGGTAGAGTGAGCGTACACTCTGCCTTCCAGCTTGACCTGTGCCATGGATTAGCAATGGCGAAAGCAAGCCACCAGCCATGCTGAGATGCACCTGATAGCAACAGGTTGACCCAGCTGGGTCATGCTGAAGGAAACAAACGGTTGTTGAGTCTTGCAAATTTCTTTTATTCTATCCAGATTGAACCACAAGGCTCTTTTTATGTCTAGGGAATGAAGGGTACGCTCTCCTTCACTCTGGAAGTTTGCAAAGTAGGCAGGAAGGACTAAAGGTTGATTCAGGTGAAATTCTGAAACCACCTTAGGAAGGAACTTCGGATGAGTCCTAAGAACTACTTTGTCTTCGTGAAATACAGTATATGGAGGATCTGTGACCAGAGCGTGTATTTCTGATACCCTATGAGCAGAAGTGACGGCCACCAGGAAGCCCGTCTTCCAAGTAAGGAATTTCAATTTGCAAGTGGGTAGAGGCTCGAAAGGCTTATGAATGAGCACATGGTTAATGTCCCAGGCTGAAACTGGACATCTAACAGGAGGTCTGGTATGCAGACTACCCTTAAGAAATCTCTTAACCACAGGTAATTGAGCCAAAGACATGGAATTCACTGGCTCGTGATATGCAGAAATTGTACGAAGATGAACTTTGACTGTAGAGTATTGCAGACCTGTGTTTAAGAGGTTTAAGAGATACTCCAGGACTTTACTTGGTGGGCAGGAAAAAGGGTTCCAAGAGGATTCTGCACACCAGATAGGGAAACGCTTCTACTAGGCTGTGTAGGTTTTCCTGGTAGCTGGCTTGCGAGCAGCTAAAAGAATATCTGAAACCCTACGAGAAACATTAAACCTATTCACCTCTATCTCCTCAGGAGCCAAGCGTGGAGGTGAAGAGACCTCAGGATGGGATGGACTACAGGGCTCTGGATCAGAAGGTTCATCTGAAGGGGAAGTGGTTTTGGAGAGGTTTCCAACAGTCTGTTGATTAGGGGTAACCACATCTGACGAGGCCAGAACAGGGCAATGAGAATCATTCTGCCCCCTTTGCCTCCAGTTTGAGCAGTACCTTCTGGAGTAGGGTGAAGAGGAGGAAATGCATATAGAAAGCGTTTTGTCCACTGCAGCCTGAATGCATCCTGGCAAAAAACACCAGGTGCTGGATTTCTGGAGCAGGAGAGAGGCAGTTTTGCGTTGAGTAGGGACGCAAAAAGGTCCAGATCCGGAGTTCCCCACTCTTCGAAGAATGACTGAACGAGGGTTAAGTCGAGCGACCACTCGTGAAGATCTGTCTCCGTTCTGCTGAGACAGTCTGCCAGCTCGTTTTGTACCCCTGGCAGATAAACCACCTGAATCAGAGCCTTGTGCTCCAGGCACCATTCCCACACTCTCACTGCTTCCCTACATAATGGGCAAGAGTGTGCACTGTCCTGTTTGTTGATATAATACATCACTACCTTGTTCGTTTGAAGAAAAATGTTGGACAGAGTATGTCCTTCAAAGCTCGGACTGCATAGAGGATGGGCTCTCATTTCCAGGACGTTTATGGGTGTGGAGATCCTGGCAATGAGCTCCCCAACCCATCAGGGATGCATCCTTGGTAATGGAGATCTGATGATCCAGAGGAGTGAAGGAATATTCTTCCAGAAAGTTGTCCTCCTGAGACCACCATGTGAGTGACCTCTTCAGAGGTTCTGCCACCTTGATGAGAAAAGACTGAGGGTGAGTGGTTGGGGACCACTGAGTACTGAGCATCCACTGAGTGGTTCTCATGTGGAGACGAGCCAAAGGTACAGTGAACACCGAGGATGCCATGAGGCCCAACATCCATTGCATTAAGAGAGCTTGAACCGAGCTGTGTTCTCTGATGAATCGGGCCATCTGTAGGATATCGCTCCTTCTGTCCTCCGGAAGAAATGCTTTAGCTCAGGAAGTGTCCAGAAGGGTTCCCATGAAGAGGTGCTTCTGGAAGGGCGGCAACTGTGACTTTGAGGTTCAGCAGGACTCCCATGGACGTGAGGAAGTCTGAGGCTGTGGCCACGGCCTCCAATCTCTCTTGCCTGGAGGGGCTTGCTAGAAGCTCGTCGTCCAGATATGGGAACACTTGGATTCCGATTTTCCTTAGATGCACTGTGAGAACTGCGCAGCACTTTGTAAAAACTTAAGGCACCATGGATAGCCCAAAGGGCAGGACTCTGAATCAATGGTGCTGACCCAACGCCATGAACCTTAGGTATCTGTGGTGCTTTGGGTGTATGAGAATGTGCTGGTAGGCGTCCTGCATGTCCAGGGAGGCTAGCCAATCGTGTTGATGAATCAAAGGTAGCAGGGTACCGAGTGATATCATCTTGAACCTTTCCTTGTGAAGGAATTTGTTTAACTTTCCGAGATACAGAATAGGGCACATGCCACCAGCTTTCTTTGGAACCAGAAAGTAATGGGAGTAGAAAGTACAGGTTACTCACCTGTCACAGTAGTTCTACTAGTGGTATATGTTGTTCATCCACACTCACTGGCATGTCCCCTTCCACTTTAAGTTGGGCCGGAAGTCTTCAAGCTGGCTCCTCCCACCCACCTGAGTGGTATATACCTCGGCTCCACCCCATGACGCCAGATCTTAGCCCGCTGGAAGCCAGATGTTGCCGCAGCAGGGGAGGTCGGGTGGGTCCATGTGGATGAACAACATATACCACTACTAGAACTACTGTTACAGGTGAGTAACCTGTTCTTCTAGGAGCGTGGATATGTTGTTCATCCACACTCACTGGCAGACTCCTAGCAGTTCTCCGGGAGGAGGGAGGCAAGACACCCCTACTTAGGGAACAAAGATTGGAGAACTGCATGCCCCAAAACCAGCATCCCAGCGTGACTCAAGATCGATGTGGTAATGGGTGATGAAGGTGTTTGCTGACTTCCAGGTAGCAGCCTGGCAGATTTCCTGGATAGGGATGTCCCTGGAAGCAGCCACTGATGCAGCAGCATGGGGGATAGAATGAGCTCTTATCCCTCTGGGAGGCTCCTTGCCCGCCAACTCATAGCACAGACCTATGCATGATGTAATCCACATTGCAATGGTCCGTCTTGCTGCTCTGCCAGAAGTGGCTTCAGCGCAGGTGACAAACAGCTGGCGAACCTCTCCCCGGATTTCCACCACCCTCTCCTTACAGTAGGAGAGAGCATGTCTCAGGTCCAAAGTATGGAGCCTGTACTCAGCCTCCGAGGTGTAATTAGGGTGGTATACCGGCAGAGTTAACACCTGGTTAAGGTGAAACTCTTGACATCACCTTCGGAAGGAATTTCGGGTTGGGGCACAGGACAACCTTGTCCCTGTGGAACACCAGATAAGGGGAGTCCACTGAAAGCGCCTGGAGCTCCCCTGTCCTTCTGGCAAACATGATAGCCACTAGGAAGGCCATCTTCTACAAGTGTGACAAGGCATACTTGTGCATTGGTTCGAATGGCTTGCCCATGAACTTTGCCAGTACCAGCAGGAGATCCCACGGAGGTGGAGGTTAATCCATCGGAGGGGATATGTGATACAGGCCTTTGAAAAAGCCTCCGACCACTGTCTCCTGCACAGTCGGCTGATCAGCCTGTGTCCGGTAAGGAGAGATGGCTGCCAGGTGCACCCCAACGGTTGATGACCATAGACCCCCTTTGGAGAGAGACCAAAGGTAGTCAAGAATGTTAGCCACTGGACAGGACAAAGGGTCCAGGCCCTTGCTCCGACATCAAATGGAAAACCTTTTCCATTTGAAAGCATAACATTTCCTGGTCGATTCCTTTCTGTATGCCTCCACCACGTTGCAGACATCTTCGGAAAGACCCAAAGCCTGGAACTCTAGCCACTCAGGTACCAGGCTGTGAGGTGCAGGAATTGAAGGTCCAGATGGAATACCTTCCCCTGATTGAGAGAGATCAGGTCCGAGCGTGTGCAAAGCTGTTCCGGGGGCCTGCAGCTGAGGCTGAGGAGATCTGGATACCAGAACTGGCGCGGCCAGTCTAGGGCTGCCAGGATCACCTTCGCCTTGTCCCTCCTCACCCTGAGGAGCACCTTGTGGATCAAGGAAAATGGAGGGAAGGCGTAGAGGAGGCCTGGGGTCCACGGCCTCCAGAAGGCATCCCCCTGCAGCGAGCCATGCTGAGGGTAGGCGGGCATGAAACATCCTCAGCTTGGTGTTTTCCATGGAGACAAACAGGTCCATCATTGGTTTGCCCCAATGGGAGAACAGGATGTAAGCTACCTCTGGATGGAGAGACCACTTGTGGGATGTCTGGCCTAAGCGGCTGAGAGCATCCGCCAGATGGTTTGAGGCTCCTGCCACATGGAAGCTAGGAGATCTGCCTCCATTCGGCTGACGAGGGTCCAGATGTGGATCGCCTCCTTTCACAGCAGATGGGAGTACGTGGTGCCCTGTTTGTTGAGATAGTACATGGTCGTGGTATTGTCCCTCTGGACTTGAACCACTTGACCCCAGAGCTGAGGAGCGAAAGCTGACAGTGCCAGCCTGACTGCTCTGAGTTCCAACAGGTTGATGCGGCATCGGGACTCCTCGGGGGTCCAGAGCCTGTGGGCCCTTTTGTCCCCAATGTGGGCTCCCCAGCCCATGAGAGAGGTATCGGTCGTGAGGACCACAGTCAGCTCGGGGCAGACAAATGGGATCCCTTCCTGCAACCGGTCTGGGGTGGTCCACCATTGGAGAGTGTCCCACATCTTCTGGTCACAGTGATCAGCTGTTCAAAATGGCCGTGACGCTGAGTCCATTGGGCAACCAGCTCCCACTGGAGTGGGCGCATGCGCAATCAGGCCCAATGAATCACTGCGGTGCACACCGCCAGAAGGCGCAGAAGAACCCAGAAGGCGCAGGAAGTCCCGGGCAGGGCGCAATTACCCAACCAGAAATGATTGGGCAAAGGAGGAAGAACCTCTGCCCTATCCGCCGGGAGCCAAGCTCTGGCTTGACAAAAGTCTAGCTCTGCCCCAATGAAGCCCATCACCTGAGAAGGCATGAGTTCCCACTTGGCCTCGTTGATCAGGAGGCCGAGTTGGGTGCAGATCTGGAGGGCCAGATCCCTGGACCTCTCCACCTCCTGTTGGGAAGAACCTGCTGGGAGCCAATCGTCGAGGTAAGGATAAATCCTGACCCCCGATGCCTGAGATGGGCTGCCACCACTACAATGCATTTGGTGAAGATCCATGGGGCCGATGACAGGCTGAATGGCATGGCTCGGAACTCGTACAGGGTCCCTTCGACCCTGAAGTGGAGGAACTGCTGAAGGGACAGATGGATTGGGATGTGAAAGAATACGTCCTGCAGATCCAGTGAACAGAACCACATGTTTCACTCCAAGGATGGTATGATCCGGGACAGAGTGACCATCCGAAAGGTGTGTGACCTGAGATATTGATTCAGGTCATGCAGATCTACAATGGGGTGCCAGCCCCCCCGTCCGCTTGGGC
This sequence comes from Neoceratodus forsteri, assembly GCA_016271365.2. Classification (NCBI taxonomy): domain Eukaryota; kingdom Metazoa; phylum Chordata; order Ceratodontiformes; family Ceratodontidae; genus Neoceratodus; species Neoceratodus forsteri. The sequence goes on from CM028136.1 coordinate 42,024,511, forward strand.
ACCAGGAAGCACCTGGAGACAAAGCTTGGGTCTGCTGGTGGATCCGCCACTGGAGCTACTGCTTCTTTGAGGAGGAGTTGAGCGATGTTGTCTCGAAGAGACGACTGGGTCTGAGCGGATACTCTTTCCTCCCGAGGGGTGCGGGCTCGGCTTAGGGGGTACTGCTCGAATTCCAGAGGCAGTCCCCAACCGACCACTTCGAAAAACCACCTGTACTAAGTGACAATGGACCAGGCAGAAAGGAAGTGGTGGAGCCAGCCCCCCACGGGAGGACCCAGAGCTGAGGTTACGAGAGAGGGGATGACAGCCCCCGCCCCATCACTGAGCAGGCTTGGAGGAACAAGTCCGGGCTTGGGCTGGGGGCGCCAAGCCTGAGCCTGCTGCTGTTGCTGGTGCTGTTGTCCGCCTTGAAAGTAGGACTGCTGAGCCGCAGGGGAAGAATGCCGAAAGGGCTTCTTTTTTTTTTATTTCTGCTGGTTCTTGCCCAAAGAACCCTTGGCAGAAATGGCGTCCAAAGTGGCACTGGACTGCTCAATTCGATGAAGGTGACCAGCCACTCCTGGGCCGAACAAGTCGGTCCTGCGGAATGGCACATCAGCTAGTTTATGCTGGGCATCTGCCGGAAAGGAGGAAAGCCTCAGCCAAGCCCTGCGATGAGAGGCAACTACGGCGGCCATCGAGTGGGCATAAGAATCCCCAATGTCCAGGGCCGTCTGAAGCTGCTTTTTGGCAACAGCTCGGCCCTGGACCTGCTTGACTGTGGTCTGCATGTCCGCGGGGAGATGTGGGAGGACATCCAGTGACCCTAAAAGGGCGTAAGAGAAGTGTGCCATGACGACGGCTGAACTTGCCTGATGAAGGCCCAAGGAGGAAGCCGCATAGAACTTCCTGGCTGAATGGTCCAAAAGCTTGGACTCTATCAGGAGGTGGTTCAGTGTCGGCAGAACTGCCAGTACGCCTGAACATAGAGGCGGTCACCAGACTCTCGGCCAAAGGGTGCGCTGTGAACCCCACAAGGGACCCCATGGGCACCGCATACTTGCGGGCCATGCAGGCAGACAGAGCTGGACAAGAGGCAGGATGCTGCCAAAGTTCTAGGGCCGGGCCAACGATAGCTTCGGACACAGGAAAGGCCTCCATTGGGGTATCCCCTCTCTTAAGGATGTCTGTAAGAGGGTACTCCACCTTTTTCTGGATGGGCTCCAGGAGCATCCCTGTAGATTCAGAGATGAGGCGAAGAATCCCTTGGAAAGACGAGGGACCTTCCTCCTTCCCTAAGCCAATGGCTGAGTCATCATCCCCTGTGATGTCCAAATCCGAGGAATCTGGGTATAATGGATTATTTGAAGGAATCATGCAACTGTTTCAGACGCTGATGACCCCTAAGCTCCGGATGCCACTCTCAAATCCTACGCCTAAGTATCTCATCCACCCCACATTCCTAACAACAGAAACCTAGGACCTACAAGCCTAGTTCCCTTAATCCAAGATGGCCCTGCCTATTCTCAACCTTTTACCTATTCTGGCCTCCCTTTTTGGCTGCCTATTTTTTCACCCCAATTTCTACCCTATTCCTTAATACCTCCTTATTTTTTATCATTTAGGTATGAGCTCTTACTTAGCGGAGACTATATGGGATTGTCTCTTCTCAGTTCAGTAAAGCTTATCATTTTGTAATCTTATGAAGTGTACTGTATTGTACTAATGCCCAGGACCACCCTGAAAATGAGCTTGCTCAATGGTGTTTATGCCTGGTTAAATAAAGTGATTGATTGATAACGGCCAACCGCCCAGGTCACTTTCGACCCACCGAGGGCAGTCCAGAGTGACCGTGACCGACAGCCACCGGGGAAGCCCGGTGTCTGGTCTATCTTCTTTGAAAGGAGCCCCTTCCACAGGCTGTTTATGTGGTGGTTCTACCACAATCAGCGGAGAGACCGTTTTTGGCCGAACTGGTGGTTTTGCCGGCTCCACGGGTAGGGGAACCGATCGGATTGGCTCCGAAGAAGTCTGCTTCGGCCTAGGAGGCAAAAGCCAGGTAATGTCCGGGATAGAAGCGGAGTGGGCTTTTGCCCGGTCAAAATCAGCTGTTGCCATGAGGTCCTCGTAACGCTGGAGTTTCCGCCGGAGCCTCTCCTCATCTGAAGAGGATGAGGACGACCGATGGCATCGCCTCTTTTTAGAGCGCTTATGGCTCTTCCTCGGCCTCTCGGTCGAGGGGGTCAGAGACCTCAATCGAGATTGGCGGGCCAACTCGGTCGCTTGGGACACACCGGCGAAACCGGTGATTTCCCGGGATCAGGGACCACATCTTCGAATGGAGTCCCAGCAGGCTGGGTCTTGTCATCTGGAAAGACCAGATTAGGGGTTCGATCGAGGGAATCGTCAACCGAGTTGGCGATATGGGATCGATAGAATCGATCACGATCTCTACCTCATCGAATCAACAGACAATTCAGTTGACTGACCAGATGGCAAGGCCAAAAAGCCAGCGGCTGAAGAAGCGATCGACTGAAGTCGATACCGCATGCTCCTGGGACCGAGATCTCTTCCGCTCCCCAGAACATCTCTGTCGAGACGAAGACGCTCCCCGGATCCTTCGCCTGCTTATGGGATCGAGAGGAGTGCGAGCCCACAGGTGCCTCTCCCTTGGTCGGGAGACACTGGCACAACTCTCGGAAGGAACCCAAGAAGGTGGAGCCCAGGTTGAGCAGAACGAAGAAGCTCCGAGAGGAATCCGCAGCACAAGCTGCTTCCTCCTCGAATGCTTGCATGCGTTTCAACTGCTCGGCAGATACCACAGCCGCGGAAACCACCCACCAAGCCTCCTTGGATTTCACCGGAGGGTTCCTCTTCTCTGGCCTCCCCAGCTTCAGGCGTGCGAGATGGTCGCCGAGGACGCTGAGATGAAAAGCAAGACACAGATTGCATTTTGAGGTGTCATGGCTCTACACCAGGCAATAGACGACGCGGTGTAGGCATTGGTGTGTGACATCTTCTGGTACAAGGGCACCAATGAAATCTGGGGAAGACTTGTCTTCCATGATCAAGCGCAACCTAGTGATCACAATATGAATAATGCGATCTCGTAAAACCAAAGGTTCGAAAGCCAGGGCCTACGTAATGCGAGCACGAGGGAGGCAACCTGAATCTTCCAGCGGAAAGAAAGATCTGGCGTCATGGGGCGGAGCCGAGGAATATACCACCTGGGTGGGTGGGAGGAGCCAGCTTGAAGACTTCCAGTCCAACTTAAAGTGGAAGGGGACATGCCAATGAGTGTGGATGAACAACATATCCACGCTCCTAGAACCTGTGTTTCGTTGATCCAGCGGAACTATTTCTACTGCCCTGTTGTTTAGAAGGCCTTGTACCTCAGAAGCAAGAAGGTCTGACTGTGCCGCAGACAGTCTGGACTGCTGCTTGGGAGGACGATCCAGAGGGGTTTCCGAAAGATTGAGAGAGTACCCTTCGAGGATTATCCTGAGGACCGATATGTCTGAAGTTATAGATTTCCACTGGTCATAGAACTGAGTCTGACATCCTCCCACTGTTGAAAAAGATACTCCCTCGGGCAGCTGAAGTGGGACCTGGGCCAGAAACTCAGAAGGTAGCACTGGGCGCTTTTGGGCCCTGTGCTTTCTGCTGCATTTTCTTTTGCGGCTGAGGGGGTTTGGTTTCTGTTAAAACCTCCTCTGCCTTTGCCTCAAAAGGACTGACGGTTGTGAAACTGACGCTTGTTCCCACCTCTTCGTGAGCGAGTAGGAGGAGGTCTAGCCATCCTAATGGCAGACCTAGTCTTCTGTGTGGCCTCTAGTGCTAGTTCGGCCTGAGGCCCAAACAGATAAATACAGTACAGTCGAAAGGTAAAGCCATGACTTTTTGTTGGGAGTCATTCGTAAAGGCCGACGTACGCAGCCAGGAATGGCGACGGGTGCAAATGCCAGCCTCCACCCTGGAAGCAGTATCAAAAGCGTCCATTGCAGCTTTAATCTGTTGATTACTGGACTCGATACCTCTAGTTATTGTCTGTAGGAGCGCTGAGTAAATCTCCAACTTAGGCAGAGCTTCTACCGTCGCTTTGAGTGAATGCCAAAGAACAGACTCATATTGAGAAGAATAACCCTGGTAGCTAGCAATACGCATGCCCAGGGTCAAGGCAGCAAAGTCTCTCTTACCCAAGGTGTCTGTCTTGTGAGATTCTTCGTTTATAAGATGGGCTGTGGATTCCTGAGGGAGGACAGCCTTATCATTCTCTGCCAGGACCACTATGGCATCAGCAAAGGCTTGTGAGGCCAAGATGGGGCGATCCTTGAGAGGGGCATACTTCCTATCTATGGACTTGGCCACAGAGGGAATAAGAGCTGGATTCTTCTACACCATCTATTCCTGCCCCAGGGCAAAATCAGCATCAACATCATCACCCAGCCGAAGATCTGGATCAGGCTCAAAATCATCTCCTGACAGTCCAGGGGGGGACTGTATAGACAGAAAAGGAATAAAAACCAGGAGAAAGAAGAGGAGGAGACAGAATCGGAGTTGAAAACCTCTGGAAAACTAGACGGTGCTGTACACATCCTCGGCGCCGTTGAAGACAGCAGCACAGAGTACAGAAAACAGCGCTGCACTAGATGCTGCCTGGAAGTGTGGCACCAAGCATGGCACAGACACCACCCCTAGTGCAGAGGACGGCACCGACAGGAAGCGTGGCACCGCACACGGCACCACTGCCGACACAGAGGATGGCGCCGACGGGGCATACGGTGCCGCAGATGGCACTGACAGCACTCGCAGCACCAAAAAGGACCTCGGCACCAGAGAAACTGGCACCGCAGTCAATGGCACTTCTGCAGAAGTCTGCAAACTGCGATTTGAAGGCAAAGAATGAAAAATGGCAGTATATAAAGACATCGATGTGGACCCGTACCACAGCCATGTGAGGGGGGACAGACACTGGGGCGCGGAGTCGACGGTACCGAAGTAGGCGCAGCGCAACCAGAAAATCCTAACTGCCCTCCCTGCTGGTACGAAACTGACAGGCCCAAAGGCCCCAGCGACGAACTGACCGGATCGGGCAGTCAGGACAACCTCCGAGCCCACTGCTCCATAAGAGCGCCCATGTTTAAACTGCTCATTGGAAGCCTCTGGATGGCGGAGAGGGGCCTCATGTTGAAGAAGCCAGCTGCCAGGAGACAGAAACCAGTGACTCCAAAGAGAGCGGAGATCGGTCCCCTGACCCGTCTACAGACCTACCAAAGGCGACCTCGAGCAATGCCGTCTCTTCTTTGGCGGTGGACGAAGAAGAACTCTAGGTTGAACGGTGCCGTGAATGGGACAGTTTCTTTTTATAGCTGGGGACTGCCCATCCCCCAGCACTGGACCATCCATTGTCAGACCCCCTCCCGGAGGGTGGCGGACAGACTGGTCCAGCTGACTGAGCGGCTTTCATGTGAAGTCTCCCTACCGTCACCTGCCCCACTCATGGTCGACTCCGTCAATAGAGGGCTGAAGACTTCTTTCTTGTACAAGTAAGAATAAGTAAAATGTAACTGGTACTTTTCGTGATAAAATACAAAATAACAAAACTGAAAACTAAGCTGAAGTTTGACTCCCAGCAGGTGAGCCATATCGTCACTGAAGTGCACTCGATGGTGGGGAAAAAAGGAATCGAGGCAGTTGGAGGGTCAACGCCAAGATAGTCTATACTGCACAAGCCTGGCTCGAGGTGCCGCTTCCTCGTGGCTCCATCTCGACGCCAGCCATCCTGAAAAAAGTTTGGCTCCCGCCGAGTCCTAGCGCCTCTGGCATACTCCCATTAGTGGGAATGAGTGGTGGAGACTTTATGTCCAGGAAGATTATCAAGTAGAGTATCAGATTTAGAATTTTATATTGTGCGCAGTGCACTGGAATCATTTTGGTGTATTTTTTCAATTTGTGTGGTCAGTGTTTTACAGAAGTGTGCAAAGAATTATGAAAAAACAGTTCTACTGTATACCTGTTTCTGCTAGTTTGTAAACCGGACTGCATGTTTTGGCCTTGTTATTTTTTGGCTTTTCTGTTACATTTCTTGGCATGTGGTTTTGCAAAGGTTGTTGTGGTTGCGTTCTGCCTTTCAGGGAGAGTATGTATATGATGGGGTGTCTTTTGGTTATGCTTTTTGCATTTCAGGCTTTTCTGATTTGGTTTCTGAAGATTGCAGCTCACCAAGATGGTGAGGGAAGTATTTTTCTTTTTGCTGGAATTACTCTGCATCATCTTAGTAGGTTGTATTTTTCTTTGTTACACAAGTGATGGGGGACTACTCACACGGGGGGGGGGGGGTTGCCATGTGGTTGTTTCACTTGCATAGTGACCTTTCTGACCAAAATGATCATAAATCATGATATTCTTAGCCAACCACATCTCTTTTTCTTCTTTCTCATATAGCTGTTTGCCAGCCCGTCGACACTTTACCTTGTCATTGGGCCACTTCAGAGGGCCATCACATATGGCAACGTGGGGACACAGTTTTTTCCCTTAACTCCTCAGGGTCCCAGCAGACACAGTCGTGCATTCACCCGACCTAGCGCCAGCCCCCATTTGCCCGACACTACCACTGGAGCCGCCACCCAGTGCGCAGGCCAGGAAGGCTAACCTCCCCAATCTGGGAGAGGAGAGCTGCCTGACAGCCACTCAGTCTTCTCCCAGCCCTCCCCCCGGTTGACCCACAGAGGCTTGAGCGTGTTACCGAACTTGGGTCTCTAGTGTGGGAGAGGTGATGAGCCATCTGCACCTCTGCCCTCCTCTACGCCACTGGGTCCATCAGCATTATTTCTAAACATTCCGGGTACTCTCATAACCATAAGAGTGTGTTTCATGCACATAGTTCTAAAATTCTTAAGTTCTAAATTCAGTTGGCACAATCCATTTTAAGAGGGTGTCCCTTGCAAAACAGTTCTAGAATTGCAAAGTTTGTTTAGCTGGCATAGTTCATTTCCCACACAGGAGTTTCTCTAACTTTCCGCAAAATAAAATATATTATTCTTAACTTTAAAGTCCATTTTTCAAAAACAGAAATGATTTACAATATGTTTATACAGTTCATGTCTCTTCTGGTTCTAAGAGTTTCGTTTCCAGTCCTGTGTGTCAAAGCTATTCAGTTGTGCTTGTTTCACAGTCCTCTCATCCAAGACCTTGAAAATGCACTCAACCACAAAAGACACAGTAACTGTACTTGTAAACACACAACAAATGTAAGCTAGACAGTAGAATCCCTATAAAATCTGAGACTGGCAAGTAGCGGTGCACTCCCAGAATTCTAGATCTGGAAAGCAGAATTTGATTACTTGAGTCACTGCAGATCAGCGGTCCAGGCTATGGGCTATCAAAAAGATTCTCATATTAGCCTAGTAGGTTACAGAAAGACTTGCTTAATTGTGCCAGTAGAGCTCACTGTCATAGCCTGTCCATCAGCAGCTTGTGACTTTTATCACAAGCACATTAATACATGAAGACTTACATGAAATGTGTAGGCATACCTGGCCGGCTGGGTAGAGGAGGAAATGCTCCCGGATGATGAATGGGGATAAATTGGGAGTTGCTGGTCTGGGTTTGCGTTTGCGTCACTGGGGTTTTTCTGGCCTCAGACACAGGAGTCTTCCTCACTTCAGACTGAGCTTTCACCTAAACACAATGCAAGTGCACGAACAATTAATACCCTGAGCTGCAGGAGCCAGCAAATACATATGCCATCACACCATTGTCTGTATGGGAGCATGGCAAACACACAATAAGTACCCCTGAGCTGCAAGAGTCAGCAAATATACAACACACCAGTGTCTGCACGAGACCAAGACACACACACAATGAGTATCGTCAGTCGCAGGAGTCTGCAAATACGCAACACACCAGTGTCTATACGACAGCAAGGCACACACACACACACACACACACACACACACACACACACACACACACGAGTACCACAGCTGCAGAAGTCAGTAAATACGTAACACACCAGTGTCTATACGACAGCAAGGCAAACACACACAATGAGTACCCCCCAGCTGCAGGAGTCAGCAAATACGCAACACACCAGTGTCTGCACGAGACCAAGATAAACACACAATAAGTACCCTCAGCTGCAGGAGTCAGCAACTACATATGGCAACACACCAGTGTCTGCACTAGAGCATGGCAAACACACAATGAGTAACAATCACCCACGCAGGATTCAGCAACACGCAACACACCAGTGTCTGCACAAAACCAAGACACAAACACAATGAGTACTCCCACCCCCCAAACCAGCTGCAGGAGTCAGCACCTACATATGCCAACACACCAGTGTCTGCAGGAGACCAAGACAAACACACGAGTAAACACCACCCCCAGCTGCAGGAATCAGCAAATACATATGCCAACACACCAGTGTCTGCACGAGACCAAGACAAACACACAATGATACCCTCAGCTGCAGGAGTCAGCAATGTGCAAAACACCAGTGTCTGCATGACACCAAGACAAACACATGTGTACCACCCCCCAGCTGCAGGAGTCAGCAATTTGCAACACACCAGTGTCTGCATGAGACAAAGACACAATGAGTACCACCCCCAGCTGTAGAAGTCAGCAAAGCGCAACATACCAGTGTCTGCACAAGACCAAGACAAGCACACAATGAGTACCCCCAGCTGCAGGAGTCAACAATTATACAACACCACCACACCAGTGTCTGTACGAGAGAAAGGCAAACACACAATGAGTACCCCACAGCTGCAGGAGCACTGCATATCTCAGGGGAAGAGGGCACTGTGCATACAGTACCACCCATCCAAAATGGGAAAATGAAGGAGGAAGCGAACTTCACGCTATTAGTGCCCTATGCTGCTGCAATCAAAGCACACACTGGCAGGGTGCAAGGGCCTCAAGAGAATACTCAGTGGCAGGGCAGGCATGCAGGACAGAAGAGACAGTGGTAATACAGTGCCAAGAGGAAGGATAACTTTCTTTGGGGCAGGAGTTATAAAAGGCTGCAGACCAGCTGGTAAGAAAATATCTTAATTCCTTAAAAGATTTTTGTTAATCTTGCGCACTCTTTCCTGACTCGCATGTTGCAGTTTTGATTATAAATTACACTAACAACCAGTTGGATCACATTATGATGATTCTTCCTCTTAGAAATCAATATATAAAATTTTCTCTTTTTTTTTTGATGATATGGTAAGTACTTACCTGCACTGCCACATTCTGTTTTCCTGTTTCCAAGTTCTTCTCCTGGTTTGTTTTCTTCTGCTCATTTTTCCTCTTACTGTTCTCTTTCTTGACATCATTCTTATTCACTGAGCTGCTCCCTTTGTTATAGTCCCTCCTGTCCTTCATGTTGTCTTTCTGGTGATGGCTCCTTCCTTGCTCCCGGGGTTTGATGTTTTCCTTGAATGTGACCACGGGCTTCTCGCCACCCTCTGAGCTGCTGCTGCTTTGTGTCTTGCCTGTTGACAGGACTGATTTGAGTCCCAGGCCCCCATCACTAAACAGCAGGTCAGCGTTGGAAGATTCCTGCAAGACTGGCCCGTCTTTCATGTCCGTGTACACCTCCAGTACGAGCTCAGGGATTTCTGTCAGGAATATCAGTCTGCCATCTTCATTTCTGCACTGTATCAGCCTGTGAGGAAGGCACACAACATACACTAAACAGGTTCAACTCTTGTGCAGAAGGGAGTTCCCCAGTTAGACTGCTACTTCCCTAGCTATTAAACACTGCAACAAAGGGCTAAAATGATGATCAGTAGTCAGCAGGGCAAGGCATATAATGAGAGACTGAAAATCTTAACATATATTCACCGGAGGACAGAAGGCAAAGGGGGACATGATTGAGACTTTCAAGAACATGATAGCCTTCAACAAAGTGGACAAGTCTGTTTAAATTAGAGTGCGTGTGTCCACGGGGGGCACGTGCTTAAGTCAGAGGAAGCTCTAAAAGGATATTAGGAAGTATTACTTCATGGAAAGCATGGTACTTGGGTGGAACAAACTTCCTGACAAGGTTGAAGGCAAACACAACAGGATTCAAGAGGTAATGGGGCACATATAAAGGAATTATCAGACGGGAACTGGAGGGGAGGAAGAGGCAACAGAGACTAGGCAGTCGACAAGTAGGGAATCTTGGGGCAAGCTAGATGGACTGGTTCAGATCTTTTTCTGTCTTCTACTTTTCATTTTCTATTTTCAGGGGCTAGTCCAAGAGCAACAATAAACAGGATGACTGCTGTATATCAGCAAAGGCAGCCTGCTGGTGCAGTAGCGCTGCCACTCGCTATGCAGCGACCCGAGTTTGGGAACAAACTCGGGTCACTCAAGGGCTGGCTAAGGGAAGGAGGATTGAGAGACCCAAGGAAGCTCTCCTCCTCCTTTGGGGTGGAGGGATGCAGTGCTCTGCTATGTGCCTGTCACCTGGCTGATAGCACAGTGGAAGATGGCCGGTTGGGGAGGGGACATTGCTGGACATCAGTGTGATCATACACATGTGTATGGGAGAGTGCGTCACTGCATGCTGACGCCTCTATGGAGAAAATACGGGGAACCCATGCTGGCAGGACGACACTGGCAACCTAAAACAAGAAAAAGGCTCAGGTGCACAGCAGTAACTACCAAAAATTCTAAATGATGCTGAAGCGTTACTAGTGACTAAACTAACCCACAGCATAAAAAACCTGGTGCTTCAAACTGATTTGATTGTTTTGTAGTTACTGTTGTTCACCAGAGTCTTTTTGTTGTTTTGGTTTACTTTTTGCTGGGTGCTGCACCTCTCTTTCCGGTACGCCTGTCATTACTTGTTTTACTTTGACACTGGCAACCCACAAGCCCTGCACTAGCAACCATGGCACCCGGTGTCAGAGGGGGCAAAAGGGGACAGGCTAGGGTGCCCAAGTGATAAGTTGTATGCAGAATGCAGAAAAAAGTGGCAGTCTGTGTGAAGCAGTGCCCTCTACTGTTGAAAGCTGTGAATAACAGTCAAAAACCAATACAGCCGTCTAGTGGTGGCCCACGGGATGGCAAGCATGACGGTGAATGATGCACACTAACCTCCCACTTAGTAGTAAACTTCCCTTTAGCTGAAGGGTCCGAACTGTTGTCTTCAGGACACAGGTCAGTAGATGGGATACCCATTAAGGGCTGGAAGTTTGTCTGCCAAAGTTGAGGGGGCAGACATAACTACAACTGGTTCCTCTCAAAAGAAATATTCAGAAAACTAGCATTAGATGAGAAGACTGCATCTATCTCAGTTACAGGAGTTCCTTGAACAAATCATGGCTTTTTAAAGAAGGAGTTTCCTGACATTAAATAGAAAAAGTTCCTCCAACACTCCTGAAGCTCTACGGTGAGAAAGGACAGTGCTAAAAAAGCTAGTGCACAGAGTTTCATTGTTAAACCAGTATAATTATTATATATAAAGGGCTGGCAGTATAGCCTAGAGGTTAGAGGAACAAGGTGTGAACGAGTTTGATACATCCAGCAGACCACAGTTTGATTCTCACAACCTCCACTTGCATACTGTGTGACTCTGAGCAAGTCACTTAACCACACAGTGCTCCCAGGTCGCCCCTGAAAACAGGTACTTGTGCCTAGTGGGCCTTACCCGGTTACCAAAGACTAAAAAAAAAAAAAAGAACCTACTGTGTACTTTACAGCCTAAGGGACCAACCACAGTCACTTTAAGAAATAAGGATTAGCTGGCCCAGTGGCGGAGGGTTAAGGCACTGGACGCCTTACCTTGCGTCTTGCCAGTGACCCGGGTTCATGAACAACCTCGGGTTGTTGGATTGCTGGCACGGGGGGGGGGGGGCAGGATTGAGCAGCTGAAAGGCATCTCACCTCTCCCGGGGTGGTCGTTGCCCCCTACCCTGCTGCAGTTCCACTTCTACCGGATGGAGGTCCGGTGAGTAGCACAGGTGGGAGGGCACCAGGGGGCGTGGTGTCCACATGCCTCTACGCGTGCAGACACCCAGGATCGAGGACGGGAGAAAACTAGGAGAAAAAGCCTACAAAAATCTATATAGGGAAAAACAAAAAATGAGGCTTAGAAAACACTAGTCTAAACAATGGAAAAACATACAATGCCCCTGGCTGTTCCCCCCCCCCATTGCCCCAGACTTTAGACTCTGTAAAATAGTTTTGAGATGCTAGCTCCGTCCCCTTGCATAACTTGCCAGCAGTAAGAAGGAAGTGCTCTAAGATGTATGGGTATGCAGGGGCCAATTAAAAAGCGGACTAAAGATTAAATGCATGGATGTGATGACATAAATATATATAAAACACACACACACATACCCACCAGAGGGGGCACCCAACACTGCTATAAAATTAAGTGTCTGGCTCAGTTTTAACCTGCACACTCATCCACTACAGAGCACTCCCCATTTTCCCTGACAAGTCATGCAAGCAGGCAGAGCTAGTATCTCCAAGTCCAGTTGAAGGAAAGACAGCGGTATCCAAAGGTTTTCAATATTTAATGAGGGGTTTTCTAAACCGCATGTCTGTCTGTCCCATAATGAGGCTTAGCTACACAGTAGGCACCTCCAACCGAACCATGGGCCTCCGCCCACCAGCCAAAAGGAAATGTGCAGAAGCGCTCTACCTGGACAGGGTTTCAGCCATCCATTTCCCCTGAGAGACGAGTCGCTGGTGTCGTATCCTCTGCTGCTGCCCTTCCTTGTCCCCCACGATTCCCTGATGTCCCTTTGAAAAGTCCAGGTTCCTGTTCATCAAAATGCAAACACCGTTCAAAGCATATGAAACAAAACTGAGTTGCACAGCACTGTCTAGGAGAGTTAACTTGAGCCTTTCCAGACAAACTCTGCAAAAGCTTATACCAGTTTATAAAGACTGTTTTTTGCCTATTTACACTTCAAGAGGGCAGCCCCCCCCTTTTTTAAATGCTTTTATTCCCCAAAAAAAAAAACAATCAGGATCCCCATGGCTACACTATTTCTCTGGCCTTCACAGCCCCAGCCTATACCACTCTTTGGCCACCCTGCAGGGGGACGCTCAGATTCGGGGTGGCCTGTGCCTTCCCTGAGAACAGAGTGGGACATCGCTGAAGTGTTCATCCTCAAGCCACCTTCACTGAGGGATTCTGGGGCTCTCCTACGTTAATTGTGATGCTCTAGGTGGTGTTACCATAATGCTCCCTCCAGGTTCACACCTATGATAAGAAGTTATTGCGCTGTTATTCCTGAGCCAGAAACCCTGTACTGCTACAGCAAGGAGCAGACTGGCTGCAGAGACAGCTGCTTATCTACCTTGCCTTGATCGAGGACCTGCACCACAAATGGGGGCTGACTATATATGACATTATGGGAATTACAGAAACAGTTCGGCAAAAGGAGATGCTGATTGGGCAGTTCTCTACTGTCTCCATCACATGGCATTACTATGGGCATCTCAGTGTAGTCATCGTCTGTGTAATCACCATGAAAATCTCACCTGAAGGATGGGCGAAGAGCCAGGAACCCTTGCAGCTCAAATTCCTCTGGCAGTGGGATGGCTGAAAGATTACAGAAAATGGTATCAAATAAAACATTTCCTCACAGAGCAGCGACAGAATTCGTGGTTTGGCAATACTGTCCTTGAGAGAGGCGAACCCGGTGAAGGAAATGTTCCTCATCATAGTACCAGCTTTTCTTCTAAAGGATTATAACATACAAACTTGCACATCATCTCCACAGGGAATATGGTGCTCTGGAGTGTGGAATCTTTTTCAAAGATGCTTTCATGCACACACTGACTGACACGCTCAATTTGCAGGTCTCAATCCTCCCACCATTCCAGTGGTAGATCTTTGAGCTGAAGAGGCCAGGAGACTTGAGACCTTATTTGAAAACAATGCATTTCAAATTAAGGAATGCTTTTAATCACACAGAACAAGCAACAGCAGACATGAAAAACTCACGTGATCAGTAACAATAACAGATTCTGAAGGATCAAATTACCTTATCCTAAAAGAGGTGATGAGGGAAGGGGTTAGTTTGACTGGCTATTTTAATCCTTTGGAAGAAAAGCGGATATAAAAGTGAGCAATTTTCCTCCTTAACTACAAAAATTAGAACCACCCAGCGAAACGTGTGTAGACTCCAAGCAGTACCCTGCGTTGAAGGGTTTTAGGATTACTTTGGGAATAGGCCCAGATGCATAGAAATCCCAAAGCTAGCATCCTCTCTTGCCTGTGTCTCTAAGCAACAATGAGATGTGAATGTGTGGACTAGGTAGCGGCTTTACATATCTCCGCCAGCGGCACATTCTTTTTTTGCTGCCACTGCTGCCGACGTAGCGGAGTGGGTTTTAATGCCATCTGTCCCTGTGGCCCCTCACCACATGTGACAATTGTTTTGATTCCTAATATTCTCCAATCTAGACATATAAAAAGAGGGCCCTTCTGACACCTGACATTGGTTCCTGCCCTTTACTGGCACGTGGGCCTTGGGAAATGCACTGGCAAAGAAGCAGTCGGGTCTGAGTGGAATTCAGACACATCTTAGGAAGGAATTGTATATTCATTCTTAGGGATCAATGCAGATTGCTTGTAACTTGCTGGCCCACCTTGATGATGTAATAGTCATCAAGAAATATAGGTTACTCACCTGTAACAGGAGTTCTAGGAATGGTATATGTTGTTCATCCACACTGCCTGGCAGGTTCCTTGCCGCTTTAAATCTTGCCGGAAGGTCTTCAAGCTGGCTCCTCCCACCCACCCGGGTGGTAAAACTATCGGCTCCGCCCCATGACGCCAGATCTAGCCCGCTGGAAGCCAGGTTGTGCGTCGAAGCCAGGGAGGCCGGGTGGGTCGTGTGGATGATCAACATATATCATTCAAAGAACTCCTGTTACAGGTAATTAACCTGTATTTCTAGGGACAGGGATATGTTGTTCATCCACACTGTCTGGCAGACGCCTAGCAGTTCTCCGGGAGGAGGGAGGTAAGGCGCATACCCCTACTTGGGAAATAAAGACTGGAGAACCAAGGCCCCAAAACCAGCATCCCGGCATGACTCAAGGTCGATGTGGTAGTGGGTGATGAAGGTGTGTGCTGACTTCCAGGTAGCAGCCCTGCAGATTTCCTGGATAGGGACGTCACTGGAAGCAGCCACCGATGCAGCGGTATGGCGGGTAGAATGAGCTCTTATCCCTCTGGGAGGCTCCATGCCCGCCAACCTATAGCAGAGATCTATGCAGGAGGTGACCCACCTGCCTATCGTCCGCTTGGCTGCAGGTCTGCCAGGTGCAGCTTCAGCATAGGTGACAAACAGCTGGCGAACCTCTCCCCGAACTTCAGCCATTCGCTCCTTGTAATAAATGAGCTTCTAGGGTCCAAAGTATGGAGTCTGTACTGCCCTGAGGTGTGACTGGGGTAGAACACTGGCAGAGTCAACACCTGGTTAAGGTGAAACTTCGACACCACCTTCGGAAGGAACTTCGGTGGGGGGCGCAGGACAACCTTGTCCCTGTGGAAGACCAGATAGGGAGACTCGATGGAAAGCGCCTGGAGCTCTCCCATCCTTCTGGCTGACGTGATAGCCACCAAGAAGGCGGTCTTCCACGACAGGTGAGAGATGTCACACCTGTGCATCGGTTCGAATGGCTTGCCCATGAGCTTAGCCAATACCAGCAGTAGATCCCACGGAGGTGGAGGTTCTCTGACTGGAGGGATATGGATCAAGGCCTTTGAAAAAGCGCCGACCACCTTCTCCTGCGCCTAACTGCTTCCTGGCCCGCACTCAAGTAGAGATGGCCGCCAGGTGCACCTTAAGGGTCGCCGATCAGGCTCTTGCTGAGAAAGGGACCACAGGTAGTCCAGAATGCTTGCCAAGGAACAGGAGGAAGGGTCCAGGCCCTTGCCCTCACACCAAATGGAGAATCTCTTCCATTTGAAGGCGTAGCATTTTCTGGTCGACTCCTTACGGGACACCTCAATGACGTTGAGGACCTTGTCAGAAAGACCCAAGGCCTGCAACTCTAGCCGCTCAGGAACCAGGCCGTCAGGTGCAGGGATTGAAGGTCTGGGTGGAATACCTTCCCCTGACTGACTGAGATCAGGTCCGGGCGGGCTGGAAGCCGCCTCGGGAGCCTGGAGCTGAGACTGAGGAGATCTGGATACCAGAACTGGCGGGGCCAGTCTGGGGCTACCAGAATCACCTGCGCCTTGTCCCTCCTCGCCTTGAGAAGCACCTTGTGGATCAAGAGAAATGGGGAAAGCGTAGAAGAGGCCCGGGGTCCACGGCCTCAAGAAGGCATCCCCCTGCAGCGAGCCCTGCTGAGGGGGGCAGGCATGAAACAGTCTCAGCTTCGCATTCTCCCTAGAGGCAAACAGGTCCACCTAAGGCATGCCCCAGTGGGACAACAGATCTTGTACTACCTCTGGCAGGAGAGACCACTTGTAGGATGCAGCCACTATCTGGCTTAGGGCATCGGTCAGGGTGTTGGAGGCTCCTGCCACATGGACGGCAAGGAGATCTGCCTCCAGGCTGCATACGAGTGACCAAATGCGGACAACTTCCCTGCACAGAGGCATGGAGCGCGTCCCGCCCTGGCAGTTTAGGTAGTATATGGTCGTGGTATTGTCCGTCTGGACCTGAACCACTTGACCCCGTAGAAAAGGAACGAAGGCGGTGAGGCTAGACGAACCGCTCGAAGCTCCAGCAGGTTGATGTGGCATCGGGACTCCCGGGGGGACCAGAGGCCGTGCGCTCTGTGCTCCCCCAGATGGGCACCCCAACCCATCAGAGAGGCATCGGTCGATAGAGAGACCGTCGGCTCAGGGTGGACAAACGGGATGCCCTCCTGCAGATGTGCTGGAACGGTCCACCACTGGAGAGCGTCCCACATCCCCTGGGTCACTGTCACTAGCTGATCCAGCGGATCAAAGGGCTGTGACCATTGGCTGGCCAGCCCCCATTGAAGGGGACGCATGTACCAACGGGCCCAACGGACCACGCTGGTGCAGGCCGCCATGAGCCCCAGAAGGTGCAGGAAGTCCCGGGCAGGGCACAATTGCCCAACCTGAAATGACTGGGCAAAGGAGGAAAGAACCTCGGCCCTGTCCGCCGGGAGCCGTGCTCTGGCTTGTACAGAGTCAAGCTCTGCCCAGATAAATTGGATCACCTGCTTTGGCACGAGTTTCGACTTGGCCTCGCTGATGAGGAGGCCAACCTGAAAGCAAACCTGGAGGGCCAGATCGCTGGACCGCTCCACCTCCGTTCTGGAGGGGGCTGCAATCAGCCAGTCGTCCAGGTAGGGGTACACCCGGACCCTTCGGCACTGCAGGAATGCTGTCACCACTGCCATGCATTTGGTGAAGACCCTGGGAGCCAGGGAAAGGCCGAAGGGCATGGCCCGGAACTCATAGAGGGATCCCTCTGCCCTGAAGCGGAGGAATCTCTGGTGGGACGGATGGATTGGGACGTGAAAGAACGTGTCCTGGAGGTTCAGAGAACAGAACCACACGCCTCGTTCCAAGGATGGGATTATCTGAGCCAGAGTGACCATCCTGAAGGTCC
The DNA here is from genome assembly GCA_016271365.2 of Neoceratodus forsteri. Lineage (NCBI taxonomy): Eukaryota > Metazoa > Chordata > Ceratodontiformes > Ceratodontidae > Neoceratodus > Neoceratodus forsteri. The sequence continues at coordinate 42,042,039 of CM028136.1, forward strand.
GAGACCTTAGGAACCTGTTCAGGTCGTGCAGGTCGAGAATGGGGCGCCAGCCCCCATCCGTTTTGGGACCAGAAAGTACCTGGACACAAACCCCGGGTCTGGAGGAGGATCCGCCACCTTCCTGATCACTTCTTTTGAGGAGCAGGCGATCTCGGCAGTGAGCCGACAGAGGCTCGCCTGTGCCCGCGGGCGGCGGCTCGGATGGGTGGGGCCTGCTTGAACTCCAGGGGCAGGTCCTTTCCTACCACCTCCAACACCCAACGGTCCGTGGTGATAACGGACCGGGCAGAAAGGAAGTGGCGGAGCCGTCCCCCCAGAGGGGAGTGACGAGGTTGGGGGCAACACCCCTCAACCCGTCACTGGGCAGGCTTAGAGGAGGGACCAGCCGAGGGACCTCCTGGGCCTTTTCCTCCCTGCTTCCTATTAGAGGAAGCTGCAGGCTTGGGTTTGGGGTGCCAAGCGCAAGCCTGCTGGCCCTAGGTGCTGTTGGGCCGGACGTGCCGCAGGTGCAGAAGGTCGAAAGGACTTATGTTGCTGTTGTCGACGGCCCTTGTCCTTCTGGGCGGAGGTGACAGAGTCCAGAGTGGCACTGGACTTTTCGATCCGCTGGAGGTGACCTTCCACTCCAGGGCTGAAGAGATCGGTCCCCAGGAAGGGGATATCCGCCAGTTTATGGTAGGTATCCGCCGTGAAGGTGGAGATCCTCAGCCATGCTCTGCGGCGCATGGCCACTGCGGCCGCAACTGATCTGGCACAGAAGTCTCCAATGTCCAGAGCCGTTTGGAGCTGCTGTTTTGCCACCACCCTTCCCTGGTCCCGTACCTGCCTGACCGTGGTCTGCAGGTCGGCCGGGAGATGAGGGATCACCTCATCCAGGTAGCCTATGAGGGCGTGGGAGACGTGTGCCATCAGCACGGCTGAGCTGGCCTGGCGGAGGCCAAGGGAGGACGTAGCGTACACCTTGCGCCCGGTATAGTCCAGCTTTTTGGACTCCTTGTCGGGGGGCTTATCCACATCCCTAGCATTCCCAGAACGCCGGAAAATGCTATTGGTGACCAACCCCTCGGCAGAGGGGTGTTCAGAAAAACCGGACAAAGAGTTGGTAGGGACCGCATACTTCCTGGCCACCCTGGCCGAAGGCGCAGGACAGGAAGCAGGCCGCTGCCAGAGCTCCAAGGCTGGGCCAACAATGGCTTCAGTCACCGAAAAGGCCTCCGTGGGTGAATCCCCTCGGTCCAGTTATCTCCGTTAGGAGATACTTAGCCCGCCTGGATACGGGCTCGAGCTGCATCCTGGTAGACTCCAAGATGAGACGAAGCAGACCCATTAAGGACGATGGGCTTTCGTCCATCGATTGGCCCCCAGTGGACTCCAGATCAATAGGCCTGGAGAACAGGGAGGAGTCGGACTCCGAGGAGTCTGCGAAGAGCTGCCTGGGGCCTGAGCCACCCTCCACCTGCCGAGAACGGTTGGGAGTGAGGGTGACCGACAACCTGTGGGGCAGGTCCTGACCCGACCGAGAGTCCTTGGTTGGCGCCCCCGATTTCGGTTGTGGAGGTAGAGGTTCCACCACAATCGGTGGGGCAGCTGGTTTAGGCCGAACAACTGGCCCAGGCTTGGGCACCCCAACTACAGCAAGGGGTTGTTTCGGCCGCTCGGGTGACAGCCACTTGATGGCCGGGGAAGGCGATGGCGTCAGCTTGTTCCCGGACAGAAGTAACTGCTGCCACATCAGGACCTCGTAGCGACGACGCAATTTGCGCCGAAGCCTCTCCTCTTCCGAGGAGGAGGACGAGCAGCGGTGCCGTTTACTTCGGTGCCGAGACCGCCAATGTCGGCGGGATCGGCTGGACCGAGAGGATGTCTGAAACAGAGACCGAGATCCTCGGTGTTTCCAAGGACGGGTCTGGGAAGGGGCGGGGGACACCCGCTCTTCCCTCGGCTTGGAAGCCTTGACCTGGGACTCTGGCACCGGGGCGCAGGCAAGTCTCGGACTCCACCGGGGAACGGTGAAGAAGGGTTGTCTGTTTACCCTAGTCGACAGCCCGTCTGACGGTCGAAAAAATCTTGACTGTCTGACGGTGTCTCGGCGGATGACCTGACGGACACCATGAAGCCAGCGGCCTTAGCCGCAACCTCGACCGAAGTCGAGTGTTGACTGTCCGGGGAAGGGGACCTCTCCCACTCCCACAATCGCCAACAGTGGGACTTACCTTTCGAGTCCTTCTTTCTGGACCGAGAAGAATGTCCCGAAGGCCCCTCTCCCTTTGTGGAAAGGGACCAGCAAAACTCCTTAAAAGAAGCTGAATAGGAGGTACCCAGAGAGAGCGGGATAAATGCTGTGACCGAGGAAGAGGATGATGCGGCCTGTGCCGCCTCCTTCTCGAGAGCGATCATCTGCTCAAGTTGCTCAGCCGAGCCAGCCGCCACAGTAACCGCCCAATGGGCCTCCTTCGACTTCACTGGCGGGTAGCGCTTCTCGGGGTGCCCAAGCTGTAACCGGGCAGCGTGGTCTTCCAGGACGTTGGCCGAAAACGAACTGCATAACTCGCAGGCCTGCGGGTCATGGTCTAGACCGAGGCAGTAGACGCACGTGGAGTGCGGATCCGTCCTGGACATTTTCTGCCCACATGGGCACCGCCAAAATCTGGGAGTCTATTTGTCCATCGCAGCTGCGAGGAAGTAATTTGACCAAAGTCTTGAAAATTTGAGAATAAGTTTCGGGCGAACTGAAGAAATAGAATCCAGTCTATACGCAGAGCGTTAAGGAGGGAACCTGAGCTTTGAAGCGGTAAGGAAGAGCTGGCGTCATGGGGTGGAGCCCAGAGTTTCACCACCTGGGTGGGTGGGAGGAGCCAGCTTGAAGACCTTCCGGCAAGATTTAAAGTGGCAAGGAACCTGCCAGACAGTGTGGATGAACAACATATCCATGTCCCTAGAATAATGTTTTCCAGGTTAGGCATTTTAACTCAATGGTGGCCACAGGCATGTAAGGACAGACCATTAACCGAGTGATGACAAGGTACATGTCTCAAGGCGGTACAGGCTTCTTCATATGGGGATACATAAATGAGAGGCGTCTGGCCTTAAATCAGAAGCTGCTGACAAGTGTACCTTTAAAAATGCTGACCTTAAGCCCAGGGACTTTAAATGTAACAGATCACTCATAAATAATATAATATCTGGGTTCTCCGCAGACTGAGAATAGTTTCCATTTAGAATTGTAAATTTTGCTTGTGAGTAGCTTTCTGGCCACTTAAGAACTGATGGAACCTGGGTAGAGAGAGTTAATTCTAAAACTCTACCCCTTCAAGAACCATGCCTTCAGTGAAGGGACTTCAAATCTGGAATGTTCACCTGGCCTTTTGAGACTGTCTGAACGTCTCGGCACTGAGACAAGAGTGAGAGGCCTTTTGGACACCAGGAATAACAGAGTCCGGAGCCTGCTTGGTGCTCCCATACTGAGGTTACCTGCTGTGCAGTAACTTTCAGAGGCACTTGCTGTATCAGAAGAATGGGAGAGAAAGCATAAAGGAACCACTTTCCCCAAACACATACTGAGAGCATCTTATGGGTTGTAACAGTGGAAGATTTTTGTTCTCCCACTAAGCAAAAAGATTCATCTCTGAAACACCCTATTTCCTGAAAACTGATTACAGCAGTCTGTTTGAGGGTATTGTTGAGGCATGGTCAGAAAGAACAGGTTACTCACCTGTAACAGTAGTTCTAGGAGTGGTATATGTTCTTCATCCACACTCACTGGCATGTCCCCTTCCACTTTAAGTTGGACCAGAAGTCTTCAAGCTGCCTCCTCCCACCCACATGGGTGGTATATACCTCGGCTCCGCCCCATGATGCCAGATCTTAGCCCGCTGGAAGCCAGGTGTTGTACGTCCACAGCCAGGGAGGTCCAGTGGGTCTGTGTGGATGAACAACATATACCACTCCTAGAACTACTGTTACAGGTGAGTAACCTGTTCTAGGAGTGTGGATATGTTGTTCATCCACACTCACTGGCAGGCTACTAGCAGTTTTCCGGGAGGAGGGAGGCAAGGCGCACACTCCCTATTTAGGGAACAGAGATTGAAGAACCGAGTCCCCAAAACCAGCATCCCAGCGTGACTCAAGGTCAATGTGGTAATGGGTGATTAAGGTGTTTGCTGACTTCCAGGTAGCATCCTGGCAGATTTCCTGGATAGGGATGTCCCTGGAAGCAGCCACTGATGCAGCAGTATGTCAGGCAGAATGAGCTCTTATCCCTCTGGGAGGCTCCTTGCCCGCTAACTCGTAGCACAGACCTATGCATGATGTAATCCACCTTGCAATGGTCCATTTTGCTGCAGGTCTGCCAGAAGCGGTTTCAGCGTAGGTGACAAATAGCTAGTGAACCTCTCCCCGGATTTCCGCCGTCCTCTCCTTATAGTAGGAGACAGCATGTCTCAGTTCCGAAGTATGGAGCCTGTACTCTGCCTCCAAGGTGTAATTAGGGTAGTAAACCGGCAGAGTTAACACCTGGTTAAGGTGAAACTCTGACATCACCTTTGGAAGGAATTTCGGGTGGGGGCGCAGGACAACTTTGTCCCTGTGGAACACCAGATGAGGGGAGTCCACCAAAAGCGCCTAGAGCTCCACTGTCGTCCTGGCAGACGTGATAGCCACCAGGAAGGCCATCTTCCACAAGTGTGACAAGGCATACTTGTGCATTGGTTCGAATGGCTTGCCCATGAGCTTTGCCAGTACCAGCAGGAGATCCCACGGAGGTGGAGGTTCATGCACTGGAGGGGATATGTGATCCAGGCCTTGGAAAAAGCGCCCGACCACTGTCTTCTGTGCCAACATCGACAGACCAGCCCGCGCCCGGTAAGCAGAGATGGCTGCCAGGTGCACTCTAAAGGTCGATGACCGAAGAATCCCTTTGGAAAGAGACCAAAGGTAGTCAAGAATGTTAGCCACTGGACAGGACAGAGGGTCCAAGCCCTTGCTCCGACACCAAATGGAAAACCTTTTCCATTTGAAAGCGTTACATTTCCTGGTCGATCCCTTTCTGGATGCCTCCACCACAGTGTAGACATCCTCGGAAAGACCCAAAGCCTGGAACTCTAGCCGCACAGGTACCAGGCTGTGAGATGCAGGGATTGAAGGTCCGGATGGAATACCTTCCCCTGATTGAGAGAGATCAGGTCTGGCATGTACAAAGCCGATCCGGGGGCCTGCGGCTGAGGCTGAGGAGATCTGGATACCAGAACTGGCACGGCCAGTCTGGGGCTACCAGGATCACCTCCGCTCGGCCCTCCTCAACCTGAGGTGCACCTTGTGGATCAAGGGAAATGGAGGGAAGGCGTAGAGGAGGCCTGGGGTTCACGGCCTCCAGAAGGCATCCCCCCTGCAGCGAGCCATGCTGAGGGGGAGGCGGGCATGAAACATCCTCAGCTTGGTGTTTTCCCTGGAGGCAAACAGGTCCATCACTGGTTTGCCCCAATGGGAGAACAGGCTGTAAGCTACCTCTGAATGGAGAGACCACTTGTGGGATGTCTGGCCTAAGCGGCTGAGAACATCTGCCAGATGGTTTGAGGCTCCTGCCACATGGATGGCTAGGAGATCTGCCTCCAATAGGCTCACGAGGGTCCAGATGCAGATCGCCTCCTTTCACAGCAGACAGGAGTGCGTGCTGCCCTGTTTGTTGAGGTAGTACATGGTCGTGGTATTGTCCGTCTGGACTTGAAGCACTTGACCCCGGAGCTGAGGAGTGAAAGTTGACAGTGCCAGTCTGACTGCTCTGAGTTCCAACAGGTTGATGTGGCATCGGGACTCCTCGGGGGTCCAGAGCCCGTGGGCCCTTTTGTCCCCAATGTGGGCTCCCCAGCCCATGAGAGAGGTATCGGTCGTGAGGACCAGAGTCGGCTCAGGGCAAACAAACGGGATCCCTTCCTGCAACCGGTCTGGGGTGGTCCACCATTGGAGAGCGTCCCACATCTTCTGGGTCACAGTGATCAGCTGTTCGAAATGGCCGTGGCACTGAGTCCACTGGGCCTCCAGTTCCCATTGGAGGGGGCGCATGTGCAACCGGGCCCAACAGACCACTGAGGTGCATGCTGCCATGTAACCCAGAAGGCGTAGAAAGTCCCGGGCAGAGCGCAATTACCCAACCAGAAATGATTGGGCAAAGGAGGAAGAACTTCTGCCCTGTCCGCCAGGAGCCGAGCTCTGGCTTGACGAGAGTTGAGCTCTGCCCCAATGAAGCCCATCACCTGAGCAGGCACGAGGTCTGACTTGGCCTCGTTGATCAGGAGGCCGAGTTGGGAGCAGGTCTGGAGGGCCAGGTCCCTGGACCTCTCCACCTCCTGTTGGGTGGAACCTGCTAGGAGCCAACTGTCGAGGTAAGGATAAATCCTGTCCCCCTTCCCCCAAAACGCCTGAGATGGGCTGCCACCACTGCAATGCATTTGGTGAAGACCCGTGGGGCCGATGACAGGCCAACCGGCATGGCTCGGAACTTGTACAGGGGCCCTTCGACCCTGAAGTGGAGGGGGATGGATGAACTGGGACGTGAAAGAACACATCCTGCAGAGCCAATGAACAGAACCACATGTTTCGCTCCAAGGATGGTATGATCTGGGACAGAGTGACTACGTCCGCTTGGGCAGCAGGAAGTACCTGAAGACAAGGTCTGGGTCTGCTGGAGGATCCACCACTGGAGCTACTGCCTCCTTGAGGAGGAGCTGAGTGATGTCGTCTTGGAGAGCCGACTGGGTCTGAGCGGATACTCTTTCCTCCCGAGGGGCGCAGACTCAGCTTGAGGGGTACTGCTCGAATTCCAGAGGCAGTCCCCAACCGACCACTTCGAGGACCCACGAAGTGGTGGAGCCGGCCCTCCACGGGAGGACACAGAGCTGAGATTACAGGAGAGGGGTTGACAGCCCCACCCGTCACTGAGCAGGCTTGAAGGAAGAGGCTCCAGGACCAGAACCTCTGCATCCTTCTGGACCTGTTGGTCCGGGCTTGGGCCGGGTGCAAGCCTGGAGCCTGCTGCTGTTGCTGTTGTCCCGCCCTGAAAGCAGGACTGCTAAGTCAGTAGGAAGAATGCCGAAAGGGCTTCTTTTTCTTCTGCTGGTTCTTGCCCGAAGAACACTTGGCAGAAATGGCGTCCAAGGTGGCACTGGACTGCTCAATGCATTGAAGGTGACCAGCCACTCCTGGGCCGAACAAGTCGGTCCCGAGGAAGGGCACGTCAGCTAGTTTATGCTGGGTATCCACCAGGAAGGAGGAAAGCCGCAGCCAAGCCCTGCAACAAGAGGCAACTGTGGCAGCCATCGAGCAGGCACAAGAATCCCCAAATGTCCAGGGCCGTCTGAAGCTGCTGTTTGGCAACAGCTCGGCCCTGATCCTGGACCTGCTTGACCGCGGTCTGCATGTCCACGGGGAGATGTGGGAGGACTTCATCCTAAGCCCCTAGAAGGGCGTGGAAGAAGTGTGCCATGACGACAACCGAACTTGCCTGACGAAGGCCCAAGGAGGAAGCCACATAGACCTTCCTGGCTGAATGGTCCAAAAGCTTGGACTCTTTATCAGGAGGTCGGTCAGTGTTGGCAGAACTGCCAGTACACCTGAACACAGAGGCGGTCACCAGGCTCTCAGTCGAAGGGTGTTCTGTGAACCCCGCAAGGGAACCCATGGGCACCACATACTTGTGGGCCATGCGGGCAGACGGGCTGGACAAGAGGCAGGACACTGCCAAAGTTCTAGGGCTAGGCCGATAGCTTCGGACAGAGGAGAGGCCTCCGTCGGGGTATCCCCTCTCAAGGATGTCTGTAAGAGGGTACTCTGCCTTTTTCTGGATGGGCTCCAGGGGCATCCCTGTAGATTCAGAGATGAGGCAAAGAATCCCTTGGAAAGACGAGGGACCTTCCTTCATCTCTTAGCCAATTGTTGATTCATCATCCTCTGGATGAGAATGCAAGCCAGTGATGTTCGAATCTGAGGAATCCCGGTATAACGGCCAACCTCCCAGGTCACCTTCGACCCGCCAAGGGCGATCTGGAGTGACTGTGAACGACAACCGCCAGGGAAGCCCAGAGTCTGGTCTATCTTCCTTGGAAGAAGCCCCTCCCACAGGCTATTTGGGCGGTGGTTCCACTACAATCGGTGGCGAGACCGTTTTTTGGCCGAACTGGTGGTTTTGCCAGCTCCGTGGGCACAGAAACTGATTAAATCAGCTCCGAAGGAGTCAGCTTCGGCCTAGGAGGCGAAAGCCAGGTAATGGCCGGGGTAGAGGCCAGAGTGGGCTTCTGCCCAGTCAAAATTAGCTGTTGCCACACGAGGTCCTCCTAGCGCCACCGGAGTTTCTGCCGGAACCTCTCCTCATCCGAAGAGGACAAGGACGTCTGATGGCATCGCCTCTTTTTAGAGCGCTTATGGCTCTTCATCCGCCTGTCAGTCAAGGGGGTCAGAGACCTCGATCGAGACTGAACAGGCCAACTCAGTCACTCGGGAGACACTGGCAGAACCGGTGAATTTCCGGAATCAGGGACCACTTCTTCGGTAGGAGTCCCAACAGGCTGGGTCTCATCATCTGGAAAGACCCGAATAGGGGTTCAAGCAAGAGATTCGTCGACTGGAGTCTGTGAAATCGGATCGATCACAATCTCAACATCGATCGATAACTCGGTCGACTGACCTGACAGCAAGGCCGAAAAGCCAGTGGCCGAAGAAGCGATCTCGAACGAGGTCGAGACCACATGTTCCTGGGCACGAGATCTCTCCCACTCCCAAGAACGTCTCCGTTGAGACGAAGACGATCCCAGATCCTTCTCCCGCTTATGAGGTTGAGAGGCGTGCGAGCCTACAGGTGCCTCTCCCTTGGTAGGGAGAGACTGGCACAACTCTGGGAAGGAACCCGAGAAGGCGGAGCCCAGGCTTGAGCAGAACGAAGAAGCTCCGAGAAGTCTCTGCAGCACGAGCCGCTTCCTCCTCGAACGCCTGCATGCATTCCAATTGCTCGGCGATCCCACAGTCGCGGAAACCGCCCACCGAGCCTCCTTGGATTTCACCGGAGGGTTCCTCTTCTCCAGCCTCCCCAGTTTCAGGCGTGCGAGACGGTCGAAGACGTTGGGGTGAATGGCGAGACACACATTGCATTTTAGGTGTCATGGTCGTTGACTAAGTAGCAACAGACGACGCAGTGTGGGGATCTGTGTGCTACATTTTCTGACACAAGGGCAATTAACGAAATCCGGGGGAAGACTTGTCTTCCATAATCGAAGTAGCGTACTTGCAATCACTAATGCAAACAATATGAATTTTCGGAATAACAGAAGGTTTGAAAGCCAGGGCCTAGAAGATGCATGAGCAAGAGGGAGGCAACCTGAATCTTCCAGCAGAAAGGAATATCTGGCGTAATGGGGCAGAGCCCTGGTATATACCACCCGGGTGAGTGGGAGTAGCCAGCTTGAAGACTTCTGGTACAACTTAAAGTGGAAGGGGACATGCCAATGAGTATGGATGAACAACGTATCCACGCTCCTAGAAGAAAAAATTACTTACCATAGTAATATTGTTTCTTTCAGGGGATACCTCAGTATGCTTGACTAATGCAGTATGACAGCTGGGTTCAGCTGCCCCAGAGATGGAGACTATGCTAATGGTGCTAAGGGAATTAGCCAATAAGATTGAAGAAAAAGTGTTGTGTGTTGGTGCTGTTGAAAGTTAGTCAGATTCATTTCTAAGCCTGAGGGGCAAAAGGCCCCAAACTCTAAAAATATCTATATAAAAAAGGAAGAAAAACAGAAAAAGGAACAAGGAAACAAAGAACTCGCCTGCTGGCGAACAATGTACACCATGCTTCACTGTGGAACATTACACATGTTAAAGCTCTGCAGCCTGAAATTTGGCCTAAGGCAAGGACTGCAGAACTATGTTCAGCCAAGTTATGCGAGGAGAGGCTGGGTGGGAGGTCAAGCATATTGAGGGATGCCCTGGAAGAAACAATACTACTATGGTAAGTAATTTTTTTCTTCTCACCCCAGGAATCCCTCAGTATGCTCGACTAATGCAGACTACAAAGCAGTGCAGTTGGTAGGAGGGAACAGAACCTGTTTAGGAAAACAGGTTCTGCAGGATTGCAGTGCAAATTTGGCATCTGACCTGGACTGTACATCCAAGCAACAGTGTTTTTTGAAGGTGTATACAGTCTTCCAAGTAGCTGCTTTGCAGATGACGAGCAAAGGTATGTCCCTTGCTGCTGCCACTGAAACAGTGGTGCTCCTCACAGAGTGCCCCCAAAAAGTCCTTGGGGTGGGTGGCTGCCAGCCTTTCTGTAATAGAACTGGATACAAGAAACTATCCAGCAGGAGATGGTCCTCTTAGAGACTGGCTTTCCCTTACCCAACTCTCCATAAGGGAGGAAGAGTTGGGTGTGAGAGGACCTGAGCTGCTTGGTGTGTTCTAAATAGTAGGCCAGGGCCCTTTTCACATCCAGGCTATGAAGCCTGTGCTCACCAGGAGTGGATTTGTCTGTGAAAAAGACAGGAAGAATTACAAACTGATTCAGGTGAAATTCAGACAGCACCTTGGGAAGAAACTTCCTGTTGGTCCTGAGAACTACTTTGTCCCTGTGGGAAATAATGTAATGATGTTCAATGCACAGCTTGCTGCTCTGAAATCCTTCTGGCTGAAGGGATGGCCACTAGGAAACCAGTATTCCCTTTTTTTTTTCCTGTAACCAGATTATGGCTTTTGTTCCTCAGATTTTACAATCAGGATTTGATGTCAACTTCATCATTTTCCACCCTGACTCTTACGTTCTCGGTTTTGTGTTCCTACCTATATTTTTTTTCCGGATCGTCCAAAAACTTTTTATTTCTTTTTGTCACTTTGCTTCAATATTTTATATTCTTTTCATATACTGCAAAAAAGGATCCCACATTTGCTCAAAATCTTGTGTTTTTCCCTCCGCATAACAGTAAACTCTCACGTTTTGCACTATCTATCATCAGGTTCATCCATTGTCTCATGACTGGAGGTTCTTTTTCATTCCAGTTCTGCAGTATCAGTTTCTTTGCATTAACTAGTGCTAGATTTATGAATGCTTTCTCACCTGTCAACTCCTTCCCCTTCTATAAATGGAATGCCAAAGGTTAGAATACCTGTATAAAAAGAAATGTATAGGCCCACTATCACTCCTATTATAGACTTAACAGGGACCGAGCTAACTGCAAAATCTCCTGCATCCTTACTGCCCCCTCTGACTGCTCTGCTCGGTCGACGAAGAATTGCTGGAGATTCCCAGGGTACAGTTAAAATCTTTTGGATCGCGGGCATTTTCATTCGCAGCCCCAACCCTGTGGAATTCTCTGCCTCGTCGGATAAGAGTGCCTGACAGTGGAGAGCTTCAACACTGCTTTAAAAAACTTTTCTATTTGGACCCGTCTTTGGAGATATTTCTTAATCTATGTTTGATTACTGTAGCTATGTTTTTAAACATATTGACTGGATGATTGAGTTTATAATTTTTTTGTTTTAATTATTATTTTATGGATTGTATAGCATTTTGATACTCTGTGAATAGTGCTTTATAAATAAAGATATTAATTTTGTTCCAGTAATCTTTGAGCTTTTGGCAGGTTATAAACATATGCTTGTTTGTTCCTGGTGCTTTCATGCATCTTGGGCATTCAACTGAAATTCCTTTTTGAAATTTATGTAGCTTAGCTGGGGTATAATATGTTCTATGAAGGATGTTATATTGAATTTGCTTTATTATTCTTCAATGCCAACTCTACTGTACTTAACTCTACCCATTTCTGATCAGTAATTTCTTTAATATCTTTTCTCCAAGAGTTCTTTAACTTGTTTTATAACATGGGGTAGGAAATACAGTAAATCAGTTGGTGGAATCACACCATGTGACTGTTCATTAATTAAGCAATAAGGCACGACAGGGTGTGCACTGTCCCATAACGCTACCCTGGGTGGGTTGAAGAACGAGGCGCAGAGTGCTTCCACCACCCCAGGAGTGACATTATTAAACAATAACACACCCTGGAGTGCCTTATTGCTATTATAACTGGTCAGCAATTTTTCCTATGGGCTGGAAATGTTGATATTTCCCGTAACAACCGGCTAGTGGTTATGGCATTCACGAGCCATTTCAATCAAAGTATGCCACTCCCTCATTGGCTCTTGTCTTGCTTGTGGGCGGGCATAACAGTTCAAAAAACACGGCGGCTCCATCTCTTGTTTACCACAGAGCTGCCACAACATAAGTTTTCAGGATAGTTTTTATATATACAGTTGATCCTGCCTGAAAAAAATTGCTGCCCAGTGTATTATAAAAAATTAAAGGATGGGGAAAGAGGTGCTGTAAGTATTTTATGCAACCCTCGTTGTGGGATGATTTGAGTTTATATAGCATCCCACAACTCGGGTGTGCATTAAATTCTCATAGCACCCCTTCCCCATCCCTTATTCTCCATATACAATGGCTTGGGTTTTTTGGGGTTTTTTTTTTTACAAATAAAATGAGAAAAATTTTTTTTTGACTTTTTCTACTTCATTTTTTACGACTGTGGGCGGAGCCAACAGGAGTATTGCATGTACAAAAGGAGTGATGTCATGTTTTCTGTCCGTGGAACTGACTGAAGGTGTAAATAGTCTCCCCCGCCTTACCCTCCTCCAAGCGATGTTTTCCACCCTCAAATAAATATGCTGTCATGTTAGTCAATGGTTGCAGGGTACTATTTTCTTTCTTAAATGGGTGGTACAAGAACTGGAATCAGAGTAGTGGGAGGCAGCATTAGTTTTTTTTTTTTGGAGCAAGATCCACCTCCGCCTCCACCCCAAACTTTTTCCTGATTCATGTGGGAGGGGCATGAGATAGCTCTAGCATGCTGTAACCATATACACTAGTTTGGGACTTTACCAACTGACAGACATGCCTGTGCAGTGGAGAACAGAACAGATGCTTTTTAATGCCTTCAAATTGACTTAAAAATCCTTTGGAATAAATGATTATCAGAGCCACCTGGGGCTTCAGAAGGAGACCTAGACACACATCTAGCTCTAAGAAAATTTTCATTTTTATTTTTACATAGAAACACAGAATTTGACGGCAGATAAGGACCACTTGGCCCACCTAGTCTGCCCATTTTCCTAACAGATAAGCTGCAGATCCAAGTTAAACAGCTTACTTCCTCCTACCCCCCACTAGGACTGCCTTATGTCTGTCCCATGCATTCTTGAATTCCCCCACTGTTCTTGACTCCACAAGCTCCTCAGGAAAGCTGCTCCATGCATCCACAACCCTCTCTGTGAAAAAATACTTCCTCACATTACCTCTGAGCCGTCCCCCCTCTATCTTCTATCTTTTGTGGGGGCTGTGGGATTCAAACCCAGATCTAACTGCCCAGATCATCAATGCTATAAAATGCTATAATTAACAGACTCTAGCTGTTCTCTTACAGAAACCCCACTCAGTTAGATTTCAAGTATTTGCTAAATTGGAAATGTAGGTATCAGCATTCTATTGGTAGTTAGTGCTGATTGTGGTCTCTGACAAGATCATTTTTTTTATTTTAAAAATGAAGTGTATGGTAGGAAGCTGAAAACAGACTGATGAAAAAGTGTGTTTTTTCTTTCAAGTTTGAGATGTATTAGAAAACACTGAATGAGAAAACAATTGGTGATTTTAAAAGCTATTCTGATCAGAGCTGACAAAAAAAAATCTTTATTTTTTATTTTATCATGGACACTAGAAATAGGATGTCTGCATTCACTCCATTAAACCTCTCTCAGGTTTTTTTATAGCATCTTGCCAAGGTAATCTTCCCAGAATGCAATCTGTCACCGGGGTTGATATTGTTTTAATCATGAAGCATTGCTGTTAGTAATGCATTTAGAAATACAATGTTTAATTGTCTTTACAGTTAAACACGCAGTTTCATGTCAGGGCACTTTTTTTTGGGGGGGGGTTCAAATTATTTTAAACATGGGCACAGTACTTGGCAAATACAGACTTTGATGATGGTGTATTTTTTCTCTCAAGTTTGAGAAGTATGTATTATATATGTGTAACCGTGTTGTAAATGGTTAAGTAGGCAGTGGTTTAAGGCTCTGAGCTACAAACCTGGAGACCTGGGTTTGACTCCCACAGCCCCCACCTGCATACTGTGTGACCCTGAGCAAATCACTTAACTTCCTTGTGCTCCCAGGTCACACCTGCAAACAAGCTTTCAGCTTAGTGCATCTCTCTTGGTAAAAAAAAAAGTGCCTAGAATTTTTTTTTTTTATATATATATAGTTGAGTTTATATGTGGTAAGTAGGTAGGGTATGATGTTTTGAATGTGGCAGTAGGATTTAGCATGTGCACTGCTTTAAAATCATTTCACAGTATTTTATACTTTCTTAAAAAGATACTCCACATTTGTGTGGGGGCTGTGGGATTCAAACCCAGATCTCCAGATTTGTAGAGAAGAGCCTTAAACCACTGTGCTATACTGCCTCCCTAGTTATGGCAGTCATCTGTTTTATTGAATCATGGCTGTGACTATAGGTATTTACAACTGAGTGATAACCACATTTGCTTCACTTATAAATAGGTAGGCATCTGTGCCTAATTTCTGTTTGACTTACTGTAGGTTACACATAGAATCTGAAAAATTCATAACATGCTGTATTGTGATTCAATGAACTGATAAATGGGGATTGTGGCTTCTTTTATAAATTCACTTTTCCTGACCATGGATATACTAAAACAAAAATTTCTCAACAAAATGTTTTTAAATAAAGAGTCTGACTCACAGCAGCAGAAGAAGCATGTTTGCATTAAAAGCTCAGTGGCGTGGATGTAGAGGCGCCAGTATTTAAGCATGACTTTGGTAGAGGATTAATTGTGACTGGGGGTGAGGGAGGGAGGGAGTCTTGATATTTGTAGCATACTGGTTTTCTGAAACTTCAACAGGTTAGACTCTGCAGCCATCTGTACAGTATCTCACTAAGCCATATGCAGTGTGGTATGGGTTAAACCCAGATCACCAGACCAGGACCAGTGCTGTAAAATCTGCACTGAGCACAGCTTGTGCAAATATTGCTGATCCAGTGGATCAAATAAATACATGCAAATAAATACTCTGCTTCGCCTCGTGCTTCAACCCACCCCAGGAGTGACATTATTACATAAACACACACCCTGTCGTGCCTTACTGCTTAAATATGCCCTTTCTCAATGTACTATACTTTGATTCAGTTAGTATATGCAACAGCCTTCATGTGAACACTCCAGACTTCTTTTGACTCTTGATGTCTATTTGCTTTAGCTATTGTATATTGTTTGAACTGCTTTGGTCTTCTTGATGTGGTGCCTGTGTGCCTAAACTATGTAATCTGTTTATCTACTGCTACCCATGTATCTCCAGTGAATGATTGTTATAACTCTCTGCTCTCCGAGCCATTGTTTCTGGACTTGTTAACTGTGCTGTCTTTGTATTAGTTTCAATGAGGTGCTTTTGTAAATGAGTCTCTGACTCAAAGGTTTTTAAATAAATAAATAAATGTTTATGTTTAAGCCCATGAAACACCCTTATCTAGTTAATGCATTCACAGTCGTAGTGGCTCTGCCAGATCTTGTTCTGTGTGGAGGCATATGTTTTAAGAAAAAAGTCCACTATAGTTTTTAACCAGTAGGCGGAGCTGCTCGCTACATAATGCTGCTTTCCTAGGGCTGTACGTCTCCTCCGTGTTGTTTTAGAGATGTTTCTGAAGTGAGGGTTTACAGTAACACCCCCTACCCCCCAACGATTCCCGAACTGTTGACCCAAATTGCTGAACTGGGCTGCATTTTGTGTTTTCCTGTTCTGTTTTTTCTCCGTTGCTGTCACCGTTACTAAGCGTGCTCATGGTGTGCTTAGCTCTCTAAAAGGCGCAGTGTTGTAGTTATGGAGGTGGTTTGTAATACCTGGGTTCAAACAAGAGAGGGATCAAGAAAGGTTTCATGGAATATCTTGCCTTTACGTGTGGTGAAGGCCAGGTTTTCACAGGTGAGACCAAAAGAAACGGCAAAATGTGTCACTTGTGACGTTTCGTTGTTTTTGTTGGTGATCTCCGGTGACGGTCACACGGTGGGCAGTTTTCTTTTCTAGCTCCCTTTCCGCAGTTTATTGAAACCAAAACTGACTGTACAAAGTGAAGTGCTGTTTTGCAGAAACTGGGGATTTGTCTGAAAAAGAAAGGGACGGAATGTTTGGGGAGGGCTGTGGCTGAAATTGTTCACAGCAATGTCCCGGATTAGCGGCAACGAGTGGACAGGAGACATGATTTCACAGTGTGTCATTCGGTCATGTGGGTGCCTGGACTTCATACAGTGATATTATTGTCTAAAAAGAAACAATTACTCACCAAAGTAATATTACTTCTTCCAGGGGATTCTTTAGCATTATTGACAGATGCAGTATGCCAGCTGGGTTCAGCTGCCCCGGAGAGGAGGAGTCAATGCAAATGAGGAAGGCATTGGCCAATCAAGATACAGTTAGAGTAGAGTGCTGCCTGCAGTCAGCCTGAGGGACCTCAGAATGCATTTCGGAGCTGAAAAAGAGCAACAACTGTGCCCGCTAGGGGCAAAAAAACTGTTAGCAATAACCCACCATATATTCTAACCCACTATTATGAAAAACATTTTTTTTTTTTTTAAATCACACGAATGAATGACAGTCAAATTTTGCAAAATCCCCTAACAGAGCCTTTAGACAAGGTTTCCAGGGGAGGAAGGGTGGGAGTGTCAATAATGCTAAAGAATCCCCTGGAAGAGGTAATATTACTTTGGTAAGTAATTGTTTCTTCTCACCCCAGGAATTCTTTAGCATCTATTGACAGATGCAGACTTCGAAGCAGTGTAGATGAGAGGAGGGCACAGAAACCTATTTTAAGAAGAGGATCTAAAAGTACTGTCCTGCCAAATTTGGCATCCTATCAGACTACACATCCAAGAAAAGACATTATTGAATTAGAGAAGCAAATTTCAAATATGTGGTCTGCACACTTCTAGTGAGGATATAGCCTTGAACGCTGCCCAGGAGGCAGCTGTTCTTCAGGAAGTAGGCCCTAAGCACGAGAAGGGCTGAATGTCAGCCTTGCTGCACCAGACCCGGAATATGGGAAGAGAGTCCTGTGGGAAAATACTCAGTCACTGGTTTCTCCTTTTCTGCAAAAACGCAGGAAAGGAAGGGATGATGACAGATCCTGAACTGCTAGGACTGCTGACAGACCGGCAGGACTAACACATGCCCCATCCGAGCAGCTTGAGACAGCCTAGACAGGACTTGCCTGAGAGCAGTACAGGCAGAGAAAAAGAGTTGATAAAGGTGGAAATGGTAGAACACTTGGGAAAAGGATTTCCTATCCATCCAGAGGAGTAAATTGTTCTTAAAGGCACTGAGAGGTTAAGGCCTAAAAGAAAAACCTGAAACTCATCTGACAGAGGAAAAGACAAGCAGAAAGTTTATCTTTGATGTTACTCGCTTCAAGACAGAATTGTCACAGGTTCAAAGGGACACCTATGAACTTGAATATACAGAGGTTTGTGTTCCATGGGTAAAAACTCCAGTCCCTAGAAGGGTCTGGAAGTGAAACGGCCCCTTGCAGAATTCTTTGAAATGGTCTGAGAATGACAGATTTCTCTTGCCTGACAGAAAATGAATCCGAGTAACCGCTAGGTGTACTCCCAAAAAAGAGGCCTACTATCAGTAAGAAAATAAAAACCTTAATATTTTTTTTACAGGAAACAAGTCACAAAGCCCAAACTAGTTCCATGTGTGAGACAGTAATGCCTGGCTTCATAATCCAGTCATGAGAGGAAAGAGGACTGAAAATTCTAGGCTCTTGTCCTTGTACCAAGGGGAAAAAATGCTTCCACTAGGAAACTGAGGTTTTCGTGGTACTAAAACTTTTTTTTTCTTTTCATAGACGTTCCAGGCCTTGTTTGGATACAGGGACTCTAGGAGATCTAGCCTCTCAAGAACCAGGCATTGAGGAGAAAAGAATGGGAGCCGAGAAATGCTACTCCTGTGAGAGAAAGGAAGTAGCTTGTGGAAACGAAGCAGCCAGAAGGCTGCTTAACCGAAACATTTTTTATCAGAAAGTACCAAGGTTGTCCAGAGCCACAGGGATCATGGTGGCTGATTCCTTAACTAGAAACGTACTTCGAAAACAAGGGATATATGGTAGAGAAAACTTCTCAGACCAGTCTTGAGATAAGAAAGTCCATTGGAAGGAACCCCGAGCTGGGGCCTGCAACAGGAAAAAGGAAAGGAAAACTGGTGGCTTAGGCTGGAGGCAAAAATTCAGATCTGGACCCGACCTTACCCCCGGATGATGTGGCTAGGACTTGTGTGCTGAGGGCTCACTTGTGGTGGCTCTGACTAATGCAGCTTAGAAGACCTGCCAAAGGGCCCACTTGCGGTGGCCCTGACTATGCCAAAGTGTTGACCTTGCCCGACAGATGGATGAGTGACTAAGACAACTCCAAAGAAGCCAGCTAGCGAACAAAACTCGTAGCTATTGTGGAGAGACTGGAAGCCTTGTGTCCCAAATGCTTGTTGGTGTGATACAGGGCAGGAATATCATCCAGTCCTCTCAGTTCTAAATGACCTCTGGACTGAAAAAAAAAATGCAAGCCTGATAAAGATGCTCTGAAATTCCAGGGACTGATGAAACAAGGACTCTCTCAGAAACCAAGAACCAATGATGGACCCCCCCCCCCCAAGAAGGGAGCCTCTGTACTGAAGGGGAGAGGTGCTAAGTTCACTGTTTCCTTACATCAATCTAGCTTGTAACAGTTCAGGCTTCATAAAAAATTCTCTTATTTGGAATCTGACCTAGAGGTCTAGCCCCTGGGACTGGTGACAAAATTATGCACCATATACAGGGAACAAACTTCCCCTGACAAGGGATGAGCATTGCCCCTTAAGAGTTGCCAAGATTTAGATGGTTAGGGAACTTTTTTCTAATAAGTACAAAAAAACCCCAAGACTGTAGGAAATAACATGTCAGAACTGGGGCTTAAAAAACCAAAGTCAAGGAGAACTGGCTAAGGACGGCCAAGCCTCAGAGAAGCGAAACCACAGATTTCCCATCTTCAGGTCAGAACCGCCAGCCTACCCAGATACCTGGAGAACAGCCTGATTTTTACTCCGTATCTGAGAACACTCTGGAGGCAGCCTAAATGGCATGGAAGAAAACTGGTAGCTGCCTGAGAAAAACCCCAGGCTAAGGAACTGAAAATACAGAATGTATCTAGGGAGACAAGAAAATCCCCTGCTTTTGCAAAAGAAAGACTTGAGTCAAGGAAGCATCCTGACCCCAGGTTGTGAAAATTGATAATGATTTGCTGTTCTCTATTTTCCTTTAAAATTCAGGTAATAGCCCGAGAAAAATGTCCAACTCCCAAGGACAAGGGAACCCTTTCACGACTTTGACCCTCACGAAGTTCTAGTGCTCTAGTTCCCACTGCTGACATGCTACTGGAGAAAACAGAGAATGCAGCACTTTGAGGTAAACTTTAGTTATTTATTTACTGATCACATACATAGATAGATTATATATATATATATATATATATATATATATAGTCTATAGCTGCAGACTTTTTTTTGTTTACACCAACCAAAGAAGGGGTAAAAACTTGAACCAAGAAGAAAATAACTGAAGAAAAAGGGATTGCCAGGAATGAAAAGAGCATTCCTCCCTAAACCCCTGGAAAACTTCATATCTGGAAAATTCTGAATGTGTTGGCGAAGGGAAAAACGGTTAAAGGGAGAATAATTCCTACCCGAAGCCCTCCTATCCTGAGACTTCTGGGGAAGGAATGCTCATCTTTAACTGAGTACTGGAGAGTTAAACTCGTCCATACGTGCCTGTCAGCTTTAATTTGCCATAAAGACAAACCAAAATTTGCACCAAAGCATAACCCAAAAGGCTGGAACTTTTCAGACAGGCAAGCCTGAGGGAAATGACCTACGCCAAGACTCTAGAATCTGTAACGTTATGACTTGAGGCTATGAAAGCATAGTGCTACCATATGCCATTTGGGTATTTCAGCAAACCTCCTTGTGAATAGTGCTCCAGAGCTGTCGCGCTATGGCAAGGATAGGATATATCAAATAACTCTTAATATATGATAGCGTATGCTACAAAGGTAGGAGGCATTACTTAAAATTTCGTACACATGGGATATGATTATCTAGAGTATCTCTGGAGGGAAAGCAGACAGTGGCACAAGGCTGAGAAGCAGGCCGCTGTTTGCGCTAACTCTCTTTAATCTGACAGTGTACAGATAAAAACAGCAGAACACTTACCGAGCTGGTATTTCCTCTGAATGCTTCTGTCAACCCCGAAAGAGAAGGAGGGCTTTCCAGAACCTATCCGTAGGTGTCTTCAGAGAGTTGTCAACTTCTTTGGAGAGCAACCACCAGATCTACGAAGTTATCGTCCTCCACCTCTCTTTATCGGTGTCGTCCTGGAGGCAAAAGTCCAGGAAGTCCACCAGTTGAATATAAATGCCTCATTATACCATAACCTGAATCAACCCCAGGGTGACCGACTGGAATTAGTGGGTACCAAGAGAAGTTCAAGAAGGAAAATCCTCTCCTAAATTACTACTACTAATAATAATGATAACAATAATATTCTTGGACGTAAGGATTAACATGGAGAGGAATACTCTGACCTAAAGGAGCTGAGAACACGCCCAGAAATATAAAGTCTGGAATGACTGCCAAGCTCTCAGAAATTCAGTTGCAGAGGGCATAATTTTATCAACCCCTGACGACTCCCTAAATCCTTCAGGAGGGAGGGTCAGAGGAGATTAATTTCTATCTTTGTGCAGGGAAGAGGGCACCCTGCCTATTTTCAAATTAAAGGCTTGGACAGAGAAACAACTACTACAGAACTGGACTTGTCATTTTTTTTGTGTTAACTTGAGGTACCCTCCTCAGCGCTTTTAGAGAATAGGAAGGTAGACTGAAAGCCCAGATAATAATAGTTAGACCAAAGCTTAAACAAATCAAAATCAACATTAAGGGATTTTTTTTCACAAAGAGGAAAAAACAGAACCACCTCCACACCTCTTAACAAAACCCACTGCACAGCAAACAAGACAGTCTCACCCCAAAAGAGAGGGGATTATCCTTCAACTATCAATCAGTTTAAATAGAGAAAAAAGGGTTCCAAGAATTCATGCTGGTGCGCAACGGAAAAATTGCACATGTGTGAAAAAACAAATCAATGATTTTAGCGCAAAAGAGTTAAAAACCACCGATAAATACTAAAAACTAACAAATTAAATAAAAACGACAATTTATCGTGCACACGGGCAAATTTTACTTCAGAAAAAATGCTGCATCGGGAAAAACACGAAAAAAATCCTGCAACTGCGCAGAACCCAGTGCAGACATGGTAAAAACAGATAAAATGAAGAAAATATATAAAACACCAGAAAAGCAGCACTCAAAAAGAAAGAAAATGGCACAGGAAGATCTCTGAAGAGAAGAGCTCTGGGGCAGTGTTGCCAATTCAGCGGAGAAAAAGTTCCGAGGTCCCTCAGGCTGACTGCAGGCAGCACTCTAACTGTATCCTGATTGGCCAATGCCTTCCTCATTTGCATTGACTCCTCCTGTCTAGAGCAGCTGAACCCAGCTGGCATACTGCATCTGTCAATAGATGCTAAAGAATTCCTGGGGTGAGAACATCACTGTTCCAGGCACACACTGACCAATTAGAATAAAGGAAATTTCCTTGCCATTGTATAATCACGGTTAACAAACAGAGGGAGTAATCCAAGCGGCGCAATCTCTGTGGAAGAGCCAGACTTCTTTACTGTTAAGGCAGCTACTGTATGGCAGCCATTGAAATCCTCGCTTAGTGAGAGTAAGCTAGGTGCATGAAGCCCATTTGTGACTGTCCTGTAGACTCAATTATACCCACCCACTCGGCCCGCGGATGTCCATGCAACCCCCCATAATGTGTGATGTCCCCTGCAACGTGCGATACCCATCCCCCCCCCCACCCTGTGGATCTCCAGGGACCAAGCAGTCAGTGAAGCAGGCACAGTTTACATCAGTATATCCCAGGAACAGCATCAGCCAATGTGCAGTATTCCCCGTCGGTGCCACACAGCGAGACAGAGAAATGGTGGCAAGAGAGTGGGTGCTGGTTATTGACAGGAACCCCTCCTGCCGAAGTTTGTTTCACCCGTCGTGGTCAGAGGAGCTGGAAACTATGCAGTACTCCCAGTCTGTGCCAGAGCTGGAAACTGTGCAGTATTCCCCATCCATGCCAGAGAGAGAGGGTGACACGACTGCAGAATTCTGAACAGGAAGCGTCTTGTGCCAGTTTAGTGGCGTAAGTAGTAGCCGCACAATGCTGACTTGCAGTAACAGCAAGCTGTACATAGATACATAGACAGTGTCGGCAGATAAGGGCCTATGGCCCACCCAGTCTGCCCACTTGAGCTTGTGAGTTCAGTTTGTTTTCCTAGAAGTCTGTTGCTCCTTACCCCTGACCTCCAGAATTCCTTTATGTCTATCCCATGCATTCTTAAATCCCGTGATTGTTTCAGCCCCCACCACTTCCTCTGGCAGGGTGTTCCACTTGTCCACCACCCGTTCTGTGAAGAAATTCTCTCTCATGTTTCCTCTGAATCGTCCTCCCTCCAACTTCATCCCATGCCCTCTAGTCCTGGAACATCTTTTTCGCTTAAAAATAGTGTTTTCCTGCACCCTGTTCCTCCCTGTAAGATACTTGTATGTCTCTATCATATTCCCTCTCTCCCTCCCTCCTCTCCTCCAGGGAGTACATGTTCGGTTCCTTCAACCTGTCCTCATAGGACTTGTGATGCAATCCATGCACCATCTTTGTTGCCCTCCTCTGAACCTTCTCTACCCTGTCTATGTCCTTACGTAGGTATGGTCTCCAGAACTGTACACTGTACTCCAGGTGGGGCCTCACTAGTGTCTTGTATAGCGGAATTATGACCTCCCTTTTCCTGCTGGTGATGCCCCTGCCTATACATCCCAGCATCCTATTTGCTTTACCTGCTGCCTTGTCACACTGTTTCCCTACCTTGAGGTCATCAGAGATAACCCCAAGATCCCTTTCCTGCTTGGTGCATGATATATCCTCACCCCCCAACTGTGACAGTAAAAGGGACACAGAGTGGGGAACGGATGTATTAGTGCTCAGTTTGATGCAGCTTTAATGAGACCTTACTATTGAGTTTGCTGTGCAATGGAACAAACAGCAGCATATTTTTTTTGTGGGGCGGGAGACTAGCAGTTCCAGTCCTTCAATGCTAAATGGCAAGACAGAGAGAGTTGATGTAGTCAGTGGAAGGGACGGGAAGAGACAGATCGGGCCAGTTCCTGTCGCTTGACTTGTCCCTCTGTGCGGTGCAGTCTGCAGACAGAGACACTTGCTGTGCAGTCCGTGTAGAGACACACACAGAGCGAGAATCGGGAGAGCCACAGTAAACTGCAGCACTGTGTGTCTGACAGCCCGAGAGAGCGTCCTCTGTCTTAGAAGTCGTGTAGCACGTCGCTCAAGAGAGCGAGAGACAGCAGTTTCTCCACAGTTCTGACCTACAGTGTTTGTGATCAGGTGTGTTGGTCTTCAGTTCTCCAGTCTGTGTGGCTGTCAGCAGGAGACAGAGAGAGACACTCCTGACAATGTTGAGAACAGCACATGTCAGAAGCCATGGCAATAGTAAATTTCTGGCATTTGTGTTCTCAAACAACTGAAATGTGCAGTACTTGTTGGGCACTACTTCACAGTTCAGAAGGATACATGCACATTTCTTGTATTTCCAAACATTTTTAAACAGCTTAACTTAATTATTTTCCTTTCTTGTAACACCCCATGTTATAAGTGCAATAAGCCACTCCAGGGTGTGCTGTTATTGGGGATTATGAAATGGGAAGAAAGAATGCTGAATTCTGATTGGCCGAGAGCTGCTTTCAGCTGGGCCGTTATCACAGCACAATGGTCCAGCTGAAAGTATTATGTTTAAAAATGCATAAAATGTACTAAAAATGACCCATTTCATAATTGCAATAAGGCACTCCAAGGGGTGTGTTATGGTGGTCTAACAGGACCTTTTTGGGTGGTGGAAGCCCTCGGCTACGCCTTGTGCTTCAACCCACCCCAAGGTGGCCGTTATGCCACCATAACATACCCCCTGTCATGCCTTATTGCTTAATTAACACACACTCTGGTGCTGTGAGGGCACGAGGCCACACAACGCACCCGGGTGTGCATTAATCCCCATAGAGCACACCCTGTCATGGGTCATTGCCTATTTATGATGTATAACTTGCTTCTAATATCACTTTATAGATTTTTCCAATGGAAGTTTTTTTCTTCTAGTAGGAGGTTTTCTATTGGGGATAGGTGGATTTAAGTTTCCTAATTTGTTTTTTAAATAATATCTTATCTGGAAGAATGTAAGGAAGTTTTCTGTTTGAAGATTATACTAATTCTTAAGCTCACTAAATTCCTTTATTGAATTTTCATTGTTTAGATTTTTAAATTGTGTAATTACTTTTCTCCCCATATTTTAACATTTGGATTGCTTCTTATGTTTTTTTTTTTTTTATTTCTTTTAATGATTTTATGTATGTGTCTAAGGAAATTGTGTTTCTCCATTTTACATTTTTGTGTGTTTCTTGCCATATTTTTATAGATGTTTTTGTAGATTGTAATCCTCTTTTTGGCTCTAGATCTTTATCTGGGTTTTCCCATAATATATTTCTTAAGTCTTGTATTCCTATTTTTTATTTTCCTGTTCCAATCCGTGTCTTTTCTTTATTCTGTTGGAATCAGCTTATTAATTGTTCTATCCGTGCTGCTATACAATACATTCCGATATTTGGTAAGCACAGTCCTGCCTGTTCTGAATACCAATAAATCTTCTGTAGTGCAATCCTGGGTTTTTCGTTTTGCCATAAAAGATTTCGTAACTTTTGTTCCCATTCCTGAAACATGAGCTGCTTGGAGTGTTCCAAGTAGTATGCCAGAGCCCTTTTCAAATCCAGGCTATGAAGCCTGAGCTCACCAGGAGTGGATTTGTCTGTGAAAAAGACAGAAAGTGTTACAGTTTGATTCCGGTGAAATTCAGACAGCACCTTGGGAAGAAAGTTCCTGTTGGTTCTGAGAATTACTTTGTCCCTGTGGGAAATGATGTAGTTATGTTCCGTGCACAGAGCTTGCAGCTCTGAAATCCTTCTGGCTGAAGTGATGGCCACTAGGAAAAATGTTTTCCAAGTGACAAACTTTAAATCTTTCTTTTTTGTTTTTTATTTTATTTTTTTATTTATTGTAAAATCGGAATTACAACCTCTGAGCTAAATGCTCATTTACAAAGGCTCCTCATCAAACAGAGGGTTGGGGAACATCAAGCACGTGGACAGTGGATAAAAACAGAAGCAGCTAGAAGACATCGTCAGTTACACATCATTAAAAAGGTTGAACAGCATTACAAATAGAAGGATGGGGAGAGACAGAATACATTGCAAAAGCCATCACTTAATTACAAAACACAGAGGAAAATAGTCCCATAACAAATTAGGTGAATAAAGTGCAGATTCCAACTATGTACAAAGTGTGAGAATTCCCAGAATGCAGCTATGGGGCTTAGATAGGTTCTCGGAGGGAACAATTAATGTGACCACCGACAAGTACAGCCATTAAGGGAGAGTAGGCTACAGGCTAGACGGGTGAGGGAGAAGAGCACAATGGTGGGTGATAGCTTAAGGGTCAGGGGGGCGAAGCAGGTGTGGAGGTGGGGGGGTATGGAGGATCAGGAGGGCTAAGTGGGTGAGGGGTGGGGGAATGGGGACCAAAGGGTGGGTAGGAAGGGAATTGGCTAGAAATTCTTAGGCGCCACTGGTCGCCTAGCTGCTCATATTTTGTCAGGGAGGCACCAGGGAGGGCTAGAAATGGATGGGGTAGTAGCCATAGGCTCGAACAGGGACTCTGTCAGCTTGACTATACACAGGTTTAAGTCCCAGGGGGAGCAGGTTCCCTGAGTGGGGGGTTGAAGGTGCAGCAGGCCTTCAACTCACTGCCTCTGACAAATGTCTGTATTCGTCAGGTGGCAGTGTTCTCTTTTGTCAGAGAAGGACTCCAGATGTCTGCTGCAGAGTTCTAGTGAGCCCCTGCAACGTCTGGAGTCGTCGCTCATATATTTTAATATTACTTGCCAGCCAATCAATATTGTGCTCACTGAGCCTCCGCAGGGGATAGCCCTAAATTATACTGCTCTTCTAACTGGCTGGTAAGGGTAGGGGTCCCATTGGAAATTCAATAGAAAAAACGCGTTTTAAACTCTGCCTCTCACTTTCCTTCTGCACTCAGTGTGACGAGGAGCTGAGCTGCTGTAGAATGCTACTTTTGTTTGCCATCCACCAGATATTGCCCCATCAACTATTGTGCTGTGTTCAGGTATTTGTTTTTACTATGTTTATTGTGCCCTTTTGTTGATTCTCTACTTTTTTTAGTTGTTTATGTGAGCCGGTTCACTGAAAAGCCGCAAAACCGGAAGTAGTACGTCTCAGTGAATGCGGCTCGCAAACTCGGCTGCTCGGTCTGGTTTTTTTTTTTATTTTGCCAGCCACTCTTTCTTTTCAGTCGATGGCTATTTTTGTGTGACGGGCAAGACCCAGCAACAGTCCTGGAACAAGCGTCTCGTCTCCAGTCGCTGGCTGGCAAACTCGCCTGGCTGTTTATGTCTCCTGTGCGGCTGTCTTCTGCAGGCTGAATTCTGTCGCTACTAGTGCTGCTTTGAAGGATTGTGGACTTGGATTGTTTTCCGGTGCTGCTGTGAGGGATCTTGGACCGCAATCATAGAGGGCTCAATGGGAGCAACGTCGCATGGGTTCCGAGTTTGCATGGGCATGCCAGACATCAGGCAGGTAATGTTCTCTAGGTCATTTCCTGCAGTGTTTAGCGCCCACATTGCTCAGTTCTTGGCACACTTCTGCCCAGTGGCCTGGCCAGCATTCTGCATGGTTAGACAACTGTGAGGTTGTCTGAATACTGTGAACAGGGACCGTGTGTGGATCAGAGAGCTGTCTGAAGGCAAGTTCCTAAAGGTTGCTTAGTGTCCAGTGGTGGGGGAGGGAATGGTAGTGCCCACGGGTGGGGGGGGGCATGGGAAGTATTATGGTGTTGAGTCTTGCATGGTGGTGGGGATCCCCAACACAGGCGAATGCTGTTTGTGTTGTGGGGTGGGGCCCATGGACACAAGGGGATTTTCGGATTGTGGTGAGGCAGTATGTGGTGTCCTTTGCCGCCCCACCCTCTCAAGACCTGGCACCATCACAAAATGATTTCTAATGTGTCTAGGTCCTCACCATCTCACAAAAAGGATTCCCTGCTGTCGAGAAATTCTCTGCCCTACCCCCGGGTGTTTGGTGCTGGGTATGTGAGGCACGAGGGGGGACAGCTGGAGATCAGGGAAATCCATTTTGTGTGATGGTCATGGGGTTTGGGGGGGTGGACGTGGTGGTGTATGGAGAGTGTACTAAATGGAACACCCTTTGATGATAGTGCTGGGTCTCTGAGGGAACACTGCACACCAAGGAATCCATTTTATAGGATGCTGTCAGATGTTTCATGCTAGTGTTTTTTTGGTTTTTTTTTGGGGGAGACACCATTTTATGTGAGTGCCGGAGTCTTCTGGGAGGGGGTGCCTGACACCAAGGAATCCATTCTCTGTGGTGGAGCCATGTTTCGGAGGGTGGGTGGACACCAGGCAATGCAGTTTCCGGTAAGCTGCTGGGTACTGTAGGGTGTGGAGAACACTGGCCACCAAGGAATCCATTTTGTGGGATGGTGTTGTGTGTTTGACGGGGGGGGCAGGTCCCTGACAAAAGCACTCCATTTTGTGAGACAGTGATGAGTCCCGGAGGGTGGTAGGGAGCCCCCAGACAACAGGCAATGCTGTTTGTGGGATGGCGGCTGGTGATGCAAGGCCCGGCACCATCCAACAAACCGCAGTACCTGCTGTCTGGGTGAAACCCCCACCCTCCAAGATCTAGCACCAGCACACAAACTGCTTTCCATGCTGTCAGGGTCCTCCATCCCACCGTCAAACACCATTACACAAAATGGATTCCCTGGAGTCTCGTGGTCTCCCACTTGCGGCTGCGTGTTTCAGAAAGTGATATCAACTGATTGTATAGCACCGTTGGAAAGGTAATTTAGTGCAGAACAGCTCGTCTGCTTACATTTTGTGCATATCATGTATACTTTAGGAGTTCTTTGCATTTGTTTATGGCATGGTGTGTATGGCTGACATTTTGTCCATCAAGAACCACCTAAGCACTTTGAATAACACATTCTGGGTATCTCGGCCAGTATAAAACAAAAACCAAATTGAGCACAATTGATTGCACAGCACCATTGTGAAGAACAACTTTGCTGCTCATATGTTGTGTGTATCATGTATACTTTAGGAGTTATACTCATTTGTTTATGGTGTGGTGTGTATGGTTCAGATTCATGCCTCAAACCTCACCAAAGCACCTTGACTAAAATGGGGGAAAAGTATGTTTTATACTACAGAAATAGCTGTATTTTTTACAAACAAATTATTAAAACTACATCTGGTGTCTTGATGTTTAATTTGGTGTTGATACGTTACATATTTCCCAACAAAAAAGGCGTATGGTGCATTTTTTTAGTGGAAAACACATATTTTTTTGCTGTTTTGACCAGTATAGAAAAAAAATAAATTACTTATTACTTGTACACCACTGTTGGAAAGGTAATTTTATGCTGAACACGTTTGCCACTTATACTTTGTGTCTAGCACGTAAGGTTCTTGAGCTATTAGCATTTGTTTGTGGCATACTGATTATGGCTTGTTTTTGCTTAGAAAGGCCCAGGAGTCACTGCTAATAGTATACAGGAGACGAGTGCTATAACTTCAGAGAGCTCCTGTGGAGGCAATGAGAAAGAATTTCTTGAAGATGGAATGAGAAATTACAGATTTCTCTATCAGCAGAAATACAAGCCGAAATGGTTACCAGGTGAACTTTCAAAGATAAGGCTCTAAGGCCTGATGCTTGTAAGCATACTAAATAATCTAGTATAGAGGACAGTTCAGCATGCAGTGGGTCAATCTGCCTGTCTTTACATTAGAAAGAAAATTTCTTTTTGGTATATGTCTTTCTGGCTAGTCAAACGATTCTGAGGACTTGTTCTGAATAACAAATGGCCCATTTGACTAAGAGGGTGAGAAGCAAGGAGTACCATGGCTGCCTCACGCAGTCCGGAGCCACCAGAATCATTGTTGCTGGCTGGCTTCTGAGTTTGAGAAGGACCCTGATAATCAGGGGAAATGGAGGGAAGGTACACAGGACCCTTCCTGTCCATTGCAGAAACAGAGCATCCACTGACATGAAGCGCAGAGCTCGAGGCCTGCAGCAGTACAGGGGAATCTGATGACTGAGGTTGGAAGCAAAAAGATGCATCTCAGGGGTGCCCCACCTACTGAAAATTGTGACTAGTACTTGCTTGTTCAGAGTCCAGTCACGGTGGCCCTGACTGATATGACTTAAGAAGTCTGCCAGCACACATTGCCTGACAGGTGAATGGCAGAGAGCTGCATGCCTAGGGAGTAAGCCCAAGAACAGATTTTCATGGCCTCTGTGCAGAGCTTTGGGGATCTTCAGCCACCCTGTTTGCTGATGTAGAACAAAGCAGTGGTGGTGTCTGTCCTGATTTGGACAGCTTGACCCTTTATCTGAGGGGGGGGGGCGGTTAAAGGCTGATAAGACAGGTACACAGATCTGCGCTTCAGGAGATTTATATGAAATCTGGACTCCCTAAGAGACCGCACCCTGCTTATTGACTGATCCACCAGGTGTGCACCCTAACGTAGGAGGGAGGCCTCCATAGTGAGCACTATGGAAGGTTCCTTTTGCTGGAAAGAGACTCCTTCCCTGAGGTTTTCTTTGTCCTTCCACCAGTCCAGAGCCTGCAACAGGGTCCTTGTGGCTGGAATGAGGTTTGACAGGCAGTCCCTCTTCTGAGACCAATAAGATCTGAGATGGTACTGAATGTCTCATCTGAAATCTGGCATCTGGAACTACTGCTGTAGCAGAGGCCATGTGTTCTAGGAGCCTGAGGAAGTGCCTGGCTGGCCTTGGTTGCCCCATGACAAACAAGTTTGCCAGGGTTTGCAGATTGTGCACTCTGTCTAGTGGGAGCAGAGCTTTCCCCAGCTGTGTGTCAAGCTCTACTCCAATGAACTCCAATAGTTGAGCTGGCTCGAAGTGGGACTTTTCTGTGTTGACCAGGAAGCCCAGGGACTCTAGTATGTGCTAAGTAAGTCTGAGGGAGTCTTTGACCTTTAGAGAAGACTTGTCCACTATGAGCCAGTCATCCAGATAGGGACAGAGATCTGCAGTCTTCTGAGATGAGCTGCCACCACTGTTAGACACTTTGTGAAAACTCGGAGCTGCTGAAAGGCAGAGCTGCAAACTGGTAGTGACCAGAGGGCAGTCTGAACTGGAGACACTTTCTGTGAGAGGGCCTGAGTGGAATGTGAAAATAGGCATCTCTGAGGTCTAGGGAGGCTAGCCAGTCTCCCTGTTGCAAGGAGGGAATCACTACTGACAGGGTGACCATTCTGAATTTGGGATTGAACAGGTGCTTGCTTAGGTACCAGAGATCCAGAATAGGCTGCCAATCCCCGCTTTTCTTTAGAGTGAGACAGTATCTGGAATAGAGGCCTTTCCCCCCAGTGGAAGGGAGGAACTCTATCCACTGCATTTGTTGACAGGAGAGACTACCTCTAATTCCAGCAGGATTTTTTCTGTGTGAGTTAGAGGTTTTAAACTCCTGTGGCCCTGCTGTGTAGGACATTTTTTGAACCTGAGGGTAAGACTTTGACCCACCACCAGCAGGGGGGGAGGCAGCCCAGGCATTCCAGTCAGGGATTTTGTTTAGTCCAAGTCTTTGCAGAAGGGGTTGGTTCAGTACATTTCTGAGCCCTTCTACCTCTTCCCCTAAAGAATCCTCCCATCTGAGAGTAATCCAAGGGCATGGGCATAGACATGGGATAGAAGGCCCTGGGAAAGTATATCCTACCTCCACCCCCGTACCCTGGGGTTTGTAGGAAGTAGAGGCTCTCTCTTTAGCTGCATTGTTCTGGTAGGTGGGCTTATATTCTTCCATCTTTTTCATGTAAGCTTCTGTTTTGTCCCCAAAACGAGTTGTTCTCACAGGAAATCTATAGCTCTGGTTTGGGTATGTGGAAGAGACTGGTGGTTCTCAGCCTGGCAAACCTCCTGAGAGAGAGAGCCTGAAATACAGCCCTGGAAGCAGTGTCACTGGCATCCACAGCCACGTGGAACTGATATATTGTAGCTTCCAAGGCATTTCTGACAGTTTCCACCCGGGTCTTGAGCCACTTTTACTGGGGCTTACTGGCTAATAGCCAGGGCAGAGTTCTAGAGAGCTTTCTGATATCGAGCTGTGTACGCCATATAAGCAGAGAGGCATAACATCACAGAGAGGCTGTGTTGTAAAATTTCTTACCGACAGTGTCCAGTTTTTTTTTTTTTTTTTTTAATTCTTTTTTTGGAGGCTGGGAATAAAGGGGTACTTCACCTTTATCACAGGCTGCAATCTGCACCACTCCTTCATGGTTCAGATGTATGTAAAGGTACTCCACATTAGATTTATCTAACTGGTACTTTTCTCTCTTTTCTTATCCACCCCCCAAGCTGGAGGTAGGATTCTGAAGTATCTTGAAAGAAGCCCTTCTAAGGGACACATGAATTGGAAGGAGAAGCTTTTTGGGAGGAGGGAGACTCATCATGCAAGAAATCTGCCTCCTCCTCCTCCTCCTCAGTGGACTCTTGAATAGAAAGAGTATCCACCACGTGTTGGACACAGGTATAGTGAGAGGAGATAAATTCTGTTGGAGGAAGAACCAAACTCCTGAAGGTCAGGATCAAGGAGTTCACCCTCCTCTTCATCATCACCTCCCTCAAAGACGATGTACTGGCTGAGGCCAGGGTTGGAGACAACAGGTGTAATAGGAGCAGCAGGGGCACCCATGAGAGTGTCCACAACCTGAAAAGTACGATACTGTTGCCAAGCCTTTGCCATTTCCTCTGCAGAGGCTGTATCTTGTTTTGATACTGGCATCTCCCTTTGCTTTTCAGTGGGAGGGCAGTGGCATGTTTTTCTTTTTAGCAGGTCCTTAATCAGAAACCTCCTGTGATTGTCTATTATTGGCTTGGTCAGGACTATTATTTTTATCAGACTTATTTTCTAGAGGGTCCTTAGAGGACCTGTCTTTAGACTTTTGTTGAGAGGCGGAGGGGGGAAGGCGGGAGCACGATTGAGTGGTGGCTCTCCTCTCCCGGGATGGGGGGGGTTGCCTGCTGCCATCGAGTGGAAGTCCGGTGGCTGGTGTAGACAGTCACCAGAGCAACTGGAAGGGAGGGTCATCCCATAAGGCGTGCGTGCCTCCACACGCACGTGTCGGGGACGCATAGTAATGGGTCAGGAGAAAACCCATAAAAACCCAGAACAAATCATAAATAAAAAAAAGGAGAGGCAGTCTGAAAAGCCATAATTTAAAGGCTTATTTTTAAACTGTGTGAGCAAAATTAGTGAAAGCTCACAGAGAAGCAAGTGACTGGTTCTAATATAAACAAGGTTGTGGCAGTCTGCCTTGTCCACAACCAAAAAAGAAAATTTAAAACAGTAAATATCAGTCTTGTTCAAGGACTGTCTGACCCACCAATCTGTCAGAAGACCTTTAAAAATATTGTTCCCAAAAGGGAAAAAGGGAAAGAGAAAGTAAAGCTCCCAGCCCTAATTGAGGAGAAACCAAGAAAAAAATGGTAAAAACTGTGGTTCCTTGATAAAAATAAAGATCCTCGGAAAAAATAATGTTAAAAAAATAAAAAGCCATGGAAATTTTACCTCAGACATGGTATTTTTTATTCAGAATAAGTGGATAAAAACTGTGGTTCCTGGGAACTAAGGAACCCTAGAAAAACTCAAAAAAAAGCAGCACAAATATAAGGAAATTACTCCAAAAGTATAATAAAAGTACTTCAGTCTAATACACTTAATAAATAACTGTGTGCCAACAGAAGCCTAGCCTCAAAGGTTACACAGTTTAAAAGTGCTGTAAAATTATAGTCAACCACAGTCAATGTGAGCTAACAATTTCAAAAACATTCAACCAGTCATTATGAGACGAATTATTTTTTTATTTAGTTGTTTAACCAGGTATAGCACACTAAGCTGAAAGCTTTTTTACAGGAGCGACCTGGGAGCACAAGGAGGTTAAGTGACTTGCTCAGGGTCACACAGTATACAAGTGGAAGCCGTGGGATTCAAATCAAGGTCTGGTCTGCTGGATGTCACCAGATTTGCAGCTCAGAGCCTCAGACCACTGCGCTATACTGCCTCCTAACAGAAAGACTAAACTGCTTTAAAAATAGAGTCAGAAGCAATTTACCATCTTTGTTATAAACACTGGAACCATTAAAATTGAACCATTGGGCTGTTACTCTAAACTGCAAATTCCACCACAGTCACTGTGAGTACAGCGCCTTTTGCAGTTTAGACAAAGGTTCTTGGAACAATTGGGAACCATGTACAAATGTTGAAAACACACTATTTTGTGTTAAAACACAATTTGGAAGTGTGCGCAAACATATGTAAACTAAATAAACTTTACAAAACAAATATTTAGGACTTGGCCATCAAATTAGCTGGGAGCACCTTTCTGGGCGACAGCTCTCTTCAGGAAACTAAAACTCTACCATTGGAATACTGGGAGGCTCAAGACCAGCAAGTTGAAAGACAGCATATCTGAAAATGGTCCTAACTTCTGAAGCACCGTGCCCATCGTGGAGATGGTGTACAAGTCTGACTGGGCTATTCTAATTCTTCTAGTTGGAAGTCGCTGATTGTTGTGCTCCGATCTGTCAGTATTCACTACTGGAGTTATATTAAAGCATTGTAAATGAAAGAAGGAAAAGTACAGTTAAGTAAGAACTTACCGTAACAGTAGATCTTCAAGAGCAGCTCTTGCAGCAGACAATACCCGTTAGGACTAAGCTGCCAGACGTCAGGACCCCACGGAAACCCTCTTGCTAACAAGTCTTCAGCAGGGAGCACCCCTAACGTCAGCTCCACCCAACGTCAGCCAATGGTATAAAAGGGGCGGTCCCCAGCCCCACCTCAGTTCTCCCACCAGAGACTTGGGAGTCTAGGATGGAAGGAGAACCAGGTATGGCAGAGAGAGAAAGCCAGGGGGAAGGAGGGAGAGAAAGCAATGCCTGCTGCAAGAGCTGTTCTTGAAGATCTACTGTTACGGTAAGTTCTTACGTAACTGTACTATCTTACTTTGAGTTCGAGCTCTTGCAGTAGGCTATAACCATTAGGACTGAGTCCCAAGCAATAAAAGGATAAGGACTAGGAAAGTCTGGGAGGAGGCTGAAAAAACTGTTAGCTAAGGACTTAGGAGAGAAGGCCCTAGGGGACTGCTGGGCCAAACCCAGTCCTACGTCTGGAAGCCACATCCAAGCTGTAATGCTTGACGAAGGTGTGAACAGAACTCCAGGTAGCCGCTGCACAGATGTCTGCTGCGGAGATGTTTCGGACAGAGGCAAAGGAGGTAGCCACCCTCCTGGTAGAATGGCCTTTTACTGTACCTGGTAAGGACTTGTAACAAAAAACGATGCAGTTAACCAACCACTTAGACAAGGTCTGCTTGGAAACTGGTGCTCCATGAGTACTGGGAGCAAACAAAATAAACAATTGATCAGTTTTCCGAAAGGATGCTGTACAGTTCCGATAGTAAAGTGTTCTATGGACGTTAAGAGTGTGTAACAATGCTTCCCCCCTATTAGAGTGCATGGGATAATAAACTGGCAGGTGGATGTCTTGATTTAGGGTAAACTCTGACACCACCTTAAGGTAAAAACCTAGCATTTGCATGTAAGGACTCCTCGTCCTTATAAAAAAACAAATAAAGGCTCTTTACACATCAGAGCCTGAAGCTCCGAAATTCTTCACGCAGAAGTAACTGCAACTAAAAATAACACTTTCCACAACAGAAAGCGTAGCTTGTAATCCGCAGTTGTTTCAAACGGGGAGCATGAGCTTTTCCAACATAAAAAGGAGATTCCATGGAGGAATGGGATCTCTGATGAGAGGTTTTAAGTGCAAGATGCCATGCAAAAAAGTATGGGACACATCCAGCTGAGTAAGGGTTCTGCCCTCCACTGGTGCATGAAAAGCTGAAATGGTGGACAGATGCACCTTAATGGAGGAGTAGCTCAGGCCTTGCTCAAATAGAGAAAGGAGATACTCAAGGATGGAGTTTGAGGAAAAGAAAAAGGATTACGCTGGCATGTGGTAACCCACAGGCAAAATCTTTTCCACTTCCTAGCATATGTCGATCTAGTAGAGGGTTTCCTGGCTGCCACCAAGACATCAAGATGCAGGGACTTGAGATCCGGATGGATCAAACTGCCCCAGTCCTGGGACTGCAAGTTCAGAGGCAGGGGAACTGGAGGTTTCACTGCCAGCTGTTGAAGTAGTAGGAACCAAATCTGCTGAGGCCAATAGGGTGCTATGAGACTCACCATTGCCCCTCCGTGTGACGCTTCAGAAGTACCCTCTGTAGAATGGGAAAGGGAGGAAAGGCGTAGAGGAACATCCTGTTCAGGAGAGGGACAATGCGTCTCACCAGAAAACTCCAGGCCTTGGATCTAGACAGCAGAAACTGGGCAGTCTGGTGTTGAGTGGAGATGCAAAAAGTCCAACTCTGGTCATCCCCATCTGTCAGATAGCTAGTCTACTACCAACTGAAGGTGCTCCCACTCATGAACCTTGGACAGAGACCTGCTTAAGCTGTCAATCAAGATGTTTTGGATGCCTGGAACATGAACGGTGGTGAGCTCGAGGCAGTGTTCCAGTGCCCAATACCAGACCCTCACTGCCTACCTGCAGAGGGGGTAGGAGCGAGTCCCCCCCCCCAGCTTGTTGATGTAAGAGACAACGGACATGTCGTCGGTCTGAATGAGAAGAGGGCCCGGAGATAAGTCCGCCCGAAAAGCCTGCAAGGCATTCAGGTCTGTTCGCATCTCTAGAACGTTGATGTGGAGTGATTGCTTGTCTGGTGACCACGTCCCCTGGGTCTGCCTAGTCTCCAGGTGAGCGCCCCAACCGAAACTTGAGGCATTTGTCATCAGAACACATCTCGGGGGCTCCCGTCAAACAGCACCCCGTTGCTAGATTGAGTGGGTCCAATCACCAGGTTAGCATCTTGCGAACTGGGTTGTAGACCAAGACTGGTTGATCTAGGTCACTGGACCTCTGGTCCCATTAGACCCTAACAGTCCACTGAGGGACCCTCATATGGAGGCGAGCCACAGGAATCGTAGGGATGGCTGCCACCATGTGACCGAGGAGTCTCCGACAGACTTGGGCTGTGACATGAGGAGCCAAGGATATCATTCGGGCCTGATCCTGAAGGTGATCTGCCCTGTCTGGGGATGGGGGAAGGAAGGCATGTCCTGTACAGTGTCCAGGACCGCCCCTATGACCTGGAGTCTCTGGTTGGGCCATGAGGACGACTTTGGGACATTCAGGGTGATCCCCAGTTCTTGGAAGAGTGTAAAGGGGTCTCCGAGAGTGTGAAGCGGCTGTTCCCGGGTGGGAACTGCCAGAAGCCAGTCGTCTAGGTAGGGAAAGGCATGACCCCGTTGGCACAAAGCCACAGCCACCACTGCTAGGTACTTGGTGAAGACTCTGGGAGTGGCGGAGAGGCCGAATGGCAAGGCTTGAAACTGGTAATGTCAGCCCTGGAAGAGGAATCACAGAACCTCCTGTGGGGTTGAAAAAAATCTGAATGTGCAGTTATGCATCCTGCATAGCTGGAGAGCACAGCCAGTCCCCTTGGTGAATGAGGAGAATTAGACCTGGCAGCGTGACCATGCTGAACCTCTTGTATTCGATGAACTTGTTCAGGGAGCTGAGATGCAGGATAGGCCAAAGGTCCCTGGTCTTTTTGGGAACTAGGAAAAAGTGTGAATAATGCCCTTTTCTTCATTGAGCCAGGGAGACTGGCTCTGAAGCCCACTTCTGCAGGAGGGCCTGAATTTCCCCTTTGATCACGAGGACATGTGAAGGAAAAGGATAATGGGAGGACACGGGTGGAGTATCTGGAGGTATCTGTTCGAACTCCAGAGTATGACCTCTCTCTATGAGCTGTAGAACACAGAGGTCTGATGCGATTTTGCTCTACCCCTTGAGATGGCGGGAGAAGTGACCACCTACCACTTCCCCCACTGACTCTGCTGGAGGTGAGGGTTCTGGCAAGGAGTCACTGGGATGCTCTGGGAGTAGGCAGAGGGGCCTGGGAGGACTTTGCGGCTTGAGAAGCACAGCTTCCAGGTGTCTGGGAGGCAGCCTTTCTTTTGAAGCCACCAATCTGCCGAGGCTGGTTTCAGGGTTGTTGTCTAAAGGGTTTTTGGTCCCCCTTGTACATATTTTTTGAAGGACCGAATGGACTTCCTGGACTCTTGGAGGCAATTCATCAGTTTTTCCGTCTAGTCTCCAAAAAGGAGATGCCCAACTACATATCCTGGGAGAATCCTGAGATCCTAAGCTAGGTATGGCACTGAGACAAATGCCAGAGGCCGCAGCTCTGGCTGCCATATCTGGTGTCGTATGAGGCACGCAAAACATGGGTGCCTACATCCGACCCCTATTTGAGTAGGTCTAGAAGCTCAGTCTTTTGCATCGAATCTGGGAGGGCCTGAGCTATTTGGATACCTGTCTCCCACAGGGCATTCTGGTACTGCACCATGTGTGTGAGAAAGTTAAGGGACCTCATGGAGCAAGTGGAGGACGAGTAGATCTTTTCCCATTTGGTCCCACCAGCACGGCCACACACTTGATCTGGTGTTCCAGCTGGGTCTTGAGGTTGATGACCTCAAGATTGATCAGGTCACTTGGTCTGATCACCGTACCATGGAGTTCACATTCAGGGGCCCCCCCTTCAGTAGTCCCCGCCTGTGGAGATGGGTCAGCTTTCGCCCTGAGGGACTGCTGGCACGGCATGTACAATGGATTCCGGAGAGGCGCAGGCCACTTTTAACAGGATGATCTCCAAAGCTCTGGATGCTTTCGCACCATTTTTTACATGACCCAGATCTTCTCACTTGAGGTCATCTTGGTTTGATGGGGACCTCAAGGTAATGAAGATCATGGATTGGAGGCTGGAGCGTTGCTGACGGAGGACCCAGCTGGAGGCAGATAGGTTGGCCCTACGTGCTCACTATATGGAGTACCAGGAGGCAATTTCCCATAAGAAGGCAGAATTCCTGTCCCGGGAAATGCTGCGGGAAAAAACAGACTATGTCACCTATTTTGGACTGTAGACAGGTTTCTTCACCCTGCCTGCAGTCAAGAAAAGCACCCACCTTGTGTGACGAGTTTACTCTGTTTTTCTCCAACAGTGTGTCGGGCATCTGGTCTGGAATCCCGCCAGGGAGACATTCGCCTTGCTGTGGTCGGGCTGGAGGTCTCGGAGGCACTCCACCTGTCTGGGAGGAGTTTAGACCAGTGGAGGTGTCTGAAGTGACTAAAGTGATCTTACAGCTGAAGCACACTTCTTGTGACCTGTACCCGGCCCCGATGAATTTCTTAATGGGATGTGTAAAGGCTGTTGGCCCGGTGTTCGCCAGGATTGCCAGGCGCTGGATGGCGAAGGGGGTCCTCCCTGCAGCTTTGAAAGAAGCGCTGGTAAGGCCCCTCCTTAAGAAACCTTCCCTTGACCCTGATGTCCTGACATATTACTGTCCTATCTCCAACCTGCCCTTTTAGGACAAGGTCATTGAGAAGTTAGTGGCACTTCAGCTCGAGGGTCACCTGGTGTCCTCAGACATCTATGAGTCATTTCAGTCGGGTTTTCGGGCTAGACATAGCACAGAAACAGCTCTAGTAAGGGTGCATAATGATCTGTTCAGGCCTAGAGATAGAGGAGACAGGTCAGTTCTTGTTCTCCTCAATCTCTCCAGCATTTGACACTGTGGATCATGTTGTGCTTCTTGATCAGCCCTGTGAGTTTTGTGGACTCGCTGGTACTGTCATCAGGTGGTTTGAGTCTTATCTCTCAAACAGGGTGCAGCGAGTAGTGATGGGGAATTTCTCCTCCTCCCGAATGCCCATCTTGTGGAGTGCCACAGGGCTTGATCTTGTCGCTGATGCTGTTTGCAGTGTACATGCCGAGAGATCATTCAACAGCACAGCGTGGAGTTTCACTGTTATGCAGATGATACCCAGCTGTATTTGTCCTTTGCCTCCGGAACATCAGGAGCGGTCAATGTGCTTAACAACTGTCTGGCTAAAATCAAGGTCTGGATGGCTTCCAGCTGGTTGAGACTTAACCAGGCCAAGATAGAGGTACTGGTGAACGAGCCTGGTCGCGGATGTAATAGGTTGCCACCTGGGGCGGACTCTGGGGTTTTCCTGGGTTTTGCTCCTTTGGTGGCTTCCCCAAGGGTGCGAAATCTGGGCGTGATCTTTGATAACAGATTGACTTTCGAAGATCAGGTGTCACCTGTTGTCAGTAGCGGTTTCTACCATCTGTGGAACACTGCCGATTAAGCCCCCCACCCACCCGAGGACCTGTCAGTCCTGCATGCCTTGTGACCTCCAGACTTGACTTTACTGCAATTCTCTATACTTCGAGGTCACAAAAAGACTTCAGCTAGTGCATAATGCAGCAGCATAGTTACTGACGGGCCTCTCGAGGTCCAGTCATATGACCCCGGTCCTGCGGGCTCTGTACTGGCTGCTGGTCAGGTGAAGGATCCTTTTCAAGGTGGATCTGTTCACCTTTAAGGATCTATATGGGCTGGGTCCTGGTTTTCCTGTCAGAGCTCCTGACACCAGTGACCTCTGCTCGTTCCCTCCGCTCCTCTTCGAGGGACCTTCTGGGCACACTCAGGGTTCAGCTGAAGACCTCAGGAGAGCGTGCATTCAGCGCCTCTGGATCGACCCTGTGGAATTCGTTACCACCTTCTGTCCGAGAGACTCCCTCGGTTGAAGTGTTCAAGCGGAGGCTGAAGGCCCACCTCTTTGTCCTGGCTTTTCCAGATTTCTGAGTCCATCCTGTTCTAGTTCCTTTCTGACAGTCTGAAAACCTTTTAATCCATTTTAAATTGCCATACTTGTATTTATGCATTGTAATTTTTTTATTTATTCATGCTGTTTCTCGCTATGCTTTGTTATAATTCCTGTTAGGCGCCCAGAACCTCCGGGGCTGGTTGCCCTACAAATAAAATTGCCTTGCCTACTCAATGTACCTGGACTCCTGGTCTGGTGGCTGAATGCTTAGGTGTTTAGGTTTCTTTGATCTATCATGAGCAGCCGTGATCACCATCAAGTCCGCCAGAGGGTTTTCTGCAAGGAAGGGCTCTTCCCTAGGGGCTCTGTACAGCCTATTAGACTTCCTGGATACAGTGGAGCAGGTGGAAGGGTGCTTCCAGGTTAACCGTGTCAGTTCCTGGAAGGTGTCCACTAAAGGAGGCACCACTAGAGGCTTGGGCTCCTTCTGTCTCAGGTATTTAGCCAACCTCCGCCCCTCCGGATCCATGTCCTCCATCTCCCCATCCATTGGAGGCCTGGATGTGCCTCATAATGTCCATAAATGTTGAGTCATCAGGAGGTGACCTGCTGTGTCTTATCTGGGGAGGAAGGGCAACCCTTAGGATCTGAATGGTCAGAGCCCAAAGACACAGAACTGCTGCTGGAGTCCACCGAAGAGGACGACGAACTGCTAGAGCGTCGTCGGCTATAGGACCAGCGCCCAGTGCAAGAGGACCAGTGACGGTGACGACTTGACAAATG
Source organism: Neoceratodus forsteri (assembly GCA_016271365.2). Taxonomy (NCBI): domain Eukaryota; kingdom Metazoa; phylum Chordata; order Ceratodontiformes; family Ceratodontidae; genus Neoceratodus; species Neoceratodus forsteri. The sequence continues at coordinate 42,082,981 of CM028136.1, forward strand.
GGAGCTCCAGCGGTGATGCCGCTCTTTGTGCCAGTGTCTACCACGGTGATCCTCAGGGCTAGGAGTATGGCTCTTAAGGAGAGGAGTTGGCTGCTTAGGCTCCTGACCCACACTAAGGTCCCGGCCCAGCTCAAAGATGACCAGTTCTTTAGGAAGGAGCAGGTCCCCTCTGACCTGATACCACCAAAAGAAGAACAGCTCCTGGATCTGGTTTTTGATGAACTGCGGGACCGACTGGCTGGTGACTGCAGAGCTAGTGCCAGTGCACCCGGCGTCGGAGCACCCGGCATCAGAGTGTCCAGTGTCAGAGGGGGAGGCACAGACAGGGACCTGATGGGCTGATTAAGCATCTCAGTCTGCCCCAGATCTTCAAGTAGTGAAGAGTGGCCTGGCGAGGAGAAGAGCACTGCCCGGCCCGATGTCCGAGGGGGCAACCTTTAGCAGACAGCTGCTTAGCCATGTCCAGTGGGGAAGCAGCCAGCGCCCTGGCCAGAGCCTGGGGTGCGGCGCCGGGTCTGACGCCTGCCCCTGACAATGACAATTTATTGACAGTGTCAGTGGCTCAGTAGGTAGCACACTCGCCTCTGAGGCCGGGAGATCAGAGGGCTGTGGGTTCAGTTCCCACATCTGGCACTTGGGTTAATATCCCAGTACTGACACTGTAGTGCAGCATGAGAGGGGTGCTGCACTTCTGAGGTGCCGTCTTTCGGATGAGACGTTAAACCGAGGTCCCATCTGCCTGGATTGGTGGTAGTTCAGGTGGATGTTAAAGATCCTATGGCACTTCTCGAAAAGAGTAGGGGAATTTCCCCAGTGTCCTGGCCAAATTTCCCTCATTCACTAAAAATACCACCAACAGCTTAATCTGGTTCAAGGTCAGTTGGCATTCATCTGTATCCCCCTCCCCCGGGTCGTGCCTGAAAATAGGCAGGATTTGTCTAGTGCACTTACCCGGTCAACAAAAGCTAAATAAAATAAAATAAATGTGGTGTCTTGTCCAAGGCCTTGGACTAAACCGTTGTCAGGACCGTTTTGGCAGGTGCCAGAGCGTCAATGTCCTTCTTCTGGCTGGTCCCAGCCCCTAAGGTGGAGTGTGACCATGCTGGTGTGGCCTTCACCTTAAGGGGTGCCAGGGAAAGGCCCGAAGACCTAGACCCTGACTTACCTCCGCCTGACGCCAGGACGACGGGAGGTTTAGAAGCCAGCTGCCCAGAGGAGACATGGATAGGGCGGGAGTAGTAGTCCAAGCCTCCGTGGGACGAGGAGCCAGACAAAAACTATTTGTGCAGCGGAAACCTGGAATGGGTGCAATCCTGAGACTTTTCCTGGTCCTTGTCCCAGTGTTTGTGCTTCCCGGCATCCTTTCTCTTCTCCTTGTGCAGCTTAAATGTGGAGCAGACAGAGACCGATGAGAACAAAGAAGGAGTCTTCCCTGCTGGCCGTCTCTGCATTTCAGCAAGTTGCTGTTCTACGAGGTGCACCTTAAGGGCCTTCTGGCAGCAGATCTGAGTCTGGGAGTTGAACGCCCGGCAGTGCTCACAGGCTGCAGCATTGTGGTTCGGGCCTAGGCATAAAAGGCAGGCCTCGTGACCATCAAGTAACTGCGTGACACGGCGCACTTAGATTTTCTGTGATCAGTAGATGAAACGGACGGCTCCAGAGAAGAAGAAGACAACATGAAGAAAGGTAAATGAAATCTGAGATTTTGGTCTAAAAATGAAAAACTCTGAAGGCGCGAAAGCAGTCAAAGTGATTTGAGAAGGCATCCGAGGAGCCGATGCGAATGGGTCAACAGCGGGAAAAGTACTGAGGTGGGGCTGGGGACCGCCCCTTTTATACTACTGGCGGAGAAAACATCGGGGGTGGTCCCTGCTGAAGACTGCAAGCTAGAGGGTTTCCGTGGGGTCCTGGCACCTGGTGGTTTAGTCCTAACGGTTACTGCCTGCTGCAAGAGCTCCAACTCAAAGTAAGATCAGCAGTTCCTTATTGCAGTAAATTTCAACAGAAACTCTGCCCTTAGCAGACTCCGCCATGAAGTTTTCACTTTTTCCCCTCCCAGAGAAGAGGACCAGTTTAAGAGTAACCTACTCAACTCAAGGTAACATGTGATCTATTGAGACTTAAATAAGAAAAAAAGGTGATTCACTTACAACTAGTACTGGACAAATCTTCCTCTATCAGCTGGAAGCAATTCAGCAGTGAAACCAACGAGGGCCAAACACTAAGAGATGAAAGATGCAGAAGGACAGACCATTAGCTCCCACCAACACAGTGAACAGATGGAAGTGTTATAAACCAGTCAATGCACTATCTGAACACGGCATCCCATAAACCCTTTGAACCTTGTTAATCCTTTAAAAACCACCTAGACCAATATGCTTGTGTACAAGTATCCGTCATGGGATAACAACTCCTATACAGCAGAAAGTAGAACATTTCTATAAACGTGGACAGTATGTCATCTGAAAGTACTTTCATAATCGAAATTCATAAAATGGGATGGAGTTTACTTGTGGGAAGGCCACACTGGAGTCCTTAAAGCACCAGTGCATCAAAGCGGTGAAATATTTGCCCTATAATTTTTTTTATTCCATTTTATACCACCCCATACTTCCCGACTTGTACAATACCCTTCTTTTCTCATTGTCAGTCTGCTTTAACCCTTTTGTTTACATGTAAAAAAATAAAAGTACTCCTCTTAATATGGCTCAGTCCGGGTTTTTATCAAATTTTTTTTTTTTTTTTTTTTTAACACTTCTTGTTGAAGATCACTTTTATTGTGCCCCAAATAAATTACCATACAGCAGACACCGCCCTGTAACTGTACTGGACAAAAAATGTACAAAAACAGCTGATAATACAGATGAAACCCTGGTCCGAGCCATTTTTAAAGGAGTACTCCTTTTACTATCTCAAATTACAACTGGCTTGCAAAAGACTGCTCAAAACTATGCAGCAAGATTAAATCCCTAAACCTCTCCCAACAAATAGAGCAACCCACCCGCCTAAACCCAAAAACACAAAACCGCTCCCTCTTGGACTAGGCTCTTACAACATACCTCACAGGATAGTTAAGCTGGCCTCCTACCTGATTCCCTGAGTGACCACCACACGATTATATGATCAGAAAGGTGCACAGACCTACTAACCCCCGGACCCTCCTCACAAGAGCTTACAAATCCCTTTGCCTCAACTCCCTACTAAATGACCTCGCCATTGTTGACTGGTCATTCATCCAACTGGCACCCTCCATCGACCATGCCTTCGACATGTTCAGAAATAGAGTTCTTGCTGTCTGGGACTATCATGCCCCCCAAAGAAGCAAAAGGGTTAGGGAAACCCATCTCCCCTGGGTCTCTGCAGACATCTCCAGATGTCGTGCCAGAGACCAGGCCTGGAAAAAACAAAGGCAAACAGGCTCCCCTGAATCCCTACAGCAGTACCGTACCCTCCGCAACAATTGCTCAAAAGCCATAAGACAAGCTAAAAAGAACTACTTCCGGGCTGCCTTCTCCTCTAATCTTAGTCACCCTACCAAATTCTGGAAATCCATTAAAACCCTGCTCACTCCCCCTGTCCAGCCGCCCACCCCTACCCTAACCATTCAGGGCAAAAATGTATCTGAGCCAAGTGAAGTTGCCTCAGCTTTCAATGCATTTTTTACCAACTGTGCTAAATCTCTCCTAACAAACCTACAAATCACCACACCCACACCCAGCCCTCTCACTTCCCCCCAGCATACCCCCCACACCACCACGTTCTCTTTCCGCCCAGTCACCACAACAGAAGTCCTAGCCGCCCTACGTTCCCTTGACTCCAATAAAGGCAAATGCCCTTTAGGACTTGACGCCAAACTCCTATACCTATCAGCCCCTGCCACTGCCGTCCCCCTAGCCGACCTCCTAAACCTTTCCTTCACCACAGCACAAATTCCAGCAGCTTGGAAGGAGGCAGTAGTCATCCAGCTACCAAAGGGTGGCAATCCATCTGCTCCCGGGAACTACTGCCCTATCTCCACCAATTCTAGCCAAATTACAGGAACACCTAGCCCTCTCCCAACTCGCACAATTCCTCAAATCTACCTCCTTCTTCACCCCTTTATCAGTTGGGTTTTCGTAAATCGCACTCCACCATCACAGCGCTACTAAGACTCACAAACAATATTGCCTCAGGTATGGACAAGGGGCTTTTCACCTCGGCCATATTCACTGATCTGGCCAAAGCATTTGATACTGTTTCCCACCCTAAGCTAATCTCTAAACTGCACGACGCAGGCCTCTCCAATCTAGCCACCAGTTGGTTCCAAGCCTACCTGACAGGCAGGAAATAGGCAGTAAAAATTGGCCCACACGTATCCCCCCTCGCTCCCAGTCTCCATAGGGGTCCCCCAGGGCTCTGTCCTGGGCCCCCTACTCTTTTCCATACTTTTTAAATGACCTACCACTGACATGCTCCAACTCAGTTATATAAATGTACGCAGATGACACCGTTCTGTACATCTCCAGCCCATCCACTGGGGTCATAAACTCTGCCTTTCAATAGGATTTTGATGCTGTTCCAACCTGGCTCAGGTCAAACAACTTGTCCTGAACGCAAAGAAAACCGTTTCCATAACCTTCGGCACACAGCCTAGACTCTCCCGGCTAGCTGCTCCCCCCGCTTTCCATACCCTGGACGGGTCCACCTTGGAATCATGCACCTCCTTTAGGTACCTGGGTGTATGGCTTGATCGTCACTTAGATTTCTCCGTTCACATTGACTCCCTACAGAAAAAACTACACCCAAAGCTAGGCGCACTATACCGCAATAAAGGCTGTCTACCAACCACAGTCAGGAGGGAATTAGTGCACAAAATGATTCTCCCTATTTTTGACTACGGAGACGTGGTCTACAGCGCAGCCCCCCCCCCATCCACCCTGGCTAGCTTGGACCCCCTTTTTCATTCCTTCTGTCGGCTCATCCTGGAATGCCCCCCCACCACCCATCATTGCAACCTATACAGCGCCTAGCTCTTCCCTCGCTGGAGTCCAGACATCAGCTTCATTGCGCCAATCTTACAGCCAAGCACTGGACCAACTCCTCCCCTATCTCAGCTCTGTCCTGTCAACACAACCCCCCCGCCATACTCCCTGAGATGCTCAGAGTCAAAGCTACTACAAGTCCCTTTCATGCACATATCAAAGGGCCAATCTGCCTTCAAATATCGACTGCCCAAACTCTGGAATGACCTCCTTGTAGGTATTAGGCTCTCCCCCACCTCAAGGCTCCTGAAACCTCTCCTCCAGGCCCACTTCTCAGACATATGCAACTGCAACCTGCAGCCCAGACCTGCTACCACGAGGCATCGTAACGTGCCCTGAACTGTACCAATGACCAGTAACTTACTATAATTATTGTATAACTACTGTCACTGTCTGTTATGCCCTAACTATGACATAGCAACTATGCACTCTGGTCTTTAGGTCTAAACTTGTGTGTCACTAACAAATGTGTAGTCCAGCCTGTAACTATTCTGGACCTGTTGCAATCACCCTATATGTATCTACTCGGAACCTGCTGTAGCACCTTTGTCTGTACTCCTACTTGTATTGAATGTAACCCCCAGGTCGCATCTGGAAACGAGCAGTCCCCGCTCAGTATGCTTATCTGGTAAATCTCATAAATAAATAAATAAAATGTAAGAAAAAGTGTTAAAGCAGGCTCAAAATGGGAAAAGACTGGTATCATACAAGAAACGAGGAGAGCGGTAATTTAAAACAATCTCTAAGTTCAAAACCACCCTTCGAAGCCAACTCTTCAACACTCGTAGCTGCTCCTGTCTCTGAATGCGGCCTCGACCTCTCCACTCGTGACAACGCCCGCCGGGCAGCTCTCCATCTAGCCCACCCCACCACACCATACCCATGTATAACCTGGCCAGTGCCTGCTGTTTTATGGTAATACCAGTAGATGCTCAATATATGAATCCAAGTTGTGTAACATCAATTTCAATTACTTGTACCCTGTAACTTAAATGTAGTTTGTTTGACCGCAGTGTGACGTGGCGCCTCTGATGAACGCCTATTTGAGCAACCTGTGCTATGTAACCTAACAATTGCTATGTCTGTCCTCAATGTGATGAGGTACCTTTGGAAACGAGCCCCTGGCTCAAAGGTTGCAAACTGATTTTCACAAATAAATAAAATAAATAAAAACAAAATAAAAAAAGAATAGGTCAAACTTTTCACCACTATCAGGCTGGCGGCAGGATGGCGACTCCCCGCAGGCTCCGCTCAGGGCCGGGCATAAGAGTAGCCCTGGTAATTCCGGTGATGGGGCTGGGGAGGGTTGGTCAGATGGGGGCTGTCTTGGGGGCGACAAAAATGATTAAAAAAAAGTGGACTAGGCGTTGGGACCACTGATGGCCCAACTTCCACTGGAAGTGGCGCATCCACCAGCGTGCTTTACGGACCATACTGGTGCAGGATACCATAAACCCCAGCAGCCCCAGGAAAAGCCGGGCAGTGTGCAAGAGCACAAACTGAAATGATCGAGCACAGGAGGTTAAGACACAGTGCCTGTTCCACAGGGAGGCAGGCCTTGGCCCACAGGGAGTTGAGTTCTGCCCTGATGAACTTGAGAACCTGCTTCGATACCCATTCAAACTTCTCCAGGTTGATCGATAGGCCCAGGTCTCGACAAGTCTGGAGTTCCAGATCTCTCGACTTCTCCACGGCCTTGCGGGACATACCGGCTAACAGACAATCATCCAGGCAAGGGTACACCTTGACCCCGAGGCGCCGCAGGTGGGCTGCCACCACTGCAAAGCACTTGGGGAAGACCCTGGCTGCTCAGGAGAGGCCAAGGGCATGACAGAAAAGGTACAGAACCCTTTCCGCTCAGAACTGGCACTGCCAACAGTGGGACTGACGGACGGGGATGTAGAAAAATACATCCTAGAGTTCTAGGAAGCAGAACCACATGTTCTGCTTCAGCAATGGAATATTCTGATTCAATGTGACCATCCTGAACTTGCGTCTCCACATGAACTGGTTCAGACTGTGTAGATTCAGTATGGGGAACAAGCTCCCCCCCAAATCCGTTTCAGGACCAGAAGTACCTGGACATGTAACTCTGACTAGCCAGGGTGTACGGGCTATTGCAACTTTTGCAAGGAGCTGAGCAATGGCCTCCCGAAGGGAAGACAGCATGTCCTGTGACACCCTGGACTCCTGAGGCATATGGAGGCGGTAAGGCGGGAAGCGCTTAGAAGTCCAGAAGCAACCCTTTGGCCACTACATCTAACTTGTCCGTTGTGATAGTGGACCAACATGGCAATAACTGACGTAGCCAAACTCTCACAGGCAAGGCAGACACAGACAGAACTGGTGGACAGACGATGCCCCAAACCAGTCACTGGGCATTTTTTAAAGGGGCACCACTACCTCTCCCATCCTTTCTTAGGAGTCTGACCCCTGGACTTCTGCTTGGGATGCCAGGCCTGGTACCGCACCTGCTGGGGCTGCTGCTGAGGAGGCTGTGGCTTAAAGGACCAAAAAGCCTGTTTCTTAGGTTTCTATTTTGGGTCCTTCTGGGATGATGTCAAAGAATTTGGGGGGGGGGGCCGCACTGGACTTCTCAATCCTTGTGAGATGTCCCTCCTCCCCAGGGCCAAAGAGGTTGGTGCCCAAAAATGGAACATTGGACAGCTTATATTGGGTGTCCGCCGTGAAGGTGGACAGATGAAGCCTGGCCCTGCGACGCACGGAGATGACTGTTGCCATAGCATGGGAACACTAGTCGCCCATGAACAAAGCCATCTGGAGTTGGTGTTTAGTCAGCTATTGACCCTGGTCTCTGATTACTGTCTCTGCCATTTGCTAATCACAAGGAGGTGAGGGAGAACTGCATTGAAGACCCCCATAAGGAAGTGGCCGAAGTTTTCATCATCAAGGTATAACTAGTCCGAGGGAGACAGAGGGACACCGTAACATGTACCTACTTAGTGGCGTGTCCGATCTTGCAGGAATCCTAGTCGGGGTTTTTGGTTTTTTTTGTCCATGTACTCCTGTTGACTTGAGGAACACAAAATCCATGACCAACACCTCCGTGGAGGGGTGGTTAGGGAAGGATCCTGTAGTAACTGCGTACCTCCCCCCCTCCCCCAAATGATTTAACCAGGTAAGACACACTAAGCTGAAAGCTTGTTTACAGGTGCAACCTGGGAGCACAGGGAAGTTAAGTGATTTGCTCAGAGTCACAGAGTATGCAAGTGGGGGCTGTGGGATTCAAACCCAGGTCTCCAGATTTGCAGCTCAGAGACTTAAACCACTGCACTATACTGCCTCCCTTGATGAGTCTTGCGAACCATATGGGCAGAGACTGCTGGGCAGGATGCTGAATGCTGCCAAAGCTCCAGGGTCAGTCCCAAAATTACCTCAGCCACAGGAAGGTAACCCCTGGGGACTCTTTCTGGTCCAAAATGTCCTTAAGGGGATACTTGGCCCTTTGGACTGGCTCAAGCAGAATAGACAGAGACTCAGAGATGAGTCAGAGAAGCGCCCAGAGGGACATCGGGTCCTGTTTCGTGGTCAGCTCCTCAACCAATCTCTGGGCGAGGAAGGAAGTCCTAGAAGAGGCCAAGGACTCATAATGCAAGTCATCCAAGGACTCCTCAAAAACAGCCCTCGACCATTTTTCACCACGGACCTCCCGGGTTTCCTCTCCCAGGGTGACCCTCACAGACAAACAGCCTGCCATGCCTGTGACTGAAAGGGAGCCTCCTTGGTCAAACTGCCTACTGTCAGCTGCAGTGGTGGAAGCTCTACGCAAAGAGGTGGAGAAGCAGATGGTGTTACCTACATGGTATGTGCCAGCGGGGGTATCACTGGCATGGGCCAGGTAACAAGAGGTACAGAGGGTAGGGCCCTACCTTGCCTCGCGATGGTCCACTGTTGCCAGAGGAGCTCCTCAAAGCACATGCGCAGCTTACAACAGTGCCCCTCCTCACACAAGGATGAGTAGGTCAAGAAGTGTCAAAGGCAATGCCTTCTGGTCTAGCAGGATCGAAAGCAAGAACACCACAATCGACATCGCAACTGCAACTTTGACCATCAATGACAAGGGAAGACTCCCAGCTGATCGTAGTAAACTACATGCCAGCTCACACTAAGCAGCATGGGCGTGGTAGGCTTGACTGTCAGTGGAGACAGCTCCCACCGAGGACTGAACAGGGACACAAACCGGATCAGATCCTTCTGGGTGAGGACCAGAATCACTGAAGCCTACGAGATTAAATCCTCAACCTCGTCTGACAGCTGGTCGACAGGCTTGAGAAATATCCTGGTGACCTGCTCAACCAGGGAGCTGAAGAGCACTCAATCTGCCCCGACCTGCCCCTTGGCTAAGGGCGCTCAACTGCCACCAAGCAGTTGGGAGAGTGGATGGATCAGGAGGACCAGGATCTTTCCCGGTCCCATGATAGAATCCGGCAGCACTTGTGCTTCTTACCACTGTGGTAAGCAGTGCTCTCCCCCAGGATCTGGAAGGCCAAGCACATGTCCCAGAATCCCCCAGTGAATGACATCCAATGGCGGCCTCAGCTGGGAACAGCGCCGAAACCGAGGAGATGCTCATCATGGCCGGCGCTACTTCCACCTCAAGGGCCGCATGTTGCTGAGCCAAACCGACCACAGCAGAGGCCCTCTTGCGACCCTTTGGGCGGTCCTTCGGATCCCATTCTGAAGGCTGATCCAGAGAGACGTAGCTTCCTGTCCCTTAGTGACTCTAGAAGCATGATTAAGTACAGCCAGAGCCTGGCCACGTTGTGTTGCCTGCCCAGGCAGTACAGGCATATGTTGTGCGGGTTGGTGACAAACATCTTCTGCAGACACTGAACACAAAATTTGAACCCCTACTTCCACTGCTCCATCATAGACCGACAAGGTGAGTCTAAAGAACTAAAAGAATAACCTAAGTAGACTGAAAAAATTTTTAAGACAAAGTTCAGCCGCAAAGGTGGTGACCTGTTCTTCCTGCAGAAAGAAAGATCTGATGTTACTGGGTAGAGTCGTAGGATGTACTGCCCAAGTGATGTGAGGCTTAGCTCAAAGATGTCCGGCCAAGCAGACCATTTCAGTGGAACTGCCAGAGTGAAGATGGTGAACCATATCCACGCCCCTAGAAAGGTTCATTACTTGCCAGTGGCAGTAGATCTTTAAAAGTCAGACTCTGTAAGCCAGTGTGGTATAAGAACCTCGTGGAAGACCTTTCAGAGCTTGGGCCACCCACGTACGATGTCAGAAAACAAGACATTGGCTATATTACATGGGCAACCCCGATCCTAAGTGCATGCTGTCAATAAACAGAGTTTTAACATTTACTGACAGATAGGAATGAGGAAGTCATCCCTGACTAACCACACAGGAGTGTTTAGGAAAGCAGAGCACTAGGCTGCTCTCTGAAACAATAGGGCAACTGCAAGACAGTCAGGGTAGTGATCTTTAAGAAACGCAGCTGTCCTAACCAAGGGATGGAGGATGAGAAATTGTGTGGCTCTATCAGGAAAATTCTCCAGAAGACCTACTGTTACTGGTAAGTAATGAACCTATCTTCTTCCAGGATATCTCCTCCATACAGCCACTCTCAACAGATGAACACAACTTGGTACACTGGCCCAAACATGAGGCAGGGAAGAGAGGATAGCACCTCTTGCAGAATGACAGGCCAAAACCAGCCCTCCCCCTCTTTTGTGAGACCACAGCCAGACTGTTTAGTAAAACACATGGATCATATTTCAGGTAGCAGCAGGACAAACCTCAGACCCAGAAACTGACCTGAAACAAGCCACAGAGGTTGCCATGCCACTTATGGCCTGCCCCATAACTGCACCAGGAATTTCTGCTAGCTTTTGGTAGCACAGTAAAATACAGCAGGATATCCGTCTAGAAAGGCAGTGCTTAGATACCAGCCTGCCAAACATATGAAGGGGAAATAACCCAAACCATTGAGAGGACTGCCTGACACCCTTGATGTGGTTCACTTAAAAGTGGAGCACTCTACGGACATCCAAGGAGTGCAGAAGCAACTTCCCCAGATCTTTGTGGGTTCAGAAAAACACAAGCAAGTTGATGGACTGATTCAAAGTGAATTCAGACACCACCTTATGCAGAAATTTAGGATTAGTCCTACGTGTCACCCTATTTGGATGAAAGGTCAGGTAAGGAAGATCTATTACCAGAACCTGAAGCTTAAAAACAGAGAGTGCCAAGATAAATGACAAAAAAACAGTTGCACAGAAACAGAATTTGAAGGCAGATAAGGACCGCTTGGCCAACCTAGTCTGCCCATTTCCCTACCCAACGGATAAGCTGCATATCCTAGTTAAACAGCCTACTTCCTCCTACCCCACTAGATTTGCCTTACATCTGTCCCATGCATTCTTGAACTCCCCCACTGTTTTTGACTATGACCTCCTCAGGAAGGCTGTTCCATGCATCTACAACCCTCTCTGTGAAGAAATTACCTCTGAACCGTCCCCCTCCATCTTTAAATTGTTCCCCCTTGTTCTTGCACATCTCTTTTTCTGAAAGATGCTACCCTCTTGGACTTTGTTGATTCCCTTGAGGTATCTGAAAGTTTCTATCATGCCCCCTTTCCTCAAGGCTATATGGCTTAAGTTCTTTTAGTCTTTCTTCATAGGTCTTCTGATGCAGACCATGCACCATTTTGGTTGCCCTCCTCTGGACAGCCTCCACCCTGTCGATGTCTTTGCGGAGATAGGGTCTCCAGAACTGCACACAGTATTCCAGATATGGTCTTACCAACTGTCTGTACAGAAGGCCAACAACTTCCTGTTTTCTACTGGTGATGCCTCTCCCTATGCATCCCAGTATCCCCCAGCCCTCCTCACTGCCTTCTCACATTGCTGGCCCACCTTTAGGTCGTCTGATATGAGTACCCCCAGGTCCCTTTCCATTTTTTTTGTTGTCAGTATCTCACCCCCCATTGTGTACTCTTATCCTGGGTTTTGTTTCCCAGGTGCATTACTGTGCACTTCTTTGTGTTGAATCTAAGCTGCCATACATTTGACCATTCCTCCAACCTTGCCAAGTCCCTTTTCATCCTTTCCACTAGACCTTGCGTATCAACCCTGTTGCAGATTTGTGTGTCATCTGCAGAGAGACATAGCTTCCCCTCCAGTCCCTCCGCAATGTCACTTAAAGACATTAAAAAGGACCGGCCCCAGTACTGAACCCTGCAGTACCCCACTAGTAACCCTCCTTTCCTCACTTTCCTCACTGTGGACTCCATTTACTATTACCCGCTGTGTCCTGTTGTCTAGCCAATGTTTTATCCAGGCTACCACCATGGGACCCACTCCCAGGCTGGCTAATTTGTTTATTAATCTTTTGAACGGGACTGTGTCAAATGCCTTGCTAAAGTCTAGGTAGGCCATGTCCACAGCCCCTCCCTGGTCTGCTACTTTGATCACCAGGTCATAGAAATCAATTAGATTTGCTTGACATGACCTTCCTGCTGTGAATCCATGCTGCCTTGGGTCCTGTGCCCCACTGGCCTCTAGGTACTCAACAATTCTTTCCTTCAGAAGTGATTCCATCATTTTCCCTACCACTGAGGTCAAACTGACAGGTCTGTAGTTTCCTGCCTCTGTCTTGCTCCCCACTTTTGTGAAGGGGACTCATATCCGCCCTTCTCCAGTCCTCAGGTACCACACCATCCTCCCATGGATTTATTAAAAAGGGTAGTCAGTGGTGCTACTAGTTCTTCCCTTAGTTCTTTTAGAATTCTGGGGTGAATCCCATCGGGCCCCATTGCTTTATCCACCTTCAGTTTTAAGAGTTCTTTCAGAATCCTTTCTTCTGTGAAAGAACTAATATCAACCCCCATCCAGAGTGCTTCTGTTGACTGGATTAGGTCTCTCCCCCTGCTTTTCCACTGTAAATACTGAGCAGAAATATTTGTTCAGTATCCCTGCTTTTTCACTGTCACTCTCTGCCCAACCACCTTCCTCTTTATTCAGCCTGAGTACCTCTGCCTTTGTCTTTCTTTGCTCCCTAATGTACCTATAAAAGGTTTTATCCCCTTCTTAACGGAGTTGACTATCTTTTCCTCAGTTTAGGCCTTTGCTATTCTGACTGCCTGCCCCGCTTCCTTCTGCTTTAAATGGTACAGTTCTCTGTCCTGCTCCTTCTGTGTTTCCTTATACTTCCTGAATGCTGTCTTTCTCCCTTACCTTCCTCCGCCACTTCTTTTGAGAACCATAGTGTTTTTTTTCCTTCGTTTTGATTTGTTTATTTGCTTCACACAAAGGCTTGTTGCCTCTGTGATGGCAGTTTTGATGTTTCCCCATTGTTGCTCCACCCCACCTTCTTGTCTGTTTGCTAGTGCTTTTCTGAGGCACTTTCCCATTTTGACATAATCAGCCCTCCTGAACTCCAGTACCTTCACTTTTGTGTGGCTTGACTCTACAGCTACTGTAAGTTTATCGTGAACCACACTGTTTGGTGGTCGCTTGTTCACAGATGGCTACCCACTTCAAGATCAGAGATCCTCTCTCCGTCCCCATGTGAGAGTACCAGGTCTAAGATTGCTCCCTCCCGAATGGGCTACAAAACTAGCTGTCTGAGGCATGCCCCCTGTAGGGCATCGAGAATGGCCCTGTTCTTGGATGTGGCTGCAGCAAAGGTGCTTCAGTTAACATCTGGCATATTCAGGTCCCCCATCAGCAATATCTCATCTTTCTCTGCCATCCCACGGATGCCTTCAATCATTTCCTTGTCCATTTCTTCCCATGAGACGAGGGGTCTGTATACAACCCCTGTGCGGATTGTGGAGCCATTTTCAGTCTCCAGGGTGACCCACAGTGCCTCCTCTCCTCCCTGTTTACCCTTTAGCTCTGTTGTGTACTTTAGTTGTGTACTTACTGGAACCGGTGAGGAGCTTGAATATCTTCTCCATTGAGTACCACTTATGGGTCTGGGACGACAGGCACTAGGGCATTGCGGGAACAAAACTTTTGGCCAGGGGGCAGACAACAGCTACTGGCCACTATGCCTGCACACCATCTTGTGCTGCAGCGTGCCTGCCAATAATCATTGCTGGCTTCCTCATGAACCTCAGTTCTGTTCGTCAGGAGAAAAATAAAAGTGGGGAAAAACATAAGCTGGGGATAGGAAAAAGAATGTATGAAAAATAAGCAACCAAATAAAATCCGACTACCATTTCAGAGAGAGGAAAAGGATGGGGGACACACCTAGCGTGGAACAGACAAGGTAGTCTGGGTACTGAGCCACAGCCTTACGAGTCACCCACTAACCAGCCAGCAAGGCTAGGCTGAGAAAGGATAGTGGGAGTAAGGCAGCAGCCCTCTATGCATGTGGGCTCTGGCCAACAAATCAAAGAAGTAGCCAAGGTGGGACACCTTTGCAAATGAGATGGCACACAATGCACCAACTAGCAGAGCAACAATTGCCACTGAAATAAGCAATCAGCATGTTATCAGTGAAAAATACTTTTTCTTGCCTTCCCACTAGTAGGGGAAGGGGTGGAAGGGGCAACTAGTGCATGGGCATTGCAGTGTTACCAACCTGAAGTAGCAGAAGTATGCTAGTGTCCCCAGTTGCCCCTAGGCCTGCTGGACATGAGAAAGAATATGGCCAAACAAAAAGCATGTCAGCTAAGCAGAGCATGGGAGAGGCTTGAAAAGCATAGGCAATAAAAAAAACAAAAGTAGCAAAGAAGCTAATCCGCTGGCCCAGTGGCATGGAGGGTGGAGTCACTCTGCGTCTTACTTCCTGCCATGCTGGTGACCAGAGTTCAGGAACGACCTTGGGTCATGGGGGGTTGGCCAGGGAAGGAGAGGAGAGAGCATCTGGAGAACAGTTCTCCTTTAATGGGTGGTTTGGGTAAGCATCTGATCCCTTGGATGCCCTCATGTGGAGGCCTGGGGGACAGTGGGTTGTTCAAGTGCCAATAAAGGGACGAGGCTACGGTTCTGTGACATGTGTGTGCCTCCATGCATGCACCCCTACATGTTGCTGCAGCCATGAGTTTGGGAGAGAGAACATGGCAAAGGAGGATCTCCAGGCTCCATGACGTCCGACCTGCTCTGCGCAGCGACCCAAACCCGGAGACCCACTACTGCATAATGCTCCACTTGGGGGGAAGGATGGCCTCTCCTTCCTGGCCTCATTACGGGGGGGGGGCAACGGCAAGCCATAGGGGTCTGGACAAGTGGTGGGGGAAGTCGGTGGGGGGAGACAGGACCAAGAAGCCCTGCCCAGAACCCCAAGAGGAAAAAAGTAATATGGGAATAGCAAAAAGACGCTAACCTGACCCTTTACTGCAAGCAACAGAGGTGTACACCCTGTGCTAGCTGCAGGTGAAGTTAAACTCCGGAATTCCTGTACTACGGTGCACTGTACCGCATTTTGTGTAGGTTGCGCAACTCCATGAATTTTACCATACAATTTGCTGCATTATGCACACATTACGTAGTTGCAGTAAATTTAAGCTAAATCGACTCACTTTGTGGCAAATATTACCCGCAAAGTGCAAACTGCATCAATTCACGTAGTTAAATTTGCCGCAACTGCAGTAAATTGCATAGTGTGCACTATGCAAATGCTACGCGTAGCGGACAAGCCTGCCATAATTAGCTCCCACCCTGTGCTAAAGATACTATTTAGTTGGATCCAATTTGGTGCTTAAGCACATTTCCACTGATAGGAGCTAGAACTGGATGGCACCCGGTGGGTGCATAGAAACAGATGATTATGGCAGACAACGACTGGTCGACCATCTAGTCTGCACATCTCTCTCTACCATAACCCAGAATCTACTGGCTCTGTGGAGTCCTCGCTCACACCATTCCCTCATTTCTTCCCTGCGTCTCTGCCATCCTCTTCCCGCTATGTAGCCAATAACCACTTGACTTTATCCCAGCCATGTCTGAAGCCATTTATGGTTTTGGCACCCTCCAGTTCTGCTGGCAGACCATTCCATGGCTCAACCACTCTTTCTGTAAAACAATACTTCCTCACATTCTTTTAAACCCCCCATTAACTTCTCTTCATGACCCTTATCCTAGCTTCCCTCTTCCTGGTTACTAGCTCCTCACTGTCCACCTTGTCAATTCTTTTCAGGATCTTACAAGTCTCTGTCATATCCCTTTCAATCTTCTGGTTTCGAAGAAATACATGTTCAGAGCTTTTAGCCGATACTTATGGGATCTGCCCTCCTGGCCCAGATTCATCTTGGTCATTCTTCAATGCACCTTCTCTAGCTTGTCCCTGTCCTTTTTCTTCAGGTAGGAACTCCAGAGTGAGACACAGTACTCCAGGTGTGGCCTCACCAGTGACCTATACAGTGGTAAAGTACAGCTACATAAGAACTTACTATAATAGGAGATCTTTGAGAGGATCTCTTGCAGCAGGCCACACCTATGGAACTAACACCGCCACGCACCAGGACCACATGGAAACTTTTCTAGATAGCAGTCTTCCAGGGGCCATCCACCCAATGTCACCCGGGATATCACCCTCATACTAAGAGTGGGCGGCCTCACTCTCTTTCCTTTTGGTTCTCCTGACTGAGACAGAAGCAGCTTGTTCCTGCAGAGGAACCAAGGAAGAGCCAAAGGTTCCCACCAATAAACAAACAGAAAAAGGTTCTCCGCTAAGGAGAAGGAGAGACAGACACAGGTAGGCCCCTAGGGCCAGGGGGATGGATGGTGGGATGGCATGGCCTGCTACAAGACAGCCTCTCGAAGATCTACTGTTACGGTAAGTTTTTAAGTAACTACTATCTTCATCGAGGGTATCTCCTGCAGCAGGCTACACCTATGGAACAAGTCCCAAGCAGTTCTGACACTGGCGTAGCCAGTCTGGGTGGAAGAGCATCAAGGGCCTAAGAAAGGAGGCATGAAGAAATGAAAATTACATACCTGCCATAATTCTTGATCTTCTCTTGTATCGTCACCATTCATTACTGCTAGGTGTAAGCCAGAGGCACGCACCCGCCATGGGAGTTTTTCATATATATCTATATGTCTGTCTATCTACATATCTATATCTATCTACATATCTATCTACATATCTATATATATATATAGAGAGGAGTTGGCGGCGCCCCCGAGAGTGAAGCACTGCGTGATGGGCGGCCGTTAGACCCCGCAGACTCCTCCTCCATCCCAGTTCTGCTAGTCGGAGAGGCGAAATAAGGATAAGAAAAAGAGAGCGAAGCAAGAGAGCTGAGGGGTAGTAAAAAGGAAAGGATAAACTGAAAAAGATATAAGCCGGAAGAGGACAGAAAAAGAAGAAAATGCCTACCCTAAGGGACCGCAGGGCCTCACTTCTGGGGTGGCTCCAAGGGAGGAACAGATGAAGAGGAGGAGAAAAAGGAAGAAGAAGAGAGGGAAGAGAATAAGGGATGTTGGGAGGGGAGAACTCTGCCCATTGATATATCGGTTTAAGGCTTATAAACTTGGAACCAAAACAAGGGAGCAAGGATCCCGCTTGATAGGACTGAAAAGAAGATTCAACCGAACTGCATGCACAGATTGGACACAAAGGGCAGATTCTCTATCCTCCCGTCATCCCAACCCCTTAAACTCTAGCTGAGAGCTCACAGACTGCCAAGGCAGAAATTTTGTTCCAGAAAGAGAGCACCCGACTAGGAAGAGGAAGAGGTCCTCTAGCATCTTGTTAGGTACTAACACAGATGTGTGAGGGGAGGGGGTGAGCTCTACAGAGGGTACCCCTTTACGAAAAGGATAGCCTGGGAACTCAATCGGACTCCCTGAAGGCAAGGCAATAGTATCAGATCAAGGTAATTGAAGTGCCAGGAAAGCACCAACCAGAAGAACTGATACAAAGAGGATTAAGACCTGCCAGAGGGACCAGGACAAAAGGAACCGAGCCATAGAGGGATGGCCCTTTAACTGTGAATTGAACAACATGGTTAAGAAAACCAAGAGGTCACCCCTAAGCGCAATCATAAAGAGTTCCCTCAGGATAGAATAAATTCCACTCATTCCCCCTTTACCTTGAGGAAATAGGATCCGTTCAGAAAAGAACGGAAAAATCAAGATAGGGTTTTTTTTTTTTTTGGCTTAAAGGCCAATGAAGAAGGAGGAGACGCCGAAGAAGGAGGCCCATGAGGGGAAGGTGGGTGGGTATCGATAATGAATGGTGAAGATACAAGATAAGATCGAGAATTACGGTAGGTACGTAATTTTCATATCTTCCCTTGTCAATCTTCACCATTCATTACTGCAGGGTGAGTACCAAGCTCCCCCGAAGGGGGTGTGGACAGACCCTCACAGAACAGATCCCTCAGCCTCCTACTGGTGAAAAGTAGGAAGGGGAGACCCTAACCAATAGACTAGGAAGTTTAAGGTGAGAGAGGAGGAGGAGGTGTCCCCCATGGGTTGGGGAGGGAGGCTGCCCCTGAAGAAGCCTCCTCATCCTGCGGGGAAAAAAGGCGGGTCCCCTAGAAGGCAGAGTTAGCCACCCTACGCCAGGCAATGGGTGACAGTCTGGAGAGATAAAGCCATGCCATCCGCCTAATGTCCCTACTAGTCTGGACGCCACCTCGTTGGAATCGTAGGATGCCCTCGCTTGGTGCCTTGCAAGCTCCAGACACTGCGCAGAGAGGGCAATGGCTTGTCTAGACTGCTCTGAGTCAGGCAAAGAAGCTAAGACCTAAGCCAACATCGACCACAGATGTCTGTTGTAAGCAGCATGGTGAGCCTGATGAGATAAGATGCATAATCAGTGTCAGTGGCTCAGTAGGTAGCACACTCGTCTCTGAGGCCGGGTGATCAGAGGGCTGTGGGTTCAGTTCCCACATCTGGCACTTGGGTTAATATCCCAGTACTGACACTGTAGTGCAGCATGAGTTGGGTGGTGCACTTCTGAGGTGCCGTCTTTCGGACGAGATGTTAAACCGAGGTCCCATCTGCCTGGATTGGTGGTAGTTCAGGTGGATGTTAAAGATCCCATGGCACTTATTGAAAAGAGTTGAGGAATTTCCCCGGTGTCCTGGCCAAATTTCCCTCATTCACTAAAAATACCACCAACAGTTTCATCTGGTTCAAGGTCAGTTGGCATTCATCTGTATCCCCCTTCTCCGGGTCATGCCTGAAAATAGGCAGGATTTGTCTAGTGCACATACCCGGTCAACAAAAACTAAATAAATAAACAAACAACAACGCACGACTGGGAGAGAAAACCCTTCGTCCCACCGGTCGAATTCAGCAGAATCCGAATCCCGAGGCCTGTCGTGCACTAGGCGCCGAGGCCTGGAAGGAGTATCTAGGGACGTCAAACCTGAAGGTGGGTGAGGCAGAGAACCTAGAGACTCGTGGGGGACACAATACCGTCTCCTGAAGTCTCCCAGGGCTGGAGAAGGAGTGGCTGGAGACTGCCATGTGTGGATAGATGCCTCCTAGAAGGGGATTAGCCAGGAAGGCAACACCAGATGGCAAGCGCTGAATTCACTAAGGAAAGCACGTGTCTGCCGCTTGGTATTGTCCCTACAAATGTAGGAGATATGAAGCTCCGAAACCATCCTCAAAAGGAAACGTAGACAGTGAAATCAGCGTCAGAGGAAAGGTGGACAGAAAGTTCCTCTTCCTCAGAGGAAGAAGACAAGGAGGAAGTGGAGCTCGAATGCTCAGAAGACTCCTGCGGCGGGGTGGGGGTACAGGCGGAAAACTTATTCATCCATGGCCCTGACAGAGGACGGGAAGGCCGCTGCAGTAGCTCTGAACGTCTCCCGAGTTAATGGCCCAGCGGGCCCTACATGGCCTGGGAGAGAGGGAAGTGGTTGCAGAGGGATGGGCGAGGGGCACCTATTAGCACGTGCCTGGCCTCTGCCAGGGCTCTGGGATCCAGGTAGTAATGCCGCCAAGAGTGGGGATCCTGAGATCATGCCGGGTTGCATAGTAGAAAGGGAAAGAGGCAACTCCGGGAAGAGCCCTGAAGGGGAATCTCCCCTGTGATGTGCCTGGGACTGCATAAGTCCAGAAAGACAACCCTCAGAACCGCCACCAGAAGACGCTGTAGAGACCTTAAGATAAAGGCGAGGATCAGCGCTGCGACTCCTCCCCACACCCCGCAGGGTGGTGGGGGACTGTCGCCGCTCCCGACCTCTACCCCTCAATCCTTCAGACTCTAAAGCAGCCCTCTTCCTCGTAACTGGTGGTGAAGGTCCCTGCTGAGTGCGACCCCGAAGGGAACTCGCCGAGGCAGAGTCCTCTCCCCCAGCCGAAAGACCCCGGCAGCACCGGGGACAGTAGTTGTCTGGGACCCCCGAGAAGAGGGCATCCTCTCCGGAACTCCCGAAGGGTCCACCGCAGAAGACTCCAAGCCACCCCTAACTATGGAATCATCCCAGTTAACCAACTCCAGGGATTCAGGGAGAGGAACACTGGAACGTCTAGCCCTGCGTCCTACAGAAGACTCAGAGTCAGAAGACTCCAGTCGCTGGTCTGGGTCCTCCCCTGAATCGTCGTCCTCCGAGGAGGGGACGACACGGGAAGACTCCATTGCAACAACTGCAGGAACCTCCTCAGAGGTGGCACCAGGCCTGGTACCGAAGGCCGCGACGTCAATGACACCAGCTGAGTCAGCCGCACCTCCGTCACCGCCAGGAACACGGGCTGCACCGCGAACGGTGCCGCCTGAGTCCCTGGCGCCATGGACGGTGCCAAGACGCAGAATGGCACTGCCGACAGCACCACCCGAATCCCCAGCGCTGCGGACAGAGCAGACACCCAGAATGGCACCGCCCGAATCCCTGGCGCTGAGACCCAGCGCCGCACCGCCGACGGTGCCACACAAGTCCCCAGCGCCGCGGACAGTGCCAGGAACCAGAGTGGCACTGCCGATGTTGCTGCCCAAGTCCCCGGCACTGTGAACAGCGCCGAGACCCAGAACGGCACCACCCGAGTCACCAGCACCATGTGCTGCTCCAGACTCCATGGCGACAAGGGCAGACGAGAACGAGGGTCCACCAGAGCTGGGTCCCGCAACCGGGGGAGCCTGCACCTCCATGGAGGTGACTGCCGGGACAGCACCAATGGCATGACCCAGAAGGGATCACACCATTCCTCCTGCGCCGAAGAAGAAACCACCTCCTCAGTAAGGCTGGAGATGGAGGAGGTTCCCTCCTTGCCGGGCCGTATAGACCCGGGAGGGGACCTGGAGGAAGGGTCAAGCGATCTTGTCAGCGGAACTCTTCCGACTTTAAATGCACGGACTTCTAACACACGGCAATCCATGGAGAAGCAGGCGTCGCAATGATCCATATCATGGTAGGGTCCCAGGCACCAGAGACAAACATCATGATGGTCCGTGATGGAAAACTGCCGGCCACAAGGGGCACGGCCCGCCTTAGACTTGCGTTTTGCCCCCAAACTTGACATGATGCGTAACAATTAAGGAAAAAAATAGTAGAGTTCTCGACATCATTGAAATATAATAGAAACAGAACGATCTTACCGGTCAACGACGTCGAGAAAAGACGGGATGAACGAGCTTGACGACTTCGAGAGCAATGCAGCCTATGACGCAGTACTATAAACAACTCCACGCAGCAGGTGCAGCCTTGACGGCGGGAGAAACAGAACTGGGATGGAGGAGTGAGTCTGTGCATGGCCTAATGAGGCCCCTCACGATAACGCAGAGGCGGCTTTCCGAGGGCAGTGCCTGGTCATGCAGACTTCTTAAAAAAAAAAACTTCCGCGTATGGTGCACTTCCAGCTTACACCCAGCAGTAATGAATGGTGAAGATTGACAAGGGAAGATCACCTAGACTAAAATTGGCCCTACACCTAGAGACAATGTCCAGACTGTAGTGCTTGGTAAAGGTGTAGACAGTACTCCAAGTAGCAGCAGCGTACATTTGTGCAGCTGAAACATTCCTGAAACAGGCAATGGAAGTGGCTGTGCCTCTGGTGGAAAGACCTCGAACAGCACCAGGAAGGTCCTTGCCATACTTCCTGTAGCAAAAAGTAATACTGGGAAAGGCATGCTGAGCCAAGACTCATTTCCAGGTTGGACCAGCAATGTTTAGAGACAGGAACGCCCTCTTTCACGGGGGCGAAGGAAACAATAGAGGACTTCCTACAGTCCTTCATACGGTATGTATAGCAATGAAGAATTCTATGCACATCGAAAGTACAGAGCAACACTTCCCCTGGATTGGCATGCTCCAGAAAATAAACAGGCAGGTGGACAGACTGATTTCAAGTAAACTCAGACACCACCTTAGGAAGAAACTTAGGGTTAGTGCATAAAGACACCCTGTCTTTGTGGAAAATCACATAAGGCTGCTCGCACATGAGAGCCTACAGCTCTGAAATCCTGCAAGCAGAAGTAACAGCAACTAAAAATAATGATTTCCATGACAGAAAGTACAGCTCGCATGTCGCGGCCAGCTCAAAAGTTTCTCTAACATAATATTAAAGTCCCAAGGTGGGACTGGATTGCATGTAGGAGGCTTCATGTGAAGAATACCCCTCAAAAATGTATGTGACACCTCCAGTTGTGCCACCCTAAGGTCACAAACAAGTACATGGAAGGCAGAAATGGCTGACGTGTATTTTAAGGGAGGAGTACTTCAGATCGGAGTCTGAAAGGGACAGCAAGTACTATAGAATCTGGTTCACTTGACAAGTGAAGGGATCCAGTTGATGTGAATCACCCCACAGAGCAAAGCATTTCCACTACATGGAATAAGCAGCCCTGGTGGAAGGCTTCCTAGCTGCCACCAGGACCTCAGCCACCTTGGGGAACTAGCCATGGCTATGTCCTCAGGAGTCAGGCGTGAAGGACCATGGTGCCCCGGTCTCGGGAAAGCAAGCTGGTGCACAGAGGCAGGGGCACCGGAGGTTCCACTGTCAGCTGTTGCAGTAAGGGGAACTAGATCTGACGAGGCCAAAAGGGGGCCATGAGGATCATAGTGGCCCCTTCCATCTCTAGTTTGAGCAGAACCCTCTGAAGTAGGGGAAAGGGGGAAATGTGTAAAGAAACCCCCCTTGCCAACAGAGAGACAAGAAGTCTCAACAGAAATCTCCAGGCTCTGAGGCGAGCAAGCAAAAAAGTGGCAGTTTTGCACTGAGTAGGGACACAAAAAGGTCAAACTCTGGACAACCCCACCTGTCGAACAGGTTTTCTGCAACGGAGGTCAGCAGTTCCCACTCGTGCATCATGGACTGCGACCAGCTTAGCCTGTTCGCCAGGACATTTTGGACGCCTGGAACATGGACAGCTGACAGTTCTAGACCCTGTTCTAGAGCCCAGTACCAGACTCTCATTGCTTCCCCACAGAGAGGGTACTAGTGAGTGCCCAGTTTGTTGATGCAGTGAATGACACTGATGTTGTCCGTCTGCACTATCAGAAGGCCCAGGGATAGCAGTGTCTGGACCTGCAGGACGTAAAGGACTTCCCTCACCTCCAGGACGCTGATTTGGAGAGAAGATTCCATCCTGGACCACGTCCCTTGTGTTTGGTGGGGACCCCAGGATAAGCCCCCCAACCCAGATGCATCTGTAGTCAGAATTTGCTGAGGGGAGGGAATGAAAAAACGAACCCTCGTAGCAGATTGCTGGGTTTCATCCACCAAAGCAGAACCTTTTTGACCAGAGAAGAGACTAGAACCTGCTGTTCCCGGTCGTCGGTAAGCTGATCCCAATGGACCCTCAGTGTTCCCTGGGGTACCCTCATGTGCAGTCTGGCTAGAGGCACTGTGACGATGGCCACCACCATCAGGCCCAAGAGTTGAAGGAAGGTTCTGGCACAGACATCTGCTGTTGTACAGCAGGCAGGTTTGAGCCATTAAGCAATCCACCCTGTTCTGGGGCAGGAAGGCAATAACTTGAGCCATATCCAGGATGACCCCTATGTACTGGAGGCGCTGACAGGGGGTCAAAACTGACTTGGGCAAATTGATGGTGATGCCCAGCTCCAGGAAGACATGGGTGGTATGTTCCAGAGTCTGCAACAGGTGTTCCCTGGACTGTGCTTTGAGAAGACAGTCATTCAGGTAGGGAAAGACAAAGTCCCTCCCTCCTGAGGGCAGCCGCCATTACTGCCAAGCATTTGGTAAACACTCATAGGGCCAAGGACAGGCTGCAAGGCAAGGCCCAGAACTGGAAGTGCGCAGCCTGGAAGTGGAAACTGCAGTACTGACGGCGGGAGGCACATACTTTGATATGCAGGTATGCATCTTTCATAACCAGGGAGCAGATCCAATCTCCCTGATGCAGCAGGGGCAGCAGTCCCTGAAGGGTCACCATCCAAAATTTCTTGTAATGAATGAAGAACTAGGATGGCCCGAGATACCCTGTGCATTTGGGAACCAGGAAGAAGTGAAAGTAGAATCCATGGGTTCTATGGCCCTTTTTGTGCAGCGAGGTGCGAATCTCCTCCCAGAACACTGGAATGTGGTCTGAAGGATAAGAGAACTGAATCGGGTTTTTTTCTGAAGGCCACTCCAGAAGCTCCAGTGTGTGGTCAACTTCTATGAGCTGCAATACTCAGGCATCTCTGGTGATCTCCCTCCACTTGTCCAGGTGCAGGAAGAATTGAAGTGACCCCCCCCTCCCGACCGCCGCCTCCTTCCTGGCTGGAGGAGGCCGGGCAAGTAGTCAGACTGAAGTAGCACCTGTGACCTGGGCCTCATCACCTCCTCTGGGAGTTTTCCCAGTGGTGGAGGTGGGGTAGGCAGGGCTGCAGCTGCTCTGCACTTACCCTGAGATTTGGAGCTGGGTTTAGGCCCACAGGCAGTGCGCCGAAAGGGCTTGCACTGACCGCCTTTAGGCTGGTTGGTGTGGTACATGGAATGAATTGACCGCAAGGTGAAGCCGAAGACCTGGAGGTCTTATAGTATGTCCTACATGTCTACCCTAAACAGTCTGTACCCTCTATAGGGGGCACTCAGGATGAATTGTTGGACATCCTGGGCAAAGTCCGACACTCTTAACCAGGAATGGCGTTGCAGGCAAATGCCCACCATGGCCGCCCCAGCCAAGGCATCCATGCCGTCGTAGACTGAGCGAAGATGATGCTTGAGGAAGTCAGCCCGATTGAATGTTCTGGAGCAACTGCTGCTTCAGAGTCTCCTCCAGGAGGGTTTTTGCTGCCTCTTTGACCTGAGCCCGCAGCTGGTTCTGAAACTGGACCATACAGGCAACATAGTTCACAACCCTTATGGTCAAAGTGGTAGAGGCAAAGGTCCACTTGCCAATGAGATCTAGCCACCAAAACTCCTTGTCCGGTGGGAGGGAACTGAGGTGTCAGCCTCTTACTGCGGTAGTGGGCAGCGTTAATTATCAGAGAATCCATCTTGAGGCTGTTCAGTGAAGAAATGCTTCCCTACAGAAACTTGGTTAAGCTTGTCTGCCTTCCGAGGCATGGCCAGAACTAAGTTGGGCCGATGCTAAGTGGCCATGGTGGCATCCTCAAAGGGTTCTATTAATGGGGGAATCACTACAGCAGGGGCCTCCGGCAGGCCAAAGCAATTGGACAAACGACGCCAGTTACGGTCCTGCTCCTCAGTGTCGAAGCCCATGGTTGCCTGTAACTTTATCAAGACAGGGATAAAAGAAGGGTCATCTGGGGGGTGGGGGCCGAGAGCTGCAAGATACATTTGGGTGTCTCCTCCCCACTGGACGACACCACAGAGGTGCAGTGTGAGGGAGTAACGCCTCCATCTCCAAAAGCTCACTCGTCCTCATCATCAGGGAGGAGGATGTCCGAGTGATACTCATCCTTATCCCCCAGGTTCTGAGGGGGACTTAGAGGGCACCAGATCCCGAAGTATGTGCCAGAGCCTATTGTGGGGCACAAGGGCAGGCACCGTAGGCCCTTGGGGCATCGGTCCTTGAGGGGGAGCAAGCCTAGCTTGCATAAGATCCCAGAGAGGAGACAGAATGGCTTGGAAGTCTATCATGACCAGCATCAGGGCCCTTATTGGCGCCTGCTGAGGAGGGGTTGGGGTCCGAGTCAGAGGTGGGGCTGGGGAAGACAGCTTAGCATGCCAAGGCCTGTGGAGTGTCTCCTCTGCCAGGGCTGTCGCTGGAGGGATGACAACTGGGAGACTGCCCCACGCATCACTGGGGAGCACTGGGGCCCTAAGGCAGAGGGAGAGACCTGAATCCAGGGAGTGGGGAGAGCCCCTGGAAGTGCTGAGCCAGTGTTGGTCGATGCTGAGCCGTCAATGCCGCCTGATGGCCCGCAGAAAACAAGAGCCAAAACAGCAGGGGCCGAGACGTCAGTGGAGCACTCACACCCGAGGGACAGACACCGCCAAAGTGAGATCGGCGGGGGGATCTGTTAACGGTAGCACTGTGGGGGAGAGGGCATGTGAGGCAGATGATGCCTATTTACTAGTTCATTAGAATCTGGAGTGGTACCGCAGGACTGGAGAATAGCACATGTAGTACCCCTCCACAAAAGCGGTCCCAAGGATGACCCAGGGAATTACAGACCAGTTAGTATGACCTCCATTGTGGGCAAGCTCATGGAGATGGTCCAGAGGAAGGCTAGAAAGATGATAGCTGGTCAGCAGGGTAAGGCATATGAAGAGAGGTTGAGGGCATTGAACATGTACTCCCTGAAAGACAGGAGAGAGAGGGGGGACATGATTGGGACCTTCAAGTACCTGAAAGGGATAAATAAGGTTGATAAGGAGTGTCTCTTTAAGCTGTGTGGCAACCATAACACGCGGGGGCAGAGTCTTAAGCTGGAGGGTGGGAGATCAGGAAGCACTTCTTCACAGAGAGGGTGGTGGACACTTGGAATGCGCTGTCTCGTTGAAGACAGCGGGCAGTTTTAAGAGAGGCTGGGACAGGTATAGGGGGAAGGTTATGGTCATGGCTAGGGAGGATGAGAGAAGTGGGGAGAGGGGGCAGGGATAGTAGCTCAAGCGGTGGACCCTGCAACACAAGCAGACTTGATAGACCAAATTGCCTTCTTCTGTTGGCTTCTTCATATGTTCGTATGAGACCATACGAAAGGAAAGGTTGGTGGAATATCTAGAGGAGCATGGTCTTCAGGATGCGAGGCAGCATGGGTTCATGGGGGGAGAGACTGTGTCAAACAAATCTGACTGACTTCTTTGACTGTGTCACTAAAGCAGTAGACAGGGGCCAAGCGGCAGACATCCTCCATCTTGATTTCAGCAAGGTCTTTGACTCTGTGCCCCACAAAAGGTTGATCAGGAAGTTGGTGGATCTCAGGGTCGAGGAAAAGATGGCCAGATGGCTGGAAAACTGGCTGAGGGACAGAACCCAGAAGGTGGCTGTGGGGGGAAAAGTTATCTGGCACTAGAGAGGTAACCAATGGGGTCCCGCAGGCCTCGGTGCTGGGGCCGGTATTGTTCAATGTCTTCTTCAATGACATTGGAGATGGCATTAAGGGCAAAATGTGCCTATTCATGGATGATACCAAGCTCTGTGGAAGAGTGGACACAGCTAAAGGGATACAGGCCCTACAGAAAGATCTGGAAAAGCTGGGGAAGTGGTCCAGGATCTGGCAGCTTGGCTTCAATGTCAAGAAATGCAAAGTTATGCATACTGGGGCCAAGAATCCCAGGACAGAGTACTACCTGGGTGAAGTCAGAGCCTCTGCATCAGAGGAGGAGAAGGACCTGGGAGTGATGATCACTAGTGACCTGAAGCACTCCATGCAGTGCAAGTAAGCAGCAGCAAAGGCAAACAAGATGCTGGGATGCATATCTAAGGGGATCAATACTAGGAGAGAGGAGGTTATACTGCCCTTGTAGAGGTTACTGGTAAGGCTTCATCTAGAGTATGGAGTTTAGTACTGGTGCCCACATCTCAAAAAGGACATTAACCTGCTGGAGAAGGTCCAGAGGAGGGCTACAAAGATGACAGCAGATCAGCAGGGTAAGGCACACGAGGAGAGATTGAGGGCACTGAACATGTACTCCCTGGAAGACAGGAGGGAGAGATAGAGAGGGGGACAGGATTGGGCCTTCAAGTACTTGAAAGGAATAAATAAGGTTGATAAGGAGAGTCTATTTAAGCTGAGTAGCAACCATAACATGAGGGGGCACAGTCTTAAGCTGGAGGGTGGGAGGTTTAGGAAGGAGGTCAGGAAGCACCTCTTCAACACCTGGAATGCGCTACCGGAAGAGGTCATCTCGTTGAAGACAGTGGGCAGCTTTAAGAGAGGCTGGGACAGGCATAGGGGGAAGGTAAGGATCATGGGTAGAGAGGATGGAAAGAGTGGTGAGGGAGGGCAGGGACATTAGCTCAAGCTGTGGACCCCGCAATACGAGCAGACTTGACAGACCAAATGGCCTTCTGCTGGCTTCTTCATATGTTCGTATGCCATTCCTGAAGAGGACAGCCCCACCATGGTCAACGTTCAAAGCAGAGATCTCAAGTGCGTTGAGCAGGACCGGGATTTGGCACAGTCCTTGTCCCTGTGCTTCCCACCGGATTTGTCCCGAACCTCAGAGGAGGCTGAACCAGAGGACAGGGCCGGAGAAGCAGATTAACTCCTGGTTTGTAGCTCCTTCTCCATATGGGCGACCTGCTGCTTGAGTAGGAAGGTTTCCGGGGTCTTCTGGTGGTGCCGCCTGGTACCCTGGTTGAAGCCACAGCAGATCTCACAGGCTTGGGTGTCATGATCTGGGCCTAGGTAGTGGACATAGGAAACGTGATCTATGGAATCTTCTTGCCACAGGCACAACTCCAGAAGAGCATATCAGAAACGGAGCTCAGCATAAACAAAGTTAAAATAATCACTTTAAAGTAAAGTGATGCTAAACTAAGGTGAGAAAGATCAAAGAAAATTTGAAGAAATGGTAATCAACTGAAGCTGGCTTGATTCAAGAGGTCTGACGTGTGATGGTCAACAGCGGGGAAAGAACTGAGGTGGGAACGGGGGCTACCCACTCTTACAGGATAGGGCGATGTCAGAGGGTGACATTGGAGTGGGTGGCCCACCAGAAGACAGCTAGCTAGAAAAGCTTCTGCGTGGTCCTAGCACCTCACAGCTATAGTTCCATAGGTGTGGCCTGCTGCAAAAGATACCCTCGATGAAAATCAGCATCTTGCCTTCTACTGTCAAACCCTTTCCTGAAGCACTTTAGCATCCTATTAGCCTTGTGAAGGTTTTGTTACATTGGCTGGTTTGTTTAAAGAGCAACTCTGTATTACAGTAAAACTCTTAAACACACTAGATTTACACCAACTATGTTTTAACTTTAGTCTTTGCTTTTTGAGGGCTTACCTTTCCCAGCTGTTGGTCTACTAAATATTACGGATAATGCAGCAGCAATTATTTCACAAGAGTCTTTCAAACTGTATCCAACTCTCCCCTGCTAACCACACAATTGCTGTTTGTGACATCATAGTTTGTTGTCATGGTGAGCACAATGATGTCAAAGAAAAGCGCTGAGACTTTAACAGGGGGACAGGCAAACGTTTTCAAATGTTTTCTATATAAACTTTTTAGATGGACTACCAAGATGTGCTGTACATACTGGAAAGGAACACTGAAAATGAAATAAAAAATGTATTCTCTAGGAAACTAACAGCTGAAGCATCTCATTTGTGAAAGCACATGCTGAAGTGTAGAGTTGCTCTGGCAGTCACTGATGATGACTCCAAGGTCCCTTTCCTCTGATGATGTGTCCAGCTGAACCCCTCCCATCCAGTAATCTGTTCTGGGGATTTTGTTCTCAAAGTGCAAAACCTTGCACTTCTTGGCACTGAATTTTAGTTGCTAGACTTTTGGACACATTTTCCAACTTTTGCAGGTCTCTCTGCAACTTCCTTATCCTTCTCCATGTTGGCAACCATACCACAGATTTTTGTGTAATTTACGAATAAGACAACATATGGAAATTACATACTTACCGTAATTCTTAAACTTCTTGGACGGAGTT
The DNA here is from genome assembly GCA_016271365.2 of Neoceratodus forsteri. Lineage (NCBI taxonomy): Eukaryota > Metazoa > Chordata > Ceratodontiformes > Ceratodontidae > Neoceratodus > Neoceratodus forsteri. The sequence goes on from CM028136.1 coordinate 42,112,910, forward strand.
GCCACCACTCATTCACACTAATGGGAGTACACTGGAGGAGCCAAGACCCCGCGGGGGCCAAAAATCTTCAGGAGGGCCGGCGCCAGGATAGGACGATGCATGCACGCCACTGCGAGACTAACTCGCGCCGACCCTCCAACCACCTCAGTACCTTTTCGACCAAGGAGGTGCAGCGTAACTAATGAAAGAAAACCTGACTCTGGGCATCTGAAGGCCCGGATGACCCACGTAAAAAGGGTGAATTAAACAATGTCTTCACAGCCCAAACAACAAGGTAGTGAAGACCAAAAACAGAATGAGTGAGCTCGGGGGATGGTGGGTGTGGGCGTGTGAATGAGTGGTGGAGACTCCGTCCAAGAATATCAAAAATTACGGTAAGTACGTAATTTCCATATCTTTCTGGACTCAAGTCTCACCACTCATTCACACTAATGGGAAGAATACCAAGCTAACAAACAACACCCTCCCCCAAGTAGGGCAGTCCGAGCCAGCAGACTCACTCAGAACGGAAGTCCATAAGGATTGTTCTGCCAAGAAAGAGAGCTGTCTGTTATGGACATCCAGAACATAGTGCTTTACAAAGGTATGCACTGAGCTCCAACTCACCCACCTTGCAGATGACTGCAATGGGTACATTACAAATCTCCGCCAGAAAGCCACAGACGCTCCGACAGAGTGGTGTGAATCCAGCCTTTCAACTTGCCTGTGATGTGGATTAGTAGTGTCGGAGACATGCTACTAACTAAGTTGAAAACATCTCATGACAAGGGGATGACCCAGCCAAGGCATGCTGAAGATACAATAGTTGCTCGGATGTGTATCTCTTCGTTCTGTCAATGAAGAATCGCAGAAACGTCCTAACATCCAGAGAGTGAAGGGAGTGCGCTCCCCTTCCTTCTGGAGTTAACAAAAGCAAAACTTGACTAACAGTAATTGAGCCAGTGACAAGATGTCTACTGGCTCAAGATAGACCGATAATGCGCAGAAGTGTACCTTCTCTGCAGAGTATGGCCGACCTGTGATTGACAGGTCCAAGAGGCACTCCAACACCTTACTTGGTGGGCAACCGAAGGGACCAGATGGGACTTGCACACAAGATGGAGAAGGGTTTCCACTTAGCCACGTAAGCCTTCCTGGTGGAAGGCCTATGCACGACTTAGAAGACATCTGCGATGGTCTGGGAAAAACCAGAGCTTACCTATGTCCATCTCCTCCGGGCCCGGCATGGAGATGACGGGAGCACAGGCTAGGCTGGACTAACGTCTCTGTGTCAGAGGGTCCGCTCATAGAGGTAGTCGCCTTGGGGGAACTTCTGACAGATTGTAGATCAATGCAAATCAATCTGCCGAGGCCAGTCTAGGACGATGAGAATCATCCTGCCCTCCTGTGCATACAACTTGATCAGCACCCTCTGAATTAATGGAAGAGGAAGAAAACATATAGGGAGCATCTTGAATATTGCAGTGAACACGTTCTGACAGAAAACACCAGGATCAGGATTTCTGAAGCAGGATAGAGACAGTTTTGCATTGAGAGGGGACACAAAAGGACCAGGTCCAAACAGCCCCATTCGTCAAAAGCAACTGCACGAAATCTGAACTGACGCATCGTAATCTACGTACCACTCTCATAACCTCATGGCCCTACTGCAGAGAGGGTAGGGGGACACCCCACCCTGTTTGCTAATGTAATACATCATTGCTTTGTTGTCCTTCCAAAGTGGGAATACTTCGTGGCAGGGGGCATACCCCAGGACTCTGCTTATAAGATAACACTCATCTCTAAGAAATTTATGACAAGATGAGGAGCCTTCTGGCTCCACACCAGAGTGTGAAGGCCTTGGCAGTGAGTCCCCCACGAATTCTGTCCAAGGCTCTGTCATCTTGTATAGAGGATTGCGGGCGCGCAGTAGGAGACCACTGCTTGCTGGAGGATGACCAGAGCCTCAGCATCTGCTCAACCAAAAAGGAGACCGAATAAAGTCATTTTCCGTATTGAAATGAGCCATCTAAAGATGTCAGTTCTTCCGTCCTCTGAACAAAGTTGATGCCTTGGAGGTATCCAGGAGGGCTCCTAAGAAGAGGAGTTGTTGGGAAGATGAACTGGCACATTCCCCGAACCTGGAGAGAACACCTGAGAAGCTGCGATGACTGCTTCCTGTGTTTCTTAACTGGATGGGCTGGCTAGGAGTCAAATGTCCAGGAAGTCAAGATTTGGACGTCAATATTTAGGGAACTGTTTCCTGAACAGGAACTTGTTTAACCTTCCAAGGTCAACAAATGGGCACATGCCATTTGTTAACATGGAACCAGAAGCAATGGAAATAAGAACCTGTGCTTTGATCCGCTGTGGAATGATTTTTACTGCCCAGTACCCGCAGAGGCCCTGTATCTCCGAAGCAGAGCGTGTGTGACTGAGAGGCCGACAGACTGGCTGCTGTCTGGGTGGAAGGTCTGGGGAAAGCTGTGAAATTGGGAGAGTATCCCTCTCGGACAATCCTGGTGACCTACAGGTCTGCTGTAATGGACTTCCACTGGTTGTAAAACTGAATTAGACACCCCTCTTACCACCAAGAGGCCCCACCCCCCAAGACAGCTGGGGAGGGGTCTGGGCTGGATCCACAAAGGTTAGTATAGGGCGCTTTCGGATCCTGTGCCCTCTACTGAGTTCTTTTCGTGGCTGAGGGGTTGGTTCCTGAAAGGTGCACCTAGGCCACTACCTTGACAGGACTGCTTGTCACGAGGATGTCGTGCGGTTTAAATGGCAGCCCTATTGTTCTTATTGGCCTTTAGCTGAACAGATAAGCACAGTCAAGGAGACGATAACCATCTGCTGCCAGTGGCAGCTGCCCTAGAGGCAGAGACACTGGTGTCCATAAAAGCTTCAGCTGATTATTGGGCTATATGCCCTTAGCAATGGAGCGTTAGATTTCAGGAGGCTCTTGACCATTGCATTAAGTGTGTTCCACAGGGTGTACTCGGACTGAGAAATGTAGGAACTCCATACGTAGGAGTCTGCTTTGGTCCACAGATGAATACTGAAATGTTATGGTGGACCCTAAATCCCTGAGGAAAAGGAATTGGAAAGAAGACCTTTCACCACACTGATACAGAGGGTTTGCATTCCAGCCCATAAAAAGAGTCATCCACTGCGTCTCGACAAAACAGAAGGGAGAGACTCATCCAGATCCACTTCTATGCCAAAATAACCTCCAAAGGGCAGGTCAGGACCAGGGAGACACCACAACCTGAATCGGGGAGGAGTTTAGCGCCATCCCTGGGGCCAGCGCCACACCCAGCCAAGTTTTTATCCCAGGTGATTGTTTTGGCAGTGAACTTTCATGTGCAGATGGAACCATTTTCTAATTCAACTCAGAGCACTGGATCCAAGCAATGACACTGCCTGGGTTGACACCAACTGGCATAGCTGTGGCAATGGACAGTGGTGTTAATGTCACGGTATTGGGATTCAGTGATGGCAAGTTCTGCAGCACTGTAGAACTTATAGGCTGCCTTGACACTGTTGACTGTGACAAGCTACTACCTGCCCTGGGGTCAGGCTGTTCAGTGGCTGACCAGGAGTTGGTGCCCAATGGTCAGTGTCTGTTCAGCCTTCCTGCCATGCCACAGGGGACCATGAGTGAAGTCTCAGCAAACAATGTTGCCACTGTACGAACTTCAACTATAAGCCTAGACTAGACCAGGCAGCTGAGTTGTTGCCTTTCTTGAAGCATGGGGCCACAACTCTGTTGAAGATACGCTTTATGGCACGGACTTCTTCGGCAGCAATCTTTTACCTGAAATCAACTGAGAATCATGTGTTTTTCCGGCAACTACATGGTCCTTCATATTCTTTTGAAGAAAGGACTTTAGCAACTAGGGCAATGCGCTATGTCATGTGGATTTTGTTGCAATGTCATTTGTGAAAAAAAGTACTAACTGTGGACTGAACAGCATGCTACGCTGAAGACAAAGAGTCAACAGTGATCCTGGAGGATGGTGGCAGCATACAGGAGTTTAAAAAAAAAAAAAAGGTGGACAAGAAAAAAATCTTTGCCAGTATACAACTAATGATAGACTAGTCTCCACTGGTCTGACATGCAGTCAAAGGGGGACTGAAGTGGATGACGATGCACACGTATGCGATGCCGAGGCTTCTCATGGTGTACATGGGTGGCCCCACCTTTGAAACATCTTCTGCGAGGTCCTAAGGAGGGGGAGGTTCAGGAGAGATGCAAGGAAATATTTCTTCACTGAAAAGGTAGTAGATGCTTGGAACAGACTGCTATCCAAAGTGGTGGAGGTTACAACGGTGGGGGAGAGAGAAGGTTTAAGCATGCATGAAATAAACACAGGGTAACATCAGAACAGAGGGAGGGTGGCCAGAGACCAGATAAGGTGTGCGGATGTAGAACAGGCAGGGAACATTTGGGCTGAATGGGTAGGCCAAGTGGTCCTTTATGGTCGACAAATTCTGTTTCTAACACTGCTGGCTTACAATGCACTGAGAGTGGCTTCATGGAGGAGATATCCTTGAAGAAGTGCTGATGCTCAGAAGCAACCAATTTTGTTTCTTTAACAGTATCTACATCTGTACCACACAGTAGAAGACCGATGGAACATTTACTGCATGAACCATTTCGCTCTGATGTTTCAGATGCTCCCACTGCTGAAACACATTAAAATATATTTTTTTTACTAATAGCAATAGCCCTATTACATGGCAGATTTATGGCCAAATAATGGACATTAGCTGCCATGAAACCCCCTCACCTCAAGATACCAAGATCCACTAAGGATCACTGTATGGCAGTAGAGCTCTTAGCAAGACAGGAATTATCCTTCCACCAACAATACTTACTACTTCCGTTCTTCTACTGCGCTTTCCTGGAATACACTGGGTCGAAGCTTCAGCCAGTCCAAAGAGACCTTGATCGCTGGAAGAGGACTCTCACCCATCTTTTCCTCGCGGGTTTCATTCCTTATCGCACACCTACACAACACTCCAAGAAAGGAAACTGGCAGGAGATACAAGAGAATTTTAATCAGAAAAAAGGCAACATCCAACTGTGCAATCTTGCTGATAACCTTGAGTACACGGAGACTGAGATAATGTCCCATCAACCTCCTTTTCATTACGGTGACAATGTGTTGGACCAGAAGGCTCTCCTCACAGCTTTTTGCCAGCCCCATACTTCTGACTAACTCTGGTGGCCCTGTACTGCACTCACTTGACTGCCTCACTGTTCTTTAAAAAACCTGAGGAGCCCAGAACTGGATGCAATACTCCACTAGGCCCAGCCAGGCTCTATAAAGTGACAGGATAACTTCCCTTGCCCCAGTAGTCAACCCCCTCCCTTCTTTGAATGAAGCATTCATTCAGCCTCTCTGCCATCCCTCCTGGCTCTCATAAGTTCCTCTCCTCCTGTTCCCCTGTTTTTGGGTCCCATTCTCTCCTTCACTCTCCTCCTTCCATTTATATACTGGAAGAAGGCTTTGGTGCTGTCTGCAGCACCTGCTGTTAAGCCTGGCTTCCAGAACCTCCCTGGCTTTCTTAATTTTAGCCTTACAGTCTATCAGTACTGATCTGTACTCCTCACTGGCCTGGGGGTGACTCACCATTTCTCAGCTGTCACAGACTTTCTTTTTGTTTAAGATCACAGAAACAACAGAATCTGTCTGCAGATAAGGACCACTTGGTCCACTCAGTCTGCCCAGCTTGTCCCTGTCGATACCGTCACTGAAGACCCTACCTGATCTCTGGCTAACCCTCCCACTCCCGCTTTCCTATTGAGATTCCTTTGTGCCTACCCCGTGCATGCTTGAATCCCACCACTGGTTTTGTCCCCATTGCCTCCAGTGGTAGACTGCTGCAGGCGTCCATCATAGTTTCAGTGAAGAAGTACTTCTTCACATCCTTCCTAAATTCCCCCACTTCCAACTTCTCTGCATGCCCCTTTGTTTTCATGCACCTTTTTTCTGAAAATACCCCCACCTTACTCACCCCTGTGAGGTAATTATACATCTCTATCATGTCCCTCCTCTCTTCCAGGCCGTAAATACTGAGGTCCTTCAGTCTCTCTTCATGGGGCTTCTGATGCAGCCCCTGCACCATTTTAGTTGCTCTCCTCTGGGCAGCCTCTACCATGTCTATGTCCTTCCTGAGATGTGGTCTCCAGAACTGGACACAGTACTCCAAGTAGGGTCTCATCAATGATCTATACAGAAAACGTACTATCTCGGACAGCTGCAACTACTGCAGCTAAGCACTCGGTAAAGACCCGCGGCGCAGAGGATAAGCCAAAGGGCAGCACGCTGAACTGGTTATGCTCACTCTGAAACAGAAAACAGAGGAACCACCTGTGAGGAGGAAATACCAAGATGTGCAGGTAGGCATCCTGCATGCCCAGCGAACAGAGCCAGTCGCCTGTCTTGAGAAGGGGCATCAGGCCTGGCAAAGTTACCATCCAGAACTTTTTGTACTGGACATACCGACTGAGGTCCTTGAGGTCTAAGATGGGCCTCAGATCTCCAGTCTTTTTGGGTACCAGGAAAAACCTGGAACAGAATCCCTTATTTCTCAGATGCCCGGGTACTGGCTCAATGGCCTGCTTGCGCAGAAGGGACTGTACCTTCTCCTGGAGAACAGGCAAGTCAGCCGGGGGTTAACTGGAGGGCAGGGAAGGGGTTTCTGGAGGATGCTCAAAGAGCTCCAGCATGTGTCCCCTTTCTATGATTTGCAGAATCCAGGCATCCGAAGTAATGGTTCTCCATTGATTGAGATGGAGGGAGAACCAACCTCCGATTACCACCTCTAAGTTAGGGACCAAAGGAGGGGGGTCTGGCAAGGAGTCAAACAGAGGTGGATCCAGCCGCTGGGGCTGGTCCATCACTTCTGGGGCACTTGGCCACAACTCCGACATTGGAGAGGGCGGGCAAGGCAGTGTAGGCTCTGCGTTTGCATCGGCGCTGAGAGGCTGCACCAGATCTACTGGATGCCTTGCGAAAAAGGATGCGGTCTACCCTTACGCTACATATGGTAGAGTGTTTGAACAGATTTGATAGCCCTGCTGGATGCCTGCAAATCATTAATGATGTCCTGGAAATCAGGCCCAAAGAGCTTAGTGCCACTGAAAGGGGCATTAAGCACCTTCTGCTGAACACCAGCAGCAAAGTCAGAGACCCTCAGCCAGGAGTATCTATGGAGGCAGATACCAGTGGTAGTAGCCCTGGCAATGGTATCCGAGATGTCACAGAGAGCCCTGAGGAAGTGCTTGCTAACACCCTCAGCAGTCTGCAAGCACTTGAAAACCTCCTGTTTCTGTGTACCACCTGGGAGGGCCTGAGCGGTAGTCTTGCCCTTGTTCCAGTTAGAGTTCTATTTTACTATATGGAACAGGTAACTGGCAAGCCTCAACCCAAGAGTAGAGGAGGCATAAACCCTCTTGCCCCAAAGGTCAATCCTATGAGAGTCTGTCAGGGGGAGGGAGCGAAGGTGCTTAAACGCCTTAGACCTGTCATGGGCTGCCTTAATGACCACTGAATCAGTTTCGGGCTGGGCAGCAGAGTAGGAAAACCCCTTGGGGGCAAGGCAAAGTTTGTACGCCCTGCGGGGCATAGCTGGCATCATGTCTGGCCCTTGCCAGGCTGCAGTAACAGCATTTTTCAAGGCAGGCAAAACAGGAGGCATGATCTTAGAAGACGACTCTGGGATCTCCACAAAGTCCACAGATCTTTTCTGATGACATCTTCCTCCTCAGTATGGAAACCCATGGCTGAGGACAATTGTTTCACCACACTGACAAATGTGGGGTCCTCAGGAGGAGACCTAGGGGTGTGTTTAACAAAATCCTTGCTAACAGAGGCAGCTGTGGACCTGTCTGAGGTAAAGACCTCCTCATCAAGAAAAATGAGGTCAGGAAGGTACTCCTCCTTGACATCGACCTCTTCTAAATCCAAGTCTGACATCAGAAGCATCGACAGCTTGTGGGGGGCATCCTGCAGCCTACAACGAGGAGATGACGATGAAGCTGTCGTCAACAGCACCGGTGATATGTTCCTATATGCGCCCAGCTGATCAACAATCACAGAGGTAAATTTTGTGAAGATTTTGTTCGGGTGGACAACCGAAGACTATGTTGACCGGGGAGTGGGGGGGACCCTGTGAACCCAAGAACCAGTAACCCAAGTGGAAGGAGAGGAGTCTGAATGGGAGCCGAAAACCCAGAGGTCGACGACCGGCCACACTGAGAATCGGGCGGGTGACCGGTCGGTATGATTCTGGAGGGCAGAGACCTGGACAGTGACTGTGTGTCGGTGCAGCTGCAGCCGACAAGGACACCCTGAATGAAGGAGAGGCCATCGGAGAACGACACCGCCACCAGGGGGGAATGGTCCAATCTTGGTCTTTTTTATGACTTTTCCCAGAAGACTTGTCTCGGGCCTTACAGCCCTGGGAGCTCGATAACCCTACTGGCGACAGAGGCCGGGAACCCGGAGGATCCCTGCCTGAACTGGCTACCTGTTGCTCCATCAGGAAATTCTTTAATGCTTTTCTGCATCGCCTGAGGGTTGTTCGATTAAACTTCTGGCAGTGCTCACAGTCAGGAGACTTTGTGGTCAGGCCCAAGAAGCAGGCACAGAGAGTGTGTTCATCTGTGGAGGCAATCTTTTCACAGCAGCAGCGACAGAAGAAAGCTCGACCGATCAGCTCTCGACATAACGCATCAGGAGCTCACAGACTCACCTGACTTAAGAAAGAGCCCCACTCATTCCTACAAGCTAATGACAAATGCTCCTGTGCCGTATCCAGAGTCTCCCTTATACTTTTAGGCAACCCATCCACTTAAACCTTAGCACTTAGTCACTTGCTTTAGATATAAGGCTGGTTAATCAACCGCTTCCTACTACAACACTGCTTACCCCTAAAATGTCTTATGGTAATTACATAGTGTCCTACTGACTGTATACACTGCACTATTCCTTGTAACCTGATTCTGTATCTTCTTTTGAAGTTATGTTGTGTTCTACTGTACTGCACTGTACTGTACTATATTACCTGACGTTGTATTTCTCCTGGGTCATGCCTGAAAATAGGCAGTTTCTGTCTAGTGCACTTACCCGGTAAACAAAACATGGAAATTACATACCTACCGTAATTCTTGATCATCTTGGACGAGTCTCCACTACTCATTCACACTAATGGGAACTGCGCTGGAGGCACTAGGACCCAGCAGGAGCAAACTTTTTTGCTAGAGGGTCAGCGCCAGAGAAGGAGCTGCGAGGAGCGGCACCGCGAGCCTCAGCTCGTGCGGTAATGACTATCTCGGCATCGACCCTCCAACCGCCTCTACTTTTTTTCTGAGGAGGTGCAGCGTAACTAACCTAGAAGGATAGCCTAACCAAAAACCAGACATAAGATAGTCCGGACGACCCGTATAAGAAGGGTCAACAAAGAAGTCTTCACAGCCTAAAGACTGAGGGAGTGAAGACCAACAACAGAGGTGAGCTCGGGGGATGGAGGGTGGGCGTGTGAATGAGTGGTGGAGACTCATCCAAGAAGATCAAGAATTACGGTAGGTACATAATTTCCATATCTTCCTGGACATAAGTCTCCACCACTCATTCACACTAATGGGAGAGTACCGAGCTAATAATCTCCCGAGAGGACGGCAGGAGAGACCAAGAGCTCACAGTTTTAGGACAGGAGTCCATTAAGGATGGTTCTGCCAAAAGAAAGATGTCATCTGGCATGGACATCCAGGACATAGTGTTTGACGAAAGTATGCACTGAGCTCCAGGTAGCCGCACTGCAAATATATGCTATGTGTACGTTGCGGATTTCCGCTAGGGATGCTGCGATCGCTCTAGCAGAGTGAGCGTACACTCTGCCCTCCAGCTTAACCTGCGCCATGGAATAACAGTGGCAAAGGCATGCCACCAGCCATGCTGAAACACATCTGATAGCGACAGGTTGACCCAGCCGGGTCTCACTGAAGGAAACAAACAACTGTTGAGCTTTGCGAAAGTCTTTTGTCCTATCTAGATAGAAACACAAAGCTCTTTTGATGTCCAAGGAATGAAGAGAACGCTCTCCTTCATTTTGGAAGTTCACCAAGTAGTAAGGACCAAAGATTGGTTTAGATGGAATTCTGAAACAACCTTAGGAAGAAACTTAGGATGGGTTCTAAGGACTACTCTGTCTGTATGAAACACAGTATACGGAGGGTAAGTGAGAAATCTTAGGACACAGGTAGCTAAAGGCTCGAAAGGTTTTCGAGTGAGCATGTCTAGCACAATATTAAAGTCCCAGGCTGCGACTGGACGTCTTATAGGAGGTCTGGTATGCAGAATTCCCTTAAGAAACCTCTTAACCACAGGTAACTGAGCCAGTGACAAGGAAAGTACTGGCTCATGATAAGCTGAAATGGCACAAAGGTGAACCTTAACTGTAGAGTATTGCAGACCTGAATTTGAGAGGTCTAAGAGGTACTCCAAAACTTTATCTGGTGGGCAGGAAAAGGAATTCAAAGAGGATTTTGCACACCAGAGCGAAAAACGCTTCCATTTGGCTGTGTAAGTTTTCCTAGTAGCTGGCCTGTGTGGAGCAAAAAGAATATCTGAAACCCTGCAAGAGACATTGAACCTGTTCACTTCCATCTCTTCAGGAACCAAGCGTGAAGGTGAAGCGACCTGAGGCTGGGATGGACCACAGGCCGGAGTCAGAAGGTTCGTCTGAAGGGGAAGTGGTTTCGGAGGAGCTTCCGACATACTATTGAGTAGTGGAAACCATATCTGTCGAGGCCAGAAGGGAGCAATGAGGATCATTTTGTCCCCCTGGGACTTGAACTTGAGAAGTACTCTCTGAATTAGCGGAAGAGGCGGAAAGGCGTATAGAAAGCATTTTGTCCACTGCAGCCTGAACGCATCTTGACAGAAAATGACAGGCCCTGGATTTCTTGGGCAGGAGAGGGGCAGTTTTGTGTTGAGTGGGGATGCAAAAAGGTTCAGGTCTGGAGTTCCCCACTCTGAGAATATTGACTGAACTACGGTTGAGTCGAGAGACCATTCGTGAGGATCTGTCTCTGTTCTGCTGAGATGGTCTGCCAGTTCGTTCTGCACTCCCGGCAGGTAGACGGCTTGAATTAGAGCCTTGTGCTCCAAGCAGCATTCCCACACTCTCATAGCTCCTCTGCATTAGGGGTAAGAGTGAGCACCGCCCCGCTTGTTGATGTAATACATCACTGCTTTGTTGTCCATTTGAAGGAGAATGTTCTGGTGACATAGAATGTCCTTCAAAGCTCGGACTGCATAAAGGACGGCTCTCATCTCTAAGACATTTATGTGAAGCTGGGACTCGTCCTGAGTCCATGCACCTTGAGTGCGGAGAGCCTGACAGTGAGCTCCCCACCCCATCAGGGACATGTCTGTGGTAATGGAAATCTGATGATCCTGAGGAGCAAAGGGATACCCTTCCAGAAGATTATCCTCTTGCGACCACCAGGTGAGCGATCTCTTCAGAGGTTCTGTCCCCTTGATGAGAAAGGACTGAGGGTGAGTGGTCGGGGACCACTGAATGCTGAGCATCCATTGAGAGGTTCTCATGTGGAGGCGTGCTAGGGGTACAGTGAACACCGAGGATGCCATGAGACCTAGCATCCGTTGCATCGAGATAGCTCGAACCGAGCTGTTCTCTCTGATGTATCAGGCCATCTGAAGGATATCGCTCCTCCTGTCCTCTGGAAGAAATGCTTTCGCATAGAGGTGTCCAGAAGAGTTCCTATGAAAAGGAGCCTCTGGGAGGGCTGCAGCTGTGATTTTTTTAGGTTTAGCAGGACTCCCATGGACGTGAGAAAGTGTGAGGCCGTGACCACAGCGTCTAGAGTTCCCTGTCTGGAAGGGCTTGCTAGAAGCCAATCGTCCAGATATGGGAACACCTGTATTCCAATTTTTCTGAGATGTGCTGCGAGAATTGCACAACACTCTGTAAAAACTCGCGGCGCCAAGGATAGCCCAAAGGGTAGGACTCTGAACTGATAATGCTGTCCTAAAGCCACGAACCTTAGGTATTTGTGATGCTTTGGGTGAACAGGAATGTGCTGGTAAGCATCCTTCATGTCCAGGGAGGCTAACCAGTCATGTTGACTAGTTTTCTGAGGTCTAAAATGGGGCGCATGCCCCGGTTTTTTGGGGAACCAGAAAATAATGGGAGTAGAACCCTGGGTTCCATTGATCCAGCAGAACTACTTCCACTGCCCTGTTGTTGAGAAGGCCCTGTATCTCGGAGGCAAGAAGATCTGACTGAAAAGCCGACTGCCTGAGTTGTCGTCTGGGGGGACAATCCGGAGGGGTCTCCAGGAGATTGAGTGAATACCCTTCGCGGATTATCCTGAGGACCCATTTGACCGAGGTTATGGACTTCCACTGACTGTAGAAGTGAGTCAGACGACCTCCCACCATTGAGAAAGAGTCCACCTCGGGCAGCTGAGGCGGGACTTGGGCCAGCAACTCAGAAGGTGGCACTGGGCGCTTTGGGTCCCTGCGCCTTCTGCTGCGTTTTCTTTTGAGGCTGGGGGGGCTTGGTCTTTATTAAAACTTCCCCTGCCTTTGCCTCAAAAGGACTGTTATGAAACTGGCGTTTATTAACACCCCCTTGAGAGGGGGCCGGAGGAGGTCGAGCCAATTTAATGGCTGACCTAGTCTTTTGTGTAGCCTCTAGAGCCTGTTCCACTTGAGGGCCGAAGAGATACACTGTCAAAAGGCAACGCCATTACCTGTTGCTGGGCATCATTCGTGAAACCTGAAGTGTGCAGCCAGGAATAACGGCGGTACAAATGCCCTTGCTCAGGAAACTTAGTGTCGAGCGTTCATAGCGCTTTAACCTGCTGGTTGGACTCGATACCCCTGGTTATGGTTTGAAGAAGCTCTGAATGTGTGTCCGACTCCGGTACAGCTTCAACCATCTGTTTGACTGAATGCCAAAGGATATACTCATATTATGAGAAATAGCCCTGGTAGATGGCAATACGCATACCTAGGGTGGAAGCAGCAAAGACTCTCTTACCCAAAGTGCCTGTCTTACGAGATTCTTTATTAATAGGTCAAGCTGTAATAGTCTGGGGAAGGATGACCTTATTCTCTGCCAAGATTACAATAGGATCCACAAAGGCTTGAGACACCAAAATGGGTCGATCCTTGGGAGCAGTGTATTTCCTATCTATTGACTTAGCCACCGAAGGGATGAGAGCAGGATTATTCCATACCATTTGAGACAGCGTCTCAAAGGAGGGCTGTACCAGAGGAGTCAAATCCATAGGGATCTCCGGAACATGAATGTATTAGAGTCTTAACAGTTTCCCAGGATCGATATCTGCAGTTTGGAGAGAAAGAGTGGAAATCAAGTTTTTCAGCAGAGACTTAAAAGACAGGTCCTCGACCACAGGCTCTACAGCAGGAATAGATCCTGTTCCTTCCACATCATCACCCAGCCTAAGGTCTGGGTCAGGCTCAAAGTCATCTCCCGACAGTCCAGGAGGGACTGCATGGACAGGAAAGGAGTGAAGATCAGAAGCAAATGAGGAAGGAAAAGGGTTGAAGAAGGAGTCTTGAAGGCTGGACGACGTCCCAACAGGCCTCAGCGTGGAAGAAACGCGTGGCGCAGACAAAGCGTACGGCGCCGAGAAGCCACACGGCATCGAAGACTGCACAGAGAAGCCACACAGCGCCGACGAAGCACATGGCGCCGAGGACGGCACTGACAGACGCATAGGCGCCAAAGCTGAGCGTGCCACCAACGCCAAGGGCGTTGAAAACATCCCAAGACTCCAAAATACAGGATTTGAGTAGAAAGAAGGCTGAAGACCAGGAGATAGAGGCATCAGTGTGGCCTCCTGCGCCGCAGCCATATTTTTTTGGGGGGGGGGCACCTAAGCGCGGAGTCGACGGCCCCGAAGGCAGTGCCACGCGACTAGGGAGGCCCAACCGCCCTGCCTGATCCCCTGAAAAGCCCGAAGGCCCCTGAAAGACCGGGCCAGGCAGCTGGATCAACCTCCGAGCCCACTGCTCCATAAGAGCAGCCCACTGATGAAACTGCTCATCTGAAGACCTACCAGAGGGCGGGGTAGGGCTCCGATGCAGGCGTAAGCCACCAAGGGAAACAGAAGCTGGCGACTCCGAAGGAGGACAGCAACTAGTCCCAATAAGTGACTGTCTAGGCGCAGACATATCAGAGGGTGACCTCGAGTGATGCCTTCTCTTTTTTGACCTGTGAGCCGAAGAAGAGCTCGAGGCCGAATGGTGCCAAGAATGCAACCATTTGCTTTTATGTTTTCGAGGGGACCACCCACCCCCTCGGGCACTGGACTGTCCGTTGTCAGACCCCCCCTTCCGGAGAAGGCGGCGGACCGGACCCAGCCCGGCTGACTGAACAGCTTTCATACGAAGTCTCCCTACCGTCACCTGACCCGCTCATGGTCGACTCCGTCAATGTAGGCTGAGACTTCTTTGTTAAATGAGAATAAACTAAACGATGCTTTATTCGAGATATTACTACAAAACAATAAAACTGAAAAACTATGCTGCTAGTTTGAAATTTGACTCCCAGTGAGCGACGTCATCACTGAAGTGCACTTGATGGCGGGAAAAAAGGAACTGAGGCGGTTGGAGGGTTGATGCCGAGATAGTCATTACCACACGAGCTGAGGCTCATGGTGCCACTCCTCGCGGCTCCATCTCTGGCGCCGACCCTCTAGCAAAAAAGTTTGCTCCCGATGGGTCCTAGTGCCTCTGGCGCAGTTCTCATTACTGTGAATGAGTGGTGGAGATTTATGTCCAGGAAGATCTAAATAAAATAAATGACTCTTTTAGAAAAGAGATTCTATAAGTAATAAGTAGGAAAAAGCCGTAGGGGAACATTGTGTGAAACGACGTCAGAGCTTCTGCGGAGACCCATGTGAACAAGTCAATGGCAGGAAAGAACTGAGGCGGGACCAGGGCCGCTTATGCCTTTATAGGGCTGATGATGTTGACAGTATGGGCGGCCCCAGCTGTACTGCTGAAAATCTTCCGTGTGGATCCTGCTTAACCGACAGTGAAGTTCCTACGGTGTGACCTGATGACAGATACCTCCGAAGATAATCAGGGTATTCCCTCGGATTTTGTGTGGGGGGTAGAACTCTATAAACTAGAGTTTGTCCTTCTCTTAAATTCATATGTTCTTATAATATAGCCAAAAATGTAACAATGGCTAGTAAGCCAGAAATCATGTATAATTAAGTCAATAAAGCTGAGATACAATCTCAAAAGCTAATGCCAACAAATGTCTGTACCAAGTTTGATCAGGGTTATAGAAGTGGTTGTAAAATATTAATCTGACATACATATATAGCAATAGTTTTACTATAGCCCCATGCCGAGGGGATTCCCCCCGCACAGGGACTAAACAGATTTACCATTTGTGTTTTACAATCATGAAACAGGCTACCTGCTTAAAGTGGTAAGCGACTGAAGACATTAATGTTGTTAGAAAGGTAACAAGAGCTGTCGGCCTGGTAATGTAGTAGTAGTGCCTCCACTCGCTACACCTGTGGCCCAAGTTCAGAAAATGACTCGGGTCACTCAAATGCAGATCAGGGGAGGAGGACTGTGTGCTGTGAATGAGAGCCTTGGGGAGGAAGGATACTGCGCACCAGTACTTGCCTGCTACCTGGCAGAAGCCAGGTGGCAGCAGAAGTAGTTGCACAGCAAAGGTGGGGGATGGCCGCAGGTAGCATGCACGCATGCCAACAAACTTGTGCGTTACTGTATGGCAGTCTCACTCGGGGTACCGGCATCCTCAACCATGACACCCACTACCAGATACAGTCCAGGGAAAGGGGTGGAACTCCTGAGAAAACCAGCTAATGGGGGTATGGGTTGCTGGCAGATGGGGGTCAGGCTGGGCAGCGCAAGGGGGAAAAAAAGAAACACAGAAACTGACAGCAGTTAAAGGCCGCTTAGCCCACCCAGTGTGCCCATCTTTCCCTCACCACAGTCCCTACTTGAACTACAGCTATTCTTCCCTTCCCCTCTTTCCACTACAATTCCCTTGCACCAATCCAATGCTTTCTTGAAGCCCACCACGGTTTTCTCCCCCACCACCTATGTTGGTTTGCTGTTCCAGGAATTCACCAATTTTTCTGTGAAGTACTTCCTCACACCTCTCCTGACTCCACTCCCTACAACTTCATATCAAGTCTTCTTGCTCTTGAGCACTGTTTGTTCTGAAAAATACTTCCCTCCTGCACCTTATTTACCCCTGTAAGGTATTTATCATATCCCCTCTCTCCCTCATCTCTTCCAATTGGATAAGGAAAAAGAAAAGTAATAAGCTCACAAGGAGGTGGGGGATAAGTCAGTAGTCTCCCACAACCCTCACTCGTTATCTTAGAAGACTCTGCTCTGATTTCTCCATTATAATTCCGTGTCACCAGTAGCCACGAACACACCAGTTAACCTGTGGCTGTAATGAAATGAGTCCTCTTGCCCTGAGCTGTTAAGCCTCCATCAAAGTAATAAGCCACAACAGTGTGTGAATTACTGAATTTTAATGCATACCTCAGGGGTGCAGTAAGGCATGGGGCCAAAGGCAGCGTGTCCTTATGCCCCTGAGAAGTGCATTCAAATCCTATTATGCACACCCTGGAGGAGCTTATTACATTTACAGAATGGCTCTAGGTAGTTTTTTTTTTGAGGAGGAAAATGAGTTTCAGCACCTCACCATGCATGTGTTCATAGATTATTTAATGTGCGGTCAGGTAATGTTTCTCTGCCAATAAAATTTCTAGATTTTTCCCTTGCCATTTTATCAACTAACATAATGGCATCCCATTAGCTCTACTCACCGAAGAGCCCCAGCAGCTGTGCCCAGCAGTCTCTCTCATCCTGACTGTAGCTGTGCTCGTCGCTCTCACGGCTGAAGTCTCGTAGGTGGTGCAGCTCAAATAAGTTAATGACCGTGATGTGAACCAGCTGCTGGGAGTTGAAAGCCTTTTGAGAAACAAGTCTCTAGAATTCAATAAAATGAGTGGACAATATAAATTCAATGATTTCTACATAGTACAAACAGAAATCTCACTGTGGCCTACAGTTTTTAGATCCGAGGGACGGTCAAAAACTCAGTCCTGTTAAAAAAGAGGTAAACCAACAGCAAACTTAAATTCTTCAGACACTGCTGAAATACACCACAGTGATCTGACAATGTTAAAGAGCTAGCGGAGCCAAAACAGGCAGATGGGAAAATAATACACATTTTAGGAAGTAGTCAGTTATAACTTTATTTCTGAAGTATTTTTCTTTTTCCTTTTGCTCATCTGAAAGTCTTCTATGTGACAATACGTGCTGGATGTGTGGAATAGCTCTTAGCTTGGCAGCCGACACATCGGTCTTCGCTGCCCCCACCCCCCACATCATCAGTATTGTGCTCTCACTGACAGTGACATCACAGGTGACTGACCTGGCAGCTGCCGAGTGGCTGTTCCGAAGCAGCAGTGAGGTCACAATGCTGCCGTTGCTGCTGCTGCTGATGATGATGTGTGGGAAGGACAGAGATGGACGGGTCAGCTGCAAGGCAGAGTACTACCCCACTCATCACACCTACCAGCTTCAGGTAAACAATCTTCTAACTAACCAAAGGGAAAAGAAAAAAGTACCTCAGATATAAAAGGTAATGACTGACTGCTTTTAAAAACGAATACAGGTTTTAGACAGAACACTAGCTCTTTAAAGTGTAAGCAGGCTAGTAATACTACTGAAGAAACAACCGAAGTAATAAGAAAGTATGTAAATGGCTGTAGTGAAATGCATGTATGTTCATTTATTAAACCAGGTAAAGTGCACTGCCCCAAGGTCCCGTTTCAGACATGACCAGGGCCAAACGTTTCAAATTTACAAAGCAGACAAATTACAAGAAAGGATTTCAATACAATGAAAATCGTATTCTAACACGATTCATGAATACCTCTATGTGAATGGGAACACTGTCCTGTGAAGCATCTGTGTGCAATGCTACACGACTGTACGAAGTGTGTGCAAGTGCCCACAACTGCTTCAGCAGTGCTATATTTGCTGCTTGTTCACCGAGCTGTTTCCCATTCTTGTGCATACTCCGTTTACAGTGCATCCTTTCTATATTTTAAAATATTATATGTACACTGAATTGTTTCCCATTCTTGTGTATACTCCTTTAGTGTATTCTTCCGCTTACATATTATTTGCTGTTTATACAGTGAATTGTTTCCAGTTTTGTGTATACTCCTTTAGTGTATTCTTCCACTTACATATTATTTGCTGTTTATACAGTGAATTATTTCCCGTCTTGTGTATACTCCTTTAGTGTATTCTTCCGCTTACATATTATTTGCTGTTTATACAGTGAATTGTTTCCTTTTGTGTGTACTCCATTTACAGTGTATCCTTTTTATAGTTCACATACTGTTTGTTATTTGCATATTAAACTGTTTCCCAGAGCCGGTCCGTCAGCGCAGCGGTTGGATTTCCGCTTGCGACGCCGGTGACCCGAGTTCGGGAGTGGACCAGGTCGCTGGAAGCTTCGGCCGGGGAGCTTTCGAGAATCCCATGACAGCTCACCTTCTCAAGGGGAGGGGAGGAGGCCACAGCCCGCAACTTGCGCGATCCCGAGCGGAGGTTCGGGGTATGGCAAGTCTGATTTGCAGGGGAAGGCTGGCCATGACGTGTGGTGGACGTCGGGGCGCAGCGCCCAGACGTCAAGGGTGCACACCACACATGGTGAGGAAACTCTGAGGATAACAAACCTCCATCTCCGGGAAGACGGGACACAAGGAGCGTGCCCTCGATGTGCCTTCACCTGCCCCGACCACCTTGCCCAACGAAAACAAGTAGGTATACGGGGTGTAAGAGCCCCACCTCATTACCCCGCCCAGGGGGTTTAACCGTGGCTCCATGGGGTGCAGGGTGGCTCAAGGGCTGGGTGACTGGCAGAGGGATGACTCCCAGGTGCCCCCGAAGAGTCGGAGACTGGAGGCGTAAGGAGGAAGAAATAGAAAGTATTAAAAAAAAAACAAAAAAAAAAAAACTGTTTCCCATTCTGCAGGCGCTGTGGGTGCCACAGGCACTAGACATACGATTGCCCCATCAGGAGATTCACAGGAAAAGCTCCTTCAATGGACTCGCTCATTCGATCATAAATTTCACTCATTTTTAAAGAAAGTGGAGATCCTTCAACGCGATGCCAAGCAAAATAGAGAAAGATTATAGTGGCCTCCACAGACATTGAAACAAAAAAGATATTGAAAAATCTGTGAACAAAATAGTAGGAATGGGGGCAACAGCAGCAAACTTAATTTGTGGTAATTTTGCTATAAGAAAAATGGAACTGCTGGAAAACCAACAATGTTACAAGAATCTTAGTGTGGGACTACACCTTCGTCTGTAGATTGAGATTTTTAAAACACCAGAGATATTCATAAGGTAGAAAAAATGGGCACACTGGATGGGCCTTGCAGTCCTTATCTGCTGTCGACTTCTACGTTTCTATATGTTAAAGGATATTTTTGTTAATGTATTCAGTTTACCCAAGGATAACTTATCATTTATTGTTAAAGAATACAGAATTCCACCTCAACAAGCTACTCAGGTTACTGATTTGAATTTGTCAGTCACACACATTGCAACAGACCCTTTGAACCAGTAAGAGTCCATGATAATGTTAACATTTGCCTTTGAGTCAGCTAGAGACTTGATCATTCAATCTCTGACTTATAAATCTTTCAAGTTTCTGATTTTCCGGGATTATTCCTTTGCTACTCAGTAAAGAGGATGTTGCTTCCTTGGCTACAGACAAGAGCTTCTGGAGACTGAGGCCGAGTTTCAGCTCCTTCCCCCTGCTAAAGTGAGAGTGAAATATAAGAGAGCTCAGAATTTATAATAGGATGCTGATCAACTTTCTACATCTCTGCGTGCTCAGTATGAACAGGACACACACAGGAATGGTGAAAGTAATTCACCAGCAGTTTCAGAAATTATTACATGTAAAGCAATAACTGATAAATGCACACGTATAGGTGCTGACTGTATTGCTAAATTAGTAAATGGGCCAACTTAGATTTATCCTGAATGTAATTTCATCTGATTGCCTGTATGATTTCAGTAATCTCTGAAATGGTACATAAAACATCACATGTACAGAGAGGAGGGAGCAAAAGTCCATCTAGCATGCCCACCGCTTGCTAAGCGGATGGTGCCAATGAATCCTCCCATTTGCAGAGATACACTGTCTGCTTTTGAATATCTTAAGACTTCCACTGTTTACTACATACTCTGGTAAAGAGCTCCAGGACTGGACTACCCGTTGAATAAACCAAGGTCTCCTTTTAGATGTTTTGAAATACTTGCCATTTAATTGAAATTTCTGCCCTCTGTCTGATGGAATTAAAGAGGAGGGGGAGTATATAAAACTTTACCGATAGACTGAGTTAGTTCTTCCTTAAAAGGAAATTTTTAAATACGAGTATGTGCGAAATTTAATTAAACATGTTAAAAGAACTTTGACAGCAACCTAACTAAATGTGAAAGTTAGCAGCTTTTACTTGTTCTTTAACCTAGCTTATTACAGTAGTCAAAACTGGCACAGGCCCACTAGCCAAATGCTGGCAGATTTTGAACTGGGCTAGTGAGATTTTCCTTTTAACCAGCCCTGCGGGCTTGTACAGGAAAAGGTAACATTTCAATAAATGAAAACGCTAAAGTCCCACACTCACCACCCCAAAGTAGAGAGACTGCTCACAAAAGTTTTCCAAAGGTACTTCATTTTATTGGTGCCATGTGCAAAGTCCTGATGTGTTTCAGAATGTTTCCTTTTTCAAAGGATCTGATGCATCACCAGAAGAACGCATATTTATACATGCAAGATGAAGACATCGATCAGCGTCAGTAAAGTGCAGAACAAATCACGTGCAAACAGTGAGGAAATAAATACCTAACAAAACCACCATACTATACGTATATAAATAGAACTAGTATATACATTAGATAAACATTTGTCATACGTAATAAACATCAGAATTAAAATTCATATTAGTCTGAAAAGTCCTTATATAAAATGCCCCAATGATTTGCATCGATACCAATAATTCTGTAGTAACCCGAAAGAGAACATGAATAAGGAATGTGTCATACTATTGTAAGTAATTACAGACATTCTCAAGTTCATGAAGCATATTAGCTGCAATATTTTTATCTTTCTAAAGTGCAATATATTTAATCTCAGAACTCATTTACACTTCAACTACATGTATTGCCATGACATGTAGTGAGTGCAATAGTTCTCAACTTCAAATATAATAGACCCAGTGTTGGTATAGTTCTAAAATATCATATGCAATCTCAAAACTCATAGTACTAGATCCACAACATGGAGTTATACTGTAGTTGGGAGCAACACAATATAGGTGTATCTACTGACTTTTTTTACTGTTATTTAAAGTTATTTATTTTTTCTCAAGTACGGTGTCACATCGAACCTTTCATTCAAGCCAGGAATTCTAAAGGAGGCAGTATAGCGCAGTGGTCTAAGGCTCTGAGCTGCAAATCTGGTGACATCCAGCAGACCAGACCTGGGTTTGAATCCCACAGCTTCCACTTGCATACTGTGAGACCCTAAGCAAGTCACTTAACCTCCTTGTGCTCCCAGGTCGCTCCTGTAAAAAAGCTTCCAGCTTAGTGTGCTATACCTGGTTAAACAACTAAATTAAACAACTAAAGACACCAGGGGTGTAGATCCAAAATCCTTCCCTTTCTAGAATGAAATTCTCATAATCCCCACCTCTTGGATTCTTAAACACTTTCTGTTCCCTGGAAGAAAAGGTGTGCTCACTTTTGGCAACAGACTGCATCACATGGAGGGCTGCGGCATAAGCTGGGTCACTATTTCTAATGGCCCTCACATGCTACCCCACCCTTAGTTTAACATGCTTCCGAATCAGGAGGAACTGTAGTAATGGTGAAAGTTCTGAATCAGCAGCAAGTGACCTTGAAAATCTATTCACTGAGAGGGGTTACCAGAAGGATCATGTGAAAACAATCCAACAGGAGGTTACTAATATCCATAGAGAGGTCACCCCGAGCATAAAAAGTCCCAGTGAATCCAATATGACTAATCTGAATTTTGTAACAACCTGTTCGGTACATGCATCAAAGGTAGCAAAAATTATCAGAAAAAACTGGAATATTCTGAAAGGTTATTCTAATGTGAGTCTGCATCATGGAAATCCCCCTAGGATGTCCTATAGGAGGGCGGGAACTTTAAAGGACCAATTAGTACACAGCAGGCAGGTCTTACCGGTCTCTCAAACGTGGCTCAAATCAAGTGTGGGTTGTTTTAAATGTCACAGATGTGTCTTTTGCCCTCATGTTGTAACAGGGAAAGATTCAAGAATCCCACATATCTAAATCCTACCAGATAAAAGAACTGATAACTTGTGACACCAGTGAAATAATCTATTTAGCTACATGTGCATGTGGAGCATTTTATGTGGGTAAAACAAAAATGCATTTTAAACTAAGGGTGGGGGAGCATGTGAGAGCCATCAGAAATAGGGATCCAACTGATGCCACGGCCTTCTATGAGATGCAGTCTGTTGACAAAAGTGAGCACACCTTTTCTTCCAAGGAACAGAAAAAGTGTTTAAGAATCCAAGAGGTGGGGATTATGAGAATTTCATTCTAGAAAGGGAAGGATTTTGGATCTACACCCTTGGTGCCTTTAGAATTCCTGGCTTGAATGAAAGGTTTGATGTGACACCGTACCTGAGAAAAAATAAATAACTTTAAATAACAGTAGAACAGTCAGGAGATACACAGATACACAGAAATGTGACGGTAGAGAAAGGTACCACGGCCCATCTAGTCTGCCCAACACCCTACCTCCCGCCTTCTTTTATGCTTCCACCCTCTTTTCCCAACCCCTTAAAATCTATCCCAAGCCCTCTTGAACCCCTCCACCGTTTCAGCTGCCACTACCTCCTCCAGCAGCTTGTTCCAGGTCTCCACCACCCTCTCCGTGAAAAACTGCCCCTGACATTACCTCTGTATTGCTCACCTTCCAGATTGAGGCTATGGCCCCTCATGTTCACTCCCTTCTTCAATCTGAACAAGCTGTTACCCTCTACCTTATTTATTCCCTTCAGATACTTAAAGGTCTCAATCACGTTCCCCCTCTCCCTCCTAGTCTCCAGAGGGTACAAATTCAGCCCTCTCAATCTTCTCTCCTTGGGTACATCCTGCACCCCTTGTACCATTTTGGTTGCCATTCTCTGCACCCTCTCCATCAGCTCAACATCTCTTCGTGGGTGAGGCCTCCAGAACTGCACCCCATACTCCAGATGCGGCCTAACCATGGTTCTGTATAATGGCATTAGCACCTCCCTCTTCCTGCTATTAAAACCCCTTGCAATGCAAGGCAATATTCCATTTGCCTTTCCCACCGCCCTGCTACACTGGCTGCCCACCTTGAAGTCACGTGATACCATAATCCCCAGGTCCCTTTCTGTTTCCTTCTCCTTAAATCACCAACCCAAGGGAGTAAGTTTCCCTCCTATTCTTCCTCCCCAGGTGCATCAACGAGCATTTTTGTGTATTAAACTTCAATGTCCAGGTGTCAGACCACCTCTCCAGGTCCTGCCTCATGGCTTGCACCCCACTAGGTGAATCCACGCTATTGCAGACCTTTGTATCGTCTGCGAACAGGCACACCCATCCCTCCAGACCCTCCGCTAGGTCACTAACACAGATGTTAAAGAGTACTGGTCCTAGCACTGACCCTTGTGGCACCCCACTGGTCACCGCCCGTTCCCTGGAATGTGTCCCATTTACCACCACCATCTGACCCCGTCCCTTCAACCAGTTTTCCACCCACCTGGTGATCCTGTTGTCCACCCCTAGTCTGTCCAGCTTACGTACCATTCCACCATGCAGAACGGTGTCGAAGGCCTTACTGAAATCCAGATAGGCCACGTCCACCGCTCCTCCCTGGTCCACTATCTGTGTCACCCCATCGAAAAACTCAATCAGGTTAGTCTGACAGGACCTTCCCTTGGTGAAGCCATGCTGCCTGTCATCCTGCATGCCACTCATCTCAAAGTATTCTATCAACCTGATCTTAAGTAGTGTTTCCATTACCTTCCCCACCACCGAGGTTAGACTAATAGGATGGTAGTTTTTGACCTCGTCCTTCCTCCCCCCCCCCCATGTAGTGCGAACACCTCTGCTCTCTTCCAGTCTGTTGGCACCACCCCTGTGACCAAGAACAAGTTAAACAGCCTCACTAGATGCAGCGCCAGTTCATCCTTCACCTCCTTGGGTGTATTCCATCAGGTCCCATTGCCTTGTCCACCTTAAGTCTACCCAGTTCTTCCCTTACTCCTTCAGCAGTGAATTCTGCCACAGCCACCTGCCTGTGGCTGTCACCCTTCCCACCCCATCCAGGTCCCTTACCCTCCCTTTCCTCCGTGAAGATTGAGGCGAAATAGCTGTTTAATACCTCTGCTTTTTCGAAGTCCCCTTCCAGTATTGTTCCACCCCCCCCATCCTTCCAACCCTGTGCTGTGCCCTCCTCCTTTCTCCAACGTACCTAAAGAAGGTTTTGTCCCCCCTTCCTTGCCTGCTTCGCTATCCTCTCCTCAGTGGCTTCTTTAGCCCTCCTTATCTTTTGCCAAGCCTCCTTTCTTTTTTCCCTGTCCTCATCCTTTTGTTTCCTCCTGTACCTCTTGAATGCTCTAGTCTTCTCCTTGACCCCTAACGCCACCTCTCTAGTGAACCATAGAGGTCTTTTCTGTCTTCCATTCTTTCTTACCCTTCTTATACATGAGTCCATGGCTTTAAATACCCTTATCTTGATGGCTGCCCAGAATTCCTCCACCCCCTGCACATCCCCTATCCTCAACATTTCTTCCCCAACTACCTTCCTCATTCCATGAAAGTCAGTCTTTCTGAAGTCCATTACCTTGGTTCCTGTCCTAACCCTCTCCCTGCCCACTTTCTTCCTGAACCAGACACCCCTGTGGTCACTGGTGCCAAACTCTTACCCCACCTCCTCCACACTGTCCCCATTTATGAGGACCACATCCAACAGGTTTACACCCATAGTGGGCTCACTGACCCTTTGTTGCAAGAATATGCCCTGAAGAGCCTCTAAGATGCCCCTGCTCCTTGCGGAGATTGCTGTCTGGGCCTCCCAGTTGATGTCCGGAAGGTTTAAGTCCCCAACTAGCACAATTTCCCCTTTCCGTGCCATCCTCGCTACTGATTCTACAAAGTGTCTATTCCCTTCCTCCCCCTGCATATCAGGCCTATAGACTACCTCAACACGCAGGTTTTCCCCCGTCCCCTGTCTAAGGTGACCCACATTATCTCTGTTTCCCCCTCCTCATCCTGCCCTTCCATGGCCCCAATCCCTTCCCTGATATATAATGCCACCCCTCCCTCCCTTCCCCTCCCAATCTTTCCTAAACAACCGATACCCTGGGATCACCATCTCCCAGGCATAGTGCTCATTCCACCAAGTCTCACTCACTGCTACAATGTCTAGGTTCTCCTCCATCATGGTGGCCTCCAGTTCTCCCATTTTGTTCCCCGGGCTCCTGGCATTTGCAACCAAAGCTCTCCAACATGTAGCCCCATCACGTCCTTCCCTGCTGCTAAGTGTTCCCCTGATGAGTGTTGTGACTTGGGGGGGAGGCTTATAGCCTCTCTGCTCTGCCTCACGTAAGGCTGGCCCTGTCCTTAGCCACCCTTCCCTTATTTAGTTTAAATTGAACTTCCTTGCCATGAAGTCCCCCAGTTTACTCTCTAGTGCAGCTGCCCCTGAAGAGCTCAGGTGCAGCCTGTCTTGGGCATACAGCCCCTCCTCCTCCCATGTAGAGCCCCAGTCACCTATCCAGCCGAACCCCATCTGACTGCACCAACCTTGCAGCCAACTGCTGAATGCCCTTATCTTCTCCTTTCTGGGTGTGCCCGCTATTGGTACTGGCAACACCTCACAGAAGCAAATGGAAGGAAAAACAGTGTTGCTCCTACAGAACCTAGCAAGTTCCTCGAACCTTGCCTGTACCTCCATCAGACTGTTCCCTTCCAAGTCATTTTTGCCCAGGTGAAACACCAGATGTGTCCTTTTATCCTGCTGCTTACCCCAGGAAGGAATAGGATGCCTCACCTCCAGCACAGTCATCCCTGGCATGCACTGTACCCATACTGCATTGCTTTTTGCTCCCTTCCTTCCCCATTTTAGCCCCTTAATTATTGAGTCCCCTAAGAGTGCCACTCTACTGCCCCCTGCTTCCTGGGTGTCCTTTTGGCCTCTAGCTTTGTGTCGTGGGGTTTGGCTCCCTTTGGACTCCTCCTGATGTTCCAACCTGACTTGGTTTCTGCCCCTGCTCATCTTTTGTTCCCCATCACCTAGCCTATCCTGATTTTTATCCACACCCAGCATCTGTACCTCTTCACCCTCTCCCTTTAGCCTTTCATCAGACTCCCCCCTCCTGTACCCCTTCATCCTTTGTATGTCCGCCTGGCTTCCTTCATCCCTGCAAACCCCTCCTGCATCACTGCTTGAGCATGATCCAACTTCACCTGACCCCCCTCTAACTGCTCCTGGCCTTCCCTTGTCTGCATCACTGTGCGAGATTGTGCCAACTGTGCTTGATCCCCCTCCAACTGTTCCTGTCCCGCCCATCTTTGCAGAAGGTTTTGAGCACCGTACCCCACTTGGGGAAGTCTTCCTCCTTACCACCTGCCCTGTCTGCATATTTTCCCTCTCCTGCACCCTGCCCGACACATGTCCCCACCTCCTACTGCAGCTCCTACCCTGCAGGGTTTCCTCCAGTTCATTTTCAGCCTCCCAGGAGCTCAACTCCAGCCCTTCCAGTGCTTCCTTCCTGCCCCTTTTCTTATGCCACAGTTCCCCTAGTGCCACCTTTTGGTGTGTCCCTAATGTGCCCGTCCCCTCCTCCACCCCTTCTCCTGCATGCGATGTGCCTGCCCCCTCCTCCCCCCCTTCCACTGCACCCGAGATCTTCCCCCATGTCCCCAGCCACTCTGCACCCCTTCCTCTCCAATGTCCTCGACTAGAATACCCAGGAGGGCAAAACTATTTGTTACTTCCACCCTCTGACCCATTTCACCTATGCCTGCGTTGTCCTTCATACTGGGCATCAGTCTGCCTTTTCCTGAGCCTACTGTCTCCCATTCCTCCTGATCCCTGACTGACCCTTTTTCTCTAGCTACAGGCAGCATTTTTGTGCCTCTAGACTTCCTGCTGTCAGTTCCCACTGACCCCTTTCCTCCTGTCTCAGGCGTCCCTGTCTCAAATCTGGACTTGCTGTTGTCTGTTACCACCTCTGGATCCCGTTCCATCCTCTCCCTCCCAAGCCCTTGACTTCCGGAACAGTGTATCTGATCCTCCAGTGAATCCAGTCTGCCCTTCCCACTCCTTTTTTGGCTTATACCGTCCCTGTCTCTCTCTACCCCCTTTTTCCCAGCTTCCCCCCCATTTAACCCCCACCTTAGCCACGCCATTTCCTCTCTCAGCTGAGTGAGCTGCTTACACATCATACAACCCACCCCCATCCTTCAAGCCCAATTTAGGATCATAGCCGCCCACAGCCACTGCACCCCACCACCCTGCCAAAGATCCCCCTCCCTTGGTGGCCCCTTCCTCTGTGCTGCCCTACCATTTCTTCCGTGATACTTAGATACAGTCCTAAAATCACCCTTATGTATTTTTTGGGCCCCCGAACCTCACCCCCTCCTCAGTCCCAACCCACAGTCAAGACATTTTAGAAATAATAAAGCATGTGCAAACCATAGGCATCAAGAATTGATAACCATAGCCACCACGTTTAAGTCCAAGTCACCAAGTTCAAGTCCAAATCCCCAGCACCTCCAGCGTCAGTAGTTCAAGATCAAGTTCCCAGTACCTCCAGTGTCAGTCTCGACCCAGTTCATTTCACCTCAATTTCAGCTCTTTTGTGAAGGATTTCTTAGTGTCTGTGTCAATTTCCCATATCCACCGAGGTTGAAGTCCAAGTCCCCTGTGGAGAAATGCAGGACCCAGTTCCTTTGTGCAAACCAGCTCTTCGCAGTGATTTCCTTAGCTCAGGATGCTCCTTGCTCCCACTTTTAGTCCTTCTGTCGGTCTGGCTGGCTATTTTTAAAGCCTACTGCCTTGGCACCTCTCTCCCTGATTGGCCTGATCCTACACCGCTGTCTGCAGTTGGCCGGCCGGCCCTGCTTCAGTCGCCGGACTGCCACCTGTACCCCTTGCTAGTTCAGCTCCAAAGAGCTCAGCTCTCCTTCCTCTGATCACCAACCTCAACACCGCTGCCGACTGCGGCAACAGCTCCACGCAGCTCTCCACTCTCCTTTCTTTGGTCGCCGACAGCGACCCGCTCCCCTGCTGCTGACACAGCTAACAAACACAGGAATGCATAGTCCAATTTCTTTCTGTGCCACCTGGGCTATTGGTACAACTTATGACAGAGGTCACCCAGGGTCACAGCTAGGCAGAGATTGACAAGAGGTTTTGGCTATGCAAGACCTTGCATGCATGCACTCCCCAGCTCCCCAGAGATACACCTATATTGTGTTGCTTCCAACTATAACTCCATGTTATTGGTCTATCATTATGAGTTTTGAGATTGCATATGATATTTTAGAACTATACCAACACTGCGTCCATTATATTTGAAGTTGAGAACTATTGCACTCACCACATGTAATGGCAATACATGTAGCTGGAGTGTAAACGAGTTCTGAGATTAAATATATTGCACTTTAGAAAGATACAGTACCAATATTGCATCTAAAATGCTTCATGAAATTGAGCATTTCTGTAATTACTTATAATAGAGTAGCACATTCCTTATTCATGTTCTCTTTCAGGTTACTACAAAAGTATTGGCATCGATGCAAATCACTGGGACATTATATATAAGGACTTTTCAGACTAATATGAATTTTAATTCTGATGTTTGTTACGTAGGACAAATGTTTATCTAATGTATATACTAGTTCTATTTACATAAGTATAGTATGGTGGTTTTGTTAGGTATTTATTTCCTCACTGTTTGCACGTGATTTGTTCTGCACTTTACTGACGCAGACTGATGATGTCATCATCTTGTATGTATAAATATGCGTTCTTATGGTGCTGCATTAGCTCCTTTGTAAAAGGAAAAATTCCGAAACACATCAGGACTTTGCACATGGCACCAAAAAAATGAAGCACCTTTGGAAAACTTTTGTAAGCAGTCTCTCTACTTTGAGGTGGTGAATGCGGGACTACTGCATTTTCATTTATTTTTGTCCCAGCACCCCGTCCAGGTGTAGCCTCTCTTTTTCTTGTTCCTAACATTTCAATAAGTATATCAGCTGGGCCAGTGGAAAAGTTTGTGAGGCTAGTGGATTTTTCCAGTTAGTAGCCCTGCTGGCTAGTGGCTGCAAAACTTAATTTTAACCCGTTATTATACAGAAAATGTCCTTCTCCCGGCATGTTTTGATCTAGATGTGCTATACATTATAAGTAATGGTGAAAATATGTATGTTTTGATTTATTGTTTAATGCAAATTGTATCATCATTTTTTCTTTTGATTATATGAATAAGAAATTTAAATATAAGTTTGAAAAAAGGTTCCCATTCTTGTGTACACCCACCCCCCTTTACTGCGTTTCCTTACCGTAGTATATATTATTTGCCATTTATTAACATACAAAACTGCCAGCAGGCACAGGCCATATGGTCTATCAAGTCTGCTCAAGTGTGCAGCTAGCAATCGTTAAACTGCAGCTGCCCCTCCCTCCCCTACCCCCATAACGGTGATGCTCCCCCTCACTTTGTCCCATCCCTTTTTAAAACTACCCATCAACTTATAGGATAACACCTCCTCTGGCAGCACGTTCCACACAAACACAACCCTTTCTGTGAAGAAGTGCCTCATTTCTCTCCTGAATCTTCCACCCTCCAATCTCAGTTCATGCCCCCTCATGTCCCTCCCTCCCTCCCTTAACTTAAAAATTCCCTTTGTACCAATCTTGTTTATACCCTTCATATATTTAAATGTCTGTCATAGCCCCCCGTCCCTCCTCTCCTCCAGGGAATATATGTTAAGCTCCCTCAGACTCTCTTCGTATGGTTTGTCTTCCAATACCAGGATCATCCTTGTTGCTCTGCGCTGGACCCCTCCAGTAACTTCACATCCTTCTGCAAGTATGAGCACCAGTACTGCACGCAGTACTCCAGGTGTGGCCTCACCAACAACCTGTACAGTGGCAAGATCACTTCTGCTCTCCTGGAGGCAAATCCTCTAGCAATACACCCAAGCATCTTACTGGCTTCTGCTGCTGCTTTCCTGCACTGTGCTGAATGGTTCATTTGCCCTGTTATCACCCCAAGTTTTTTCTCCTCCTCTATAGTGGCTATCTGTACCCCTCCCAAATGACAACACCTCCTTAGGTTCCTTGCTCCCAAGTGCATGACTTTGCACTTCTTAGCACTGAACCCCAGCTGCCATGTTTCTGAACAGTGCTCAAGTTTAGCCAGATCATCCTGCAGTCCCTGTCACCCCCTACTGTTACCCACCACTGCAACTATCTTCATGTCATCTACAAAGAGACTAATCTTGTTCTCAATGCCATGTGAGATGTCGGCGATGAAAATGCCAAACAGTACTGGGCCCAGTAGTACCCCATTTGTTACAGCCCTTGGAGATGAGAGTTCACCTCCCACCACTACCCTCTGTTGTCACCCCTGCAGCCAGTTCTTGACACAGTTCACCACCTTTGTCCCTGCTCCCTAGTATCCCAACTTGCTAATCAGCATCCCATGTGGCACCGAATCGAACGCCCTGCTGAAATCCAGATACAGGACATTCACCGCATGGCCCTTGCCAAGTGCCCTAGTCACCCAGTCATTACAGTCAACCAGGCTGGTCTGGCAGGATCTGCCAGAGACAAACCCATGTTGCTTTCTGTCCTGGAGACAATTACCTTCTAGAAAGATTACCAACCTCTCCTTAAGGACTGTCTCCATTAACTTGCCCACAATGGACACAAGGCTTACCGGTCTATAGTTGCCCGGTTCATCCTTCAGTCCGTTTCTGTGGAGGGACACTACGTGAGCCATCCTCCAATCCTGGGGTATGCACCCTGTTCTCACAGAGGTATTGAACAAGTCTGCTAATGGGCTCTGCTAGGACCACCGCCAACTCCTTCAGTACCCGGGGGTGTACACCATCTGGTCCCGGCGCCTTATCCACCTGCAGTGTCCTTCAACCTTCTAGTACCCTGCCCACTGAGATTTCCCATCCGTTATCCCCACCCCCCTTGTGCCTACCACCCTTCCTAAACCCTGAGGCAGTGACCCATCCTTCTCCTTAGTAAATACAGAAGTATTCATTTAGCGCTTCTGCCTGCTCTACCTCTTTCTCTGCCTATATCCCATCTTGATCCTTACTATTTGATCTTTGCAGATCCTTCTCTCTCTTATGTACCTGAAGAAGTCCTTTTCACCTTCCTTGATACTCTGTGCCAGCACTAAGCTCTCTATGGGAGCCTTGGCTGCCCTGACTGCTCTGGTCACCTCTCGTGATTTCTTCAGGTACTTCTCTCTATCCTCTCCTCAACTGGATCTCTTGAATCTGCTCAAGGCTGCCCTTTTTGCCCTCACCTTTACCATGACCTCCCCCACTTAACCAACTTGGTTTCTTGGACCTAGCCTTTTTGCTTTGCGTCTTAGTACAGGTGCTCGTGGCCTCCATGAGCCCATGCTTGATAACTTCCAATTTCTGGTTAGCATCCATGTGTGGGAGGATGCTGGCTAGGTGCCCGACCACCGTTTCCCCCATCCTACCAGTCAGCTCACCTGAAGACCAACACCCTGGTCCCTGTCGCCTCCCTGCCCTCGTTGAGTGAGAACCACACTGTGTGGTGGTCACTCCCAGCCAGCAGATCCTCCACCCCAGGTCTCTGACAAACTCCCCATTAGACAGCACGAGGTCCAGAGTGTTGTCTAACTTTGTTGGCTCATTTACCATCTGTACCAAGAAGCTATCCTGGAAAGCCTCGAGGAGGACTTGCTCCTTTGCACTCAAGGTGGCTGGGGTGCTCCAATCTACCCCTGGAAGATTGAAGTCCCCTACAATCATGGTGCTTCCCTTCCCCACCAACTCTCCTTATCTGCTCTGCGAGTTCTCTGTCCAAGTCCTTCGCCTGAGACGATGGCCTATATATGACCCCCATCCTAAGTGTCATGTTTCTTGAATTCTGGAATTGTATCCATAATGCCTCTGTTCTACCCTCCTACCTAGCACACATTATCCCCTCCCTCACATAAATAGCCACTCCACCCCCTTTTTCTTTTCCCCTGTCCCTTCGCTACAGGCTTACCCCAGGATCACCAGATCCCAGTCCTGGTATTGGGTGGCCCATGTTTCAGTGATGGCAGCTTTGTGCACCTCCCCCCTCTACCATATTTGTACACGGA
Source organism: Neoceratodus forsteri (assembly GCA_016271365.2). Classification (NCBI taxonomy): domain Eukaryota; kingdom Metazoa; phylum Chordata; order Ceratodontiformes; family Ceratodontidae; genus Neoceratodus; species Neoceratodus forsteri. Next base: position 42,145,458 of record CM028136.1, read on the forward strand.
ATTGTTTCCTAGTCATATATATATATATACACATACATACACACTGTATTTACAGTGTATACTTTTTATATTTTATATATTAGCTATCTGTACATTGAATTGTTTTCCATTCTTGAATATATTCCTTATTCCTGCTTGTTGTATATTCTTTTTTATATTTTTTTATTTGTACATTAAATTGCTTCCCATGCTTGTCTATACTCAGTTTATAGCCTGTCCTTTTTATATTTTCTATTTGTAAATTAAATGATTTTTCCCCCCATCCATAACAGGTACTGTATAAACCACAGTATTCATGTAAAAGAAAGGTGTTGGAATTCATGGTGAAACTATTTAAAGAAAACAAAAATTGCACATGCCCCAATAGTGCAAAGCATCATGGGAAACATATGCAAATATCCGTGAATTAATGTGGACTGGCTCAACGTTATGCAGAAATGCATGGTGTCAGAAGGCCTCACAATACAATCATCAAAGGTTCAGAAGAGCAGACACAGACGCGTGTTTTGTCCTCATCTGGACTCATCAGTTTGCCATCTGTATCTCAGTCCAGGGACGGGGAACCAGCCACCCTATAGGGGATCTTATTTGTTTGGGTCATGGGCAGCCCAAAGTAGAGAAAGAAGAAAACTACAAAAGAACCCCAGAGCAAATGCACTGAGGCATGAGTTATCCTGGAGGATATTGGCCATACAGGCAAATTTTAAAGAAAACAAAAATTGCACATACCCCAATGACGCAAAGCATCATGGGAAGCATATGCAAATATCCATGAATTAATTTGGACTGGCTCAACTTTAAGCAGAACTGCATGGTGCCAGAAGGCCTCACAATACAAAATGGTGGCAATACGATTGCTTTGTAATTCAAAGTGTGAAATGTATTGCTCTTCATTTGTTGACCTCTCAAACTTGTGTATATCCTTTTTATAGTTTAGATATTTGCTATTTGTACACTAAACTATTATTTTCCATTCTCTAAAAATACCACCAACAGCTTAACCTGGCTCAGTGTCAGTTGGTTTGCATCTTTATCCCCCTCTTCCCGGGATGAGGCTGAAAACGGCTGAAATGCCTAGTCCTCCTTTGATGACCGGTAAACAAAAAAAACAAATAAAAACAAACATTTGAAAAATATAACTGTTTCACATTCTTGTAAACACCACGTTCAAAGTGTGTCCTATTTACATACTGCATATCATTTGCTATTTGTACAGTAAATTGTTTTACATACTTGTGTACATCCATTTACTGTGTACCCTTTAAATAGGTTATATAATATTTGCTATGTGTACGTTGATTCATTTCCCTTTTTTGGTATATACTCTCTAGTGGTTGCAACACATCGTTTTTATATTATTGTATATTATCCGCTATTTGTGAGCAGTGGCACTGATTTGAAACACACAACAGTCCTCTAAAATGTTAAATCTAATTAAAAAAAAAAAAAGCCGTCCATTCATTTCTAAGGAGCTCGCTCCCATGCTCTCCCAACTGAAACATCACAAAATATTTCAGGATCAGGGTGAGGCTGTCTAACAGGGAAGTGGAAAGGATTAGGCTGCTGGCACAGCAGATCCCAAACACAATCCCTGCCCTCCCTAAAACACCAGCAGAAAAAAATGTTAAATTTATGCAACAGGACGATGCCCTGGCAGGTAATGCTTCACATAACTGTTTTCAGATTCAGCGAAACTGGTGCACTTCATATAAGAAAAAATTACTCACCTTAGTAATTGCTTTTCTTCTCATGGAGTCTTGCTATATTATGACTTAAGGCAGTTAGCCACAGCACTTGAACTGCCCCGGAGAGGAAACAGTTAACTCCAGGGAGACTGGAGTTCTAAAGCGCGAGAGCGCTATGCCAAAGCTCTATCTGGCAAGTTTCAAATGAAACTGTCAGATCTTTACGAAGCTAATACTAAGCAGCAAGTCTGTGTGGAAAGCTCTACACTAGCCAAGTGGCTACCTACTAGTAGGAATAACAACAGCAAACACAACAACAACAAGAGCAATAATAATAATAATAACAATGATAATAATATTATTAGTTTCACCCCTAACAAGCACTATTAGACCCCCCTTCCCCAAAAGACTCAAGTCCCGGAAGGGGGCCATATATTACTTAAAAAACAGAAATAGCTCTAGTCTCTCAACCCTAAATAAAAGGGGGGAAAGGGAAGAACTAAATGGCATGACATAGTGCTTGCACTAATTTGCCAACCCCTACCCAAGTAGAAGTTCTGAGAGGGGCAGGTTGGGGCGGTTTAATATAGCAAGACTCCATGAGAAGAAAAGCAATTACTAAGGTGAGTAATTTTTCTTCAAACACCATGAAGTCTTGCTATATTATGACTTAAGGCAGATTACACAGCAGTACCTCCATGGAGGAGGGTCAGAACCTACTTGGGAAATAGGCTCTGAAGCACAGCTGTGCCAAACGAGCATCTCTCCTGGACTGGACATCCAGGAATAATGCTTAGTAAAGTGTGAACTGTTTTCCAAGTAGCAGCTTGACAGATTTCCAGAATGGGAATCTCTAGCAGCCGCTAGAGATGCAGCTGTACCCCTGGTGGAGTGAGCCCTCAGTCCTGAGCGGGTTCTCTACCTAGTTTTTGGTAACAAAATTGGATACAAGAGACAATCCACCTTGCAACTGTCCTCTTAGTGGCAGGTTTCCTTGCCAACCTCGCCATAGGTAAGGAAGAGTTGGAGGATTCAACCTGTGACCCTTGGTGCTCCAAATAGTAGCTTAAAGCTCTTTGACGCCTAAACTGTGCAGTCTCCTCTCACCCGAGGAAGAATGCTCAGTGAAAAATACTGGAAGAGAGATGGATTGGTTCAGATGGAAATCTGAAACCACTTTAGGCAAAAACTTTCTGTTAGTCCTGAGGACTACCTTATCTCTGTGAAAAGATAAAAAAATCTTTTTCCACTGACAGGGCTTGTAATTCACTCATGCGTCTGGCAGAAGTGATAGCCACTAGAAAAACAGTTTTCCAAGTTAGAAACTTGAGATCTGCTGAAGACAGAGGCTCAAAGGGGGGTTGCATTAACTGAGCAATGCAAACATTCAGGTCCCAGGCAGGAGCTGGTTCCCGAAAAGGAGGGTTAGTGTGAAGTAACCCCTTAAAAAACTTGGAAAACACAGGATGAGAGGAAAGAGAAGCAGGCTTCCCTGCTGATACAAAAACAGAGACAGCTGCCAGATGAACCTTTAAGGTAGCTGGCCTAAGGCCTAAGGAATTTAAATGGACCAAATAGACCAGTAAAATGGGCAAATCAGCAGATTCTGGGACAATTTGTTTCTCAGAACACCAGATGGAAAACCTCTTCCACTTAGAATTGTAAGTGGCCCTAGTGGAAGGCTTCCTTGAAGCCTTTAAAATATCCAGGACACCTTGGGAAAGGTGTAAATCAGCAAATTCTAACTCCTCAAGAGCCAAGCCTTGAGATGGAGGGATTTGAGGTCCGGATACCACACTCTCCTGTGCACAGGCCAGCAAGTCGTGGACTCTGGGCAAGCTCAGGGCAGGGTGGACTGTCAGGGACAGAAGCAGAGGGTACCAGGGCTGTCTGGCCCAATCTGGAGCAATCAGAATCACTTTGCAGGGCTGAGATCTGATTTTACTAATACCCTGAAGAGAAGAGGAAGGGGAAAGGCATATAGGAACTTCCCTTCCAATCCAACAGAAAGGCGTCCAGAGGACTGAGCCCAGCACTGGAGGCCAGCAACAAAATAGAGGAAGTTGGTGGTTGTCTGGGGCTGCGAAAAGATCTATCTGAGGGGTGCCCCATCTGGCAAAGACCGACCCCAGCACCTGAGGATTCAGAGCCCATTCGTGATGGCCCTGAGAAATCCTGCTGAGGGCATCCGCCAGGACATTGTCCTTCCCTGGAAGGTGAACTGCTATCAGGGAGGTGTTCAGGGAGTAAGCCAGAGACCACAACTTCATTGCTTCGGTGCACAAGGCTGATGACCGAGTGCCCCCTTGCTTGTTGATGTACCACATTGTTGTGGTGTTGTCTGTCCTGACTTGAACTACTTTGTTCTGGACAGAAGCTGAAAAAACCTGAAGAGCTAAAAAGACAGCTCTGAGTTCCAAAAGATTGATGTGGAGCAGAGATTCCTGAGGGGACCACACTCCCTGAGTGGAAAGGTCGCCCAAGTGAGCCCCCCACCCTAGCAGGGAGGCATCCGTGGTGAGGGTGAGGGAGTGGGAAACGGGAATGAAGGGAACCCCTTGTGTTAGATTGCTTTGATCCTGCCACCACTGGAGAGCCAGGATCAAAGTTTGGGTCACTGGGACTAATTTGGAAAGGGGTCCCTCCTTTGAGACCAATAGGCCCTCAAATGGAACTGAATGTCCCTCATCTGGAATCTTGCTCCTTGCACAACAGCTGTGGAAGCAGCCATGTGCCCTAGGAGTTGCAGAAAATGCCTTGCTGGTCGAGAGACCCGCAGGGTAAAGGAGGATGCCAGGGCAATGAGTCTGTCTACCCTTTCCGAGGGGAGAAATGCCCTGGCTAACTTTGTGTTCAATTCTGCACCTATGAAAGTTAGTACCTGAACTGGTTCCAGAACTGACTTTGGTAAATTCAGCAGGAATCCCAGGGAAGTGAGAAGCTGCTGGGTGACTTGCAAGTGGGATTTTACCTGATCTGGAGACTGACCCACTATGAGCCAGGCGTCCAGGTAAGGAAACACAGCAACCCCTTGCCTTCTTAAATGAGCCACTACCACAGCTAGACATTTTGTGAACACCCTTGGAGCAGAGGTAAGGCCGAAGGGCATTGCTCTGAACTGGTAGTGGCCTGAAGGCAGTTCGAACCTGAGGTACTTTCGGTGAGAAGGCCTGATCAGGACATGAAAATAGGCATCCTTGAGGTCCAGGGAAAGCTAGCCAGTCCCCTGGCCTCAGGGAAGGCAAAATCATTGCCAGAGCTAACATTTTGAACTTTGATTTCAAAAGATGCTTGTTCAGGTACCTTAAATCTAGAATGGGCCGCCATTCTCCTGTCTTTTTTGGGGTAAGAAAGTATCTTGAGTACAGCCCCTTGCCCTGGTGGCAAGGAGGGACCCTTTCCACTGCTTTGCAGTCTAGAAGAGAAGAAACCTCTGCTTCCAAAGCAAGGGCTTCTGAAGGATTTGCAGGTGGAAAATGTCTGGCTCTCATCTTTGGAAACTGTTTGAAGCTGAGAACCAGACCCTGGCTTACTACCTCCAGAACCCATCTGTCCGAAGTTAGGGACAGCCAGTTCTGGCTGAAATAAGCCAAGCTGCCCCCCACCAGTACAGGAGAATCGGCCCTGGGCACCCCATCTGGGTGCCTGCTTGGCAGCAGCCTTAGGCTGAGGGGAGGGGGACGGTTTACTTGTGCCCCGTCTACCTCTGCCTCTGAAGAAACCCCTCTGTGCAAACGCAGAGGAGGCTTGAGATTGGTAAAAAGGCCTGTGGAAAGGCCTGTCCCTACCTCTGGGAGCGTGCCTTTGTGGAGTGGCATGCCTCTCCTTGGCCTGGGCACTTTTGTAGGTAGTTCTGTATTCATCCATCTTTTTCATATAATTTTCTGTTTGTTCCCCAAACAGAGAATTTCCCACTACAGGAAAATCCATAGCCTCTGACCGAGTATCTTGGGACAGATTAGTGCATCTGAGCCATGCCAACCTACGGAAAGCTACAGAAGTGGCCATGACCCTAGAGGAAACATCATTAACATCAACAGCAGTATGAAATTGAACTTCAATGCCATCAGCAGCCACCTGTTCCAACTCACCAGCCAGCTGGCCATGGGCCTGCTTGGCTAACTGCAATACTGTGTCCCATCTAGATTTCTGATATCTAGCCACATAAGCCATATAATTTGCCTGCCTGAGTCCCAAAGAAGCTGCCATATATTGTTTTTTCGCCATGGCATCAATCTTCCTGGAATCCTTATCAGGAGGATGTGAGGCCAGGGGAATATTAGCCTTGTCACAGGCTGCAGCTTGTACCACACCTACATGACTACACTGCTCAGTGAGGAAGTCTGTATCAGGGCCTGACAAAGTATACCTTCTGTCCATTTTTTATCTACAGGAGGGACAGAATGAGGATTTTTAAAATCTTTGTTGTTTGCTTCCTAAATGACTTATGCAAAGGAATAGACAACCTCCTAGACTCTGGTATATCCATCATTTCTACATAATCAGGCTCTCTTGCTCATCCACAGCCTCTTCTAAAGGAAGCTGGAGGGTTTCTGCAACTTTTTATAAAACATAAAATGAGAAGGGGACTCAGACAGCATAGGGGAGATTCTAAAGGTCTGTCTGGAGAAATGTCCGTTCAATGGGCACGCCCAGACCCTCCCAGCCACATATATATGATCAAATTCCTCCTCCCCTCCTGTGGTTCATAAAACTCCTCAACATCATACTCTTGAACTGGCTGGAACTGATTGAACCAACCTTTTGCTAGCTGTTGGTGGTTCGACAGGTCCCTGAGAGAGTGACTGGACAATCTGTATGGCTTTTAGCTATCTCTGCAGCAGTTGGAGACAATTTTGGACTCCAGACCTGCTGATTTCTTTGTCTTTTTACTGGGACTGGTTCTCTGAACCAGCCTTCCTTTGCCGAGGAAGTCTCGCCTGGTCAGAGGGCACTCCTCTGGTCCAGTGGGTGCTGGACCGGCTGGCCATCCGGTCAGCGGACTTTTTGTCTCTGCTCCCTGAGCCGCCCAATCTCTTCTCCAGGGTGGCTGCAGGAAATTTTACACACCTGGCAGTCTGACAGGAGGTGGTCAGCCCCCAGACAATAAACACAAGTGGTGTGTGGGTCAGCCCTGGCAAAGGCTTCCCCACAGACATCACAGTGTTGAAACCCAGTGGGCCCGGTTTTTCTTTTGGGTTTCTCAGACATAATGCCAGCCTATCCAAAAACTTGCCCTTTTGATGGCAGTGCCAGGCAAGACACCCTTATCGGTTCCTAACCGTGTCACGGGTATTTGAAAAACCCCAAAGTATAGGTTTTTTTAGAACCGATAAGAACCGGAACCGCACTCTAAAAGCCCAAAATATGAATAGAAATGCTTATTTTAGCAAACCGATCGTGTTCAAACCGAACCGATAATTAATTTTCCACACAGACTTTAAATCCTGTACTTACGGTTTACCAGATAGAGCTTTGAACCGAAATGCGGTAAAATAAATACTTTTTGGCGGTTCAAATGAACCGAAAATACTCGCTTGAACCGAGAAATGAACCGAGCTGAAGAAGCTGATCTCCGGAGCGACTGTTCAGTGAAGCGGAGTAAAGAATCTGACAGTTTCATTTGAAACTTGCCAGATAGAGCTTTGGCATAGCGCTCTCGCGCTTTAGAATGCCAGTCTCCCTGGAGTTAACTGTTTCCTCTCCGGGGCAGTTCAAGTGCTGTGGCTAACTGCCTTAAGTCATAATATAGCAAGACTTCATGGTGTTTGAAAAATAGGTTACTCACCCGTAACAGTAGTTCTGGGAGTGGTATCTAGTTCCCATCCACACAATGGCAATTCTACTGGAATTGCTGATTCATCCGAACGACTTCAAGCTCAGCTCCTCCCACCACCCGGATGGTATTTCCTCCAGTTCTGCCTCATGATGTCAGATCTTGCATGCTGGAAGCAGGGATCCATGTGCCACTCGACAGGGGAGGCCGGGTGGGTGGTGTGAATGTGAACTATATACCACTCCTAGAACTACGGTTACATAAAATCTTACCGTAACAGTAGATCTTCGAGGAGTGTCTCTTGCTGTAGGTAATACTTTTAGATATCCAGCAGAGGTCGCTGTGGCGCATGGCAGCTCTTCTAGCAGTCTTTTCCAGGGACCACCCAGATATGACATCAGCTTCCTGTTTCCTATATATGTGTGTGGGCGGTCCCTGGTATCCTCAGTCCCCCGACAGATTCAACTCGCAAAGTGAGGACCGAGGGGAAGCAGAGGTACCAAAGGAGTCCCAACCCATAATCACTGGACCAGAATTTGCTCTCTTAGAGAAGGAGGGGGACAGGAGGGTGAGAACAAACCTACTGCAAGAGACACTCCTCGAAGATCTATTGTTACGGTAAGTTTTTACGTAACTGTACCATCTTCCACGGAGTGGTCTCTTACAGTAGGCAACACTTTTGTGATAAATCCCAAGAAGTAATGTCCATGTGGGAGAACAGTAAGAATAGAAGACCTTGTAGGACTGCACAGCCGAGGGCCGTTCTATGTCATGAGGCAATATCCAGATTGTGATGCCTTGTGATTGCATGAATCGTGGACCAAGGAGCTGCATTGCAGATATCTCAAATGGAGGCTCCTTTAAAGCAAGCCACAGTAGCGGCCATAGCTCTAGTGGAATGGGCTTGGACAGGTCCAGGTAAAGGCTTGTTGTATATTTTGTAACAAAATGTAACACAGTCTGCCAACCAGGATGAAAGAGTACATTTAGCAACCAGGAGGCCGTCGAAACCCGGGACAAAAGAGATGAACAGTTGAGACGTCTTTCTAATTGATTGTGTCCGATTAGTATACTAGCGTAGTATACGATGGACATCTGAAGTCTGTAGTAGATGTCCACCCTGATTGGAGTACTCAGGATAGCAGACCGGAAGCTCCAAGGAGTGATTTAAAGTTTGTTTGGAGACTACTTTAAGAAGGAAGGGTTGGTACAAAGAACCAACCTGTCTTTGTGGAAAATTAAGTAAGGTTCTTTACACAAGGGCATGAAGCTCGGAAATACATCAAGCAGAAGTGACAGCTCCAGAAATATGGTTTTCCATGAAAGAAAACGCAGTTCACAAGTGGCCGCTGGCTCAAAGCGTTCAAGATCAATTTTTCTATCATAAAATTGAGATCCCACAGAGGAGTGGGTCTTCTAATAGGTGGTTTAATGTGTAACATTTCTTTCATAAACACCTTAGCTAGATGATGTTGGTACAGTAACCTGCCAGCTAGAGGTTCATGGAAAGCCAAGATGGCAGCCAAGTGGATTTTGATGGAAGAGTAACTTAAACCAGACTCAGATAGTGAGGCCTGGTAGTCCAGAACCTTTGTCAGTGGACAAGTGTAAGGGTCCAAAGATCGAGAGGCAGACCATATGGAAAAGCATTTCCATCTGGAGAATATAGTTCCCTGGTTGCTGGCTTACATGAGGCCAAGAGAATATTGGCAAGAGGAGAGGATACTTGTAATCTGGCCATGAAAGCATCCTCTGGAGCCAAGCGTGTAGGTGAAGAGCCTTCAGGTTGGGATATAACAGGATACCTTAATTTTGAGTCAAGAGGTTGAAGACTGGAGCACCTCTTTGCTTGTTGAGGTAGAACACCACTGCAGTGTTGTCTGATTGGGTCAGCAACAGTCTAGAGTCAGAAGAGGTTGGAATGCCGGAAGGGCTAAACGGAATACCCTCGGTCCTAGGAGACTGACGTGAGGCTGAGGGAGAGAAGTGGTCCATTTGCCCTGTGTCCGATAAGGACCCAGGTGTGTGCTCCATCCTGCCAGGGAAGCATCCGTGGTGAACGTCTGCATGGGGGGGGGGGACTGAAAAGGTATTCCTTGTCAAACTGGCTTCAAGTGACCATCAGGTCAGAACTGACATCAGAAAGGAAGCGACTCTGAGCATGCCTTCAAATTTTTCTCGTTCTTTGAGACAACTGATTCTGGAGGGTTCACCAACTAGGTCTCATATGAAGACAGGTGAGTGCTAGTGTAGGGATGGCAGCGACCATGTGACCCAGAAGGCATAACAGTTGTCTAGCTGTGACTACTTTCTGAGTCTGTATGTGTGATGCCAGAGACAAGGGTGTAGCCTGCTGGATGGTAAGTTCTGGCTGAGACTGTATCTATGCCGGCTCCAATGTATTAGAGACAGTCTGGGTTAGGTTGGACTTTGGCCAACTGACTGATCTCTAGTGTGAAAATATTTGCATGGTAGCCTCTAGGTAAGGAAGCAAAGCTGTTCCGCTTTGATTTGCCAGCTATCTAGATATGGGAAGATAAAGTGCCTTTCCTTCTTAAAGTTGCTGCAATTACCTGTAGGTATTTGTGAACATACTCAGGGCCGAGGAGAGGCCAAACCAGAGTGCATGAAACTGGTAGTCTTAAATTAGCGGGTAGAAACTAAGAAAACTGCGATAAGCAGGATGGATAGGGATATACAGGTGGGCACCCTGGATATCTAGGGCACAAAGCTAATCTCCCTGTTTCAGTATTGGCAAGATGAAAGTCAAGGTTATCATGTGAAACAGTTTGTAGTGGATGGAAAGGTTCAGTTTTCTGAGGTCCAGTATCTGACCGAGATCTCAAGTTCATTTGGGTACCCAAAGAAGTGGGAGTGGAATCCCTTTTGATGATGTGAGGGGGATACTGGAGAAATGGCCTGTGTCACCAGTAGAGCCCTCAAGTCCTCTTGAAGGATAGGTATATGATCTTTGGAGATAAATTCCAGAGTATGACCACTCTGTATAATCTGGAGTACCCATATGTCTGAAGTGATCGTTCACCCGGCCTCTAAATGGAGGGCAAAATTACTGTCTTGTGTCGAGGAGGGGTGGGGAAAAAACCCTAGTGGGTCACTAGGTATTGGGCTGCCTAGCTCTCCCAGGAGGGTGGGGGCGGGAGCCATGGGCAGCAGAGGTGTTGCCTCTTGTGGGTGCAGTATGACCTCTATAGCCGCCTGTATTGATCTCTCTATATTTTCAACCTCTGTCAGAACAGAAAGAGGACTGAGCACAGCAGGTTGTATGCAACGTATGGTACATGCCATGAACCGTATGTAGAGTTCTGCCTGATGGCTGTAAGTCATCCAGTAGAATTTAAGTACCTGGCCGGAAATAACTCTGACCCGTTATAAGGGGTTGTACATCAGGTGTCAAGCCTGAAAAGCAGAGCCAGGTTTGGTGTCACAAATAAATGCCAATAGTTGACAGTTGGGCCAAGGTATCTATGGCATCATATCCCGACCTGGGTAGGTGACGGGAAATAGCACTACTAGTTTGACATAGTAGCAAAAAATTGCCCAGTTCTGGTGAAGGAGGGAGGTGACTGATAGTCTCAATGGCAGATGACCCAAGGGTATGTTGGTATTAATCATGACCCATATAATTTAGAATTCTGATATTCATGGTACTGGAGAAAAATACCTGTTTTCCCAGAAAGTCAAGCCTTTGGGACTGTTTATCAGGTGGTAAGGAGCTCATGTGATCATGAGTGGCAGAACAAAGTCCACTTCTGGGATAGCCTGAAAAAAGGGATGAATCAAAGGAGCTTGATAAATATGCTCCACCTTAAGGGGAACAGTTGAGATAGCTTGAGGCTGATGTCAATCTGGTAGCATGGTATTCTAGTAAGTTTGACTTAGTGGGGGAAACCACCAAGATGGGCTCCTCTGGCAGATAAAGGTATTCTGCCATATCCTTATTTTGTCATGTTTTTGTGGTAGAGAATCCCATGACTTTATATATGTATCATCATTTCATTTAAATGAGGGGTCAGCAAGAGGGAGTGCGCGAACGCCTCATTCAAAGAAGAGATTTCGGGGAGACTGAGGAAGAAATTTCAACTTCTGAAATCTTCATGTTCAAGGTCACCGGTGAGTTCAACCGGGAGCACTTGTTCATCTGAAAACAGTCTTCCATATAAAGAGGAAGTAACCAGGGTGGTAATGGATCCTGGTCATCATGAAAATTCTTAGGCGGAAGAGTAAGAGATTGTGGAGGGTCGCCCTGCACCCTTGGATCAGAGGGCTGGGAGTGCCGTATGGCATGCAAGACATGCCATACTACAGTGGAGTCATCCAGTTCCTTCTGCGAAGGCGGGGCGGGTGACGGAGGGGAGTGGACGTGTAGCCTGAGCAGGTCTTGCCCCTGGGTGGTAAAGTCCAGGGTTCCGACCACTGTCCACCTGACCCCTGTGATTATCCAACTAAGAAGGTGGAAGGGTAGAAAAAACATGGCATAAGCCACTGGATTTTTATGAAGCCCCATCATACTAAGAAGGAGTATGAGGGTGCACTGTCAATGGAAGGACACCAGGAGTGGCGGCCATCGATAAGGTGTGAAGTACAGAGGTTGAGGAGGATCTCTCCCGCTCTGTGACTCAAATGGAATCCAGAAAAGGTTATTTATGTACTGCTTTTTTATAGTGTTGGTTATTTTAAGCATTGTTGACGAGGGAGTGAAAACGTCCAATTAATGAGAAGGCAGAATAATGATGCACAGACGGGGGATAGCCATTGACGAGAAACAGGGAGGCATCGTTGACGGGATGTCAGTCAATGAGAATATGGATGCATCACTGACTGTCGTGGCCATCAATGATAATAGAGCTGCATCGTCGACGGTGGTAGCTGTCCACGAGGATATTGACGGGTATGGCAGTCAATGAAAATATATAGATGCATTGTCGACGGTGGTAGCAGTCGATGAGGATACTGACAGGTAAGGCCATCAATGAAAATATATAGATGTAGCAGTCGATGAGGATGTTGCTGGTTATGGGCAGTCAATGGAATTATAGATGCATCGTCGATGGTTTGGTGGCCGATGAGTAAGAGAAACAGAGGGTGAGGAGGGGTACTCCAGCTCTGTGTGTGTCCAGAAATGTAGATCAGTAGATGGGGGAGCACTTGCTGGGTGAGCCCCTTGTTCGTAGAATCTTCTGTTTTTTTCTCATCGATGACTGTTGTTTTCATAAGTTATTCTAGTTGCTGCATGTGAGCTGAAGACGGCAAAATAAGGAACGAAGGATACCAAGGACCACCCACACTTATATAGGAAACAGGAAACTGATGTCATGTGTGGGTGGTCCCTGGAAAAGACTGCTAGAAGAGCTGCCGTGCGCCACAGTGATCTCTGCTGGATACCCAAAAGTATTACCTACTGCAAGAGACCACTCCGTGCAAGATCTACAGTTTGAGCCGAGTAAACTATTTGTCTAGGTACATACATATAATTAACTATCCAAACAATGGCTGACTTCCAGCAGTTCTCCAGGAGGAGGGGGGCAAGGCACACACACCTATTTGACAAACAGGAATTGGATAACTGAGGTCCCAAAAGCAACATCCCAACAAGACTCTAGGCCGATGCTGTAAGGGGAAATGAAGCTGTGAGCTCAGCAGCCCTGCAGATCTCTTGTATGGGGATGTCTCTGGAAGCAGCCACTGATGCAGCAGTATGTCTGGTGGAATGAGCCATAAGCACTACTGGAGCCTCCCTACCAGCTAACCTACAGCACAGCTCGATGCAGGAGGTTATCCACCTGCCAATTATCCGCTTTGCTGCTGGTCTGCCAGGCACAGTTTCAACGTATGTCACAAACAGCTTGTGAGCCTCACTCCAAACTCCAGCCGTGCGTGCCTTATAATAAGCGAGCACCCTATGCAGCTCCAATGTATAGAGCCTGTGGTCGGCCTCCGAAGATATTCTTGTAAAATATACCGGAAGGCTCATCACCTGGTTAAGGTGGAACTCCGATAAAACCTTCAGGACCGGGTGGGGGCAAAGGATGACCTTGTACCTGTGGAAGACCAAATACGAAGACTCCATTGAAAATGCCTGGAGCTCACTCATCTTTCTGGCCGACAATGACCACCAAAAAGGCCATCTTCCAGGACAGGTGTGACCTCTGCACATGCTCAAAAGTCTTACCCATGAGCACAGCCAGCACCAGCAGTAGGTCCCACAGTGGTGGTGGTTCATGCACAGGAGGGGACAGGTGGTCAAGGCTCTTGAAAAAAGTGACTGACCACCTTTCTCCTGGGCCACCGTTGGCATACCAACTTGAGTCCGGTATCCAGAGATGGCTGCCAGGTGCACTTTAAGGGTTATCACTCACAGTCCAAACTGAGAGAGGGACCAGAGGTACTCAAGGATACTAACCACAGGGCAGGCAAGGGGATCAAGCTCCCTGCCCTGACACCAAATGGAAAATCATTTCCATTTAAAGGCGTAGCACCAGCGACTCAATTCCTTACGAGAGACCTTCACAACATGAAGCACAGCTTGCAAAAGACCCAAAGCCAGGAACTCTAGCCACTCAGGAAGCAGGCTGTGAAGTGCAGGGACTGAAGATCAGGATGCAGGACCATCCCTTGCAGTCTGTTCAGCAGGTCCAGATGAAGAGGCAACTACCACAGAGGCCTGCCGCTGAGGCTGAGGAGATCTGGGTACCAGAACTCCCTTGGCCATACTGGAGCTATCAGGATCATCCATGCCTTGTCCTTCTGGGCCTTGACCACTTTGTGGCTCAAGGGGAAGGGAGGGATGGCATATAAGAAGCCTGGGGTCAGGGCCCTGTGAAGGCATTCCCCAATAGTGTCCTGGACTGTTGGGAGGAGGGCAGGCACAAAACAGCCTCAGTTTAGCATTCCCCCAGGCGGCAAACAGACCCACCAGAGGGATTCCCCAATGGGAGAACAGGTGGTGTACCACCTCCTGAGGCAGGGACCCATCAAGCAATGCCTCTCCCACATAGCTAACAGCACCTGCCAGCTAACTGCTCACTCCTACGACAGGAATCGCTAGATCTGCACCCCAGTTGCGCACCAGGGTCCAGGTGGGGAATGCCTCCCAACACAAGACAAAGGAGCATGTTCCGCCCTGCCTGTACAGCTAGAGCATGGTCGTGGTATTGTCCCATCTGTACTTGCACAACCTGGCCCCTGACTAAGGAGCAAATTCCATCAGAGCAAGTGGCACTGCAAGGAGTTCCAGCAGGCTGATGTGATGGCAGTCTCTGGGGGCCCACAACCCGTGGGCTCTGTGCTCTCCCAGGTGCGTTCCCCAAACTACCACAGATGCATCCTTCATGAGTGTGATGGTTGGCTCTGGGTGGACAAGCAGGATTCCTTCCTCTAGATGTTGAGGGACCAGGCACCACAGGATGGCATCCCACATTGGCTGGGTCACAAAGACAGGCTGGTCCAGGTGACCTAGGTGCTGGGGCCACTGGCGGCACAGCTCACACTACAGGTAGTGCATCCACCAACATGCCTAACAGGATCATTACGATGGATGCCAGGAACCCAATCAGCTACAGGAAATCACGGACAGGGTATGAGCACCCAACCTGAAATGATCAGGCAAAGGAAGTAAGGTCCAGAGCCCGGTGGGCAGTGAGATGGGCCTTGGCCAGCAGGGAGTCTAGTTCTGCCCCAATGAACTTTATGACCTGCGAAGGGATCAAGTCAGACTTGTCCGGGGTTGACCAAAAGGCCCAAGTCTCAGCTAGTCTGAAGCGCCATTTTCTGGACAGCTCTGTGGCCTCTTTTGATGGCACGGCAATCAGCCAGTCATCCAGGTAGGATACACCCTGATGCCCTTGTGCCACAGGAAGGCTGCCACCATTGCCCTGCAGTTGGTGAAGACCCTGGGTGCTGACAACAGGCCAAAGGGCATGACCTGGAACAGAGAACCCTTTCTATGCAGAATCAAAGGTACTGCCAGTGGGAGAGATGGACTGGGATGTGGAAGAACGCATCCTGGAGATCCAGGGAGCAGAACCACATGATCAGCTCCAGGGGTAGTATGATCTGGTTCAGAGTGACCATCCTGAACCTATGCCTCCGCATGAACTGGTGCAGGTTGTGCAGATCCAGTATGGGGTGCCGGGTGCCAGCCCCCAATTTTGGGACCAGGAAGTACCTACTGTGGTGTGAAAAAGTATTTGCCCCCTTCCTGATATTCTCTATTATTGCATATTTGTCACACTGGATGTTTTCAGGTCTTTAGACAAAATGTAATATTAGATAAAGGGAACCTGAGTGAACAAATAACACTTTTTTTTTTTTTTTTTTAACTTATTTCAGTTATTTAATGAAAACAGTTAACCAACACCAACTGGCACTGTGTGAAACAGTAATTGTCCCCTAGTTAAATCAACCCAATTAAAGGGATAATTAGAGTCAGCTGATTGAACACAGCCAGCCCTGCTCAATATAAACCTCACTTATTTTGACCCTTACCATCAGAGTCACGTTGCCAGCACAAAGATTCAACAAGCACATTATGCCACGATCAAAGGAAGTTCCTGAAAAGATCAGAAAAAAAGTTGTTGCTATCAGTCTGGAAGGGGTTACAAAGCTATTTCTAAGGCTCTGGGACTCCATCAACCACAGTGAGAGCTATAAACTCCAAATGGAGAACACTTGAACAGTAGTGAATCTTCCCAGGAGTGGCAGCCTCAAGCTTACTCATCTAAGGCAAGAAGGAATTCATCCAGGATGTCTCAAAGGATCCTAAAACAACATCCAAAGAACTGCAGGCTTCTCTTGCCTCAGCTAAGGTCAGTGTTCATGACTCCATAATCAGAAAGAGACTGGGCAAAAATGGGCTTCATGGGAGAGTAGCAAGGCGGAAACCACTGCTAACCAAGAAGAACATAAATGCTCATCTCTCATTTGCCAAGAAGCACCTGAATGATCCACAAGCCTTTTGGGAAAATGTTCCATGAACAGATGAGTCCAAAGTGGAACTTTTCGGACGACATGGATTCCATTATGTCTGGCGTAAAGCAAACACAGCATTCCACAGTAAGAACATCATACCAACAGTCAAACATGGTGGTGGTAGTGTGATGGTGTGGGGATGCTTGCTGCCTCAGGACCTGGATGACTTGCCATAATTGAAGGAACCATGAATTTGCTCTGCACCAGAAAATTCTTAAGGAGAATGTCCGTCATCCGTCCGCCAGCTGAAGCTGAACGTAGTTGGGTCATGCAGCAAGACAATGATCCAAAACACAAAAGCAAGTCCACATCAGAATGGCTGAAAAGAAGTAAAATTAAGTTTTGGAGTGGCTTAGTCAAAGTCCAGACCTAAACCTAATAGAGATGCTGTGGTAGATTCTGAAACGAAAGCAGTTCATGCCTTGAAAACCTACCAATGTTACTGAATTAAAGCAGTTCTGTGAGGAAGAGTGGGCTAAAATTCCTCCACAGCGATGTGAAAGACTGATATTGAATTATAGGAAGAGTTTGGTTGCAGTCATAGCAGCTAAAGGTGGCGTAACCAGTTATTAAGTGTAAGGGGGCAATTACTTTTTCACACAGTGCCAGCTGGTGTTGGTTAACTGTTTTCATTGAATAAATGAAATAAGTAAAAAAAAAAAAAAAGTGTTATTTGTTCACTCAGGTTCACTTTATCTAATATTGCATTTTGTCTAAAGACCTGAGAACATCCAGTGTGACAAATATGCAATAATAGAGAACATCAGGAAGGGGGCAAATACTTTTTCACGCCACTGTAGATATGTATGCCTAACTTACCAGGGCAACGGAATACGGGCTATGGCCCCTTTCACAGGGAGCTGAGCGATGTCCTCCCTTAGGGCGGACAGCATGTCTTGCGACACTAAGGACTCTGGAGCATGAGAGTTGGACAGCCTCGAAATCGAGAGGCAGTCCTCTGTCTATTATCTTTTGTACCCACTTTTCCATGGTAATAACAGACCAATGTGTCCAGAACTGGCATAGCCAATCCCCTAGAGGGAGCTGTGTCAGGGACTGGACAGGTGAGAGGTTGACACCCCCCAACCCATCACTGGGCAGCTTTAGAGGGGGCACCACTACCCTTACCCGCACCTCTTTTCGGCACCAGGCCACTAAACTTGGCCTTGGGATGCCAGGCTTGGTACTGCCTCTATTGGGATTGCTGCTACTCAGGCTGCTGTGGCTGAAAAGGCCCAAAAATGAAAAGGCTTCTATTTTACATTTCTAGGCCTTAGGGTCTTTCAGGGATGAAGCTACTGAGTTCCAGGGTGGCACTGGACTTATCAATCCTCGTGAGATGCCCTTCCACACTTGGGCCAAAGACGCCAGTGCCCAAGAACGGGACATCGGCCAACTTGTGCTGATTGTCCAAAGTGAATGTGGACAACCTCATCCATGCTCTGTGATGCACTGCGACGACCGCTGCCATAGCATGGGCGCAGAAGTCACCCATGACCAAGGCCATTGGGAGCTGGTGTTTAGCCAGCACCTGACCCTGGTCTCTGACCGTTTTCACTGGCAACTGCTGGTCAGCAGAAAAGTGAGGGAGGACTTTATCCAGCACTCCCATTAGGGAGTGACCAAAACTGGCCATCATCACAGCAAAGCTCACCTGATGGAGATCGAGAGAAGCTGCTGCACAGACCTTCTGGGCCACATGGTCATGCTTCTTAGACTCCTTGTTTGGGGGGGGGGGGCGCGCTTCTCCACATCTGAGACCAGACCCTCAGCTGAGGGTTGGTCCAAGAACCTTGAAAGGTACCCGGTAGGGACCACATACTTGCAAACCATCCAGCTGGAGGGTGCCGGGCAGGATGGTGGGTGCTACCAAAGCTCCAGGGCCAATCGCAAAATAACCTAAGCCATGGGAAAGGCGATCCCCGGGAATCGTCCTCGTCCAGAATATTAGTAAAGGGGTATCTAACCTGCTTCTGGACTGGCTCCAAGGCCACATGAACAGACTCAGACATCAGTCAGAGAAGATCCTCAAATGACACCAGCCCATGGTGGTAGTCAGCTCCTCAACCGAAGCCTGGTTGAAGTATGTGCCCTTGATAACACTGGACGCTCATCAGATTCATCCAAGGACTCTTCAAAAAATGTCCCTCAACTGTTTTCTGCTGTGGCACACCCAAGTATCTTCCGAGTGGGTGAGTTCCAAGTACAGCTGACCTGGCAAGCCGGCTGCACCATGGGAGTCCTTGGGCGGGGCACCTATCAAAGGCTGTACTGGAGGCAGTTCCACCCACTGGGATAGGGTAGCTCATTCATGGGCATCACTGGTCAATGCCAGCTGACCATAGGTCCAGAAAGAAGAGCCCTACTCCACTTCGCAATGGTCCACTGCTGCCAGAGGAGCTCGACTGGTGTCTAGGTCAAAAAGCCTGATGTGGCCACCGTGGAGCTGTCAACCCATCTCTCAACCACATTCAAGCTCAACATGTCAAGGAGTTGTAAGAGTAGAGGTAACGGGAGGACAGCAGTCACTTCCGACCCCATGACCAGCGGCGCTTGTGCTCCTTACCTCTGGGGACAGGGCTCTCCCCATAAGCCTGGAGGGCCCCAACACACTTCACGTAAATCCTCTGTGAATGACACTCCAAACATGTCCCCAGCTGGTAGTGGTGCTGAGGCAGATGAGGTGCCCACCGTGGCAGTCACTGCTGCTTCTTCCATGGCCAAAAGCTGAGGAGCCTATCTCGCCGTAGCAAAGGCCGACTTGCGGCTCTTCAGATGGAGTTCAGGATCCCTGTCAGCTGACCAGGAAGAAGCCAGGCCATGCCATCTGCCAGAGAAGAAAGCATCGCCTGACGTAGGCCGCAACCAGAGACATTGTGCACTGACCCATAGCACTAGAGGCAAGACACGTGCAGGTCCATCTTCAATATCTTCGTCAACACATGATGCAAAATTTGAAGCTGCAAACAGGCTTTGCTTCCATGGAGTCCATCTTCCATCAACGAGGCACAGCTGGAGCGAAGGAGAGGACAAACAGTCAAGGAACAAGTTTAATCTGTGAAAGAAATCAAAGAACTCGCCAGTAGTGCGCCTGGTAGCCTACAACGCTGCATAGCTGCAAGGAGGAAACCGGACTCTTTCTCAGTGTTTGCACCCAAGCTCTGGAACTCCCTTCCAACAGCATTTAGATGTGCTAAGTCTCACCACGTTTTCAAGAATGATCTTCGTAAACTCCTTCTGGTCAATGATAAATGGCTGTGTACTGGATTCTCTGTATTTTTGGAACAGATTTGTTATATCTCATGTTACTTCAGCACTTATTTGGTTGTTTTCTTTACCGCCTGTACTGCTCAAGTGTTACAGGTTGCCTCAGTATCCTTGCTTACCACATTTGATGTTTTTGCTTCATTGTAATTTGCTGTTCACTTTGCAACTCTCCTGGGTCGTGCCTGAAAATAGGCAATGTTTTTGTCTAGCGCTCCCACCCAGTCAACAAAAACGAAATAAATACATACATTTGGGGGGATATATAGTACGCCGTGAACTTAATGAGTTATCATGTCACTTGCTCTATACGTAGTGAGTAGAAGACAACTGGAAATGCTTGTATCGCTCCAAAACAGTGACTAATAAATGTAAGTTAATGATGACCGTTGTGGAAAATATTGCATTTCAGTTGTATTATTGTGGATTTTAAATCAAATGTCAATTCCTATTGTCCGATTTCATTTTTGAAGTATAGGTCTAAAAATGTACATAGTGTAAACCTTTTATAACAGTGTATGAATTGTTTTAATGATTGTAATAAATTTTTGGGCCAAACAAACATAACTGAAAAAAAATTAATTGAAAACAAGATACAAAGACCAGATCTACTTTATGTTATCCAGTTCATGGTTCATGCCACACTTTCCAAGTGAATAACAATGTACTAAATATGTACAAACGTGGACTTGCCTTGAACTGCTCTTCCAGCTTCTCTCTCAAACCATTTAGCTTCTCCAAGCTCTTGCTCAAGTACAGGTGGCCATGGAACTTAATAAAGGCCTTGATGAAGTCAGACACAGCCCACTTGATCTTCACTTCGTCACGGCTGCAATGGTAAAAAGCAGTGTATAAACAAGCAGGTAACTGTATCAATCTCCTCCAGGAAAGATGGCAAACATGAAGAGGCACACAACTCTTCGTTTTGGACTGAGCTGGAAACTGAGAACACCTTGCCCCATTCCTACTCCAAATTAAAGCTGCCACTCAACAAAATAATCTTGCGGAGTAATTTTGTACTTAAGTGACATCACTCAGCTCAAATCACCAACTAGATGCTGCAATTTGACAAACCTAGTTTACATCTAGAGCTTAGCCAAGAGTTTGATTCATTGGCTAAAACATTAGGGTGGTACTTAGCCAAAATATAATACAATTTTACATTTCAGAAGGTGACCAGATTCAATAAAATACCAGCCCCGCCAAATACCTTTTGCCTGATAAATCAGGGGACAAGGCTTAAAGAGCTACTGACGCCTCAAAGAAAATTTAAAAAGCATAATAATTAGGTACAATTCTGCCTGCATTCCATTTATATTTTATATATTTCTCCTCATCATTATTTATTACTAAAGAAATTTGCATGAGTATATGATCTTTATCCCTCAGAGTTCCTATAGAGACAATCTGCCTCTATAGCTTACTCCCTAATTCAAGTCATAATCCTCTGCTGTGACATCACAATATGCTGCCATGGGAGTAACTGTGATATCACAAGCAGTGCTCTGTAACTTCAGGTAGGGAGAAAGCAGCAGGAACAGATAAACTTTTCAGGAGCAACGATCCTGTTTTTGTACAGATGACCTCAATAATAAATAATGGGGAGGAGGAATGCAGCACTGATGGGAATACAAGCTAGGCGGTGTCTAAATATTAGGTTTTGTTAAAGTTCCCCTGAAAGTGTCACCAGCTCTTTAAAAAAATGTCAGAGACAAAGGCCCAACATTAGATACACATCGTAGAACTCGGTAATATTCACTCAGAAAGCTGATGAGGGGGATTAGTGTAAAGTGCATTACCTAAAGAAGAACAAGTCTAATTTTAATCTTTGACATTATTTTGTGCTCAGTCTCCACTCTTCAGTCACAAAAACACAAGTTTTACAACGGATAGAGCAATTTTTTGGGAAAAGATTAGGGACATCCTTGAAAGCAGGGACAACTGAGAGAGGAGTATACATAGGCAATGTTATCAGAGTTCAGGACTAGGAGAAATAAAGAGAACTAGAGCTGAATAAGAATGACGTTTGAGGAAAACTGAGAAGGCTATTTAAGAAAAAACCAAAATCAGCAAAGTTGACTGCTGCTCTGCTTCTTTTATCATGGGACAAACTTGGCCCCTGGTGAGGGAATGAAAGTTTACTGGCTTGTAAACATCCGCTACATGGAAAATCAAAGAAAGCAGTGAGGGAGTGGACTAGTGGAGGGTCAGCAAGCAGTGGTGGAAGAGACAGCGACACAAACAGTGGAAAAGACAGAATAGTGCAGGGCAGCAGTAACAACAATCACTAAGAATGTAGTGGTGGGGACATCAGTAGTGGCTTGTTAGAGCTTAACGAGGGACCAAAGCCTAGGTGATGCACTAGAAGCTATGAGAGTGAGTGGGGTCAGCATGCATAAAAAGACTAGTGCATTTCAACAAATGCCATGCAACCAACTTTGATGGTCAATACCAAGGTGTAACAAGTTTTAGTGGCACCAGTAATGGACAAAATTAAATAAGTTAGAAGACCTGGGCCCTTTCAGTCACTGGTTAGTGCTGGCACTAATCCTGGTTTATGCTAGCGCTCCAGGTGGGGCCATATTCACCAGCCCCTGGAGCATCCCCAACCCCAGCAGTGTCAAGGCAGGTAAAAGTTTATTTTTATACAGGTAATACATGTCATTTGGACAAAAGTCCAATTTACAAGACAGACCTGTGTAATCCATATCTTAAGTACAAGCAATGATTATAACAAGCTAGAAATTGCCATAAAAAAAACATACTAACTTCCAGTATGACATATACGTGAACACAACATAAAATATAATGTTAATATAGCAATAAATAAATAAAAGTACACCTTTCATACCTATATAAAATACAAGATTGCTAAAATACCAGTGCGTCTATGCAGATGAGGGGGCCCCTCACGCATATCGGCACAGCAGCATTTTCAAAGGTTTACGGTTGTGGTAAACAGCCCCCAGAGTGACAATGTTTACAGACACTGCAAATTTCCTCCTAACTGGGCACAAAGCCCGTGACACCCCCAAAGGCAGGGCAGCTGTACTGCAGCCGCCCACCCTGAGCCACGCTGCCCCCTACCATCCCACCCAATCACCCACTGCCCTTTATGATAACATGCTCTGGTGGTCTAATGGGTCCCCGCTAAACCCCCGATCACCCATTGAGCCACGCTGCCCCCTACCATCCCCCACTGCCCTTTATGATAACATGCTCTGGTGGTCTAATGGTTCCCCCACTACCGGCCCGATCACCCATTCTCACACCTTTCAGTATTCACTGGTGGGTCCCCTGATCATCCGTTCTCACAACTTTACATACTCCCTGGTGGTCGAGTGGTCCACTCGGCCCCAGACTGTGCATGGCCCCCACCCACCGAGAACCCCTGCCCCGCACCCTCCATACCGAGTACCAGTCCACGAGATTGGCATCTGGCAAAACGCTCATCTCACCTCCTCAGTTGGCTGCTGTCTGACAGCCATGAAGCATGATGACATATGCTCAGGGAGATGGAGGGGACCACTGGACCACCAAGGAACATGTAATGCTATGAGAATGGGTGATCAGGGAGTGGGGGGCAACTACTGGATAACCAGTGAATACTGAAAGCTACGAGAATGGGCGATCGGGGGTGCGGTGGGGGGGGAACCACTGGACCACCAGTGACTACTGAAAGCTATGTGAACAGGCAATGGGGGGGGGACCCACTAGGGAATAGTGAAAGCTAAGTGAACGGGTGATAGGGAAGAGTGGAGGATCACTATGCCATTAGGGCGTTCTTTTCCACTAAAAAGGGTGATACGGGGCTGCTGCATCGCATACAAATGACCCGCTGATGGGCATGCAGATGGCCCTATAGCAACCTGCATACTCAATGGGCTCATTTGCATGCTCGGGTTGAATATGGACCACTGGGGACATAGCACTACCCCATTTCGGGCAGCGTTCGTCTGGTGGACCACATATAGCACTATGGTCCATGTCAGTCAGGGTAGCGCAGATCCATATAGCGCTGTGCAGACATTGACCGATATTCATTCATACAGCTCTGCTCCATCGGCGAGTGCTATCCGTCTGAATATCACTGGTGCCGGGGAAGCACAGGCATGGCGCAACTGGCTGCACTTGTGCCAAAGACGGAGTACTGTGTCCCTGAAGTCAGTATATGGCTCTTTTCTGCTGCTAACCATTAAGTTAGAAGGAACCAAGCAAGAAGGGTTCTAAGAAATTAAGCATATGGTAGGTGCAACGAACAATTTTGAAACTTCTGATGATCTGCAGATGCAAGGCCAATACTACAACAGAGAATACGGCTATGGATAAGCAATGGCAAAATGTATCAGAGCTTGCAGTGTGAGAGGTGGCAGAACAGAGAAGCACTGTGTTCTGGTCTCAAAGTGACAAGAGGCAAAGGAATAGAGGTGATGATGTGGGTAGAGTTGGAGGGATGGAAGTTATATGTCCTTGCCCCCTCCAAAGTCTTTCTTTCCCTCTAGGCTAAATGTTCAGCAAGTAAAATCTTTCCTAGTAGCATCCTCCCAATTGCAAGTCAGCTTGTTATTCTGGTGCTTGACTCTGTTGACTTCTTCACCTTTCCTCTACTGCAGTGAGCAGAACTAAACACTGAATTCCAGGTGAGATCTAACCAAGGCTATGCAAGAAGGGAGAATCACCCCAATAAGTTGCTCTTACCCCCAATGTCCCAGCTCAAGCCTACTGTACACAGTCATCCACAAATTCCCTTCCTATGTTGTGCCATTTCCTGTTGCAGTGCAAACTGGATTTCTCATTTCTTGGAGATGTACCTTCCCCTTCCCCACAGTAAGCCTAAATCATTCCGAAATACTTTTCTTAAGTTGTGCTTTTTACTGCTGCTCCATGAAGTGCATGTAAGTGCAAACTGGATGTTACATAGGTTATTGCAGAGCTTAGAAGACACTGCTATCCATACTGCTCACCAGTTTATTTCAGTGATACCCCTGTATGTTATTTCTAATCAGGAACTTGTCCACATTTGTTTTAAAGGATTGCATACTGCTGCTGGCCACCACCTCGAGTGGCAGTCTATCCTAGATTGGTGCCCCCCAACACTAAACCAGTGCTTCCTCCTAGTAGTCTTATATTTTTCCCTGGCTAGCAGCAGTGGATGTGCTCTGGTCTGATACTGCTGATCTCACAGCATAAGTCCCAATTTCTCCCATAAACCTACATCCATAAGGGCCTTAAAAACCATGCACATATCGCCTTGCAGTCTGAGAAACTCCATGTACATTTCTAGTTCTGTTAACCTGTCTTGGTATTCTTTTCCTGTACTTCTCTGATCATATGGGTAGCCCTTCTCTGAACCCTCTCCAATGATTTTATTTCCTTCCTGCAGCCTGGTGACCGGAACTGGGCACAGTACTCCATATGTGGTCACACCAGTGACCCATACAGGGACAGCAAAACCTCCCTTTTCCTACTCCTGATGTGTCTGTTTATACAGCTTAATACGTTGCCTGCCTTTTTTACAACCCGACTGCAATGCTGGTTAAACTTTAGGTCATTTCAGATCCTGACACCCAAATCCCTTTCCTCCTTTACTTCTCTAAGTGTACACCCGTTCAGTTTGTAAATTGCAGCCTTATTTCTACCACAGTGCATGACTGTGCACTTTTCAATGCTAAAAGTCAATATAAAATTTTGTGCCCAGCCCTGCAAGTTAGTCAAGGCTTCCTGCATTCTGGCAACATCCATATCGTTGTTAACTACAATGCCTATTCTAGTGTCATTGGCGAACTTAAGATTCCCATACCCCCACCCCCACCAGTCAGAGTGAATGTACACATTGAACAGACAGGGTCCCAACACGGACCCCTGTGGAACCCTGCTTGTCACTTCCGACCAACCTGAGCTACACGCGATGGTTACCCTCTGCTTCTTATCATGCAACCAGGAACTAATCCAGCGTGTTATATCTCCCTGAATACCATGGTCTATCAGGGCATCCACCAGTTCCTCATGTGGCACCTTGTCTAAGGCCTTGGAGAAGTCCAGGAAGATTACATCCACTGAACTTCCTTCGTCCAAGGCCTTGCTTACATTTTCATAAAATTCAAGGAGATCAGTCTGGCATGACCGACCATGATTAAATCCATGCTGTGTATCATCAATGTCACCACTCTGCTGCATAACTTTCTCTATCTGGTC
This sequence comes from Neoceratodus forsteri, assembly GCA_016271365.2. Taxonomy (NCBI): domain Eukaryota; kingdom Metazoa; phylum Chordata; order Ceratodontiformes; family Ceratodontidae; genus Neoceratodus; species Neoceratodus forsteri. Next base: position 42,171,366 of record CM028136.1, read on the forward strand.
CTTAATGATTCCTTCTAGGACTTTACAAAGTACTGAAGTTAAGCTTACTGGTCAATAATTTCCAACCTCCTGCCTGAAACCCTTCTTGAAAATAGGGACCACATTTGCCACCCTCCATGTCTCTACCACTATTCCCTGTTCCAATGATGCTTGAAATAGGTTAGTTAGGGGTTCGGCCAACAGTTCAACCAGTTCAATAATTACTCTTGGGTGTATCCCGTCTGGTCCCAAAGATTTGCTTGGATCCAAGTTGAGCAATCTTTCTTTGATGTTCTCAACTTCTAAACTGGGTATATTGTGATCACTGTCAAGACGTAATTTAGTGTCTCTAGTTCTGATGTTATATACTGATGGAAAGTAGCTATTGCACCTGTCGGCCATCAGTGTGTTATCTTGTATTAGGTTATCATCTGGGTCTTTTAGTGGGCCTATACTTTGCGACCCCCTTTCTTACTGCTAATACAACTATAAAAAGTTTTATAGTTATCCTTGACCTTATCAGCCAGTCTCAACTCATATTTCCTCCTGGCCTCTGATCGCTTTTTTAGTCTTTAGTATTTCTCTATACTTACCCCAATTATTTTCAGGCCCACTTTTCCTGGCCCCTACATAAGCATTGTTTTTTTTATTTATCGAATTCTTAACTTTGCTAGACAGCCAATCTTCCCTGATCTACTGTACTTCTTTTTGGCTGGTATATGCTTATCTGCTACTCAATTTATATTACCCTCCAAAGCCTCCCACATTTTGTGAACAGATTGGTGCTGAAAGTCAACCTTCCAGTTCCATCTGCTAAAGTTCTCCCTTATTTTGCTATAATCAGTCCTATCGTAGTTTCTGATCAGAGTATCACCTGATACACTGGTTGTCTGCCATATTTATATTAAATTCTACCCTGGCGTGGTTGCTAGAGCCAAGTGGGGTAGTGACTCTATACTGCTGTATTTTGTCCCCCATATTGCTAAGTACGAGGTCTAGTAGATTATTTACTCTTGTGCCATTCACATACTGTTCCAAACCTATAGTGCTAAAAGCATCCATATATCTTGTCTCTACAAAAGATTTAGAAGTGTGATTCTCCCAATCTATGCCGGGTAAATTAAAATCTAGCAAAATGAGGTTTTCTGGAACTGACATTTTCTATATATTCGGCTAACTCTGTGTCAATATTTGGGGAGGTTGAGGGAGGTCTACAAATTACTCCAGTAGTAATTTTGGCGCTGCCTACTGGGGTTATTTTTCATCCATTTTTGTTCTATTCCCTCCAGTATATTTATTTCCATTTCCTCTGATACTATGTTGTCAGCCACGTATATAGCTACGCTTCCACCTTTCTATCAAGTCTATCTGCGCAATACAACTGGTATTCAGGTATTTCCCCTTTCCTGTAGGTCTTCCTTATCCCAAGTTTCGGTAATGACACATATCTGAACATCTTCTGTTTGCAGTGTACAAATTAGTCATGTTTCTGAATAATGCCCTTATTAGTCGATCGATTTGCTTTACTAAAATCCCAACTGTAATGGGTATAAAAATAGGTGGAAATATCAGCCCCACAGTACTCAATGGGGCGCACTCACGCAGCCTTCATTTTGTAACATCACAAAACAGGGCTGCGTGGGCCAACGTGGGAGCATGATATTAAGACCGGGAAGTCAGTGTTTTGTTTTTTTTGCTGGCATGCCAAAATTATGATTTATGAGTGGAATTACTTTTTAACAGCAATGGACTTTTATGCCCACTTCAGGACATTACTACTGAGCAGGTCAGTTATCGAGCAGGCTGTGGCAGGCAGCTACTAGGAACCAGCTCTTTAAAGTAATTTGCATGGAGTTACAAGGAACTTCCACTTAAACATTCATTCACGTCCCTCACTAGGGAACGTAACATAGAAACACAGACTTTGAAGGCAGATAAGGACCACTTGGCCCACCCAGTCTGCCCATTTCCCTACCTACTGGATAAGCTGCAGATTCTAGTTAACCAACAGCCTACTTCCTGCCACCCCCCACTACAATCGCCTTGTGTCTGTCCCATGCATGTTTGAATTCCCCCACTGTTTTAGCCCCAACCTCCCCAGGAAGGCAGTTCCACGCATCCACCACTCTCTCCGTGAAAAAAGATTTCCTCACATTACCCCTGAGCCGTTCCCCCTCTATCTTTAAATTGTGTCCCCTTGTTCTTACACATCTCTTTTTCTGAAAGATGCTACCCTCCTGGACTTTGTTGATTCCCTTCTTAGGCTCTGGGCACAATACTAGGAACTAGGCCTCAAACCGCTCCTCCAGAAGTATAAGGAACTCAGGAATAGGGTTAAACACCTTGTCAAATATGCCAAATGGTAATTACCGCAAAAATAAATCTACCACCCTTAATGCCCATAAATCTCTTTAGAAAGGTATCAATGATGCTATCAATACTTGGATGCCCACAGAAACCTCTTCTCTACTCTCTCTTAGATGGCAGATCCCAACTAGAGGGAGATAGTAACATAGCCAACACTTTCAATACCCTCAGTGCCTCTCCGCCTGCATCCAACTTAAGCCCAGTCCCTCCACCCCAAACAATAATAAATCCCCTAATTTCTTCCTTAAAAGACTATCCTGGGTGGGCACCTATAAATACCTTTTCCGCATGAAACTTATAACTCGAATCGGGCCAGACAACACTGACATAAAGCTCGTAAAAAGTGCCCTACAGGAGGGCACGCCCTTCTCCAGACTGTATTCAATCTATTCCTCACTAAAGGCTGCATGCCTAGAATCTGGAAGACAGCACCCATAACCCCTGTCCACAAAGGGGTTGTCCTTGACCGTCCCTTCTATTCTGTTCATCCTCTCAAAAATACTTGAAAAAATCATAAATGACCAACTATTCCAGTACCTGAACAACTATAACATACTTTCTCCAGCACAACACGCCTTCCGTAAAAATCACAGCACCCTAAAAGCCCTTATCAAATACACTAATCAACTCCGCTGTGCCTTGACAGAGGGGACCTTGCTGGCTCTATTTTAATCGACCTCACCAAGGCTTTTGACCTTGTGAAACACAATCTGCTTTGCCTCAAACTATCCAGTCCCTGCATATCTGATGAAGCTACTAGCTGGGTTCGAAACTACCTCACTAGTAGAATGCAAGCTGTCAAATGTCAGTCATTCCTCTCCGATTTCCTGCCTGTAACGGTGGGTGTCCAGCAAGGATCCATCCTTGGCCCACTTCTATTTAGCCTATTTGTGAATAACCTCTCTAAAGTATGCTCCTCCACTAAACTTCTACTATATGCCGATGATGCAGTTATTACTGCCACCCGCCAAAACCCGTCAGTCATCCAACTTAGCTTCCAGTTTGACTTCCATATCATCTGTAACTGGTTCACCGACAATCTATTAAGTCTTCAACTCAAAAAACCAAAAACATCCTCTACTACACGCCATACCTTCCCTACACATCCCCACAGCCTCTGGTACCCACAATGAACATATACAGATTTTCAAATACCTGGGGGCTACCCTAAACTCACGTCTGACTTACTCTGATCATGCTGATGCAGGGATTGACTTTAGCAGTGGCTCAAGGCCTGCAAATCTGAAGTCGGACCAGAGGATAGATTCCTTTGCTGGCCCAATTGATCAGTATCTTTTTGTACTACTATACCTTTAAGAGTTGCTGGGAATCCCCGACTAGTCTTCATGAATCTCTGACCAGACTTTGGACTGTCAGCGCTCAAGCGTGACATCCACAACCCAGCAAGCATGTGCGGAGAGACAACATGTGATGCACAGTAACTCCCAACCAGACTCTGTGGTAAAGACAACCATGAGATGGGTCAGGGCTCCTATTTGCATCACACAATGGCAACTGTGTCTGGTGGAGCAAGGAGTCAGCTGGGCAGTCACAGTGAGTGGCAGGATCGTCAGCAGACCCATCAGAGGCTGGAGGCACAGACTTAAGATGCGATATCCAGTGCAGCCCCAGCTTAAATTGAGTAAACACTGTCCCCTCTCACTTCACTGCCAGACAACAGCTGATGCAGAGCTAAGCAGGAGCTAACCTGCTGTGCTGCACTGTCTGCTGTTGCGATTGTTGTTTGTAGTTTCATGGCCAGAACAAATTTTAATAAATAGAGTCAGTAGACCACAGATTTAAAAAGTATTTGTGAAATATTCTAAAAATCAGTCAGTAGCTGCACACTTAATGTTATATTCAAACATAACTCACTGCCACCATTTAGCAGTGGAGAGGGCCTGGGGCCATAGCAGCCTGCTGATAGTTTGCAGCCTGTAATTGCTTTTTCTTTTACTGACTGTACCTATATATATAAAAAAAAAAAAAAAAGTCCACGTTGAGTCAGATCGCCTGAAATGTACAGTCCCCCCCACCCCATCAAAATTTCTTGCGGGCCAGCACTTTTGTCCCATATACTGGTCCGCTGACCACCAGTACTCTTCTCCCCTAAAGTCAACCCCTGCTGACTTGCTCCTCAAAACCTCCAATGCAAGGCTCAGTCTGTTATACTGGAACAAAAATTCACTCTTGCCAGAAATTAAGAAGCTCCTTATCAAAAGCTACATCCTTGGTCTCGACTACGGGCTTGTAGTCTATGGGTCAGCTTGTAGCAAGACCCTCGACAGGGTTAGGGGTCTCCTGGCAAGTGCCTCCCGCTTTGCCCCCTCTCAAAAACCTGACTCCCACAAAGGCACACTCTACAGTGACCTGGGGTGGTTAACCCTAGATTCTAGTCTCCAGTACGCTACATTTGTCACTGGTTAAAAACGCTCTACTAGGTCAACTAACCCCAGGTGTCTGCGTCCTGCTGAACCCGATGACATCAATATACACCACTAGAGGGGCAGAACAAAGCTCTCTGGTTCTCCCCACCCTCCCCCAGGAAACCTCCCTGGGTCAGTCCTGCTTCCCCAAATTATGAATACCATCCCCTCTACTCTAAAATCTGACTCCCTTCCTCCCTCGGTTTAAATCTCAGCTGTTTGCCTCACTTGCCCAGCCTAATCCCTGTGGCTGCTTTAAATGACCTGCCTTCTCGTCTCTACCCACTCCTGCCTCCCCTGATTTTCCACAGTCCCCTATCAAATCTCTATCTCTCCAACTATAAATTAGACTTCAGTTGTACCTTTACCAATTGCAGTGTTGTATTCCTATTGTAAATATTTCTCCACTTGTAAATATGTACTGTAACACTGAATCTGTGCAATCCCAGATGTTTCCTTGTTTCCACCGCTGTTTATAACTGAACTATCTGTACCACACTTTCTGACCCTAGATCCTTTGAAAACAGGCCCTGCCTAAGGGATCTTAAGTGTAATAAATAAATAAATGAAGCCCCTCCAATGTACACAGACTCCCCCTGTCCATTTTGTCCAGCATACAGGTCACTGCTGACAATGTTAAACTCATGGAGACAGTAGTACAATTTTGTGCCCACAAGACCTGCTGTGGGAGGACCCTATGAGTGGATTAAAGGAAAGCAAACTTCCCATATTTCATTTAAGTCTCACCTCTCCAGGGCTTTAGAGAGTGCCTTCTGCAGGTTAGTAGAAGCAGCCGGGAAAGGGAACTTCACAGCTATACTTCTGCAGTAGTAGAAAATCGTTGTAAGGTGGTCACCCTTGGAGGAAGCTAAAATAGCCAACTGATTATAGGGTTGGCCTGAAGTCAGAGAGAAGACAGCGAGAAAAAAATGTTAATTTTTTTTAAACACTTAACTCCACAGCATTACAGAGACCTCCGTTTTATTTTACAGCATTTTGATGGTTTCCTTCAACAAAATTACCACTGGCATCAGAGTACTAAGCACAAGGTCATTAAATTAGTATCTACTGCTGTTAAAAATGAAATGAGGAAAAAAAAAAAAAAAAAAATTCAGACCTTAAAGAGCTGCTGACGTCTCAAAGAAAACTTAAAAAAAAAAATCATACTAGCTACAATTCAGCTTGCATTCCATATATATTCTATAGCTTTCTCCTCCCTTTTATTTTTTATTGAGGGAATTTGCATGAATACATCACCTTTATCTCTTAAGGGTTCATCTGCCTCTATAGCTTACTCCCTATTACAAGTCATAATCATCAGTTGTGACATCAGTCTGTTGCCGAAGAAGTAACTGTGACATCACAAGCAGTGCATTATGACCTCAGGTAGGGAGAAAACAGGAATAGTTGAACTTAAGAGCAAAGATCCTGTTTTCATGAAAACAGCCTCAGTAATAAATAATGAGAAGCAATACAGAACTAATGTGAAATACAAATTGGACCTTGTCTATTATGTTTTGTGACAGTTCTCCTGAAGGTGTCAGCTGCTTTTTAAAGGGACACTGTCAACCCCCTTAGACCTCAGAGTGTCCCTAGTTTAAAACAAACACGGTATGAGTAGTCACATTCAGTAGAGATTGCTCATGTAGCTGGTAGTTTGACTTGATTTATTTTTTCTTTTTAACAGTGAAAAACAGACTGCCCAGAATACTGGTGTTACCACATAAAATGTGTTAGATTACATTTCTTGATCTCTCCACTACATCTTTCTTGGACTCTGGACCCCCCAAGTCCTGCCCTCATGATGCTGTGGGAGGACAGGAGACTACTGCATCATGAGCAGCTGAGTTTTAGACAAGACAGGCCATCGTAAATGTCTTTAAACTAGAAATATAAAATCATAAAATGTGGCTTTCCACTACAAATGATGTAAAGGGTTGACAATGTCCCATTAAAACTGAAGCAGAACTACTTGATTAGGCCCCACATTCAGGGCCTGGAAACACAATATTTATATTTGAATTTTGGTAACCAGGTAAGACCACTGAGACAACTGCAGTCCCTTTTTCAGGGTCGACCCAGGACAACACAATGCAAAGGAAAAAAAAAAAAATACAGAACAGTACAACAATTCAATGTAGACAAAAAGCAAAGGCATGAATTCAGGACATCACAAACATTATGCGATGACCTGTTACAAAACAATATTACAGTTTAAATACAGATCGTATGACAAATAATAGGCTAAAAAATATACACAATTAGATTAGCAAGCAGAGCATGGTAAGGTTGCGTGTTACCATTACATATCCCTTACAAAAGATATCCCCAAAGCATACAAAAGAGATACTCACCATTAGAAGGAACAAGCTGAGCTGCATGTCTATAGTAAGACTCTGCTTGGCTGGTTTGATTTCTGTAGCGAGCTGGTAAGAAAAAAAACAGATGCACTGAACCCCAAAGAGAAATCATTCTCACTGCAAACCATCTACTCCAGCGCCTGCCGCTGAAGCCATTTCATTCATCCCCTCACACTTTCCCCGACCCACCTACTACATACCTTTTGTTCTCCCACCCGCCTCCCCCACAGACCCTTTTCCACCTGCCTGCCCCACTTCAAGATCTAGTATTCACACCTGCCTAACCCGCCAACCTTTAATTCCTCCTGCCCTCCTTCTGTAAACCCATCTCCCCTGCCCTGCCTCTGCAAGCTATTTTAATCTGCCTGCCCCCTTGTGCAGACCTTTTATCCCCCTGCCCACCTTCTGCAGACATTTTAGTCCTCCCTGCCTGGCCTCTGCAGACATGCTAACCCCCCACCCAGCCCACCCTCTGCAGACCTTTACTCCCCTCCATCCACCCTCTACAGTTTATACCCCGGCCTGCCCTGTGCAGAACTTTTAACCCCCTGCCCGCTCTCTACAGACAGAACAGTTACATAAGAGCTTACCGGGACAGTAGATCTTGGAGGGGATCTCAGTCATTAGGTCCCACAGATGGAACTTCTCCAGTGAAGCAGGATGCACACAGAAGATTTTCAGCAGTACAACTGGGGCCGCACACGCCGATGTCGTCTGTCAATATCACCACCGCTATAAAGGCGTGAGCAGCCCTGCTCCCTCCTCAGTCCTCCCCCCCCCCCCGGAGACAAAGGGAGCATAGCTCGAGCCATGAGGGACTGAGGAAAGACAGAGGTGCCCAGGCCCATATGAAACGGCTGGATACACCAGCAAGCCAGTTCTAGAAGGAAGCCCCGCCCCAAAAAAAGGGGGGATGGTGGGAGGGAAGGCGGACCTGATGACTGAGATCCCCTCGAAGATCTACTGTTATGGTAAGTTCTCACGTAACTGTTCTATCTTCTTCAGGGGTATCTCAGTCATCAGGTCCCACATTTGAACGAGTCCCAAGCAGTTACATATACACAGAAACAGTCCGGGAGGAAGGCCATTCATAAACTTAAAAGAGCAGTGGACGCCATTAGGACAATTTTGTCAAACCAAATTATTTAGACAATTCAGCTGATATTTCACATTAGTTCTGTATTTCTCATCCCCATTATTTATTACTGAGGCCATCTGCATGAAAATGAGATCCTTGCTCCTAAAGAGTTTATCTATTCCTATTGCTTTCTCCCTACCTGAGGTCATAATGCTCTACTTGTAACATCACAATTACTTTCGTGGTAACAGATTGTGATGTCACAACAAAGGACTATAACATGAAGGAGGGAGTAAGCAAGAGAGGCAGGTGAACTCTAAGGGATATAGAGCATGTTTCCATGCAAATTTCTCAGCAATAAGTGTGACACGTGGACAGCCAGTTCTGAGTACACTGATTTTTTTTCGTAATATAAAAATGTGTTATGGACTGTCTCATGAGAGATGCTGAGACAGCATGCGAGATGACACACACACACACACACACACAGGTTTTAGATACAATGCGTTACCTGGAAGGCCAGAAGCTAATTACAGACTAGAACAGGCCTTAATCAAGAATCTCCTGTTTTTCTAACTTAAATATAGCTTTAGCTGCTCAAAGGGAAATCAGTATCCCTTTTATGACGTTTCGAGGAGGAAACCAGGTTTAGCACACTGGTGAGAAATCATAAATGCTTTGATGTCTGTGTGAGCGGGGATACTGCTCATAGATGAAAGGAAATTTCAGACTTGATTGGGGCAGTCACATGGGGAAAGGAGTTTCTGCTGATGTAACCTTAATTAACTTCCCTTCTAAAATGATAAAACACCCTGGGTGTATGATTTTTAATAAACAGAGGAGGAGCTAGATGACCTCACACAAAGGGGTTGGCGAAGACAGTTTTTTTTAAACAGTATTCTGTTTTCCTTCAGAGACACTTATCTACACTCTGACAAAGAAACCTCTGAGCACTTTAAGCAGGTATTTAGAGAGAGAAATCTAAGTATTGTAGTAGGAATTGCACTGTTAAAACCTTGTTCTTTTAAAAGATTGTGTGGTTCTTGTGATGCATAGTTCTATATTTTATGTTTTTCATATTTTTTTTTATCTATTTTAGTAAAACTATTTTTAGAGCCTACTTGGTCTGTCTTTGAATTTCTTTTCTTTAACAAGTGAAGTATATATGGTTAAAGCAGACACTGTGCATAAGCTTGAATGGTGATACCAAACTGGAAAAAGGTAAGAGTAATCTGAGGTCTTTATCAGAGTTTTTAAGGGTTCATTTCGTACACCTGGTTAGGTGCCCATAGGCAAAGATATCTGGCCCCCCAAAGACAGAATTATCTGAGCCGGTGCACTAGCAAGAGGTTCACAGTTTGAATCCCTCCAGAACTGAGACCAAAGGTTGATTCGAACCCACAAAACATACAGGAAGGTTACCCTGTTTTGGTTAACTGTTCACAAGACTGCGCTCGGAGGTTGGCACTTTGGGAGTAGAGGGCTGACCTGCTGAGTGGGTTTGTGACAATAAGTAATGGGGAGGAGAAGTCTATTGAATACATATGGAATGCAAGTTGAATTATACCTAAATGTAATGTTTTTAAAAGTTTTCTTTGAGGCGTCAGCAGCTCTTTAAGACAGGAGGCCCTGCAGCATAGCCATGCCAAAACGTACATGGGCTCTTGAGGCAGACTGTAGTGCTTGGTGAAGGTATGGACTGTACTCCAGGTGGCAGCTGCGTAAATGTCAGCGGCTGAGACTTCTCTGAAACAAGTCACAGAGTAAGCCATGCCTCTTGCTGAATGAGCTTTCACCACTCCTGGCAACTCTTTGCCTTACTTATTGTAGCAGAACACAATGCAATGCCCAACCATTTAGACAAACATTGTTTAGAAACCTGAACGCCCTCTCTACCTGGGCTGAAAGAAACAAAAAGCCGCTTCAACTTTCTGCATTCCTTAGTCCGGAGCAGGCAATACTTCAAAGTTCTGAGTACTGTACAGATAACGTATGCAGCAGTGCTTCACCAGGCTTGGCACACTCAGGGAAATAAGCAGGAAGGTGGATGGACTGGCTCAGAGTAAACTCAGACACCACCTTAGGGAGAAACTTAGGATTCCTGCGCAAAGGAACCCCGTCTTTGTGAAAGATCAAATAAGGCTCCTCACACCAGAGGGCTCAAAGCTCATAGATCCTTGGAGCAGAAGTAATAGCAACCAAAAATAACGCATTCCATGAAAGGAAGCGTAGTTCGCAAATTGCAACTGACTTCAAAGGAGACGGGGTCAATTTCTCCAAAACAATATTCGAATCCCAAGCTGGGACAGGGGAACTGATTGGAGGTTTCAGATGCAGGGTGCCCCCCAGGAAGGTATGGGAAACATCCAGCTGAGCCACAGTATGGTTATCCAGAGGCTCATGAAAGGCTAAGACAGCAGAAAAGTGTACCTTGAAGGAAAAGCACTGCAGACCAGAGTCCAACGGCAACATCAGGTAGTCCAGAATCTGGCTAACTAGACAAGTGAAAGGGTCCAGATTATGTTTGGCAGCCCGATGGCAAACCTCTTCCACTTCATGAAGTAAGTGGCTCGAGTGGAGGGTTTCTGAGCGGCCACTAGGACATCTGCCACCCTATGGGAAACCCCAAATCTGGCAATGGCTATGTCCTCAGAAGCGAAGCATGCAGATGGAGGGACTTGAGGTTGGGCTGTACCAGGGTCCCCAAAGCCTGCATCAGCAGATTCCTGCAGAGAGGGAGAGGAATCTGAGGTTCCTCCGTAGTAATGGGAACCACATCTGTTGAGGCCAGAATGGAGCTACCACGATCATGCTGCCCCCCTTCATCTGCAATTTGATTAGCACCCTATGAATTAGAAGAAATGGCGGGAAGACATAAAGGAACCTCCCGTTCCAGGAGAGGGATGAGTCTCGCCAGAAAACTCTAGGCACTGGATCGAGCAAGCAGAAACTGGGCAGTTTTGCACTGAGTAGGGACGCAAAGAGATCCATCCGAACCCACCCCATCTGTCGAACAGATCTTCTCCGACGGATGAGAGAAGCTCCCACTCATGCATGCTGGACTGCATCCAGCTGAGGCTGTCCGCCACAGTGTTTAGCACCCCTGGGACGTGAACTGCCAATAAGAGTTAGACCGCGGTCTAACACCCAGTACCACACTCTCATGGCTTCTCTGTACAGGGGATACGAATGTGTCCCCAGTGCTTACTGATGTAATACATGACACGAAGGTTGTCAGACAATCAACAGTTGACCCGAGAGGAGATGGTTCTGAAAGATCTGCATGGTATACAGGACCACCTGCATCTCCAGGACACTGATATCCAGGGAGGCTTCAAGTTGGGACCAAGAGCCCTGGGTCTGAAAGAAACCCAGATGAGCCCCCCAACCCAAACCAGAGGCATCCGTGGTCAGGATCTGCTGGGTGGGGGGAGGAACAGATCTGAAGGGGACCCCATACAGCAGGTGCAGGGATCCATCCACCACTGGAGCACCTCGCGAACTGGGGAGGAGACCAGCACTAACTGATCTAATTCGTCCGTGTGTTGGTCCCACTGTACTTGGAGAGTCCACTGGAGGATGCGCATGTAGAGCTGGGCCAGCGGAACAGTGGGGATGGCCGCAGCCATCAGCCCCAACAGCCTCAAATACACTCTTGCAGGGACATAATGGCTCTGGGTGACCACCTGAGCCTGGGCAATAAGGCACTCTGTCCTGTTCTGAGGCAGGAAGGCATTTCCCTGCGCCAAGTCTAGAACAGCCCCTATATATTGCAGCCTTACGGACGGGACTAGGACTGACTTGGGCAAGTTGACCGTAATGCCCAGGGAGAGAAACAGCTAAAGAGTTTTCTCCAGAGTCCACAGAAACTGTTCCCTGGATGTGGGCCTTTAGGAGCCAATTGTCCAAATGGGAAAAACATACAGTCCCTCCCATCTGACAGCTACCACTGCCAAGCCTTTGGTAAAGACCCACGGTGCAGAGGACAAGCCAAAAGGCAACACTTTGAACTGGTAATGCTTGCCCTGAAACAGAAACTGAAGGATCTCCTGTGGGGTGGAAACACTGAGATGTGCAGGTACGCGTCCTGCATGTCCAGAGAACACAGCCAGTCGCCCTGCTTGAGGAGGGACAGCAAGCCTAGCAGAGTTACCACTCGAAACTTCTTGTACTGGACATACAGATTGAGGTCTAAGATGGGCCTCAGGTCTCTGGTTCTTTTGGGGACCAGGAAGAACCTGGAGTAAAAGAAAAAGCTGCTTACTATAGCAATATTTTTTCTTCCAGGGGATCCCTCAGTATGATTGACTAATGCAGTTATGCCAGCTGGGTTCAGCTGCCCAGGTGGAGTTTATGCTAATGATGCCAAAGAATTAGTCCATCAGATTGTAGTAAGAGAGTGCTGCCTGTAGGTGCTGCTGTAAGCCAGTCAGATTTATTTCGTAGCCTGCAGGGCAAAAGATCCCAAACCCTAAATCTAACCTAGCACTATAGAAAAAGTGAAAAAGAACAAGAAAAAAAAGAAATTGCCTATAGGCGGACTATGTACACTTTGCTTCACTGTGGAACCCTACACATGTTAAAGCTCTCCAGTAAGAAATTTGACCTTTAGCACGGACTGAAGAACTATTCTCAGCAAGTTTATGTGAGGGGAGAATGAGTGGGAGGTCAAGCATACCGATGGATCCCCTGGAAGAAACAATATTACTATAAGAAGTAATTTTCTTCTTCTCACCCCAGGAATTCCTCAGTATGCTTGACTAATGCAGACTACAAAACAATGTAGTTGGGAGGAGGGAACAGAACCTACTTTGGAAGCAGGTTCTGCAGGACTGCAGTGCCAAATCTGGCATCTGATCTGGACTGTACATCCAAGCAGCAGTGCTTTGTGATGGTGTGTATAGTCTTGCAAGTAGCTGCTTTGAAGATGTCAAGCAAGGTATGTCCCTTGCTGCTGTCACTGAGGCTGTGGTGCCTCTGGTGGAGTGGGCCCTGAGGCCTTGAGATGGCTGTCTGCCAGTCTTACTGTAACAGAACTGGATGCAAGACACTATCCAATAAGAGATAGTCCTCAGAGTATGGCCTGCCTTTACCCACCTCACCATAGGTGAGGAATAGTTGGGTGTGCGAGGATCTGAGCTGCTTGGTTTGCTCCAGGTTGTAGGTCAGTGCCCTTCTGACATCCAGACTGTGAAGCCTGCACTCACCAGGAGTGGATTTGTCTGTGAAAAAGACAGGAAGTATTACAGATTGATTCAGGTTAAATTCAACCACCACCTTGAAAAGAAATTTCCTGTTTGTCCTGAGAACTGCTTTTATCCTGTGGGAAATAATGTAGTTTGGCTCAGTGCAAAGGGTTTGCAGCTCTGAAATCCTTCTGCCAGCACACAGTCCTTGCCTGGCAGATGAATGGCAGTGAGCTGCATGTCTTGAGTTACTTCTTTCTCGTAGAGAGCAGTTCTGGATACACTGTGTTATCCAGGGTTAAATTAAATTTTTGAGCTAGTACCATTTTTGAATAAATGAACTGATTTTTTGGGCAAAACCTCAGTAATTAAAAATAAAAATAATTATATGTGAATGTTTATTGTGATTATTGGACCTTGACTTTGAGTCCATGGTATACATATACATGCTTTACAGAGGATTTTGATCCCAACAAATACAATACTTTTGTGTGATTCAGATCACATTGTTGTGCCTTTATACATTTCTAGCACATATGCACTCACAGACGACTTATCAAATCTAACATGTTCTAGGAGTTTTTGTAGGTACTGCAGATCTTGCTATTTAGCTTTTTTATAACCACCGGATTTTCATGTTACTCCTGATTTTTGGATAAACAGGTCCTTTCTTTATGGTGGATTACAACCTTATTGTATTTGATTATTTTAGGAATGTCTTGACGACTGCTTCTATAGCTATGATATTCATGCACCGGCTAGTCTAGGTACACATGTTATGCCAACATTAGTTTTTATTTATTTTTTCTCCATTTACTCCTCTTCCTTTTTTCTTTCCCTTTTCTTCCCTTTATTCATCATTTTCCTTTCCTTATTCCATCCCCCTTTCGTTATGTGCATATCCAGGCTGTTGATGCAGTTTTTTCTTGTTTTGCATATACATTATATATAACCAAGTGTGGGGTCCACGGTACATCTTGAGCCTGCATTCTGAGTTTTCTGACTGGCCTCTGCATAATAGTGATATGTGCATTTACATATATACATGTTTACATATAGATATTTATCTATATAGTATTTCATCATTTTTGCTTTTTGGTGTTTTTATGCATTGCTATACTTCGTGTTCATGTGCACTTGTAGTGGGTTTGTTCTGTTATGTTTTCCATTTATTGTATGTTTTCTATACATGTATTTTATTATAGGTGTGTGTCACTCAAGGGTGAGATACTATGTTTTATACACTGTCTCTGAGATCCACCTTTAAAAGTAGAGTGCACCACCTGTTTGAACACTCCCTGATGATGCTCTGAAGCAAAACCGGTAGGAGGTTGTGGGTCTCACCGTGAGCACTCATTTTAGAAGGACGCAAGTGCTTTTTGGCTGCTTTTGTATTTATGAATGTGTTGAATAAAGTATTAGTTTATTACATGCTTAACAGCCTGTCTGATAATTTGTTTATGGGTCCATTTGTCTAGACTGCAGTGGGTGGTGCTGGAGTTTTGTGCTTTGCTGGTTGTTGCTCTCACTGGCACACCCTGTTGTTTGGGGCGGCTTTTTTCATTGTTATGTCTAGGGAGTAGGCCAGAGACCAGATCTTCATGGCCTCTGTGCAGAGCTTTGAGGATCTTGTGCTTCCCTGCTTGCTGAAGTAGAATATAGCAGTGGTGGTGTCTGTCCTGATTTGGACAGATTGACCCTTTAGCTGAGAAACGAAGGCTATGATAGCCAGGTAAATGGCTCTGAGCTTGAGGAGGTTTATGTGACACCTGGACTCTCTGGGAGACCACACTCCACTTAGGGACTGGTCTGCCAGATGTGCACCCCACCTTGGGAACCAAAGAAAACACACAAAAACTGCTAAAAACTACTAAAAAAAAAAAAAAAAAACTAAAGGCAACACAAACTTTAAAATAACACCAACTTTAAAGGAAATAAACTTCTTCAAGTGAAGAGAGAGAGAGAGAGAGCGCGCGCTCTCCGGGGCAAACCTGTCCAGCCAGCAAAGAAATGAATCTGACTGGCTTACAGAAGCACCTACAGGCAGCACTCTGTTACTACAATCTGATAGGCTAATTATATGGCATCATTAGCATAAACTCCACCTCCAGGGCAGTTGAACCCAGCTGGCATAACTGCATTAGTCAAGCATACTTGGGGATTCCTGGGGTGAGACTCCCGTGTTTCTCTGGCACCTGAGCACTGGCTCGATGGCCTTTTTGAGCAGAAGGGTACCTCTGCCCGAAAAACAGACAAGTGGGCTTGTGGGGAGGGGTAGGTGGAGGGCACTGGAGGAGCCTCTGGGGGCAGCTTGAGCTCCACAGTGTGACCCCTTTCTATGACTTGAAGAATCCAGACCTCTGATGTGATGGTTCTCCATTGATTAGACGTCTGACCACCACCTCTTGGTCGGGAACTGGATTTGGGGGAGGGGGATCTGGCAAGGAGTCAAGTGAAGGCGGATTCAGCCGCTGGGGCTGGTCCATCACCCCTTGGGCACTTGGCCATGGCTCCAGAAGAAGAAGGGGTGGGCAAGGCAGTGGAGGCTCTGCGTTTGCCTTGGGGCCAAGAGGCTGCTGTAGGTTTGTGGGACACCTTGAGAAAGGGAGGGATCTGTCTGCTCTTGGGTTGTGTATGATAGGGCAAATTGACAGACTTGATAGCCCTGCAGCTCATTTACAATGTCCTGCATATTTGGACCGAACAACTTGGAGCCACTAAAAGGGTCATTAAGCACCTTTTGCTGAACATCAGCAGGAAAACCAGAGACCCTCAGCCAGGAGTGCCTACGAAAGCAAACGCCGGTGGCAGCAGCCCTGGCACCAGTTTCCAAGATATCACAGAGGGCCCAAAAGATGTGCTTGCTAATGTCCTCAGCATTTTGCAGGCACGTAAGGACCTCTTGCCTTTGGGTACTATCACGAAGGGCCTAGGCCGTAGCCTTGCCATTTTTCCAAAGGCTAGTCTGGTACCTGACCATGTGAGAAAGGTAATGCACAATCCTCAGCCCAAGGGTGGATGAGGATAGATCCTCTTGTGCCAGAGATCAATTCTGCGTGATTCTCTGTCAGGGGAAGGGAGCTAAGGTGCTTGGGCATCTTGGATGTATCAGTAAGTCTCTTGAGGGGCATAAATTATCAGCCCTGTGGGGCATGGCTGGCACCATATCAGGCTTGTGCCAGGCTGCAGTTGTGGCATTCCTCAGTGCAGGAAGGATAGGAGGAATGACTTTAGGAAGAAACTCTGGAATTTCTAGGAAATCTACCAGATCACGCTTAGTGGCATCTTCCTCCTCAGTATGAAAACCCACGGCTGAGGACAGCTGCTTCATAACATTAAAGAAAGTGGGATCCTCTGGAAGAGACCTAGGAGTATGCTTGACAGAGTCCTCTCTCACTGAGGAACCTGTGTATCTGTCAGAGGAGAGAGGCTCTTCCTCATCATCTTCGGGTAGGATAAGACCAGAATGGTACTCCTCCTCAATGTCAACCTGTTATAACTCTAGGTCCAATGTACCAAAGACCGCCCGCAGAGAGCAGCTCAAGGAGGCCGAAGTGGCATCGACAACAAGGGTGCCGTTGATAGCGCAGGCGATACAGGCCTATATGCGCCCAACTGGTGGACCAACACCATAGTGAATCTGGTCAAAAATATCATTGAGGCTGACAATGGATGGCTGCGTCAACAGGGTGGGTTGATGGCACAGGAAGCTATGACCCGCCAGACGGGTGCAGGGAGCCCGAACAGCCCAAAGACCTGGGAAAGCATCAGGCCTCGGCGAGAGGGCTTCTGACTATACTCCCATTGTTGACGAGAAGGGGGCCGACAACCCGGAGGTGAACGGCTGACCACCTTGCACATCAGGCGGAGATGCTATCGGTAGGGGTCTGGTAGAGACTGAGACTTGGATAGCAGGTTTAGGCATCGGTACAGCTGCAACTGATGGGAGTACTCTGACGATGAGGAAGAGGCCATCAGGGAGTGGGACCACCGCCGGGGGAGCAGTCCAATCTCAGTCCTTTTTGTGATCCCCCCTCCCCCCAAGGACTTGTCTCGTCCTTGGAGCGTCCTGGGAGCTCGATGACCCTGCCAGTGACTGGCAAGGAGGGACTTCGGAGGTCCCCTGCCCAGAACTGCTTACCTGTTGCTCCATGAAGAATTTCTTAAGAGCCTTTTTGCTTCACCTGAAGGTGGTTTGATTAAACTTCTGGTAGTGCTCACAAGTGAGAGAGGTCGTGGTCAGGCCCAAGACAGCAGAAACAGAGAGTGTTCGTTTGAAGAGCCAATCTTCTTTCTGAAGCGTTAGCAATGGAAGAGAGAAGTTGAAGGAGTAACTCTCGACATAAATGAGGTAAAGGGAACGCTTTAGAAAAAGATTGAAAAAAGTATTGAAAAGCTATAAGCAAAAAATGGCGCACAAACTGCGTCAGAGCTTCCATGGAGACCCATGTGATCAAGCAGACAGCAGGAAAGAAGTGAGGAGGGAGTAGGGCCGCTCATGCCTTTACAGGGTTGGTGATGTCGAGATCGGCATGGGCGGCCCCAGTTGTACTGCTGAAACTCGTCAGTGTGGATCCTGCTTCACTGACAGTGAAGTTCCATCTGTGGGACCTGATGACTGAAATACTCCCACAGACCATCTTCTATTCCCCTTGCTCACCGTCTGCAGACCTATTATCCCCCTGCCTGCCCTCTGCAGACCTTTCATCCCACTGCCCTCCCTCTGAAGGCATTTAAATCCCCCCTTGCTCACCGTCAGCAGACCTATTATCCCCCTGCCCGCCCTCTGCAGACCTTTCATCCCACTGCCCTCCTCTGAAGGCATTTAAATCCCCTTGCTCACCGTCAGCAGACCCTATTATCCCCTGCCCGCCCTCTGCAGACCTTTCATCCCACTGCCTCCTCTGAAGGCATTTAAATCCCTTGCTCACCGTCAGCAGACCTATTATCCCCCTGCCCGCCCTCTGCAGACCTTTCATCCCACTGCCCTCCCTCTGAAGGCATTTAAATCCCCCCTTGCTCACCGTCAGCAGACCTATTATCCCCCTGCCTGCCCTCTGCAGACCTTTCATCCCACTGCCCTCCCTCTGAAGGCATTTAAATCCCCCCTTGCCCACCGTCAGCAGACCTATTATCCCCCTGCCCGCCCTCTGCAGACCTTTCATCCCACTGCCCTCCCTCTGAAGGCATTTAAATCCCCCCTTGCTCACCGTCAGCAGACCTTTTATCCCCCTGCCCGCCCTTGGCAGACCTTTTACTCCTCAGCCCACCCACTGCAGACCTTCTATCCAACTGCACGCCCTCTGCAGACCTTTCTTCCCCATGCTTGCCCTCTGCAGACCATTTGACACCCCTGCACACACACTGCAGATCATTCGTCCCCTCAATTGTCATCTGCAGACCTTTTTTCCTCCCTGCCCACCCTCTGCAGCCCCTTTATATCCCCGCCTGCCCTCTGTAGACCCCATTCCCCCACCTGCCCTCTGCAGGCCTTTTACCCCTGCCCACCTGCCTGCAGATCTTACACCCCTGCCCACTGTCTGCAGATCCCCTCCCCACCTCTGCAATTTTATTCCGGCCTCCCTCTGCTCATCTTTTACCCCTGGCCTCCCCTCTGCACATCTTTTACCCCCCTGCAGGTCTTTTACCCCCTGCCCATGCTCTGCAACTTTACCCTGCCCTCCCTCTGCAGATTTTTTACCCCTGCAGATCTTTTACCCCCGCGCCGTCCCTCTGCAGATCTTT
Organism: Neoceratodus forsteri; assembly: GCA_016271365.2. Lineage (NCBI taxonomy): Eukaryota > Metazoa > Chordata > Ceratodontiformes > Ceratodontidae > Neoceratodus > Neoceratodus forsteri. The sequence continues at coordinate 42,190,507 of CM028136.1, forward strand.
TTACCCTGCCCACTCTCTGTATATCTTTTACCCCGTGCACATCCTCTGCAGATCTTTTACTCACCAGCCCTCCCTCTGCAGATCTTTTACCCACCTACCCACTCTCTGCACATCCTTTGCCCCCACCCACCGCACATCTTTTACCCCATCCACCCTCTGCAAATCTTTTTACCCCACTGCCCACCCTCTGCAAACAACAGAGTTATGTAAGAACTTACCATAACAGTAGATCTTTGAGAGGAGCTCTTGCAGCAGGCAACACCGGTGGGACTGAAGCCGCCAGGCGCAAGGACCACATAGAAAACTTCTCACTAGCAGTCTATTATGGGGGACTGCCCCCGCTGATGTCAGCACACTGACGCCTGCCTATCCTATATGCTGGGGTGGCCCTAGACTCATTTGTCTTCCTGCCGGAGACCAGGGCGCACAAGATAAAAATAAAGAACCGAGGCAATTCCTCAGAGCCGAGGAAAATTATAGTAAATGCAAAGGAGAAGCAGCTATCAGCGAAAAGGAAGGAGGGAAAGCACCACTTGCTGCAAGAGCTCCTCTTGAAAATCTACCGTTATGGTAAGTTCTTATGTAACTGTGCTATCTTACTTTGAGGGGGCTCTTGCAGCAGGCAACACTGGTAGACTGAGTCCCAATCAGTACCAGAACTGATCATAAGTCAGCTGGGAGGAGGCAGAAAGCACAAAAAACAGACTGCTCATGAAAAAAGGCCCTGAAGGACAGTTAGTCCAAAACTGGCCCGGTGTCTGGAAGCAATATGCAAACTGTAATGACTGATTAAGGTGTGAACCAAACTCCAAGTAACAGCTGCACAGATGTCTGCAGCAGACACATTCCTGAAACAGGCAGCAGAGGCAGTCATACCCCTGATGGAGTGACCCTTGACTGCCCCAGGTAAGGGCTTCAGTGTTCCATTTATTTATTTATTTATTTATTTTAAACACCTCTCTATATTTTTTCCACAGTTCTACATTTGTTGCCAATAACCTCATTTGTTTTTATAAAATCCTCCAAAATTGCCTTTTACCATCATCCTTTATTGCACTACGACCCCTGTTCTGATACCAGTGCTCCAAACCTTACTTAAAACCACTTACGTACATGTACAGTATTTTTAGGAGGCCCAAGGAATAATAAGCCTTTGACCCCGATCACCACAACCACTGCCCTATATTTGAGGGCTATGGGGAACCCTGTACTTAAGTAACAGTACACGATGCAATTTGCCAACCATTTAGACAAACACTGTTTAAAACAGGTGCGCCTCCTCTTTTGGGGCGAACAAAACAAACCACTGATCAGTCTTTTTAACTGGTTGGTGTAATCTGTATAATAATGGAGCACCCTATGAACATCCAAAGTATGCAATAAGGTCTCCCCCGATTAGAATATTCATGGAAATAAACAGGCAGGGGGATGGATTGATTTAGCGTGACCACCACCTTAGGCAGAAACTTAGGATCAGTATGCAAAGACATCCTGTCTTTGTGAAAAACTAAGCAACGCTCTTTACACATCAGAGCCTGAAGCTCGGAAATCCTTTGAGCGGAAGTAACAGCAACTAAAAATAATGCTTTCCATGACAGAAAGCGCAACTCACAACTTGTGGCTGGCTCAAAGGGAGGCAGAGTGAGCTTTTCCAACATAAAAAGATGGTCCCATGGAGGTACGGGATCCCGAATGGGAGGTTTCAAGTGTAGGATACCCTGCAAAAATGTGTGGGATACCTCCAGCTGGACAACAGTTTTGCCCTCGACAGGTGCAAGATATGCAGAGATGGCGGAAAAGTGCACCTTAAGCAAGGAGTACCCCAGACCAGTGTCCAAAAGGGAGAGGAGGTACTCCAGAATCTGATTCACCGAGCAGGTCAAGGGATCCAGGTGACGAGCGGTGGCCGATATGGAGAAGCGCTTCCACTTCATGACATAGGTGGCTCTCGTAGAAGGTTTCCTGGCAGCCACCAAGACATCAGCAACCCTGGAAGAAACTCCAAAGTGGGTGATAGCTAAGTCTGCAGGAGCCACGCATGGAGATGCAGAGACTTTAGGTCTGGATGGACCAGGGTGCCCTGTTCCTGGGAGAGCAAGCCGGTGCACAGGGTCATGGGTACTGCAGGTTACACTGCCAGTTGCTGCAAAAGGGGGAATCAAATCTGATGCGGCTAGTAGGGCGCTATGAGAATCATCTAGGTCCCCTCTGACTGAAGCTTGAGGAGAACCCTCTGCAGGAGCAGGGAGGGAAAGTGTACAGAAACCTCCCTTTCCAAGAGAGGGACAATGCATCGCACCAAAAAACTCCAGGCCCTAGACTGAGTGAGAAGAAAAGCAGCAGTTTTGCATTGAGTGGGGACGCAAAAAGGTCCAACTCTGGATGGCCCCACCTGTCGAAGAGGTCTTCAAACACTGAGGACAGGAGTTCCCACTCGTGCATCCTCGACCTGACCAGCTTAGACAGTCTGCCAGGGCAGTCTGGACACCTGGAACATGGATGGCTGAGTTCCAGGTCGTGCTCGATGATCCAGTACCACACTCTCATAGCTTCCCAACAAAGGGGGTAGAAGTGAGTGCCCAGTTTGTTGAGGTAGTATACAAAAGACACGTTGTCCATCTGTACCAGTAGCAGGCCAGGAAGAAGGTGGGTCTGAAAAGCCTGCAGAGCATACAGTACTGCCCATATCTCCAGCACACTGATGTGGAAGATGCAGCTCTGACCAAGTCCCCTGGGTCTGACGGTTAGCTAAGTGAGCACCAGAGACATCCGTAGTGAGAATCTGCTGTGGGGAGACAGCGCAGAGTGTGACTCCTCTCAGGAGATTGGCGGGATCTGCGACCACTCCAAGGTTCTCCTCACTGGGTCTGAAACCATCACCGGCTGATCCAAGTCACCTGTGTGTTGGTCCCATTGAATCCAAAGAGTCCACTGGGGAACCCTCATATGCAGGTGGGCCATGGGAACCATGGCTATAGCTGCTACCATGTGCCCCTACAAACGAATGAACGTTCTGGCTGGTATCTGACGACTGGAGGATAGCAACCAGACCTGTGCTATCAAGCGCTCTGCTCTGTCCACTGGCAGGAAGGTTCTGCCCCGGGACGAGCCCAGGACCGCTCTTATATACTGAAGGCGTTGGCTCGGAGAGAGACGAAATTTCGGTAGGTTGACCGTGATATGCCTAGGGCCTGGAAGAGCCAAAAGGTGCCTTCCAGAGTCTGCAGAAAGAGAACCCTGGAGGGGGCTGTCAGCAGCCTATCATCCAGGTAAGGGAACGCATAAAAGCTCCGTCTCTGCAAAGACGCAGCTACCACTGCTAGGCACTTGGTAAAAACTCGAGCCAAGGAAAGGTCAAAAGGGAGGGCCCAGAACTGAAAGTGGTCCCCTGGAAGCAGAAGCAGAGGAAGTGGCAGTGGGCCGGGGAAAACCTGGATATGGAGATAGGCATCCTGCATATCCAGGGGACAGAGTCAGTGCCCCTGGTGAAGGAGGAGCAACAGCCCCTGAAAGGTTACCATCCTGAAGCATTTGTACTCTATATAGAGGTTCGGGCAGCTTAGGTCCAGGATTGGCCTCAGTTCCCCTGTTTTTGGGGGGATGAGGAAGTGGGAGTAGAACCCCTTTCCTCTTTGAGCCGGGGGAGATAGGCTCTATTGCCTTTTTGTGCAGGACAGCCTGAATCTCTTCCCGGATGAGAGAGAGATGTGGGCCTGAGGATAATGGGAGAGCAAGGGATGTCATTCCAGAGGGAGCTCGAGAATTTCGAGGGTGTGACCCCATTCAATAATCTGTAGGACTCACTGATCTGAAGTTACCATGTTCCACCCATCTAGGTACAAGGAAAAGCGATCCCCGACCGCCTCCCCCAAGGCCTCTCTTGTGGAGGGGGTCGGGCAAAGAGTCAGGCAGTGGATCCAGGGGGTGGGCAGAGTGGCTGTGGGCACTCTGGGGGCCCTAGGGGCAGATCTATTGGCTGGCGGGGTGTTAGCCTTGTGCTTAAAGGGCCCTTTTGACTGTTGAGAGGACCAGTGAAAAGACTGATGTTGTGAAGACAGAGGTTGGGACCGGGTACATGGAATATACCGACTTCAGTGCCTTGCCCGATCCAGATTCCTGAAGACGGGAGATAATATCCTGGGCATCTTCCCTGAACAAAACAGAACCCCAGAAAGGGGCATCCATGATTCTGGCCTGAACATCAGATGCAAAATCAGACACCCTGAGCCAGGAATGGTGGCGAAGGCAGATATCTGCTGCCGCCCCACAGCTGGAAAAATCGACACTGTCGTATGCTGTCCTCAGCACATGGTTGCCCACATCCAATCCAGATTTTAGGAGTTAAGCCAACGACATTTTAGTGAGATCTTCAGGGAGAGTTTGAACCAGATCCCTCGCCTGATCCCACAGGGCATTCTGGTACAGTACCATATGGGCCAGATAGTTTACTCATTCACTCCACAGCAGCTCTTTGAGAGTGCCACCCCTTGTGCCCTGTATACTGTTAACACTGCATCCTGTACATTTCTAAGCAAAATGAAGCCATAATCACCATACCACAAACAAATGTCAATATCTCATGAACCGTAAGTGCGACACACAAAGTATGAGCGGCAACGCTGTTCAGCACAAAATTACCTTTCTAACGGTGCTATGCAATGAACTATAAGCAATTCCTTTTTTTCCTACACTAGCTGAAATAGCAAAAAAAGGTTAGGTTTTTTCAATAAAAAAGGCAATGTAAACCATTTTGGGGGGAAATATGTAATATATCAACACCAAATTAAGTATCCATACATTAGAAGCAGGTACAAAAGTAATTTAGTACTAAAAAGCAAGTTTTCTAATAAAAAAACATGTATTTTTTCTGTATTATTCAAGGTGCTTTGGTAAGGCTTGAGGGACAAATGTCAGCCATATACACCATGCCATAAACAAATGCAAATAACATCTAAAGTATACAAGAAACATGCAAAGTATGAGCAGCAAAGTTGTTCAGCACAAAATTACCTTTATAATGGGGCTATGCGATCAATTCTAATCAATTCGGTTTATTTTTCATACAAGATGAAATACTGAAAAAAAGGGTGTTTTTGCACTAAAAAAAGCAATGTAAACCATTTCTTGGTGGAAAATATGTAACATGTCAACACCAAATTAAGTATCTGGTACCCATAATATTTGTTCAATAAACTATCTCATTGGCTTGCAAGTAATGCAGAGACATAGTGGCAATGACCACAGAAGTGTCCAGGGCAAACGGGAAGTCTTTTGCTGCTGACTGATGTCGTTGAGGGAGACAAAGGGGGTGATTTTGGCTGCCACCTACAGGCACTTCCCAGTGGTAAAGAGTTAAGGGCCTAAATGGCCAGCGTGGCAGAGGAATATACCCGTTTACCCAACTAGTCCAGCTGGCAAGATTCCTTGTCTGGAGGGTGGGTGCTAAGGTGTTTGGGCTTCTTAGTACGGTCATGGGCCACATTCATGATCACTGAGTATGCCGTGGGGTGTTCACCAAAGAAAGGCTTACCTGCATGGCACAGATGATCAGCCTTCTTGGCTAAGGCCGGGGTGTATAAGAAAAAATTACTTACCACAGTAATCTCGTTTCTTCTCAGTGATAATCAGGTATTCATACCTTTCTGCAGTAAGCCTTCTAGGTAGGACTGCCTGGAGAGAACAGAACACATGCAAATGATGGAATTCTTTGCACATGAGAACTTTTCAATCACTGCCTCTACTAACTGCCAGTGTTCTACACCTCCTCAGATTTTGTAGGTGCCTGGAAAGGAAGGCCCAAGAGGGTATAATACTATAATTATAATGATTAATATGATTAGGGTTTGAAATATCCAAAAACTAGTAAACCACACACCTCCAACTGGAGGAAACAGAATTAAGAAACACCAGGAAAAAATGCCAGAAATACCCCAAAAGAGGTACAAATGAACCTTGTTTACCAAAACCATAGCTAGATGCAAAGAATATGCATTCAAAGGGGTATACTGTGTTCTGGTGGCACCAGCATGCGGAGTGCAGAGGCTGAGGTTCTGGAAGGGGAGGTAGGGTGGGAAGTTATGAATACCGGAGTATCACTGGGAAGAAACAAGATTACTATGGTAAGTAATTTTTTCTTCTAACCCCAGTAATACTTAGGTATTCATAACTTTCTGCAGACCACAATGCAATAACTGGAGGTGGGCACAGAACTTATTTTGGAAACAGACTTTGCAGGACTGCTGTGCCAAGCCTAGCATCACTCCTAGACAGAATGTCTAGGTTGTAGTGCTTTGTAAAGGTGTGTACTGTTTTCAACATAGCTGCTTTACAGATATCCACTAGTGGAACACCTCTGGCAGCTGCTAAGGTAGCCGCTGTCCCTCTCGTGGAGTGAGCCCTCAACCCTGTTGGGGGCTCCCTACCAGCCTTAGTGTAACAAAATTGGATACACTGAACTATCCATAGAGAAATGGACCTTTTTGATGCTGGACTACCTTTTCTCACATCCCCATAAGTCAGGAACAGCTGTTTTCTGTCCTGCCTATGGTCCTTGGTAGCTGACATGTAGTAGCTGAGAGCTCTCTTGACATCCAGACTGTGAAGTCTTCTTTCACCAGAGGTGGAATGCTCTGTGAAATATACAGGTAGGGTAATGGATTGGTTAAGGTGAAAATCCAAAACCACCTTGGGGAGGAGCTTTCTGTTTGTTCTGAGGACGACCTGATCTCTCTGGAATGAGATATAGTCCTAATCGATAGAGAGAGCCTGAAGCTCACCGATTCTTCTTGCCGAAGTCATTGCCACTAGGAAAACTGTTTTCCATGCAACATATTTCAGGTGAGCTGTAGCCATGGGTACAAAAGGAGAGCCCATGAGCTTAGCTATACACACACAGATCCATGCTGTAAGGGGGATGCAAATGGGCCAGTCCCTTAAAGAACCTCCCCAAAATAGCTCTGAGGTTATTGTTACCTTTGCTCCAGCAGAAAGATAAGCAGACACTGCTGCAAGGTGGACTTTCAAAGAACTGGGATGTAGTCCCAGGGAGTGTAAATGAGAGGGGCAGTCGAGAACAGCTGGTACTCCAGCTTGTACTGGTACCAAACCTCTAGTTGAACACCAGATCAAAAACCTTTTCCATTTGGGAGAGTAGGTTTTCTTAGTGGAGAGTTTCCTGTAACCCCACAGGATGTTTAACACTGATTCAGAGAGGTGTAGATTAGCATATTACAGTTCAAGAGCCAGGACTTGAGAGACTTGAGGTTCGGGTACAGCAGGATCCTGACTGGAAGTCAGCAGGTTGTGCCTCCGAGGGAGGTATATTGGTTTGGCTACAGACAAGGAGGGCAGTAAAGAGTACCATGGCTGCTGGGCCAGTCTGGAGCCATCAAGATTAGAGATGCTGAGTGGGATCTGAGCTTGGGCAGTACCCTGAACACCAGAGGAAAGGGAGGGAAGGCATACAGGTACCTTCCTGATTAATCCAGAGCCAGGGCATCATGAGGAAGTGTACCCTGATCTGCTGGTCTGCAACAGTACTGTGGCAGGTGGTGGTTCTGGTGGGATGTGAACAAGTCCATCTCCGGAGTGCCCCACCTCCTGAAAATCACTTGCACCACTTGCCTCTTCAGGGTCCATTCATGATGGGCCTGATTGATTCGACTGAAGGCATCTGCCAGGGTATTGTCCTTCCCTGGCAGATGGATTGCCTGCAGGGATACTCCCAAGGAGTAAGCCAAGGTCCAAATTTTCATGGCTTCTGTGCAGAGAAGGCCTGACCTGGTGCCTCCCTGCTTGTTTATGTAGTACATTGTGGTGGTATTGTCTGTTCTGAATTGTACCACCTTTCCTTGTACCAGTTATGAGAAAGCTTTTAGAGCCAGTAACACAGCTCTGAGTTCTAGCAGATTTATGTGCTGAAAGGACTCTGCAGCTGACCCAGTGCCCTGGGTTGTGTGATCCCCTAGATGGGCACCCCAGCCCAAGAGGGATGCATCTGTTGTGAGAACAACTGAGGGAGAGACTCTCTGAAAAGGAACCACTTTTGTCTTAGGATGGATTCCTCTTTCCACCACTGAAGAGCTTGTAACAAAGTCCTTGTCACTGGAATGGGCTGTGAGAAAGGGTCTTTTCTTTGACTCCAATGAACCCTGAGGTGGAACTGGATGTCTCATTTGGAACCTGGAACCGAGTACTGTGCTGCAGCCATATGGCCCAGTAGCTGCAGAAACTGCTTTGCAGTCTTGGGTTTGTGCAAGCTGAACGAATTTGCAATCAGCTGGAGACTTCTGACCCTGTCCAGAGGCAGACAGGCCCTGCCCTGCAGGGTACTGATCTCTGCCCCTATGAACTGCAGGATTTGTGCAGGAATGAGGACTGATTTATTGTGATTGATTAGGAATCCCAGGGACTCCAAGAGCTCTTTGCTGATCTGTAGGTACTGTCTGACTCAATCTGGTGATTTCCCCACCACCAGCCAGTCGTCTGGATATGGGAAAACTGACTCCTGCCTTCGAAGGTGTGCCACTAATGCTGCTAGACACTTTGTGAACACCCTTGGGGCCGAAGAAAGGCCAAAAGGCAGGGTTGAAAACTGGTAATGGCCTGAAGGGAGTCTGAACCAGAGACATTTTCTGTAGGACTCCCTTACGGGGATGTGGAAATAGGCGTCTTTTAAGTCCAGTGATGCCAACCAATCTCTCTTTTGTAGTGTTGGCAGAATCAATGCTAAGGTTACCATTTTGAACTTTGGTTTCTTTAGATGCTTGTTTAAAGCTCTGAGATCCAGTATAGGCCGCCACTCCCCACTTTTCTTTGTGGTAAGGAAGTATCCGGAATAAAAACCCTTTCCTCTAGGGTGGACTGGAACAGGCTCTACTGCCTTTGGCAGTAACAGGTTTCGAACCTCTGCCTCTAGCAGTGTCTTTTCTGCTAAGGAGGGTGAGCTGAAGACCCTGTTTTTTTAAGGAGGAAGAGATCTGAAGTCCAGAGACAGACCCTGACCCACCACCTCCAGGACCCACTTGTTTGTGGTGATGTTCAGCCAATCCTGGAGGATGTGGGACAGTCTGCCTCCAACAGGGTGGGAGGAGGTGGCCTGTGTCTCAGGGTCTGCTTTGTCTGGGGCAGAGGCTGGGCCTGGGACCCTCGCCTAGAGCCCCTTCTACCCCTGCCCCTGAAGTATCCCTGTTGTGGATACTGCTGGTACTAGGGTACTGCCACTGGCTGAAAAAAGGGCCTGGTGTGAAAGGACCTGCCTCGGCCTCCCCTTCCATAAGGCCTGGTGGATGGAGAAGCTCGCTCTCTTTTGCAGATAAGTAGTCTTGTACTCATCCACCTTTCTTCATGTAAGCAACCGTGGATTCCCCAAAAAGAGAATTACCTTCTAAGGTAAAATCCAGTGCCTTAGACTGAGTGTCTGAAGTAAGATTTGTGGCCCTGAGCCAAGCAAATCTTCTCTGTGCCACCATATTAGCCATCCATCTAGCTGCAGTATCATTTGTATCAGCAGCCATCTAGAATGGATACTTAGCCACCTCTAACCCAAACCTGGCAGTTTCAGCCAGGTCATCTGACAAGGGTGAGTGGACTTTCTGGGAAATGGCCAAAACTGACTGCCAGAATGATTTTTGGTAGTGGTCAACATGGGCCTGAAAACTGGTGTGGCAGATAGGCAGAGATGCTGACAGGTACCCCCTTTTTGGCCATGCTGTCAATTTTCCTAGAGTCCTTGTCCGGAGGATGGGAGGACAGAGGGACCTAGCCTTGTCACAGACAGCTTGCTGCACAACCCCCTGGTGGTCAGGATGGGAGAAGAGGAAGTCTGCTCCCTTCCTATCCATTTGATACTTTTTATCCATCCTCTTGTGAAGGGGAGGAATGGAGTTAGGTGTCTGAAGGAGTTTTAAGGCATCCTTCTTGAAAAATTTGTTTACAGGGAGGAGGAGAGTTTTTGTGGTGGTCAATCCCATCATCTCCATGTATTCCATCTCTTCCTCATCCTCAATGTGTTCAGTAGTGGTGATGTCCAGTGCATCAGCCATCTTCCAAACAAATATAAAATGATAGTAGTAGTCCTCAGAAGCCCTTGGGGGAGAACCAAAGTCCTGCTCAGGGGACACCTCAGGTTCTACAGGTTCCCCATCATCCTCCTCAAAATCACCATAGTCTTCTTCCTCACGGAAAGAAGATTTTGCAGTATTGCCCACCTGGGGACCTGGAGAAGGGGCAGGAGGCTGCTGAAGAGGAATAATGGTTTGTAAGGCCTAGATAATTTTAAAAGCCTAGGCAATCTCCTGAGCCGAAGGCACAGTAGGGCCAGACACAGAAGTCCCCAGTTTGGAAGACAGGGGTTTAGTGTTCTTTAATTTTTTGGTCTTTTTTAAGGTAACTGGAGAGTCAGACGGTTCACTGATCCTCTTTGTGCCCTTTTCACCCATCTCAGGGGCAGAGACAACTACAGACGTAGTTTAAACCACAGTAATAGAGGGTATCGGCTGGTCAGAGCCAGAGGGACCCTTAAGCTGAGGAAGCTTCTTTTAAAGCCTTTCAAGGCGGTTTTCAATCATTTTTTTCTGGGAATGTCTTACAAATATCACATTCCTCATTTAAATGGTCATAACCAAGACAGGCCATGCACAAACTGTGCTTGTCCGCCTTTGGAAACACTTCCCCATACTGTACAGTTTTTGAAACTGGGCTCACCAGTTCTCTTTTTAGGTTTCTCCAACATAATGTCCAGAAAGGAGAAAAAATAGCAACTGCTAAATAAACATTTTTTTTTTTTTTTTTTAAATAAAGCAAGCGGTTGCAGTCTGTTCGAGAACCAAGAAGGTACAGAGGGAACCGAACCGACAGGAAAAAAGAGGAACCGGAATTAGTGGTTCGGTAACCGAGGTTATCATTTACAAAATAACGACTTAAAACAATTTAAATTTGAAAACTAAGAGGTTTTTTAATCAGAAAACCCTAACAACTAACTAACCCGGTTCCCTCATGGTTATACCGAACCGAGAGGAACCGGGGGAAAAACAACTAAACTAAGCTCAATTAAAGATTTAACAACAAAGTACAATTAGTAGAAGGCAGCAAATGAAAACAAAATATACTTAAATGAATATATTTGAAGTTTTCTTCACGCAGGAGAAAGTTAGATGAACGGTACTCCGGGCGACCAGACTTTTCAGGCGGAGAGAAAAATCTGAAGAGGTTTAGAACACTGGCAGTTAGTAGGGGCAGCGTTTGAAAAGTTCTCACATGCAAAGAATTCCATCATTTGCATGTGTTCTATTCTCTCCAGGCAGTCCTACCTAGAAGGCTTACTGCAGAAAGTTATGAATACCTGAGTATTACTGGGGTTAGGAGGGGTGGTTCCATGCCGCCTTAGTAACATCATAGGAATCAATTAGAGGAGGCACCACCAAAAGCGAGGGTCTCCTTCTTCCAGAGGTAAATAGCCAGACAACAGCACCCCAGGTAAAACTCCTCAGTCTCCCAACCCATAAGGGATTGTATATGGTGTACCACGTCAAGGAAGGAGGGATCATCGGAGGGAGACTTGGGGATCTCCTTAAGAGGCTCCTGACCATCAGAGGAGCCCCTCAAATCCTCCAACCGGTGGCCGTAGCTGGAAAGGCCGCGGCCCTACCTCTTCTCCTGCCTGCCACGAAGCTCTCTGGCAGGAGCCTCATTGTGGCCGTGCATGCTGCTCCTCCAGTGACCAGCGGCTGTAACTGGAAAGGCCGCCGCCTTACGCCTTCTCCTGCCCACCGAAGCCTCTAGACAGGTAAGCCTGCCTGCCCTCCTGGGCTTCACTTCTGGACCATGACTGGCAAAGACTGGACTCCTGAGCAATTCCACATTGGCGGGAGGCGCTACTGGCTTTACCGTCAATTAAACACAGCTTCTGCTGCCACAAGCCTGGGAATCAGCGGCTTTTTAATGCCGGCTGTCAGGACTGGGGCTTGCTCTGGGGGACTGGTGAAACAGGGAATATTTTGAGCCTGGGGAATATCTAAGTGTTATTGTTAAAAAGTGATTAATGTTGTCTTAGCATGTAAAAGGGATTGCTGTTATACTGCTGGATTTCACCTAGGGACAAAGAGGATAAAAAGTGTTTGCTTATCTGCCCTGCAGTCATGCTACCCCCACCCCCTTCCCACCTTTAAAACTTTTTATTTTTCGCCTTCCCAAACTCTTCTGGTGGCGCCTGTACTAATTTAGCTAGCTGTCTGGTTGCCGCTCCCCTTCCCCCTATAATCTGCTCCCTCCGGCCTTCTTTTGTTCACGATCCACGCCAATTTAGACTACAGCATCCCTTTGTCCTTCCAGGTCCTAAATAATTCTGTTTCTCTGCTCTGATTTCAGGAGCCTACGGCCTCTGACCAGGCATTCTGCTCTCCAGTGACTGGCAGCCGTAGCTGGAAAGGCCACCGGCCCTACGCTCTTCTCCTGCCCGCCACCAAAGCTCTCTAGCCGGGTAAGCCTGCCTGCACTCCTGGGCTTCACTTCTGGACTGTGACTGGCCAAGACTGGACTCTGAGCAATTCCCATTGGCAGGAGCGCTACCGGCTTTTGCCGTGATTGGTGCAGCTTCTGCTGCCACAAGCCTGGGGAATCCACGGCTTTTTAACGCCAGCTTTCAGGACAGGGGCTCGCTCTGTGGGACTGGTGAAACAGAATATTTTTGGCCCGGCCACCCCCCACAACCACTTATTAAATATACTATCCTCCCACCCCTCTCCAGACCTCACGCCCTCCAGCATATCTGCTGTCCAATAGGATCCTACTCTGCATTCTCAATAACTCCTCCCACATCGGGGGGCGAATGCTTGGCTAGTTTTGCCTTGCAATGTGTTTCTCATATCCCTCACTATAGGTTTCCTCCTCCTTAGTGTAGCTGACATATCTCATGGATTCTCTGAGTCTCCTTACCAGCAGCACCCAGGAGTATTCTCAGACAGCAGTAACCCCATTTCCAAGCTACAAAATGTCTCTCTCTTTCTCTCTGGTACACATCTGACCTAGCTGCTACACAACTTTACAACCTAGCTTAAAATTCGGGTTCCCATTACTGCTCTCCCAATTGTGTGTTCTCTCCATTAAGTACCTTCTGTTTTCTTTTTTCCCCTCGCCATTCGCCCTGCCACATGGCCCCTGCGCCTAAACTGCATAACAGTGCGCGTTTCAGAGGCAAATTATGGTCTTTCTGCCTGCTTCTACTTGCCATAAAAAAACTGCCCCTACTGCTTCTCATCTGTGCCGGCAATGTCGGGTTAAACCCTGGACTCACCCCTCCCCATTCCCGCCCCTGCTAACCTACCTCAACTAAAGGGGCTATCCTTCTTGCATATAAACACTTGCAGCCTCCTAAAAAAGCTTGATGCCATCAAAACCTGGTCCTCCCACTGCACTCCTGACATTTCTCGTAATTACTGAAACATGGCTAAGACCATATACTCTGGACTATGAAGTCAACATTCCGTCATACAACTTGTTCAGAACTGATAGGTTATCCAAGGGAAGGGGAGTAGCCATCTACGTCCGTGATAACATCGTCGCTTCTACTGTTGACTCAACTTCAGCCCCTAAAGAGTTTGAGTGCCTTACACTAAAAATCCAACTCTCCCAATCCGCCTCCCTCTGCATCATCGGGAGCTGTAGGTCCCCCTCAGCCGGCCTCTCACTGTTTAAGCACCTAAGTGATATATTAGGAGCTACGCAGTCTTAAGTAACCATCCTTGGTGATCTTCATCTGGACTGGCTTTCTCCAGCCTCTTTACTGCTGAAAGAATTTTGCAAAGCACATGGGCTCACTCAGATTATAAATGAAGCCACCCGCCCTAACATCAAGAATCCCGAGCGTAGTGCCCTCCTCGACTTAATTCTAGTAAGCAAGCCTCACCTCTTCTCCTATTCAGGAGTATTTTTCAACGACCTCAGCGATCATTGTGCCATTACTTGCGTAAGATAGGTGCACCTCCCAGCCTCCTCTTCCTCGAAGTACATCTACAAGAGATGTAAACGGAACTTCAGCCCAAATGCATTTCTTTACGACCTACAGACTGGCAGAAGTTCTACCTTGTACCATCTGTGGATGAGGCATATGAGGCCTTCCAAGGTATACACTCAGAGACCCTAGGTCTCCATGCCCCAACTGTCAAAAGCAGAACCAAAAGAAAATCTTGCCCCTGGTTTACAGAAAACCTAAAAGCTGCTTTATGGCACAGGGATGCTCTTTGGAAAAGAGCTAGAAAGTCAAAGTTAGCCACGGACTGGTCTGCCTTCTGAACCGCAAGAAATAATTGCATGAAAATAATTAGAGTTGCTAAATCTAGCTATTTTCGCTCTGAACTCAACACATCCACCAACTCCGCTAGTAGGTTCTGGAAAACCCTAAGGGAGGTCAAAGGCCACAGTAATTATGGCACACTTCCCTCAAAGATCATAAATAGTGGTATTCATACTACTGATAAGCATGAGATTCTCGATCTCAATAACCACTTTGCCATGGCAGGGATGGCTTTTGATACCTCTCTGGCAAATGCTATCAGATCGCAGCTACACAGTCAGACACCTGAATGCCTGTACCCAGACCCTCCTGCTCCATGCCATTCCTTCTCCTTCTCTCCAGTCTCTGTCAAACAGGTTGAGGATCTTCTCCTCCAGCTTGATATGAGGAAAAGTGTGGGTACGGATCTGATTGAGCCATTCTTCCTAAAATTGGCCTACTTCATCCTGGCTCCTCCCATTACTCACCTCTTCAACCTGTCCCTCATACAAGGCACCCTCCCTAATATCTGGAAGACAGCTCATGTCATCCCTCTATTTATATCAGGGGATCCCTGCGACCTAAATAACTACTGTCCTATCTCATTGCTCCCAGCCTTGTCTAAGTTACTGGAGAAGGTAGTCAATGAGCAGCTCAGACTACATCTAGAAAGCTCCAATTTGCTAAACCCTATTCAGTCTTGTTTCCGCCCCATACACAGTACCACAACTGCATTTGCCAAGGTTATAAATGATTGGAAGATCGCTCTTGATAACAAATGTTATGTCTGTACCTTGTTTCTGGACCTTAGCAAGGCCTTCGACATGGTGGATCACAACCTTCTTCCGGTGTTCCTAAAGAAAGTTGGGGTGGACAACCTGGCATTAATTTGGTTTGCCAATTATCTCAATGACAGAGAGCAACAGGTCAAGGCCAAATGAGACTTATCACCCAAAAAATTACTCCTAAGAGGTGTCCCCCAAAGGATCCATACTTCGTCCTCTGCTCTTTGCTATCTACATTAATCAAATAGACACTGGTTTAAAGTCGGCTAATATCCACCTCTTTGCTGATGACACGGTGCTCTACCTTGACAGACCAACACCGGAATCAACCTACGAGGACCTCCGAAGTGACTTCATCATCCTTCAGAAAAACCTGCTTGACCCGAAACTTCTACTAAACGCAAAAAACAAAAAAAAAAACACACAAAGCCATGCTCTTCTCAAAAAAAAAAAAATCCTTCTGGCATGATTCACCACATAAGCACCCTTTCGGGTGAAACCTCGGAATTTGTGGAGAAATTCAAATACTTGGGGGTCTGGACAGACTTCAAATTGTCCTTCCTAGATTAGATTGAGGAGCTCTCTAAGACAAAGACTCTGTATTTTTTTCTGAATAAAATACTAACTCGCAAGGCTAGAAAACTCCTAGTTCAAGCTATCTTCATGCCGCTCACAGACTATGCGGACTTCTTGTATGGTCATAGTACTAGCATGGCTCTAAGCTCAACGCTCGATACCCTTTACCACAGAGCCCTCAGGTTTATTTCCAGTGCTCCTTACTCCACGCATCACTGCATCCTTTACTCCTCTATAGGCTGGAGCTCTCTTAGCTTCAGGAGGCAGAAGAACGCTGTACTTTGGACATACAAGGCCATCACTCATAAGCTTCCCCAGTACCTTTCAAGTTGCCTACCTATCTGTCCCCTCAGTGTTTATCCAATCCGAAATCTTACCTTCCTATCCCTTGATGTTCCTAAAGTTAGAACGCGTTTCGGTAGGGCTTCTATAAGCCATGCCCTTCCAATGCTCTGGAACAAGATACAGAAATCTCTAAGGCTCATTACCCCTGTAACGTTCTCCCTCTTCAAAGCTATGTTCACGAGGACCTTCTCCAAGGTCTGCCATTGCTTCAAATGAGGGACCTATAACTTAGGCCTGCCACTGCTCTAAATAAGGGTCCTAACACTAATTTCTGCCCGAGGCATCTGTTATTTTTTTCCTTCCTATAGTCTTCCTCCATAGGCTATTACTTTCCAATTCTATCAACCTCTGCTGCCCTCCCACCCTCCTGCCTCCCCCTCCTCGCAATCCCTCCCCCCTTCTTCCTACTCTCGTCTGCCAATATGTATGTACTTCCCAACCCTATTCCCCTTCTATAAGCCCTGCCCTTTACATTCCTCCTCCAGTATGCCCTGAAATCGGGCTTCTCATTTATAGCCAGAGTAGGCTGTGACCCTTGGCTCTCTGTACTTAATTCAAAGGGCACTGACACTTCACAGTTACATTGCATTACACCCGTAGAGGTACTGTGTCTTAAAATTGTTCACACTGTTGACTCCCAATGATGTATATGCTATATCCTATTGGTCTGTATGTATCTACGCCTGTACTTATGCAATCCTTATTGTATATGTGATGTATAAATGCCATTGATATGCTCCACTGTTGCAGACTCTTCACCTGCTTCATATCTATTTTACTTCCCTTTGCCTTGTATATGTACAACATGATTATGTTGTCCTTGTAAATGTTTTTACATGCTTATTTTTATAACTACTGGCAAGTGTACTGCCCCAGGTCCATCTTGTAAATGAGCTTGTCTCAATGGTGTTCCGCCTGGCAAAACAAAGATATTGACTGATTGGCTGACTGAGGAGGAATCGTCCCTCCGACTGATCACTCTCTGGGACTGGCATCTGTGGGCAGTCATCCAGATGCTGATCAGAGATCCCATTGTGACCACCAGAGGCCCCTGTGGGGTGGAGGTTGCTAGGTCCTGCCTGGTCTGGGCCCCAAGGAGTGGGGGGAAGCTGCCTGGGTGCATCTTTGATTTGCATAAAGGTCCACCAGGCTGTAAATAAGGCATTATGATCCACCAGTTGAGAAGAATTGTAGGGTGGATAAGGATATTTATTTATTTATACGAGTTTTGGTAACCGGGTAAGTCCACTGAGACAATTGCAGTTTCTTTTTCAGGGGTGACCCGGATACTGAGGAGGAGGAGGAGGGTACGGGTACGTCGGTGGCAGAGCCAGCATAGGGTACCCTGGTGTTGGACCAGCAGGCGCTGGCTGGGGATCCCTGGGAGGGCCAGCGGGCATCAGTTGTGGTGCAGGCTGGGGCAGAGGCGTTGACAGTTGAGGAGTCGGCCAGACAGGCAAAAGCTGGCATTGGTCCGAAGTAGCAAACGTTGGACTCAGAGACTAGGCTGGCGCCTGCGGGGGAGGGGGGAATTCCACCAAGGCAGAGGCATCACCTGCGTGGAGGAAGAAGTGAGTACTTGCTCCAGGCGATGCCTGGAAGGACTAGTGCCAGCCCTAGAGTCAGAGACAGACGAAGTCAACGCTTTTGGGGTGGGGGGTGAAGATCCGCCACCGGAGGCTCCAACCCCAGATGAGCCAACTGGCTGAGGACCCGTGGGAGCTAAGGGCCAGAGCGTCAGAGGCAGGGAACGAAGTCCACTGCACCGAGGAGCCAACACCCATAATGGAAAGGAGGGCAGGCGGCTGTACCACCGACAACTCTGAGGGGGTGAAGGCTGCTGAGGGAGGAGGGGCTGACTCCCCGCGGGAGGAAGACCCAGAGGCAGAAGCAGGTATATGCAGCGACTGCAAGCAAGAGGCTGACAGAGGATGGTCGTGATGCTTGTGCTTCCCGCTAGAGACTTCTCTTTCTGGGAAGAAAACGATGCCCTGATGACTGAGCCAGGGAAGTGGAAGAGCTTTCAGCCTGAAGCTCCTTCTCCATCGTGGACAATTTCGGCTAAAGCAGGTAGGTCTGAAGGGTCTTCAAGTGGCGTCTCCATGTGGCTTGGCTGAAGTCCTGGCAGTGCTGTCAGGCCTCGGTGTTGTGGCTGGGGCCTAAGCAGAGCAGGCAGGAAGAGTGACCATCTTTGACGGGTATCTGCTGCCACAGGCACACTTTGTAGGCTGGTCAGAAGACAAGGCTAGAGAAGAAGACTACAAATGAGATGGAGAAAAAACACTGAAAATCGATGTTATACTAAAAGAGAATAAGGAAATAAATCACAGATAAATGCAAAGAAAATGGCAGTTGACTAAAGCAGACATCTGTGGATGTCCAACGTGCATGGGTCAATGGCGGGAAAAGAACTGGGGTAGGTCTGGGGGACTGCCCCCTTTACAGGATAGGCAGATGTCAGCGTGCCGACGTTGGCAGGGGCGGTCTCCCGTGACAAACTGCTAGCTAGAAGTTTTCTGTGTGGTCCTGGCACCTTCAGTCCTACTGGTGCTGCCTGCTGCAAGAGCCCCCTCTAAGTAAGATCATTATTTCCTCTGCCTACTAAGCAGGGAGACCCATGACTTCCCTCCCTCCCCTATGAGCAGAGTCCCTCAGCTCAGCGATTAACCTAGCCCCAACTTGCTTCAGCGTAGCATCCCAGGTCCAGAATTAAAACCCATCCGACAGGTGGCAGACTAGTGCAGTTTTCAAATGTAGCAGAACACAATCTAATTCCCTCAGAAGGCATTTTGAGGTTGGGTCCAGAAGCTAATGGTTCGATACCTTTTAATGGACCAACACAGATGTCACGAAAAGAAAACCGTGTCTAAGGTTTCGGACCAACCAAGTCCTTCCTCAAAGACTTAATGACAATTGTTCAGGGAGTCACAATTTATTAAACCTAGATCATACATAAAAAAAACAGAAAAAAATTCACATTGGTTAAAAGCACCTTTTTCAAAAAATCACAAATGTCACTGGAATGACTAGCATCCCTTTTAGCTTGCTATTACTGAGGATCCTTTCAAGGACAAATCCATAGATAAGCTGAACACTCAAGCAGGCAAAGCCTGCAACTGACACTATTAATGACCGTGTGTTAGCAGAAGGCATTCAAAATTAAAAGCAGGACCTTCACATTAATACCACAAATGTTCAAGTTAAAACTTGATCGTATTATCTGATTAAAAACTGTACAACAGAAATACATGTATGGAAATAAGAAAAATGTACCTTGTATGAACAACAGTTTAACATGTTCATACAGAATTCAACTAATCTGGAGATATTTTCTAAACTATACTCTCAGCCAGTCAACAAACTCCATAAACATTAAAACCTACAATACTGTAATATTATAACAAGACAATATCAATTGTAAGTATTATTGCCAAATACAAAAATAAATTTCAAGGACTACCTAGAAGATGAGTTCATTCAATTTAATAATGAGCCAGTATATAATCAATTAACTATATGAACAGAAACAGTCTTAAGAATCTGTTTAAAACCCTCATGAAATAAACTCCCCTCCCCCCGGGAAAAGATAAGAAAGAAATGTATATTAACTATATATTTGAGCCAAGAGTCCTAACACCCTGTAGCATTATTATGACATGTACCCGAATATACGCCTACCTAAAAATGTAAGCACAACCCCAACCCCCATCGCCCTTCCCCTAAAATAAAACCTCCTTCAACCCCCCCAAAAAAATCCCCATCACACAGCAAACTCCCCAACTCCCCCAATACACACGCATCTAAGACAACCCAACCTCCCCACACACACATGTATATAGGTGAGAAACCAACATATTGATAACCAGTGAAAAGGACTCAATAAAAAAATATAAACAAAAACAACACACTGAAGTCCTGTTAAATGTCCATTCTATCAAGTAAAAGTCTGAGTAAGTTTACGTGAGGTAATGTGTCATGAAACCCAAATCCATATTCATACCATCTGCTACCATATTGAGAAGTATAATAAGCTTAATCTCAAAAGTCCGCCTCTGTTGTGAATTTTTTTAAAACCCTTTTAAGACCATTACTGACGTATCTGAGATTGAGTGGTCATTCTGAGAGAAGTGTCACCCCACTGGTTTGTCAGTCATCTTCATGTTTTGGGGGAGAGAAGAGAAGGAGTCAGTGTTGCAGCTGGCCTCCTGCAATAAAAACACACCACCACAGCCTGGTCATAGTCACTTACCAATATCTCCCAAGTGGACGAGACAGTGCTGGCAGATGTAAGAGCAGGAACTGGGCTGGGGTCTCACGATGCCACTGGTGATCATCTGTTTATTGCTGAGAATACCGAGTTGCGAGGATTTAACCCGGCATGGCAAATCCACACAGAACACTGTGCACAGCTCCTGTAACAACTACAAAAGGAAGCCAGGTGCCATTTCAGAATTGAGAGCGCATTTAGAAAGGTAAAAATAGTACAGCAAAATCTTCAGCCACAACACAGTCAGGGCAGTGGAGTTACTATTGTTCCTATTACTGCTTTTGAGGAAAGAAAAAAGTGACACTAGATTTTGGCTACATGGTTTTTTAAATTAGTATTTCTTTTTGAAAGGGGATCACAGTGTTACACTTAATATACGGCATCCCAGTTGTCTCAAACAGCAAATCTGTCGGTTTAAAAAATAAAACCTGTGTTTTCTTTTTGTTTCATAGGTTTTTATTTGGTTGATTTTGCAACATCCCCACTACAAACACCATCCTATGTGCATTCAAATGCCACCCCCCCTCCCCACGGGGGTATTCCTTCCACAGACCTGTTGGCCCAGGATGGGGATACTGCAGCTCCTAATGCTGCTGGTGGCACTGGTACCAGTCTCCCAGGCCTCCAAGTACATTGCATGAGGCAACACTTTTATCCCTCTGACTTTCTCTTTATTCCACGTCCTTATTCCTGGGTCTACCCTTAGCCCTCAATTCCATCACTACATTCCTGTCAGAGCAGCCCTCTGGTTCTTTTCTCCTTAGCGCCATGCTAGCTTCCCCTCAACCAGCTCTTGGACAGCCAATCAGTATTTTAAAGGCCCATTCAAGAGGTTTTTAAAAAACTATATATCTCTTTAATCTCCAGCTACTTATAGCACTGACAGTCATAATACTGTCTGCTGCTGTCTCTCTGGGAATTTTATGAAAGCAAAGTGCTGTACACCTCATGGGCTTATCCAGGATGGAACAAAGTTTGTTTGTTATTTAGTTAGTGATTTATTCTCCTCCACCACAACACATGTGCTAGTCCAGTACTCCGACTACTGTCGACCACCCTAGCCCTGTCTCGAATGAGCTGCCACCTCTGTCCTCCAGTTTGTCCCTGGTGGTGGGGTCCTCTGACTTGGGGCTGCCTGCTGAGGGGCTAAGCAGTGCCAGCTTCATTATCCTCAAGAGACTGCCCGGTGCTGGGACAGCAGCGGGCAGCGGAATCTCAGCTCATGCTGCCCGAACACGATAATATATACCCCATAATGTGTACAACTGCCTACAAAGGTAAAGAATTCTATGTAAAGGCAGGTGCATTCCCCCGCACTCTGTTCATAGCACTGCAAGCCCCCTTTCCTACTTTGCATTGAAATGTGGATGTTGGTGCTGAGGCTGCGACAGCCCACAGTGGCTTGGCATAAACTTGGAAATGAAATCACAGCTACAGCATGCAAAGAACCAATTTCTTTCATATGAAAAAAAAAATTAAAATATAGCTCTTTTAGATCCTCAGGCAGGCACTTCCTTGGCATGAGTTGCCTGCCCAGGAGAAATGATTGTGTCAGCTGCTCTTGAATAATTAAAAATCAGGCAGGAGACAGCATCCTCAGTCAGCAGCAAAGTACATGTTTCAGCAGGTGACTTTTGACCTGTGCGGGATACGGGAAAAGAACTAGCATACTCTGATGGAATGCCTTGCCCATATACCCACCCAGGGCACATATGAAAAAAAAAAAAAAACAGAACAAAGGACCAATCAACTTCAGTGCTGGAGATGAACAGCGAAATCCAGAGTTGAACAAGAGCGGCGCTCGATGTTAGATTATACAATGGCAAGAAAGAATATTGGACTGTGATTGGTCAGTTTGGGGATGGACCCATGGCGTTATCCCAGCACGACGCCACAGGTCTAGTCTCAGCACTGTGAACCCATGTAGATGAGCATGTGCTTGTGCCTTTGCTTGATTGTTTCATCATCTCTTAAAAACAAAACAAAATTTTCCACACCAAAACATCTTTAAAATTATTTTTTTTATTTTGTATAACAACGAGCCATTGTATAATAGGAATAATGCACTCCAGGGTGTGTGTCGTTTGGGATAATGCCATGCCTGGGCATTGACGACTGCCTATGGCCTCGTGCCCAACCCCCACAGGCGTCGCGTTATCCCAGCACGACACACACCCTGTCGTAAATTATTCCTTTATTTTCATACAGCCACTCTGATCTCTATCTCACTAGCCAAATTCCATGAAGCCATTCAGATTTCAAAAAAATTTACAAAATAATTTTACATACTTAACATTTTATTTATTTTTTTTTTTATTTTGTTTGTTTAGATGGCCAAACTGGTATTGCTGGCCTAACAGATATTTAACTGGACTCTAGTTGGCATTTTATTTTTTTATTTATTTTTAATTCTTTTGATAACCAGGTAAGGCCCACTGGGCCATAAGGCCCATTTTCAGGGGTGACCCTGGAGAAATGGGGTGATTAAATGACTTTCTCAGAGTTGCAGAGTATATAAGTAGAGAAGGTGTAATCAAAGAAGAGAGTCCCAGTCCAGCTAACCTCAATCAGGGAGTTGCCTGCTACAATCGTGGCACAAAAAAAAAACCAAAAAACAACAACAGACTGGAGAAATGAGGTCCGCTCACCCACACAACAGTATGTAGATCAAGGTAGTACTTTTTTATTTCCCAACACCACTAACAATCAGAAGCAAATTAATGCAGAGCCAACATTTCAGAAATTATTCCCCTTCAGGGTATACTGGTGTGTGTTCTATAATTAAAGTGTTATCTTATTAAGAAATCAAAACCAGTACTGCTGGAAGCACCAAGCTCATTCAGAGCTCTTTACTCTCATCTCTAGGCTATACTGCTCATGCCATGTAAACCACAGGACAAGATAAAGCACTAGTCACTTTATGACACAGCTGAAACAGGCAGGTTTCTCTGGGTAATGTTTTGTTAACAGTGCCGTGCTGAAACTTGCTGCATTCTGCCATTCTCTGGCAGGTGGCAGAATGGAACCTGCTGCATGTCGGAACAACAAATGAGAGGATAAACTGGACTGGAACACCCCTTGTTATGACATTAGTTTTGTGTCATTTGCAGCTGCACACTGTTAATAAACTGCCACATTGCTCTGTATTTTTCAGACGTAAATCCACAAGTAACACCACAACGCACAAGAACTGAATGAGAATACATGCAAAGAACTGCTGCTGTGTCAGTGGTACACATTTGGGTTGGTTAAAAACTATTCTTTCTTCTGCGTGGATATCTCCATCCACTAAGCCACATCATGGAACGATTGGAACATAGTACTAAGCACTGAGGGAGGATGGCAGGACCTAATAATCCTGAGTGTGGAGACCTTGTTAAACATTAAGGCCAAAGTGGTTATGTCTACGAGAGATTATGTCCAGACTATCCTGATTAGTGAATGTATGAACAGCACTCCACATGGCAGTAGCACAAATGTCAGCAGTGGACACGTTCTGAAAACAGGCCACTGAGGTAGCCACCCCTTGGATAAAATTAACAAGACCAGGAAGCTGCTTACTGTGCTTCTCGTAACAAAATGTAATGCAAATGACCAGCCACATGGACAGGCCTTGTTTCAAAATCGGTGAGCCCATCATTCTAGGGGCAAAAGCAATAAACAGTTGAAGTCTTCTCTGATCTAGTGTTCTTTCAAACACAACCTTCGGAAGAAAACGAGGACTGGTGTGTAAAATCCTTGTGGAAAATAATAAATGGAGGATCTGCAACGAGAGCTTGCAACTCTGAGATGCACCTAGCAGACATCACTGCTACAAGAAAAAAGACTTCCATGAGAAGAAACACAACTCACAGCTGGCTGCAGGCTCAAAGGGAGGCGAGGTGGGGGTATCCAAGACCAAATTAAAGTCCCATACCAGAACCAGATCTCGGACTGGGTGTGTGTACAAAAGGAGGATATTCCCCTTAGAAATCTCCTTGAAACTTCCAACTGGGCCACTGTCTTATCCTCTGTAAGGACATGAAAAGTCAACAAGTGCGGCCATGTGGCTCCTGATGGAGGAGTGCCTCAGACCGGATTCCTTCAGGACAGTAGACAGTCCAGAATTTTAGGAACCAGACATGTAAAAGGGTTCAGCGCATATTGGGTACACCACACAGTAACATGTTTCCATTTCTATGAATGTGTGTACTGGGTAGACTGTTTTCTAGCTGCCGGGAAAACATCCGCTAAGGCCAGTGAAACCCCAAAGTGGGAAAGCTATGTGTCTTCAAGAGCTAATCATTAAAGTGCGGGGATCAAAGATTCGGATGCACCAGCGCATCCTGTTCCTGTGTTAGCAGACCAGCTCCCAAGGGCAGTGCAGCCAGGGTTTCCATCGCCAAAAGTGGAAACAATTTTTGAGGCCAGTAAGGATCCACCAGAATCAGGGTGGCATACTCAGCCTTCAGCTTGACCAGACCCATCTGTATTAGAGCCAATGGGGGTGAAGGTATACAGAAACCTCCCTTTCCAAGAGACGGCCAATGCGTTTCGCCAAAAACTCCAGGCCCTGGAGTGAGAAGAAATACTGCAGTTTCGTGTTGTATGGGGACGCAAACGCGTCCTTGTCTGAATGGCCCCATTTTTCAAAGAGGATGTCCATGACTGAGTCTGAGAGTTCCCATTCGAGGCAAAGTGCACTGGATCGACTGAGATGGTCCAAAAGTGAGTTTAGGTTCTATGGGAGGAACACCACTGCCAGACATATGGTATATTCCATCGTCCAGTGTCAAACTCTCATCGCTTCTCTGCAGACAACATATGAATGAGCTCCGCCCTGTCCACTTACGTAATATATCACTGCATTACTGTCTGTGCGAGTCAACAGCCAATTCCCTGGGGGAGGGCAGCAAAGGCCTGTATGTCACATATAACCGCCCTCATCTACAGAGTACTGCTTTGAAAGGGCCCAGACAAGCCCCCCAGCAAGTCCATGAGGCATACGTGGAAACTGCCAGCAGCAGAAACAGCCACAGGAATGGTGATCCTTTCTCTGGGTTGGATCAGTCTAGCTACCACAGGAAAGTATGACGAACAGGAGGCATGACTTGTACCAAGCACTCCAGTTCGTCTGAATGCTGAGCCCACTGTACCCTGAGAAACCACTGTGGGATACTCATGTGCAGGTGGGCCAGCAGAACTGTCAAGATGGCAGTCACCATCAGACCTATTAATCTACAAGACAACAAACAGATACATAATCGCAGAGTATCACCAGTTGGGCTTCTGCCACACGGCCTGAGGGGTAGAAAAACCCAATGCAGACCCGTGTCCGAAACAGCTCCAATGTACTGAAGGGTGTTGGCAGTGAGCAAGGATAGATTTTGGCCCCTTGACCAATGGGCTCAGTCGGTCAAACAGCTGTCTGGTCCGAAAAAGTGTGTACACGGTTCTTGCCTCCCTGGATGGGGCCTTTAATAGCCAATCATCAATGTATGGGCAAACATACAGACCCTCACTGTAGAGGGGCTGCTGCAACCCCTGCAAAGACTGGTACGGGGTCATAAAAGTGCAAGTAAACAGCTGGCAATAAATGCTGCAAGCAAGCAGAGGCTTCACCCACAGCTAGCAGTACAACAGCTCGAGAGCAACTCACAAGATCCCCATAGAAAACTATGGGAGTTCTTTATTTTTGAGGGGAGGGCTTGGTCAGGCCTCCCAGCACATGGCTACTTGACATTTACGTCTTGTAGCATACAGCGACAGAGGCAGCGGTAATTCCCTACCGCTACTGTAACCCTGTCACTCTAAATCCTTTCGTGCTTAGTACAGTGCGGTTGTTACAGCAATTTTTCTGGTGCACTATACTGATCTGGTAGGGCAAAGACTTTGGTAAAGGCATGCAGTGCAGAGCATAAACCAAAGGGCAACACACAAAATTGGTAGCGAGAGCCCTGAAGCATGCATTCAGATACTTTCTGTAAGATTTTCTGATCTTGACATGAAGGTAAGCTTCCATGTCTAGTGCAACCAACCAGTCCCTCTTGCAATAGTAGGGGTAACAGGGGCTGGAGGGTCACCATCTTGAACAATTTGCATTTTATGTATACGTTTGGGTCCCTCAGTTCTAGGATAGGTCTTAAATCCCCGTTCCACTTGGGAACCAGAAAGTACCAGGAGTAGAAAACCTTGCAATTCTGCAGCCAGGATCACTTCTACAGTCATAGAAAGGCAAGATGTCCTGAAGGATACGGTTTGGCAGTGAAGAAGGAACCGAAAGGAGTTCTATAGGGCATGGCCTTGCTGAACAACCTCTAGAACCCAGCCACCTGTCATGATCTCCCTCCACTTTTCTAGAAGGTGGCAGATGCGGCCTCCCACTAAAACGTCTTGGGGTAAGGAGACCGGAGGCAAAGTAGGGGAGATGGAAAGCACCAGGGACAGCCAGGGCTCCGGTGATGGTCTGACCTCTGGCAAGGCGGGCATGGACACCAGTGGGCAGGGCAGAGACCTGGAAGGTAAAAGGCTGGGGCCTCTGTGATCCATGACCATGGCTTACAGAATAACTTCTGCCAGGACAGGCATAAGGCTTACAAAAAGAACCACGACCCTTTCCCCTTAGTTTAGGGTTCAAAGCGTGTAGGGATTGGAGTGTCACTCCGGAAGTCTGAAGATCTTGCAGTGTTTTTCTACATCATTACTAAATAGTTGCTTCCCTCTGAATGAGGCTTTCATTACTGATTGTTTCATCTCAGAGGAAAAGCCAGCCACTTTGACCCAAGAGTGGCACCTAATGCAAACACCAGAGGCAGCAGCCATGGCAGCAGAATCTAAAGAATCATTCACCGATCTCAGCAAATACTTACCAGCCTCTTGGCAATCGGCAATTGTTTAGTGGGCCAATATTAGCAATTGTTTTGTCAGGGCCCTCAGGCAGTTTTTCAGCCAGAGTGGCCATAGTATTCCACAGGCAATGTTGATATATATTATACAATGGCAAGAAAGAAACTTGGACTGTGATTGGTCAGTTTGTTTTGGACCCATGGCATTATCCCAGCATAACGCCACAGGTCTAGTCTCAGCACTGTCAACCAAGTGCCCATTGTTTGGAGCTTGCACTCTTTTTTTTGCATCTCCTCTTAAGAAACAAAATATTTTCCACACTAATAAAACATGTTTTAAAATTATTTTTTATTTTATATATAACAACCATTGTATAATAGAAATAATGCACACCAGGGTATGTGGGTAACTAGGATAACGCCACACCTGGGGCATTCAGGCCTTATAAACCTGCGGCCTATGCCAACCCCCCCAGGCGTGGCGTTATCCCAGCACGACACACACCCTGTCGTGCATTATTCCTTTAATCATGTATGCCTGATAGTCTGCAATCCTTAGGCCAAGGGTAACGGAGGCAAAGGTCCTGTTACCCACAACATCCAGTTCCTTGACTCCTTGTCAGGGGGCAGGGAGCTCAATGTTTATGCTCTTTAGATTTCGCATGGGCAGCCATAATGACCGCTGAATCTGTTTCAGGCTGTGATGAATAATATGGCTTTGCTGTAGGGGGCTGATACTGTTTATTCACCTTTCTAGGAACAGCAGGTAGCTGTGCAGGCCTATGCCAGGCAGCCAATGAAGCATCCTCTATGGATGAATGCACTGGAGGGATAACAACAGTAGGAGAGGCAGAAACTTCCAAGAACTCAATGACTGTTCTTGGAAGAATTATTTTCTTCAGCTTGAGATCCTAATTTGACCTGCACCATTTTTAGGCAGGCCTGGCATGAGGCATCCTCAGAAGATCTGGGTGCATTCGCCACATTCCCTACAGAGCAAGAGGAAAAAAAGAGTGGAGCTTGATTCAACCACTTCTACGTCGTCTTCCACTGGCTCACCCTCTTCCTTCGTGAATTCTGGATTTTCTTCCGGTTCATCGTTGACATACGCCTATGAAGGCTGAGGGTCGATGACAGAAGGAACTGGAGGAGGTGTCATCCACAGTGTTCCATCTGAATCAGACCAGGAGGCAGGTACAGAAAGCAGAGGCATCTACGGGATCACAGACAGACCAGCAAGAGGCGCTGACAACAAAGAGTCCATGACAGCAGTATTACCCATTGAAACAGTTCAGACATAGTCTGATAAAAGGCCTGAGTGAGGGTCGACAGAGTCCAAGTAGGTGTCAATGACTTTTGCATCTACCGGTCAGTGCCCAATGGCAGAACAGACTGCAAATCCCTCAATGAGGGAGATGAGCCGGTACTGAACCCCAACCTTGGTGTCGACGGTTTTGGGGGCAGGACCCACTGTTGTAGCCAGGGTCCTTTTTATTTTCTCCACTGACTTACTTTATCCAAGTGGTGAATGGGAGCGGTCAGGAGAAGCTTCTTTTTCCTTGCGGTGCTTCTCTTAATCAGCATGGCATTTTTTATCCATGAACTTTAAAGATTTGTACTTATCTTTTTTCTTACTGGACTCAGCAGTCGCTGCTGACCGCAGAGACCAATGGTCAGACAGCGAACCAGGAGCAGGAGCGGATAACGGTGAAGTCGCCTATGCTGCAGCCCGTTTCTCCATCTCGTGTACCAAGAGAAAATTCTCTAGAGCTGTTCTGTGATGTCTCCTGGTTAAAGTCCAAACAGACTGTGCATGCTTCTAAGGTTATGGTCCCTCCTAAGGCAATGTATGAAAACAGAGTGGTAGTTTCTAAATCTTCACAGAGCCGCGATAGAGGAACAACAGTTCTTTGTCTCTTCATGACATAAAACATATACGTTAAAATAAACAAAAGTAAGTAAACTGAGGCAGTGAGCACTTATTAAAGTTAGACCCCATTCAGCAGCCATAGATCAGCAAGTGGCTGATGGCCGGAAAAAGAAAGGCATGCTGGGGTCATTGACGTTATATGGGCGCTGACAAGGAGTGTTGACGTGGGCGGCCCCAGCCTGAAAATAGTTTTTAGGTGGTCCTGACACAGACAGCTTACAGTTCTATGACGTGGCTCAGTGGACGGAGATCTCCTCGAAAATATCTATTACTCAAAACTGAAGGAGCCGTTTCAGGGTTCGGCGGTGTGTTCCCCTCAATAACAAACATAATACTGTCTCCCTGTCCTCTTTGAAGCACTCTAAGGTATCTAGCAGTGCCACTTCTCCCTCTCCCCATCCAAACACTCCCCAGTGTCTAACATTGACCCTCCCTATACCTGTCATATTTAAAAACACTCCTTCCTACAAGAGTGACTGTCACTGAAAATTCTGCACTCACCACCTCTGACAGTTGCCATCTAATTGCAAATACCACAAACTGCTATAGTGCAGTTTGCAATATCTGCAATGAGATGGTGGCTGTCAAGGTGGTGAGTGGATAGGTTCAGTGCTGGTTGCGAGAGGGGGGGGAGAGAGTGTTGAAAAGTTAATGAAGGGAGGGAGCAGGTGCTACTAGATACAACAGTGTGTCTAAAGGGGGCAGGGAGGCACTGTTTGTGCCTCCATTTTATTCCTATAGAGATTAGTATCACGGCTGCATATCAACCGCTGGGATTTACCCTGTTCTGACTTGCGACAGCCATCCAGCCTCGACTACCACGGCTGTAGAATCGCGATTCCAGCAGTGCTAGGCCAGGGAAGATGATGTGAGGCTGCCAAACCCACTAACACAAACATCCAAACAGGGAAATACCACAGCACTCCTGGGAATCAGATACTTGCCCCAAGTAGCCTGCAGCTCCACTTGCATTTTTCTGAACTCACTGTGAGCTTCTGTCTACAGGTTTCATATTTTGTGAATAAATTCATATTTTGATACTTGCAGTGTGAAAGACTGATATCTGGTTTCTGGGAGTGCAATGGTACTTCTTGGTTTATCTACCACACCTATGTGCTGCTGTCCACCACAGTTCTCCTTCTGTAGTAGCGGTCAGTGATGGGGGGATGCCCCCCCAACCCCGAGCAGTCCGGATCTGGCAGCAGCCAAATTCCATGGCAAGCGGCCAGAGTGTGCAGACTGTAATATAGACTGCAACTAGGGAGTGTTCTTTCTTCCTCCAGAAGCTCATCCCTCACATGGGTGCAGCCTTTTCCGTAGCCTTACACATGCACAGCGTGTTCTGCAGCAGTAGCAAGCTCCGGGCCCAACCACAAGGCTTGCTGAGCGGGTGGACCCATGGCCAACTCTCCCCCTGCTAGGCACACTGCTGTGACAGTGTCCAGTCTGTTCACAAACCCCAGTCATCTGCCAACACTGGGCATGCCCCCCCCAAAAAAAAACATTAATGTTTTAACACTTCCTGGTGACTACCGGCTTCTTCCTGTCCACTTTCAAACTCTCCCTCCCCCATTTGGCACAGAAACCTTAAACTTACTACCATGATTAGCTGCCCTCTCACTGCAAACCGTGCTATTGCAATTATACAGCAACTGGAAAAGAAGGTGAGGAGGGTTTCAATGCAGATTGCCATCACTGGGCTAATGTTTAATACGTGATGGGAACAGAGAGAAGGTGCTGCTAGACAACTGGGAGGGCTTTAAAGGGAAAGGAGTGGGAGAAGGTGCTGCCAGATGCCAGGGAGCAGTGACGCCAGACACCAGGGAGGCAGTGCTCCTAGCCACCAAGGAGGAGGAGGTGCTGTCAGACACGGGGGGGGGGGGTGGACAACCAAAAATTTCTAAGGACAAATTAATTTTGGACCACTACTTGTCCTGGGGCAAGCCACAAAAATATAGATTTGTTTTTCAGTTGTGGAGTTGGCAGAAACAAACAGGACGTAAGCTGCCCAGACTCTATGGCCCTATTACATACAAGGTACCTTGAGCTCATGCCTCTCTAAATGCATCCACAGACGAAAATGACTCCAAGTTAACAAGTTGCGAATCCCACCCAATGAGACCGCCATCTCCATGCCTGGTACTCACCTGGGTATAGAAGCCACTAGCTGCCTCCAGAAATAGCGAAAGGTTTGCCTGCACCTCACTCCGGTTTGGGTTTGCTCGGTTCTTCGCCTGACTCTGTAGTGTTGTGATTTGATTTTTAAAGGCGTGGTTCCAGCTAAAAGAGAAAGAACACTCATCTCATTAGGCTTCAAGGTTCCAGAGGGCTGGGCTGCAAATAGGTAGTACCATCTGTGGACTTAAATACCTGCTGCACACTATCAGTTGGGGTTTAAAATGGTGCTCAGATTGTGTTTAACTCGCCAAGCTACAGCCACCTTTCTGATCTGAAGCTGGGTTACAACACAGTTAAGGTTCAGTGTTATAATTTGGGGGTTCTGTGTGTCTATCTAACCATGTTTCCCCATCGTGCATGCACTGCACTCGGGGCCAACAGTCTACCTTAGCACAGGTCTGACTTCTCTCCACATTCCTTTACTGTGATACTATGTTTAAAATCATGTTCAAGCCTACCGCTGAGCTGGGCTTGAACATGGTTTTCACACACAATACTGACATAGCGTTTACGCCACTTCATTTTATATAGCGTCTTTCAAACAGTATCAAACAATGCTTTACAAAGGGGAAAGTGAGAACAAGAGCAAATTAAAGATACATTTAGTAATCAGATAACTGAAATAGAATATGAACCAGCTGTAATTTACAGTTCAGTTGTTAATAAAGGAGGTACACAACTGGGATACATTACATATGCCAACAGTTATAAACCATGGAATAAAGACAGATGTTTAGTAAGGGCTTAAAATGGGAAAGGGTGAGCTAATCCAGCTTCAGGGGAAATCCATTCCAAATGGTTGGTGCAGTGTAAGAAAGTGCCCGACTGCCAACCACTACTACACTAGATTCACAACAGGAATAAAGAGGAGGTGACGCCTAGCAGAGTGATGTGGAGGTTTGGGCACATAGGGTACAGTCAGTTCAGCAAAATAGGCTGGAACTTGACCGTGTAAGGCTTTGAAAGTCATAAAAACTTTGTAATGAACACATCACTGCATCATACAGGACAGGAGGTAAGAGGCAATGTAAAATGGAATCAAATGTATAG
The DNA here is from genome assembly GCA_016271365.2 of Neoceratodus forsteri. Lineage (NCBI taxonomy): Eukaryota > Metazoa > Chordata > Ceratodontiformes > Ceratodontidae > Neoceratodus > Neoceratodus forsteri. Next base: position 42,222,731 of record CM028136.1, read on the forward strand.
GGCAAATATTTCACCGTAACACGCACTGCTGCTGTAAGGACAGACTCTTTGGTCTTGAAGGTGTCTTAAAAGAAAACAACTCTTTTTTTTGGGGGTGGAGAACAGGTGTTTTCCTTTACATACAAATTCTGCGGTATCCATCTAGAGTGAGGTCATCTAAGTTCCCAAGAAGCAAAATTATAAATCATGGCATCACGCTTAGCCAAGGAGGATTTTCACATGCCAAGTACTCTTATAACCGTAGGAGGGTCTCTCATACATATAGTTCTAAAATTCTGAATCCAAGTTCAGTTCCCACAAAGGGGATTGTCTAATAATCTGCAAAGTAAAACAATTTGATTTTAGATGGCTCAGCTTTGCTTCACAGTTCTCTCACCAAAAGAACTCAAGAATGTACGCTTAAAACCAAAAGACACAGTAACTGTACACATAAACATACAGTAAATAGGAGAAATCCTGGAAGTAGATTGACTGAAGTAGTCCCTCTGGAAACCAGGTAAGGCCCACTAGGCACAAATGCCTGTTTTCAGGAGCGATTTGGGAGAATTAGGGTGGTGAAGTGACTTGCTCAGGGTCACACAGTGTGCAAGTGGAGGTCGTGGCAATCGCTAAGTTCAACCATTTTGTTACACTTCCGTATCAAGTTATTATTGCAATATGCTCCGGTATGTGGTGTATCATGAGCCATCACCACTTCTTGGGTGGCTGAAAACACTCAGCATTGCCTTGTGCCTCATAACACACCCATGACACACCACACCCTGTTGTGTACAGCACTGATATTTTGGACTTTTTTTTTTTTTTTTTTTTTACACACACAGCAATTGCATAAATATGCTTTATTTTAGCTGACCAGAAAGAGGGCTAGATAATTCTGCCCATTTTCAGTCTTGTCGGGGTAGGGGTGGGGGTTATATACAGAGGCAATCTACGGCTATTTAACCATATTAAACTGCTGGTAGTATTCGAGTTTCTGAAGGAAATTTGGCATATGCGTACTCACATGCACTTGACTTTTGACAGCTTCATTAGTCAAAGATCACAGTCGGCCCATACTGTGCAGAACTATGTAAGGTGGATGCCTAACCCAGCGTGAAAGTCAGCATGTAAACACACAATGCAGATCCAATACATACACAAGCAGAGTAGGTAGTACAGCAAATGTGTACCCAGTTTTAATTTAAGGGCACTGTGCTGGCTTGTCAAAGGTTTCCATTTCAAGAGAAAGCTCTTAATAGAGAATGCAACTAAAGCAGACAGTGTCAACCATCAGGGAATTACCATTCAACACACTAGTCAATGAGCCAAGCTACATTGTGTCCCAAGTAACCAGCAAGTTGGGAAGGAAGGAGAACCAGCGGTCCTAAATTCCTGTGGGTAAAGCAACATCAAAATATATTCTGCAATTTGTACCGGAAATATGAACAGATGTCTTGAAATGTGACCGCCTGCTGACCAGCCCATTAGAGACAGAAATATGACACACTCTGCATTGTTTCCAACCCTTGGCAGTCACAGCCATTATGTGGCCTTACAGCCAACTGTATCTCACTGGCAGGACAAAACATCTATTTACTGAGCACCCAACCCCTCACAAACCAGGCCCAATAAAGAGAAGTGCATCGAGGCAACTGAACTGCAAATGCCCTCAAAACTTCTAGGGTCCACAGTGAAAAGGGCAGTCCACTCCTAAAGACATTTGCCAGCTGTCCTGGCAATCTTACTGACCTGCTAGAATACACCACAGCAAATGTTCAGCTAGTGCTTTTGTCCCTAGGCCATCAGACAGGGGCTGCACTACTGCTTACTATACAATAATGTCCTTCGGATGAGACATTTTAAACTGAGGTCCCTTCTGCTCATCGTCCAAATGGAAGTAAAAGATCCCATGACACTTACAAAGTGTCACTGGCTCAGTAGGTAGCACACTCGCCTCTGAAGCCGGGAGATCAGAGGGCTGTGGGTTCAGTTCCCACATCTGGCACTTGGGTTAATATCCCAGTACTGACACTGTAGTGCAGCATGAGAGGGGTGCTGCACTTCTGAGGTGCCGTCTTTCGGATGAGATGTTAAACCAAGGTCCCATCTGCCTGTATTGGTGGTAGTTCAGGTGGATGTTAAAGATCCCATGGCATTTATCGAAAAGAGTAGGGGAATTTCCCCGGTGTCCTGGCTAAATTTCCCTCATTCACTAAAAATACCACCAACAGCTTAATCTGGTTCAAGGTCAGTTGGCAGTCATCTGTATCCCCCTCCCCCGCGTCGTGCCTGAAAATAGGCAGGATTTGTCTAGTGCACTTACCCGGTCAACAAAAACTAAATAAATAAATAACAGGGAAGATTCCCCGGTGTCATGACCCACATTTTCTCTGTCACTAAAATAGGTCCATGTAACCCACCTCCCACAATGCACCTCAAAACAACCTATCATATCTTAGTTTGCCTTTCCTAGTCAAAGTTACAAATAAAAACCAAAATGGGCTCTTCTCTGCAGTCCAGGGAACCTAACCTATCCCTACCCCATTTATTTTTTTACCCCTTCCGCAACCAGGCCAGCGCCACCACAAACAACCTTCCCTGGCCACCACTCAGGCGGCCATCTGACCTTCATCATCACAGTGGAGTTACTACATCAATCCTCCGACTTTCCCTCCATGGCAGGGCCTTCAAGGTGGCACCCCCCTCCAGTGACCAAATCCAGTGGCAAGTCCCACCAACTGCCACGCACACAAGCCAGGGCCAAAAGATGCCATCCTGCCAGGCTGGGGGGTTTCCACATTTTCTGCCTCCTATGACACTGGCATAAAATGTGCTCAGTGTGCATGCAAGAGATGTGAGTGGTGCGGAGAGACACGTCTCCCAGTGACCTCGCTAAAATGCGCCAAGAGGGAAAAATATAGGTTATTCACCAGTAACCGTAGTTCTAGTAGTGGAATTCAATTCACATCCACACTCTGGCGGTCTTCCTGGAGACAGGGGAGTCGCCAAATATCCTCCGGCTCTACCCTACAACATCAGACCTTTGCACACTGGAAGCAGGGATCCGCATGCAACATGCCAGGGGAGGTCGGGTAGGTTGTGTGGACGTGAAGTGAATACCACCACCACCAACTACGATTACAGGCGAGTAACCTATTATTTCTAGGATCATGGATTCAGTTCACTAACCACACTCTGACAGACTCTGAACAGTCCACCGGGAGGAGAGGACAAGGCACACCTATTTGGCGAACAACCGGAGGAAAAACTGTTTTCCAAGTAACATACTTCAGATGAGATGTTGCCATGGACTCGAAAGGTGGCCCCATGAGTTTAGCTCTGCACACATTAAGATCCCAGGCAGGGACTGGTGCCCTGTGAGGGGGATGCAAATGCATCAAACCTTTAAAGAACCTTTTGAAAATGGGATCTGATGCTACTGACACCTTTGCCCTAGCAGAGAGGTAGGCAGACACTGCTGCAAGATTAACTTTCAGAGAACTGGGTTGTAAACCCTGTGAATGCAAATGAGTGAGATAGTCTAATACAACTGATACTCCTGCATTATTTGGGATGAACATTCTACCAGCGCACCAAAGAGAAAATCTTTTATTTAGAAGAACAGGTTTTCTATAACCTTTTAAGATGGCTAATACAGCTTCAGAAAGGCTTAAGTCTGCGTACTCCAATTCCTCAAGAGCCATGCCTTGAGGTGGAGGGACTGGAGATTTGGGTACAGCAACATTCCCTGATTGGAGGTCAGGAGATTGTACCTGAGAGGCAAGTTTATTGGTCTGTTCACAGACATGGAGAGCAGAAGAGAGTACCATGGCTGCCTGGGCCAATCTGGAGCTATCCAGTTCAGAGACGTTGAGTGGGATTTGAGCTTCAATAGCTCTCTAAAAATCACAGGAAATGGGGGAAAGGCATAGAGGAACCTGCCTGACCAGTCTAGCATCGGAACATCCAGGGGAACTGTGCCCTGAGCTGGTGGTCTGCAGCAATACTGAGGCAACTGGTGGTTCTGGTGGGATGCGAACAAGTCCACCTCTGGAGTGCCCCACCTCCTGAAAATTACCTGCACCACTTGCCTGTTTAGTGTCCATTCGTGATGGGCCTGGTTGATCCGACTCAGTGTATCTGCCAAGGTATTGTCCTTTCCTGGCAGGTGGATTGCTTGCAAGGATACCTTTAGGGAATAAGCCAGAGTCCAGATTTTCATGGCTTCTGTACAGAGAAGGCCTCATCTGGTACCTCCCTGTTTGTTTATGTAATACATTGTGGTGGTATTGTCTGTTCTGACCTGTATCACCTTGCCCGTCACCAAAGAAGAGAAAACGTTTAGGGCTAGCCACACTGCTCTGAGTTCCAGCAAGTTTATGTGTTGAAGGGACTCTGGTTCTGACCAGCTAGCCTGGGTCATGTGCTCCCCTAGATGGGCGCCCCAGCCCAGAAGGGATGCATCTCTTGTGAGAACTAGTGAGGGATTCTCTTTCTGAAAAGAAATTCCTTGCCTTAGGTTGGATTCCTTTTTCCACCACAGGAGGGCCTGTAACAGTGCCCTTGTTAGCGGAATAAGCTTTGAAAAGGGGTACTTTTTCTGACTCCAATGAGTCCTGAAATGAAACAATGTCTCTCATGTGAAACCTGGAACCCTGTACTGTGCCTGCGGGTGCAGCCATATGGCCCAGGAGCTGCAGAATCTGCCTGGCAGTTTTTTGGCTTGTGCAGAGTAAAAGAGTTTGCTACTGACTGAAGGCTGTGCACCCTGTCTAGGGACAAGAAGGCTCTGCCCTGAAGAGCATTAATCTCTGCCCCTATGAACCGTAAACTCTGTGCAGGGGTTAGGACAGATTTTTTCTGAATTATTATAAAACCCAGGGATTCCAACAGATCTTGGGTGAGCGTTCGGGAATTTTTGACTTGGTCTGGTGATTTCCCACCACCAGCCAGTCATCTAAGTATGGAAAAACAGTCAGCCACTGTCTTCGAAGAAATGCCACCACAGGTGCTAGGTATTTTGTAAATACCCTTGGTGCTGAGGAAAGGCCGAAGGGTAGGGTTGAGAACTGGTAGTGACCTGATGGGAGCCTGAATCTGAAATATCTTCTGAAAGATTCCTTTATGGGGATGTGGAAATAGGCATCTTTCAAATCCAATGATACCAGCCAGTCCTCTTTTTGGATTGTTGGCAGAATCCAAACTAGAGTTACCATTTTGAACTTTGTTTTTTTCAAATGTTTGTTTAAAGCTCTGAGATCCAATATTGGCCGCCACTCCCCACTTTTCTTTGTTGTTAGGAAGTACCTGAAGTAAAAACCTCTTCCTCTGAGGGTAATAGGAACTGGTTCCACTGCTCTGAGCTGTAGCAGCTTTTGAACCTTCGCCTCTAGCAGTGTAGATTGTGCTAGGGAGGGAGAGAGGAAAACCCTAGACTTCTGTGGAGGAAGAGATCTGAAGTCCAGAGACAGACCCTTGCCCACTAACTCAAACACCCACTTGTCCGCGGTGGTGGTTAGCCAAATGTGGAGGAAGTGGGACAGTCTGCCTCCGACAGGGAGGGAGGAGGCGGCATGCGTCTCAGGGGTTTTGCTTAGGCTGGGGCGGAGGTCGTGCCAGAGACCCTCGCATAGAGCCCCTTCTACCCCTACCACCAGAGTATCCCTGTTGAGGATACTGCTGGTACTGGGGCACGGCTACTGGCTGGAAAAAAGGTCTGGACATAAAGGACCGACCTCTACCCCCCTTCCATAGGGCCTGGTGGATGAAGAAGCTCTCTCCTTGGCAGAGTTGCTTGTATAAGTAGCCTTATATTCATCCACCTTCTTCACATAAGCAACAGTGGATTCTCCAAAAAGAGAATTTCCTTCCAATGGAAAATCCAAGGCTTTAGATTAGAGTACCCTGAGTGAGGTTTGTGGCCCTAAGCCAAGCAAACCTCCTCTGTGCCACTGTGTTAGCCATCCATCTGGCTGCAGTGTCATTAGAATCAGCAGCCATTTGGAATTGGTACTTAGCCGCCCTCTAGCCCAAACCTGGCAGTTTCATCCAGGTCATCTGATAAGGGTGAGGGGGCTTTTATAGACATTGCCAGTACCGACTGCCACAGGAATTTTTGATACTGGGCAACATAAGCCTGGAAGTTAGCCGACCTCATGGCCAAGGAGGCTGACAAACAGCCTTTCTTGGCCATACTATCCAGTTTTCTGGAGTCCTTGTCGGAGGGTGTGAGGACAGAGGGACTTTAGTCTTATCACAGGCTGCCTGTTGTTTTACCCCTTGATGGTCTGGATGGGAGAAGAGGAAATCAGCTTTCTCCCTATCCAGCTGGTATTTCTTGTCTATCCTCCTATCAATGGGAGGAACAGAGTTACGGGTCTGCAGAAGCGTTATGGCATCCTTCTTAAAAAATTTGTAGACTGGCAGGAGGAGGGCCTTTGTGGGTGTTAAATCCATCATATTCAAATATTCGATCTCCTCCTCCTCATCCTCCACTTGCTCTGTTGTGGCAATATCCAGAGCATCTGCCATCTTCCTCACAAAAGAAAGATGTGAGGAGAAGTCTTCGGACACCCTGGGAGGCGAACTAAAGTCCTGCTTAGGGGACACCTCTGGGGGTATAGGTTCGTCCTCCTCGTATGGCTCATCATCCTCCTCCTCCTCCTCACAATACTGTTGCTCTGGTAAAGAGGGCAACACACCACTGCCAGCCTGGGGACCCCCGAGTAGGGGCAGGAGGCTGAAGGATGATGTTTTGCAGGGCTTTAATAATCCTGAATGCCTGGGCCATATCCTGAGCCAAAGGCATTGCAGGCACCTGCGTAGAAGTCCCTGGTTTAGCAGGAGAGGGTTCTGCACGCTTAAGCTTCTTAGCCTTTTTTGAGGGAACCGGGAAGTCGGACAGTTCTTTGCCTCTTTTTGCCCACTTTTTCACCAGTATCAGGGGCAGGGGTAAGTACACCTATGGGTTCAGCCACAACAGACTGGGGTGTTGGCTGGTCAGAGCCGGAGGGACCCCTAGGAAACCTTTTATTCAGCCTTTCAAGGCGTTTTTTCCATGGTTTTATCCGGAAAAGTTTTACATATGTCGCATTCTTGGTCAAGATGTTCAAAACCCAGACAAGCTACACATAAGGTGTGCTTGTCTGCCTTAGCAAACACATCTCCACACTTTAGACAATTTTTAAAATCGGGCTCTCCGGTTCTCTTTTTAGGTTTCTCTGCCATGGTGAAGCAAAAGTAGAAAAAACACCAACTGCTTAATAAGAAAGACTGCTACAGTTCTTTTATTAAATACTTTTTTTTGCGGTCAGTTCTGAAACCGATAGGAACCGGAAGAACCGAACCAGGAGATGTGAAAACAAACCAGTTCAGTGGTTCTGTAACCGAGAAAAAGCAGTTACAAATACAATTTGAAAACAGTTAAATATACACAAAAATAAAGGTTCTTTAGTCAGAGCACCCCGAAGTAACTTAAAACTAACACTGTTCCCACAAGGTTATCTCAAACCGTGAGGAACCGAGAAAACAACTCATTTTAAATAATAAACAAGGTCTAGACTGACAAGAAGTAGAGGCTGCAAAAGAAATGAAATATACTTATGTGTTTTTTTTTGTTCTGTTTGTTTTTTTATCTTTTTTCATGCGAAAGAGGACGACAGGAACTCTGAGCGACCAGATTTTCAGGCGGAAAGAAAAATCTGAAGAGGGTAGAACACTACAGTTGGTAGAGGTAGTATTTGAAAGATGCTCACATGCAAATAATTGTACTCATTTGCATGTGTTCCATCTCTCCAGGCAGTCCAACCCCTCCAGGCTTACTGCATAAAGTTATGAATATCCTGAGCATTACTGGGGTTAGAAAAGAACATCAGTCAGCCTATGTTACGTGTCCACTGTAAAGGTGGAAACATGCAGCCAGGCCTTGTGACACATGGAGATGGCCACTGCCATGGCATGTGCTTAAGAGTTGCACATATCCAAGGCTGTCTGAAGCTGGTGCTTAGTCAAGCAGTTGACCTTGGTCTCTGATGACCTGCACCACCAACTGCTGGTCCACTGTGAGGAGAGGGAGGATTTCATCAAGGAGTGCCCAAAGTTGGCTATAATGGTACAACTCACCTGGCGGAGACTCAAAGATATCACAGCGCAGACCTTTTTAGCAGCATGGTCAATCTTTCTGGATTCCTTGTCCAGAGGCTTGTCCATGTTCTCCATGCTTCTGGATTTGTAGAAGGCAGAGTCAGAACCAACTCTTTGGCCGAAGGGTGGTCTGAGAACCCAAAAAGGGACCTGGTGGGGTCCCCATACATGGACTATGTAGGCAGAGGGTGCCAGGCAGGATGCTAGACACTGACAAAGCTCCAGGGCTGGTCCCAATATAGTCTCAGCCATAGGAAAGGCAACCCCTGAGGATTCGTCCTAGTCCAAAATGTCCGTGAACGGGTTCTTGGCCTTTTTCTGCACTGGCTCTAAAGGGACCTGCAAGGACTCAGATATTAATCAGATATGAGCTCTGAAAGACACTGGTCCCTAGTCAGTGGTCAGTTCCTCGATCGAGCCCCAGTCAAGGAGCAAGACCCAGAGAAAGCCATGGATGACAGGTCTCAGACATCCCAGGACTCCTCAAAAACGTCCTTCTACCATTTCTTGACATGGACCACCTGAGTATTCTCGGACTGGGTGATGTCCACCGACAAGTAGCCTGGCAAGCCGGTCATCGACCAGGACTCCTTGGCTGGAGCATCCACCATTGGTTGCTGCAGTGGTGACTAACATTAAGACTGGGAAGCAGTTGCTGGAGACACCTGCGAGGTATGGATCAGTGAGGGCATTACTGGTGGCTGCCAGTGACCATAGGTCCAGGGGGTAGAGCCTTACCTTGCCCAGCAATGACCCACTGCTGCCACAGAAGCTCCTCATAGCACCAACGCATTTTCCACCACTGCCTCTCCTCACCCGAGGATGAAGACGCGAGAAGTGGGGGTGGCAATTCCTCCCAGTTCAGTGCGATAAGGAATGAGATTGCCTTTAACAACACCTCTACTGTAGACCAGACAGTCGATGAGGAGGACAGCCATACGGCTGGCCGTGGTGCACCACATGCCAGGCAACATTAAGTAAGACTGGTTTAAAAGGCTTGACAGCTGGTGGGGTTCGCTCCCAAGATGAACCAGTCAGAGACACTTACCAGTTTACGTCCTCCTGAGTGAGGAATGGGCGCACCGGGGTTTGGGTGATTAATTCCTCAGTCTCATCTGACAGCCAGTCAACGGGCTCAAGGCAGATTTCCATGGCCTGCTCAACCGTAGTCGAGGTGAACAAGCCTAACAGGGTAGTGGAGCTCTTGACCTTCCCCTTACCTGCAAGGGTCTCAACCAGAGTCGAGCAGTCGGGGAAGCTGAGGGATCAGGAGGAACTCTCTCTCCCAGTCCCGCAACCAGTGTGGTGATGACTGTTTCTTACCACGGTGGGCAGGGCTCTCCCCCATGTCTGGAGGGCCATTCACATTTCAGGAAAGCCATCTGTGAGCGACATTCCATCACTGACCCCAGCCAGCAGCAGCGCCAAGACAGAGGTCGTGTCCATCAGAGTAGCCACTGCTTCCTCAAAGGCTGCAGGGCCGTCTGGGCAGCCGTGGAGGCCTACTTGCAGCCCTTATGGCGGTCCTTTGGATTCTGTTCCTAAGGCCATCAAATGGTAAGCCAATCATTTCAATCTTCAAGAGATTCTGGGAGCATCGAAAAGCAGAGACTGCACCAGGCCATGTCATGCTGCCTGCCCAGGCAGCAGAGGCACATGTCATATGGGTTAGTAACCAATAACTCCTGTCGGCACTGACTGCAGAATCTGAACCCTGGTTTCCATTGCTCCATCTTTAGTGACACCATGGAGTCAAAGGGACTTAGGAAATAAATCAAAGTCATAGAAAACTGTGAATAAAGATTTGCTTATAGCGCACTAATTCCTAAGCGAGAGCTAGAAGGAGGTGACCTGTTCTTCCAGTGGAAAGAAAGATCTGACATCTCAGGATAGAGTCAGCGGATATAACACCCGGGTGGTAGAAAGAGCTCATCTTCAAGATGTTCAACAAATCAGCAGTTCCAGTGGAACTGTCAAAGTGTGGACAGTGAACTGTATCCACGCCCCTCGAAAGACTACCTCTCTTTTCCAGCAGAAAGACCTGTAAATGGAATGGCAAGGGTACAAGACAAAGGGCGGAACTGAAGCTCTAGACAATGGGCTTTCAGACTACTTCACACATACCAAAAAAACAGTATCTAGTGTATATATAAGGAATCTATGTTGCAAACATAGAAATTACAGCAACTACAAGCTAAAATTGTGTTTACGGTTTTCTTTGAGGTGTCTGTGGCTGTCTAGAGTTACCTGAACCTCACCAGAAATCGACTGGTGGCGTGGCTGCTGCAGCAGGCTTAAGCGAAATACTCCTAGCTGAAAGAATAAACATGTACTTACAGATCCTGTTCCACCTTCTTGTCTAATGCATATTCCAAATCGGTCACCAACATTTTCTGGTAAAGGTCTTGCAGCGCTTGTCTGGACGTCCAGACTTCTGCTGGACCCAACTTCGAATCTAAGCAAAATCCAAAGTGTAGAGAGCATACTGTTTCAGTACCAAGCTACAGAAAAGCATGCATAAGGTTACATGGCACCTTAAAGTTATGCAACAGAGTCAAATGGCATACAGTGAAAACCAAAAGAAAATACAGAATTTGTCATTCAGCAAAATGTCCCATCACTGTATAGGATGGCTTTTCTCTAAAATTTTCAGAATTTTTTTTTTTTTTTTTTTAAATACCAGGAACACTGTATAGAATTTCTCTAAAGCCTCCGCTTCAGTCGCTGTTTAGCATACCAAAATAAACCTTTATAGAGACTTATTCTTGTTTATTTTGCTCAAGGTTCAGGGTCAAAACTGTACAGATGACAAACTGGAGAAGCAAATCAGACTTTTCTGGAGTTACAGCTCCCATGGAATCTGACCGAATGGGCAAGCCTGCCACCAGTTCAAGGCAACTCCTGCAGCCAAGATCTAACTCACCCTGAGATGATTTTACTCAAAATCCACAGTATTTACCTCCAGTTATTATCTTTCAAACAGAGGCTCATAGGCCCTTGTGGATGTTCCATTCCCAAAAACAACAGAGTATGCCCTGCTAGCTGGATAAGTTTATCAAGCCCCTGAACAAATTTCCTTAAGGTCTTAAACAGCAAGCATCCTCATCATCAGGCATACGTGTAGGAGCTATGTGATACATGATTTATCTGCACATGGGCAGTTTGACCTCCAATAATCTCACAAGTGTCATTAAGCCATAAGTGATGTGCCAGGGGGCAAACGGCCCGAGTGCAGATAAATCATATATCACACACAGTCCCCATCACAGATTTCATTTATGCAACAGTGAAGGATCTCATGTGTATTGCTGAATTCTGCTAAATATTCGTTTTTTTAATTGAAGATTTTTATGCATTTGTGTGGATTTATTTTGTGCTTTGGCAAGTAAGTGCACCTCTGTGAGTCTGGCTGCTACGGCCATAGTCACGGACGCCCTATAAGGATAACGTGTCAGCGTGAGGATGTAGCCACCGACTGGTTAAAGATTCAGCTTTTTCAAAACGTGCAGAGAAAAATCACAGTAATGTTTAGTGAGGCAGAGATATGGGGTTGGGACTCAGAAGAGTACAGAGTAACTTGTGTTCAGAAAAGTAGAGTAATAATGTGTTCATCTGTAGTGTCCCCCCCCCCCCAATTTTAATTTATTTTGGAAGCATCTGCAGAGTTTGGGGTAATGCAGAGTTCTTCACAGGTGGGTGGTGGTTTTTTGAGGAAGCGTTTTCCATGAAAATCAACGGCAGGTCCACAGATGCGTCAAGTTCAGCAGGAGCATCAATGGCTTAAACAGTCTGCCGAAAAAGTTAAAATAAACAGATTTTTTTGGTTTCTGTGGAGAAATCGGTGGTGTGATGGGATTGGGACACTGGGGGCAGCTGAATGCGACCAGGAGCACTGGACACAGCATTAACCAGGATTGAGAGTGGGATAACAGTTCAGCAACAAAAGCAGTAAAAGAAAAGGTATTCTTTCTTCCCTGAGGGCATGAAAATGTTGAAGATTTAAAATGATTTGTGGACGGGGGTACTGCTTCACAGGACCTTGTGTAGGCTTGGGGAGTTGTGCCTAGCTTGGGATGAAATGTTAAAGAAATAGTGTTAGCGGGGCAAGAGGGAGTGGGATGACAGACTAGACACATAAAATCGGGCCTGACATAGTAACTATATGAATAAATGTAAAATCTTACGTTTATTCATATAGTCGCACCAATAAACGGATATCAGTAGCTTGTTTTGTGTACACATTGCATAAATAGTATATATTCATACACAAACTCTGCGCCTCGCTGTATAACTCTAGCCAACTATTCCAACTCACAACTGTATGCACGTCTTTTATATTACATTTGTCCTTCTGAAGAGTTCACACCAAATTCATTATTTTCTTTAAAAAGTCTGTACATGATGCTTTAAAGTACAGTTACATAAGAACTTACCATAACAGTAGATCTTCGAGAGGATCTCTTACAGCAGGCCACACCAGTAGGACTTAGCTGCCAAACACTAGGACCACAAGAAAACTTTCTAGCTAGCAGTCTACCAGAGGGGGCTGCCCACCACCGACGTCACCCTCTGACGTCGGCCTAGCCTATAAGAGTGGGCAGCCCCCATAGCCTCCTCAGTTCTCCCACCAGATTCCAAAAGCAAGAGCCCATTAGGGGAACCGAGGATGAACCCGAGGTATTCTGAGAGTAGATAAAAGAAGAAGCATAAGGTCCTCCACTATGGAAAGGGAGAGCTAGACAGAAGACTCAAAGGCCACCGAAGAGGAAAAAAGGGGAAGGAAGGAGGGAGGGAGGAAAGGCATGGCCTGCTGCAAGAGAGCCTCTCAAAGATCTACTGTTATGGTAAGTTCTTGCGTAACTGTACCATCTTACTTCAAGGGTGTCGCTTGCAGCAGGCCACAATGGTAGGACAAGTCCCAAGCAGTTCTGGCAACAACTGTCAAGACAGTCCAGGTGGCTGCCCGTAAGGCCTCAAGAGAGAAGGCCTTGTAGAACGGCAAGGCCAAAATTGACCCTACGCCTAGAGGCAATGTCCAGACTGTAGTGTTTGGTAAAAGTATGTACTGATCTCCATAGCTGAAACGTTTCTGAAACATGCCACGGAAGTGACCATGCCTCTGGCTAAATGGCCACAACCCACAGGAGGAAATTCTTTACTGTACTTCCTATAACAGAAAATAATACAACAATGGTTGGCTAAGCATTTGGATAAACACTGTTTGGACACTGGAATGCCCGCTTTCCCAGGAGCAAAGGAAACAAACAATTGGGAGGACTTCCCATGTCCTTTGTCCGGTGTGTAGCATACCACAAAAGTCTATGCACATCCAAAGTATGGAGTAATGCTTCCCCTGGATTGGCATGCTCTGGAAAATAAACAGGCAGGTGGATGGACTAATTCAAAGTAAACTCAGACACCACTTTAGGAAGAAGCTTAGTATTGGTACACAAAGACACCCTGTCTTTGTGGAAACTCAAACACAGCTGCTCATACATGAGCGCCTGAAGCTCAGAAATCCTTAGAACAGAAGTAATAGCAACTAAAAACAATGCTTTCCACAACTGATAGCGTAGCTCGCAACTCACGGCCAGTTCAAACGGAGGCAGGGCGAGTTTCTCCAACACAAAATTTAGAGAGTCCCTGACACCGTTAGAAAAACTTTGAAAAATGTGAGATTTAGACAGTTCAGTTTCTATTTCATGTATTTTTAATATTTATTTACCTTTTTGCTTTATTACCGAGGACAGCTGTATGAAAGAGGCTTACTGTGCCCTAGACTTTATCTGCTCTTTCTGCTATCCTACATATGACATAATCTGGGTTGCACCTGTAAACGAGCTTCTGGTCATGGTGCTTTTCCAGTTTACCAACTTTTAATAAATAAATAATCCCCATTTATGGCATCGTATTCATTATCCCCACAGCAACAGACTGTGATGTCATATGTAGGCAAGCAGCCAAAAAAGACAGGGCAGTGATCCTGTTTACATGCAAATGTCCTCAGTAATAAAGAAGAATGAGAAATACACAAACAATATTAAAATATAAGCTCACATTAACATTACATTTTCTCAAAGTTGTCACAATGGTGTCAGTGGCTCTTTAAGTCCCAAGCCAGGACAGAATTGTGGATTGGAAGCTTCAAGTGCAAGATACCTCTCAGAAATGTGCAAGACATCAATTTGAGCCACAGTGCAGCCATCAACCAGTACATGGTAAGCAGAGATGACAGAGTTGTAACTTGATGGAGGAGTACCTCAGACTGGAATCTGAGAGAGAGAGCAAGTACTCCAAGATCTGATTCACTGGACAGGTGAAGGGGTCTAAGTGGTGCGAAGCAGTTCACACAGCAAAACGCTTCCATGTCATAGACTAGGTGGCCCTGGTGGATGGTTTCCAAGCTGCCACCAAAACATCCGTCACCTTAAGGGGAAACCCATATCTTGCAATGGCTACATCCTCAGGAGCTAAGCATGAAGATGGAGAGATTTGAGGTCCTGATGGACCAAAGTTGGCTACTCCTGGGAAAGCAAGCCTGTGCATAGGGGCAGGGACACTGGAGGTTCCGCTGCCAGCTGCTGGAGCAAGGGGAACCGATCTAATGAGGCCAGAAGGGGGCGATTAGGATCATAGTTGCCCCCTTCATCTGAAGTTGATCAGAACCCTCTGAAGGAGTGGGAAAGGAGCGAAGGCATACAGGTATCTCCCTTTCCAAGAGATGGACAAAGCAACTCTCCAAAAAACTCCAGGCCCTGGAGCAAGCAAGCAGAAAAATGGCAGTTTTGCGCTGAGTGGAGACGCAAAAAAGGTCCAACTCTGGACAACCCCACCGCTCGAACAGATCTTCTACCACTGCGGTCAGGAGCTCCCACTCATGAGCTCATGATCGAGACTGGTTTAGGCTGTCTACCAAGACATTTTGGTTGCTGGGAACATGGACGGCTGAGCGTTCCTGGCCGTAACCTATGGCCCAATACCACACCCTCATCACTTCCCGACACAGAGGGTATGAAGGAGTCCCTCCTTGTTGATGTAATGAACCATGCCGGTGTTTGAATTAGCAGCAGGCCTGGGGAGAGCTGGGTCTGGAAGGCTTGCAACTCATACAGGACTGCTCGCATTTCCAAGACGTTTATGTGGAGACTCGCCTCCACTGTACTGAGTCTGGTGGGCACCCAGGTGATCCCCCCCAGCCAAGACTCGAGGCATCTGCAGTGAGGATTTGCTGTGGGGTGGAATGAAGAATCTATTTCAAAATATTATAGATTCACAACCCAAATAATTTGGGTTGAGTGAATCTATAATATTTTGAAATAGGTTCACTGATATCCTTTGGATAGTTTCACTCCCCTTTTTCCCTCTTTGTTCTTTAAATACGTTTAAAAAATTTAAAAAGGAACCTGGAGAGACTTTATAGTGGAATGAAGAATGTCACACCTCTCAGGAGGATGCTGTGCTCTAGCCACCACCACAACACCTTCCTGACTGGATCGGAGACCAGGACTGGCTGCTCCAGGTCATTCGTACGCTGGTCCCACTGGACCCGCTGTGTCCATGGAGGAATCCTCATATGCAGCCTGGCTAGGGGAACCATAACAATGGCAGCAGCCATGAGACCCAGGAAGAGCAGAAAGACCCGTGCTGGGACATGACGGCTGCAGTAGAGCTAACGGGCTTGATCCATCAGGCACTCTGTCATGTCTTGTGGTAGAAAGGCCATCCCCCTTAGCCATATCCAGTACCACCCCAATGTACTGGAGTCACTGGCAGGGGGACAGAAACGATTTGGGAAGGTTAATCGTGACCCCCAAATCCTGGATCAGGCACCAGGTATGAACCAGGGTTTGGAAAAGATGCTCCCTGGACGGCACTGCTAGGAGCCAGTTGTCCAGGTAAGGAAACACATAGAACCCCTGCCATCTGCGGGCAGCTGACACCACTGCCAAGCATTTGGTGAACACCTGGGGGGCTGAAGATGCACCAAACAGCACAGCCCTGAACTGGAAATGGGCTCCCTTGAAATGAAATCTGAGGAAGCACTTGTCTGAGTCACATACCTTGATATGCAGAAAGGCATCTTGCATGTCCAGGGAATAAATCCAGTCCCCTTGGTGTAACAGGAGCAGCAGACCCTGAAGGGTGACCATCCTGAACCACTTGTATTGGAATGACAGGTTCAGCTTGCTGAGGTCCAGAATGGGCCGGAAGTCCTCCATGTGTCTGGGGACCAGGAAGAATGGGGAGTAAAACCCCTTTCCTTGCTGGGACTGTGGAACGGGTTCTATGGCACTTTTGCGAAGCAGGGCACGGATCTCTTCTGAGATCAGAGCAGGTAAGAGGACAGAACTGGGGTTTGTCCTGAGGCCACTCCAAAAGTTCTAGGGAGTGTCCATGCTTTATGAGCTGCAGTACCCAACTGTCTGAAGTTATGTCCCGCCACCTGTCCACGTGGAGAGAGACACGACCACTTTCTGCGAGTCTGGAGGGAGGGGGTCCAGCAAGGAGTCAGGAAGGGGGGGGGCAACCACAGCCAGGGCTGTGGGACCTGCCAGAGCTCTTGCTGGTGGAGGGGGTGGGGGTGGGCAGGGCAGATGCCGCCTGCTGTTTTCCCAGAGGCCTGGCAGATGCTCCAGTTTGCCTGTGGGTAGCCCGAAGGACAGCCTCTGCCCAAACTTGGGCTGCGTAGGATACACATAATGTACAGACCTCAGGGTGTGTCCAGATGCCTGTAGTTGGCAGGGAATATCTTCAACATCTCCGGCCAAACAATCTGTACCTTCTGAACGGGCGTTCATGATGGACAACTGAACGTCTTGGGTGAACCCAGACAACTGAAGCCAGGAGTGCAAGTGCATGCATGCGCCAGCCGCCAGGGCCGATGAATCCACCGTGTCATAGGGCGCTGGAGCAAATGGGTACAGACATCGCAGGCCAATTTAAGAGAACTTAGGGCTTGCTGCCTGACCGGGTCGTCTGGTAAGGATTAAACGGCATCCCTGGCCTGGTCTCACAGGGCATTTTGGTACTGGAGCATGTGCGCCAAGTGATTAAGGGTGTGAATCGCCAGGGTGATGGAGGCAAATGCCTGCTTGCCAGAAGGTCCAACTGACGTGACTCCTTGTTGGGTGCCAGGGAACTCGGATGCTTAGGCCATTTAGTAAGGTCATGAGCGACGTTTATCACCAAAGAGTCTGCTTGCACCTGCTCCCTGAGAAACACTTTCCCGGTGGGGGCATGGTACAGCCTATAGGCCTCTCTGGACATGGCAGAGACCAGAATGGGCTGACGGCATGCAGCCACAGTGGCATCTTCCTATGTACCAATGAGAGGAGGGACCACCAACGGCGGAGTCTCTGGCTGGCGAAGGCAGGTAGTGAGCTAGCAACGCACTGGGTCCTGCTCCTCTGTCTCAAACCCTATAGCCTCCTAAATAGGTTGTATGATGTCTGTGAAGGACGGGTCGTCTGGTGGGGACTGGAGGACATAATTAGTGGTCCCTTCCACCTCAGAGGAGCCAGTGGAGGGGGTAGACGAGACGCTAATGTTGCCCTCATCACCCTCATCTTCACCCTGATCATCATCAGGCCAGCACAGGTCTGGATGGTACTGATCTCTCTTGTCTGTAGGCCACCTGGGGGGGTGAGCTGGCCTAGGTGGCGAGGTCGGCCGGGGGAGCACTGGAGTGGACAGCTCCAGAGAAGGCCCCTTGGGAGTGGGAGGCACTGGGCCCTGAGCAGGGGAAACATACAACTGCATAAAGCCCCAGAGAGACAAAAGGAGGCCTTGAAAATCAAGCATAACAGACATCAGTCCAGCAGGCGCTGGGTAAGGATAGACCAGCATAGGCTCTACGGGCGCTGGCTGAGAATAAACTGGAGTAGGCACGTGGGTGCTGGCTGCAGACAGACCAGTACAGGCCCGACAGGAGCCAGCAGGGAGTAGACAAGCGTAGGCCCGACAGGCACTGACTGAGGGTAGATGGGCGTAGATCCGACGGGTGTCGGCTGAGGCAAGACTGGTGTAGGCCCAATGGTCACCGGTTGAGGCAAGGCCTTCAAAGGTCCCACAGGTGCCAACCGAGGTAAGAAAGGCACCAGGGAGGGAGAAGCCCTAACCGGCAAAAGTGGTGGAGGACTTGACCCTGGGGAGGCACCAGTGTCCTGCAGCACCAGCCCCAAGGCCTGAGGACAGGTGGCAAACCCCGAAAAGGAGACCAACACAGGGGTTGTGTGTGGGAGCCAGAGAAGAGACCGGCTTCCACGAAACCCATACCAGCAGAAGATACGCCAGTCGAGCTACCATGCTGTGTGCTCAGAGTAAGCAAAGGCCTAAGCAGCAGGGGCGGAGGGGCAGGGACCGAGTCCTGGCCCTTAAGGCCTCTGCTCAAAACTGTAAGAGCAGCAGGAGGCAGCGCTGTCGGTAGCCCCATGGGTGAGAGGGCATGCGCGGCAGCCAGGGCTGACCCCCCCGAGGAGGAAGACCCCCACGTGGTTGAAGAATGTTGGATAGACTGCAAACAGGAGGAGGACCGGGGCCTATCCTGGTCCTTATCCCAGTGTTTGTTTCTCACTGGCTTTGTCTCGGGACTTCGAAGACAGAGCCCAAGGACTGGTCCAGGGAGACCGAGGAGCTCCTGGTCTGCAGCGCCCATTCCATGAAGTCGAACTTTTGTTGCAGAAGAAAGTTCTCTAAGGTCCACTGGCGCCGCCGCCAGGTGGCCTGGATGAATCCCTGGCAGACTCCACAGGCTTGAATGTCGTGGTCCGGGCCTATGCAGCAGACACAAGCAGAATGACTGTCCTCCTCTGCGAGTTGCTTTCTGCAGGCACACTTGGGTTTTGGAGTGAGCCGAGGATGAAGTCAGTTTAGAAGACGCACAAAAAAGAAAAAAATTATGAAAAAGAACTACGGTGAGAAAAGTAAATCAAAAACACTGAAAGCGCATGAAAATGGTGGTCAGCTGAAGCTGTGGCAGTTTCCAGAGGTCCGACATGCACTGGTAGACAGGAAAAGAACTCAAGAGTCTATGGGGGCCACCCACTCCTACAGGCTATGTCGACGTCAGGGGGAGACATCTGTGGTGGGTGGCCCTCTCTGGCACGCTAGCTAGAAAGTTTCTGTGTGGTCCTAGTGCCTGGCATCTAAGTCCTACCGGTGCTGCCTGCTACAAAGAGATACTCTCGACATAAGTTTGAAAATGTTCTGACCTTATAATAGAGTTATGCCATCCCATTCTTTTTATGGCAACAGACTTAGGCCCTGTCCACACTGATCTTTGAGAAACGTTTTTAAAAACGTTTTGGGTTCAGTGTTCGAGCACGGTTGTCAGGGGCATCCACACTGCAATCAGACAACCGTGCTTGCCCGCTCCAGTTCCCAGGCATGCTTGCAGCAATACTGGGCACTGCAATGCATGCCCGGATACTTGTGTACTGGCATGGTGACAGATCAGGATAAAAGTTACACTGATGGGATCGGGAGCTCTGCATGAGGTCGTGGATGTAAGTTATATGATTCCCATTTCTTCTGAGCAGAAGTACGAACGTCACTTGGTCGAAGGAGGTGGCCTTAAACCATGTTAAAGCACAGTTCATATCCGCACTACAGTTAACACGGTCTAAGGCAACCATTTGGACTGAAACTGTGCTCGACACCTGCTCTGATCAGGTGTCGAGCACGGTTTTTGAACACTGTTTGTAGCACAGTTACCATGCTACAGTGCGAACGCGAATTGTGTCTGCTGGTCTTATAACGTTACGAGCTGCCGGTAACATTACAAAACCGCAAGAGTGGACAGGGCCTAGGATGTCACTAACAGAGCAGCCATGAAGCAAGCTGTGAACAGTTAGGAGCGGTTTGTTTTTTAAACAAACAAATATTTAAATGTGTGACCAATAAAAGGACTTCACATACATTAAAACATTAAAAGAAAAAAAAATCAGGGTGATGGCTAAAAATACAGCGTGGAGGCAAAAAAGCACTGGGTGGTGGGGAAAAAAATAGGGTGATTGCCCACTGTTCTAAAATAATGAATGGAGAACATAGAGCTGAGTTGGACTTGGCAGAAAAAATACACATTTCTTAGGAGAAAAATAAGGTGGTTTAGCAACTTTTCTGAACTCCAATCTTGTAAACTGAAATGTTAGTTTTCTAATATGAAGTAACTACTGCAGCAGCTGTGCTCCAGTGGTCAGTATAACACATGCAGGAAAAAAACAAAACCAAAAAAAACACTTTCTGGACCAGTAGATTTTACAAAGACACTGCCACTACTCTCAAAGCTTTTCACTTTAGATAATCCATTCGGAGGATACAGCCTGGGGTCAAATCTTGGTAAAAATCACAGACTGCTGTTCTGAGGTATAAATATTGTAAATACATAACAGAACCGCATATTATGTGTCCTATCATGGAATTGTGAGACGCTTGCCAGCCCAGTGGCGCCGAGGGTTGAGGCGCTGGACGCCACACCTCGCACCACGCCAGCAACCAGAGTTCGGGAACGAGCCCGGGCCACCGGGGGTTGGCAGCGGAGAGGGAGGACTGAGCATCCGTAGGACTGCTCTCCTCTGGGGAGATCCAGGGTTTAAGCCCGGCATCACAGCGGCCCCCGGTGGTGACCGGAGGCACTGCAATGCTCAGGGCTCAACAGTGGGTTGCAAAGCCGCGACGGACGTCCCTGGAATCATTGCACGCTCGGGCTCTGCTGGGGGAGGGGGAAGGGCATAAACCACAAGAAAAAACCCTTTCGCCATTGGTAGGCGATGGTGGGGCAAGAGGTCGGGACCCCACGTCACCGCCGGGCATCCGACATCCAGAACCGGTTCCTTCCAAAAGGGTTGCAGACCACAACACTGTAGATAGAGCGCCTGAGGAGTAAGGCGATCCCTCCCCGGGGGACTCAGAGTAAGGGACACAGGCTAGCAACCAGAGGAGGGGGTCCTTCGCACTGGAGAAGGACAGATGGAGCTTCAGGCACATGGGAGACAGTCTTAGACTGTGTGCCCACACACCGGAGAGAGTCCAATGGAGGAGGGGTGAGAAAAAAACAATTGAAAAAAAAAAAAAAAAGAATTGTGAGACGCAAACTTGATAATCTATCTTATACTGCATACATTTGGTTTATATTTTATTAATTACTGTAACTGTGGTATGATTGAATTATACAGGATATTGCTGTTGGCTCAGTGGAATTAGTCTTAATAGTACAGATTGAGAGCGCGCTCCTGACCAGTCGAGCACTCCTGTCCATTGCGCATCACATGCTTAACTCTGTATAGCATCTCGTGTGTAGGTGGTCCAGAAAATGGCTCACGTGGGGCAGCTTTTCTCTTTTTGTAATTACGGATCACCACGGGGAAACAAGTGGAAGCTGCCAGAAGGGTGATTTAAAAGGGATGTGTGAAAGTCAAGGTTGTAAGCTGGAAGGGGACAGGCTCAGAGGGGAGAGGAGGAGATGTTATTTCACTGAAAGGGTTGTGGAGCAATGGAATGCACTGCCCAGGGAGCTGGTGGAGACTGTGGACGGGTTTAAGAGGGGATGGGATAGGTACAGGGGGAAGGTAAATCTGACCAGGCCCAATACAGGTGGAACATCTGGGACTGGGAACAGTATAACCTGGGGACACCAAAATCGGCCCTCAGTGCGGGTGCTGAAAAATCAAGCAGACTCGAGGACAGGTTGGGCCTATTCTGCTGGCATTTTAGTATGTTAGTATGTAAAGTTACTTTACAGAAAGGGTGGTGGAGACGTGGAACAGTCTGCTAGCGGAGGTGGTGGGTGAGAAGACCATAAATGGTTTCAAGCACAGCTGGGATAGGGTTAAGGGTTTAGTGGTTACTCAGGGCGGTAACAGTTGGGAGGAGACTGGGAGGGCTAGAACCTTGTATAAACAATAGGTCCTAGGATTAAACAGGGAACTATGGGCAGACTAGATGGACCCTGGGTCTTTTTCTGTCATCGTCTATTACACCTCGATTAATAACATAATACTGCGGTGGACAGGAGAGCACGCTTACAGTTGTAAGAGTGGTCTCACATATTCTTAGTGTATTAGAATCATTCAGCTACAGTTTGCAGTTCTCATATCCTAAGAAGGTGCGAGAGACCACTTCTACAACCGTAAGAGTAGTCTCTGTGGCAGAATGAAAATTAAAAAAATTGAATAGATACACTAACTCTTACAGCAGCTTTATTTTAGTGTATCCATTTTGGCAGAAAAGAAAATTTATTGTATGGTCATTTCAAAATCAATAAACATTTTTAAAAATCATCAGGACACAAATTAAGTGTGGTTTTTGGAATGAAGTCTTCAACACACTAGGTTAATTCAGTACTTCTCTCCAAAACAGTAACAGCCTTTATTGTAAAAGTCTGTAGATAACAGTACTCGTCAATGTGAGTGTATGAAAGGCACGCAGCTATGTCCCAGCTGCTTGGATTAAAGCTGGCAGGAGAGTGAAAGTAAATTTGCATGGATTTACATCTTATCTTTATAAATAAAAATGCAGCACTACGTTTAAACAACATACAGTCACAATGAAATGTATAGCATTAACAACCAACCATGCAGCTTAGGAAAGAAGGTGCATTACCTGTCATGTCAGCCTTCAGGGCCTCTGCCTGCCTGTAATCAAAACAAACAAAACATCCTATTACAGTGAGCCAGGAATACTTTCTAACTTTGCATACTGTATTCTAGACAGTACTGCACTACACTAACAGTAAGCAAATAGCCCTTACAGCCACCACGGACTTGAGAGAGAAGTACCAACTCCTGGATATGAGGTTAGCCAGAAGGGTGTGTGGGATGTGTAACGGAACAAAACAGGGAGCCAACTTTAAATCGAATATCGCATTTATCTGTTCTTGACATTGCGCCTAACATGCGTAGCTGAAAACAGAATAGGTAAATGCCAAAATAAGAACAGAGGAATTTAAGAAAGAAAGACCATAGGTCCATTAAGGGTTCCTCCCCCCAAATAAAAACAGCTAATGGGAAGAAGAAATTTCTTTATACTTACCGTAATTTCCTTTTCTGTTGGCTCCTACATCGTCAATGGATAATCATTACAGATTGGTACTGTGCACCCCTACTAGGGGAAATGGCACAGGATAGAATCTTGGGCACATGAAGATTCCAAGCAGCAACTCTCCAGTCACAATTTTCCACGCATTGCCTCTAAATATGGAAAAAGTATGGGAAAAAAATCTATCCATAAAAATCAAACCGGTCGTCTTAACATGAAAACACACAAAGCAGCTGTCTACATAGATAGGACTTTACTGTATATGAACAGTTGCCTACCTCATCAGATGGAGGAGGTAAGGGAGCAAGGCTCGTCTTCCAGTTCTCCAACATCTTGAAAGGTCCTGCAGCATCGAATCAAGTAGAACAGACTTATCAAATAAATAATGTAAACAGATAACACTCAAAATGGACTGCATACAGCGTGAGCACTCACTTGCAACAAAGGAGGCACCCTTGGTTAACATCAAATTCGCGCCCGTTACATCTGCATGCTAGTAACCAGCATTTTAATGTGGAGGTGCCCTTTTTTTTTTCTTGCGTATCTACATAAATGCAAGCGTAGCAGGTAAATTATAGAGGGATGTCCCGACAGACTTACAATCAGAGTTTATAACAGAACAAGAGACATTCCAGAGCTGGCATACCCGACATTATCATCCCGCAGTAGCAAGGCTAGTGGGCGGGCCCCATTCACAATGTAGGAGCGAAAATGAAATTATGGTAAGTAGGAAGAAATTTCTTCTTTCTGTAGAGCTCCACGTTGTTCAATGGGTAGTCATTACAGAGAGGCTCTAAGAAGCAGTACCCATGGAAAAAAAAAGGATGGGGGAGAATACTGTTCCATACGTCATCCACGCACAGGAAAGGAATTTACCTGCTAACTGCCGCCTGCAAACTCTGCAACCAAAGGCCACATCAGCAGAACTTTGAACATCCAATTTGTAGTGTTTGGTGAATGCGTGGACAGAGGACCACACAATGCTTTGCATTGTGAGGGTATGTGTGATTTTGTATTTCTTCGGAAGACCACACAGCTGCCTTGCACAATTCTAAAACAGGTGTCTCGCCTCTCTCCGTCCAGGAGGTGGCCATAGCCCTGGAGGATTGAGGCTTTATGAGAGACGGAGGCCTCTTCTTTTCTACGACATAAGCCTTAGCAATGTAGGCCCTCACCTGAAATGCAGGCTCTCATTCACCTAGCTAGGGTGGACTTGGAGGCTTTTTGTCCCTTTTTGGCCACTCCAAAGGAACGAACAACTATTCGATTTCTAGAACTCAGCAGTCTGCCTAAGCTATGCCTAACGGCCCATCACAAATCCAACTTATGCAACTCCTCCTCCTTTGGGTAAGTAGGCTGCAGACAGAAAGATGGGTGACAGATTTCCTGGTTCACATGAAAGGCCACAGGTACCTTCGGAAGGAAAGATGGGACTGTTTGGAGCACCAGCTTGTCCTTATGCATGACGAGGTATGGCTCTTTATGGTACAAAGCCTGGAGCTCACCAATCCTCCTGGCTGAGCACATGGCACACCTCGTATGACTGCATGTCCAATGGTACAGACGAAAGCATTTCGAAAGAACAAATTTCTTCTTACTTACAGTAATTTCCTTTTCTGTTAGCTCCAACATTGACAATGGGTAATCATAACAACTGGGTATTTTGCACCCCTACCAAGGGAACTGGCACAGCCCAAGCTTTAGAATGTTGGGCACACGAGGATTCCAAGCAGCAGCAACTCCCCAGTCACTACTGACGTTGCAGTGCCATAATAGCTACACATTTTCATATATTATAACCAATTACCTGTATGCGACATTCCTTAATACTTCAAATAAATGCTGCCTTACCTTCCTGGCAGACATTAGAGGAAGAAAAATGGTCTCCATTGGACTCAATGTTTGGACGATTTGGTCCTCCCTGCAGGCAAGAACAACCAGGCAACAAGAAAGGCTCCACACCAGTGATTCATCTGGAAAACTGAGGCTGACCACACAATAAGGCATAACTTTCAGGCAACAACTGAATGCAGAGAGACTACCTGCAACAAGGAAAACACCTTAAGAGTCATCACTAAAGCTGGTAACCTGCGGTCGCAGACTGACTGAAAAATAATTTTTGTTTTAATTATATATATATATATATATATATATATATAGTTTATTTATGAATACAGTGCAGCAAAACAAAAAGAGGGATGTCCGAAAACCTAGTAGGGGATTTTAACCAACAGGACATCCCCTCTTGGCATACCGGATAAGATTTTCCCACAGGAGCCAGGCTCCAGGGTGGGGTCACTGACAATGCTGGAGCTAACAGAAAAGGAAATTACGTTAAGTATGAAGAAATTTATTTTTTATGTAGCGCTCCACATTGTCAATAGGTAATCGTAACAACTGGGGTCTAAGAAGCAGTACCCAGAAAAAAAAACAGGAGTGGGGGGAATAATATTCCATATATGCCAGAGGCAAGCATGAAGAACCACTTGTGAACTGCTGTCTATAGCACCAAAACTGTGTCAGCAGAACTCTAAAACATCCAATTTGGATATTCTGAACTTGTAGACAGAAGACCACGTAGTTGCCTTGTGTAACCTTACAAACCAATGCTTCACCTGTCTGCCCAGGGCTTCGCCCTAGCCCTGGCGGACAGCCTTGATGAGAGACAGAGGCCTCTTTTCTGTGACACTGGCCTGAGCGATACAAGCCCGCACCCTCTTAGCTAAGGTGGCCTTACAGCCCTTCCAATTCAGTTTGTCTGTTCCAAGAGAACAAATGGACTATCTGACTTTCGGAATGCAGCCATCAGTTTAAGACGGACCTAATGGTGCAAGAGAAATCCAACTTGGGTAATTCCTTCTCTTTTGTGTGAAAAAGTTGCAGACAGGAGGAAGAAGTCTACTGTCTGGAACACCTGGAAGGTCGTAAGCACTTTAGGAACGAAAAAGGGGAACCGTTCTGAGTATCACCTCTCCTTATGCCTAATAAGGTATGGCTCCTTACAAGAAAAAACTTGTAAAAACACCACATCCAGCGATATAGATGATAGTTCAAAAAACTCCTCAGAGAGCATTCAAAACCCAATTCGGATCCCATGGAAGAACCAGATATCAGGACACTGGACAACTCCTACTAAAACACACCTATTAGTTTCTAGGTTAAACCCCCTCAGGGTGCTCCGAAAGCAGACAACCTGGCCTCTCAGCGTACTCAGTGCAGACCCCTTTTGACATGCCTTCCTGCAGAAATCCAAAATCTTTGGAATAGAGGCCATTGAAGGTTTAAAATCCTTCCCTTCTGGCCCAATATAAAAAGAGGTGGCTCCTACCGGAGCATAGGCTACAGCCATAGAGGTTTTTCTGGCAGACAACAAGGTGTCAACTAGTTCTTGGAGAAACTTTTTTTTTTTTTTTTACTTGGGGTCCTCCTCCTTTCAGAAGCCAGGCCGCAAGCTGCATCCTTCCTGGATTTTGGTAGAGAATGGGATACTGACAGCAGGTCTCTCTGCGCAGTAAGGTGGAAGGGTGCTTTGCTGAGCTAGATCCACTAAATCCGAGAACTAGTCTTCTCGGCCACACTGCACCTAATAAGAGGCAGCTTCCTCTAGAGTATCTTTTAGATTTATTGTCTTTTTTTTTTTTAAATTACTTTAAAAGAAGAGTTAATGGAGGAAGCACACGCTCTGCTGAAAGTCCAACTCTTGAGGCAGAGTGACCACTGTCCCCATCTGTGGATACTGAAACTGCTGAAGAACCTTTCTGGATCTGAGCATCATGGCTAGATGCAAACAGATTGATCGGAGGTTGACCAAACTGACTGCACAGGAGTTTGAAAACCTCCAGATTCAACCCCGACTCCATGAAGTGAACATTTTCACGACTTAGTCAGTCCACCTAAAGGTTCAGCTCCCCTGTAAGGCACACTGCCGACCGGTCATCAGCCTCTTAGAACATCTCCCTGCTTGTGCCGCCTTAATGATCATGTACACCATGCTTAGCAGTATGGTTTGGAACCAAAGGGAACTGGGTGGACCGCCTCCAACTCCCAAACACTGATGTGGAGAAGCGGTTCCTAGACTGATCAAGTTCCCAGAGTGGGAGTTGGTTCCAGCTAGCCCCCTATCCACGCAAACTGACATCTGTTGTGAGAATTAACTCTGGGGAAGTTCCAGTGGAACACCTGCTCAGATCCTGCACATCCGCTCACCAACTAAGGGAGTGACGAAGGTGAGTGAAGGGAAACCTGGCTTGGTAACCCTCCGATGAGGGATCCCAGGCTGACAGACAACTCATTAGAATAGGTCACCAATGGAAGTGAGCGCACAGTAATAAATCTATCATAGTCTGAGGGCAGATGCAGACAACTGCATCCTGAGCCACTGGATTTCTGTCAATAAGGTCTCCTTCCAGGAAGGCGAGAAAAAAACCTTCCTTTGTTTCGAGTTGAAATGTTCCACCAGGTATTCCAAGGCCTGAGATGGCTCGAGAGAGCTCTTCTTCCAGACAGCCACCTAGCCATGCGAATCTAGCATCTTGAAAGTCCTGAGTACCGACCTCTTGCCAGGGACAATGTTGGTGCATGAATAAGCAGGCTGTTCAAGGACAGACATGATGCCCTTCCTGTCGAATTGAGCCACCAGGACTATCAACACCTTCAAGGAACTCGGTGGGGTGGGGCGCTGATGCACAAACGAACTGAAGCGCCCTGTACTGGAAAGTTGGCCCAGTATCAAGAACACGAGATACTCTAGGTAGGACTGGGATGGGAATGTAGAGGTAGACATCCGTCAGATGTATTGAGGCCTTAAGACGACCCCCTGGCTGAGCAGCCCAGGTGATTGACCTCAGGGACTCCATCTTGAAAGGTTTGCGCGCACAAACTTGTTCAGGTGCTTGAATCCAGAATGGGCCTGAACCCCCACCCCCAAACTTCTTGGGAACTATGAAAAAAATCCAATAGTACCCCTGACCTTGTTCAGTTAGCAGGACCCGTACGATGGCCCCAAATGAATGAGTCAGGGTCTCTGATGCCTGGCTTTTGCGACGTCCTTGGAAAACGGGACAGAAGAAAGTGTCCCCCTAATAAGGCATCTGACATGGTTTTTGGCCCATCTTGAGAAAAACTCCTGTAGTTTTCCACTAAAGAAAATGTCAGGGATGGGCCTGCGTGCCTTCTTGTGAGGCACCAGGCTTTTGGTGCTGGGCCTCCTGCATGGTGCCTGGCCAGGGCTACTCTTAATACTGTAACTTTTTTTTCTCCTCCTTCCCAGTCTGCCATCCCCGACCCATCAGGAGATCCTAGGCAGACATCCCTCTGACTCTCGCCCTACACGAACGACCTCCAGATCCCAATGGAGCTGCAGCTTACTCCCCGAGCAGGGACGAGGTGGGGGCCCACAGCACCCCATTACTTACATTTCATCGGTCCAGGGCCGTCGGGCAGGCGAATGCACATTGAGGGCACGTCTCCAGAACTCCATCTCCATGGCGATGCAAGCTATTTTCCTCCATTACTCCCGACGTGTGGTGTGAATCCTGATGTCATGACGCTACACGCCGACATCCACCACACGTCGCGACCTGCCCCTCTTGCAACTACAGGACTTCTTGTACTCCAGCCTCCACTCAGGGTCAGGCAAGCTGCGGGCTTTGGTCCCCTCCTCCCTCCCCGGAGAAGGCGAGCAGTCGTGGGGACGCTCCACCCTTCTCCCCGGCCAGCCCTCCAGCGACCAGAGTCTGCTCCCGAACCCGGGTCGCCAGCGTCAGAAGCGGAAATCCAACTGCTGTGCCGATGGGCCGGCCTAATACTGTAACTATTCTTACCATCTTACCAGAGAAGGCTCCTTTATTCTCTGGAGCCAAAAATCCAAAGGAACGGAACTCCCCTCAGAACTGTCTGCACCGGCCATTACCTTGACCCCCTTGGGTTACGGCAGACTTGCGCTGCTGTTTTGACACTGGAGACAGCCCTTCTTACTGCATATCCTTTAAAATAGTATCCAGGTCAGAATCAAACCATAAGCCTCCCTCAAGGGGAAGTTAAGCAGTTAAGCTTATGAAGCTTGATCAGTGACCCAAAACTAAGCCATATGGCCCTTATGGCCGAAAACAATTAAGTAGGCAGAGCGGGCGGATATGCGTAACTTTCCAGTGTATAACCACCTAAAAAAGGTATGGAACAAAACTGGCCAGAGTAGAGACCCATGTTATAAGGCTCTGGCAACAATAAAAGAAGCACAAGACGCACAATGTTTGCACTGATAGAGGCATAACCCCTCCTGCATGTGGTGTCCATCTGCTTGACATGAGAATACTAATATACTAAAAGCAAGCAGAATAGGTCAAATGGTCTGTTGTCTGCTCGAAAGCCAGCAACCTAATGGTTGCTCACCTTACCATCCCCCCAACCCCCAAGAGGGTCTTCATTTGTTTCAATTTCCCCTTGTACCTATCCCACCCTTTCTTGAAGCCCTCCACTGTACCTTCTTCCACCAGTCTCCCAGGCAGTGCATTCCACGGCTCCACCACCCTCTCTGTGAAAAAAATGCCTCCTACACTCCCACTTATAATTTCCCTCCTCCAGCTTCCACTCATGGCCCCTGGTTGTTCCCCCCTTTAACCTAAACAGCTCCTTTGTTCCACTCCTGGTTATTCCCTTTACATACTTGAAAACCTCTATCATGTCTCCCCTATCCCTCCTCTCCTCCACTGAGTAAAGCCCAAGCTCTTCCAATCTCTCCTCATAAGGCCTCCCCTCCATGCCCTGAATCATCCTGGCTGCTCTCCTCTGAACTCTCTCCAGCAGTACTATATCCTTCTTCAGATGAGGTCTCCAGAACTGTACACAGTACTCAAGCTGCGGCCTGACCAAGGCATTATACAGAGGGAGAATCACCTCCCTTCTTCTGGACGTAATACCCCTGGCTATGCAGCCCGGTATCCTGTTTGCTTTGGCTGCTGTTCTTCTACAATTCTTCTAGAATCTGCTAGTGCCAGAAAGCCTTCGATAGGCAGGGCGGTGTTTTGACAGAAACACAAACGGCCTTGTCTTTCACTGGAGGAGCTTCCCACCTGAGAGATCTTTTCCTTAAAAAATGGAAGATCCATGACTCTGGCTGGGAAGATACTTTCTCTGATCCACACCTGCCCATTGTTGCTCAATAATTTGGTCACACAGTAGCCGAAAAGGATGCAGACCAAATCGGATTGACATCCACCATCTCCATGGACTGTACCTCCTGAGCTGTAATGATCTACATGCCTCAGCTATCCAAAAAAAATACAAGGACTTCTCAAACAGTGGAGGAAACGGAATCCCTGACTTGGACTCCATCCACTCCCTTTCCTCTTCCACAGAGGGAAGGGAACATCCTCCTCATCCAATTTTTTTTATTTTTATTTTTAATTTTAATTTAAGGTCAGGAATTTCCCCCAAATCCTCGTAATCCTCATCCTGGCCTTCCAAAAAGGCAAGGTCAGGTCTGCCTGCAGCCTACGCTTGCTGCAACGCACCTGGACATGCCTGTGTGGACCCCCTTCGGCAGCAATGTCCTACAAGCCTCAGTTATCAGGAAGGACAAAGATATGACAGCAAACGGTGGGGGGGGGGATAGAAATCCTCTTCAGCTCCATCCACTCCCCTTCCTCATCATCTGGAAACTTCTTTGGGTCAGGATTATCCTCAAGATCCCAGATATCCTCATCCTGACCATCTGCATGGTCAGGGTTGGGGTCTGTCTGCAGATCTGTATTAGCAGCCTCGTCCTGCTCCGGTGCACCTGGACGTGAATGTGCACGCCCCCCACCTGAGGGGCCCGACTGGGGTAGAGTGTGTCTGCTAAGATGTCCTGCGGGACACCGGGGCACAAGTTCACTCAGGAGCCACAAAAGTGTCTTTTTGCAATTCTGCTTGCCACTGCCAAATGAACAACCAGGTGCTCCCCCTCCGCAGGCCAGAGGACTTGCTGGGGGTGCTGAGCAGCACAATGAGGGCAAAAAGAACCCATGAGGTGGGCCTCATCACCCATTTGCAGGCCTTACATCGTTTCATGATTAATGGTCTCAGATAAACCATGGTGCCAAAGAGATAACTGTGTGCCAAATAATCTGTGAGGTAAAAAAGCTCAGCTTACTTACCTGTAACAGTAGTTCAATGAGTGTTATATCATGTGCATCTCACATTCTAGCACTATCCTTTCCCTTTAAGATTGCCGGAAAGTCTTCAAGCTGGCTTCTCCCACCCACCTGGGTGGTATATCCTCAGCTCCGCCAATGATGCCAGATCTTGCCCGCTGGAAGCACTGGTTGTGCACCTGAGCCTGGTTAGGTTGGGTGGGTCTGTGTGGATGTACACCATATACCTCTCCTAGAACTACTGTTACAGGTTAGCAACCTGTGTTTCTAAGGACATAAATATGGTGTACTTATCCACATGTTTTGACAGACTCCTAGCAGTTCTCCAGGAGGAGGGAGGAAAGTCAAACACCCCCTATTTAGGAAACAGAGATTGGCCCATCCCGGCATGACTCGAGGTCAATGTGGTAATGGGAAATGAAGGTGTGTGCAGACTTCCAGGTAGCAGCCCTGCAGATTTCCAGGACAGGGCCGTCCCTAAATGCAGCTACCGAAGCGATATGATGGGTGAAATGAGCCCTTAGCCCTCCGGGAGGCTCCCTACCTGCCAACCTATAGCAAAGATCAATGCAGAAAGTGATCAACCTGCCAATTGTTCGTTTGGCTGCAGGTCTGCCAAGTGCAGCTTCAATGTAAGTGACAAACAGCTGGCAAACCTCTCCCCGAACTCCCGCCATGCGCTCTTTGTAATAAGTGAGCGCTTGCCTCAGATCCAGAGTATGAAGCCTGTGTGCGGCCTCCAAGGTGTGATTTGGGAAAACACCCGGAAGAGTCACCACCTGATTAAGGTGAAACTCCTACACAATCTTCAGGAGGAACTTCAGATTGAGGCACAGAACAACCTTGTCCCTGTGGAAGACCAGGTAAGGAGACTCCACCGAAAGCACCTGGAGCTCACTGATCCTTCTGGCTGATGTGACAGCCACCAGGAAGGTGGTCTTCCACGACAGGTGAGACAGGGGACCTTCAAATGGCACAGCTTAACTGAGGAGTTGCTGCTGCTTGGAATTCTCAAGTGCAAAACATTCTAAAGCTTGGGCTGTGCCATTTCCCCTGCTTGGGGTGCACAATACCCAGTTATTATTTGACAATGTGGAGCACTACAGAAAGGCTCTTTACAAAGGGCATTCAGGACCATATTCAGCTCCCATGGGGGAAATGGAGATCGGAACAGAGGTTAACTCCTGCTGACAGCCTGCAAAAAACAAATAATCCTCCTGTTAGTTCCTAAGGATGATCACATGGAGACTCCAAGGGCAGACACCTGACCTCTCAAGGTGCTCAAGGCCAAACCCTACTCTACTCCTTCCTGCAGGAAATCCAAAATCTGCTGAACTGTGGCTTTATAAGGTCAGATATTTTCTTCCCTGGCCCAACCCGAAAAGGTGGTCCATACGCAAGTATAAGCTGCTGACGTGGAATTCTTCCTGGCAGCCATCAGTGTCTCTCCTCCACCTTCTTAGAAAAACCTGTTTCAGGAGTCTCCTCCTTTCAGGAGCCAGGTCACGAGCTGCATCATACCCAGATTTGGATGCAGAATGGGATCTTGTGAGAGAAGGCCTACCAGCACTGGAAGGCGAAACGGTGCACACTGAGCTAAGTTCACTAAGTCCGAGAACCACGGTCTTCTGGAACTATCAGAAGAAAGCCAACTCTTGACTGCCTTATTTTGTGTATGACGTTGGGAAGGAGTGGCGGGGGGGGGAGAGAAGCATACACACTGCCAAAATTATTCGCCTGAGACAGGGCGTCCACTGCCTCCACCTGTGGACTTGAAGAACCGCTGCATATAAGCATTCTGAATGGAGGCGAACAGGTCAATCTGAGGATGACGGAACCTTTGACATAGAAGGTCGAACACCTCCAGATTCAATATCCACTCCCCTGGATGGACATTCTCACGGCTTAGCCAATCGACCTGAATGTTCAACTCCCCTACAAGTGAACTGCTGACAGAGAGAGATGATTATCCTCTGCCCACAGAAGGAGACTGGTGGCTTCTTTTAGCATCTCTCTGCTCTTTGAGCCCCCTTGAGTGTTTATGTATGCCACTGTATCAACGTTGTCTAAACTTACATTCATGGCTTTTGACTGCACCCAACTTTGAAAATGAAGGAAAGCGAGGTGCACAGTCCTCATCTCCAGAATGTTTATGAAGGAGGCAGTATAGTGCAGTGGGTTAAAGCTCTGAGCGGCAGATCTGGAGACCTGGGTTTGAATCTCACAGCCGCCTAGGTGCATACTGTGTGATCCTCAGCAAGTCACTTAACTTCCTTGTGCTCCCAGGTCGCATCTGTAAACAAGCTTCAGCTTCGTCTGTTACTCCTGGTTAAACAATGTTCCCTTCCCCTATGTGTAGGGGCTGTACCTGCACTGACCAAGTTCCCTGAATGGGAATATGGTCCAGCACTGCCCCCCTCTCCCCCCACCACCTAACAGGCTGGCATCAGATATCAGAGTCAATTCTGAGGGGACTTCAAAGGGTGACCCCTTGCTCAGATTCTCCAAACTCACCCACCAACCCAGAGACTACCGCAGGAGTGGTGAAACTGGGATCCTGGCCCGATAATCCTCCAAGGTCGGATCCCAAGCTGACAGCAACTCTATCTGTAGGAGCCGCATGTAAAGGCGAGCCCAAGGAACCAGCTCTACTGTCACCGCCATGAGGCCCAGAATCCACAGAAGGCTGTGAGCTGAAGCAGACAACTGGCTCGTCAGCCATGGAAAATCTCTCAAAAGGGTCTCCTTCCTGACTGGAGAGAAGACGACCATCCCCTCGTCTGTCTTGAACACCACTCCCAGGTGCTCCAGGGTCTGCGATGGCTCGATTTTCGACCAATTCAGCGCCCAGCCATGGGAATCGAAAACCTCCGGAGTCCTTGTCGCTGACTTTCTTGCCAATGGCACAGACAGAGCTCGAATGAGCAGATCATCCAGGTAGGGACAGACATGGTGTCCCTCCTGCCAGAGTTGAGCCACCAAGACTATGAGCACCTTCAAAAAAAAAGCCTGGGAGCTGTTGCCAGCCCAAATAGGAGAACCCTGTACTAGAAGTGCTGTCCCAGGACTGCGAACATGTGGAAACTCTGAGACTGTCAGCTGGGGATGTGAAGATCAGCATACCTCAGATCTATGGATGCAAGATTATCCCCCGGCTGGACAACTCGGATGATTGAACGCAGGGACTCCATCTTGAAGGTTGTGTGGTGAACAAACTTGTTTTTCAGTTGTTTCAGATCCAGAATTGGCCTGAAACCCCCTGACTTCTTGGAAACTACGAAAAAAATCGAGCAGAATCCCTGGCAGGCACCAGAACAATCGCCCCATTCTGAGCAAGGTGGTCCAGTGTCTGTAATACCGCTAGTCTCTTCACAGGATCCTTTAGTACCGGGGACGGCAGAAAATGCCCCTTGAGGGAACTGTTGAAAATTCTATTGCATAAGCTAAAGTCAGAATTTCCAGAACCCGAGCATCTGAGGTTATCTGGACCCATCTTGTGCAAAAATTGTGCAGTCTTCCACCAAGGGAAAGGAGGCACAGATGGGCCCGTGTACCCTCATTGTAAGGAGCCTCCTTTTCTCCCTGGGCCTCCATTGCGTCTCCAGGCAAGGGAGGGCTCCTCTGCTACTACTGCTCTTGAAACCAGAATAGGACCCTTTACTCCTCTGGTTCCCTAAGTTCCGAAAGGGACAAGAACCCCCTCTATACTGTCTCTGCCAGCTGTCTCCTTGACCTTTTGGAGTTGAACCAGCCTTCTGCATGGCCCCTTTTATCCTGGATATATTTCAAAATATCATTCAGGCCAGACCCAAACAACAAGCCTCCCTCAAAGGCTAAGTTAAACAGCTTGGCCTCTGAAGCCTGATCAGTGACCCAATGCCAAAGCCACACATCTCACATAGCAGACAATGTGATAAGCGGAGCAAGACAACATGCATAAATTCTCCACTGTGGTATCACATAAGAAGGTGGAGGCCATGGATACTAACTGCAAAATGCTCGCCCCATCAGAATCTGGAGGAACAAAGGTGCCCAGGGTCGTAACCACCAAAGTTTAAAGCTCTGGCAACAATAAATGAGGCATATGAGATGCAGAGGTTTGTGGCATTGAAGGTGAAAGCTCTTCTGCAGGCAAAGTCCAATCGCTTGTCGTATGAATCTGCTAAGGCCAAGGACCCTTTAAAAGGAACAGT
This sequence comes from Neoceratodus forsteri, assembly GCA_016271365.2. Classification (NCBI taxonomy): domain Eukaryota; kingdom Metazoa; phylum Chordata; order Ceratodontiformes; family Ceratodontidae; genus Neoceratodus; species Neoceratodus forsteri. The sequence continues at coordinate 42,258,210 of CM028136.1, forward strand.
GGCATGTCTGACAGAATCACATACAGCCTTATCTGCCAGAGCAGGGGTTTCTCACTTGCGGGTATTTTCTTTCAAAAAAGGGAAACTCCGCACTTTAGGCCTCAGTAGATACTTTCTTTGGTCCACACCTGCCCATTCTTGTACAATACTCTGGTCGCAGTGAATAAAGTCAGCAAAACACTTGGGAGCAAAGGAGGACACGGATAAGATAGGATTTACATCTAAAGCCTCCATGGATTGCACCTCCTTCAGCTGCAATGTCCTACAAGCCTCAGTTATCAGAGGAAGGCACAGATATGACATCAAACGGGGGATAGGAATCCTCTTCAACGCCATCCACTCCCCTTCCTCCTCTTCAAAGGGTTTATCCTCCTCATCATCTAATAACTTCTTTGGGTCAGGATTATCCCCAAGATCTCAGATATCCTCATCCTGACCCTCTGTATGGTCACAGTAGGGGTCTGACTGCAGATCCATATTAGCAGCCTCGTCCTGCTCTGGCACACTTGGACATGCCTGTGGGAGAACCCCCTGACCCAAGGGGCCCAGTTTGGGGTCAGGTGCGTTTGACTGGATGGATGTCCTGCGGAACATCAGGGCCCAAAAGCTCTCCTAAGAGCAACAAGAAAGATTTACGCAATTCTGCTTTGCCACTGCCAGCTGGCACACCAGGTGCACCCCCCCTCAAAAAAAATCTGTGGTCTCACTGTGGGCAACCGTAAGAGACATATTAGCTTGAGTAACACAATGGGGGCAATATGAACCCAGAGGGGAGGGTCTCATTACCCTTTTGCAGGTCTTACATCCCATTAAAAAGTAAAGGTCTCCGATAAGCCATGGTGCTAAAAACTGGTCCGGTAGGTGCCCAAAAGGTAAAATAAAACTTGTGCAAAAAACAGTCAAAGAATTACTGCTGTGATCCCCACCTCCGACTGCCTGGGAAAAGAGAGAGCGAACACTATCAAAAGCTCCTACCAGCAGAGTCTGCTACGAGGAACTGATCTCTGGGTCAAACGGGCTGGAAAAACAGAGCAAAAACACAGCTGCCGCATTTAGCACTACAGAAGTGCATGTGCACGCACGCTTTCTTTCAAGTACACATGCGTGACAGCATGACGCTGTGTACATCAGCACGTCAGGGGCGCGTGAGCACAATCACAAGCGCACGAAGGCTATAGAAGTCTCTGAGGAAACAAGGCGCGCGCTCAACAGACGAGGCGACAGCAAAAAAAAAAAAAAAAAAACACGGCGAGAAGCCACAGCGGCTCAATGGAGCCACTGGAAAAAAATGCCACACAGCCTGTAGCAAAACGTAAGCGCCCCACAAAAGGCACAGAGGAGACTATGACCCTGACCTCCCACCCCCACCCCGAAGTTCTTCTGCAAGAGACTAAACTCTCACCTCCTGACAGACTTATGTTTTGTAGCGAGTAAAGAAATTCCAATGCTGACAGGATTTAAAGGGGAAATATCCCTGCAAATATAGTGGGACCAACAATTAAAGAGGAAATGTCCCCTTCAAATGTATAGCACTCAAACCTAATTAATTCTATGAGCAGGAGTCGAGTACCAAAGCCCAAAGACAGACGGAAAACCCCAGGGAAAGCTCCAACTTGAAAAGGTCAGCAAAAACAGGTACTTACCAGAGGCACTTTTTCCTTTTTTTTTTTTTTGGTTTTTGTTTTTTGTTTTTGTTTCATTATAAAATCTGAGACCTGCTAAACATTAACATCCCTGAACTATGTGGCAGACGTGGCCCTCAATCCAAGCATAGGCAGTGGAAATGGGAAAAGAGCAGGTTAGCCAATTTGAAAGCCGCAGCTTTAACAGGCACAATTTTAATTTTAAGGGAGGCTCCCTGTCACTAGGCAGCCTCAACCTGCTATGCAGAATTGCAGCTCCAAAGCTAGAAGTCAAAAACCTTTTCCACAGCAGCTTTTTAGTTGTTTCCCCCTTCAATGGCACAGCAAAGAGTGGAGAGCTGCTGCTGTCTGGAATGTTCAGGTGCCCAGGATTCTATTCTGTTAACTGCCTTGGGCTGTGTCATTTCCCCTAGTAGGGGTGCACAATACCTATATCCATCTGTAATCATTACCCATCGAAAATGCAGAGCGCTGCAGAAATACCCGCATCATCCCTTTCTGTTACAAGGAAACAAAGTTTAAAGGCAGTTGTTTTTGGAAATCTATATGGACCAACAAACCCTAATCATACTATCTTTAGTAGTATTTTTGGGAAACTGGAACTTCTTTTATATAGTCAAGTGCCATTATATTTGTGGGGGACACCAACTGTCCACTGGATCCCATCTTAGATCCAGACCTAGATTAAACAGAACCAAGTCAGACAAGGATCTAGTATCTTTAACTATAAGATCTTTGGCTGGCTGATGGCTGGAGAACTCTTTATCCAAATGCCAAACAATACACACTCCGATTCCCTTTAATCAATCAGGCAAGAGAGCAGGTCAAATATATGCGCCACTTGATTTCACTGTAGACTTCGCACTATAAAGCAAGCCACACAACTAATATCTGACCATGCTTCATTAGCCATGTCTTTCAGAGAAATGGAATGCCCTTTAAGGAATTCTACATAGAAAATGAATATATTCTTACTAGTGAATGAAGAGTTTGTATCTTAACATTAAAAACAAAATAAGATGGCCAGTCCGATGGCCCAACAGAAGCGCTACGCACAACCATGCTGACAACCTGGGTTCAGAAGTGATCTCAGAAAATTGGGTCAGGTGGCTGGGTTTGTACTACCACACGGCTGGGCTCCCAGCCAGGAGATGGCATTCTAGTTCTGCTGCAGTAGTGACCCTTGTGGTGGCCTGAGGGAGCTTGACTCTTCTGCTGAACACTGCTACGTGTGTGCGAGGCTACGTACATGGGGACATTTGACCTGCACAGGATAGCTGGGGAGGGAGATGCACAGAAAAAACTGTGTCTCCCATGTGGATGCCCACTGGCTGGAAGGTCCGGGGGAGCAGAAGTCAGCGCTGGGGGTGGTGGGTTAAATGACCCGACAGTACACGACAAGTGATGTCAGGGAAGCAAAAGGCTATATAGCAAGAAAAAAAAAAAAAAAAAGATAAAAGATTTTAGATAAATAAAGAGACCAGAAGATGATACTTGGTCAAATAATCTGGAATGCTTTAAATGCAGGTTAATGGGTCATATTAGTTCAGCTTCAATTAGGAAAGAAAAGAAACAAACAGATGAACTAACTAAAAAAAAAAAAAAGAGAATGAGCTCAAACTGCTAAAATCTAACTCAGAGTGTGAAATTCTTCATCCAAGTTTAAAATACAGTATTTTTATTTATTTATTTTTGTCTGCCCCAGGACCCATTAGCCTCCCTCCCTCCCCCATACTCCCCAGTTGCCTAGTCCGGGAGAACCATGACGTTCCCATCCCAGAGGGGCTCCCAGCAAGGAGAGACAGAGATCACCCAGAGACCTAATCCAAGATAGTGTCATTTCGGAGGTGGTGTGAAGCTTGGGCCACCGGCATCATCCTGCTACCTGCCCAGAGGGTTTTCTGCATGGTGATTCTCCAGAGCTGCAGGCGTACAATGAGGGCAAGCGCGTGACCGTGCCTGCTGCAACATATGGCACGCCTATGTCCACCATCACCTCCTGCTTCGTGCAGTCCAAGGCTGCTGTACTTGCCCTATCACCAGGCACAACACCCTCCTCCTCCCCCCACAGCAGTCCCACAGATGCTCAACCTGTGACACTCAGGGTCCATTTCTGAACCCAGATGGTTAGCGTCGCAGGCGGCAGTGCTACCGCTGTGCCACGGAAGAGAAGTAGAATCCGCTAATGATAATGACTGGTCCTTAAGTTCCACTGTACAAAGTTTTTATAGTATTCAGCAAAGACTGCACTCATTTTATAATGCCCTCCTGTTACTGGGTGTTCACTTCTAGAATCTCTGATCATTGTGCTATTTGCTTTGTTCTTGGTTTGTTTTAAATGTATTGCCAACACTGTCACTCTTGGATAAGAATCTATATAATTTTGTTCACATTTCCTCAGAGAATTTCTGTGTACACGTTACTTTCCCAAAATGTGGATGACAACAAGCTCTGCAACAGGGTGGTCACTTTTTTTTGGGGGTTAATAAAAATGAGCAGAGACCTGAGAAAACTCAAGGAGTAGTCAAGGGTATGGCAGCAGAGTTTCAATGTGAAAAAAGCAAAATAATGCACCTGGGGTGCAGACACTCAGGGACAGAGTACAAAATGGAGAAGTGTTATACGACCACCAAGCAAGAGAAAGACTTAGGGGTAATAATTTCTGATGTCCTAAAGGTGGCCAGACAGTGCAACAAGGCAGTTGGGAGGGCTAATGGGATGCTGGGGTGCACACAGAGATGCATCACCAGCAGAAGGAGAGAGGTGGAGCTGCCTCTGTATAGATCGCTGGTAAGACCTCACTGTATACTATTCTGGAGGCCACATATCCAGAAGGACATAGAATGGAGATGGCCCAAAGTAGGGCAACTAAGCCATACGAGGAGAGACTAAATGAACTCAATATGTACACACTGGGAGAGGGGGATAGGATAGAGACCTTTCAATACCTCAAGGAGGTAAATAAGGTACAGGAGGACAGAAAATGCTTCCAAGGGGTCATGCTACTAAGCTGGAGAGGAGTCAATTCAGGAGAGATCATGTGAGGCAGTATTTCTTCACCGAAAGAGTAGTGGATTCCTGGAACAGCATGCCAGCCAATGTGGTCAGGTTCGAGAATACATGCGAGAAGCATAGGGTAATCTTAGTGGAAAGGAACGGAGGAAGGGAGAAAGAACCAGAGATCACATAAGGTTTACGGTGATACTGTAGAGGTAGGGGAAAAAATGGACAGACTGGGTGGGCCAAGCGGTCCTAATCTACCGACAGATTCTATGTTTCTAAAAGTACCCCAGGAGCACATCTCTAGCCTAGGTGAAATAATTGCAGAAGAAATAACTAAAGACATTGAAACTCTTGCCTGAAGACTACTCTACAGATTTTGATCTTTTTACCTTTTTTTCCAGTCATTTGGCAAAGAAATAATTCCACTATTAAAAAATGTCACGCCGGCCCAGTGGCGCTGAGGGTTGGTGTTGGGCACACCTGCGCTCGCTGGCGAGCCGAACCAGAAACAAGCTTGGGTCGTCGAGACCCAGCAGGGCCAGAGGAGATTGAGTGTCTGGAGGACTGCTCTCTCTTCCCAGGGAGAGTTCTAGGGACTGCATCGCACAGGGGCGACCTCAGTTTTCCAGGTCAGGTACTTAAGCTCGGCCGAAGCCAGAGGTTCAAAGGGTGGCTGCATAAGTTTAACAATGCAGATATTGAGATCCCAAGCCGCAGTAGGCTCTCTAAAAGGAGGGTTGATATGAACCAGACCTTTAAAGAACTTACCAAAAACAGGGTGAAACGCCAGAGAAGAGCCCTTCCCTGCTGAGAGGAATGCAGACACAGCGGCTAAATGAACCTTTAAAGTGGCTGGCCTAAGCCATTAAGGTGAACCAGGTAATGCAAACGTGTAGCAATGCCAGCAGCATCCGGTAGAATATCCTTATGGGAACACCAAATGCTGAATCTTTTCCATTCAGAATTATAAGTTTTCCTGGGAGAGGGTTTCTGAGAAACCTTAAGGATGTCCAAAACTCTGAGAAAGACGCAGGCCTGCATATTCTAACTCTTCAAGAGCCAGGCCTTGAGATTGAGGTACCAGATCCTCCCCCGAGAGGAGGTTAGGAGATTGTGTCTTTTGGGAAGAGACAGGGGGAGTGAGACTGCTAGGGACCACAACAGAGGATACCAAGGCTGTCTGGCCCAGTCTGCAGCCAACAGAATCACTGTGCAGGGTTGTGACCTGATCTTGACTAGAACCCTGAACAACAGGGGAGAGGGAGAAAAGGCATAAAGGAACTTGCCTTCCCAGTCCAATATCAGGGCATCCAGGGGAACAGTCCCTAGGACTGGGGGTCTGCAGCAGAAGAGGGAAAGTTGGTGACTGTCTGGGGCTGCAAAGAGATCCATCTCTGGAGTGCCCCACCTGGTGAAGATTACTTTCAGTATGAGAGGATCCAAGGTCCACTCGTGATGGCCCTAGGAGATTCAGCTCAGAGCACCTGCTAACACACTGTCCTTTCCTGGAAGATGGACTGCTATTAGGGAAGTTTGCAAAGAGTAGGCCAAAGACCATACCTTCATGGCCTCCATGCATAAGGCCATAGACAGAGGGCCCCCTTGCTTGTTGATGTACCACACGGTGGTGGCATTGTCTGTCCTGACCTGAACCACCTTGTCCCTTACTGAGTCACAGAAAGCTTGAAGGGCTAGGAATACTGCCCAGAGTTCCAGAAGATTGATATGAAGGACAGACTCTTGTGGAGACCAAACACCCTGTGCTGTGAGGGCTCCTAGGTGGGCTCCCCAGCCCAGGAGAGAAGCGTCTGTGGTTAGTACCACTGAATGAGATTGATTGAGAAATGGGACACCTTGTCTGAAATTGTCCTGATCCAGCCACCACTGGAGAGCTCAGACCAGAGTCTGAGTCACTGGAGCCAATTTGGTGAGAAAATCTTTTTTTTGAGACCAAAAAGACCTTCGGTGAAACTGAATGTCCCTCGTTTGGAACCTGGCTCCTTGTACCACTGCAGTGGAAGCTGCCATGTGGCCTAGGAGCTGAAGAAAATGTCTTGCTGGGCGAGAAACCAGAGGATGAAATGAAGAAGCAAGATCTGTAAGGGCCTTTACCCTTGCTAGTGGGAGGAAGGCCTTTGCTTGAACAGTATCTAACTCTATCCCTATGAAAGTGAGGAGTTGTACTGGTTCGAGAACAGACTGGCAGATTGAGAAGGAATCCCAGAGAACTGAGCAAATCTTGAGTGACTTGAAGAGCTGACCTGGCCTGGTCAGGAGACTGTCCTACAATGAGCCAGTTGTCCAGGTATGGGAATAGAGAGATCCCCCGCCTTCTGAGGAAGGTCACTACTACTGCAAGGCACTTTGTAAACACTCCTGGAGCCGATGTTAGGCCGACAGGCATGGCTCTGAATTGACAATGGTCTGAAGGCAGCTCGAACCTGAGGTACTTTCTGTGGGAGCACCTGATAGGAATGTGGAAATAGGCATCCTTGAGGTCCAGGGATGCTAACCAATCTCCTGGCCTCAGAGAGGGAAGAATTACTCCCAGAGTCACCATTTTGAACTTTGGTTTTAATGTGTGTTTGTTCAAATACCTTAAGTCTAGGATGGGTCGCCTCTCCCCTGTCTTTTTTGGGGTAAGGAAATATCCGTAGTACAGACCCTTGACCCTGTGTAGAATAGGAACTCTCTCCAAGGCTCAGAGACAGTAGAGAGGAAACCTCTGCTTCTAGAGCAATGGTTTCGGAGTTGTTCGCAGGTGGAAAAGACCTGACCCTCATTTTTGGAAATTTCTTGACACTGAGGGCTAGTCCCTGGCTTACTACCTCCAGGACCCATTTGTCTGAGGTAACAGACTTCCAGGCCTGGAAGTAGTAAACCAGCCTGCCTCCTACTGGAATTGGGGAGTCGACCCGGGCTGACACATCAGGGTGTCTGCTTGGCAGGAGCCTTGGACTGGGAAGAGGATGCAGCCCTGCTCATCCCCCTCCTGCCTCTCCCTTGAAAGAACCCCCTTTGTGGGAAGGGAGAGGAGGCCTGGGCTTGGTAGAAAGGCCTGTGAAAGGCCTGCCATTAGACTGCTGCTTTTGAGCAGTGGCTTGCCGCTACTTGGCCTGTGCACTCCTGTAGGTGGTCCTATACTCATCCATCTTCTTCATGTAAGCCTCTGTCTGCTCCCCAAACAGAGAGTTACCCACCACAGGGAAATACATGGCTTTAGCCTGGGTGTCCCAAGAAAGGTTAGTGCATCTGAGCCAAGCAAATCTCCTGAGAGACACAGATGTAGCCATGACTCTCGATGCCACATCGTTAAGAGTCTACAGCAGCATGGAATTGCACTTTGGATGCCTCAATCCCATCAGCAGCCACCTCCTCCAGCTCTTTGGCTAGCTGGGGGGAAGCCTGTTTAGCCAGTACCAGAACCATATCCCACCTAGACTTCTGGTATCTGGCTGTGTAAGCCATATAATTAGCCTGCCTGAGTCCAAAGGAGGATGCCAATATTGTTTCTTGGCCATGGCATCCACCATCCTGGAGTCTTTATCTAGGGGGTGTGAAGCCAAAGATATATTAGACCTGTCACAAGCTGCAGCCTGCACCACCCCAACATGGCTGCAATGACTGAACAAAAACTTTGTATCTGAGCCTGATAGCATATACCTCCTGTCCATTCTCTTATTCACAGGACGTAAAGAATTTGGTGTCCGTTTCCCCAGGGATTTATGGAGGGTTATAGACAACCTCTTGGACTCTGGGATGTCCATCAACTCCACAAAATCAGGCTCTTCTTCCCAAACAGCTTCAACCATAGGGAGCTGGAGGGTTTCAGCCACCTTTTTGTAAAACAAAAAGTGAGATGTGGACTCAAAGCCTTGGAGGGGAGACATTGGAGGATCTGTCTGGGGAGATGTCCGGTTCAATGGGCACATCCAGACCTTCATAATCGTGGTCGTCGTCGTCGTCGTCGTCGTCGTCGTCATCATCATCTGGTAACTCTTCATCCCCCCACTACAATTCGTAATAAGCATCCGGATCATAATCCGATGGGAGTTGGATCCGACCGAACTGAGTGCCTAACCGATGGCGCCGGTTTGGACGGAACCGAACAAAGCGACTGCACAATACTGATCGCTTTGGCCATTTCTTCAGCGGTTGGAGTAAGGGATGCTGGATCCGAACCGGCTGACTTTTTTCGTCATTTTGATGGAACCGACCCCTGAGGGTCGGCTCTCCTTTTGCCAGAAGACGTCCCGCCCAGGTCAGTGGGCACCTCCTCATGTTTGGTCAGAACAGAACCGAGCTGGCCATCCGGGTCAGCAGACTTCTTGGCCTCCTTTTCCTTTAGCCTACCCAATCTTTTTTCCACAGTGGCCCTAAGAAAATTTTTGCAGATTTGGCAGTCTGTTTTGAGGTGGTCAAACCCCAGACAAACACAGACGAGGTGGGGGTCAGCCTTAGCAAAGGCCTCCCCACACTCTGTACAGTGTTGAAACCCAGTGGGACAGTTTTTTTTGTTGGGTTTCTCAGACATGGCCAGACTAGAAAAAAAATTACCCTTTACAGCCTTTAGCCAGGTAATACACCCCTACCGGTTACCAACCGTGTCATGGGTTGTGTAAAGAAACCGAAAAAAGCTCTGTTTTTTGAAACAGATTGGAAGCGGCACACCACTACTAAAATCCCAGAAAATAAATTTAAGCACAAAAGGTCGATTCCCAACCGGACTGACCAAGAAGGAACCAAAGTTTACAATTTCCACAGAAGAAAAACACAAAATCACAGTTCACTACCTATCTACACTACTTACTGTACCGTAGACACAGGCTCAAAACCAAAAATAAAGAAATCTGTTGAAAAACCAACGTGTTTTGAAACTTTACTGAACCAAAGCGAAGGAGCAATCTCCTGAGCGACTTCACAGTTAGGCGGAGTAAAGAATCTGACAGTTACACTCTATGGTACCACAGACAGAGGTTTGAAAACCAAGCTCGAGCTCAACGTTCTATGCCTGGCATAGAAATTAACTCTTTCCTCTCCAGGGCAGTTCAAGTGCTGGGGCTAACTGCATATGTCAGAATACAACAAGACTTCATGTTGTTTGAAGTGGGCTAATTGTTTTTTCAGCGCCTTAACGACACTATAAAAGTAGCACCACCTTAGTGTAGGAGGGTGAGCGGGTAGAGAGAGACAGTGCCACACGAAGCAAGGTGCCGCTCCCAAGTCTAAATGCACTTTTAAGAAGATGCTGAGGGAAAATAAGTGTAATTACTGTAGGGGGCTGCAGAGTCAGTGGATTGGGAGGGGAGGGTCACTTTCACCCTCACAACCATGGGTGAACTGCTGGGAGGGAGGGACGGACTGCTGCTGTGAAAGAGAAATTTAATAGGTGCCCAACAAACTGCATTTGTTAAATCAAGACTGGTAGCACAGAATATGAAAATGTTCCATCTTTTTCATATAGCAAAGAAGTCATCAACTCCAATGGGCCATCTCTCCCTAGATCTGGAGAAGGCCTTCGACTGTGTTTCCTAGTCTTATATGTTGAAAGTCCTAAAACTTTACAAGTTCCCAGAAAAAGTCACAGGTTGAATATAAATATTATATAGTAAAGTAACAGCAGCCATTTTTAGTAATGGGCTAACCTCTCAGTTTTGTAAACTAGGTAAAGGAACTTATCAAGTATGTCCCCAGACCCTCATTATTCAACTTATCATTAGATCCATTTATTAGGAAACTCATTTAAAAAGGCAATAAAAGGCATTAGAGCTTATGGAAAGATCAACTATGGTAACTGTTATAATAACAATGTGTTAATATTGCTTTCAGACCCCAAAAGGTACAGTTACGCAAGAACTAACCATATAGATAACAGTGGATCTTCGAAAAGAGCTCTTGCAGCAGGCAATAACCATAAGGACTAAGCCATCAGGCACCAGGACCCCATGGAAACCTTCTAGCTAGCAGTCTCCAACAGGGGACAGCTCCCAGCCCCACCTCAGTTCTCCAGCCAGAGACCCAGAGTCTAGGATGGAAGGAGTCTAGAATCAGGTAGGTTCTTGCCAAAAGGAAAGGTAGAAAGAATACCAGGAGGAAGGAGGGAGGGAAAGCAGCACCTGCTGCAAGAGCTCTTCTCGAAGATCTGGTATGGTAAGTTCTTCCGTAACTGTACTATCTTGCTTCGAGTTGGAGCTCTTGCAGCAGGCAATAGCCATAAGGACGAAGTCCCAAGCAATCAAGGGAGAAGGAACAGACTAGCATGGGATGAGGTTAAATAAAAAAAAAAAAAAAAAAGCCAGCAAGGGTTTAGGAGAGCAGACCCTGAAGAACTGCAAGGCCAAACCCAGTCCTACACCTGGAAGCCACGTCCAAGCTGTAATGCTTGACAAATGTGTGAACAGAGCTCCAGGTGGCAGCTGCATAAATGTCTGCAGTGGAAACGTTTCTCAAGGAGGCAAAGAAAGTGGCAACTCCCCTGGTGGAATGGCCTTTATCAGAGCCCAGTAAAGGCTTGTCTTATTTTTGGGAACATTATTATGCAGTTAACTAACCATTTAGATAAGGTCGGTTTAGAAACTGACACTCCCAGAGTCTTGGGAGCAAAAGACACAAACAACTGATCAGTCTTCCTCAAAGGGGCGGTGCGTTCAAATAAAAACGAAGCATCCGGTGGACATCCAGAGTATGCAATAACGCTTCTCCCATTAGAATACTCTGGGTAACAGACAGGTAGGTGGATGTCCTGGTTCAAAGAACATTCAGACACCACCTTGGGCAAAAACTTAGGATTGGTCCATAAGGACACCCTGTCCTTATGGAAAACCAAATAGGGCTCTTTACACATATGCGCTTGGGCCTGAAATCCTCGAGCGAAAATGTAACGCAACTAAAAATGACGCTTTCCATGAGAGAAAGTGTAGCTCGCAATCCGCGGCTGGTTCAAACAGGGAAGCGTGACTTTAACATACAGAGGTCGTCCATGGAGGAACAATGTCCCTGATGGGACATCTCAAATGCAAAATGCCCGTAGGAAGGTACAGGACAAATCCAGCTGAATAAGGGGTTTAACCTCTACCAGTGCATGGTATGCAGAAACGGCAGAGAGATGCACCTTGATAGAGCAGTAGCTCAGGCCTGTGTCAAACAGAGACAGGAGATACTCAAGAACGGAGTTCAGTGCACAGGAGAAGGGACAGAGGTGACAGGCAGTAGCCCACAAACAGAACCTCTTCCACTTCATGGCACAGTTGGATCTAGTGGAGGGCTTTCTTGCCGCCACTAGAACGTTAGCCACTCTGGGGAAAAAAAATATATACCTAGTGACCACTAGGTCTGCAGAAGCCAAGCATGCAGATGCAGGGACTTTAGGTCCGGATGGACAAGGGTGCCCTGGTCCTGGGACAGCAAATGGGAGCTCATGGGTAGAGGAATTGGGGGTTCCGAGGCTAACTGTTGGAGCAGAGGAACCAAATCTGATGTGGCAAAAAAAGAGCAATGAGAATCATCTCTGCTCCCTCCGCCAGAAGTTTGTGGAGTACCCTCTGAAGAATGGGAAAGGCGTAAAGAAACATCCCAGTCCAACAGAGGAACAATGCATCTCGCCAGAAATCTCCAGGCCCTGGATCTAGCGAGCAGAAATTGGGCAGTTTGGCTTTGAGTGGAGATGCAAAGAGGTCCAACTCTGGTCGACCCCATCTGCCGAACAATTGCTCTGCCACTGACTGCAGGAGCTCCCTCTCGTGGTTGCTGGACCAAGACCTGCTTAGGCTGTTGGCTAACACGTTTTGGATGCCTGGAACATGAACGGTGGTGAGGTCTAAGCAGTGTTTCAGAGCCCAATACCAGACCCTCGTTGCCTCCCTGCAGAGGCGGCAGGAAATGAGTCCCTCCTTGAGTGTTGATGTAAAACACCATGGACATGTCCGTCTGAATGAGGAGAGGGCCCGGTACGTCGGTCGGTCCGAAACGCTTGCAGGGCGCTCAGGACCACTCACCTCCAGGACACTGATATGTAGGGATTGTTCATCTGGAGACCAGGATCCCTGGGTTTGCCTGTCCTCCAGATGAGCACCCCAACCGAGTACCAAAGGGTCGGTCATCAAAACTCACCTCAGGGGCTCCTGCTGGAAGTGGACCCCTTTGGAGAGGTTGTCAGGATCCAGCCACCAGGTCAGGGCCCAATGAACTGGGTCTGAGACTAGAACAGTGGGTATGGCCGCCACCATACGGCCTAGAAACCTTAGACAGATTCTGGCCAGGATGTGAGGAGCCACAGAAACCATTTGGCCCAGTCCTCACAGGTGATCCACCCTGTCCGCAGGGAGAAAGGCCTTGCCTTGCACTGTGTCATGGATCACTCCAATGAACTTGAGTCTCTGGCTGGGCCATAGGGACGACTTGGGGAGATTCAGGGTGATCCCTAATTCTCGGAAGAGGGTAAAGGTGTCTCAGAGTGTGTGAAGCAGTTGACTCTTTGTAGGAGCTATCAGAAGCCAGTTGTCTAGGCAGAGAAAGAAGTAATGGCCTTGTCTCCTGAGGGTTGTGGCCACCACCGCTAGGCACTTGGTAAAGACTCTGGGAGCGGAGGAGAGGCCAAATGGCAGAGCCCAAAACTGGTAGTGTCGCCCCTGGAAGAGGAAACGCAGGTACCTTCTGTGGGGCAGAAACTAGGATGTGCACGTACGCGTTCTGCATATCTAGAGAGGAGAGACAGTCTCCCTGGCACAGGAGGGGAATCAACCCAGGTAGAGTGACCATCCTGAACCTCCTGTACTCGATGTACTTTTTAAGGAACAGAGATCCAGGATGGGACGAAGGTCCCCGGTCTTTTTGGGGGCAAGGAAAAAGTTGGAATAAAATCCCTTTTGGTCTGGGGGGGGAACTGGTTCTATGGCCCGCTTTTGCAGTAAGGACTGGATTTCCCCTTTGATGAGGGAGATGTGAGAAGGAAGATAATGGGAGGACACTAGTGGGTTTTCTGGTGGCCTCTCCAGGAACTCCAAGGTATGTCCTTCTTGAGGACCCACAGGTCGGTTGTTATTTTTCTCTATCCCTTGAGATAGACGCAACCCACTACACTCTCCCCCCATCCACACAAATTCCACTGGGGGGGCAAGGAGTCCTTGTGAGGCTCCAGGAGTGGGCAGAAGGGCTTGGGAGGTCTTAGTGGCTCTGGAAGCGGAACCTCCACGGGTGTGGGAGGTTGCCTTACGTTTGTAGCCCCATTTATGTTAAGGCTGGTTTCTGGACTGCTGACCTGACTGCTTACAAAAAGGCTACTTCTTGAATGGCCTCTGGTTATATTTATACATTTTCAGTACAGACCAGATGGCCTTCCAAGTCCTGGAGACAGGTGATCAACTTATCCACCTCATCTCCATAAAAGGACCGAACCCTTGTAAGGGAGACCCATGATGCCAGCCCGCAGGTCCTGGGTGAACCCAGAGACCCTAAGCCATGTGTGGTGCCGGAGGCAGATGCTCGTGGCTGCTGTGTCTGCAGTGTCATACGAGGCATGCAAAACATGGGTGCCCACATCTGACCCAGATTTAAGAAAGTCCAGGAACTCAGTCTTTTGAGCAGAGTCTGGAAGGGCCTGAGCTATTTCTAATCCCTTCTCCCACAGAGCATTCTGGTATTGTACCATGTGGGTGAGAAAGTTAAGGGACCTAATGGAGCAAGCAGAGGAGGAGGAATATACCTTCTTGCCCAGCTGGGCAATGATTCTGGATTCCTGGTCAGGAGGCTGACTGCTTAAATGCTTAGGCCTCTTTGACCGGTCATGGGCAGCAGTGTTCATCACTGACTCAGTCGTAGGGTGCTCAACCAAGAATGGGTGATCTCTAGGCGCCCTCTATGGCAGAGCTGATTTTTTTAGAGACAGCGAGGTGGAGGAAGGGTGCCTCCAGGTGAGCCTCGTTAAATCTTGGAAGATATCCACTAACTGAGGAACCACTAAAGGTTTGAGTTCCCTCTGTTTCAGGTATCTGGCTAACCTCCACATCTCAGGATCCAGGTCCTCCGTCTCCCATCCACTGGAAGCCTGGATGTGCCTCATGACATCCATAAATGACGGGTCACCAGGAGGCGACCTAGGGGTGTCCTTGTTATCTGGGGAGGATGGATGGCCTCTAGGCTCTCAGTGGTCCAATTCTGAGGGAGATGAGCTCTGGATAGAGTCTTCTGAACTGCTGGTGGAGGAGGAAGAGCTGAACCGACGTCTGCCATAGGCCCAACGCCGGTGACGGCCTGACAAATGAGAGAAGGAACGTTTGTGTCTCAGTCCCTGGTGTTTAGACTTTCCTCCACACCTGTGTGTGGTAGGAGCTCTGGGAAGGACACTCGGGCGCAGGAGTCGGCTGTTCTGGCTCTGGCTCTACATCCGGCTCCAACTTTAAAACCGCTGGTTCTGTTGGCTTCGGTGGGAGAAGATCCCCTTTAATTTCGTTCCACCAAAAGTGGAACAAATCTTTCACCTTACTAAAAGGAATCTGGGGCCCCAAAGATCGGCCAACACCTGTGGTCGGAGCTGGCGGTTTGTCTGGCGCCAGTATACCCGGCTGAGGGGCTGGAGCAGTGCAATTAGGTGCCTAATCGAGACGTGGATTAACTGGCAAGGAACCTCCCTTAGAAAGGGGGAGGTATCCATGTCGGCCAGAGACGCTGAATGGGCTAACGACGGTATCAGTGTCGTCAGGTCCGACATCTAGGCACTTGGCTTGGTAGGTGGCGGCTGATGGCTGTCCATGGTGGATGTAACCGCCAGCTTTGCCGAAGTCCACAGTGTAGTCACTGGGGATCGAGGGGGAGGCGTCGCTGGGTCCTGGGAGGACAACGCCTACCCCTGATGACGGTGTGACTTGTCCACAGACTTGGCAGGAACTGTCGTTGGGACCAGGCGGACAGGAGTCGAAGACTCACTGCCCAACTTGTGACCGATCCCAGCCCCTGAGGTGGAGACAGGCACTGCAGGTGTGGCCTTCACCTTCAGGGGCATCGGGCTGGAGCCTAAGCCCCAGACCCCGATTTACCTCCGCCTGTCTCCAGCACTAAGGCGGGAGGTTTCACCACCAGTTGCCCGGAGGGAGTAAAGGCAGGCTGGGATGAGTGGTCCGAGCCCCCGTGGAAGGAGGAACCTGAAGAACTCTTCTTGTGATGGGGAGATTTGGAGCTGGAGCAAGTCCGGGCCTTCTCCCTATTTTTGTCCCCGGAATTGTGCTTCCCAGAATCCTCCTTCTCCTTGTGGGGCTTCGAAGATGACGAGGTCAAAACCGAGTAAGATGAAGAAGGGCTTTTCCCTGAAGATGGTTTCTGCATTGTCGGTAAGCTGCTTTTCAAGAAGGCGAGCCTTAAGAGCCTTCCGGCGGCGGATGAGAGTCCGTTGGTTGAACTGCTGGCAGTGCTCACAGGCAGAGGTGTCATGGTTCGGGCCTAGGCAGAAAAGGCAGGCCTCGTCGCCATCGTTCAATGGTATCTGCTTGCCGCATGCACACACTGATCTTCGTTGTTCGACTGAAGAAAAGGACAATGCTGGGGAAAACATGCAGGAATAAATGAATATTTAAGAAATAAAGAAAAAACACTGGAAGCGCAAACGCGGTCGAACTGCAGCAAGAGGCTGTCCGAGGAATCTATGTGAACAGGTCAATGATGGGAAAAGAACTGAGGTGGGGCTGGGGACTGCCACCGGCTGACG
This sequence comes from Neoceratodus forsteri, assembly GCA_016271365.2. Taxonomy (NCBI): domain Eukaryota; kingdom Metazoa; phylum Chordata; order Ceratodontiformes; family Ceratodontidae; genus Neoceratodus; species Neoceratodus forsteri. The sequence goes on from CM028136.1 coordinate 42,274,551, forward strand.
TCAGGGCAGGCAGACGTCGGGGGCGGTCCCCCTCTGGAGACTGCAAGCTAGAAGGTTTCCGTGGGGTCCTGGCACCTGGCGGCTTAATCTGTATGGCTACTGCCTGCTGCAAAAGCTCTAACTCAAAGAAAGATCAGTACTTTCTAATGTTATGGACATTCCACAGACCTCTGTATTAATATCTGGATATGAAGTCAATAAAGAAAAAAACAATGTTCAAGTAAGCAACAACCCTCTACAGAGTATGGGGTTAATGGGATTTAATCTACACCCCGGGTGTGTTGTGAGGGCCACAGGCCGAGTGCCCTCACAGCACCTGGAGTGTGGATTAAATCCCAATAACCCCATACCCTGCAGTGGGTTATTGTGCTTATAACATGGGTTCTGTTTAAAATGTCCCTGTGTCTTGACTTGCTACACCAGACCACAGACAGGACAAAGTTCCTTACACGGAGTGACGAGAGAGTTAAAGAGAAGAAACTGTACGAATTCCAAAATAAATGTGCAGGTCTCTCTCCCTCGCTGTCGGAGGGTGCAGGGCTTGGTGATGTATAGGTGAAATGTACAGACGGGGTGGGCAGGATGTCACCAACAAACTCAAAACATTTCCCTGGGCTCTGTCGTCGAGGCACAGGTCAGGAAGCACAGGAAAAACAGGAGCAGTTTCAAAATTCACAAATAGCATTTTATTAACAGCAAAATAAAAAATAAAAATTGTTCAGTATAAATCGAGCAGACTCGAGAGACCATTAGGCCTATTCTGCTGGCATTTTAGTATGTTAGTATAACTATTTACAATGGCAGTACAAACACAGAAAGCAGAGTCCCTCTTCCGAGTTTTTCTTCTCAATTTCCAGTCTCAAGAGGCAGTATAGCGCAGTGGTCTAAGGCTCTGAGATGCAAACCTGGAGACCTGGGTTTGAATCCCACAGCCCCCACTTGCATACTGTGTGAACCTGAGCATGTCACTTAACTTCCTTGTGCTCCCAGGTTGCACTTGTAAACAAGCTTTCAGCTTAGTCTCTCTCTCTCTCTCGGTAAAAAAAAAAAAAAAAATGGCTCCGTCTCTCCCTCTTGCAAAAGATTGCAGCTCTTTCTATAACAAGTCTTTGCATGGAGCTCATTAAGAGAATATTCTGCTTCTCACACAGTGTTCTTGTCAGTTTCAGCAGGTGCAGCAAAAAAGATCATGACCCAGAACTGGCCTCTTGTTTACAGCATCTCAGAGCAGGGTTTTATTTAACTCCACAAATTGATTAGCGTTTTGCTCATAAAAGTGCTAAAACATTGTGAAAATGCATAGCACTTGCCTCACTGTGTTTAACAAGCATAACACGTTTAGAAAACCTATACAAATACTTTCTGTACAGTTAGCATTGTCCCAAGAAAAAAAAACTGCTAATCAATTATTTAAAACCCTGCAGAGAGTTTGCAAACCAGCTTCTCAGGTTAACCCCTTGAGTTCCAAATGTCAACAGTATAACTGTACAGTTTTAAACAAAGGGATCCCAGTATCAGTGACATTTCAACATAAAGATTCACATATATTTTTATACCCCACAGATATGCAAAGGGGATGAAAAGACAGAACAGCAAATGAAGGCAGACAGATAACATGGTGCAGAGAATTGCGAAACCAGAGTGATCAGTTCCTAGGGCTCACAAGAAAATTTGGTTGCGCAACCAGAGAGAAGAGACAGATAAGGAGAATATAGAACAGACCCTTGCGTTTAACTCTTTCTGCATAACAAATGGGACAGGACCTCATTGAACCCTGTCACAGGCTCCAAGTCTCTTCCGATTCCCAGCTCTGCCTCTCAGTCAGTCCCACCTGTCCGCCTTTTCTATTCCCCTATCTGTAGAGCAGTCTGCTCCATGTTACTCCCACTACTTCAGCTGCCTCTCTCACGCTTCCTGAGCTTTTCAATGGCTGCCTTTTTTGTCCTGCAGAACGGAACACGTCCCGATGGCACTTTCCTCGAGTTGCTCCGCAAAACTGTGGATTACATAGGGGACATAATAAATGGCTACACAGAGCGACTGGACTAACTGGGTTGCGGATTTTTGCCAACCCATGTTATAAAGTGAAATAACTGGCAATTGGATAGCTTGGGCGAAAGAATACAGTAAGTACCCGGGCATAAAAATATACGGAATGGTGTCAAAGACTATCTCAACCAATTTAGCTCTGTTTAAAACCAAAGCCAGACACAATTTTGAAAAGCCGAACAAATTACCCTTGGGGATGGGATGTGGGGGTCGTATAGAGGCAATTAAGATGAATTTTCTACCTAGGATATTTTCTTATTCTCAGTCACCCTTCTGCATCACCAAAAAATGGTTTATGGCTTTGTATAGTTTAATTTCTCCATCTCTATGGGCAAATAAAAAAAGCAGAATTGGTTGTAATTAACTAGGTCAAAAGAAAAATCCCAGATTTCCACTTTTATTTCCTGGCTTCCATGGCTCAACATTTTGCAACCTGGCTGCAATTTAAAAACAAATTATTTTATACCCCAGAATGGTTAACAGAATCTGATATACTCATTCAACTTAATATAAAGACAGTGTTCTTTGTCAAACCATGGTGGCCAGTCCGCGGACAAGTGCGGCAGTGATCGGGAGTCAGTGGGTGGGTGGAAAGACCTACTGACCCCAACAGCATAACCCTGTGTGCAACTAATCACTCCGTTGTCACCTGCTGGAGTCTGAGGGCACTGTAACTCCCTTATGCTGCTACCGTATTGGGCTACTGTCCTGAAGACCAGAGGCATTGATGATATCTACTTAAGTGGAGCCTGTCTGGTGGTCGCAAGTGGGGACGTAGCTTGGATATGTAAAGTAACGGAATTTTTGCTGCAGTATCTTGAAGCGTCAGCGTTTGCTGCTGTGACCATTATCGCTGCCATTTTTAGTGGAATCTGTGACTAAGTTGTGCCGTTTTATTACAAGCTGCTGCCCGTGACATTTTGCTCTGTATGCGAGTTTACTGCACGGACTGCTGTTTACTGCCTGAATCAGCTGCTTATTGTGTGTTCCTTCATTGTGTGCTGCTGACTTTTAAGCCTATTTGCCTTTGCCTATTCGCTCCTGTGAGTTATATTGCAGCACGACTGAATCGTGCACTTAGGGTGTTTTTGCTACTTAGTTAACTGCTAGCTGCACCTCCTCCCCTCCCAATTGGTGGTGGCAGCCCATGAAGGTGGGGTTGTGGTGTTTTAATTGGTAAGCCGGTAGATGCGGCCGCGTCTACCGCAGCGGCCAGTCCGCGGCTAAGTGCGGCAAAGTGCACGACAGTCAGTGCAGTCCGTGGAAGATGTGGGAGAGTGAGAGGCTAGGTTTGTTGTTAGTTGGTTATTTGTGGTGAAAGAAAGACTAAATATTATTACTTGTGTGTGTTTTTTAGTAGTTTGTGGTATGTGTATGTGACAAGATATTAGGAGAAGCAGTTTCCAATGGGGTTACTTAAAGTTGTTATAATGAAGATGATTACACTATGTCTAATTTGCTGGCTGGCGGTAACATGCGGTTTATTACTAGTCACTTATCAAGTAGGAAAAATTATGAAATTAGTGTGGATATTTATTTCGAAATATCCCTAGTTTTTCCCAGGGTGGGACTAAGAACATAGTGAAATTGTTTAAATACCTTGTTCTACTTTTGTTATCTGGGGATGGGGAGACTAACCCTGGTCCTCCTGAGTCTAATATAGGGTTCTGTGGACAGGGTGTTTCTCAATCGTATTTATGTAAAGGGTTCAAAGTTGTTCATTTCAATGTCAGAAGTTTGGTTCCTAAATTAAGCGAGTTAGAATATTTTGTTGTCCATCAGCAACCGGATGTTCTGGCTATATCTGAGACTTGTTGAAACTCCATGTTCCAGATAATATATGTTTATTGCCAGGTTATAATCTGTTAAGAGCTGACCGTAAAGGTAAAAAGAAGGGGGGAGGGTAGCAATTTATTTTAGGGATAATCCTCAACTGACTGCTTTGGGTTCTAGTGTGGAGACTGATCAATGTTGTGATTGGTTGTATTTGAAATTTATTTTGGGTGGGAAAACATCTGATTTTGGGCTGACTCTATAATCCCCCTCAAATTGGTATAAACGGTTTAAAGGAATTCCTGGACAATGTTTCTCCATATTGTTTGCGTAATTATGTAGTTTTGCTAGGAGATGTAAATTTGATCTGGGAGCTTAGGGATGGTCTTGGTTTGGAATCTCTGTTGCAGTCTTATGGCTTAGTGCAGAAAATTCTTCATCCTACTCATTTAAATCCACATTCAGTTAATCACTCAATTCTTGATTGGGTCATTACTAATCATGAGAGTATTATGACTGCCTCTGGCATTTTGCCAGATGTTGTAAGTGACCATCAGGGTATTTTTGTATCTTGAGCTTTAGGACTATAAGGATTTCACCTCGTATCTTGAACCGTCGTAGTTTTAAAGGGATTGACTCTGAAGCAGTTACTGCTTCTCTCTCCACCATTGATTGGTTATATCCTTAATACCTGATGAGGACTGTGCATTGGATTATTTTCTAAATCAACTGATGGTCATCCAAAATGCCTTTTTTCCTTTGAGTACCATTAGACAGAGGCGCAAGTTAAACAAGTGGTTTTGGGATGAGATTAAACTGTACATTAAACAGAGGAATCATGCATGGGTGCATTATAAATGTGATCCTTCTGTTTCGCTGGCTAGCTATCGTAATCTGAGAAGAAAAAATTACTCACCATAGTAATGTTTCTTCTAATGGAGTCTTACTGTATTCACACAAAATGCAGTTAGCCCCAGCACTTGAACTGCCCCGGAGAGGAAAGAGTTAACTCTATGCAGAAGCATAGAACGTTGAGCACAAGCTCAGTTTTCAAGCCTCTGTCTGTGGTACTTCCCAGTGTAACCGTCAGATTCTTACGAGCTAACTAACTAGTAACTAAAGTATGGAAATTGTTCAAATATAGCCAAAGGGCAAAATATATCTTCTTGGGCCCCAAAAGACTCAAGTCGAGAACCCAAGAAGGAAAGGTGGTGACAATATTTAGTAAAACACCAGAAAAAATAATATCTACCCCACCCAAGAGGGAGGGTACACAGTACACCCCTGAGGTGCAACATTGTACCTGCCAGCCTACTTCCCAAAACCAGGTTCTGAGAGGGGAGGCCGGGGTTTTGAATACAGCAAGACTCCATTAGAAGAAACAACATTACTATGGTGAGTAATTTTTTCTTCAAACATGAAGTCTTGCTGTATTCAGACATAATGCAGACTACCAAGCAGTTCCCTATGGAGGAGGGAATGCCGAACCTACTTTGGGAAGAGGCTCTGCAGTACTGCTGTACCAAAGCTAGCATCACTCCTCGCCTGGATGTCCAGGGAGTAATGCTTGGTGAAAGAATGTACTGTTTTCCAGGTGGCTGCTTTACAGATCTCTAACAAAGGTCTATCTCTGGCTGCAGCTAGAGAAGCAGCTGTACCCCTGGTCGAGTGAGCCCTCAGGCCTGAAGGGGGCGTCCTACCCCACTTGGCATAACAAAACTGTATACAAGAAACAATCCACCTGGCAATCGTTCTCTTAGTGGCAGGCTTACCCTTTCCCACTTCACCATAAGTGAGAAACAATTGAAGACAGTCATTTCTATGTACCTTAGTATACTCAATGTAGTAGCTAAGTGCCCTCTTAACATCCAGACTGCATAACCTTCTTTCACCTGAAGAAGAATGGTCAGTGAAAAACACAGGGAGAGATACAGACTGGTTCAGATGAAAATCTGAAACCACTTTGGGCAAGAACCTCCTATTGGTTCTGAGGACTACTTTGTCCCTATGGAAGGAGATGAAGTCAGGTTCCACTGACAAGAGCCTGTAACTCACTAATCCGCCTGGCAGAAGTAATAGCTACAAGGAACAGAGTTTTCCAGGTCAAGTACTTCAATTCGGCGAAGCCAGAGGTTCAAAGGGTGGCTGCATTAGCTGAGCTATGCAGACATTAAGATCCCAAGGTGGAGTGGGCTCCCTAAAGGGAGGGTTAATGTGAACCAGACCTTTGAAAAACTTTCTGAAAACAGGATGAGATGCCACGGAAGAGCCCTTCCCTGCTGAGAGGAATGCAGAGACAGCTGCTAGATGAACCTTCAGAGTGGCAGGCCTAAACAATTGAGATGAACTAGATAGTCTAAGGTTGTGGAAATGTCTGCAGAATCAGGCAGGATGCCTTTCTGAGAGCACCAAATACTGAGCCTTTTCCATTTGGAGTTGTAAGTGTTTCTAGTGGAAGGTTTCCTAGAGACCTTCAGAATATCCAGAACTCCCTGAGAAAGATGTACAGCTGCATATTCTAACTCTTCAAGAGCCAGGCCTTGAGATGGAGAAACTGGAGATTAGGGTACCAGATCCACCCCTGGGAGAAGGACAGGAGATTGTATGTCCTGGGCAGGGACAGGGGATGTGACACTGACAGGGACAGCAGTAGAGGATACCAAGGTTGTCTGGCCCAATCTGGAGCCACCAGTATCACTGTGCAGGGTTGAGTCCTGATCTTGATCAGAACTCTGAACAGCAGAGGGGAAGGAAGGCATAGAGAAACCTGCCCTTCCAGTCCAAAAAGAGAGCATCCTGGGGAACCGCCCCCAGGACTGGAGGTCTGCAACAAAACAGAGGAAGTTAATGACTGTCTGGTGCTGCAAAGAGATCCATCTCTGGAGTGCCCCACCTGGAGAAAATTACCTTCAGTATATGAGGATCCAGGGACCATTCGTGGTGTCCCTGTGAAATTCTGCTCAGAGCATCTGCTAGTATGTTGTCCTTCCCTGGAAGGTGAACTGCTACCAGAGAAGTCTGAAGAGAATAGGCCAGAGACCACAGTTTCATGGCTTCTGTGCACAAGGCCGAGGACCGAGTGCCTCCCTGCTTGTTGATGTACCACACTGTGGTGGTGGTGTCCATTCTGACTTGGACCACCATGCCCTTGTCTGAATCCGAGAAGCTCTGCAGGGCTAGGAAAACTGCCCCGAGTTCCAGGAGATTGATATGAAGGAGAGACTCCTGTGGAGACCAGAGCCCTTGAGCTGTCAGGGCTCCCAGGTGGGCTCCCCACCCTAGGAGAGAAGCATCCGTAGTTAAAACTACTGATGGGACTTGAGGGAGAAATGGAACCCCTTGTCTGAGGTTGTCCTGGTCCCGCCACCACTGGAGAGCTTGGACCAGAGTCTGAGTCACTGGAATCAGTTTGGCAAGTGAATCCTTCTTTTGAGACCAAAAAGACCTCAGATGAAACTGAATGTCCCTCATCTGGAACCTTGCTCCCTGCACCACTGTCGTGGAAGCTGCCATGTGGCCCAGGAGTTGGAGGAACTGTCTTGCTGGGCGGGAGACCCGAGGTCGAAAGAAGGAAGCGAGATCCACTAAGGCCTTTACCCTTGCCAGGGGAAGGAAGGCTTTTGCTTGTACAGTGTCCAACTCTATGCCTATAAAAGGTGAGAAGTTGAACTGGTTCGAGTACAGACTTTGGAAGATTGAGAAGAAAACCCAAGGAGCTGAGTAGGTCCTGGGTAGTTTGAAAAGCTGACCTGGCCTGCAAATGAGACTGACCCACTAACAGCCAGTCATCCAGATACGGAAAGATGATGATACCCTGTCTTCTGAGGTAAGCCACCACTACTGTAAGGCACTTTGTGAACACCCCTGGAACTGATGTTAGACCGAATGGCATGGCTCTGAATTGGTAATGGCCTAAAGGCATCGCGAACCTGAGGTATTTTCTGTGGGAGCACCAGATAGGAATATGGATGTAGGCATCCTTGAGGTCCAGAGATGCTAGCCAATCCCCTGGCCTTAGAGAGGAAAGGATTATTCCCAGAATTACAATTTTGAATTTGGGCTTTGAAATGTGTTTGCTCAGATACCTTAGGTCTAGGATGGGTCGCCACTCCCCTGTTTTCTTTGAGGTAAGGAAGTACCTGGAATACAGTCCTTTTCCCTTGTGCTGAGTAGGAACCTTCTCTATAGCTCTGAGAGCTAGAAGAGAGGAAACCTCTGCCTCTAGAGCAAGGGTTTCTGAGACTGATGCAGGTGGAAAAGACTTGGCCCTTCTTTTTGGAAATTTTTTGAAGTCGGGGGCCAGTCCCCGGCTTACTACTTCCAGGACCAACTTGTCTGAGGTCACAGACTTCCAGGCCTGGAAGTAGTAAGCCAGCCTGCCTCCTACTGGAAATGGGGAGTCGACCCGGGCTGACATCAGGGTGTCTGCTTGGCAGAAGCCTTAGACTGACAGGAGGATGGAGCAGCCCTGCTAATCCCCCTCCTACCCCTCCCTCTGAAGAACCCCCTCTGTGGGAAGGGAGGAGGAGGCCTGGGCTTGGTAAAAAGGCATTTGAAAGGGCCTGCCCCTAGACTGCTGCTTGTGGAGTGGCCTACCTTTCCTTGGCCTGTGCACTCCTGTACGTGGTCCTACAGTCATCCATTTTCTTCATGTAAGCCTCCGACTGCTCCCCAAACAGAGAGTTACCTACTACAGGAAAATCCATGGCCTTAGTCTGGGTATCCTGTGAAAGGCTAGTACATCTGAGCCAAGCATGTCTTCTGACACACACAGATGTAGCCATGACTCTAGATGCCACATCTCTGGAGTCCACAGCAGCATGAAATTGCATTTTGGATTCCTCAATTCCATCAGCAGCCACCACCTCCAGCTCCTTGGCTAGCTGGGGGAGGCCTGTTTAGCCAGTTCCAGAACAGTGTCCCATCTGGATTTCTGGTACCTGGCTGTGTAGGCCACATAAGTAGCCTGCCTGAGTCCCAAAGAGGATGCCAAATACTGTTTTTTGGCCATGGCATCCACTTTCCCGGAGTCCTTATCTGGGGGGTGTGAAGCCAAAGGAATGTTAGCCCTGTCACTGGCTGCAGCCTGCACTACCCTAACATGGCTGCAATGACTATAAAGGAATTCCGTAGTCGAGCCTGATAACGAATACCTCCTGTCCATTCTCTTATCCACAGGAGGTAATGAATCAGGGGTTTGTAAAACTGTGTGTGTCTGTTTCCCCAAAGATTTATGAAGAGGGATAGACAGCTTTTTGGACTCTGGGATGTCCATCATTTCCACAAAATCAGGCTCTTCATCCTCCTCTGCTGCTTCAACCAAGGGAAGCTGTAGGGTTCGTGCCACTTTTTGGTAGAACAAAAAGTGTGACGTGAACTCAGAGAGCCTGGGAGGAGAGACACCTGAGGGCCTGTCTGGGGAGATGTCCGGTTCAACAGGCACATCCAGACCCCCTTCATCGTCATCATCATCACTGGGATAGTCTTCGTCTCCCTCCCACTCCTCATAATAAGCATCTGGGTCGTGATCCGGAGGTGGATCCGACCCGAACTGAGCCCAGACCGACAGTATCGGGTTAAGACGGAACCGTCTAAACGATTGGACAATACTAATTGCTTTTGGTTATTTCTATCATTCGTCATAAATCAACTGGCTGGCCATTCAGATCTACAGACTTCTCTGCCTCCCTTTCCTTCAGCCTACTCAGTCTTTTATCTAGAGTGGTTTTAGAAAAGTTCTTACAGATTTGGCAGTCTGGCTTGAGGTGGTCAAACCCCAGTCAATAAACACAGATGAGATGGGGGTCGGCCTTAGCAAAGGCCTCCCCACACTCAGTACAGTGTTGAAACCCAGTAGGACCGGTTTTCTTCTTGGGTTTCTCAGACATGGCCAACCTAACAAATTACCCTACAGAAGCTTTTAAGCCAGGTAATAAAGCAACCGATCGGTTACAAACCGTGTCATGGGCTTTTTAAAAGAACCAGCAAAAATTCGGTTCTTTTGAAACCGATCGGTACCGGAACACCACACTAATCCCAGAAAGTGAGAAAAATTGTACAAATTCGGTTCCAAACCGGACCGACCGGAAAGAAACCGAAGAAAGAATTTCCACTCCTTTTAGCAAAATAAAACACAGTCACTACCTATCTACATACTACCTGTACCGTAGACAGAGGCTGGAAATCCAAAAATAACAAAAATATGCGGTTTAAACCGAGCGCTTTATTTTTCTTTTTACTGAACCGAGCAGAGGAAATCTCCAGAGCGACTTCACTGTTAGGCGGAGTAAAGAATCTGACAGTTACACTGGGAAGTACCACAGACAGAGGATTGAAAACCGAGCTCGAGCTCAATGGTCTATGCTTCTGCATAGAGCGAACTCTTTCCTCTCCGGGGCAGTTCAAGTGCTGGGGCTAACTGCATTATGTCTGAATAAAGCAAGACTTCATGTTGTTTGAAACAAGATTTTGGAATTGGTGAAAGGTGCTAAAGGGGAATTCTACAATGCACAGTTTACAACTAATTTATTAGATTCTAAAAAATGTTGGCAGAATGTTAATTCCTTACCGTCTCCTATGCTTAATAGTGATGTGGATAAATTGCGAGTGAATGATGACAGTTATTGACCAATCAGTAATTGCAGATTTATTTAATATTACGTTTTCTGACTATTCAAGTTATAGGTTAGGATCATTTGATGTTATTCGGGGTGAGGAGGCTGTTCAAGTGGCAAGGACGCAGTTTCAGTTTAGGGCAACTGAGTTGCATGAAATGTCTTATTTACTCTGTACTCTGCCCAATAATTGCACCAATTGTGGAAAGGGTCTTGAGGCTAGGTTTTTGAAGTTAGCTCTTGTTTATATTACTGATCCACTGTGTTATATTTTTAATTTATCTTTGACCTCGGGCCAATTCCCACTTGATTGGAAGTGTGCAAGGGTTATTATGGTCCCGAAAAAAAAACATGCTGCTGCTTTGGACGATTTTAGGCCCATATCCATCTTAAACCCTCTGAGTAAATTGTTGGAGAGAGCAGTTTCTAGTCAACTGAAAGATTACTTGGATTGTTATAACATTTTAAATTCACAGCAGCATGGGTTTAGACGGGGATATGGAACTGGTACTGCCTTGGTCAGGTTCACGGACACCGTCCTCAGGGGCTTTGAAGATGGCCTAATGACTGGGGTGGTGTTTGAGTGTGGTGTTCCGCAAGGGTCCACATTAGGGCCCTTGCTATTCTCTCTATTTGTTAACCAACTGCCTACTTATTGTGGACCATGCGATTCAATAATGTATGCAGATGACTTGATTCTTTATAGCCAGAGTAAATTACAAGAAGATTTGGTAAATGCTTTTGCTATTAGCTACAGGAATGTGTGTACTTGATTTGTAACCAATTCCATGATCTTAAAGTAAAAAAAAAAAAAAAATCTATGATTTTTGGGACCCCGCTTATGCTGAAAGATAATCCTTGTCTACAGCTTTCTGATGGGGATGATGCTGCGACAGATCAAGTTACCCAATTTAAATATTTGGGTGTGTGATTGGATTGTGGATTACATACTAGACATGTAACAAAAAAAAGGTTAGTCAAACAATAAATCAGAAATTGGGTATTTTGTTTAAATTCCCGTCTTATTTTGGTTTTGAAACTAGAAAATCAATTGCTGTTGGTTCATTACTTCCACATTGTGATTATGTTTATTTGTATCAGAATTTGAATGTTAGGGAATACAATGTTTTGTCTGTAGCTTATAATATCTGTAGATTTATTTTATTAGTCCCATTTAGGACACATCACCATTTGTTGTACTCACAATTAGGTTGGCTGTCACCTAGGGAAAGAATTAATTTTTCTGGTTGTTTGCTTTATAAGTCTCTTTTCTCTTCTAATTTTCTGTTGGCAGATATGGTTGTAGTTCATCAGTCCCTCCCCAAATTGAGATCTGCTAATGGGATCTTATTGAATCTCCCAGTTTTTAAGACTCTGAATGGTTTGAGGTCTTTATCACAGCCCCATCCCTTTGGAATGCCTTACCTCCTGCTCTTCGCCAAACTATGTTTCGATTGTTTTAAGAATAAGCTTAAGTTATTTTTATTGAGGAAGTCTAAATGTGATTGTTAGATGTGAGTTATTGTTTGTTATTAATGTTGTTTGTAGTCTGTTCTGGGTCGGACCTGAAAAAGGACACTGTCCCGAGTTCCTACCCGGTTACCAAATTGATAAATAAAAATTAAACCCAACAAAACAAAGTTTTAATATAATCAATTAGACAACTTTTTCAATGGTCCAGTCTATTACAAATGAATCTAAACAAATCGGAACCACCACCACTCTGGAGAAACTGCAAAATTAAACAATGAAATAATGAAAGTTGGTTAAAAAAAAAAAAAGATATTAAGGATATTGTGTGCCACAACAGTTTCATCTCTTCTGCTGACCTAAAACAACAATTTTCGCTCTCAGAGGGGAATCAATTTTTACTTGCATCTTCAAGACACTGCCTGGTGTTTGAAATTCCCATTTTTCTGAGGAACCCCAAAATGTTTTCAAGGCTATTTAATGGCACACATAGTCTTAAATATATGGAAGCATTACTAGAATAATGATTTATCCTATTATGTCATGACCAGCTAAGAATATAACAAGATGGCAGTGAGGAAATTAGCTCCCACATCTACAACCACTGGCATCATTCAAGGTGCTCCACACATGTGTCTGTCCGTCTTTGCTTACTCTGGTTATATTAAAGTCCTTGGCATTTAAAATGTGCTTTGGAACTGTCTAGTTACTGTAAACTGTGAGGTTACTGCATGTATCTGTGCGACCACCAATAGCGATGAGACAGAGGTGTTGTGACTAAGGAGTGTGCTGTATCTTGGAAACTGCAGTGTAAAACCTGTAGAAATCTATTCTGTGTACTGTAAAGTCAGTAGCTGGAAGTCCTCTATTGTGTTAAGCAGTGGGAGCGATATTCCTACTACTGAGAGGCTGTTTTCAAGGGGTAGAATTAACTGAAGCTAGTGCACAAGCACTTTTATTGGGTGAGAGCTGAGGTTTGCTGAACTTCCAGGTCTAGGGCTATTTCAGCAGGAGCTCACGCGAGCACATCTGAGCGCATGTTGGCGTGTAAGCGGGGAGAAGGAGAAAAAGATACGGCAGCAATGAATCAGAGAAGTAAAGGTAGGAAATTAATAAAAAGGAGAGAATGGAGTTGGTAGATGCACATGAGAAAGACGGTACTGAATCATTAACATCGGAGGGGGGACCTGTTGATCAGTTGTAGAAACTGTAAAATGTTTATAGTGGCTGGATTAGGGATCAATTATACTGATTTAGAATGCAGAAAATGTAAGGCAAATAATGAACTATGTAATAACTTGTAGATGGTTACAGAAAGACTAGAGGTGCTTGAAAAGAGTCAGAAGGAGCTCACTGAAAGATTAAAGATTATGTCTAGCTTGAATAAAAAGGAGGGAAATGTGAGAAAGATTGGACTAGGGAAAAGAAAAACATATGAGGGGAGAGGAGTGGACAACAGGAAGAATGCAGTGTGAAAAGTAAAATAAAGAGAAAACTAAGGGGGGTAGTCCATTGCAACCAGTCCCAGGTGTTTTAAGAGGGGAACAGGAAGAAATTGTACAAATTGAGAATATGGAGGAGAGTGGAATACCTAATCTTAGAAATTGTAGTGAAAGGGATGAAGTGGTATATGAGGGTATACAGCTGAGAAATAGTTTTAATCTATTGGGAAAAGATGGTCAGTTGAATGGGAGGGAGGATATCTGTGATGAAAATCAAGGTGGAGAAGGTGAAGAGAGGGATCAAGAGAGTAGACAGATAATGGTGATAAGTGACAATAATAAAATTCATGGATCAGTATATTTGTAAAAATGATAAAAGAAACAGAATGGTTAGTAGTTTCTCAGGGGCAGATATCCTGGATCTGCATGACATGGTTGATAATATTTTTAAAACAACAGGAAAGTCCCCCATAGCACGGATTCACGTAGGAATAAATTATACAGTAAGAAAGACGTTATCTGAAATGGAAAAGGATTATAAGAAGTTGGTGGATAAAGGGAGCGAGATATTGATCTCAGAGATTCTGCTTGAACCTAGGGCCTCAGTATATAAGAGGAAAAGGATAGCTTTAACAAATGAGTGGCTGGCCAGGTGGGCGGAGTCAAATGGCTATAGATTTATTAGGCATTGGGGGACATTCAATAATAAAAATGAGCTGTTTTGTAAAGATGGGCTCCATTTGAATTTTAGGGGAAGTAGGCTATTGGGAATGAGACTGAAACATGAGAGAGTTGTTTAAACTGAAGAGAAGGGGGATGATTGGGGGTAAAAAAGGGAAAGAAATTTAAAACAAAAATATAGTTAAAGGAGTTAAATCTTTAAAAATCATGTTTTGTAATGCGAGAAGTTTAAATCAAGCATGTATGTCAGAACTGGAACTGTTGATCAGGGATGATAAAGTAGATACGGTGGGGGTAGCTGAAACCTGGTGGAGTAATGAAAACGGAGGGTCTCAATATACACCAGGATACAAACTAGTAAACAGGAAAAGGGAGGGGAAGAGGGGTGGGGGGCAGCCCTCTTTATTCGGGAAGAACTAGAAATTAGAAGAACAGAAGAAACAGTTGAGTTGGGTAAAGAAGAAATTATAACAATTGAATTCCTGGGAATAAAAGGTAAATGTAGGGGTTCAGTGTTCTATAGACCACCTGATACGGATTTGAAAGAGACAGAATTGTTTATGGAGTATACTGTTAAGCTGGCAGAAGATACAGATGTTGTAATTATGGGAGATCTGAATTTGCCAGGGAATGAATGGGGGGAAAAACAGTTAAGAAATAATTTAGAATGTAGATTCCAGGAATAATTAATATCAGCGGGTATACAACAATGTATCCTGGAGGCAACAAGAGGGGGGAACATTCTGGATGTCATCTTTACAAATACGTTTGAAACTATTAAAACAGGTTACTATTCAACCTCAGGTAGGATTAAGTGACCATTATTCCATACAATTTGTGTTAGATTGGACAACTTAATTGGTGAAGGGTAGCACAACCCAGTACCTGTATAGAAAAGGGGATTATAGGGCGATGAGAGAAGTTTTAAACAGTATAGACTGGGAAGGGATGATAGGAAATCAGGACACAGAGAAGTCACGGGAGTTGTTCATAAAAAAAAAATAAGTGAGTTAACAGGTAAATATGTCCCACAAAGGAAGGCTTATAATTATAAAGGAAAAAAGCCACTGTGGCTAACTAAGGGTGGGTATAGTAAGGCTCTGTAGGAAAAAGAAGGTTCTGTTCCAGAAGATGAAAAAGCAAAAGACATCAGAATTTAGAGATAAGTATAAGAGGTGTCTTAGGAGATTGAAAAAGGAAATAAAACAATCTAAAAAACGACTTGAAATGAGATTGGCAATGAATAAGAATAATAAGAGTTTTATGCCTATGTAAATAGCAAGAGGAGGGGAAGTTGTATGGTGGGTCCGTTGACTATAAATGGAGAGGTGATATCTGACCCACAGAAAATGGCAAATTAATTTGGTAAATGCTTTGGCTTAGTCTATAGGAATCACGAGGATAGTACAGAAATAAGGGAGGGAACAGGTGGTCAAACAGATCCGAAGGAAATAATAACAGAAGAAAAGGTAATGAAGAAGGTTATGGAATTGAGAGTTGATAAGGCGACGGGCCCGGATGGGATTCACCCATATTTAACAAAGGAGTTAAAAAATGAGCTGGTACCAGTGATTACCATGTTGGGGCAAAGATCACTAGCTGAGGGAGTGGCGCCTGAGAATTGGAGAAGAGCATTTGTGGTGCCGATGTACAAGAAGGGGAAGAGGGATCAGGCGGAAAATTATCGACCGGTGAGCCTGACGTCGGTGGTGGGGAAGATGGTAGAGGGTATCCTTAGTGAAGCTATAAAGGATAGTATGAAAAGTAAGGGGCAAGTGGATAGGAACCAACATGGATTCGTTTCTGGAAACTCATGTGAGACTAATCTGATAACTTTTTATGAATCAATAATTAAATAGGTGGACGAAGGAGAAAGTGTGGACATGATCATGCTGGATTTCAGCCGGGCCTTTGATACAGTCCCTCACCACAAGATAATCGAAAAATTGAACTGAAAATTGATTTCTGTATTGTTAAATGGGTGATGCAGTGGTTGAAGAATAGAAAAACAACAAGTAAGGATAAGGGGTTATGTATCAGAACCACATGGGGTGGGAAGTGGAGTCCCCCAGGGGTCGGTGCTGGGACCTCTGTTTGGCATTTTTATGAGTGATTTGGATATAGAAAGTGGGAATAAGATGGTAAAGTTTGCTGATGATGTCAAGATGGGGGGGTAGTGGATACTTTTGATGACAGGCTAACGTTTGGGAGGAATCTATTAAGAATTTTGGAGTGGGCGGAGATTAATGGCATGACCTTTAATAAAGACAAATGCATCAAAATGCATCTAGGAAGGCAACATGTGCAACAAGATTATGACATGAAGGGTTTACATCTAATGACATCAACATGCGAGAAAGATTTGGGAGTTTATATTCAGAATGGCTTAAAAATGGTATACATACTGGGAATATATCCAATAAGGCTATGTTTGTAGTGAACAGTATAAGAAGGGGTTTTCTTTCTAGAGGTAGGGAGGTTTTGTTGCCACTGTTTAAAACGCTGGTTAGGCCCATATTGGATTACTGTTCAACTGTATGGAGTCCCTTTTTGATAAAGGATGTGAAATTGGTGGAAAGGCCACAAAGGTCCTTTACAAAACTGATAAGAGTGTGAGGGCTTGCATTATGAGGGTAGATTGGAAAAATTGGGTTTGTGGTCCTTGAAGGGTAGAAGAGCTAGGTGGGAGATACTGTGTTTATATGAAATTCTAAGAGATAATAATATGATGGTGGAGGTGGGAATGGAGTTTAAAGGTAAACTGCATCAGCTGAGAGGACATAATAGGCAGTTAAAGGGAAAAATGTAGAAGGGAAATTGGAAGAAATGGTTTCAGAGAGGTCACTAAGAACGTGGAATGGACTGCCACAGGAAGTGGTGGAGGCTGATAGTTTGGCCACGTTTAAGGTTAGATTAGATAAATATCTCACTGAAGTTGGTAACTTCGGTTACCGCCACTGAATAATGGGGAAAGTCTATATGGGCTCTGCCTTCTCGACTTTCCTATATTCCAGTATGAAACAGCTTTCTCGCAAGTTTTTTATTGGGACTTCTCTATTTTTGTCCTGCGCTGACCACATCTGAAACTGCAACTCTGAAAGCAGATACAACCTAAAGAAGCATGGCAATCCCTAGATTTCTTTCTGTTTCTATATTCACAGTCTACATCTATCAAAAAGGTTTTAATGAAAATGACATGGGATTGAAATGGTTTTATACACATAAACATACAAATATCTCCTCCATTTTTGGGAATGTTCGTTCAAAACTGTCATAGTACTGTAATTTACTTTTATTTTTGTATTTGTGGAAAAAAAATTAAGGAAGCATCATGACACATGATGTGTCCTTGTTTCACTTTTTCTTTCACACTCATGTTGACACCATAACTACATTGAACAATCTGACCCTTATGGATTTGTTTCCATAAAGAGGGATTAGGTCTCACCACTTTACTTAAAAACAACTATGGCAACCCATGCTTTTTGTTGGTGACTTTAAATGTTTAGATGACCATCATGTACTGGGTAAAAAATTATGACTGACCGGGGGGGGGTTAGTTGAAACACCATCAGCGTTTTGAAATTATATGGTATTTCAGAAAACGTAACTAGAACTTCAGACTCCGCTGATTGTTTATAGACAAACTCCAGAATTTCAAATTTCTACAAACTATTAATAAAGTTACTCTTCCCTTGAAAAATATTAGATGGTGGTCTTCACAACTAAATAGAAGTGCTGAGGGTTGGAATCAGAATAAAAGATTGGGCCTTTCTCAACAAAATCATTTTACTCTGTTAATCATAAATTATTCCGGTATAAGTCGCTACATAACTTATATTACACCTGCTAGAAAATGTTAAAAATGAGCCTGAAGTCAATGGGAACTGTAGGAAATGTCTAAGTGTTGACCATTCACTGATTCATAAGTTTTGGGAATGTCAACCAGCTGAAGATTTGTGGAGCAAAGTCAAGGACTAAGACATAAACATCTTGGAAAACAGTTTAAAACTACAAACATGCATTATGGCTTACTCTGACGAATGTCAAATCTGGAACAAAGAAAACAAACATACCATTACACACTGGTAGGGCCTAAAGTTAAGAATGCCATCTTAAAGGCCTGGACAAAAGATAACAGTGCCATCTCCGAATGGAAACAAGAGATGGTAGAAGCACTCAATACTGAGAGACTAGTTCATTTTAAGTGGGAAAATGGCAGCCTGACGCCAAATGAAAACCCCTCTGTAGGACTGACACATTTAGCTGATTTTCCAACATACAATGTGGTAATCCAGCTATTAAGTCTATTTGTGACTGTTTTTTTTTTCCCCGTGCCTCAGGATATGATCATCCATGACACTCCATATCAGTCTTTTTGGTTTTTATTTTTATTCTTTGGTAATCAGGTAAGGCCCACTAGGCACAAGTGCCTGTTTTCAGGGGCGACCCAGGAGCACTGGATGGTTAAGTGACTTGCTCAGAGTCGCACAGTATGCAAGCAGAGGTTGTGGTAATCAAACTCGGGTCTGCTGGATGTAGCAAGCTCATTCACAGCTCGTTACTCTAACCTCTAGGCTATACTACTACCGGTCTTCTCTCCCTCTCTCAACTACCTCTTTCCCCTCTTGGTCTATTTGTTGTTTTTACATTTCTTTCTAGTCTATTTCTACACGTCTTTATACTTTATTGATGTTATGTTTACATTTTACTGTATTATAATGTTTAGAATATACAATTATAATTTGATGTTTCTCTTTTTCCATATTCATTAGGAACGTATAATTCCATTTTTAGTTATATGCTCAGATATTGACAATTTTCTATGACTGTTTTTCCCCTACTTTATATAGTAAATTTTTCCTTGATGGTACTCTATTTTTGACATAATTCATAAATATATGAATTCATTACTAAAGCAGCAGTAAATCATACTTTTTTTCATCCTCAGAGTATTTAATTGTCTCAAATATTCCAAAACTAATTTTGTAATTAATGACTGAAGTCAAGATAGGTGGCACCACTCTCAATGTTCAAAAATCTCTCCCATTAAGGGATTCATACTGTAAATATATAAGGATGGTGCTACTGAAAATTTCTAACAGTAAACAGCGTAGAACCTCACCGAGATTTTTTTTTCCATGGTGGGCATGGCAATGCAGTGTGAACTTATAGAAACTTCAAAATTCTCTCAGTTCAGGAAAGAAAGAAAATGAAAAGAAAAATTCGTTTACTGATTCTGTTGCCAGGGGCTGAAACTGGCAACAGCCCGCTAGCCAAATGCTGGTAGATTTTGTACCAGGCTAGTAAGATTATCCTTTAACTAGTCCTGTGGACTTGTACTGGACAAGGTAACATTTCAGTAAGTACATCGGCTGGGCTAATGAAAATGTGTGGGGCTAGTGGATTTTCCCAGTCACTAGCCCTGCTGGCTAATGGATGAAAGACTAAATTTAAACCCATGCTGTTGCCAGGAAAACATCAGTAAAAAAAAAAACAACACTACATGGTGACTAAAATATATACATTGTTTCTTAAAAAATTAACCCCTCTTTGTTAAGGACAACCAGATTCTCAACACGTGAGTGAAGCTCGAATGCCTTTTGATGTCACTGATCTAACAAGATGCAGAGAACCTGCGTGTTCTTAAAGAGAGGGTTTTATGCAATCTAAGCATGTTTTACAACAGTGGTACTCAAAATATTAATGCTAAATTAAAATGCGGATTTTGAATCTGAGTGCAACAATTTTCTCAGTCAGAGAAAGCTCAGCTTGCACTTCTGTGACACTCCTTAGCGGGAGACCAATTTTGACTGGTAGGGCTGTGTAAATGTGTTTTTCATGTTAAAAAGAACAGGTTGTACTGTCTTAATATCCCGATATGAAGAACAAGTTTTGAAAACTATGGGTAAAAACACACAGAGACATTTAGTTCAAGAGTGGAACAAATCAGGAGGCCAATGGTCAGTAAAAAAACAAAACAAAAAAGAACTGGCTTGGCTACCAGATTGTGAAAGTTACCTGTCCAAGGAGTTAAGCCCTTAAAAATGATGGCCATGAAAAATACTGATTTGGCCACCGGATTTCAAAAAGCTGTAACAGGGGGTTCCTGTTATGAAAGTAATAAAAAAAGCGTCCTTAAGGAGATGCATCACACACACACACATTTTTATTTCACTCCATCCTGTACTCTTTCTCTTTCTTCTATTCTGCTTTTCTTGTCAGGGTGGCCAACCTGGCAATCTCTGTTCTGTTCTTTGCTGTCCCTTTATGTCCCTGTTAAATTCCCAAATGCATCTTTCCTAGCGCTGTAAGCGCTTCATGTTTACATAATATTGTGCAGGGCTTTTGTACTTTGTACCCCCGAAGAATGTACTGATGCCCAAATCCCTAGCATAGTCAAGCGCTTTACGTTTTGATCATTTTATGCAGTCTGTGCCTTGCTAGTGCTTAGCGCGCTTTAATTAGCCAAATGCCAGCCAAAACCAGGAGCGCATCTCGCGCTCAGAAGTAAATAAAAATAGAATAAATGGTTACTTTGGAGCAGTAATGCTTTGCCCCCACTGCTCCGAAGTCTTCTCTGGTGCCACAGTGGTTTGAAACAGAGTTTCTCTCCGTATAAAGTACAACCGCAGGTACGGTGAAGTGAAAGGAATGAATGGGAGCCGAGGAGCTGAGAAAGAGGCTCCCATTCATTTCCTCAGTCGGTGAAAGCGGCAAATAAAAAATGGAAGTCGGGGAGCCGAAATAAACACTACGGGCAGATTTGCCCTAATAGTCCCATAGTGTTCACAGTATAAAATCGGTTCCTGTCTGTTGGAAAAAGCCCCTGCTGATGTCGAACATGGGCTGGGTGAAAATAATACTGCTGCCTCGTTGCTAGCGGAGCTTGAAATGCTCCGACTCTGAGAACCGAGGGCTGCAATGAATTTTATGAATAAAAATGTGAGAAATGTAGGGAGACACTATGGGCAGGCTAAAATAACATATTTCCCGCAGTGTCCCAATAGAATAAAGTGCCCTCTTGTACTGGCAGCTCCAGAAATGAATAAAAAGGGCTGCAGGACTGTGTAAAAAGGCAAACAATATGAAAAATTAAATGCTTGCCCAACAGCTGCAATTTCAGCCATCGGCTGAACAAATAACTGTGTAGCTCTTAGAGATATTGCTAAGGCATGCAGAGCCTACCATATCTCATTAGGAACAAGGGTATTTATGCTGGTTAATAAATACAGTGTTAAAAAGGTTTTCATGCCTGTCTGAAAAGAAAAAATAAAGTCCTTTTTTCATCACGCTCAATTATAGACTACAGTCCTACAGAATCCTGAGGCTAGCAAGGTAATGGAAAATGAGGAGCACGCCCTTATTATTCCATTTCCTTGACCCACTCAGAGATTCTATTATTAAAATGATCAATTAAAGAAGAAGATCTCTACCTGGTCTGCTGTAGATCTGTCTATAGGGCCAGCAGCCCCTAAAATGGCTGTATTTATGGGACTTCTGTCTTGCGAGGTCACCTCTGGTGGGCGGAGCCTAATACCCTCATTATGGTACAACCTTGTAATTAAGGTTTTTTATGAGGCGTACAGCCCTATAGAGGTCCGAGAGTGAACAGTATAATAGACACTGACATAAGCAGGTACCTGCATATTAACAGGGCACAAATGTGTATGTAACCCACAATTTAAAAGGTATCTGGGCTAATTATGTGTCACATGGTATGATGTCACTCCCTATACTGCTATATAATCTACCACTAGAGGGCTCAGGCAGATCAGTGGGTCAGTAGTGGACTGACCACAGAGTGAGAAGGATGTCAGTGTGTGCTTTCACACTAGAGTTATCTGTTGGAAAACAAAAGAAAGGACATTTCAGGAGTCTTGGAAAGATGCATTTCCTGTCTGCTGTTGGTGTGAAGAGCAACACCTTTTTTCCTTTCTGTAAACATTTTATTTTTTGGATTTTGTCAAATAAATTGACAAACGCATTTATTTGCATTTTTATGCATCTTATTTACAGTCTGGGTGTCTTATATCACGCTTCTACAAAAGCTAGTGGTCAAACTGACCACCAGCTCACAAACTTGATTTGTCCTACTCTGTTTATATTACACTCAGAGGTACCATACTGAAGAAGCAGTTTGCCGAAGATCAGTGTGTAGGAGTCATAAAAGGACGCAGGGAGAGAAGAATAAATTACTCACCACAGTAATCTTCTTTCTTCCAATGGGTCCTTTAGCATCAGTAACATAAGCAGTTAGCTGGCTAGGTGCAACTGCCCTGGAGGTGTGCCTTTAAGAGATATTTAAATGAGCTTAGGGCCATGGCCAATCAGAAAACAGGAAGGGTTGTGAGCTGAGTGAGAGCCGTTGAAGGCTTCAGAATTTTTTCGAAGGAAAACAAGGGAAGGCACATGTCCCGAAAGGAATTAACAGGATTTAAAGAAACATGCAAATGTCCACAAAAGTGGAAAAGGAAACAACAACGCGAGTTAAAAAACTCATCAATGAGAAACTCCAAATTTGGTAGAAAGATGCGACAAAGAGCCCTTCTCCGACAGGTGAACCAGGGTGGAAGGGTGGGAGCTTACTAATGCTAAAGGACCCCTTGGAAGAAAAAAAGATTACTGCAGTGAGTAATTTTTTCTTCTTACCCCAGGAGTCCTTTAGCATCAGTAACATTAGCAGATTACCGAGCAGTACCAAGTGGGAGGTGAGCAGAGAACCTATTTAGGAAAGAGGCTCTGCAGAACCGCCCTGACAGATTTGGCATCCGATCTGGTATGTACATCCAAATTGTAGTGTTTCACAAAGGTGTGCACAGATTTCCAGGTAGCTGATTTGCAGACATCCAGAAAGGGAATGTCCCTTGGTGATGCAAGCAAGGCTACAGTGCCCCTGGTGGAGTGGGCCTTGAGCCCCAATGGAGGCTGGTGACCAGCTTTTTCATAGCAGAAACCAATACAAGAGACCAACAAACGGGAAAGGGTTCTGTCGGTAGCTGGTCTTCCCCTGCCTACATACCCATAGGTGAGGAACAACTGAGTGGGACAGCCTCTGGACTGTCTAGCATGCTCTAGGCAGAAGTAGATGGCTCTTCTGACATCCAAGCTGAGGAGCTTTTGCTCGCCAGGAGTGGATTTCTCAGTAAAGAAGATGGCAGAGTAATGGACTGGTTCAAATGAAATGAAACCACCTTCGGCAGAAATTTCATTTTTGTCCTAAGCACAGCTTATCATTGCGAGGGGTGATGTAATTTGGCTTACAGGACAGAGCCTGTAGCTCCGAAACCCTCCTGGCAGAGGTAAAGGCTACCAAAGACTGTCTTCCAGGATACAAACTTGATTGAGCCCTGGACATAGGCTCGAAGGGTGGTTTCGTGAGCCTGTCTATGCAAACGTTAAGGTTCCCTGATTGGAGGCTGGAGGTGCAAGAGGCCTTTGAAAACCTGTTTAAAAATGTTGAGGGGAAAAACAGATTTCGTCTTTTCCACCAAAAGGTAGGCCATAATCGCCACCAGGTGAAGTTTGAGGGAAGATGGTTTCAAGCCTGACACATTTGAGTGTATCAGGTAATCTAGCAGCTGAGGGTCTGAAGCTGATAGGGGTTCAACCTTAAGGTTCTTAAGGACCTGTTCAGAGTGATGTGAGGATGGAAACTCTAACTCGTCAAGAACCAGGCCTTGAGGGAAAAAAAAAGTGTGACTATCTGGATACTGCACTCCTGTCTGAGGAAGGGTCAGCAGGGAGTGATTTGGAGGCAGGCAAATGGGCCTACTACAGGACCTTGAGAGAAGGAGAGGGTACCAGGCTTGCCTGGGCCACACCAGTGTAACCAGGATAATTAATGCCGGCTGTTGTCTGGGTTTCAGAAATACCCTGGGAATCAGGGAAAAGGAGAGAAGAATATAGGGACCTCCCTGACCAGACCAGGATCAAGGTATCCAGGGGAAACGATCCCGGGACTGAGGCCTGCAACAGAACTGAGGAAAACTGGAAGCTGAGGGAACAGGCAAATAGGCTAGTACTTGCTTGTTCAGGGTCCATTCGCTCTGGCCTTGGCTGATGCGAGTAAAGCATCTGCCAGAGTACTGTGTTTGCCTAGGAGGTGAATAGCTAGAAAGATGGCTCCCAGGGGGAGGGCGAGAGACTGGATTTAGAGAGCCTGCGAACAAAGCACCCCCTGATCTGGTCCACCCTGTTTGTTTGTGAAAAACACTGCAGTGGTGTCCATTCCACTTTGTACGGTCTCTCTTTTCATGACAGGAGCAAATGCTTTGAGCTAGAAAGATTGCTCTGGGTTCCAAAAAAATTACGTGTAACTGTGACTCTAGTAGAGTCTACGTGCCAGTTACAGAGGCATGTGTCCATATGTGCTCCCCACCAAAGGAGGGGGGAAATCTGTGGAACTGCTCTGTCAGAGGTCTCAGCTTTGAAGAATTACTGCTTTTAGAGACCAGCAAGCTAAAAAGGAGCTTGCAGGTGTCGCATCTTGTATCTGAACCCTGGGACCACTAAAGGCGTTGAAGCCATGTGTCCCAATAGCCTGATGAAAAGTCAAAGTTATGTGATTTTCTCGGGACCACATCCTTTATTGACCCAGTGAGGATTAATGACAGTCAAGAGCCTGCTGGCTGGTCTCACTGTCCCTGGATGAAGAAAACTCAATGAGGGACAGCTGGAATTCCCACCTGCGGAAGGGAGGCATATCCTTCCTGGATGCTGAGAGAGTCCCAGGTGAGAGTTTGTTTAGATTTACCAGGGAACCCCGCCCTGTAAGGTAAAAGAGGGACTACTTGAACCCGACAAGGAGAACTTGGCACTGTGAGCCAACTGGCAAGTTAGGTGTAGCTAGAGATGCACAGACTCCTGAGGTGTGCTGCTACCACTGCCAAGCACTTTGTAAAGACTCCTGGGGCCGAGGAAGGCTAAAGGGCCGCAGAGAGCCCTCTGTGATACCTCATTATGAGCAATGGAAAAAAAGGGCCCTTTAGGACCAGGGAGCGAGCCAGTCTCGTCTCCTTACTGTAAGGATCGTATGATTAGTAACACGGCGACCATCTTGAAAATCAAAATTTAAATACCTGTAAATTTTCCTTCTCCGACGGCTGGTCTCCGGGCTTCCTTACTCCTGGGCTGTACCTCCTGATACTGACAGGTAGGCAGGAATCAGACCTCTGCAGCAGGGGACATCCAGCCATCCACTTCCTAAAGCAGTCCAATGTGGCAATACTACAAGAACTTGGAAACAGAAAACAAGAATTTTAAGGCATACATGGCCGTGAGGCCAGCCAACTACCCTTTTATTCTTGTTCATTCCGTATGAATTTGAATTAAAATTTTTACAAACAAACAAACCACTTGAAGCACTCTGCGGCTAAAGGATGCCTCCTCCAATGGCATCACTTTCAGCGAATACAATTTTGAAAATGTGTGAATGAATTATCAAGTGGCCGCTCTGCATAAGTGAGCTGTCGATGCTTCTCTGAAGTACGCCCTAGAAGGGGCCATAGCTCTAGTGGAATGGGCTTTCCTTGGGCCAGACAAATTACTCCGGTCTGATCACAAGCCATGGAAGTGGCAGATAGACTCCGTCTGGCTACAGAGCCTTTTGAATCCTTGTTACCCATACGTTTGGGCCAGTAGCTCACAAGAACAATATACATTTTCATCAGGGGCAGACTCTGCCCTCAACCTCCATGTCTCTGTTTCTATCACACCTCCCAGGTCTAGTGGATGCAATTCTCCTTCCTTATTGCTTTTGGAGAGTGGGCACAAGGAAGGAAGGAAGGAAGAATGAACCCTTGATTGTAATGGAAGGGAGGCATAACTTTGGCAAAAATCTGGAACTGTTCGAGCCTGATGAAAAACAGTGTATGGCTCTTGAGTAAGCAATGCTTTTAATTTGCTGATTCTCCTGGCTGAAGCAATAGTGATGAGAAAAAAAGGTGACCTTTATTCTGAGAAGCGTGATGGATATCTCCTTGATACGCTCTAAGGGGGCCTCGGCCACAGCCTTGCGAACCAGATAAAGACTCCAAGGTGGTAGCTTTGGTGGGTTGGAAGGCATCTTAATGTTGCTATCTTTAGGAACCTACAGACATGGGTATATGAATCCAACGATTCCTCTGAATCCATCCACAAGAGTGCCCCCAATACAAAAACCTGAACTTGTAAGGTGGCTGGTTGCAGTCTTTTTTCCATCCATCTTAAAGGAACTGCAGTAGAACAGGCGATTATATTGGATAGTTCTATATGTGTTTTGAATGAAGCCAGAAACAAAATTTTCTCCAGATTCAGTAATACACTTTGTAGGAAGAAGACAGACATGAGTTCCCCATCATGTTAATAACAGAAGCTGTGTAGCCTAGCTCCTTGAAAGTTTTTCCTCTCAATCTCCAGGCCTAGAGAGACAAGCTGTTTAAATGGGATGCCGAGCCGGACCTTGATGAAGAATGTCCAGGCTGAACTTGAATGTTAGATGTGGTCACCTTGACAGACGAATGATAATCAGGAACTGTGTGCGGAAAAGCCATAAGGGTCAGACTAGAATCATGACAGTCCTAGTTGCTCGTTCCGACCTGACTGTCTGCTATCAGTCTGAGTCAAGGAAGGGTCCATCTCCTTGATACCTTGACATTCGCAGACACTGCCTTCTCACTTAATAGGCAAAGTAACCCAGCAAAAGGATTAGAAGTGGGGTTGAATCTGCACTGGAATGATTTTGCCCCTGGAAGGTTTGACGGACCTGTTCCCTTTTAAAACAGCATACCGCCTCCCCCTGGAGTTGTCCTCGTTATGTTGTTGAAGTAGCATGAACTGCTGCTGGCCCTTTAAGGGCAAAAATCCTGAGCTGCATGGATGGCTGCTAACCAGTACTTTTACTAAAAAGATCCATCTTGTCCCTTGATTTTTTTTTTGGGAGGGGACTGGGCTCCATTGGTCCCTTTAAGAGAGGGGGGGGGCCCTTCGTTCAGGAGGGATGCCTGCTCCTTTTGCATCTCTAAGCGCTGTGCTCAGTGTTCTGCAGGGATGCCCCTACAGTGCTACTGGCTATCCTCGGCACTCCTTGAGGACGAAGCCTTCCAGCGCTACAGCCCGTCGACGACTGGAACCACTGAACATCGATGAGCGGCCTGACACTACCCTCAGCGCCCATCGTCTTGCTACAGCCTGGCGCTCTCCTCAGCACTTGTTATCGACGAGAGGTCTCGCACTCTCCTCCGCGCTCGATGAGACAGCTGACCATCCAGGAGCTTGGAGCAACTTGACGCGCTGCCTGAATCCACGTCGAGGAGCTGCACATCGACGAGTGGCTGATATCTTCCTTGAGCCGCTCGACGCTAGACAGGCACTCGCCCTCAGAAAGCACTCCAATGCTTAACTTAGGGGTCCTCCTAGCCTTGTGACGCGCTGCCTGAATCCGCGCCAAGGAGCTGCACATCGACGAGCGGCTGAACTTTTCCTCAAGCCGCTCGTCACTAGACAGGCACTCGTCCCCAGGAAGTACTCCAGTGCCTAAATTAGGGGTCCCCCTAGACTTGAGGGCTTATAGACGAAGCACTCCAGTGCTTAAATTGGGGTTCCCCTAGCCTTGACAGCTTATAATCGTCCGTTGTGGGGACCTCAAAATCGCGGGAAACCTAGAGAGACGCTGATAGGTGGGGCCAGTCTGTGCAGCTTGCACGGCTGAGACTGGTCCTCCATGGAGCATTTCCAAATTGCTCTTATTAAACCAAGAGAAACACTTGCTGCACGTGTAGAATGAAAATTTATAATTTACAGTCTCTTCAGCCCTGCCACGTATGACAGGGCTCTGCTGCAGAGTACCTGCTTCACTGACGGCAGTAAGTAAACTGAGGGAGACAGGAAGTGGAGGGCTGGACGTCCCCTGCTGCAGAGGTCCGATTCCTGCCTACCTATCAGTATCAGGAGGTACAGCCCAGGAGTAAGAAAGCCCGGAGACCAGCTCAGGAGAGAGAGAGAAAACTGGGATTTTAGCAGCAAACTACGTCACCACTCCCCAGTTGTCTTTTTGTGTCAGAAAAACTTGGGAGTAGAGGCCCTTCTTTCCATGGGCCAGGACTCTCCACCAGTCGCAAAGCTGGAAGGTTTTTACTTCCCACTCCAACAGTAACACCTGTGTTGGGGATAGAGGCTTAAACACCCGAGTACGCATTAGGTCTGTCCACACTAACGTTAGGACACAGTCTGCGAAGATACTGCCTGGATAGAGGTGGCCACCTTTGGCCCCTTCTGCCCCTCCCTCTTAAAACACCCCTGTACTGACAGAAGGGGTAGCTGGGAAAAAAACCTCTGCTCCAATGCCCTCTGGAGGAATTTCCATGGGGCAGGGGGCCTTGTTGCAGTGAGATGTCCTGGAATCGAACAGTATGATTTGATCACAAGGAAAGTCCACGGCTTGAAACTGGGAGTCTTGAGGGCAGACCAGTAGTTCTAGGCCAGACAAAGCGCCTCAGAGCTGGCATGGTCCGTGACTCTGGAGGCGGCCATTGTCGTCCTGTGGTATTGGTACTACATAGCTTCCAGAGCAGGTTTGCTGTATCCACCGGCTCCCACACCAAGAACCAGGACAGAGTTCCTTCTTTTTTTTTTTTTTTTTGTGTGTTGATATTTGGTCAAAAAGCCAAATAGGTAAAAATTTTGACAAGCATCTGCAGGTACTAAAATTTTTTTTTCTGGAGTCCTTATCCAGGGATAATGAGAACAAGGAAACCCCAGCTTTCTCGCAAGCTGCCTGATGCACTATACTCACATGGCTGGGATGTACAGACAGCCACTCAGTGTTGTTAAATAATTGATATATTTATGTATATATTTATTTATTAACATTTCCAGACTGCTTGTAAACCTCTGCCACAGAAGTAGGGTTTGATTTTTATTTACATTTTTTTCATTACAGAATGGCACAGCCAGACTTTTAGGAGGTGGATCCTTTCATCTCCCTATAATCTTTTCTTTTTTTTATCCTTATCCTCATCTTGGAAAGACTCCTCAGAAGGGAGGGCCAATATGTTTTGAATAAACAAAGGCATAGAGGGAGAACCTCCTTGGATACACAGGGTTCTAGGCCCTCCACAATCATGTTAGGGGCATTATAAAAATTCTCATATCATCTGTATCACCTTCACAGTCTCTGGGGCGAGAACTATGAAAGAGTGATAGCAGCCCTTGCAAGCAGGGGCATCATAAAATTATTTATCATTCACTGCATCACCCTCACAGTCTATGGGAAACAGAACTGTGGATGAGTGCTTGACAACCCCAGTAAAGAAAGGAGCTATGTTTTGTACGGTCTGAAACAACTGCCATGCCTTTTCCATATTTTGCACAAATGGAGTACTGCACAGTCTCGCTATTGGCTTTCCCTGGAGAAACAGGAGCATTTAGGTCTACAATATTTGTCATTTTAAGCAAAGCCATCCAGTTCTGGACCTTATGCACAGAGTGCAGGTTTCTGTGAAACGCCACCAGCCAGTCCTGCCCTAGTTACTTAGTTCTGTCTATTGCCTTTTTCCCCACCAGTTGTAGAACTGCGATCTATACCAGTGGCAATCTTAAAAGAAAACCCAGTAATACTGATCAACTGCCACAGGTGGCTGCTGGACCCTTATGGACAGTCCTGTGACAGATGATACCTTAAGTCCAGTTCCTTTAAGTATAGAAATAAATATATAGAAGGGTTTCTTAATTTGCCAATCCTGAGAGAAACCCCAGGCACAGTTAAGATTTTAATTCCACTGGGGTGCCTCGCAGTAAAACCTGCGAGGTCTGAGGTAAAAAAAACAAAGCAACTGTCCTTAATTCGACAGTTCCCACAAGAATTTAGTCAAAAAAGAGGGCAACTATCGAAATTAAGCACCCACGATAAATTTAGCATTCAAAAATGAACAGTCGCGGTAAAAATAAAGTCAAAATTGCGCAGTTGCACTAAAAATAAAATAATTAGCGCGGCGCCAACGAATCTGTAAAACTTTCACTCAGCACACTATTAAAAAAAAAATATGAGGAAAGGTTTACCCAGATAAGCACTAGGAGGCTGTCAACAAGGAAAGCTGAGACACCCCTTGGGACAATGCTGCTTAGTCCGGCAGAGAAAAAATTCTGAAGCCTTCAGCAGCTCCCATTCAGCTCACTATCCTTCCTGTTTTCTGACTGGCTATGGCCCTAAGCTCATTTAAATTTCTCTTAAAGGCACACCTCCGGGGCAGTTGCACCTAGCCAGCTAACTGCTGATGTTACTGATGCTGAAGGACTCCTGGGGTAAGAAGCAAATGTCCAAATTATGTAATTTCTGTCTCTCCCAACCACACACATATACTCTAAAGCCTCTGACCCAGTACAGAGCATCATGGGTAGCAGTATGCAAATCCTTGGGATGGGCCACCTGACAGTTGGAAGTCAGTATTCTTTACAGATGGAGAATCATGTTTCAATACGTGGCTATATCCCAGGGCAAGGGCTTATGTCATGGTCACAGTAAGGGTTCCAAGACAATGACCTACATTTTCCTCTGATAGCCATGATATCTTTATGAGGCTAACAAATGGTTAAAGAGGGACTCTGGCCAAAAATGCTACATAGCAGAATTAGAATAAGCATGCCCCCAATAACGCTTATACCAAATATTAGGTTTCTGTGTTACTTTATTTTAAAGTTATGAGTTATTTTGTAACCCTGATTTCACTACCTGTTCAAAAAAGCCAGTTTCAGTGAAGAGCTGCTGATGATGTCATCTCCTGAACTCACAGGCTAGTCCTCCCTGTCAGCAAGCATAAAGGGCCTGTTTCTCTAATGGTTTAAGATCACTGTGCAGTGGTTTTCACAAGTAAAACAGGCAGCACCATTCTAAAAACATTGCTGTAAATTCTGTGTGTTTCAGGTTTTGTAACAAAGTTGACAAATATGTCATTGTTAATGCTTTTTTGGTGTGGTTCATGTTTCCAGAGTTGCAGGATGCTGAGTCAACAACCTTCCATGCTACTGACACCATTTGTGATTTTACTCTACAGTTCTTGTTAGGAAGTTGTATTGCTACAAGTGTTGTAATGTGTTAGTAACTTCATTGTTGTTTGTCAGTGTCTGCTTTAGAAAAAGTTTTAATAGGGGCCTTATATGTGTTAATTCCTACTAGGGGTGAAAGTGTTAGTCCTGGTAAAACAATCATTTTAATGTGAAGTACAACACAGATGATCCTGAACGCAGGTCAAGTGACAGCCTACCAGGGAGAAAACAGAAAATGAGCTCTGCTCAAATGAGTCTCTCATTCATTCATACTTTGATGATGAATAAAATAGTGATTGAATATAGAACGGACTACTGCTTAGAAACTCAAAGTTAGGTTTCAAAACAGCATTACCTCTCCCAACCCTATTTTACAGGGCAATGGAATAATAGTTTTAAAGGGCCATCCTGAGACATCACCTCAACTGACTGGTGTGTGAGGATGATCACAGCCTCTCACCACATCACAGATATCCAGTCTGCAAATCTCATAGTGTGCTTCGACTCAGCACCCAGCAACCCTAGAGAAAAGCACCACAACACATAAACACCAAAAACAAATTAAAAAAAAAAATTGTCAACTTTGTTACAAAACCTGAAACTCATTGTTTTTAAAGCAATGTTTATTGAATGGCCCTGCCTGTTTTACTGGTGAACACCATTACACATAATCTTTAAACTTTGGAGAAACAGGTCCTATAAGCTTGCTGACAGGGAGGACTAGACTGTGACTTCAGGAGATGACATCATCAGCAGCTCTTCACTGAACCTGGCTTTTTCGAACAGGCAGTCAATTTAGGGTTGTAAAATGATTTGTAACTTTCAAACAAAGTAACTTAAGGCGCTTTTACACACAGGTTCATGTAACGGAATAACTGTTACAGAAACAGTATTCCATTACATCCCTTATTAATGTAAAAGTGCATTGTTCATTTCCTTGGTGAACGTTCGTCCAAACCGCAATCTCTGCTTCTTGCAGTTTGCACCAACGTGTTTCGTTTGATCTGGCTGTGTAAAACAGCCATTCTGATAGCACTGCAGAAACTGCCATTAGAGCAGCAAACTCTGGGGGAGCCGAAACAAACGGAGGTGGGACTGGGCAGAATACTCGCAGGGTGTGAAAGGAAACCCGAACGCAACAGAGTACAACAGCGCCACACAGGTAATGCTTATTTCGTTTTACAAACCTGTGTGTAAAAGCGAGAGATCTCAGTTTTGGCATGAGGCTGATTGGGGCTATGTTGATCCATATTCTGAATCAATGCCAGTGATTTTTACCATAGTCCCTCTTTAAGATACATCAGCTTTAAAAAAACCAAACACATAAATCACAGCCATTGAACAGCAACAGTTCCTTCCCTGCCATAACTTTTTATTTACAATAATTTGCATCAGTTTCATATGAGGGACTCATCCTTTAGACTTGGACCATTGAAAACCTGCTAGTGGGAGTCAGAGACTTACCCTCTCCAAGTGGCAACAGTTTGCAAATCGGAATTGTTTCTTTGTTTAAATGCAGCTCCTGAACAGATTTGGGCCAGACATTTTAAAACACCTACATTTACAAATCTGTTGTTCTTGCATATTTTAAAAACATATTTTAGGGGTAGAAAAATGAGCTGAGCTTCTGCTAATCCCAAATTAAGGGTCCCAGGCCCCCTGGTTTTTGCCCAAAGCTCTTCATTGGGGGAAATGTGCACTATTTTCACAGACACTTCTGTGACATCGCCGTGCATTATTTTCATGTGAATAACATTTTCCATTGAGAGTGACTCATAACCATTGTAGAGGAGCCACTGAAAATCTGTGCAACACAACCCCCCTGCTGTCACCTCTACCATCAAGCCTCGCGGAGAGGAGGGGAGCTGACAATGAGCTCAGGGGCAACTCCTGTGTCTTGAGGCGTCTAAGATGTCTCACCGGAACCACCACCTGTGTAAGTGTACAGTCCCAGACTTGGTTTTTCCCCACATACCGGGAGACACGGCCCTCTCAGGCATTCTCTATAAAGTTCCTGTTCATCTCAGCGGTGTGACAGGGAGATCCTGCCACTCTTGAGGACCGACCTTTTCTTAAATCTTTTGTAACAGTTCTTCTGTTTCTTAGCCTAATCTATTCTTTACAATTTCTAGACCATAAGCTTAGCCACCTATGGGCACCCCCTTCCCTTCCTGGACTATGCTATAGTGTCCTCCTTTTCCCTCTCAGGTCCTCATATAGGAAGGTCATGGTTATGACTTCCGAGCTGATATAAAACAGGCTGTATTCCTCATTGTTGGATTCAGTATGCAATAGCACTATGTCATAAAATACCAAGATGTATATGTTTCATGTGTATGAAACCTGGAAATGTTGAAAATGCCACAGCACTAGGCGTTTTTGATAAAAGTAAAAAGTTACTAGGTGATTATTATATAATTAAGTTAGTTGTGTTATTTAAAATGCATGTAAATTACAGATTGTTTGAGAGGTCCTTTGGCACCATGCATTCCTGCCTTAAGCTGAACAAGCCTAAAATTTCATGGTGATTTGCATATACATCCCACTGCATTATGGGGGTACGTGTAATGTTGTGCTTCTTTGAAACTTGGCTTTATTGCCTGTGCCCTTTGGGATAACCCTTGCTTCAGTGCTTCTGCACCGAGGTTCTTTGTCTTTAGCCTGTTTTGGGGTTTCCCTTTTTTGAGCTCCCGATCACCCAACACAAGATCAACATAGGGATGAAATAATTTCCACTAAAGAGACAGATCAGTGGGTCAGTAGGTGCTGACTAAGTGCAGAGGAAGGACATGCACAGCCTGTTACTGCAAACTGATGTATTGGGAAAAGGGATATTTATTAAGATCTTGGATTAACACCTTTGAGGACAAGCTCATTACACAGGTTCTACGTCAGAGTTGAAACAAAAAAAGAAAAAACATGTTACTGGAATGCAGTAACACAATATACAAGGTTAGCATAGACAATACATAATAATAATAATGTGTAAATGTCAGTATTGTACAATGTATACTAACTTTACAATCATCAACACAGGACAAAATAAAGGAAATTAGAGGGCATGAGAGAAGAACTTCAGCCCAGAAGGCGTTGCCAGAGGAAAGCAAGAGGCGAAGAGAAGACATAATTCAAAGCAGTGAGGTGGTAGGTATCTGAGGCTAACAAGTCAATAAGGGGGGGGGGAGGGGGAGGTGAGAAAAAAGGCGAGAAGCGGGGGAGATGGGGAGTGGAGGGGCAGAGAGACTATTAAACGAGTCTTTTTTTGTGGGTGATAGAATTGGTCAGTCAGATATTATGAAAATTGAGATTAAAGAAAGCAATCACATCTGGAATTCGCAATTAGATGATTTCTAAGCTTTCTCTCTTAAAGGGACCTATTCTGCCTGTATTACCACTGCTGAAGGTTATCCTGTGTTTTAAATAAACACCACACTAAGACTGTGGCCCTGTCCACACTACACCGCTTGCGCCCGGTAACGGATGCAATCCGTTACCGCCGCAGAGCGGTGCAGTGCATCCACACCTCGGTGTCCGTTACGGGACCGGCACCGCCTGTCCACACATCGGGATCCGGGCGACCGTTACAGCGGCGTCCAATCCCACAATGCAGCTCGCGCTGCGCTTGGTGCCCTGCAGGGGACCATTACCGGCAGTCCACACTACCGCTGGTAACGTTAGCAGGGCAGGACCGGTTTCATAACCGTTGCTGAAACCACCTCATATGTGGTTTCAACAGCGTTGAAAACTCCTCCTGTAGCGTTACGGATTATAGCAGCGACCTGTTACGGTATGTTTTACACCCTCTGTAACGTTACAGAGGCGTAGTGTGGACAGGGCCTGTGTGTTGAACCCGAAGTTTGGTGTCTGGTCCATCTGTTATCCCACAACCCCTCCACAGGCGGGAATTGCTTTGGCCACATTACCTGTGCCCCCTTTGGGGAGACCTCTTGCCATTCTTCCTCTCCTGGTCTACCCCCCCCCCCAACAAACCCCAGCAGTTCTTGTAACTTCTGGGGCTCTGCTGTCCTTAGCACACTTCTACTCTCCTCACGTTTCTTCCCTGGCTCTAGGGACAAACGGAGCCTCCTCTGGTTGGTCAAAAAAATATATCTTGCCGGTACCACACTATGTGCAATGAGCCCCAGCATGGCAACTTGGGGACAGATGGCAAAATGTATTTAATACCTATAACCATAACTTCAGTCTAGTTGCAGAAACTTGCTGCAATAATCTGCAGCATTAATAATTTTAGGAAAAACACAAGAAGTCTGATCGGAAGAAGGTGGGTAATCAGGCATCATAGTCATACCTGAAGAGGGACACACCGCTGGAGCAGCAAATTATGATGGTATATCCTGATGCATGATAATCATAATATTGTTTTTTTTTGTTCCTAATGAAGAATTAGGTCATCAGTGGGAATTATTGTGATATACCATTAGATCGTGTTATTCCAGTCTGGGGGTCCCCATACTCCCAGAAGAAAAAAAAATGGGGAACTCAGGAAAACGGCTAAATGTCCGTAAGTGCACACTTCCAGTAAAAAGTGTCGATCTGCAGAAAACAATTACCGCATGTGTGGGTAAAATTTCCAAACTGCAAAAATATTTTACAGCAATTTGGCATTTACTGCAATTGCAAGTCCCTGAGCCACACATCAAGAAAACACCTGCACCCTGAACTGCCCACTGTGCGAAAAGGTTGCAGGTACCCGCATCCATTAAGCCCTGGTGCAGTATCTTACCTGTTCAGACTTTCAAAGTCGGACTAAATTCATAAGGGAGAATGGCACTGAGAGTTGCACAGCCAAGAGTCAGTGAAAATCCCATTAGTACCAAGGACAGCACTAACATGCACCACAAAGGGAAAAAGATGTAGCCAATCTTTTTTTGCTTTTGTTAACAGAGTGAGCCCACTGGGAATACAAGCACACTTTACCGACAGCGGAACAGCCTGCCAAGAAATCCTCCCCCCCCCAAGCCAGAGGGAGTAATGTGCCTGCTCTAACTGTACGTGAAGAAAACGTGAACTGCAAAAATAATACTGAATTTTTTTCAGTTACTGTCCTGTGGAAAGTTAAACTTTCAATTAGTTTTTGGACACAGTAGATCCCTGTTATGACCTTTCAGGGAGGGCCAAATCAGTTTGAGCTGGTGGTCAGTTTGGCCGCTAGCTTTCAAAATCTGATAGCCAAATTAGTATTTAAGTGGCTATCCTTTTTAGAGGAGAACTGTGCTGAACCTGTCAGTCATTTTTCTCAGTATATGCTTTTTTCTTATATTTGACCCCTTTGTTACTGTGCCATCTGCTCTGGCCTTTTACTAAACACAGTGAGTGTTTCTGATTAACACACTGCTGAGAAATGCCATTTTAGAATTGTATGATGTAGTTTATGGTTCACAGAGTTCCAGAGTAGAACATGAATGCATTGTGAAAACAAAGTAAGTTCTTTAACAAGGACACAAAGTACATCATGCAGGGAGTGAAGCATCTATAAGTAACACTTATAAAGGGGGCTTTCTGTTTAGTGAGCGGACAGTTGTATTAAAAAGCTTATTTCCTCGGGGTCCCGACCTCCTTATAGGTTGTGAGCTATCAGATCACCAATTCCATACAGATGGGAAGGATAAGATAATTGGAAACACCACCTGAATTGTGTTCTTGTTCATGGTAGCATTGGCTTTTCTTATTAATGCTAGAATATTTTATTTTAAAGGGATACCGCCAGTAGATGTAACAATCTAAGGCACAATAGATTTCGTATAACGAAACGTGATTACACCTTTGTGCGTAGTATCAATTGGTTTGTTCTCAGATGGATAAGCTGTATTTGATTTGTTGAAAAATGCAATAAATATAAGTTTGAAAAAGACCAGTACAGATGGACCAAAAACAGAGCATGAACCAGCATTAGAAATGCAACTTCTACAAAAAACACAGGTTTGTAGATTCAAAGCAGTTCTCCTTTAAGGACTCAGCCAGCTGACTGGTAACTTTCTGAATCTAGTAGCCAAACTTTTTTTTTTTTTTTTAAGTGACCACTGTCCATCTGGCTACCCAATTTATCCCACCCTGTGACCTCTGATTTTAACACCAGTGGGTCCAATCTGAGCCATGTTTGAAACCCCTAAGTGCTGTGACTGGTCAGAACTCAAGCTAGGCATTGTCACTACCACACAAAAATATGTTCCGGAGAGTTAAATAAAGTAAATAAATAAATAACAGAGCATATTTTAAGAGCCTCATTCAGGAGTGGTACTAAATGCAACGTACACCAACAGCGAATATACACCTGCTCCCTTTTTGCAAAACGGGAAAACAGAAGTACTGTTAAAGAATTATATTCTCCAGGGGCCCAATTTTCAAAGGGCTGCTAGATCGGTGCAAGTTGTGCCAAAGCCCCATTTACGGCAAACTCTGGGTGTGCCAGGGACCCTGCACCGGATTTATATACAACAGGGGTCCCTGCGTCAAAGTCCACAGATTTGCTGCAGGTGGAGTGGTACGACAATGAGGTGGGCACACTTGAGAGGTTTGATGGAGGGTGCAGTCCCCCCCCCCCCAAGCATCTGACCGCAGTGATGGGTGTGGAGGGGAAGGAACCCTGCAACCAGCCTTGGACAGTGAGAGGAGTCCTGTGGCAGTGCCCTACTGGGCACTGTGTGACAAGACATGCTGTGATAGGGCAAATGGTGGCACCAGGCAGGTGTGTACGCAACAGTCCTACAGACCCACAGATGGGGTACTTCTTCACGTGCAGGTATCAACCCTGTCCCATGGCCCCCTGGTGTTATCAGCCCCGCCGGCTGTCCCATACCTGTTAAAGTCCCAGACAGGCGGGGACTGTCCCTGGCTGCTTGGTATGCGATGCGGCTTTGTGACAGACAAAGACCCACTGGCAGGTTGACATGTCCCTGCTGCACAGCCCACCATGTGCTGGCAAAACCATATGTACAGGTGCCACAATAGCACCAGCAAGTTGGTGGGCACACCTGTAGGCAGATGCCATACATGAGTCTGAGTGAAGTAATGGCAACGGAACTAGAACCATAGTTACAGGAGTGGAGAAGCTCTGTCCCTGTTGCTGTGCCCTGCCAATGGAACAGTGTCAGTGACATGCTGGGTGGTACCATCCACCTGTACATGCGGTTTTGCCAGCACATGGTGGGCTATGCAGCAGGGGCATGTCAAGCTGCTCATGGGTCCTTGTCTGTCACAAAGCTGCACCACATACCATCTTATCTTATCTCAAGGATCTTTTTATTCTAGACTTCAAAATACTGACAAGCAATACTTTAATTTCTCACAGTACAGTTACTTGGAATAACAACTCAGCCCATAAAATCTGATCTTTCTGCAGGTTACCATCTCGCACAACCTCACACCATTCAAAGAACTCTTGAGTCACAGTGACTAAAAGCCTAAGGACTGGGCATCACTGCTGCCCCATGTTCAAATATGCACCCTCATCTGGTCTTTTACCACTTCCGTCAGAATTCACATGCACTCAAGTGCCCAAAATATTTACTGTTAAATACAGGAGTCAATTTTAACATTAACTTACTGGCCCAGGTGCAGAGTGCAAACTGCCTAGGGCCAGAGTGACACCTCCTCCCCGCCCCTTTGGGCTAGTGTAACTAAAACACCCATAACAGACCATGTCCCCTTAGTCAGAAGACTCACCCACAAGATAAGTATCGAAAAAGGAAGAAAAGAACAAATCCTGAAGCAGCACATTGCAGATCCTATCATAACAGTCTCACCGCCCACACAATATCTTAAAGCACTACCAGGAGAGATAGTGGGCGTTCAAGTCCAGCAGTGAGACTGCCAAGACAGGTTCTGTGGTGCGCTGCTTCAGGACTTTTCTTATACTAATACTTGTCACCTTGTGGGTAACTTTGACTAAGGGGACATGGGTGTGGAAGGTGGTGGGGCTGAGATTGGTGGGGGAAAAGATTTATTACTGTCTATTTTTATTATTTTTTGCTGTACTGCAGCTGCATGAGTCAGACGGCGGCCGACCAAGGAGGTGCCGGCCACCACTGGGGACCAGGGTTGTGAGATTGAGGTGCTCTGGGGGATGCTACTGGACACCACGGAGAATGTTTGGAGATGGGTGAAGGATGAGTGCCATTGCACACCAGGAAGGCCTTAAGGGGAGAGGGAGGGGGTTCCACTGGACACCAAGGAGGGCTTATGGGGAATGGGAGAGGGAGGGATGTCACTGGACACCAGGGAGGGTTTACTTGGTGGGGCATGTGACAATGAGCACCAGGGAGAAATTAAAGGGACACTGTCAACCTTTTTTGCATCCTGTCATTTCTATCTGAAAACCCACATTTTAG
Source organism: Neoceratodus forsteri (assembly GCA_016271365.2). NCBI lineage: Eukaryota > Metazoa > Chordata > Ceratodontiformes > Ceratodontidae > Neoceratodus > Neoceratodus forsteri. The sequence continues at coordinate 42,313,950 of CM028136.1, forward strand.
GATTGCTCATCTTCTATAAAATTCCTTGATGTCGCTGGTTGTTATAGCTGCCTTTTTTCTTGGAAGAAATTAAATGCATGGTAATGGTATAATTATACCCAACCTTGTTTTGTTTTAAATCCTTAATCAACTTCTATTTCTTACAATCCTGCACATAAGGAACACTCCAAAACAGTGCAGCCACTCATGATGCAATAGTCTCCTCTCCTCCTACTGCACCCAAGTGGCTAGACTGTATGGGAGTGTTCCCAAGTCCAGGAAAGATGCAGTGGAAACCGATTTAGGAATGTAAACAAACATGTTTTTGTGTAGTAACACTAATATGGTGGGCCGTGGGCAGTCTGTTTCACTTTTAAAAATAAAAAAGGAATCGGAATCAAACAATCAGCTACATCAGCAATCTTTACAGAATGTAAGCAGTCATGAAAGGTGCGTTTTAAACTAGGGACAATTTGAGGCCTAAGGGGGCCGACAGTGTCCCTTTTAAGGGGATAGGAAAGAGAGGGTACCCCTGGAGAGAAGAAGGAGTCCTTTTTCAACCCAGTAATTTCTATTATAGCTTGGGGCCCGTGTAAATCTTGGGGCACCAGTGCAAATTGGTATCACTTTCCTGGCTGGACCACTGTAAAGGGTGAACCCTGCAACTCAAATGCCTCATGAAACATTAAAAAAACCTAATACAGTATTTAGGCAAACTGTAACTTAGAATTTAAAATCGTATTAGTCTGAAAACTGAGTCCCATAAAACTTGGATTTCCAGCTACTCCTGCTGTGCATTCCCCACTCTGGGGGTGCATTAAGGATCACCTTCATCTCAATGGCTACAATTATACTGAATCTGGCTACTTTTTTATGTTCCCAATCACCACTTTGGCTAAGGCACTGGAGCATTTTAACTGGTCAGGCAAACTGATATAGTGGCTAATGCAGTTCAAGATCCCATGTGGCTAAAACATTTGGTGCATTCCAACCATAATGGAAATCTGGTGCATTCAAGCTACAATGGCTAAGATTTGCAGTGTGTTTAAGCTGCCACTCGCCAAATCACATTTTGCTATTCACTTTTGTATTTTGTTATTTTTTCTGGGCTCCAATTCACCAGATTTTGATGCTGATGACTGGTGTGTGCCCAACCAAGTGAAATGGTTGGGTTTGGCTACAGAATTGAGGGGTTCACTACAAATCTTTAGTAGCAATTTTCCAAAAACTGCAAGCTTTACATTTCCAGCTTATAGCCTTGTTTGATAGTGTTCACCAAGTCATAATACTCACTTTGGGACATCATACGCAAAACTTAAACTGTATTCTAAGGCACATAGCTAGTAGAGAGGAGAAGGTGCTTATTCCCCTTTACAGCGCCTTGGTTAGACCGCACCTGGAATACTGCATCCAGGTTTGTTCACCGCAGAATAGGGAGGACATTAACTCCTTGGAAGGGGTGCAAAGAAGATTACCAGAATTAATTAAGGGATTAAATAACAAGACCTATTATGAGAGATTGGTCGGCTTAAATCTACATTCCTTACACTACAGAAGATTAAGGGGTGATCTATGTTTACTTTTCAAGCTAATGAAGGAGGATAATCTCTTAGCTGAAATAGGTTTCAAGCACAATTTGGGTCGGATTAGTACTAGAAAGCATAAAAGACAGCTTCTTCTCCAGACCTGGAATCATAATCTGCACAAACACTGGTACAGTTACAGGGTAGTTGGGGCTTGGAATGATCTTCCATCAGACATAGTGGACAGTTCGACCATGAATGAATTCAAGAATGGGTTAGATCGGTACTTTGGGAACAGGAGATTTCAATTTTAAATTCTGGAACACAAGCTTTAAAGGACATCTGTCTTCAGGCTTGACCTCACCTATGAAACAGTCTGCTGCCATGGAGATGGCTGTGATGTCTCAAGCAAAGCAAACGTCCACGTACAATCGGGCCCCACCTCCATGTGAAATGGGGCCCGATTAGTAGATGCAGTAGAAAAAGTTAAAAAATAACTTACTCGTGTCTAAGTTATTTCAAATTGTATCTGGTTGATCCTGCCCCCTCCTTGCCCCGACATTTTAAGAAGCAGAGCCCTCCCTGTCGAGCCCACAAGCACCCGCGACTGTCCCCGTGATGACGTTTCAGGCGGGGAGCAGTCGGGGACATCTGTATACTTATTATGTGGCTCCTTTGTAAAATAGCTCCGGTTTGGAGCCTGGACATTCGTGGGCATGTCTGATACAAATATTGGCTAACAAGTACCCTGCCAGTTGGTACTTGGTCTCGGTGTAGCCAGGACACTCACTGATTCTAAACCGGAGCTATCTGAAGAGTTGGCAATATAGTAATCCGTTTTGCCAAATCTTCAAACAGCTCCGGTATACAGATGCCCCCGGCTGCTCCCCGCCTGAAACGTCATTATGGGGACAGTCGGGGGTACTTGTGGGCGCGACAGGGAGGGCTCTGCTTCTTAAAATGGGGCAAGGAGGGGGCAGGATCAACCAGATACAATTTGAAATAACTTAGACACGAGTAAGTTATTTTTTAACTTTTTCTACTGCATCTACTAATCGGGCCCCACTTCACATGGAGGTGGGGCCCGACTGTAAGTGGACGTTTCCCTTTAAGACTTCCGGTGAGGAATAAGCAGTCACAGAAACATAGAACATGACAGCTGAAAAAACACCTGGCAGCCCATCCAGTCTGCCCATCCTACTTAACTACGCTGCAAAGGCCCTAGTGGCCAACCATCCCACATACTAGGGCCATCTGTGCCTGTCCCACCCCACCTTGAACCTCCCCCCACTCATTTAGCCTGTACCACCCCCTATTCCATATATCCACCAATGAAAGTGCTTGCAGACATCTTTCTTGACCTACCTCCTGCCAGTTTCGGTGAATTCTCCCATGTTCCTGTGTTGTTGCTTAATCTGAAAATGATACCAAGATCCACCCCGTCTATTCCATGCAATTACTTCTCAGTGCCTATAATGTTCCCCTCTCCCAACCCCCCTTAGTCATTACAGATGAAGTCTAAGGCACAAATGTCACAGTGCCATGCAAATACCCGCAATAAAAAAAAGAAGGGGCAGAGAAGAAAAAATTACTTACCATAGTAATACTGTTTCTTCCAAGGGATCGACCAGTAGGATAGGACATAAGCAGTCAGCTCAGAATCTGACTGCCCCAGAGCTAGTGATGTAATGTGGAATGTATGCAAATCATGGAACTAGAAGAAAAAATTACTTACCATAGTTAATATTGTTTTTTCCAAGGGATCTCCCAGTAGGATTAGACATATGCAATCAGCTCAGAATCTCTGACTGCCCCCAGAGCTCTGATGTAATGTGGAATACATCCAAATCATGGAACTTAGAATGATGCATTCAAACTGCTGCCTCTAGGTGGACTGTGTTCCATCTGCCAGATTCATTCTTGCAGATGAAAAAACACTAGATTATACGAATTAAATAATTCTAACTTAACAACCATAACAATAATACCCTCCCCTTAGTAAAGAGGACGAGTTCCAAACAGGAAAAAGAAGAAACACTAAAAGGAGAGCTAGGTGCCCTAGTCATACTTGTGTGCATCAAGACACTAAGTTAAGTCAATGATTAATGGCAACATTAAGAACCCCCATAACTGTATTGCTGAAACTGATTCAGGTAACGTAAGGGGAGGTAGGGATGGGAGGTCTAAATCCTACTGGGAGATCCCTTGGAAGAAACAATGCTAAGCAATTTTTTCTTCAAACCCCTTACCTCAGGAATCTCCCACAGTATTAGATATATGCAGACTACCAAGCAGTGCATTGGGAGGTAGGTACAGAACCTATTTATGTAGAGAAAGGGTTCTGCAATACTGTAGTGCCAAACCTAGCATCACTCCTGGACTGGACGTCCAGGCAATAGTGCTTTGTGAAGGTGTGGACTCTCCAGGTAGCCACCTTACAGATTTCCAGCAAGGAAATGTCCATTGCAGCTGTCACAGAGGCAGCAGTTCCACGAGTGGAATGTGCCCCGTGACCCTGTGCTGGCTGTTTCTCAGCCTTACTGTAACAGAATTGGATGCAGGCTACTATCCAATGTGCAACTGACCTCTTTGAGGCAGGCCTGACTTTTCCCACTTCACCACAGGTAAACGAACAGCTGGGAGTGGGAATCCCTGAGATCCTTAGTACGAGTGATCTAATAGCAGAGAGACCTTTTTACATCCAAGCTATGAAGTTACAATTCACCTGAACTGGACTTGGCTGTGAAGAATACAGGAAGGGTGATGGACTGGTTTAAGTGAAACTCAGATTCTGGAAGGAACTTCCTGTTAGTACTAAGGATCACCTTGTCCTTATGGAAGACAATGTAATTAGGATATGTGCAAAGAGCTTGGAGCTCGCACACTCTTCCTGCTGAAGTAATTGCCACCAGAAAAACAGTTTTCCATGTGACATACTTCAGGTCAGCCATAGCCACGGGCTCAAAGGGAGGTTCCACGAGTTTGGCTAGGCACAAGTTCAGGTCCCAAGGAGGGGCTGGTTCCCGAACAGGAGGGAACATATGTGCCAATCCTTTGAAACATTTTCTAAAAATAGGGTGTGAAGCTACTGTTCTCTGAGCACCTGCAGACAAGTAAGCAGATACTGCTGCTAAGTGAACCCTAAAGGTTGCAGGCCTGAGACCCAGAGCCTGCAGGTGCACCAGATAATCAAGCAATGTAGATAAACATGCTTTAAGGGGATTGATTTGCTTAGGCAAGCACCAGATGGAAAATATTTTTCATTTAAAAGTACAAATATGGAAATTACATATTTATCGTAATTCTTGATCTCCTAGGACAAAGTCTCCACCACTCATTCACACTAACGGGACTACACCGCAGGCACTAGGACCCCACTGGAGCCAAAAATCTTCAGGAGGGCTGGTGCTGGATAGGACTGCGCATACGCAGTGCCGCGAGACTAGCTTGCGTGTATAGGCTCTCTCAGCATCAACCCTCCAACTGCCTCAGTACCTTTTTGACTGAGGAGGTGCAGCATAAACGAACGAAAGAAAACCTAACCCTAACTTCCAGGCATGTGAAGGCCCACATGACCCATTTAAGAAGGGTCAATTCAACAATGTCTTCACAGCCTGAACAAAAAGGAAGTGAAGACCAAAACGGAAGGAGTGAGCTCGGTGGATCATGGGTGGGCATGTGAATGAGTGGTGGGGACTTCATCCAAGAAGATCAATAATTACAGCAAGTGTGACAGAAATGGGAAGGAAAGAGTTAATGGTTTGGATTCTCTAGCTGGTGTTTTTTTAGCAGTTTGGGGGAAAAAAACTACACACAGGCTAAAATCCACCATCCAGCAGCATCCAGCTTGTGGAATTTTCAGTCCTCCCTTGCTGCTAGATAAGAGCGGAGTCATAAATCTCGAGTGGACATCTACACACACACACAGACCTGCAGACACATAATACCCAGGGCAGTTTGAACGGATTGGGTCATTCAAATATAAACTGAAGGTTTAAAAGGGAATATAATTGGTCACCGATAGGTGTTCAGTCTGATTGGGACAATTAAATACATACATGTTAGATGGTTGGTGAATTCAAAGGGGGAATAGGCATTACCTATTCCCAGGAGAATATATAAGAGGCTGAAAGACAATGAAGGGGCTCTCTTTTGCTTTGGAAGCTGGGAAGGGAAACATAAGTTTGGAGCCTACCCTTGTAGCTATGTCCATGGGAGCTGGCAGTTAGAATAGGGTCCCGTGTCTCTTAGAAGGACAGGAAAGGGTAAGTTTAGTGCTAGCATATTTCAGTAATAGCCGCCTTCTTTTGCCATCTGTTATTTAAAAACATTTGCTTATTTTTCCTGTATGAATGTTATTCTCTTGTGTTGTAAATATATATATCCTGTAAATGCTCAGTGCACTTTCTGTTAAGTAAAAAGCTATTAATTTGCTCAATAGTTGTAACTGATGTCATTTTTCTAAGGTAATATTTGATTTCCACTGACTGAGGTAAACTCTGTGTAGCATCCACCACCCGGGAGAGAGACAGTACCAGACTTTAACCTGTGCAATTGCACGCTTGATTATTCAAGTTTGTAAGCTTGAAGGTTGGCGCTGGAGATAGTCCAGCTGGTGGCAGCGAATACCCGAGGACAGACACCTCTCTAAAAGCTGTTTCAGCACAGAGGGAGAGGTGGGTTGTCACAGTAAGTACGTAATTTCCATATCTTCCTGAACTAAAAGTCTCCACCACTCATTCACACTAATGGGAGAGTATCGAGCTAAAAAGCACCCCCAAAAAGTAGGGTGGTAGGAGACAGAGCTCACTCAGGACAGAAGTCCATAAGGACTGTCCTGCCGAAGAAAGTGAACTGTCAGGCATGGACATCCAGAAATAAAAATTACGTACCTACCATAATTCTTGATCTTCTTGGACGAAGTCTCCACCACTCATTCACACTAGTGGGACTACGCCGGAGGCACTAGGACCCAGCGGGAGCCAAAATTCTTGAGGGCCAGCGCCTAGGTAGGGCCATGAGAAAGCGACACCGCGAGCTTGGCTCGCGCCATATAGGCTACCTCAGAGTCGACCCTCCAACCACCTCAGTATCTTTTTTACTGAGGAGGTGCAGCATAAACTAACCCAGTAAAAACGAACCTGTTGTCAGACATAAGATAGTCCAAATGACCCATGTAAGAAGGGTCAATAGAACAGTCTTCACACTCCAGCCATCGAGGGAGTGAAGACCACAAACAGATAAGTGAGCTCGGGGGATGGCGGGTGAGCATGTGAATGAGTGGTGGAGACTCTGTCCAAGAAGATCAAGAATTACGGTAGGTACGTAATTTCCATATCTTCATAAACAAAGTCTCCACCACTCATTCACACTGATGGGAGAGTACAGACCTAAAATAATCCCCAGAGATGGGTGGTAGGAGAGAAGAGCTCACCTAGGACAGAAGTCCATTAAGGATTGTTCTGCCAAAAGACTAATGCTGTCTGGCATGGACATCCAAGGTGCAGTGCTTTATGAAAGTGTGCACGGAGCTCCAAGTGGCCGCACTGCAGATGTCCGCAATGGGCACATTGCGAATTTCTGCCAGAGATGCCGCGGCTGCTCTGGTAGAATGAGCATATACTCTGCCTTCCAACTTGACCTGTGCGCCATGGAGTAACAGTGGTGGAGGAATGCCTTTAGCCATGTTAAATACAACTGATAGCAACAGGCTAACCCAGCTGTGCCATGCTGAAGGAGACAAACAGTTGTTTAGATGTGCAGATTTCCTTAGTCCTGCCTAAGAAGAACAGTAAGGCTCTCTTCACATCCAGGGAATGTAGGATATGCTCTTCCTCATTCTGGAAGTTCGCGAAGTAGGTAGGAAGACCAAGGGCTGATTTAGATGGAATTCTGAGACAACCTTGGGAAGAAACTTGGGATGGGTCCTAAGAACCACCTTGTCTTTGTAAAATACAGTATACAGAAGGTCTGTGATCAAAGCATGTATTTCAGACACTCTGCAGGCAGAAGTGATGGCTACAAGGAAGGCCGTCTTCCAGGTCAGAAATTTCAGGTCACAAGTAGCTAGGGGCTCAAAAGGTTTACGAGTGAGCATGCCTAGCACAAGGTTAAATGTCCCAGGCTGCTACTGGTTGCCTGACCGGTGGCCTGGTATGTAGAATGCCTTTAAGAAACCTCTTGTCCACAGGAAGCTGAGCCAAAGACATGGAGTGTACGGGCTCATGGTACGCCGATATTGCACAGAGGTGAACCTTAACAGTCGAGTATTGCACGCCTGTGTTTGAGAGGTCTAGATGATACTCTAGGACCTTGTTTGGTGGGCAGGAAAAAGGATTCCATGAGGATTTTGCACACCAGGTGGAGAAGCGCTTCCACTTAGCCGTATAAGTTTTCCGAGTAGCTGGCTTGCATGTAGCTAACAGAATATCTGAGACCCTGCGTGAAACCTTAATCCTGTTCACCTCCCTCTCCTCAGGAGCCAGACATGAGGTGAAGGGACTTCAGGTTGGGATGGACCACAGGGTCCTGAGTCAGCAGGTTCGTAAGAAGTGGAAGCTGTCTCGGTAAAGTTTCTGATAATCCGTTGATTAATGGAAACCAGATCTGACGAGGGCAGAAAGGGGCGATGAGCAGCATTCTTCCCCCCTGTGCCTCCAGTTTGAGCAGCACCCTCTGAACTAGGGGAAGAGGAGGAAATGCATACAGAAAGCGTCTTGTCCACCGCAGTCTGAATGCATCCTGACAAAAACACGCCAGGTCCTGGATTTCTGCAGCAGAAGAGAGGCACTTTTGCGTTGCATGGGGACGCAAAAGGGTCCAGGTCTGTTTTCACAACTCTTCGAAGAGTGACTGCATGACACTTGCGTCGAGACACCACTCGTGAGCATCTGTCTCTGTTCTGCTGAGACAATCCGTAGGTAGACTGCCTGGATCAGAGCTTTGTGCTCTAGGCACCATTCCCACACTTTCATCGCTTCCCTGCATAAGGGGAAAGAGTGTGCTCCGCCCTACTTGTTGATGTAGTACATCCCTGCCTTGTTGTCCATTTGAAGGGAAATGGTCTTGTGACAGAGTATGTCCTTCAAGGCCAAGACTGCGTATATGACGGCTTATTTCCAGAACACTGATGTGAAGCTGAGACTCGTCCCGACTCCAACGACCTTGGGTGTGGAGATCCTGGCAGTCAGCTGGGATGCATCCGTGGTGGAGATCTGGGGATCCAGAGGGATGAAGGGATAACCTTCCCGAAGGCTGTCCTCCTGAGACCACCAGGTGAGCGACCGTTTCAGTGGTTCCGTCACCTTGATGTGAAAGGACTGTGGGTGTGTGGCTGGCGACCACTGAGTGCTGAGCATCCACTGAGTATTTCTCATGTGAAGATGAGCCAGAGGAAGAGTGAACATTGAGGATAACATAAGACCCAGCATCTGCTGCATCGAGAGAGCTCGGACCGAGCTGTTTTCTCTGATGAAGTGAGCCATCCTGAAGATGTCGCTCCTTCTGTCCCCCAGAAGAAAGGCTTTTGCATTGGGAGGTATCCAGAATGGCTCCTATGAAGAGGAGTTGCTGGGAGGGCTGTAGCTGTGACTTTCTCAAGTTTAGTAGAACTCCCATGGACATGAGGAAGCTTGAAGCCGTAGCTACGGCTTCTTGAGTCTCTTGTTTGGAGGGGCTCGCGAAAAGCCAATTGTCCAGATACAGAAACACCTGAATTCCAATCTTCCTCAGATGCGCTGCAAGAACTGCAAAGCACTTTGTAAAAACTCAAGGCGCTGAAGATACCCCAAAGGGCAGGGCTCTGAATTGGTAGTGCTGACCCAATGCCACGAATCTTGAGGTATCTGTGATGGCTTGGGTGAATGGAAACATGCTGATTGGCTAGCCTCCCTGGACATGCAGGATGCCTATCATGTTGATGAATCAGAAGTAAAAGCTTCCCAAGTTGTATCATCTTGAACTTTTCCTTGAAAAGGAACTTGTTTAACTTCCTGAGATCTAGAATAGGGTGCATGCTGCCAGTTTTCTTTAGAACAAGGAAGTAATGGGAGTAGAAACCTGTGTTCCGCTGATCCACTGCCCTGTTGTTCAGAAGGCCTTGGATCTTGGAAGCAAGAAGATCTGACTGAGCGACAGACAGCCTAGGCTGTTTTTCGGGTGGATGATCCGGAGGGGTTTCCGACAGATTTGGAGAGTACCCCTCGTAAATTATTCTGAGCACCCATTTGTCTCATGTGATTGACTTCCACTGAAGTAAAACTGAGTCAGACGCCCTCCTACTGCCGAGGAAGAGTCCCCCTCAAACAGCTGAGGTGGGACTTGGGCTGGGACCTCAGAGGGTGGCACTAGGTGCTTTGGGGCCTTGTGCCTTCTGCTGCGTTTTCTTTTGCAGCTGCAGGATTTGGTTCTGTTAAAGCCCCCTCTGTCTTTACCACGAAAGGACTGATGGTTCTGAAACCGACGTCTATTCCTGCCCCTTTGAGGGGTGGGAAGGTGTCTTGCAGTTTTGATGGTTGTTCTAGTCTTCTGGGTGGCCTCCAGTGCCTGCTCGACCTGAAGACCAAACAGATACATACCTCTGTTGAGCATCATTTGTGAAGCCCAAGGTGCGCAACCACAAGTGGCGATGGGTACAAATACCAGCCACCGCTGCTCTGGAGGCAGTGTCAAAGGCACCCATGGCAGCTTTAAGCTGTTGATTATTGGATTCAATACCCCCAGTGATGCTTTGAATGAGCTCTGAGTTAACCACCGAATCAGGAAGAGCTTCTATTGTAGCGAAAAGTAGCCCTGGTAGCTAGCGACATGCATGCACAGGGTGGAAACAGCAAAGGCTCGCTTTCCCGAAGTGTCTATCTTGCGAGATTCTTTGTTTACTGGATGTGCTGTAGATTCTTGCAGAACAGCCTTTTCATTCTCTGCCAGAACAACGATGGCATCAGCAAAGGCTTGTGAGGCCAGAATGGGGCGATCCCTGGGAAGGGCATATATCCTATCTATGGACTTAGCCACAGAGTGAATGAGTGCCGGATTATCCCACATCATCTGCGAGAGTGTCTCAAAAGAGGGCTGCACTAGTGTGGTCAATTCCATAGGAATATCTGGAACATGCAAGTACTACAAATGCAGCAACTTCCCAGGATTGATATCCGAAGTCTGGGGGGAGAGAGGGAGAGAGAGATAGGTATTCAAATTTCTGAGCACAGACTTAAAAAAAGGTCCTCGACCAAAGGCTCTGTTCAAAGAGGTTTATTCATTGCCCCTAGAGTGGAATCATAATCGAAGTTGTCCCCTAATCGAAGAAAGGATCGGGTTCAACATCTTCTCCTGTCAGTCCAGAAGGGACTGCGTAGATAGGAAAGGGATGAAAAGGAGGAGAAGGAGCAGAGAGAAATCGGCATAGAAAACCTCAAAGTCTCATGCAGCACCGAAAGCGCCCCCAGCACCGCAACAGGAGGCAGTGCCAAAAACACAGGTGGCGCCGGCACGGAAAACGGCGCCAAGTGCAGCGCCGGCACAAGAAGCTGCACCGAGCGTGGCACTGATGCCAGGGAAGCAAGTACAGAGTGCAGCGCCGGAGAGGCCAGCGCCGCCACAGAAGTTCCCAACCCTCGACTCCCAGAAGAGAAACTAAGAAATTCAGCAGGAGATAAAGGCACCGGTGTGGACCCCTGCACCATAGCCATGTGAAGGGGCTGAACACCACAGTACGGCGTCAACGGCACCAGAGATGGCGCCGCGCAACTAGGAAGGCCCAACTGCCCTACCCGCAGGTCCAAGACCAACAGGCCCGAAGGCCCTGGCGACGGACTCACCAGCTCAGGTAGCCAGGACAACTGCCACACCCATTGCTCCATAAGAGTGGCCCAATGGTGAAACAGCTCACCGGAAGACCTGCCACCGAATGGAGAGGGACTCCGGAGTTGAGAATGCTGGGCACCAGAGACAGAGACCGGAGGGGGCCCCAGAAGAGGCGGAGTCTGGCCTCTGCCTCCAGAAACGGATGATCGATGCACACATACCAGAAGGCAACCTCGAACAGTGCAGTTTCTTTTTCGAACGGGAGGCCGAAGAAGAGCTTGAGGTCGAGCGGTGCCGAGAATGGGACCACTTTTTGTGCTTTCCGGGAGACCGCCCATCCCCCAAAGCACTGGACTGTCTGTATTTGGACCCCCCCTTCCGTAAAGGGCAGCGGACCAGACCCAGCCCAGCTGACTGAACAGCTGTCATGCAAAATCTCCCTACCGTCACCTGCCACGTTCATGGTCAACTCTGTCAAAGGAGAACTGAAGACTTCTGCGATAAAATAAAACTACTATTTTTATTCTATTTTCACTAGAAAACAATAAAACTACAATAAACTAATCGAAACTGAAGATTATAGCTGCTGTCGTATAGACATGAAGTTCTGATTCCCGGCGGGCAAGCGACGTCGTCACTGAAGCGCACTCGACTGCGGGGAAAAAAGGAACTGAGGCGGTTGGAGAGTTGATGACGAGGTAGCCTAAACGGCGTGAGCCAAGCTCGCGGTGCCACTTCCTCACGGCCCTACCTAGGCGCCGTCCCTCCTGAAGAATTCTGTCTCCCGCTGGGTCCTAGTGCCTCCAGCATAGTCCCATCAGTGTGAATGAGTGGTGAAGACTTGATGTCCAGGAAGATCATAATGCTTTATAAAGGTAAGCAATGAGCTCCAACTTGCCACCTTGCAGATGTCTGCAATGGGTACACTACAAATCCCTGCCAGGAAAGCCGCAACCGCTCCGGTAGAGTGGTGAGAACCCAGCCTTCCAACTTGAGCTGTGCCGTGGATTAGTAGTGTCGAAGACATGCTACTAACCAAGCAGAAATACATCTCATGGCAACAGGCTGACCCAGTCAAGGCATGCAGAAAGATACAATAGTTGCTCAGATGCATATCTCTTCGTTCTGTCGATGTAAAATCGAAGAACCCTCTTAACATTCAGAAAGATAAAGGGAGCGCTCTCCTTCATTTTGCAGTTAATGAAGTAAGTAGGGAGATTCAAAACTTGACTAACGGTAACTGAGACAGTGAGAGGTTATCTACTACCTCAAGACAGTCCGAAAACACGCAGAGGTGAACATTCTCTGCGAAGAAATGCAGACCTGCGTTTGACAGGTCCATGAGGCACCCCAAAATTTTACTTGGTGGGCAACCAAAAGGGTCCAGACAGAACTTTTCACACCAGAGGGTGAAGTGTAACAACTTAGCTATGCAAGTCCTCCTGGTGGAAGGTCAATGCGCGGCTAAGAAGATTTCTACGATTGTCTGGAAACCTAAAACTTGCCCACTTTCATCTCTTCAGGAGCCCAGCATGGAGATGAAGGAAGCACAGGAAGGATGGACCAAAGTCCCTGTGTCAGAGGGTCTGCTCGTAGAGGGAGTCACCATAGACCCCACTGTCAAGGTTTCAATTAATTCTAGAAAGTTTCTGTATGCCGACGATATAATTTTGTTTTCTAGCTCTACTAAAATAAGTGACGTAAATGTTTCTTTAAAGCAAGATTTTTCTGCTTTGAATGGGTGGCTGTTGGATCATTCTTTGTTGTTAAATCCTAAAAAAAGGGTATGTATTTTATTTGGCTCTTCACCTAAATTACGTAATGCGGAATCTTTAGTAATTAATGATTTAGCAGGTAATATTATACAACAGGTAATGGAAACTAAATACTTAGGAATAACATTTGATCCATGTTTGACTTACTCAGCACATTAGGAAAGTAGTAAAGTCTGTAAATCAAAAAATTGCTGCCTTATATCGAATTAAGGATTGTTTAAATAGGGAGGCAAGAGAGAGGATATCTAAGAGTGTATTACTATCAACCTTATATTATAATTCTTTCTTGTTCATGAAGTTGGCACAGAGATTTGGATTTAGTTAATAGATCCTTCAACTCCATTTGTAGATTTGTTTTGGCTAAACCGTTCAGAAAGCATCACTTGCTCTTTACAATGATCTCTGTTGGCTTCCTCCTAAGTTGGTGTATTCTTATAATTTGGGTTGTTTGACCAATATACTGGTTCAGGGCTGTAAATCTCCATTGCATAGCTTAATAAATATAAAGGATGATATTAGGTTATTACATTCATCAAATATGCAACGGTTATCTATTCCTAGATCTGTTACCTGTATGGGCAAGAGACCTTTTCCTTGCAATGTCTGATTTTGTGGAATACACTGCCTATTGACTGGATCATTACTCACTGTCATGAACATTTTAAAAAAGCTTTGTTCCATTACCTGCAACTTTCTCTTAGTGTGCAACTGCTTTTAGGTACTATGTTGTACTGTTTTATATGTTGGTTTATTGTTATTAATGTATTTTGTATGAGGTTTGCATTTGTATGACATTAAGCTTCTTTGTGTATGAAGCTCTGGGTCGATCCTGAAAAAGGGCCTTGGCCCAGTGATCTTACCCGGTAAATAAAGTGAACTGAACTTTTGACCGACTGTTTATCTACGTAAAATTATATCTGCCGAGGTCAGTCTGGGATGACTAGAATCATTCTGCCCCTGCCTGCTTACAACTTGAGCAGCACCCTCTGAACTAAGGGAAGAGGAGGAAAGTGTACAGGAGCATCTTGTCTACTGCAGTGAATACATCCTGACAGAAAACACCAGGGTCTGGATTTCTGAAGCAGGATAGAGGCAGACTTGCGTTGTGAGGGGACGCAGAAAGGACCAGGTCCGGACTGCCCCATTCGTCGAATAGCGACTGCACAACAACTGACAACGTGCTCAAGGCGCCACTCTCACCTCCTGCGCAGAGGGTAGGAGAGTGCTCCACTCTACTTGTTGATGAAATCATCATAATTCTGTCATCCGTCCGAAGTGAGATCACTTCGTGGCAGAGGGCCTCCTTAGGACTTGGAAAGCAAAAAAAGACAGCTCTCATCTCTAAGAAATCTATGAGAAAATGATGCCCCTAATCCTGGCTCCACACCTGTGTGGAGGTCTTGACAGTGAGCTCCCCAACTGATCAGGGGTGGAACCGTGGCGATGGTGATCTGGGATTTAGAGAGTAAGGGTAGGCCCAGCAGAAGCTAGGCCAATTGCATCTACCACGCAAGTAATTTTGTCCGAGGTTCTGTCATTTATGCGGAAGACTGCGGATGCATGGTCAGAGACCACTATTTGTTGCAGACGAAAGCATAAGTCCCGGCATTCACTGCATCGAAAAGGGCCTGGACAGAGTCGCTTTCTGTAAAGTAACAAGACATCTGAAGATGTTGTTTCTTCCATTCTCTGGAAGGAAGAACCCTCACCCAGGAGTTATCCAGGAGGGCTCCCATGAAAAGGAGCTGCTGGGACGGTGAATCTGGCACCTTCCCTGAATCAGAAAACCCCTCCTGGAAGAAAGCAACTGAGAAGCTGTGGCAACTGCTTCCTGAGACTCCAGCCCACATGGGTTGGCTCAGAGCCAAATGTCCAGGAAGTGAAGGCTTGAATACCGAGGTTGTAGTGAACTCCTCCCTGAACAGGTACTTGTTTAACCTTTCAAGGTCGAAAAATGGGCACATGCCGCCTGTTATCTTGGAACCAAGCAAAGGAAGTAGGAACCTGTGTTCTGACTTGCAGTGGAACAACTTCTACTGCTCTGAGGCCCAGTCTCTCAGAGGAAAGAGAGTCTGACAGAGAGGCAAACAGACTGGGCTGCCACCTGGGTCTAGGGAAAAGTTCTGTGAAACTGGGAGAGTATCCCTCTCTGACAATCCTGATGACCCATACGTCCACTAGTTCTAAAGCCAAATCAGGTGCTCCCCACTACCACTGAGAGGCGTCCACCTTAGACAGCTGAGGTGGGACCTGAGCTGGATCCAAGATGATGGTACCGGGTACTTCTGGGCTGTGTGCCCTCTGTCGCTTTTTTTTTTTTGCAGTTAAGAAGTTGGTTCCTGACAAAGGCTTCCAGGCCTCTACCTTGAAATGACTGCCTGTTATGAGAATGAAGATGGTGCCATCCCTCTGAAGGGCAGCAGGAGTCTGAGCGCCCTCTGGAGCTCAATCTGAGGGCAGAACCAATATGTACTGCCAAGGAGATACTATTCACCTGCTGCCAATGGCAGCCACCCTAGGGGCAGTGTCATAGGTGTCTATAAAAGCTTTTAGCTGATTAGACTATATGCCCCTAGCAATGGAGTGGTAGAGTCCGTGAGGGTCTCAACTACTGAATTTAGTGTGTTCCACAGGGTGTACTTGTACTGAGAACTGCAGGAACTCCAGACACAGAAGTCTGCTTTGGTCCACAGATGAAGTCTGAAATGTTATGGTAGACCCCATACCACTGAGGAAAACTGAAAAGAAGATTTTCCATCACAGGCTCTGCTGATACAGAAGGCTTGCATTCCAACCCCTAAAATATGTCATCTACAGAGTCTCCAACAAACCTGGACAGAAAGAGACTCATCCAGATCCACTTCTACCCCAGAAGAACCTCCAAAAGGCAGGTCCAGTCTAGAATCACGAGGGACGCCGACACCCAGAATGGCATTGAAGAGTTAGGTGCCATTCACAGCGTAGGCACCACACGCAGTGACGGCACCACAAGGGGCGCCAGCACAACACATGGTGCTAGGCACACTGGCCCTAGACCTGAAGAAAAAGGGCGAGAAGAAAAGTGGTATTCATGTCAGTCCCTGCAAAGGAAAAGGTGAGAGGGTAGGCACGTGGGGTAGGCGTCTATGGCGCTGGCACCAGAGAAGGCACTGCGCACATCCTGCCCGCCCGACTCAGCCGTGGCCCAGTGGCTCCGAGGTCCGAAGGCCCTGGAACCAGGTCCACTGGCCAAAGCAACTGGGCAGACGTCGTACCCCCACTCTAAAAGAACAGCCCAGAGGAGAAACTGCTCACCGGAGCCCCATAGGACAACAGAGAAGGGGCCCGGTGTTGAAGATCACGGCTGTTAAGAACGGAGCCACAGAGGACCCCACCAAACACGAGTCTGGCCTACCGCTCGCCACCACCGACGATCCCCGTGCAGACGTACCATAGGGTAACCTCGAGCGGTACCATTTCTTCTTCAACCGACAGAACCTCGAGGTGAAGTGGAGCCGGGTCTCCGATCAAGGTCGGGAATGGGCCCGCTGCTTTTGTGCTTTGGACGGACAGTCCTCTCTCCACCCCCCCGGACTGCCCATGGTCGGACCCCTCCTCCACAAAGGGCAGCGGACCAGACACAGCCCCACTGTGATCACAGCTTTCAAACAAAGTCTCCCTACTGTCACCGCTACTCTCTAAGGTCGACTCTGTTGATGACAGGCTGAGAATTTTTCTCATCTTTTTTTTTTTTTAAATAAAAAAGAACACTAAAAGTAGTAAATTAATCAAATACTGAATGGCTATAGCTGCTGTCGTATAGACGAAGACTGTACTCCCGGCAGGCGAGCGACGTCGTCATCAAAGCGCACTCGACAGCGGGAGAAATGGAACAGAGGCATTTGGAGGGTCAATGCCGAGATGGCCTATCTGACGTGAAGCTAGTCTTGTGGCACCACGCATGCGTAGTTCTACCCCGGCGCCGGACCTCCTAAAGAGTTTTGGCTCCCGCGGGGTCCTAACACCTCCAGCAGAGTCCCATTAGTGTGAATGAGTGGTGGAGACAGTCCAGAAAGATCTTTCTTGTAAGTTTTCCTAGAAACTTTCAGTACTTTAAGTACCTCTTCGGACAAGTTAAATTCAGAAAATTCTAACTCCTCAAGAACCAGGCATTCAGGTGAAGGCTCTGGATGTTTGGAAAAACTAACTGACCCTGAACAGCTGTTAGGAGTTTGTATCTCTAAGGTAGACTAATGAGTTGTTTGGTGGACAGGGTGAGCAACAGAGGGTACCATGGCTGCCTGATCCAGTCTGCAGCAACCAGTATCATGGTTGCAAACTGACTCCTCAGGTTGAGAAGGACTCGCAACACCAGTGGAACTGGATTAAAAGCATAAAGAATACTTCCTGTCCAATCCAGGGCTAGCGCTTCCATAGGCACTGTGCCCAAGGAGGGGGGCCTGCAGCAATAAAGAGGAAGCTGGTGGGTTTCTTTTGAGGCAAACAGATCAACTTCTGGGATGCCCCAACGTCTGAAAACTGTGTCCAACACTTGCCTGTCCAAAGCCCATTTGTGATGATCCTGACTGATTCTGCAGTGTATAGTCCTTCCCTGGAAGATGAATGGTGGACAGATGCACAGACAGGGAATATACTAGGGACCAAATATTCATGGCCTCTGTGCACAGCCTTGAGGATCTTCTACTCTCTTGCTCGCTGATATACCACAAGGTGGTTGTGTCGTCTGCCCTGGCCTGGACTGACCCCTCAACTGAGGAGCAAAGGCCTTTAGGGCAAGGAGGACTGCTCTCAACTCTAAAAGGTTAATGTGCAGCTTGGACTCCAAAGGTGACCAAATTCCACTGATTTTGAGGTCTCCTGTGTGTGCCCCCACCCTAGGAGGGAGACATCTGTTGTTAGAACCACAGTGTGGTGCTGCTTCTGAAAAGGGATGCCCTGTTGGAGGTTGTCCCTTTCTTTCTACCATTGCAGAGCCAGTAACAGAGTTCTTGTAACTGGCACAAGCTTTGAAATGGGATCCCTTCTTTGGGACCAATGGGATCTCAGGCGATACTGAATGTCATCTGAAACCTGGAGCCGGACACTATTGCAGTTGTCGAGGCCACGTATCCCAGCAATGCTAGGAACTGCCTTGCAGTTCTGAGCTAACCCAATGCAAAGGAATTTGCTAGGGTCAGTAGATCTGTCACTCTTTCTTGTGGGAGAAAAGCTTTTCCCTGGACGGTATCCAGTTCTGCTCCAATTAATTCCAGTGACTGAACTGGCTCCATCTGAGACTTCTGAGCATTGAATAAGGAAGCCCAGAGACTCCATGGTACTTTGGGTAACCATGATGGAATCCTTGACCTGCTGATACGAGTCCCCTACAACTAGCCACTCATCCAGGTAAGGAAATACAATGATTTCCTGCCTTCAGAGGTAAGCTGCCACCACTGACAGACACTTTGTGAATACCCATGGGGCAGAAGTGAGCCCGAAAGGGAGTGCTAAGAACTGGTAATGACCCAAGGCCAGAAAGAACCTTAGGTATTTCCTGTGACAAAGTCTAATTAGAATGTGAAAGTAAGAATCTTTCAGATCCAGAGATGCCAGCCAGTTTCCTTTCTTTAATAAAGGAATAACTATGGCCAGTGATACCATTTTGAACTTGGGCTTTGCCAAGTGTTTGTTTACGAAATCTGGCATCCAGGATTGGCCGCCAGTCTCCAGTCTTCTTTTTGGTTAGAAAGTATCTTGAATACATGCCCTTCCCCCTTTGGGTAAGAGGGACTGGCTCTATTACTGTGGCTTACAAGAGCTTTTTTACCTCCAATTCCAGTGGAATTGTCTCAGCAGGGGTTGAAGGAAGGAAAACTTTTTGGCCCTGGAGTTCTGGAAACTGTTTGAACTGTAGATAGAGACCCTGACTCTCTACCTCCAGAACCCACCGGTCTGTGGTGATGGTTTCCCAGTCCTGGAAGTAGTGAGCCAGCCTGCCTCCTACTGGAAGAGGGGTGGCAGCCTGTTTTGTGCAGTCAGGGGTTCTGTCCAGGCTGAGGTGTAGGAGCTGCAGCTAGACTGGTTCGCCTAGGTCTCCTGTGACCTGTGTATATTCAACAGGCACAAAGACTGGGGCGTATGCTCTGGGGTAGTACCCCTACCCCCCCCTTCCTGTGGATCTAAAGAAGTGGAGGCTCTCTCTCTTGTGGAGGCTACTCCTATAGGTGGTTTTGTACTCTTCCATCTCTCTCTCTACATACACGCCATTATTATACTATATATATATATATATATATATATATATATATATATATATATATATATATATATATATATATATATATATATATATATATATATATATATATTCCCCTCCAATTGTTTAACCAGGTGAGACACACTAAGCTGAAAGGTTGTTTACAGGTGCAACCTGGGAGCACAGGGAAGTTAAGGGACTTACTCAGGATCACACAGTATGCAAGTAGGGGCTGTGGGATTCAAACCCAGGTCTCTAGATTTGCAGCTCAGAGCCTTAAACCACTGCGCTATACTGCCTCCAAATATACCTCAGTCTTGTCACCAAAAAGGAATGTTTTTCGAAAGGAAAATCCATGTCCTTTAAATGAGTCTCTGAGGTAAGACTGGTTGCTCTGAGCCAGACAAACCTTCCTAGTGACACCGATAGGGCCAACAGTCTGGATGCAGTATCATCTACATCAACAGACACGTGAAACTGGTATTCAGTGGCATCCAGTGCTATCCTGGCAATGTCTGCCATATCATGTGCCACATCTCCTGGCACTCAGTTAATGCTAACAGAGTTCCAAAGGGCCTTCTGGTATTGTGCAGCATATGCCATATAAGTTGCCTGTTTGAGGAGAAGAGAGGAGGTTAAATAACCCTTCTTCTCCATAGTGTCAATCTTCCTTGAATCTTTATCTGGAGGATGAGATGCCAGGGGGACTTCAGCTTTATCACAGGCAGCAGCCTGTACTACACTGTTAGGAGGTCTAAACCTCACTTTCAGGTTCTTGACGATATTGGGAATGCAAGTAATCACAGACAAGGTCTGTTGTGTGATTGTGTCTGCTGGGTGATAGAGATGACCCAGTATTATCTGCCAAGGCCGATTTAATGTGTCCTCCGAATATGCCTGGGCTTGAATACTCTGACTGGATCCCTGCATCCAGGGTTTGTACGTGCTCCAGAATAGTGGCAGTCAGGTTTTTGGCACTGCTCTGGAAACTTTTACCATCGCACTTCTCTGCGAACCTTTACCACCCCCCTTTAAAGACTATCCATATGGGAGCTCTCCCTTGTCGGGGGCATTCGCCAAGTGACCTTTGGCAACCTGTCCACCTGCCATGCCTGCAGCCTTAAGAATGTCGAGGCGAGGCGAGATAAAGTATGGCCCTTGCTACGCAATTGGCAGCCTCCTTTGAGATATCCACTGATAATGCCTAAAATGGTCCTGCTCCGAGGCTACTGCGGGGTGGGCTTATCTACATCTGGCTCATCAGCACGCTGGAATGCCAGGATAGTGGCCCACGGTACTGCGGCTCATGCGGAAAAAACAGATTGGCTGGGCTTGCTTATATGTGGCTCATCAGCACACTGAATGCCACGTCAGTGGTGTTGAGAACAGGTTGTTCGCAGCCATTTTAAGGAAGGAGTGGAGGACTGAAAGCGTCTCCTTGAGGGAGGGCCTCTCCATTCCTGTCCGATGACCATCTCAGAGGGTAGCTTTTAAGGTAGTTTAACTATTTTTGCGGTTGTTTCTGTCTAAGCCTGAAAGGCTTAACATATGCTGGAGCACCATATGCTGAGGTACTGGATAGGGCAGAAGCCTAGAGAGCTGTCTCTCCTCCGTCAGCCATTTCCCTTATGGTAGGAGGCGTAGTGAAAGCTGTTGCCGGTGTGGAAGAAGATGCCCGGCGAGAAACCAGCTTCTGTTGCATGGGAGCCGCCAGGTGAGATCCAAGGGAATTTAGACTGACACATCTTGGGCAAGGTCTTGCCCACTTACTCCCCCTCCGGAAGAAGATAAACTAGAGTCCAAGAAACGCATCCTGCAATGCTTCAGCATTCCTTCTGTGTGTTATCTTCCTGTGATTCATATCTGGGGATCCCAGGTTATCAGTCAATGCATTCTGGAACCAAGCGAGACCCTATTTCACCTTTTTATGAGGTCTGGTATCAGAGTGGGCTGCGGACTGCTGGGTCCCTCTGGTGCCACCACTGATCTGTGGGCTATCAGGTATGTTTCCACAACGTCTTCCCATTCCACAGACGTCGCCATACCTTCTAGGTGCAGCAATCCAGCCAAAGTGAATTAGTATTAGCAGCACTGATCTTGTCTGCCCTGTAAGGCTTGTGTGAGGATAACACTACAAGCTGAAGCACAGATTAACATGCTGGCCCTTTAAAAAGTGTGCTAGTCAAGGCATGTGTGAGGATAACACTACAAGCTAAAGCAGAGATAAACGTGCTGGCCCTTTAAGAAGTGTGCTAGTCCTATAAGGGCCAAATTTCATACTTCTATTTTACTCATACTAGACTAGGTAGGGATCCAGCCTCAGGGTATCCTATGCAAATAACCCTCTGGGCATCAAGGGCCAAATTTCATACTTGTAATTGACTCCTAGTAGCCTCCATACTTTTATTTCAGTCCTAGTAGCCTATACAGGGATCCAGCCTCAGGGGAGCCTATGTAGATAACCCTCTGGGCATTCCTTCGTGACGGATTGGGGGGGGGAGGAAGAGGAGGATATAACGCCGAGCAAAAATTGCTGGAATAGCTCCCCTCCCGCGCTACAGCGCTAGTTTTGTAGTTCAGTCACCAAGCCGTGCTGCAGGTCCCTCTTCAACGAGCAGCTAAGGTAATCAAATTGCCAGCCGTTGACGAGTTGTCACAGAGACTGCTTCAGGCACTAAACTCTCACTGAGGAAGCATCCCCTTGTTCCCGATTAGGGCGTCTCATACCCTGCCGTGCCCGTCAACGAGAGCTCCCCAACGACGAGCTGACACTGCCATACTGAGGGGAGAAGTACCCCCCCCAGTCCTCCGGTGCCGCTTTTACTCCAGGACTTGCGCTTGGCTGAGGGATAGTAACCCTTGAAGCACTTTGGTGCTGTTTTCGCTCCCCTATGCTGCTCACTCCCCTAGCCCAGATTATCACTGCCAAGAAAATGTTGGCTGCCGCTTATTCTGACCTGAACATTTCAAAATCAGGTCAGAAGGTGCAGGAGAAAAAGCCGAGGGAATATGTATTCCCCCTGAATCCTCCAGTGATGTTTTTACCCCAGGACGTTTGCTTGACTGAGGGATAACGTCCTTCAAAGCTCTCCGGGCCATTTTCACTCCCCTAGTCCAGACCATCGCTGCCGAGAAAAAAAATGGTGGCTGCCACTTATTCTGACCTGAGCGTTTCAGAATTGGGTCAGAAAAGCGCGAGGAAAAGCACCGCGATGAAATGGGGCCAGTGAATAATGTTTTCCCCTGATCATAAGCGCTCCCGAAAGAACAACACGAAGAAAAAGGGTTAATCATCCCTTTTAAGCACTCCAGCGCCCGTTTTGATTCCCCAAAATAGCCTTTCACTGCACTGCAGAAGCACTCTGAGCAGAGTGCCGGAAATACGGTGAAAAAACAGCGCAGCTAAAATGGGGCCAGACTGCAGTTTGCAAGGCTGATACTGGCACCCATGCTGGAATCCTTAAACACAGCTGAGATTTCTCACATCCAGAAAACCAAAATTGTTTGACTTACAGTCTGCTGTCTTCAGCTCTGCCACATGGCAGAGCTCTGCTTGCAGAGAACCTGCCAGACTAAAGGCAGGAAGTAAACTGAAGAGAACAAGAAGTGGAGGGCTGGATGTCCCCTGCTGCAGAGGTCTGATTCCTGCCTGTGGATCAGCATCAGGAGGTACAGCCCAGGAGTAAGGAAGCCCGGAGACCAGCTTAGGAGAGAGAATTTTTTTTTTTTTACCTAACCATTTCTTCCGCTGGTAGCAGAAGTCAAGAAATTGATTTAAGGTAGCATCAGCAGTGCTCCAGATAACTCTGGCATTCAAGAGTACTGTACTCACTCACCACTGTTGACACTGTGGGAGTAAACTAGAGTACTGATGAGTAAAAGTGCTTCACACTTGGAAAAAACAACTCAATCTGAAGCACCTATAAAGCATTTTCAATTGTGGAATGAGTAATGGTACTCAGAAAAATTTTTTAAAGAGGGTTTCAGAACCATTTGGGAGTAAAATAGGCCAGTACCCACCTGATCTGGAAGTCAAGTCAAGTTTATTTATATTGCACTTTTCAAAAAAATCAAAGCGCAACACTGGAACACTGAACATCAATGAACTTAGAGGTAATTAACTGGTAGAAAGTCTGACACTTATTCCCAGAGTTTCCCCTACAGCATTTACGTATGCGGGTGCCCCCATCTTTTCATTTTAAGCCGATCCTTTTGTAAAGCCCCCATCATCTCCACCCTCCATATTTAAAGCACAGCCCTGGGGCCTGATATTCTGAAGTTTGCTTGGGCACTAACTGGTGTTTGCCCATGCAAGCTGGGCTTTGCGCTGGAGCCCAATATTGACAGGGCTCTGTTGTACAAGCAAACAGGGGTAGTGCCCGTGCAAACCAAACAAAGGGGTATGCAAATAGTGGGACAGGGACAGGAATATCAGCGCAAGCTAGTATTCAGTAGATTAGCACGATGCAAGAGTGTTTTATATGTCCCTCTTGCACAGCGCAAATATTGCCAATAAAAACCTGCTCTTATTCCACGCAGCCCTAGTGGCTGCTGGATGTAATGCAGCCAACCAGCTTGTTGGCCACTGGGGGACCATACCTGCCCCTGTAGTCCTTTGCTTCCCCCCTCTGATCGCCAGCCCCGTATTAAAAAGAAAACTCCCTGGTGCTAGTGGTCACCCCTTCCCTCCAATCGCCAGCCACGTATTACTAATAAACATCCCTGGTGGTGCTGCCTCCCTCTCAATCATCAGCCCTGTATTAAAAATAAAACATCCCTGGTGCCAGTAGTCTCCCCCCGGCCGATCACCAGCCTGAAGTACCCAAAAAAAAAAAAAAACACACCTCCCTGGCGTCCAGTGCGCCCCCTTTTCGCAGCACCAGGCACACCCTTTAATCATCGTAGCATTATCTGCAGTGCCACGGGACCACAGAGTGACCGGCACAGCCCTCTTTTCACATCCTCGGCTAGTGCCATATGTACAAGCAGGGAGCGCACCTCTTATTTATAGGACAGGGCGCATCACCCTGTCCTATAATTAAGAGGCACGCTCCCTGCCTATGCATATGGTGGTGTAAGGAGGGCTGTACCGGTCACTGTATGACCCCATGGCACCGTGGATAATGCTACAGTGATTTGGGGGGGGACAACTGAACACTGGGGAGGTTTTGTTTTTTTTTTGGTACTTCTGGGCTGGCGATCGGGAGGGAAGGGCCACTGGCACCAGGGATGTTTATCTGTAATACCGGGCTGGCAACTGAAGGAAAGGGAGAACCACTACCACCACGGATGTGTATTTGTAATACGGGCTGGCGGTCGGGGAGAAGAGGCCACTGGTACTAGGGAATTTTATTTTTAATATGGGGCTGGGGATCAGAGAGGGCCACTGGCACTAGAATTTCATTTTAACTTCTGGGGTTGGCCAGTCCGGGGGTGGGGGGGAGACACTGGAACCAGGGATGTTTATTTTTAATACAAGCTGGCGATCGGAGGAAGAGGTGGACCACTACCACCAGGAATGTTTCTTTGTAATATGGGGCTGGAGGTCAGAGGAAAGGGGGGGGCTACTACCACCAGGGATGGCTACAGCTATCATGGATGGCGGGGGAGGTTAGCACTGCTCTATCTGCCTCTGCTACCCATGCAAATGGGCCCATAATGGGTATGCAAATGACCCCTTAGCACCGTGCATGCCCATTGGATTCATTTGCATGGGTACCTTTGAACATTACTGATAGGTGTCAACATCCGAGTCCAATTTCAGGACCCACGTCGCAGCGCAGACCTAGCACTGCGCCAATATGGCCCTATATTCAGTTGGGTAGCACACAACTAAATACAGCATCCTCAGACCCCTAGACATTTGGAAAGCACAGCGAAAACATTTGCACTGCGCTCTGCACCCAACTGAATATCGGGCCCTGGTCCTCAATATCGTCTCATTGTGCTTTATATGTTTGGTAACTTATAATACGTTTCAATGTATGAGAAGTTTTTAAAATGTAAACGGAATGGACACCATTGTTTCAAAAGTGGAACATATTTTATCAAGACCCGCGCGTGTGGCCCGGTTGTTGAACAACCAGAGGTCCACCAGTGTAGACAAATCGTCACATGCTTATTTATAATGGGCTGTGTAAGATCTTTTATGCTTTTGCGTTTTGTTTTGTAGTAAAGGAGTTTGAAAGAACCTCCTTGTGGAAACAGAGAAATGATTAATAAAATGGAATTCAGGAGCACAAGACTGGTTCAGATCACCATAATCAAAGAAACTTATTGGTTTGTCATAGCTGGGAACATAGGCCACACTGCTTAGAAATACTCATAAAATGGGTTTAGAAAGTGCTGCATTCTAACTGGCTACCTGCCATACTCACAGTACTGCCCATACCTAAAAAAAGTCCCACTGTGCCTGCCAGCTAGAAGTTTCACTTTCAACATTGGCAGCCTGAATTCTCTGCTTCACAAGACTGGAATCAGTGTTCCCCCAGAAAAAGATCTGAAAGGAAAAGGCATTTGTCGAGCAATACAGGCGTGATTTGTGTGGTCTCCCTCTCGGATCTTTGCTTTCTCAGAGTCCTTTCACTTTTTCTTTGTAGCTCTAAATTATCTTTGTTACCGTTTTTCTCTGCGAGTGCCCCCAAATGGTGTAACTGTATCATTCTCTTACGGCAGGGTTACCTCCTGTGTCCTTACGATGCCAGAACAGTTCTCCAACCCTACACTGCCCCACCCCCAACTCTATCTTTTGGGGGGGGGCACTGTCTGACCCGCCAGTCGGCTGGTTCTCCTCTTACCTTAAAGTACAACCATCACCAGTCAGTCCTGGTTGGCAAAACTCAATTAACAAGAAAATGCATAACAAAAGCTTGGATTATATTAACAGCCAGGTGTCTGGAAGGAATACCAGTCTGGGTATGTGCTCCTCAAACAGTATGGCCACTGAGGAACCACGTGTGTCCTTGGTTAAAGGTAACCGATCCTTTTTTGTTCAGAGTCCATCCATTTGGAACAAACTCTGTGCTGCACTCCGACCTATAAATGGTTCAATAATGTAATGTGCTGCATTAAAATTGGCTCTTCTGAGACAATACAATGCCATCCAGCTGCATTTTGTTTTTGTTATTCACAAGCTTAGCTTCTGCAGCGTTCTCTCTCTATCTATAACCGTGATATTTTTTCTATGTGTGTAATTTATGTATTGCGTGCTTGCAAACTGTACAATATATGCTTCTATACCACTACTGTTGTATTTAATTTATACAGAAATTTGTAATGTGAACAATGTTTATTGCGAACAGCTGTACTTGAAACTGCCCATGGGACGCCACTGGAAATGAGAGCAGCTAATTCCCCAACATAAACAAAAACAAACCAAGGAATGATTAGTTGCACCAGAAAACTCGAAGCCTGTAGGCACTCACTGCTACACCAGACACTTGGGCAAACTAAAAAGTTTCATTTTCAACTTCAAAAAGCTTTGTCAGGAGGGGGGAAGGGTTCCATTTTAAGTACCCATTTTATTTGCTTATAATGTGATAGCGTGATCCCTATTCAAGGCAATAATCTGGTTGTCGAATGGATAAAAGTAGGAGGCCAAGTAGTTTATTTCCGAGAGACAATCGCATTGACAAGGACAGTGACCCCAGTCTCATACAGATACACAGAATTTGTCGGTAGAAAAGGACCACTTGGCCCACCCAGTCTGCCCAGTTATCGTCTCTGCCTATTTTGTTCCAGCAGACTACAACACCTTCCCCCTATCAGTTTGCCTGGCACTTTCCCATGCCATCTTTAAAAAAAAAGCTCCGCACTTGTGAGTCATGCTCATGCTTTCAACCTCCGTAACCCCATTTCCTCCCTACTCTCGCCCAAATCGTGCACTTTCCTCTCTCAGTATGCCCCTTTTTCCTGCTGCTCCTCTGCTCTAAACTGGGACCCATAGCCGTGTTACGTTATCTCATGTGCATGTTCCTTAGTGAATTTTGCTCCATATTCATCCCCAGTACCTTTGCTATGTATTTACCTGCTTACAGGATCCATACTGGTCCGGTTGTCCTGGAGTTCTTGTTTCCTTCAAGTTTTGTTACTGAATGTCCTGTTCCTGTTTACCTGTTTCTCCATTACTGTACATATCAACCACATGTAAAATGTTTGCACAGTATTTCACATGCTTTGTAAGTCTGTACCTGTTGTACAGCCCTACTTTGTAACCTTTCGGGTTGTGCCTCAAAATAGTCCTATTATGGCTAGCTCACCTACCCGGTCACCAAAACCTAAATAAATATACAACTGGTCTCTGGCACCCCACCCCCTCTTTTTTTTTTTTTTTAGTTTTATTGATTTATTAGTATTCCTCTATGTCTATACCAGGCATGTTTGAAACCACTCAGTTTTTGCCCCTACTACCTCTTGTGGTAGGCTGCTCCAGGCAGGTAAGCAAACAACAAACTATTTCTAAAGTGCCCATCCCCAAAGGCTCTAGGTGCTGAACAATAACAAACATCAATATAAAATACCAACAGCATATAACGGACATAACAAAATTGAATTAAACTAAATTTCTAAAAACAATATAAATCTATTTATCAACAGTAAGATTGATACAAGGGGAAAAAACTCCTTAAACAGGTGGAAGTTTAGACCCCTCTTAAAGGCTTCCAATGAGGGGGCCTCCCGCAAGGATCTTGGAAGCGAGTTCCACAGGGTCAGGATAGCTACTGAAAAAGCCCGCTCCCCAGAGGACTTCAGCTGAACCATGGGTACCGCTAGGAGCCCTCCTCAGAGGAGAGGAGGGCTGGTAAGGAGACAGTAGGTCTCGCAGGTACCTAGACCCCAGTCCATGTAGGACTTTACAGGACAGGAAGCCGACCTTGAAGGAAATTCACCGCATCACTGGAAGCCAACGCAGATTGTGCAAGACCAGGGTTATATGGCAAGACCTAGAAAGGCCAGTCAACAGCCTGGCCACAGCGTTCTGCACTAGCTGCAGATGACACAAGGCTCCTCCATTTAGCCCCAGGTACAGGGCATTGCAGCAGTCAAGTCTGGATGCCACAAAGGCATGTATTCGTGAGGGCAGGTCATCAGGTGAGATAAAAGGTTCAATCCAGCCGATATTCCTGAGATGGCAAAACCCACTTTGGACAACGGCTGAAACCTGAGCCTCCAGTGTCAGTTCTCGGTCAATGGTGCTCCGCCCTCCGACCCTTTGTCTTCAGCTCCCCATCAAACCATGGGGATCTCAAGTGCAAGGACCTGGGTCATACACGAACCAGTGCTACAGAATCAAAGGCTAACGCAACGGCCCTGTTATAGTCCATCAACGCCTCCCCCGGTCCTGTCTCACACACACAGTCATCACACTAGACAGGTCCAGTACTGCCTGGAATCCTAATGGGGTCGAACCCCTTAAAGGGCAGTAACAGATCATATCCGCAGGGTAAGGATTCTCGGGGAGGGGGCCCCCAAACAAGAACCTCTTTGTGCAATGATCTGACCAGACAACCAGATCAATCTCAAGGTTGTCAATCTCGAGTCCCAGTGAGAACACCAGGTCCAAAGTGTGACTGCATGAGTGGGTCGGAGAAATAATTACTTGTGACAGCCCCAGCGATTCCATAGTCTGGAGAATGCCCTGACCAAAAGGTGACAGTTCATCTTCAACCCAGGCATTGAAATCACCCAGAACTAATCATCTGGGCAACTCCAACACCTGGTCGGCCATGAAGTCTGAGACTTCCCTCAGGAATTCCCTCTCACAGCCCAGGGATCAGTACACGAGCAGGAGCCTGCACCTAGGCCCCCTCAAACCGCCACACACTCAAACGATGTGAAAGGTCCCACTGGAGCACAGAGAAATTCAAGCTGGATCTGAAGCAGACCGCCACTCCCCGCTCCTGCGGTCCCTCCTCAGGCAATGCACAACAGAGAACCCAGCTGGAACCGACGCCCCCAAACAGGGATCGGCATCGCTGCCTAGCCAGGTCTCTGTAATGCAGGCCAGGTCGACCGAGGAAATTAGGTCTGCCATAATAGCGGTCTTATTCCTCATCGACCTGGCACTGCAGAGCACAGCCCGAGTGGGACAGGTGGAGACTGTTGACCCACATGCTGCCTGCCCACTCAAACCAGTGAAACACCTAGGTATGGGAACCAGGCAGGGGGGAACCCTCGCCAGCTCCCATTTCAACCCAGGGTGCCTTCTGTATCTTACCACCTTGATATCATCCTCCCCATTAGCCCTCCCCGCGCCTTTCCACCTAGATCCCCACTTCCTCAAAATACCTGTGACCCTGTAGCGTCTGTATGCATCTACTGACAGGGGGTGGTCCTAGAAAGGGCAGAGATCTAGTAGCCGGATCGAGGAGTAATTAAGCCTGTGGGGGTCCGATGTCCCAGCACATCATATACTGGCTATAAAACTAATACTCTAATAGTATCAACTGCCTCGACAATGCAGACCCTAAAATAATATCAAACAAAAGCCAAGAGGATAAGATAAAATAGAAATGATATGGACAGCCCACCCCAATCCCACACTCACCCTAAAACCCTGCTGTATCCAACTCAGAACACTCACACAATACTTCCATGAACTGAAAAATAAATATCACCCACTCTCACAGCCACACCTAAAACTATTCACTCACAACCAGACTGCACCCCCCACGCTATGGATAAAACAACTACTCTGGGGAACCGCTACATTTAAGTACAGTTTATGAAATGGGCATTGAAATTCAAGCTTTCTCATTGGCCACTGACTGTGTACTAAAGTGTCTAACAACACAAGAACAAGACCAGGTAATGCCCAATGGGCACTGATATCGGTAAAGCTGCCCAGTCAGAATGTTCATAAAAGCTAAAGCAGCCATCTTGTTTTGCCAACCTAAATCTCGCTCGCTCTCCTAATCAGCTGCCAACTAGACAAGTGCTCCATACTTCCCTCCCTTAGGCTCAGGTGTTAAGTACCAAACAGAAAAAGTAAAATCAAATTCGCTTGCCACGATCTGTAATGCTGTCCGCTCCGCTCTCTCCTCATTCTTACTTCGATGTCAGCCACTAGCCAGCCCGCCCGCTGATCATCCGCTTGCTCGCCCGCTGTCTCACGTTTACCATCCAGTTGCTCCCACCTATTCATTGCTTCAACAACAATCACTAACCTTATGTTATTTTTATACTGCACTCCAATTCAATTCACCAGCATTCATGAAATAGCAGTGCAGAGACTGCACCTTCCGTAATTCCGCATCCCCGAACCGCTACACACATCGGCGGCTTCTCCTCATTCGCGCAGCTAAACACCACAACTGAAAACAACTCCGAAATGAAAATAAGCATATTTTCTCACAACAGCATTCACACGTTGACAAAACGTACGTGTGTGTGTGGGGGGGGGGAGGCACATGACCTACTGCTATAAAATCCTGTAACTACCTCAAAAAAAAAAAAAAAGTACAATGATGCAGGCGGAGGAACTATTTTATTTCAAATGACCACAAAACTATAACTTTTCTACTTAGTCATTTAATTTGGTCTCTTATTAACAGCTACAGTGGCCATTTCATAAGTGCAATAAGACACTCCAGGGTCCGTGTTAGACACTTTAACACACGGCTAAGAGGCTGGATGCACTCGGCCGGTGGCCTCATGCCTCACTACTCCTCCTAGCTGTGTGTTAAAGTGTCTAACACACACCCTGTCATGTCTTGTTGCTTACATAGCAAGCGCTGTAATAAAACTAAAGTCCAGGCTCCATGGTAATAATTCGGATAAGAGAAGCTTAAGGGTCCAAAATATTTTATTTATTTCGTTTTTGGTGACCGGGTAAGTGCACTAGACAATTCCTGCCTATTTTCAGGCACGACCCAGGGAGGGATACAGATGAATGCCAACTGACTTTGAACCAGATTAAGCTGTTGGTGGTATTTTTAATGAATGAGAGAAATTTGGTCTGGACACCGGGGAAATTCCCCTACTCTTTTCGATAAGTGCCATGGGATCTTTAACATCCACCTGAACTACCACCAATCCAGGCAGATGGGACTTTGGTTTAACGTCTCATCCGAAAGACGGCACCTCAGAAGTGCAGCACCCCTCTCATGCTGCACTACAGTGTCAGTACTGGGATATTAACCCAAGTGCCAGATGTGGGAACTGAACCCACAGCCCTCTGATCTCCCAGCCTCAGAGGCGTGTGAGCTACCTAATATGACTAAGGCTGTCCATTTAAACAGTCTCTGTTCTCACCAGAGAAAATGAATCTTCAAACCAAATGAAATTTGCTGTACTCTCACTACTGCATCAGAATCTGACCAAGTGAAGTTCAGTAACCAGTGTGCAGCAACAGAAAAGTTAAATCAACAGAATGGAAGGTTTTTAAACCCGAAGGTTCTCTCACCATCCTCAGGAGTCCTAATTGAGGAGAGTAAGTTCTAGCAGATAGTTTCAAAAGTCCTTAAACAGCAGCCATACAATACTAGAAACCAGTGTGGGACAAATCAGGTAGCCAGGTGGCCAATGGCTACTTAAAAAATTGGTTTGTCTACCAGATTTTTAAAGGTATTGGCCAACTCAGCTACCTGCCTACAAAGTGATTTTTGAGCCCTTAAAAAAGGATGGCCACTCCAAATATTGGTTTGGCTAGCAGAATTTGAAAGCAAGTGGCCAAATTGACCACCAGCTCACAAACTGATTTGTCCCACCCTGCTTGAAACACGGTTCAAGCTCACTATGGCTGTCTTCCATGTACTCACCAACAGCAGTAATCCTGAGGGGTAAAGTCAGCTACGACCGCAGCAAGAAACTCCAGCACCAAAAGAGACCAGGCTCCACTCACAACAGCGGCTCACCCCTCCACAGTCAATCCGAACCAGGCTCACCTCCTCCAGCAGGACTCATACCAGAGAGTCGGGAGACATTTACAATTCTGAGAGATCCTTAGGTCAGCAGCACATTGCAACACCGTCAGTTGGTCCTACATGTTAGTCGAGGCTGCAGCAATTCCACTATGTTTCCCTGGCCACTAGTGCAGAAATTGAGAATAACCTCTCGAAATTAGAGGAATAGTCCAAGCTGTAGAAATTGACCCATCTGGGTCAACTTTGCATCCTGAGAAAGCCGCACTGCATACATAAGAAATGGATGGGATGCACTACAAGGCAACACCATACAGTCCTAGCTTAAAAAAAAACTAGACTGCCTCCTCATACTCACTTAAAATCCCTAAACTGTGCTACCAATTCTCCTAACTATACCAACTACTTAAGTAGAAATGTAGTTTCTAAAAATTTAAACTGTACTTATAAAAACTTAACTTGCTGGGTTCTCCTCAAACAAACAATCCCAAAAAGAGTTAGCAGAGCTCCTTCACACTGCCACCCAGCCAGGCGTAAACCATTCTATCAGTGAAACAGTATTTCCTCACATCTCTGTTTGGATGATAATAATTGTTTACCCAATAATAATCTTGTTGGTTCTTACCCTTCCTTTACATTTCATTCAATTTCCATGGAAGATACTGCCCGGTTCCTTAATTCTATGAATTGGAAAACACGTAATGGTAGTAATTTGATGGAGCTGAGATTATTTCCAGTGAAAGATCTCATGATTTATCCCTTAATTTTTTATTTAATTTTTAACTACAGGTACAATCCCTCCTTTGTGGAAACAAGCTACAGTAATTCCAATTTTTTTAGTTGGGTGATAAGTCAATAGTTAGTAATTAGTGACCCATATCTTTATTATCCCCTTTGTCCAAGGCCTTGAAAAGAATCATAATGGATCAACTGAAGGAGAACTTAGACCATCAAAATGTACTCACCCTTTCAACACAGGTTTTGATCTGGATATAGCACACTTTCTGCCGCGACTGAATTTACTAAGTATATGCATTCTGCCTTAGATAACAAGGAATTGGCTGCAGCAGTATTTTTAGATCTGACCAAGCCTTTGGATGCCACTGACCATAAACTCCTAATTTCTAAACTTCATTTGTTAGGGTTCTCCGAGTTGGTGGTTGCCTGGTTTACAGACTATCTGACCCACCGAAAACAGGATAGCTTTGGACTCAATTACATCTTCTTTTCAAAGTGTGTACCAAGGAGTTCCACAGGGCTCAATTTTGGGCCCTATTCTTCTTAGTTAATTTGTTAGTGATTTACCCATAGTGGCTCAAAACACCCACTCACACATGTACTCAGATGATACTGTTCTGTATGTGAAAAATTCATCTGTGCGTTCTCTGATAAATCAGATGAAACATGACTTTTCTCTGGTACAGGAGTGGCAGACTGTTACTAGATCAATAGTTCTCAGACTTTGTCACAGTGAGCCTCCCCAAATCCATGGAAAAGATTTTGAGCCTCCCCCCAAAAACTGAAATAATCTTGGGCCTCCCCAAAGAAAAACAATATACTGTACTTTGCGCAGTACACCATGAATAAATTGAAAGCCCTTTGAGTACTTGGCTCACATTCAGTTCTTTGTCTTATACTGACATGGAACCTTTGAAAAAGAGCTCCTGTGCTCAAAGGTGTTATCTGAATAACAAAAAAAAAAATAAATAAAAAATAAACAAATATTATTCAGCTTATTGTAACAACCCCCCCATACACACACACGGGCCAACCTACATACTCTTGCTATTTTCATTCTTGAACCATTGTTACCCCTTGTTGCAGTACCTTCATGGGTCAGACTGCTTTCTCCGTTTCCTCTCTATATGAAATAACCTTCTACATACTTTGCCTCTCCCCTCTTCCCTGCTCCTAAGCAACTTCTCTGGGATTACTTTGCTCATTCCTGCTATTGCTGTTAGCACTTCTTTGCTCAACCCTTGTATTTGGGCTGTTCTGCCATCAGGCTACAAATTGATCAATTACCACCACTCATTATTAGTTCATTGTTCATATTTGTTTTACTATTGGTTATTATGTATTTCTTGATCTGTTTTATAGTTGTCTTTTGAAATGTATTCACTCCCTACCTTTTCCGGTAATACGAAATTAGCTCTTCATTCACCTTTCCCTTGTCACCTATTAGTAAATAAATACATTAAATTCACCTACTATTATCCTCTTTCAGTTTGCATCATCTCTTCACACAAAATATATAAAACTCAATTTAAATACAGTACTTTTTCAGACTTGCTTGAGCCTCCCCTAGAACAGGTTGGGGCCTCCCCTGGGAGGCTGGCCTCACCATTTGAGAACCCCTGTACTAGATCAATTTTGAATGTTAGTAAAACAAAATTTATGATTTTCAGCGCCTTGCAAACTCAAGTCATAAATGATCCTCATTTGGTAATTGGGGATTTACAAGGAGTGGTGACTGAAAGGGTAGACTGTTTTAAATATGTGGGTTTTGTTTTAGATAGCACCTTGTCTTATGCCAACCACACTGATTCATTAATTAAAAAATATCCGTTCAAGACTAGGTACTTTACAAAGTGAAAAACTGTTTAACCTTTAAATCTGAAGGAAAAAAAAAAAACATTAGCACAAACAATGCTCGTGTCCCTTATGGACTATGGTATGCCCATCTATGCTGCTGCCAACAGAACATTAAACGGGTAGAAGTAATATATAACCAGATCTGTAGATTTGTAACCCCTGATCCACAACTTACACATCATTGTGCATTATACCAGAAATTAAACTGGTCCTCTTTTGCATATAGATGCTCGTTTGCACGGCTTCTTGCTTTTGGAAATTTTACGAAGGATCTATTCCTTTACATTTTAAATCACCTTTGGGTATTCCAGTTTTGAGTTATGTTACTAGGTTAACTATTACTGGTAAAATCAGAACTCCTTTATATCATACTGCTACAGAGCAACGGTGCTTCCCATTTAAGTCCACTGCTGACTGGAACTCTGTTCCAACGGAATTTCATCTACCCATGTCCTTTTGTAGGTTTAAGACTAATCTGAAAAGCTATTTTCTACGATTATCTAATTGTCGTTGCTTTGGTTAATGTGGTTATATGGTCTATGCTAATAACTTTGTATTTGTAATTTTGTATATATTGTATTTTCGTCTGTTTTGTACATTTTGTATTCCTCGGGTTCCCCATGAAAATTGGCATTTGATGCTCTTGGGTTCTTACCCGGTTAACAAATCAAAAACCAAAATAAAATCCCCCCCATTGAATTTCTTTTCACACCATTTTGTTCTGTTGCATTTCTTCATTTGAAACAGACTCCCCATCTGTACTTTGTTCACTCTCATGAAGTACTTGTAGGTCTCTATCATGGGTTTGCCCACGTCAGTGTGAAACCCAAAACTGCGACAGTCATGAGGGAGACACCAAAATGCGAATGCACGCACTCCGACAACCAGTTCGCTGCTATGAGTGTCGAACTGGCTGCAGCACACCAATGGCCACTGCCCTAATGCAGTCATTACATCGACAGGATACCTCTATCATGTCCCCTAGCTCCTCTAGGGCGTACATACTAAGATCCCTCAGTCTCTCATCATACTGTTTCTCATGCAAACCCTGTACCATTTTAGCTGCCCTTCTCTGGACTGCCTCTACCTTGTCGATATCTTTTCAGAGATACAGCCTCCAGCGCTGTACACAGTATTCCAGGTGATTTATACAATGGTAATATCACCTCCCTCCATCCACGTACGATACATAGAAACACAGAATCTGATGGCAGATAAGGACCACTTGACCCATCCAGTCTGCCCAGTTCTCCCTACCAATACTATTACCGCAGACCGTGCCCAATCTACAGCTCTTTCTCCCTTCCCTTTCGTTTCCACTATGATTCACTTGCGCTTAACCCATGCATTGCTGAACCCCCACCACCTAGCTGGAAGGCTGTTCTGGGAATCCACCACTCTTTCTGTGAAGAAGTACTTCCTCACAACTCTCTCCCAAATCTACCCTCCCCCCAACCCCACCTACACAGCATGTCCCTTCTTAAAAACCTTTCTTCTGAAAAATACCCTCCTGTATCTTAGATACTCTCCCTATGCACCCCAGCAATCCACTGGCCCTGCCAATTACCCTGTCCCTGCCAATTACCCTGTCACACTGCCCTGCAAGTTTAAGGTCATCAGTTATTATAACCCTTAGACCTCTTGCTTTGTGACAGACAGTACTCCCCTTCCCCATTTCATACTCACCTCCTGGATTTCTATGCCCCAGGTGCATGACTCTACACTTTTTAGTACTGAACCCCAGCTGCCATACCTTGACCACTCTTTGGTCCCTTCTCATTTTCTCCACCCCGAGTAGCCACCTTGTTACAGATTTGGGTGTTGTTTGCAAAAGGCATACCTTCCCTCACATTCTTCTGCAGTGTCTCATATGAAGATATTGAAAAGGATCAGCTCCAATACTGAACTCTGTGGCACCCATCTGGTCACTCTCCCTTCCTCTGAGTGAGTGCCATTTACCACCACCCTCTGAAACCTATCCATCCACCATGTTTTTTTCACCCAGTTAACAACTTGGTCTCCCACTCCTACATTATCCAGATTCTTTAACAGTCCCCTAAGGGTAGCATGTCAGTTGAGCGCGGGAATATGGGCGAAGACATATGGGCGACTTCATCTGAGCGACTGTACAATTCGGCGAATAATATTTTAGAGCAACTGGTCATCTCAGTGAACAGTGATATAGCCTACGCAGTGTCCAGGTGCGGTGTTGGAATACAAGAGATGGGGGGGTTCGAGGGCAGAGCCCCCTGCATTACATGGGTGCACCTGTGGGTGACAGGGGATAAAAAAGGGTGGGTTTCTGGGGGGACTCGTGGCTGAAGATGGAGGCCGAGTTTACTAGGAGCCAAAGGGGGATGCTGCTGCTGGTCTATGGCAGCTTTGTATACTGGAGGGAATAGAGAGGTCCATGGGAAGGTGTACTGAAGTGCGCATGGAGCACATCGTGTCCGGTGCAGCGGATGGCAGTAGCAGGAGGTGGTACCGGGATCTCAACGAACATCTAGTACTGGTGGTGGGGGAGTATACATCTCGTGCATGGCTGGAATATCTGCACGGAGTTGCCTACAACATACAGGTGCAGTTGTAAAAAATTTGCTGCAATTACGGTCGCTGTACTGCACAGTCACAGCTATATGAACTCGCCCACATTGAAATTGCCTAATAATATTTGCTCAAATGCCATGGAACCTCTCCTAAGTGGTACACTATCAAAGGCTTTGCTGAAGTCCAAATAGGCCACATCCACTGCCCTTCCCTGATCTATTTCCCTGGTCACACAGTCAAAGAAATCTATCAGATTTGCCGGACATAACCTCCTCTTCATGAATCCATGTGGTCTTTAGTCTTGCAACCCCCTAAATTCAAAATATTCTGTTAGTCATTCTTTTAACTAGGTTTATATTAATTTCCTCACCATTGATGTGAGACTGACCCGTCTACAGTTGATAGACTCCTTCCTGCCGCTGTTTTTATGGAGCGGAACTACATTAGCTCTCCTCCAATCCCCTGGGACCTCTCCTGTTTCCAGTGATATGTTGAATGTAGGCTGCCAGTGGTGCAGCAAGCTCCTCCCCAACTTCTTTTAGTACCCTTGGATAAATCTCATCTGGTCCCATGGCCGTGCCCAGTTTCAGGTTTTGCAAGTCCCTTCAAGACTCCTTTCTCTGTACATGGACTTGTGTTTACCTCATCCACCTTCTGTGTTCCTGTAGCTCCTCGCTGGCCCATCTCCCTCCCTCCCTCTCCACTGTAAAGCCCAAACAGAAGTATCTATTCAGGATGCCAGCTTTTTCCTGATCCTCCTCTGCACAGTCACCACCTACAGACTTCTTTATCCTCACACTCCCTCCCCATGCTTTCTTCTTCTCACTTATGTACCTGAAAAAAGTTGTGTCCCCTTCTGCCATTCATTTGGCTATCCCTTCCTGTTTGTGCTTTTGCTTGCCTCTCTGCTTCCCTCTGTTTTACCTGGTAGGTACTTCTCCTAATCCTCCTCTCTCTGCGATTCCTTGTACTGCTTGAATGCCATCTTTTTTTTCCTTCCCTTTTGTGGTCATCGCCTTAGAGTGTCATAGTGGTCTTTTTCCCTCCTGTTTTTACTCACTTCTTTTATACACACACACACACACACACACAGGCTTTTTGCATTTACAACAACTTTAATTTGTCTCCACTGTTCCTCTACCCCACCCTGGTCATCCTTCACTGCTAGGCTGTTTCTAAGGCAGTTTCACATTTCTTTAAAGTCTGCCCTTCTAAAGACTAGGACCTTTGTTCTCATGTGGTTTGCTTCTGTACCAGTCTTGATACTAAACCACACTGTGCGGTGGTCACTGGCCCCCCAAGGGACTGCTATTAGCGAGCACAGTATTACCTCATCCCTAGTGGGTTCACTTACTAACTGCCTGAGAAACGGTTCCTGTATAGAGTCTAAGACTGCCCTGCTTTTAGTCAAAGCTGCTACAGGAAGGCTCCAGTCCACAGCAGGGTGACTATAGTCCCCAACCAGCAGCACCTCCCCTTATTTGCCATCCTGCTGATGTTTTCCCCATCTCATCCACTTCCTCTCCCTGAGCTGGGGGACTGCATAGCATTCCGGTACAAATAATGGACCCTGCTCTAGTCTCCAGTGCGAGTCACAGCACCTCCAGCCCTTTTTCTGCCCCTAGACTCCTTTGCACTTCCATGGCCCTGACACCTTTTGGATCACTCAAAAGCTATCCAAACTCTCTCTCCCCCCCTTCACCACTCTCTATATCACCCTAGATGTAGTACCAGTCTTCAAATATCTAGGCATCTGGTTGGACAGTCACCATGACTACTCCTACCACATTGATTACATCCACTCTAAACTCCGTTCCAAGCTAGGCGCCCTAAATCGAAACAGACTCCCTCTCTCCTATTGTCCATCGTGAGCCATTCACCGCGATACCCTCCCCGGTCTTTGATTACGCAGACGTGGTCTTTGGGTCCACCCCTGCCATTTCGCTCTCTAGACTGGACACCATGATGTAATTAAGATTCTGGCACTGTAAATGCGGACTGTAAAATCTGCGTTTGAGGTGCTATAGTACCCCTCTGAGAAACCAGGACCTGTCTCTCGCAGATGTGCTGTATGTAGCATTGCTGGATGTCTCAGATTGGCTGTTGCATGTTCAAGTGGGAGGACAGACTGGGATTGCTATCTGATTGGCCAAGTACAAAACGCAGCAACAAATCGGAATGCAGAGCCACTATCCCATTATTCAGTCTACTGTCTGGTTTTCACAGAATAATGGGACAGTAACTCTGCATTCAGATTGGCTAAGAGGGCTCTTTTCAGTATAATTAAGCAATAATAGTATTATTAGCTGAGTTTATGAGGGAATGTAACTGTACTAGAATGCAGTACTAGGATGCAAATAAAACTCCAAGCCTGCAGGCCAAGGCATTTATTGGCAACCCAGTACAGTTAGTCTCCCTTCAATACAGCTTGTTATGCCTTTTTCATTATTAAATTCTTTGGTAACCAGGTACGGCCCACTAGGCGCAAGTGCCTGTTTTCAGGGGCAACCCGGGAGCTTTGGAGTGGTTAAGTGACTTGCTCAGAGTCGCACAGTATGCAAGTGGAGGTTGTGGGAATCAAACCCAGGTCTGCCATGTACCAAGCTCATTCACAGCTCGTTGCTCTACCTCTAGGCTATACTGCCAGCCTTTTATACTTCAGAAAACACCATAGGAGGGAGAAAAAAAACACTACCAAAGCACTACTTTTAAGGGACACAGACACAAGAAAATGTTTTACTATAGAATTTCATTTAATGAATGCAATTATGTCGACTGCTCTTGTAAACGTGCAGTTATCTTTTTCATTGAGGCTTTATTTAAAAATTGGTGTGACAGTGTTAGATAAAACCCTGTCCTATTTGTTATGCAGAGAGTGTTAAAAGCATGGATTTATTCTGTCCTTTTCCATTTCTGCCACTTGCCCGTCTAATTGTGCAAATCAGATTTTCTTGTGGCGCCTAGGAACTGGCCACTCTGATGTTCCCACAATTTCTCTGTTATCTCCCTTTCTTCACTTGCTGCTTGTAACTGTAACGGTTTCTAGTCTTTCATGCTTCTATGTGATTAATAAAATACATGTGAAACTGGGATCCTTTGGTTTGCAAACATATATAATTATATTCTTGAATTGAATGCAGAAAGCTGTTTGGGTTTATTAAAAAATATATCAGCCTGGAACACAAGCTTGTTTACAAAATTGTTAACAAGAGACCAGCCCTAGGACAGATTGTTCTGTTTTGTTGTGCCTGCAGGCTGCACTCAGGAAAGAAACTGACAAAGTTCTGAGACATTCTGTGAGAAACAGGAGATTGATTTAGGATGCAGAATTTAAACTGCCAGGAAAAGACTACCGATTAGAAAAAGAGAGCAATGTTTTTGTTTAGTGATATAGAGATGGAGATTTTAAAGGTAAAGTCCCCTCAAACTATTTTCGGTATACCCGTGTATTTTATATGCACGAACAATGATTCCCTCTCGTGTATCCCTCCAATATCGTCCTAATTTAAATATAAATGATATTGCTTCACTCTGTTTTGCCCTGGTGTGAAAATCTGTGTCTCCATTCAAAAGGTCATGACCCCACTCTTGCAAGGCATCCTGGAAGTTGATGCATACATCCACAAGACAGCAGAAGTTATACTCATGCAGTTCCGTTACGCATCTTGCGAAGTCCCTCTCTTCTATAAAAGCATTATTCTAGGGACATGGATATGTTGTTCATCCATACTGTCTGGCAGGTTCCTTGCCACTTTAAATCTTGCCGGAAGGTCTTCAAAGCTGGCTCCTCCCACCCAACCGGGTGGTAAAACTCTTGGCTCCGCCCCATGACGCCAGATCTTCCTTACCACTTGGAAGCTCATGTTCCCTCCTTAACACTCTGCGTGTAGACTGGATCCTAATTCTTCGGTTCACCCAAAACTTATTTTAAAATTTTCAAGACTTCGGTCAAGTTTCTCCCTCACGGCTGCGATGGACAAATCGACTCCCGGATTTCGGCGGTGCCCTAGTGGGCAGAAAATGTCCAGGACGGACCCGCACTCCACGTGCGTCTACTGCCTCAGCCTAGAACATGACCCGCAGGCCTGCAAGTTATGCCGTTCGTTTTCAGCCAACATCCTGGAAGACCGCGCTGCCCGGTTACAGCTAGGGCGCCCCGAGAAGCGCTACCCACTGGTGAAGTTGAAGGAGGCCCGTTGGGCGGTTACCGCGGCGGCTGGCTCGGCTGAGCAACTCGAGTAGATGATTGCCCTCAAGGAGGCGGCGTCACAGGCCGGATCATCCTCTTCCTCGGTTGCTGCATTTATCCCGCTCTCTCTGGGTACCTCATATTCAGCTTCTTTCAAGGAGCTTTGCCAATCCCTCTCCACGAAGGGAGAGGGGCCATCGGGACATTCCTCTCGGTCCAGAAAGAAGGACTCAAAAGGTAAGTCCCATTGTCGGCATTCATGGGAGCGGGAGAGGTCCCCTTCCCCGGACAGTCGACACTCTACTTCAGTCAAGGCTATGGCTAAGGCCGCTGGCTTCACGGTGTCCCCGACAGGTCAGCCATCCGAGACACCCGTCGACGCGGTCGAGATTTTTCTCGACCCGCCGGACGGGCTGTCGACTGGTGAAGTCAACAACCCTTCTTCACCGGTTCCCCCGGTGGAGACAGAGGACTTGCCTGCGCCTCCGGTGCTGCAGTCCCCGGTTAAGGCTTCCAAGCCGAGGGAACAGCTGGTGTCCCCCACCACTTCCCAGACCCATCCTCGGAAACGGCGAGGTTCTCGGTCTCGGACATCGTCTCGGTCCAGCCGATCCAGACATCGGTGGTCTCAGTCTTGGCACTGAAGTAAGTGGCGCCACCGCTCGTCGTCCTCCTCGGAAGAGGAGAGGCTTCGGCGCAAGTTGCGTCGACGCTACGAGGACCTGATGTGGCAGCAGTTACTTCTGTCCGGGAACAAGCAGATGCCGTCGCCTTCCCCTGCCATCAAGTGGCTGCCACCCGAGCGGCCGAAACAACCCCTCGCTGTAGCAGAGGTGCCCCAAGCCTGGGCCGGTTGTTCGGCCGAAACCAGCTGCCCCACTGATTGTGGTGGAACCTCCGCCTCCACAACTGAAATCGGGGGCGCCGACCAAGGACTCTCGGTCGGGTCAGAGCCTGCCCTACCGGTTGTCGGTCATCCTCACTCCCGACCGTCCTTGGCAGGTGGAGGGTGGCTCAGGCCCCAGGCAGCTCTTCGCGGACTCCTCTGACTCAGACGACGACTCCTCCC
Source organism: Neoceratodus forsteri (assembly GCA_016271365.2). Lineage (NCBI taxonomy): Eukaryota > Metazoa > Chordata > Ceratodontiformes > Ceratodontidae > Neoceratodus > Neoceratodus forsteri. The sequence continues at coordinate 42,356,523 of CM028136.1, forward strand.
TGTTCTCCAGGCCGGCTGACCTGGAGTCCTCCGAGGGCCAGTCGATGGACGAAAGCCCATCGTCCTTCATGGGTTTGCTTCAGCTCATCTCGGAGTCCACCGGGATGCAGCTCAAGCTTGTATCCAAGCAGGCCAAGTATCCCCTGACAGAGATACTGGACCGAGGGGATTCACCCACGGAGGCCTTTCCGGTGGCTGAAGCCATTGTTGGCCCAGCCTTGGAGCTCTGGCAGCGGCCTGCTTCCTGTCCTGCGCCCTCGGCCAGGATGACCAGGAAGTATGCGGTCCCTACCAGCTCTTTGCCCGTTTTCGGAACACCCCTCTGCTGAGGGGTTGGTCCTGAACAGCTTTGCCGCGCTAGGGATGTGGACAAGCCCCGCACAAGGAGTCCAAAGGCTGGACTATGCCGGGCGCAAGGTGTACACTGCGTCCTCCCTTGGCCTCCGCCAGGCCAGCTTGGCCATGCTGATGGCACACTTCTCCCATGCCCTCATGGGCTCCCTGGATGAGGTGATCCCTTATCTCCCAGCTGACCTGCAGACCACGGTCCGGCAGGTACGGGACCAGGGTAGGGCGGTGGCTAAACAGCAGCTCCAAACGGCTCTGGACATTGCAGACTCCTGTGTCAGATCGGTTGCGGCCGCGGTGGCCATGCGCCGCAGAGCATGGCTGAGGATATCCACCTTCACAGCAGATACCCAGCACAAACTGGCGGATGTCCCCTTCCTGGGGACAGACCTCTTCGGCCCTGGAGTGGAAGGTCACCTCCAGCGGATCGAAAAGTCCAGTGCCACTCTGGACTCTGTCACCTCCGCCCAGAAGGACAAAGGCCGCCGACAGCAGCAGCACAAGTCCTTTCATCCTTCTGCGCCTGCGGCACGTCCGACCCAACAGCACCAGCACCAGGGTCAGCAGGCTCGCACTTGGCATCCCAAACCCAAGCCCACGGCTTCCTCCAACAGGAAGCAGGGAAGTAAAGGCCTAGGAGGTCCCTCCTCTAAGCCTGCCCAGTGACGGGTTGAGGGGTGTCGCCCCAGCCTCGTCACTCCCCCTTGGGGGGACGGCTCCGCCACTTCCTTTCCGCTTGGTCCGTTATCACCACGGACCGTTGGGTGTTGGAGGTGGTAGGAAAGGGCCTGCCCCTGGAATTCAAGCAGGCCCCGCCCTTCCGAGCAGTCGCCCTTCGGGGGGCTACGGGGTCCGCAGCCTCTGTCGGCTCGCCAAGCTGGCATCGCCCTGCTCCTCGAAAAAGAGGTGATCAGGAAGGTGGCGGATCCTCCTCCAGACCCGGGGTCTGTGTCCAGGTACTTCCTGGTCCCAAAACGGACGGGGGCTGGCGCCCCATTCTCAACCTGAACAGGTTCCTAAGGTCTCGGACCTTCAGGATGGTCACTCTGGCTCAGGTAATCCCATCCTTGGAACGAGGCGTGTGGTTCTGTTCTCTGGACCTTCAGGACGCGTTCTTTCATGTCCCAATCCGTCCGTCCCAACAGAGATTCCTCCGCTTCAGGGCGGAGGGATCCCTCTATGAGTTCCGGGCCATGCCCTTCGGCCTTTCCCTAGCTCCCAGGGTCTTCACCAAATGCATGGCAGTGGTGACAGCATTCCTGCGGCGCCAAAGGGTCCGGGTGTACCCCTACCTGGACGACTGGCTGATTGCAGCCCCCTCCACAGCGGAGATGGAGCAGTCCAGAGAGCTGGCCCTCCAGGTTTGCCTCCTCATGAACGAGGCCAAGTCAGAACTCGTGCCAAAGCAGGTGATACAATTCATTGGGGCAGAGCTTGACTCTCTATGAGCCAGAGGACAGGGCCAAGGTTCTTTCCTCCTTTGCCCAATCATTTCAGGTTGGGCAACTGCACCCTGCCCAGGACTTCCTGCGCCTCCTGGGCCTCATGGCGGCCTGCACCAGCGTGGTCCGTTGGGCTCGCTGGTACATGCGTCCCCTTCAATGGGGGCTGGCCAGCCAATGGTCACAGCACTTCGATCCGCTGAATCAGCTAGTGACAGTGACCCAGGGGATGTGGAACGCTCTCCAGTGGTGGACCGTTCCAGCACATCTGCAGGAGGGCATCCCATTTGTCCGCCCCAAGCCGACGGTCTCTCTATCGACTGATGCCTCTCTGATGGGTTGGGGTGCCCATCTGGGGGAGCACAGAGCGCATGGCCTCTGGTCCCCTCGGGAGTCCCGTTGCCACATCAACCTGCTGGAGCTTCGAGCGGTTCGTCTAGCCCTCACCGCCTTTGCTCCATTTCTACGGGGTCAAGTGGTTCAGGTCCAGATGGACAATACCACGACCATGTACTACCTAAACCGCCAGGGCAGGAAGCGCTCCATGCTTCTGTGTAGGGAAGCTCTCCGCATTTGGTCACTCGTGCACAGCCTGGAGGCGGATCTCCTCGCCATTCATGTGGCAGGAGCCTTCCAACACCCTGGCCGATGCCCTAAGCCGGATAGGAGCTGCGTCCCACGAGTGGTCTCTCCTGCCGGAGGTAGTACAAGATCTGTTCTCCCACTGGGGCACGCCTCAGGCGGACCCGTTTGCCTCCAGGGAGAATGCGAAGCTGAGACTGTTTCATGCCCGCCCCCCCTCAGCAGGGCTCGCTGCAGGGGGATGCCTTCTCGAGGCCGTGGACCCCGGGCCTCTTCTACGCCTTTCCCCCATTTCCCTTGATCCACAAGGTGCTTCTCAAGGCGAGGAGGGACAAGGCGCAGGTGATTCTGGTGGCCCCAGACTGGCCCCGCCAGTTCTGGTATCCAGATCTCCTCAGTCTCAGCTCCAGGCTCCCAAAGTGGCTTCCAGCCCGCCTGGACCTGATCTCAGCCAATCAGGGAAAGGTATTCCATCCGGACCTTCAATCCCTGCACCTGACGGCCTGGTTTCTGAGCGGCTAGAGTTCCAGGCCTTGGGTCTTTCCAACGAGGTCCTCAACGTCACTGAGGCGCCCCCGTAAGGAGTCACCCAGAAAATGCTATGCCTTCATATGGAATGGAGATTGTCCATTTGGTGTCAGGGCAAGGGCCTGGACCCTTCCCCCTGTTCCTTGGCAAGCATTCTGGACTACCTGTGGTCCCCTTCTCAGCAAGGGCTTCAGTCGACCATCCTTAAGGTGCACCTGGCAGCCATCTCTGCTTACCAGGCGCAGGCCGGGAAGCAGTTGGTGGCGCAGGAGAAGGTGGACGGGCACTTTTTCAAAGGCCTTGATCACATATCCCCTCCGGTGCGAGAACCTCCACCTCCGTGGGATCTACTGCTGGTATTGGCTAAGCTCATGGGCAAGCCATTCGAACCGATGCACAGGTGTGACATCTCTCACCTGTGGTGGAATACCGCCTTCTTGGTGGCTATCACGTCAGCCAGAAGGATGGGAGAGCTCCAGGTGCTTTCCATCGAGTCTCCTTATCTGGTCTTCCACAGGGACAAGGTTGTCCTGCGCCCCCACCCGAAGTTCCTTCCGAAGGTGGTGTAGGAGTTTCATCTTAACCAGGTGTTGACTCTGCCGGTGTTCTACTCCAATCACACCTCGGAGGCCAAATATAGGCTGCATACTTTGGACCCTAGAAGAGCGCTCGCTTACTACAAGGAGCTGACAGCTGAAGTTCGGGGAGAGGTTTGCCAGATGTTTGTCACCTACGCTGAAGCTGCACCTGGCAGACCTGCAGCCAAGCAGACGATAGGCAGGTGGGTCACCTCCTGCATAGATCTCTGTTATAGGTTGGCGGGCATGGAGCCTCCCAGAGGGATAAGAGCTCATTCTACCCGCCATACCGCTGCATCGGTGGCTGCTTCCAGGGATGTCCCTATCCAGGAAATCTGCAGGGCTGCTACCTGGAAGTCAGCACACACCTTCATCACCCACTACCACATCGACCTTGAGTCACGCTGGGATGCTGGTTTCAAGGCCTCGGTTCTCCAGTCTCTATTTCCCAAGTAGGGGGTGTGCGCCTTGCCTCCCTCCTCCCGGAGAACTGCTAGGAGTCTGCCAGACAGTGTTGATGAACAACATATCCATGTCCCTAGAAATGCAGGTTACTCACCTGTAACAGGAGTTCTAGGAATGGTATATGTTGTTCATCCACACAACCCACCCAACCTCCCCGGCTTCGACGCAGAACCTGGCTTCCAGCGGGCTAGATCTGGCGTCATGGGGCGGAGCTGAGAGTTTTACCACCTGGGTGGGTGGGAGAAGCCAGCTTGAATACCTTCCGGCAAGATTTAAAGCGGCAAGGAACCTGCCAGACAGTGTGGATGAACAACATATACCATTCCTAGAACTCCTGTTACAGGTGAGTAACCTGTATTTTTTTCCCCTAACTCATACACTTTCACTTTAAACTACAGAAAGCAGCAGGGCACTTGCTATGCCTTGAAAGGTTTCATGGCCAGCATAAGACAACAGAGGACAACAGCACTGACTAATACAGTAACTACTGCAGGCTTTAGCACCAAAACATCATAAAACTCCACGATGCCTTACATGAGTCAGGTCATGAACTTTGCAATGGAGTCAAGCAGCTTTTCACACCAGACTTCAGTACCTTCATTTACATTTAATTCCTGATAAAATTAGGAGGCTGCAATACAGGCAATCACTGTGAATGCCTACAAACTACACGGAAACTGAATAAAAAACAGAAGGGGCATTCCCTTAAAAAAAAAAAAAGAGACTCATGGGCAGGATCTGGTTTAAGCTGCCTGTATAAAGAACTATCCTGTACAAACTTTTTTTTAATTTTATTGTTATTAATAAAATGCTGCTTGCAAATTTTATAACTTCTCCTGGTCTGGCTATGCTTCCTAACCTATGCCTCTACGACAGCTGGTAACTGGGAGAGGCACCCTGACTCGACACTCATTTCTAGGTACGACCCAAGGGAAAGGGAAGCAGCATAATTACAAACAGAACACAGCCAGTCAGGTGATGTGGCTTCAGCAATAAAAAGAGTGCAAGACGAGCGTAGTACAGACAAATACTAACATACAAACATACTAAAATCCCAGCAGAGGCAGCCCCATGGTTTTTTGTCTCTGTTCGATGGTCAGCACTCATACAGGGCGCAGACTTTGCTGTCCTCCCCCCGGCCCTTGGGTTTCTCTATCCCAAGCCCAAGATGTTCCCCTTGTATTGGAATTCCTCAGCTTCGCTCTCCCCCTATACCTGTCCCAGCCCCTCCTTAACCCCTCTACAGTCTCTGCCTCCACCAGTCCCTTGGACAGTGCATTCCATGGTTCCACCACCCTCTCAGTAAAGTAACACCTCCTCCTCTCCCCCTTGAGTCTCCACCCCCCAGCTCCCACCTGTGTCCTGTAGCTGCCCCCCCTTCTTTACTTTGGAACACCCAGACTGAGCCTCCCTTATTAATCCTCTTTATGTACTTGAAGACCTCTATAATGTTTCTGCCGTCCCTCCTCTCCTCCAGGGTGTACATGTTGAGCTCCTTGAGCCTCTCCCCCAAGCCCCAGATCATTTTGGTTGCCCTCCTCTGGACCCTCCCAAGGAGTGCAATGTCCCTTTTTAAGTGAGGTCTCCAAAACTGCACACAGTACTCGAGGTGTGGCCTAACCAAGCAAGCAGTTATACAGAGAGAGGATCACTTTCCTCCCTCTGGAGGTGATCCTCCTAGCGATGCATCCCAGCATCCTACTGGCTTTGGCCGCTGACCTCCTACAAGTCTCACAGTTGTTCATTTTGACATCCAGCATCACCACCCCCTAGGTCCCTCTCGCCCTTCGAGACTTGTAGTGTGCCCCCCCCCCCGGTATACACATGGCCCAGGTTTCTGACCCCCAGGTGGAGAACACTGCATTGAACTTCAGTTTCCACTTCCTCAACTATTTCTCGGGAGCCTCCAGGTCCTCCTGCAGGGCCACTCTCTCCTCCTCCCCATCCACCACCACTCCCAGCTTCTAATCATTCACAAAGAGACTCATTTCACTTCTGATACCCTTCCTTATGTCAGAGACATAAGTGTTAAAACAGGAGGGGCCCTAGGACCGATCCCTGGGGGATGCCACTAATGACTCTCCTTGGAGACGAGACTAGCCCCCCAACCACTACCCTCCGAGTAGGCTCAGAGAGCCAATTTCCAATCAATCTGATCATCTGCTTTCCCACTCCCATTTCCCCCAGTTTAACCAGCAGGCCACCGTAAGGTACCGAATCAAACGCCTTGCTGAAATCTAGAAAGAGGATGTCCAACGGCCTACCCTGGTCCAGGGTACTCGTCACCCAATCGTAGAACTCCACAAGGTTTGTCTGACACAATCTTCCCAGGACAAAGCCATGCTGTCTATCGTCCAGGTACCCCATTTGCTCTAGTATCCCCCCAGCCTTTCCTTGATAATACCCTCCATCACCTTGCCCACCACCGATGTCAGGCTAACGGGCCTGTAGTTCCCCACCTCCTCTCTCGATCCTCCTTTGGGGACAGGCACGATATTGGCCACCCTCCAGTCTTGGGATTTCCACCCCGTCTTCAGAAAGATGTTGAAAAGCTTTGCCGGGGGGGGGGCGCGCCGCCAGAACATTCGCCTGTTCCCTCAGCACCCTGCAGGGGTTGAAATTAAGCTCTGCAGCCACTAGCCATCAGGGCTAGTGACTGGGAAAATTCACTGGCCCCACTTGACTTTTCCACTGGCCCAGTTGGTGTACATACTGAAATGTTGCCTTCTCTAGTACAAGCCACAGGGCTAGTTGCATGAAAATCTTACTAGCCAGATACAAAATCTACCAGCATTTGGCTAGTGGGCCGGTGCCAATTTCGACCCCTGCCCTGGGATGTATTTCATCTGGCCCTGATGCTTTCTCCATCCTAAGGGCTTCCCTCACTCTCTCTACCGGGATTTCAACCTCCACGTCCTCCCCCTTGGCTCCCTGTACTGCCTTCCCCCCACCTAGACACGTCAGGGTTCCTGATCTCTAAGGGTACCGCCCCCTCCGCCAGTTCACCCCCTCGCCCCCAGAAAGACATAACCACCCCATCCTCCCTGGTAAAAACTGAGGCAAAGTACTCATTTAGTACCTCGGCCCATCCCTCCCTGTCCTAATCCTGCTGATCTTCCCCCTCACTTTCCTTTTTTCCCCCAATGTATCTAAACAAATGAAAATTACGTACCTACCGTAATTATGATCTTTCTGTGCATCTTCACCATTCATCACTGTTGGGTATCTGGCCAGAGGTCAGGACCCCGCAGGAGTTTTTTTTTTTTTTTTTTAAAGGTAGGAGGAGCCAATGCACCATCAGCGCCGCCCTCGAGGCCGACGCACTGCGTGGTGTTCATGGGTTGGCCGTTAGGTTGTGTTAACTCCGCCTGCCTGCCAGTTCTGAGTCGCTAGAGAAGTAAGAGGAAGGAAGTGGAGGGTGGGACAAGGAAGTCCAAGGGACAGAAAAAGGAAAAGATATATGAACCAAAAGGAAAAACAACAACTGAGAGGACAGAAAGGGAGAGAGTCGGAAACTAAAGGGATTGGGAGGGGCCCCAATCTCTGGAAAGGAAGAGGGAGGCAGGGTGGGTGAAGAATTTAGGAAGAGAGGGGAAGAGGTCAGTACATCCCAGACCCTGGTCCGTCTCCAGATTGTACAGGAACTGCAAGGAGTAGCCAAAGGCCTTCTGCCAGAATTCAAGGTACAGAATAGTTGGCTACCACTCCAGATAAGCAGAGTCTGCTATTCTAGAAGAGGGACAGGGTACAGAGAATAAACACCATCTCAAGGAAAGACTACTGGTGAAAAAAGGGGATGACCTTTTTTTTTTTTTTTTTTTTTATAAACAAGGAGAAATAGGTTGGACAGGAACAGGTAGGAGGAGAGAAAGGAGGGCAACGGTCAACTCCCACCCCACAGGGGTGGAGCCAAAGCACTGAAGAAGGAGTACCCCCCCCGCCGTCCACTCTCCTCGGAACATCATCCCCCTGTGTGCCCGTTTTACCCCACTCCTAAGAAGGCGAAGGGGAGGATGGGCACAGAGAAGGAGGGGGAACCAGAGACTGAGGCCCCAGGGGGATGGACGGTGGGATTGTGATGAATGGTGAAGATACACAGAAAGATCATAATTACGGTAGGTACGTAATTTTCATATCTTATCTGTGTCAATCTTCACCATTCATCACTGTTGGTGAGTACCGAGCCCCCCGATGCGGGTTTCTTTACACCCTAAGGGACAAAGTCCCTTAGCTCTCAGTGGGTGACACACTTAAGAGGGAGAACCTTCAGGGCCTGGAGAGGCCCGAGAGTGGGGAGAGTGAGACGGGGTTCCCCCGGAAGGGGAAGAAAGCTGCCCCGACAAGCGCCGTCTCGCTCTATGGGAAAAGAGATAGGTTCTCTGGTGAGCGGAGTTAATCACCATACGCTGGGCCAAGGGTGAGAACCGGGAAAGATGCAGCCATGCCGTCTGCCTAGTGCAGATCGCTGTCCCTACGACCCTGGTAGCTACCTCGCTGGCATCATAGGATGCCCTCGCTTGGTGCCTTGCTAGCTACAGGCCACGTGCAAAGAGTGCAATGGCTTGTCTGGTTTGCTCCGTATCAGGCAATGAGGCTAGGAGCTGACCTAGCCTGGACCACAAGAACCTGTCATAGGCTGCATAGTGGGCCTGATGTGAAGAAATGAAAAGCAATAATCGTGCCGAGTAGAAAGTCCTCCTACCCCAGAAGTCAAAATCCGAGGAGTCTTGATCTGGGGGTCGGTCACAGTGAAAGGCGCGAAGCCCATCAGGAGAATCCAACTGCGTCAATCCAGACTGTGGATGAGGTATGGAACCTGGAGACTCTGGGGGTGCGCAATACCTCTGGCTGAGATCCCTTGGGGCAGGAACTCCGGAGAAGGGTCTCCACCAGGAACGCAACGACGCCTGCTGAAAGGGAGCAGGCCAGGGCGGCACCACAATGGTGGCCTCGCCAAAAATCGCCTAGAAAGGCGTGCGCCAAGTGCTCAGGACTGCTGACAGTGGAAGGAGAGAGGTGCAAGTCCTCCAACATCCTCAAGAGGAAGCACTGATACTCGGCAAGATCAGCAGCCAGAGAGATGTGGACAGAAGGTTCCTCTCCCCCAGAAGAGGGGGGTGAGGAGCTGGAGGGCACCGGCTGTTCAGTGGGTGGCTGCACGGGGGGAGGTTGAAAAATCTGGCTGTCCATCGCCCTAACATAAGCAGGGAACCGAGCAGCCACCGCTCTGAACAGCTCCCAGGAGAGAGGCCCGCTAGGACCAAGGATGCCTGGGAGTGCAGGAGAATGTGGCAGAGGGATCGGGACAGAGCCAAGAAGAGATGTCGGCTGACCTCCGCCTGGGCTAAGGGGCGGACCGTGAGCACCCATGGAAGAAGGTGCCCCGGAAGACCCCACAGCCAACAGCTGAACAACCATTTCGGTACTGCCTTGGCTGCGCCCGGAAGAATCCCCCCTGTGAGGCGACTGGGCCGTATAGGTCCAGAAGGATGGTCCCCTACCTCAAAAGAATGGGGCTCTCTCAAAGAGACCAAGGAGGAAGAGCTGAGAGCCGCACTACAGCTTCTCCCAGAGCCCGGGTGGACCCCCGAAAAAGGTCGCCGTGCTGACCCCATGCCCCTTGACCCCTCAGAGTCCAAAAGAGCCCTCCACCTTGAGAGGGCCAGCCTAGGTAGCTGACATCTCTGAGCAGCACCCGAAGGAGTTACCCAGGGAACAGTATCCTCCCCTCCCGTAGGTGCTCTGATCGGCCCCAAAGTTGGGCCATCTAGGCACACCACAGGTGGGGGTACCACTACTGAGGGATCAGTGAACCCACCAAGACCAGGTTGCAGAGCTATGGTGGCCTGCACCACTGCCTGCTGGTCAGCACCCCTGACCCCAGTCTAGCTAGCCAGCGACCCCACCTCAAAAGGGGGCTGACTCCAGCTTGTCGAAGAGACTACTGGGCTGCCCACCTCAACAGCCAACCTCAAAGGGTCAGACTGTCCGTCTGACTCAGAGCTCGACTCCGCCTCCGAGGAGGTAGAGGACGAGGCCCTGTGCCAAAGCGTAGGAGGGTGCCCACTGCCATCTTTGTCAAAAGGCACAAGAACCATAGCCGTGTCCGAGCCTGTACCAGTGCCCCCCGGGGCACCGCGAGCGGAATCCACAAGGGGCACAGCTCCAGTCCGAACAGGAGCTCCAGAGTCAGGACTCAGCCATGGCGCCATCCGCCCACGCGCCAAGAATTAAGACGACGCCGAGGACGGCGCTGCCGCCCACGGCACCGCCGAACAGCCGCCAAGGGCAGAGAGCAGCCGACGGGCGCCAATGGTGGGGATCCAACGGCCCCACGGCACCGAGCCCCAAGGATACGATGCCTTGCTCAACCTTGGCGCCGAGGACGGTGCCAAGGCAAGACACGGACAAAGACGGCACCATAGCAGCTCCTACGGTGCCGCTAGCAGTGTCGGCGCCATGAACGGCTCCAACAGAAGTGTCGGCACCGACGACGGTTCAGTCAGGGCCAACAGCCCTGCGAACGGTGCCGAGGTCCACAACGGCACCAACCTACGGCATCGAGGACGGCACCAACCCGGGCCTTGCGAATCGCAGGTCCAACACTGGGGGAGCCTTCTCACCCGAGGGGGCAATTGCTGTGGCAGCGCCTCCCGCCCGCCTCCAAGAGAGGCGGACGGGCCTCCTGGCGACGCTGAAGAAGCCTCGGCAACGCCAGGCTACTAGTAGCCGAGGCTCCTCCTCCTCGGTCCATACAGAACTGGGAGGGGACCCGGAGGAAAGGTTGAGAGAGCGGCTTGGCCCGAAAAGGCGGCTCAACCGCTGAAGTCGGCGGAGCTCGCCTGGCCTTCCACGTGTTGTTTGATAACACGGTGGTCCATGGAGAAACAGGCGCCGACAAATCCATGTCGTGAAGCGGCCAAGACACTAAAGACACCGGTCGTATGCTCGCGGACGAATACTTTCGGCCGCACGGGCACTGTCGTATGGGGGGCCAACCAGTCTTAGATTTCTTGCCCTCTGACCGAGACATGACCTACGGGGAAAAAAAAAAACAAACACCAGAAACAGACTTGACGTCGCAGAAATATAAATAATAGAAAGATCTTATCGGGCGACGTCGAGTATGGCAAAGCAGAACAGGCAGGAACCGATGGACTTCGGCACCGATAGAGAAATTATTAATGGCGTCGAAGGCTTTCGCGACAAACTAGGCCTCAGCAGCAGCAGCAGCTCCATACGAGGTGACCTCTACGGCAGGAGACGAAGAACTGGCAGGCAGGCGGAGTCGATACAACCCAATGACCAACCCGCGAGCGCCACGCAGTGCGTCGGCTCCGCCTACCTTAAAAAAAAAAAACCTTGAGGGGTCCTGACCTCCGGCCAGATACCCAACAGTGATGAATGGTGAAGACTGACACAGTTAAGATCCTTTTGTTTCCCCTCCTGATTTCCCTGGCCAAGATCTGCTCCTTCCTCGCCCTGGCCAATCTCATCACCATGGTGACCCTCCTGGCCATCAGTTCATACTCCCACTGATCCCTTTCGCTCCTTCAGCACTTGAAGCACCTATAGGCAGCCTTCTTTTCCCTCACTGCCTCCTGAACCTTCCAGGTCCACCAAAAGGGCTTTCTGGCCTTACCAAATTTGTGCCTCAATCTTGCACAGGACCTGGTAGCCTCCTGTACCCCCCCTCCTAATGATCTCCCACCTACTATTAGCATCCATGTCTGGCCTTCTCATCCAAATGGCCCTTAAGGATCCTACCCATCCCCCCCTGAAATCCGCACCCCTAAAGTCAAAATGACAAAACACTGCATATAGAGGACAACTTAGCAAACAAATCTTCTGTGCAAATTGGGCAAACTCAAATAACACACAGTGCCAGAAGGAAGGGAAGCTGAGCTGGTGCTGAAAGAACAGGTTGACAGACTTGAACAAACTTCAATGGGGTTGCCAGAACTATGAGGTTAGGGGGGAGGGAGAGGTAAAGCGGTGGTCAAAAGTCAGGGAAGGGTAAGGAAGGGTTCAGGAAGAGGATTGGCGGGGAGCGGGTAGCCGGCATCTAATGGAGGGAAAGGAAGGGGAACAACTGATAGATGAGGGCAGCTGGTTCCAGAGGAAGGGGAAGTGGTATGAGAAATATTTGGAAATGAGGTTTCCAATGCCATGTTTCCTCAGTGAAGGTGAGTGATGGAATGTTGACAGTTAACAGCAGTTTGAGTGGTAACCAATCAGAATGCTGGCATCTGCATAAAGCCCCGGTGACACTGTTCAGTCCAGTTACAGCTAAACAACAGGACAGCAGCTCTGCTTGGCTACATGGTGTATTTTGGCAGTATAATACCGTTTATAAAAATGGGTCTGGGGTCTTCTGGGTCCTGACTGGCTAACAGGTACCTTTGACCATGTCCTTATCAGCGTATAAGCTGCCAACCGGTACCTCTTCAGCCACTCAGGACTCGCCACACAACAGAAATCATGCTGCCAGCAACGAGGATCTCCGTGACCGAGCTGCCCGTCTGCCCGCCCCCCCCATCAGCAATACAATGTCCGATACTGCAGCAACCTTTTACACAGCACAACACCAGTACAGAAAAAATATTTTTATTTCTTTGTCCTCTTTTAAAAATAATAATCTGACCTCTGCTGCTGCTTGTAATGACTCGATCTGATGAGGCGTTACGGCAGGACGCAGCTTTCAACAGAGCGAGCAGCCAGAAACACAACCAAGAAGTGCCAACACAGCGGGCCAAGGACACGATCAGTGCCACTACTCACAGTAAACTCACTCAGCATTCCTTCGCTTAATTACAAAATACACGCGACAAAAAAAAAGTAAAGCACGTTGTAGAAGTGTGTGTGTGGTTGGGGGGCAGAACAGACACACATCAGAGAACCCCAAATACAGCGTTGCCAATGTCCCATGCTCCCGCCTCCTCTTAGTAAAACTCTTGGTGTTTGTTCCATGATCACACACAAAAAGCATATTGTGGAGGATTTTGTGGGAGTCGGGAGAGAGACACCACAGCACCTTATTAATGAAACAAGTCCACTACAATATAATGAAAAGGGCTACTTTTTGTGTTTTGTATGGATATCTTATTTTTTTACTGTTCTTATTTACACTTTTTATGTATATTTTTATTAAAAACCTTTTTCACTGGGGGACCCATTTTATAAGCAAACAATAACTCAAAACTGGGGGCGGTGGTGGATGGGAAGGAGGGGAGGGTGGCCCTACAGGGGGACCTGGAGGCTTTGGAAAGATGGTCTAGAAAGTGGAAACTGAGGTTCGATGCAGGGAAATGCAAGGTACTGCACCTGGGGGCCAGAAACCCAGGCCAAGTGTACACCCTGGGGGGGGGGTGGATGGAAATGCTACAAGTCTCAATGGCTGAGAGGGACCTGGGGGTGGTGGTGGTGGATGTCAAGATGAACAACTCTGAGACTTGTAGGAGGGCAGCAGCCAAGGCTAACAGGATGCTGGGATGCATCGCTAGGGGAATCACCTCCAGAAGGAAGGAAGTGATACTCCCTCTGTATAACTGCTTGGTGAGGCCGCACCTCGAGTACTGCGTGCAGTTTTGGAGGCCACACTTAAAGAGGGACACTGAGCTCCTGGAGAGGGTCCAGAGGAGGGCAACCAAAATGATTTGGGGCTTGAGGGACAGGACCTATGGGGAGAGGCTCGAAGAGCTAAATATGTACACATTGGAAGAGAGAAGGGACCGGGGGGACATGATAGAGGTCTTCAGGTTCATGAAGGGGGTAAATAGGGGAGAAGTAGTCAGGGTGCTTCAAAGGAAGGAGGAGGAGGGGGCAACTAGAGGGCATGGGTGGAAGCTGGAGGGGGGGGATTCAGGGGAGAAAGGAGGAGGTGCTACTTCACTGAGAGGGTGGTGGAGCCATGGAATGCGCTGCCCAGGGGGCTGGTGAAGGGGTTTAAGAGAGGGTGGGACAGGTACAGGGGAAATAAAAAAAAAAAAAATCAACAATCAATTATTCAACTTAACCACTTCCACTGACTGCCAAGACACATCCTTGATTATGTAATCAAATCTCCACCAATTTAATATCCAAACATCAGTTTTAAAAGTGTGCCCACATCTTCCCTTTTGCTTTACATTCCCCAATTAAAATAATTTTTTTGTTTAAATGTTTTATCGTTATGTATAGGACCAATGATTTTCTGTTTTCAATGGAAAATGCCAGTAAAAAACAGAATGCAATTCTTAAATCAGCACTTCAGGAGCCAATTTTTCATGAAAATCTCCACTTTTTAGCAGCTTTTTGGACAAACTATTTTGAACCAAACTGTTGTACAAGATACACTCATTTCCCCTCAAATTTGGGGAAACAGAAAAAGATTAAGATTTTGCCAAGCTGAACTAGCCATTTTTGAACACAGAAAATCACTGGTACAGTATAAGAGTAACAACATTGAATCTGCTGAAGCTCACGTGCAGTAACGGGCCCCTACGGGTCATTAAGTGATTTGGTCTTTGAACTCGGGTGTTTAACTGCCCACATTTGATACATCAGCCAGTTATTGTTTCATATACACCATTACACTCAATGTGATCATGTAACACAACAACAAAAAAAAAGGAAACCCACCCTGTTGTAGGTTATGTCGATTACAAAGACAACGTGAAAACAGCGGCCCAAGACACTACAGAAAATACAGTGTACCATATTAGTGAGGGTTGTTACATAGCCTTTCTATAAAAGGCAAGGCAAATTTTATTTAAAAGACGCCCATCCCGGAGGCTCTGGGTGCCGAACATTCAAACAAAAGTAAATACTAAACATTTAAAATGAAGCAAAACCAATAAATATAAACATTCATTTAGAAAGTGGAATGCTAGTGCCTAAGATGCAATGCTAAGAAACAATCACAGGATTTAAGAATGCATGGAATAGACATAAGGGAATTCTGGAGGTCAGGGGTAAGGGGCAACAGACTTCTAGGAAAACATAAAGTGAACTTACAAGCTTAAATGGGCAGACTGGGTGGACCATAGGCCCTTATCTGCCGATAGTGTCCATGTATCTATGTAAAATAATCCAAGGCTTTATAAAATGTCCACGCTTAGCAAAAGTATTTCATGTAAGGTTTTCACAATAATATAAACGTGTAAAAAAAGTGAAATGCACTAATTGCGCTAAAGAAAAATTCCACTAACTGCATCCGGTGATCACAAAAAATCCCACAAATCAGATTCTGATATAGAGTATCAATGTTGTGGATTTTGTTTTTAGGAACAAGATGTGTGTAAAACTCTAGCAAAGAATCCAAAGGAAAACAAAATCCCATACATTGCATAAAATTAAGGAAGTACTAGAAATACGACATCAAGTTGCCCCTGAAAAGTAATCGGCTACAGCCTATCCAGAAGTCTTAAGAGAGGTTCTTCTCTGGGGAACTAAAACAAAACTCGAAATTCCTTCACAGCAGCCATGGCATCTTTGAGCATCCTACTACACTGAAGGAAGGTGCCAGCACTCGCGCCTCCCCATGCACCCGTAGCACATCCTGCTACCGTCCTGAAGACCCCCCACCCACCTTTTAGCAATGAAGGATATGATGAAGCTAAGACTGATGTCTCTAAAATGCAGTAACAGACAAGATGGCTTACAAGTGAAGTAGCTTGTTGATGGCATCCTGGATCGCCTGTTTTTTGGGGGTCATTCAACAGAGAAGACTGAATTAAAACTCTCTTGGAGGACAGGTTAGAAATTCTGTGACGTACCCAGAATATACTAGGTTCAGTACAGAGTGGTCCATAGTAGTCTGTCTACTGGCCGGCCAAATATCTGAAGGAACAAAAGCTCTGCTGTGATCAAGTAGAAAGTGGCTCTGACAAAAGTCTGTTCTCCTTACTAGGTGGTACTGGCTTGCTTCTTTGAAGGTCTGCCTATCAGCCTTGCGCTTTCTTGTCTTGAGGCAAAGCATGTTTCACATCAGATATATGTTTCACCACCTGTACAAGTTCCTGAACAACAGGTCCCCTTAAAAAGGTAAATTAAGACTTAAAGGCCATTCCAACTGCCTACAGGCAGAGCTGCTATATCACCCTATGGCCCATGACCAAGTAGAGTAGGGACCTGGAACAGAACTTGAGAAGGTCATAAGATAAATCCCCTATGAACTCTTGCCATTATATCAGTAGGGGTATGACTTGTGCTGAGGACCCAGTGAATTTGAAGGTAGCCTTTTGCATTTCCCCCAGTGCCAACCTATTCCTCTTTCTGCCACTGCAAAAAGCAGGACAGAGGATCCACAGCTTATCAGAGTTGCGACAGATTTGGCTGTAGGTATGCAGGCTTACTCCTGGCAGACTTGAATGTCCTCTGCCTCAGACTACCTGCTTGGGCTGCACCAGAGAGCACTATCCAAGGAGTATCCCTCCACTCAGTGGCATACTACTGATGTATCCTTAAAGTGTCATCTACTTGGAGGTTGGGCCTTCTCCCACTCCTGCCCCATACATAAGCACATTCCCTCTCTCTAATATGGCCTGCACGCTTCTCCACCCTTTGGGCCTCCTGTGTGTCCTGGGGCTCTTGATTACACACAGTGCAATGAAGACTGCAACTGTCCTTTTCAAGTGTTGGCTGCAGCTTTTGCATTATTGCGGTTTATACAGCAATTTGCTATCCCCCCATTTTCGCAAGTCTTGGCCATGATACAGCTTGCAGTAGGATCATGGAGCCCTGACTGCCAGGGCTGAGCTCAGTGATAAAAAGCTGCCCAGACTGTACCTCACAGTATATTTCCAGGGTTTTAAATAATTGATTAGCAGTTTTTTTCTTGGGACAATGCTAACAGTACAGAAAGTATTTATATAGGTTTTCTAGAAGTGTTATATTTGTTAAACACAGTGAGGCAAGTGCTATGCATTTTCACAATGTTTTAGCACTTTTATGAGTAAAACGCTAATCAAATTTTGGAGTTAAATAAATCCCTGTATTTCTGCTAACTAGTGTGCACAAATGTTCTTACCCCGGGCATGGATGCTGCTAGATTGACTACGTATCTGATTTAGTCACTACATCTATTTATTTTGTAAGTATATCACAAATATTGTTCCAACCCATGTCACTCACTACTGCTACCATTATTATGTTTTGCCCATCCAAACCTGGGTTGTGCCTGAAAAAAGTCCTTTGGATCACTTCACTTATTCAGTCAACAAGCAAGCAAATAACTACATAAAAAAGTACTGTGCATGATAGCTTTTTTTTTTTTTTTTTTTATGATAAATGATCAGTTGGAAATGTTGCAATTTATGGGTCAAGATGAATGCAACAAATACCCTCTGATTGGGCACTCACGAATGCAGGGCTTGCTCTGCCACTCGCCACTGCATTTCTACATCAAAACGTGTTATACGGAGTCATTTTATAAGTGCAATAACACACTCCAGGAAGCTGTATTCATTGGGATATATCAATTCTCCAGAATGGGCAGAGCAGCACTCAGACTGTATACTTATGTCTTAGTACACACCAAAGGAGTGCCTACTGGTTGTCTCCCACTGTTGGGTGTTGCTGCCCACATGTCACACTGAGTTATCCTGACATACTTGGTGCACAGCAGCAGCCTTAAAACCAGCTAACAACTTCCAAGGACAAGACTGCAGGAGAAACAAAGCAGTCAGTCTTGCCTTGGGGGGGAGAGAACAGTGAAAAAGGCTTAGCAATGTGATCATAAGCAGGGACAGCAAGGCTTCACACTACACACACAAAAATGCTAACCAACTGAAAAAGGTACGCACCGCTGAAAACAGCTACCAGTACCCTGGTGCACATTGCTCAAAATTTACATGCAGGGACAAAGCAACAATGGAGAATAAAACTACAAAAAGTATTATGTTCCCCTGAAACTAGTATACAGGCACTGGCTTCAATTGCAAAACACTGATTAGCAGTTTTGCACGCTAAAGTGCTAATCACCTGTGAAAATGCATGGCATTTGGCACAAAATGGTTACCAGAATTAGTCCTAAAAACGTCTCCTAAAAACGTCCCCAAAAGAAAAAATATTCTAACTTACAGTTTGTTCAGCCCTGCCACGTGTGACAGGGCTCTGCTGCAGAGTACCTGCTTCACTGAAGGCAGGAAGTAGACTGGAGATCACCGGATGTGGAGGGCTTGTTATCCCCCCCCCCCCCGCTGCACAGCGTTGGTCCTGCCTACCACTGACATCAGGAGGTACAGCCCAGGCGTCAGGAAGCCCGGAGACCAGCTCAGAGAGAGAGAGAGAATAACTTGTGCTACTTTGTGATAGTGATTTTTACTTCAGCTTTACTCATTTCCACCCTTTTGTCAAGAGGCCGGATCAGGAGGGAATGATGGCCCAATGGAAAGGGTGAGAAGAGTGCCAAGAAGGAGGAGGTGGGGAGGATGGAGGGCATCTCAACAAACTAAGCATCTGTGTGTGTTTGAAGGCGTGCTTATGTAGTACTGGTGGGCAAAGTTATTCCCCCCCCCCCATTGAATCATGGGCTAAAGCCCTCCCATTCAATGTGTGGGAACAACTTGTGCGACTGATAGTGAATTTTACTTCCACTCATTCCCACCCTTTTGTCGAGAGGCCAGAACAGGGGGAATGAGGGCCCAAAAGAAAGTAGCGTGAAAACCTCCTCCAACTCAGTGTGTGACTGGCAGCATGCGGCGGGGGGACCAACTGTGGGAGAAAGTCTGAGGAACCATGGCTGCTGGACCACCCTTCCTCTGGGCATACTAGGAGGATATAATCTTAATGCTATGGAAGTGAACTCTGAGTCTGGAGAAATGAAAAGTGGGATGTATAGGCATCGCTGAAATCTTTGCATCTTGAAATATTCTTCAAAGCAGACGATTCCTTGGAGAGTTCCATGAAGCAAGGATATAGAAACATAAAAGTTGACGGCAGATAAGGACCACAAGGCTCATCCAGTCTGCCCATTTCTTTTTCTACCTTATGAATGTGCCATCGGCCTTTGCTCTATCAATGGCCTATCTATTCATACTCATCTGTATTGCTCCCTTATGCCTATCCCATGCCTGTTTGAAGCCCTGCACTGTATTCATATCCACCACTTCCTGAGGTAGGCCGTTCCATGCATCTACAACCCTTTCTGTGAAAAATAACTTCCTCACATTACCCCTTAATCGGCCTCCCTCTAATGTCATGCTGTGTCCTCTTGTCCTGCTATTTTTCTTATATTGAAACATGTTAGACTTTCAACTTGTTAATGCCCTTAAGATGTTTGAGTGTTTCAATCATATCATATCACCTCTCTCCCTCCTTTGCTCTAGATCCAGAAGCAAATGATTTGATACCTTTTAATGGACCAACATAGATGTAACAACAAGAACAAAGTGCTCTAGCTTTCGGACCAACCAGTCCTTCTTCAGAAGCTCATGGCAGTTGTTTAGAAAATACAATACTTATAACAGCTAGATAATGCAGAGAAAAACAGAAAAAAATCCCCATTGGTTTAAAATACTCATTTTAAAAAACCAGAAGATGATGTCAGAGAAGTTTAACAGTACAATACTGCCCTCAGTCCGAATGAACCTTGGGTTCAGATGTGCTTGGTGCAACACACATGCAAAGAATCCTACTGCACATAAATTTAATTGACATAAGATAACACTGCTGAAGCAAATAACTCCCAAATCAAGCCATGAGTGTCACAGTCAGTATAAGGATGTGATTACTGAAAGGCAACCCCACCCAGCTTAAAGACAAACTAAGATAGTTATAGGGCTCATGAAATTACAATGTATGCATTAAAGACAAGAATTACCAGTAAAGTTGTCTAAAAACATCAGTGCACACTGTGTGATGTAAACATAGCTGGACATGCCACCCAGCTGTATTATCAAGTTAAATAAAAGGCCCAAGAAATTACAAAACCTCAGGACTATATAAATGATAATTTAAATATAAATTGATAATATTAGTGTTAAAAACTCTAGTCGAGGAACCTCAAGGAATTCAGACCATGCAGCCTGATATGTACTGATGTCAATATATACTGAGAATGTAGCAACTTCATGTACCACAAGTGTCAAGGGAATCTGAAAAAGATAAAATGTAATTTATCTCCTCCTGTTCATACAAACAATACAACCTAACCCACCCCACATCACAATAATGTGGGTGGGGGAGATACATAGCTTAAACGAGATGTTGTCTCTCTCTCCCCTCCTTTTTTCACACACACACACACACACACACACACACACACACACACACACACACACACACACACACACTCTCTCTCCTAGTGAACCTATATAAACTTCAGTCACTGTAATAGTTCCCCAAAGGAATACAACTTGTCATGAAATCCTGAGTAAATTACTACAATATTAGCCTAATGTAAAAAGATATGTCAGGACCCCAAGCAAATGAGATCACACATCCCAATATGTACAGAGTTACAAAATTATATATAACAGTATAAGATAACACCCTGTATGTACACTAGCAGGCTGGGTAATCTGAATATGGTGCAATGGAATCAATCCTCCCCCACCCCACCCCCACAGGCAAAGATAAAAAGTAAGGATAAATTCTTTATGTGTGTGAAATAAAAATAGTAACACATTATAACTCCATATAGCTAAATAGAGACTTACCTCAAAGTGACAGCAAGTCCCACATCTGTTATATCACATACCTCACAACACATACCCACATACATACACACATCCACATCTCACACATGCTGAAGTCCTATAATGTCAGTTTGAAGAAGAAAAGGTCTGTGGATGTTAGTTTCTGTAGTGTCCCATAAAGCCAATATCCAAGTTCATCCCATCTGCTACCATATTGAGATGTAAAATAAGTTTAATCTCAAAAGCTCGTCTCTGTTGTGTGTTTTTGAGATTTCCTTTTAAGACCATTACTGACATATCTGAGACTGAGTGGTCACATATTGAGTACAGTTAATCTTTCCTCATATGTTTTCTGATGCAGTCTCTGCATCATTTTGGTTGCCCTTCTCTGGAGTGCCTAAATTTTGTTAATGTCCTTGTGAAGGTGTGGCCTCCAGTACTGCACACAGTAGTCCAGATGGGGCCTAACCAGTGTCTTGTAAAGAGGGATTATTACCTTCCTCTTCAGACTTGTGATACCCCTACTAATACACCCAAACATCCCTCTAGCCTTACATACTGCTTTAGAGGTCTGCTTGGATGATTTCAGGTCATCGGTGATGACGACGCCCAAGTCTCTTTCTTCCCTTGTGACTGCCAGCAACTCCCCTCCCAGCCTATAGGTGGCTTCAGGGTTTCTCTTCCCTATGTGCATGATCTTGCACTTCTTTGCTTTAAATCCCAGTTGCCATTCTTCCAACCATTTTGCTGGTTTATCCAGATCTCTTCTCATTCTGCCCACCCCATCTGGATCATCTCCTCTGTTGCAGATCTTGGTGTCATCTGCAAACAGACAAACCTTACCCTCCAGTCCATCTGCAATGTCACTGATGAAGATATTGGAGGACTGGCCCCAGGACTGATCCCTGAGGTACCCCACTTGTGACTTGCATCTCTTCTGACTATATACCGTTTACCACCTCTCTCTGTTTTCTGCCCGTCAACCAGTTTGCCACCCAGTTGAACGACTGACCCACCCCAAGCCTACCCAGCTTATTAATCAATCTTCTATGTGGAACAGTATCGAAAGCTTTGCTGAAGCCACGGTAGGCAACATCAGCTGCTCCCCCTTGATCCACCACTCGGGTTACCCAGTCAAAGAAATCTACGAGATTAGTTTGACAGGACCTTCCTTTTGTAAACCCATGCTGTCTTGGATACTGTGCTCCTATGGATTCCATGTGTTGCACTATCCTTTCCTTAAGGAGTGTCTCCATAACCTTGCCCACTACTGAGGTACGACTGACTGGTCTGTAGTTCCCTGCCTCCTCCCTGCTACCACTCTTGTGGAGCAGGATCACATGAGCCCTTCTCCAGTCTTCTGGGACATCTCCTGTGCTCAGAGACTCACTAAACAGTTCTGATAATGGCTCTGCTAGTTCCACCCTTAGCTCCTTTAGTATCCTGGGATGTATGCCATCAGGTCTCATTGCCTTGTCCACCCTGAGCTTATCGAGCTCTTGTAGGACCCTTTCTTTTGTAAAGGGACTAGTGAACACCTCCCTCCCACCTGTGTCCATGGTGTAAGTCGGCAGAGGGTAAGCTATCCTCCAAGCAGGTATGAGGAAGACCAAAAGGGGTATGGAGAGAGACCTGTCTGTAGCTGTATGTCCTTTCGAGGGCAGACAGAGGCGCTTGGATGAGGATTGACACTGGGGCCAATCCCCAGTACAGAGGTACTGGCACTTTAAATGCAGCTCTGGAACTGATGTGATGATTGGGAAGTAAGGCACCAAGCAGGAAGTCCAATGGCTGATGAGGTTCAACAATTCGTGACTGTCACTTTAAAATGACGACTTCCGGCCCACATGCACTGCCAAGCGACTGAGCACAGGGCACCAGAATGCCAGAGACGCAGAGCGCTGAAACTAGGAGTCCTCAGGACTGCGAGGATGAGAGCACTACTGGTGCAGTGGTTGGTAAAAGAGAGAGGAGGAGGAATGAGAGAAAAGAAGGAATAGGGGAATGCAGAGTGCACAGCGCGGCTCAAAACTGGGCGGTGACATCACCGAACAAGGACCCGGAAGACAAGCAGCAAGAGGGAGAGAGCAGGGGAAGGACAAACAAAGTATGAGAGACAGCAGGGAGGAGGAAAACCAGGGGAGAACAAGGAAGGCCGGGAGGTGTCGAGGAACAGCAGGGAACCACGAGAAGGCATGGGAGGCCAGAGTAGCTAGAAGAGGGACAGCAGGTAAACAGAACAAGGGAAGAAGAGGCAGCAGGAGTGCAAGGGGAGAGCCCAAGGTAGCATACAAGAAAACAAGGCACAGGAGAGAGGCACGGAGGCAAGAGAGAAATGGAGCGTAGGAGAAAGCACAGAAGACAAGACACAGGGAGGGGGGGTGGCGGCCGCGACGGCAGAGAAAAGAAAAAACAGGCAAAAGGAAGGGAGCTAAATGAGAAGCAGCAGGTAGGAAGCAAACGGACACCGAGGCAAGGGGAGCAAAGCACAGCCACAGACCATGCACCGACTCAGTCTACATGAACTAAGCATTTGTGGGTGTTTGGAGGCGAGCTTTTGTAGTACTGGTGAGCGGAGTTATTCTCCCCCCACAACTGAACCACAGGCTAAAGCCCTCTCAATATATAGTTTTATTCATTTTGTCTACTGTGCCATGGACTCACTGAAAAAATGGTTAGCAGTCCACTGATACTTATTTCTAGAACTAGTTAGCATTACCTTTTGTTTTACGTACCGTTTTGCTACACTATACCAGCTATTTAATACCCTGCAACAGATTCAAATAATGAGACCAACTATTATTATTTTAGTTCTGCACATCTACAAGATTCTCCAAAATTGATTATTGCTCTTGGTTTTCCAATTCGGTGGATTACATGCAACAAGCAATAGCTTTACTAACCACCACAGCAACCACTGCAGGGCTCCTGTATAATTCGATTCACCATGCCAACAAAAGTTTGTAAACATTTTCACTGTCACATACATAAACAGACTTCCAATACTCCCCAAGGCCAGCAGGGACATATCTGACACCTTATGAAATAGGCAATGGCGTGAAATGACATGCTTCTTAGCGGTGCCCAAGTCAGACATTGCCATTAACAGTAAGGTCCCCTGAGGTCAACTGCTGCTTCTTCAGAGGACTAGCAGTTTCTGGATGCAGCAGCCCAAAAGACATGTGCATTCGCATCAAATTAATCAATCAATCCTTATTGGTAAGCAAATTAAGGGGAAAACCCTCTTTTACAATTGCAACCAAGCATGAACATATTACAAAACAAACAATACAGAAGCATAAACTGTAAAAGCAGCAATCACAACAAATTACCGTGTATCATAGAGCACTGTTCTGTACAGAATTCCATCCCTTTCAAAATGCTGTTGTATCACAGTTCAAAAGTCATGGAATGTGACTGTACCCTTCCATGGTACAACAGCATTCTGAAACCTCTAGAGATTGCACAAGTCAGTTGTGTTCTGAAAGCAAAAGAACCGCCGAACACACATTTCACGTAATACTACACACTTCTGAAAAATATAGGATGAGCAACCAGATGCAGAACCAGTGTGTTCTGCCACCTCAGAGTTCTAATTCCCATGGAGCTCGAGCTTTGCTCTCGAGGTCAGAGGGAATCAGAACCCCTCGGTGGCAGAACACCCTGGTTGTGCATAGCTGCTCATGCAGAATTCTCTAATTTATGAAATGGCTTGTCAATTTCAAGGCATCTCATTGGATGCCAGCTGTGGGTTAAAGTTTCTAACACACACAAGCTAGATCAGGCTATGCCAGCTGGGCACTGATCCCAGTGGAATGCCAACATAGAACGTTCAGTACAGCAGACACAGCCATCTTGTTTTATGCCATCACTGAGCAAGAAAATACAAAATAGTCAGAAGTGAGAAAATAACTGTCCCAATGTCTGACACTAGTTTCAATATAAGTTTTACTGATGAAGATCTACTCCTGTTCCTCGACCCTCAGCACGAGCCTGTAGACCAAGAAATTGTAAGAATCCAACAAGACATCCCATGCTGCCAACCGCCAACTACAGAGCAGAATGTGAGTAAGCGGTTTGAAAGTTTAAAGAAATACATTAAGAGCGACTGCTTGGGCACTGAAAGTCATAGGAGAGTGGTCAGTGGCAACAAACACTGTAATCAATTGGAAAACCGCATCTAAATCTGAGTTGAATACCATATTCCAAAAGTTTTATGCAGAGGCGCCAACCACCGCAGGGCAAGAGTATGCAATTTCCAGCTTTTGCAGTCAACAAGCTGCGTTGAATAGGCACCTGGGTTCCGCTGCTGTGGGCCGGTTGATGAACATAAACACTGACAGTGAATTTAAAACCTAGTAACGCAATGTTCACAGCCAAAATGAAAAGTTACAGGCGTGCCCAAAAAGACACCTCACAGCACCACGACCCCCTCACTGATGCCGACTTAATAAAATTAAGAAATTCCCCAGCACTTTCTCCCTTAACCGCGCCTGGCTTAGTTCGCAAAGTGTGGACCGACATTCAAATCCACATGGCCAGGCGCAGTAGGGAGGGACTCCGACAGCTAAAACCGGAAAACTTTACCACAATGACTGACAAAAACGGGCCGGAATGTGTAATGCTCAATTTCAATGAGCACACCAAAAACCATGGCAACCCGCTAGAAAGTGACAAGCAGGGACACAGGTGCTACATGTACTCACAGCCTGGCAATCCCCTGTGCCCTGTTGACAGTTTCAAAAAATACATAACAAAACTCCCTCCTGACCCAAAGCACTGTACATGCACCCTCGCAGATTGCCACAAGAGAAATGAAATCAGCAAACAGCATGGTACTCTTGTCAGCCAATGGGGCTTAATTACCTTGCCACAATGCCCCGACTCCGTGAAGAAGCATCCCTCAGCCGCCGTTATATGAATCACTGCCTCCGGGCGACTGCAGTCCAGCTCCTATCAAATTCCAGGTTGGAGATGGGAAACAATGACCATCACAGGTCACCGCAACGAAGAGAGTCTCCACAGTTACTGGAGACCCAGAACAGACGACAGAAAGAAGTGGTCCGACATCCTGGCACCGAAAGAAATGGGAAATCCACATGCAAAGCAAAGACAACTGTGCCCAATTGCTCCCCGAAAATGAACTCTGCTCACCGGATCCACAAAACAGAAAATTATGTAATTTCCTGAGCATCAGTAACATACCATCGCCTCACTCTCCAGCACAGGAAAACCCTCCCACCAGCACTGAATGTACGGAGCACCAAGATCCAATCATCACGGAACCAATGCTGAGCGCCACCGCAGTAACATCACGCAGCAGTCCAAACCTGCACTTTGAGAGAATCACCATGCAACACAGCCACCTAACATTCTATGGTCCGGTCTACTTTGGGAAATGAATCTCAACTGGTAACAAAAAAAAAATTAAAAATACTTAAAGATTGTTTAAAATCTGAGTTTTAGAACGTTAATCTGCACCACCGTTCATAATTTCTGTTAAAAAGCTTAATGTGGGAGGCAGTATAGCACAGTGGTTTAAGGCTCTTAACTGCAAACCTGGAGACCTGGGTTTGAATCCCAGAACCCTCACTTGCATACTGTGTGACCATGAGCAAGTCACTTAACTTCCTTGTGCTCCCAGGTCACACCTGTAAACAAGCTTCAGCTTAGTGCATCTCTCCTGGTTAAACAAAAAATAAAAAATATAAAACAAAATGTGTGTCCTTTTAATGTTATAGAAGGCTTAAAAAAAAAAAAAAAAAAAAAGTGTGCACCAGCGTTTCTCTCCCATGTTGTTAACAACCTTAACTTGTGCTGGACATTATAACACTGTTACGTTTATGAAATGTGATGTTGAAAACTACTCAGCAGGATAAAACTATTCCTTTAATGTAAACAAATTGAACTTTTTTTTTTTTTTTTACAGCATAGTATTATCTCATCAAATAAATTACATTTTATGTAAATTATGCCCATCTACATTTCTTATTTTTAATCCAAAATTGACTAGCCATTTCATAAGTGCAACAAGCCACAGCAGGTTGTGTGTTAGACACTTTAACACACGGCTAGGAGGCTGGAGACACTCGTCGTTGCCCTCATGCCTCACTACACCTCCTAGCCGTGTGTTAAAGTGTCTAACACACACCCTGCTGTGTCTTATTGCTTACATGTCAGCTATTGCAAATCACACACTAATGTTCCGTATTGCAAGGCATCAAACAATCATGCATTTGAACTGAATCTCTCAGACTCCTTAAAATTTTTCACATCAAAGGTGTATGCACACTTGCTAGGACTATCAAGCTCACGTGCCATTTATAATTCATATTTGTAAAATGATCTGCATTTACCTCTGACAAAACATCATGTTTTAGGATGCAAAGTATCGAGGTTGTGCCACTGCTTTCTACATTTTGTTACCAATAAAATTTTGGAATTTTTTGCAGTACTATTTGATATTTTCCCCACTTATCTCCAAGACTATTTACCATGTGTGACTTTTTTTTTTTTGAAATGACTATTTATGCTCCTCACCCTGCGTCCGGTCTCCACTCCTTCGGAAGACACATCGCAGCATCCCTGCTCCACAACCTACCTGGTCCCCCGAGTCCCCATGCAGCCTTGACTATACCCCCCCAGGCGGGTACAGGGCGGGGCAGCTACACCCAGAGACATTTAACTTTCAGAATTCCGACTGGTCGCCATGCAGGTGTGGGCAAGCAGGGTCACTGCAGGGTGCTCAGTCATCTAGGAGACTGGACTCAGATACTTCCCTTGTTCTAGGGGAGTGGTACTTTCCCTGACATCATGGCGTCACCACTCCCCATCCCCTAGTAGTTGCTGCACGCCACTGCGTCTCCGACTTCTGCCAGAGACCAGTAGCGCCGAGCATGGACTCCTCCCTCCTGGGAGGGAGAGAGAGCTGTCCATCAAACGGTCAATCCTTCCTCCCTGCCGCACCCCGGCTCGTTCCCGAACCCAGGTTGCTGGCGAGGTGTGGCGTCCAGCACCTCAACCCTCAGCGCCACCGGGCCAGCTTGTGTGTGACTTTTTGTGCTTCACTTTTCGTGCATTTAGCCAGCGCTTTTTGTGACCGTGTGAAGTGTGTTCTACATCTGCATTTACCTAATCCTGTGTACTGTTCATGTGTTGCAGCCAGGAGTCAAGAAGAGAATGTGGGTGGGTGCCCTTTGTATAAAAGTAGTCCAAATGTTCCTATTGGGGACTGGCTGAACGGTTGACTTCAATGTAGAGGAGAAAAAGTATCTGGAGACTAGCCACTCAGATCATCATAAGAAATGTAGTTTTATTGTAATATTTTCTTAGAACACCATGATCCCCTAGGTACACCCAACGTTTCACCCAACACTGGGTTTCCTCAGGGGCTTAGGATCTATTAGGGTATGCAAATATGAGTATTACTGTCATACTAAAATAATTTAATGAAAAAGCATTTCTCATAATTGGGACAGTGCCAAAGTTGACCACTATATATTTTAAGTGCCCAAGATCAATGCCATTAAAAATGTGAAATGGCATATCTTATTGTGTGAAGAGTACCCGTGGACTTCTATTTGTCATTAAGAACTAAACTACGATTTCAAAATATTATTTACACTCGTTTATCACAAATATATATGGATTCTTTCACCATGCGTTTCTAAATGAATTATTTCGTTATTGGCATTAGAACAACTAGGATTCAGTTTCCTGTCTGTAAATACAATTCATCGTATGTCAGTCCATTTTAAATTAAATCATATTCAGGTTATTACTATCTCATCTCATTCCAAGTTATAGCTAGGAATGTTATCCTAAATGCAGACTTGTATAGTGAAGGTTGCACACCTCTTAAGCATATAACTGTCTAGTAGGCACTTGTTATATCTGGTTATTCTTATTTGGTAGCATTATGTTTTTCTAGTTTTCACTGTCTTTTTTTTTTTTTTTAAATCATTGTGACCTTTGACCCCTTACTCGTGGCTATAACTCAATTGAAACAGCTGATGCTGTTTCTTTACAAGTTCTGTTTGGATAAAGACTAGCACTAAATCCTTAGTTACAAACAAACAAATCCACATTTAGAATTCACTAGTCTGATAAATCATTCTTTCGTTAAAAAAAAAAAAAAAAAATTCATTATACAATACAGCCTGCACAGGGTGAAGAATCCCAGTTGTAAATGCTGTTCTACAGATAAACCAATTCCACAGATAACTGTCTAGTAGTAACCCGTTACATCTGGTTACTCCATCTTAGAAACACAGAATTTGACGGCAGATAAGGACCACTTGGCCCACCCAGTCTGCCGATTTCCCTACCTAATGGATAAGCTGCAGATCCTAGTTAACCAGCAGCCTACTTCTTTCTCCCCCCACCCCTAGAATTGCCTTATGGCTGTCCCATGCATGCTTGAATTCAGTCACTGTTTTTGACTCCACAACCTCCTCCGGAAGGCCGTTCCATGCATCCACAACCCTCTCTGTGAAAAAATACTTCCTTACATTACCTCTGAGCCACACCCCCATCTTCAAATTGTGCCCCTTGTTCTTGGTAGCATAATGTTTCTAGTATATGCCGCTGTTTTTAAACCATCATGACATTTAACGCCTTTAGTCATGGCTATCATACCTTAGTTGAAACAGTTGATGCTTTTTCTTTACAAGTTCTGTTTGATAAAGACTAGCACTAAACCTTAGTTATAAACAAATGAACCACATTTCAAATTCGCTGGTCTGATACAGGTCATTCTCCCGCCTTTCAGATTATAACATTTTTAAAGGAAAGTTGTGGTTTGTAGGGGCTCTCTCCTGCAAACCTTACCTCCGGTTTAGGTATAGTTTAAAAGCGGCTGTGAAGGGCTTCCTTCTGCTGTAGAGCTTTAGTCCTGCTTACCACCAGCATCAGGAGGTACAGTCCAGGCGTATGAAGCCCGAAACCAGCTAGAGAATCGGTTGCAGAGGCCTCCCCCTGTTCACCTACCCGCGATAAGTCGAAAGGTGCGTTGTCACAGTGGGAGTTTAATTTAGTTTTTAAAAGTCTGGTTACCGCGGCGTGATGCTAGAGGCTCCATTTACTGTGCGCGGGCGCTGCACCATGTGCGCCAATGCAAGCGCACAGTGCAGCGCCGCACCTTTACAGTAAATGGAGCTTTCCTAAGCCGTCCGCACTATCGGGTAGCGAACTTAAAACTAAATTAAGCCACTTTCCCGAAGAAAAAAGTCGCTTTTTCGACTCAAGCCTAAACGGAGGGAGGTTTGCAGGGGCGGGAGCCCCTGCAAACCACAGCTTTCCTTTAACTGAGACAAGTTACAGCCACTTGCAGTCTGTGCCTAGTTTTATTTCAGACAGATTAAAAGTCAACAAAACCACATTAACCCTTTTAGTGAATAGAAAAAGAACAAGGAATAGGAAGGGGAAGGAAAAGCCAAAGGGGAAGGAAAACATTTTTTTTTTTTTTTTTAGGAAATTGATAAAGTGAGTGTTGGACCAAGGGGTGGCAATTATAATGATTTGCTACTTATGAGGGAAGCTTTCTGGATTAACTTAGATGCTTCAAAAGAATTTGGCTTAAACTATGGTTTTGAGCTGAAACCTTTCCTTAGGCAGAAAAAGAAGGTAGTAATTGATTTGCTTGCGATTTTCGTATGGATTTTTATGAAGATATAAATCAATGTAATGTGGATCCATGCTGTGTCTATTTATAGTTTTTATTTTAGAAAGGTTAATTTCACACACAAACATACATATATATATATATATATATATATATATATATATATATATATATATATATATATATATGGTTTTCCCCTTCCTTTGGCTTTTCCCTTCCCCCTTCTATTTAAGCAATAAGTCATGAGGGGTGTGGATTATCGGATTTACCACGGCTGGAGTGGATTGCCCACGAGTGCAGCCGAGTGGGCAATCTCACTCAGCTGTGGTAACCCTCCAATAACCCACATCCCCGAAAGTGGCTTATCATGTATTATACCATGGACCTGTGTTTTAAAGAATTTAAGATTAAAGTGATTTTACCTGAAAATTTTTTTTTTCCTGTAATATTCTTCCACTGTGTGTTAAATAGTCTCCTGTTGCTAGGTAGAATATTTTAAGTAGATCACAGTTCTCCCTCACCCACCCCAGCTCTGGGCAAAAGTAAAAAAAAAAAATTATGCACATTATCGCTACTATTGTGTGTAGCTCTTCTCTCTCTCTCTCTCTCACAGAGATCCTGGTTTGATTCGGGAAGCAGCATGGTAATAAAGACGTAGGAAAATCTTCACTGCTCTGTCTCGGGTCGGAGGATTACAGTAGTCTATAGTTTTATTTTGAGCAGTCCACAGGGTAATTTGTATTTTTTTAATAAGAAAAACAAAGACAACAGTCTCCATTCTGCTTTAGTGGTGGCAGAGTGGCGTGTGGTGCGAGAGTTCACAGGCTGTGGTCCATCTGCATGTTTACTGCTGGGTGCAGTTTTTGTGCTGCGCAAGGACAGTACAGTAGTTTGAATTGGCAGCGTTTATTTTTTAATTGTTTTTGGGACTAAGTTGATGTATCTGGGGTTTTCTGCTCTTTTCTTTGGTTCCAGAACACTGGAGAGGATCCGAGGACAGAGGATGATGAGCGGCAATGGCAGGAGATTTAAAGTACAGGGCACTGATGTTTCTGCCCTCCTTTTGCCCTGTCTTCGGCAGTCCTGGGATGGGAGGGTAAAGATTTGGGGAAAAAGGGAATGAGGAACGAATTAGGGTAAATTACTTAATTTGGGGCATATTTTGTTCCAGCTGCACTCTTTTTAAAATAAAAAAATTCTGCTTCTGCGTTTCGTTTAGCAGGGTTTCAAGATGGCCGTTTTCCACTGCCAACTCCGGGGTTCGGATGGATTTTAGAGATGGGGCTGACTGGCACCTTTGCCGTGGGTCTATCATAGGATTTAGCATGGCAGAAAGATGCCAGCCAGCCAGAGTACAGGATTTTGTGTTTATATTTTTGTCCATGGTATAATCCTTGTTTTTCTATTCACTAAAAAGGGTTAATGCGGTTTTGTTAACATACTAAAAGCCAGCAGAATAGGCCAAATGGTCTGCTGCTCGAAAGCCAGCAACCTAATGGCTGCCTGCCTCACCACCCCCCCAGCCCCAAAGTGTGTCTTCTCTAGATTCAGTTTCCCCTTGAACCTGTCCCACCCCTTCTTGAAGCCCTTCACTGTGCCCTCCCGGGAAGTGCATTCCACGGCTCCACCACCCTCTCAGTGAAAAAATGCCTCCTACGCTCCCCTGTAATTTCCTCCCTCCAACTTCCACCCATGGCTCCTGGTCACTCCCCCCTTCTTCAGCCTAAACAATGCCCTTGTTCCACTCCTAATTACTCCCTTTGCATACCTGAGAACCTCTATCATGTGTCCCCTATCTCCCCTCTCCTCCAGTGAGTAAAGCCCAAGTTCTTCCAGTCTCTCCTCATAAGGCCTCCCCTCCATGCCCTGAATCATCCTGGTCGCTCTCCTCTGGATTCTCTCCAGCAGTGCTATGTCCTTCTTCAGATGAGGTCTCCAGAACTGCACACAGTACTCAAGCTGTGGCTGGACCAAGGCATTATATATAGAGAGAGAGGATCACTTCCCTGCTTTTGGACGTAATTCCCCTGGCTATGCAACCCAATATCCTGTTTGCCTTGGCTGCAATTTTTCTACAATTTTCAGTATTATTCATTTTAACGTCTACCACCACCCCTAAATCCCCTTCTCCCAATGTTGCTTGCAGTGTGACCACCCAGGGTGTATACATGGCCCAGGGTTTTGACCCCCAAATGAAGTACCTTACATTTCCCTGCATTGAATTTCAGTCCCCACCTCCTTGACCACCCCTCCAGGGTATCCAGATCCCCCTGGACTGTCTCCCTCGCTTCCTTACTATCCAGCAGTGCTCCCAATTTTGAATAATCCGCAAAGAGACTCAACCTATTTCTAACCCCCCCCTCCTTATATCCGAGACGTAGGCATTGAACAAGAGTGGCCCCAATACTGAATCTTGAGGGACTCCACTGATTACCTTCCTGGGGGAGGATATTATCCCACCCACCATTACCCTCTGTAAACGCCCCGAAAGCCAATTTTCAACCCAGTTTAGCTCCTGTCCACCCACCCCCATCTCAGCTATCAGTCCATTATGAGGTAGTGAATCAAACACCTTGCTGACATCTAGGTATAGGACATCCGCCGGCCTATGTCTATCCAGGGCCCCCCCCCGTCATCCAATCATAAAACTCTACAAGGTTGGTCTGACACGATCTCACCGGGACAAAGCCATACTGTTTATCATCCTGGTGTCCTAACCTTTCCAACTGCCTCCCAAGCCTCTCCTTGATAAAGCCCTCCATTACTTTGCCCACTACAGACATTAGACTGACCGGCCTATAGTTCCCCATCTCCTCCCTAGGCCCCCCCCCCTATGTACAGGCACTACATAAACCACCCTCCAGTCCTGTGGCACCCATCCCGTCTGCAGAGAGATGTTAGAGAGTGCAGTCAGTGGGGCTGCCAGCACATCCGCCAATTCCTTCATAACACTCGGATGTATTCCATCCAGCCCCGGCACCTTATCAGTTTTCAGACTCCACCCTATCCACTGTGATCCCCCCCCCCCCCAATCCACTCCCTCATGCAACCCTCCTACACCTTCTTGGTCTGGTCTAGCCTGTGCCCTAGTCTCTCCATCCTATGGTCTCAGACTGAGACTGACCTCTCGCTTTACTGACTCTCATCTCTCCCATCAGGTTGTAGGATCCCTTGCCACCCACAGCAAATACTGAGGCAAAGTACTGCTTAGCACCTGTTCCCTGCTTCCTGAGCCCACCCCCACAATCTAATCCTGTTGATCTGTGTCCTCTTTCTCTTCTCTCTTATGTATCTATAGAATCCCCCAGGATATCCCTAGCCAGGTTTTTTTCATCCCTGCCTTCGCACCCCTCACCACTCTGGTGACCTTCCTGGCCATGTTCATACTCCCCCCTCCTTATCCCCCAGAACGCTTGAAACGTACACAGGCAGCCTTTTTTCCCTCACCACCTCCTGCACCTCCCTGGTCCACCAACAGCTTGCTGGTTCTACCATGCTTACGCCTTATTTTAGTATAGGACCTAGTAGCCTCCTGTACCCCTTCTTTAATGGTCTCCCACAATCTTCCAGCATCCATATCCGGTCCAACCATGTCCAACCTCTCTCTTAGAATCCTACCCATACCCACGAAGTCTGCTCCCTTGAAATCAACCACTACTGTATCAGTGCAGTTTCCCCCCCCCAATACAGCAGGAACCAAACAGTGGCATGGTCTCCACCCGCCAGTGGACTGCACACTTCTAGTCCCCTAATTTCTTCACTGTCCGCTAGGACAACATCCAGTATCCACCCCTCTCTAGTAGGTTCCCCCACCTGCTGGACCAAGAAAGCATCCTGAAAGACATCCATCAGTCTCTGTTCCCTGGTTACAGAGGATGTCATGGTGTCCCAGTTCACCCTCCCCATGTTATTGACCTTTAGCCAATGAAATATATTGCTGTGTGTGAAGTCACTATGACGTGGTTCAAAATGGATATTCAACTGTTGGGTTTCCATGGTTGTTCAACCTTTAATAAAAGATGCTATCTGAAACATGTCAAGCTGTGTAGCATTCTTATACTATTAAAGTTTTTTTATATTTTTCTAAGGACCTGTGCCCTTGACTCATTTATTGAGGTTGGTGTGTGCTCTGCATTTTTGTTTAGTGATTCTAGTTTTCTTAGCCTGATGCACCACCATTCCAGTGCCGACTTCTTTCTGTGATTTTAATATAATTTATTTCAATCTAGGATTACAATACCTTTGAGCCGAGGCTCTTTTACAAAGGTTCCATGTCAGCGTGTGCAACAGTTATCATTTTTAGTTACAAATATATAATCATTGACTTACAGACATGTAATAACCAGTACAAAGACTTGAGCTATGAGCAAGACAAGGGAAGGGGGTGGGGTGAGGGTAGGAGATCTGGGGAGGTGCAGGGGTAGGGGAGTACGAGAGTGGTTGGGGCAGGGGCAGGAGTGGAGATACGGGGGGAGGTGGGCGAGGGCAGGAGACAGTGCAGCCAGGAGGCCTTGTCGGGGCGAACATGACAGGTAAGGTGCTAGGGGTGCAAAGACTGATTGTAAGTGCTGGGGCATGTGCAGCTGGAACGGTGGAAATGTTAAGATGGGCAATTGCAGGATACAAGCAGTGAGAGGCACAGCTTGGACTTGAAGAGGCAGAGTGTTGAAGCAGTCGCTATGTCGCTGCCAAGAGAGTTGAGCCAGTCGGATGCCAAATAGGCAAAATGATCTTTGTCCTTGGGTTGTGCGATATGTAGTACATGGGAATTAGATCTCCTTGTAGTGACATTCCTATGTCTAGGCTTAAGAAGGGCACAGACACCAGGTGGGGCAAGCCCCATTTTTCTTGGCCGTGATGCAGGTTTGGTATTTTATGCGTTTGTCCAGTTGAAGCCATTCAGATTGGGAATAAAGGTCACATGTGTGGGTACGGCGATGTGAGCCAGTGATGAGACAACACGCCTTATTCAGAGAGGTCGCGATACGTTTGAGAGCAGTGGTAGTTGCAGACCCATATAAGACCATAGTCTATGATGCTAACGATGGAGCTTTGGACGGCCACTGATAGTGCTCCTGGGGTTAGGCGTTTCCTGTGCCGGAATGATATGCCTAACCTCGCATTGGCAGACTTTGCAACACTGCTGATATGGACAGCATATGAGAGGTGGGGATCAAGGGTGATGCCGAGGTACTTGAACGATTGTGTTTGCTCTAGGATGGCTCCTTGTTCGGCTGCAACGGAGAGGTGGAGTTGTTTGTTTTTGTTGTGGGGGCTGCAGAAGACCATAGACACTTTTTTTTCTGATTGAGACGCAGTTTATGATTTAGGAACCAGGATTCGATGGAGGAGAAGGCCCGCTAAAGTTTATTTTGTAATTGGATTGGATCAAGGTCCGAGGTGAGGATCACAGCATTGTTGGCGTAGAGAATTATTTGTTCTGGGCAGCTGTCCGGTAGCGAGTTTAAGAACAGGCTGAAAAGGAGGGGTCCCAGAATGGAGCCCTGGGGGACTCCCAAGCAGACTGGTCTAGGGTCCAAGAGTGTATCAGTGATTCTTACTGTTTGGGACCGTTCTTCAAGGTAGTTCTTAAACCAGCCAGTGGAGTCGGTTGACAGCCCAGGGTTCTGAAGCTGGACAAGCAGGAGGCAGTGATTGATGGTGTCCAAGGCTTTAGTTAAGTCATTGTAGACTGAGCCTAGTAGTTCGCCGGAGTCAAGTGCGTTGTGGATTGCGCCGGTGAATTCAAGTAGGGCTGTGGAGGTGCTGTGACCTTTGCGGAACCCGTGTTGTTGCTTGCACAGGATGTTGTACATATTCAGGTATTCTGTGAGCTGGTCCAAGACGATGCGTTCTAGTGCCTTGGAGAGTGGGGGTAGTAGGGAGATAGGTCTGTAGTTATCGTGGGCAGTTTTGTCACCACTTTTATGGACTGGGGTAACAGTGGCAGATTTCCATCTGTCTGGGAACTGGCTAAGGCTGAGAGAGAGGTTGAAAATTCTGGTCAGAGGACTAAGCACACAGGGATACTTCATCAAGTGTGAGAAACAGAATTTTGAGATCGAGGGAGTCATTACTGATTCTTGATTTACCAAGGGCTTTGGTAACATATTTGCGTACTTGGTGAGCCTTGACTGCTTTCAAGTAGAAGCGGGGGGAGCAGGTGTGGGTAGTGTTCATTGTGGACAGAGGGGCTTCACCATCTCTGAAGTAGTACTGGAGTAGAACAGCGCTGAGGTCGGTAAAGGCTTTGTTAAAGATATCCACAATGTTTTTTGGGTTGAGGGTTGTGGTTCCGTTAATGTTGAGTATTGATGGGGGGGTTTTGGGTGGATTCCCGGTGAGTTCCTTTATGTTCTTCCAGAATTCCCGAACATTGCCCCAGGAGTTTGTGAGGGCATGCTTATAGTAGGCGGACTTCATTTGCCGGATGGTTTTGGTGCAGTCATTGCGGGCACGCTTTGTAGTTTTGGATGTCGTTTTGCCTCCCAGAGTTTCTGGCCAGCTCCCATAGGTGGTCTCTTGTTTTTAGCATCCTGAGGTGGTCATCTGTGAGCCACGGGTTACTGAGTGATTTGACTTTGCATTTCTTAATAGGAGCATACGTGTCACACACCACAGTGAAGATGTTTATGAAGTGATCAAGGGCAGTGTTTACATTGGTTGCATTGAAGATAGGGGACCAGTCTTGATGGAGGAGGTGGGATTTGAGTCGAGGAAGGTGACCACGGGGTAAAACCCTGCTGGTGATAGTTTTCGGAGGTGGTTTGATGAATTTATTTGACCAGGTGCAGCTAACAGGGGAGTGGTCGCTGAGAGAGTCAGGGAGGACATTAGTGTTAGATATCTGTGATGGGTGACTGGTAAGGATCCAGTCCAAGAGTGTGCTGGTGCCGGTCCTGAAATTTTTCCTGGTTGGTAAGTCAACCATTTGTGTGAGGTTTGCCGCAGCAACTGTATCCCTGTGTGCACCAGCATCGGCCACAGGCCTGTTGGTGTTGAAGTCGCCTAGGAGGATGGATTCGGTGTCCGGTTGGAGTGACTTTACAAAGTCAAGAACAGCTGTCAGACCAGTTCCCTGTTCTTTGGGAGGGATGTAGATGGTGGCAACAGTGAGGGTTTTGTTTTGGGCTCCGAGGAGAATTCTCACTGGCAGTATCTGAGCAGTTGTGGATTGGAGTGAGGTAATGATGTGGTGCCCCTGTATGGAGTCTTAAGTAGAGAGCGCAGCCCCCGCCTCTTCTGGAGAGGCGATATAACTGAGACTCCCAGCTAAACACAGTAAAACAGTAATTGAAGCTGAAAACAGGACTCTCAGGTCCAAGTCTGTCCCCTGCTTCATAAGCAGGTAGGAAAAAGTGGCGACATGATCTCAGTTTCCCACATGTTCAAGCGTATCTACAAGACAGAACAAAACAGAGGTGTTTGAGCTGGTGTCCCCCCGCGAGGAGCCAGGGAAAACCCTGAAGCAAAGATGTGGGTATTCATGGGCAGCGTTAGGAAGCACATCCTCTCCCAGAGAGCAGAGTACTTATGGAACAGCTAACCAACAGAAAAAGTCGACATCAAGACAGCACAGGAATTCAAGGTAAGCCATGACAGCTTTCTGTTTATCAAGATAATCACAGTGTACCTATTCGTAGAGAGTGTTTTGGGGGGTCCTATAAATTAGTATATTTGCACAGCAAACTATAATCCCGCTTATGAAGTCAAGGGGGAGAGACACTAGGTCACCAGTGAGCTGTTTCATTAGTTCATCCACCTCTGGGAAAAGAAATGCTTCCTAACTTTGTCGATATGCTTGACTAGGAGGAAAACGGAGACAGCAGAAGAGTTTATTTATAACTGGCGCTCTGAGCCGCACAGCAGATCATAGCAGGACAACACAGACACATTATTAAAAGCAAATAACTACAGTAATCTTATCAATGAAACATTACTACTATAAAAATTTGCAGTTGACTAGCAAGTAAAAAAATACTGGTACATGTATAAATATCACAGCTGGATGAATAAAGTCACATGCAGCAGATTATTCCCCTACAAGTGCTGAGGTGTGGGGATGGTGGTTTCTCCCCCCCCCCTTTTTTTTTCCCCCTACATTTCCCCAGCCCCGTCTCCTCTTCCTGCACTTAACTGTTCCTGGGTCCTCTCTGGGACAACTGTGCTACCTGTTCTTACCCTCAACCCCCTTTCTTTTTTCTCTCATCCTCTCCTCTCTCCCTCACATCTATAACCAATCTGTGCTGCCCCCGACCCCCTAATTCTTGACAATCCCATTTCTGGTGGCACTTGTTTCTTTTGTACCATACCAGACATAATCTGGAGTCCTAGTCATTAGTGGATGGTTTTGCCAAAAGCAGTCTCTTACCAGACAATGCAAGTGTGCCCGATTACTCAGTGTTTTTGCACTTTGAATTTTGAATTA
The DNA here is from genome assembly GCA_016271365.2 of Neoceratodus forsteri. Taxonomy (NCBI): domain Eukaryota; kingdom Metazoa; phylum Chordata; order Ceratodontiformes; family Ceratodontidae; genus Neoceratodus; species Neoceratodus forsteri. The sequence continues at coordinate 42,395,135 of CM028136.1, forward strand.
CCTACTATTTGTAACCCATTGTTATTCGTCAATGTTCCTAATGTGGTCATCTTGTTCCTAATTATGTTCACTGTTCCCTGTTTTAATAAGCATGTACTAATTTTGATGTGGAACCTTTGAAAAAAAGAGCACTGTGCTCAAAGGTTATTTTCCGAAGACTGAAATAAATTCCACAAATGTTTGGTGAAACAGAAAGGTGCATAAATACACAGAAATTGTTGGCAGATAAGGACTGCTAGGCCCATCTAGTCTGCCCATAAGCCCTAAACTTGTATGCAGTCACTGACCCTAAGTGATCAATGGCTTTTCATCACTCCCTCCCCACCCAATGTTCCCTTGTGCCTGTCCCAGGCATGTTTAAACCCCTCCACTGTGCTTGCCCCACCACCTCTTGTGGCAGACTGTTCCAATCATCCACCACCCTCTGTGTAGAAAAACTTCCTTGTGTTACCTCTTAATCTACCCCCTGCAATTTTATATTGCGTCCTCTCGTTCTGTATCTTTTCTGCACTGGAAAAGATCCCCCAGCTGCACATTGTTTATGCCCTTGGGGTACTTGAAAGTTTCTATCATATCCCCCCTTTCTCTCCTCGAGTTCCTTTTAAAGGCCTCCACAGAGGGGGCCTCCCCCAGGAATCTTTGAAACAAGTTCTGAAGGACAGGCCTGCCACCTCAAATGACCGGTCCCTCGAAGTTTTTAATCTTTCCCCAAGTACCACAAGGAGTTCCTCCTCAGTGGAGCAGAGTGGGTGGGAGTACACATAAGAATGCAGGAGCTCACTCAAGTAGCCCGGCCCAACCCATGAAGGGCCCTATAGGTCAGCAACCGGACTTTAAATGGAGATATGCCACTTAACCAGCAGCCAGTGCAGATCACGAAGCGCCAGGGAGACATGACTTAGTGGTCTTGTGGTGGGCTACACCAGCTAGCTGAAGTGCTCCAATTTGAAATTAAAAAAAAAAGTCTAAAGTTGTGACCACTGAATTACAGTGTCCTGTGAACTTTTCTATATGCACAAAGTGCTGAGTCCTTTGCTGTTGACATCAACTGGACCTGCGAGCACCAACACTGATGCTGGCGACCTTCACAGGTGCTCTGCATTTTCACCAGCTGCAGGCACCAAAGCCAAACCCTACTGACCCCGAAGTACAGACCATTAATGTGCAGTAGTCAAGCCAAAGTCACAAATGCATGCACTAGCAATGTAAGGTCTCAAGGGAAAATAAGGGACTTTATCCAGCTGATGTTCCTAAGATGGCAGAAACCACTCCGGACTACTGCTGACACCTGAGCCTCAAATGTCAGCCCTTCATCCAGAATGACGCCAAGATTCTTCACCTTAGCAGCAGCCACCAGACTAGCAGAACCAAACCAAAGCCCAGTCCCCTGCCCAGCAGTCACCACACCCACTCTCCGACCTGATCTGACAACCAGCACCTTCAGTCTTGTCTGGGTTAAGTCTCAGCCAACTTGATGCCATCCCAGGGGTCGAAACTGTCACTGGCCAACGAACCAAAGGCTAGCAGATTTTTGTATCAGGCTAGTAAAACAAAATTTAAGTAGTCCAGCGGGCTCATACTGGAGAAGATAATATTTCAATGAGTAACAGCTGCACCAGTAGAAAAGTCTGTAGGGCTAAAGGATTTTCCCAGTCACTAGCCCTGTTGGCTAGTGGCTGCAAAACTTAATTTTGATCCCTGCATCCAGTCTTGGATTTTGGCCAAGCACCTATTCAGCACAGCACCCTGTGTCCCAGGTGAAAATGACAGAGCTAAGCATCACCTGCACAGCAGTGAAACCCATGCCCATACTGTCTCATGATCCGACCCCAGGGCAGCATACAAACCGTGAACAACATGGGCGAAAAGACCAAGCCTTGGGGTACGCCACAGGGCAACGGCACTGGGGATGAAGAGACACCATCCAACATCACCCTCTGTGTCTTGCCACCGAGGCAGGACTCAAACCAGTAGATGACTTTGCCGGCAAGCTCTACGTACTCCCTAAGCATGTTCCAATAACTGCTCATGATCCATGGTGTCAAAAGTTGGAGGAGAGATCGAGGAGAACAAGACCTGACCATTTCCCTTGACCGCTCGATGAATGTTACATACCAAGACTAATTCTAGTTTCAGACCGTTAAAACTGAGCTAAAATGGTTTCAAATACATATTTTAAGACAACTGTGAAAAAACAGCATAATGTCAAACCAAACACTGGACTGTATGTCAGGGCATTACATATAGAAACACAGAATTTGACGTCAGATAAGGACCGCTTGGCCCACCTAGTCTGCCCATTTCCCTACCTAATGGATAAGCTGCAGATCCTAGTTAACCAACAACTTACTTCCTCCTTAAATAACTTGTAACCTCATACCGTGTGACCCTGAGCAAATCATAACCTCCCTATGCTCCTGTAAACAATCTTTGGCTCAATATGCCTCTTCCAGCTTCTACTTGAAAATGTGTGCTGAGCCTTCTTCCTCTGGATTTGTACTCAGCTGACTAATTTGGCTCACGCACCTCCAGCTTCCAGAGTGCATCGTACCACTAACTTTTCTACATGCTAACCATTTAGTGCAAGACAACGGTACGGGGAACCACAAGTTTGCTTATTTTGAAAGTTTGCAACTTTTCTTTTCCTTCTTTAATAAACTGCTATGCATTTCCAGAAAATTATTTGAGGTGCACCCAGTGATGAAAGTGAACAGGAATGCACAGGAACTCCGTTCCTGTACCATTTTTGCAGCAGGAACGGAGTTCCTGAACTTCTTCCTACTGACACTGGAACTGAAATTCTTAAACCAGCAACATAATGACAGTTTTTGGACCTGTGACCTGAAATTAGGGTTTCCATTACAACATTTGATTTGTACAACAGTGCTATTTTGCTAGAAATACTTCAATATCTCTAACTGAATCTATTAGTGTCTAAACAAATAGATGTGTTTTGACACAACTAGCTGTCCTTCAGATTGAGGATCTTCATTCTGCATTTCATATTTGCCTGTGCCCAAGTTCCTGTACTTCTTGTCTACTACTTGCACCACTGAGTGCACCGCTCAAAAGTGCCAAGCCATTTTCCACCTATTAAACACCATATAAATAAAACACACACACACACACACAGAGAGTAATCCACATCAGGCAAAAAATGTGTGACACAAATTTGAAACTCATAAAACATTTTTGATTCCTAAAACCAAGAAGACCAAGAGCATTTTTCTTTTCTTTTAGTTTTACATGCATCAGGAATCTATTGAAATGTAAGACAGTGTGTATACACAGCAAAAACAGAGTTTGACCAGCCAAATAGGTTTTGCTACTTGAAATGCAGTTACAGATGTATTTCAGAAACAGAGCTCTGAGAAATCTCCATGAGGAAAAACATCCCTAACGTCCAGAAGGTTTGAGCTCATTTTAATGTCCCACCAAATATTTAAAAAAATTCATAAACCCTCACTGAACTTATGTAGGTCAACACGTTCTACAATAAAGTTCTGTCAAATAAAGCACTTGCGAGCACAACTTCTGTATCATTTGTTACAACACGGCTGAAAGCAGTCCCTTGTCTAACCTTCCATGCCCCTATAGCTTAGTTTGCCAACCCTACATAGCACTCTATTAACAGAACTCCACTGTGGCAAGCCTCAACACACAGCCGAACCCCTGAAGAGCAATATCTATAATAACCCCCCCCCCAAGGAATTTTGGGACACCGTTACGCTTCTATGCAATTTATCCCACCAATATCAGCATTAAAATGCAGAGCAAAGAATAATACGTTTAATAATAAAAGTCACCATGTGTTTAGTGTTAAGAGATACATGTATCAAGTTAATAATTCGAAATTGGTTATCCGCCCAGAACTAGCCCTAACATCGTAACAGTACATCTTTGCAGAGCAGGGATACATTTGAGCGCAAAAGACGTAGCGCTATGCATAATTTATAGCAGTTGAGACCTACGGGTTAGGATACGGAGACAGTTAAGCTTTTAGTCATCAGACCTGCCTGCACCCCATCACCTATAACCCTTCCCACAGGACACAACCCCTCTCTCAACCCCCACCTGCACACTTGCAGGTGAGCCATCAGAGCCGTGGCACACAATTTGGCAGGAAGCAGCTTCTGCCCGTCCAAAAGCCAGCAGCACAGTATTTGGCGGTGCCCCTCACTGCGGCACTGCTGCCTGTAGCCAGTCATGACCAGCCAGCTCGGAACCGGTAGAGACTACTTCATCCCTGGCCCGGTCCGGTGCCCAGCTCGCTAAGAACCCCTTTCCCCGGGGCAGGGTACTGCTGCTACATCCACCTCCTCCTTCGCCAGTTCGGCCCCCACCGAGCTGCGGCCCCTCACCCAGCAGCTGCCCAATCCTCCCCTGCATTTACCGGAGATACTGAGCGCAGACGTTCATCCTGGCTCTCCCTCCTCGGCGGGCGGACCCTCACTCCCGCTCGGCTGCTGCTAAAGCGCTGGTGCTGGCTGGAACAGCGGTCGCCATGTTGGTTCTCGGAGCGCAGCTCATCTCCCGGGGAGACAAACAGCCCCGATTCCCTCGCGCCCGCCCCCGCCGCCGGAACTCGTTGGGAGCTCGCGCACTCACTGTTTCCGGTCTCCCGGTGGCTCTCTCTTTCACGCACACTCTGCTGGCCAGAACGAGCGATTCACGTCCCCACCGCTTCCTTGCTGAATCCCTTCGCTGCCGAGTCCCCTCCAAACCGGCTCACATCAACAGGGGTATTGCGTTAAAGTTAGGCGTCACACTGACACTGCTCCCCCGGAAACACGGACCTTCCGTCCGGGGGGGGGGAACGAGATCGATAGCGCACACACTTCCGCCGGAAATGCTTCAAGAGAAGCAACCCAAGTAGGTTAAATGATAGCTGTACTAACTCCAGTAATACCATTTCGGTTATGTTAACGAAAACACCGTCTAACCTCGACCAATGTACTGGGTGGCTGATAGTATGCCCACCTAAAAATGACTGGGAAATCTGTGTGTTTGCGTTCTGCAGCGCATTACATAACGCTGTCAACCGGACTGTGCAGTCCCGTTTTTGGTATGAGGCTCACTTTTAGTGGGGTCTCTCTCTGTCTCTCACTTTTTTAAATATCGCTTCTAAAGCGAGAAATTTACCAATGCGATTCCAGTGAAACAATTACAAATATTCCACTATGTTGCTCCTAACACTTTCTTCCCATTGTTTTCCGTCACCTCCCTCCCCGTCTAACTTTCTTAACCTCCCCATGTCCACCACCCTCCCTTTTCAACCTTCTGCTAGTCTCACTGCATTACATCGCTGTCCCTGGCATCCTGGTTGTAGTGTCCTCTTATTTCCTTGGTTTCATCTCCAAATCCTCGGCCTCCTACCTCCTAAATCATATTCATCCTTCTCCTGTAACAGTTGTGGAACGGCTGTGCAACAAGAAAGTCATCGGGTACCTTAATTTCTAGGGGGTCACCTGGTGGGAGGCCCAGAACTGTTGGGAGCTTGCTGCTGTGGGAGGCCAGATCCTATGTAAAAATAAATAATAATGAAAGGTCGTGAGAATATCAGTATTTAATTCACAGGTGTAAGTTTGGGGGGGGGGGTGCCTACACCCATTACACATTAATCTGCCATTAAAAAATATTAGATGTCACCCTATGTAATACATAGTGGGTGCAGCAACTTCTATAGCACAGGGTTGTGGTTTGGTTGCCCTGGCTAGTGGTTAGTTCCCCTGTTATGTGTTACTAAGCCCTGGTGGTCCAGTAAGTAAATGGGCCAACCTGGGAAGGAAGGAAGGAGCAAAAGTATTATTTTAAGTAAATATGGTGCCTGTGTTTAAATAATTTTGCAGAACGTCGGCTGTGTAGCTTTAAGAGAGAAAGTTAAGGAGCGATGGTGGAGAGCCGAGTCGCAGCTTCGTAGCAATAACGTTTCCACGCTAAAGTGGAATCCCCTGATAACAGCTGAGGCGCAACTAGAGCAAAATGCAACCTCTGTTGTGGGGCAGGCTAAGGCCTACTGGAGCAGTTCAGAGCATGGAGAGGCACTGAGAGTAAGAGCACTCTCCCGACAACAAGAGACCATACATTTTAAATAAACTAGTTGGCAGGCAGCAAGCACCAGGTTATTGATATAGGGACTGCCAACTATTAAAGCAGCAGTACTAGATAAATCGCTATGCATTTTTCCCCTTATGTAAAAGTTCTTAAGTGCAGAAGTACTGACCTTCCTTTTTTGTGTGCAAAGTCCGTTCTCCTGTTAAAACTTGTTATCCAACCCTGTTTTTTGTTTACAAACAGTCGTCACGTCCCGTGTTTCACCATCAGAATGCCATTGTGCAGCATTCTGGGTAGCGTGACGCCAGCATGCATCGTTGCTCTTCCTGCTTAAGCACCAAGAGGTTCGTGCATGCCTCCCATCATCCTCGTTCAGCTAAACACATTGTAACCCCCCTACCAATGGGGTTCCCAAAAAAGTCTTCCATGAGCTAGCCTAAGTGCTTGCTGCCCGGCTGGTGTTCGGCACTATAGCCGTTTGAATGTATTGCCAGTGAGTGCCTGTGTGGCTTTCGTGTACTGTCGCTTTAAGGGCTGCCTGTTTGCAATAATAATTAACCTGGAAGGGGGGGGGCAGAGTGTTGGCATGCTCGAGTCCTGCCCGATCTGCCAGAAATAGTTCAGTTTCTGCCATCGCTAATTGTGCAGAGGGAGCTCTGTTGAAAGAGGTAATTATCTGCTGAGGACAATTCAGAGTGCTAATGATAATGTAGTTTGTTCTAACCTGCCGCCTTTGCAGCAAGGACTGTACTGATTGTCGCCATCATTTTGGTCCCAGACTGCCAAATTGTACCAATCAGTAACAGAGGACTCTAAAATGGAGCCTGTTCATAGGAGCTGGATGGACACAAATCTGTGGGAATTGTAGTTTTGGACTTTTGGCGCCCTTTGTAACTGGAGGGGGTGCTCCTGTTGTGATTGACAGCTGGACCGACCAACCGGACTGTTTGCATCAGGGGTAAATGCCTTGAGGGATCGAAGTGGGGAGTCGAGAGGGAACAGCTCGTGAGAGGTGAGCAAGCGTTGGTGTAGTTTTCGAGTGGGAGAGCTGTGGAAAGGCCTGTTTTCTGGCCTGTAATCCTGTTGTCTGCTCTGAGAAGGAGAGAGAGAGATAGAGTAGTATTTGGACTAAATCCGAGTCTGGTGAACCCAGTAAGCTACTGAAGGGTGATCAGGTTTTACCTGAGAAGGACCGAAGATTGTGGTGAATGTGATCTGCCTGCCTGAGACCCCTCCTCCATTCGATGCTTCTGCAGAGAACAGAGACTTTGCGACTGGGAGTGCTTGCCTGGTACAGTAGGTGTCCCTTACATATAAATGTGCTGTGTACCACGTGGGGGTTGCGCTCTAATTCCCCACATTACAAACTGTGTTCTGCTAGCTGGAAGTGTGTCCAGCACCAACGGACTGACTCCGCCATTAGCTCCATGTGGCTGGGCCTTGCCACGAGGGCCACACCACCCCACCCTGCTGCATAGAGAAGAACCATCGATGAGAGACCTGCCTGGGGATCAGCCCCCTGCTCCACGCCTGAACGGGAATGACGCCTCGGCGAATCATGTGGGCCCTGCTTCTCCTGGCAATCCAGAGACTTCATCTGCTTTCTCCATTCTTGTACAGCCTGTGTCCAGTCCTGGGTATCATGAGTAGTTACCAGGGTAGCTCCATGCAACATATAGCTAAATCAAAAGTGTGTCACCTGATTGTCTTATTATTTTTCCTTCACGATCTGAGCCCTCTGGCTCCGGATTACAATTAGAGTGTGGTGCGTGTCTGTTTCTTTCCTCACAGGGCCCTGACCAGCTGCAATGCCGGCCTACCCCGGGCAATGGTCCTGGCTAGCCCATCTTCCCTCCTCTTGGGTACCCAGAGAGTGTGACTGTAGTAGGGACTCTAAATGCATGCACCGTAGTGTGAACTATAAAGTATTTAAGCTAATTAACCTGATTACCCCCGCCCTTGTTCAAACCCCCCTGAATAAATCAGATCTACTCTTTTTCTGCAATCTAACTAGACTGTGGTTCCAGTTTGTGCTCAAAGTATTGTACTGCTGCTATTTATGCGGACTAACCTTGTTTTACAGGGGGTCCCCAGGGTTGAACTGGAGAAACCAACCCTGGTGGTAAGTGCAAACTGTGTGGGTATTTGCAAAGCATATCAGGGGTATTGTGAAAGTAATTATTGTGTATTGTGTGGGCCACTAGCAGGAACAGAGGGGGGTCAGAGTGTCCCGGAGGGCTATGCCCTGGTTAGTTTGACCATTTCCAACCCTGACCTCTGGGTGAAGGCACCCGTTTCAGAACTCAGGACCCTTAACCTGCTAGTAGCCAAGCAGGCAAGGGTAGTAGCCCATGGGGTAGCGCCACCTAGGGGTTACACATATTTTAAGATTTTGCAGAATGCTGAACTGGGAAAAGTGTTTGATTAAAAACGAGGGCTGAAATCACATCCGAAAAGTACTGGATGTGGTCCTGGCAGACAGTGACCAGATTGGGGGCCTGGAGGTAAGGGACCCATTGGCGGGGAGTGACCATGCCACGGTCTGGTTCTGCCTGGACCTAGGAGGGGTAGAAGGCTGCACAAAGACGGAAGTAACCGACTTCAGGGGGGCGGATTTTAAGGAAATGGGAAGGCTCCTTAAGGAGCACTTGGATGGGATTGGGTCAGACATGGACGCTGATAGTAGGTGGGAAATCATCAGGAGAGGGGTGCAGGATGCTACCAGCACCTGTGCAAGAGTAAGACGAAAATGCGGTAGGGCCCAAAAACCCTGTTGGTGGATCAGGGAGGTCCAGGAGGTGGTGCGGGGAAAGAAAGCAGCCTATAAGCAATTCAAGTGCTCAAGGAGTGAAAGGGATCGAGGGAAGTACGAGCTGATGGCTAGAAGGGCCACTAGAGTGGTGAGGGCGGCTAAGGCAAGGAAGGAGCAGAACCTGGCCAGGGAAATTAGGAGAGGGAACAAGGGGTTCTTTAGATACATTGGGGAAAGACGAAGGGTGAAGGGGCAGATTAGCAGGATTAAATCAGGGGAGAGATGGGCCCAAGACCCGGGGGAGCAGGCTGAGGTACTAAGGATATTTCACTCAGTTTTCACCAGGGAAAATGGGGGTGCTGCATCATACATGGGAGGAGACAGAGATACTGAGGAGGGGGGGACCCTTACCGATTGGCAGGTCTGGGGGGGGGGCATCACTGGCAGGTGGGGGGAGGGTTAAGCAGGGAGAAGAGGTACCTGAAGTGGAAATCACAGCAGAGAGAGTGAGGGAAGCCCTCAGCTCCCTTAAGATGGAGAAAGCACCGGGGCCGGATAAATTACATCCCAGAGTGCTGAAGGAACTTGCAGATATCCTGGCGAAACCCCTGGCAGAGCTTTTCACCATTTCTCTGAGGACAGGGTGGGTGCCCCAAGACTGGAAGGTGGCACATATAGTGCTTATCCACAAGGGGGGATCAAGGGAGGTGGCAGAGAACTACAGGCCTGTCAGCCTGACATCGGTGGTGGGCAAGGTGATGGAGGGCATTGTCAAGGAGAGGCTAGGGGGGACCTGGATAAGTCAGGGTGCCTGGACGATGGACAGCATGGATTCATCCCGGGGAAATCGTGTCAGACAAACCTGGTGGAGTTCTATGACTGGGTGACAAGTGCCTTGGACCTGGGTAGACCAGTGGATGTCCTCTTTCTAGACTTCAGCAAGGCATTTGACTCTGTTCCTCCACGTGGCCTGTTGGATAAGCTGGGAGAAATGGGGTGGGGAACCAGATGATCAGATGGATAGGCAATTGGCTCCAGGACCGGACCCAGAGGGTCGTAGTTGTGGGATAGTCTCATCCCCAAGGAGGGTCATTAGTGGGGTCCCACAGGATCAGTCCTGGGCCCCTTCTGTTCAACGCCCTACGTATCTGACATAAGGACAGGAATCAGGAGTGAGATGAGTCTCTTTGCAGATGATTCAAAACTGGGGGTGGTGGTGGATGGGGAGGAGGGGGGTGGCCCTACAGGGGGACCTGGAGGCTCTGGAAAGATGGTCTAGAAAGTGGAAGCTGAGGTTCAATGCAGGGAAATGCAAGGTACTCCACCTGGGGGTCAGAAACCCAGGCCAAGTGTACACCCTGGGGGAGGAATGCTACAAGTCTCGATGGCTGAGAGGGACCTGGGGGTGGTGGTGGATGTCAAGATGAACAACTCTGAGACTTGTAGGAGGGCAGCAGCCAAGGCCAACAGGATGCTGGATGCATCGCTAGGGGGATCACCTCCAGAAGAAGGGAAGTGATACTCCCTCTGTATAACTGCTTGGTGAGGCCACCTTGAGTACTGCGTGCAGTTTTGGAGGCCACACTTAAAGAGAGACATTAACCTCCTGGAGAGGGTCCAGAGGAGGGCAACCAAAATGATTTGGGGCTTGGGGGACAGGACCTATGAGGAGAGGCTCAAAGAGCTAAATATGTACACATTGGAAGAGAGAAGGGACCGGGGACATGATAGAGGTCTTCAGGTACATGAAGAGGGTAAATAGGGAGGAACAGTCAGAGTGCTTCAAGGAAGGAGGAAGGGGCCACTAGAGGGCATGGGTGGAAGCTGGAGGGGAAGATTCAGGAGAAAGGAGGAGGTGCTACTTCACTGAGAGGGTGGTGGAGCCATGGAATGCACTGCCTAGGGGCTGGTGGAGGCAGAGGCAGTGGAGGGTTCAAGAGGGGTGGGACAGGTACAGGGAAGGGTTCTGGAAGCAAAATCCAATGCAGCAAGAATATCCGGAACTGGGAAGGGAGAAGCCAGAGAAGGCGAGGGGGACAGCAAGGTCAGCACCCAGGGTGGGGGCTGACCAAACGAGCAGACACGAAAGACCTGTTAGGCCTATTCTGCTGGCATTTTAGTATGTTAGTATGTAAAAGCTGAGCCATGATACAGGGAATGTGTGTATGCAGATGCATAACAGCGGGAATGCGCAGCGCAGGGTCCAATGGAAGTAAACAAAAGATGTGCTGCGACGTGAGGGAGGAGCTGTGCTGTAATTCAGGTACCAGCCATATTTGCTGTGGATCCACAACAAATCAAATAAATGTTAAATATTTTAAAAAAAATATATCGCTAGAAAAAAATAATTACAGATGTGAAAACTGGAATTATGGCTGCATGCTTCCAGACAGAAATCTGAATTTTGATAATCATTTCCTGATTATTCAGTACTGCTGCTTTAAAACAATAATTAAATAAAGGGGACACAGAGTGTAAATAGGGATGGGCCCCCAATACACATAAAGTGATCAAGGCACCTGTGACAGGGCTGTATAAGGCCCTGCCCCATTTGTTATGCAGAAAGAGTTTAAAACGCAAGGGTCTGTTCTGTCCTCTCTTCTTCTGTCTCTTGTCTGTCTGGTTGTGCAACCAAATTTTCTTGTGAGACCTAGGTGCTGATCACTCTGACAGTTTTGCAATTCTCTGCCACTCGCTATCGCTCTGCCTTGCTATTTCTGTCTTTTCTCCCCCCTTGCATATCTGCAGGTATAAAACATATGTGAAGCTTTATGTGGAAATGTCACCGATACTGAGATCCCTTTGTTTAAAACTGTATATAGTTATACTGTTAAAATGATTGCAAAAAAACTATTTGGAACTCAAGGGGTTAAACTGAGACACTGGTGTGTAAACTTTACAAAGCTGTCAACAAGAGCTCAGTTCTGGGTCGTTATGTTCTTTTGGCTGCACCTGCAAGAACATTGGAAACTGACAAGAAGATTCTGTGAAAAAACACTGTCTCCTTAATGAGCTCCCTGCAAAGACTTGTTATAAAAAGAGCAGCAATGTTTTGCAAGAGAGAGAGAGAGACTGAAACTTGGAATTGAGAAGAAACACTCAGAAAAAGGACTTTGGTTTCTCTGTTTTTACTGCCTTTGTAAATAGTTATACTGAACACATTTTTAGTTTTTATTTTGCTGTTTCTACTAATAATAAAACACTCGTTGAGAATTTTGAAACTGCTCCTGGGTTTCCTATGCTTCCTGACCTGTGCCTCGACGACAGATGATGTCAGCATAAGTGAGATTTACGCTATGCATACTCTAAGCCAGGAGTTTTGTGCGTGGTGTGACAAGACACGACCTTGCCACGGGATTCAGGTTCAGCTTTGTGGTGGTTAAGGAGTCTCAGGAAGATCAGTTTGTTAACATCAAACCAACTAGGTATATTTTTATTTCTTTAATATGGCTGGTAACACAGAAGTTTGGGCTTCTGCCCTTTTCTTTTTAAGCCCCACCGGGGAAAATGAAACAAAAACAGAAATAAAGAGGCCTAGCTCCAGGTGGGAGCGCTGTCTAAACAATCCCCGGCCCTAACTAGAAATTCTCTTTCCAGAAGGCTAGACCTTCTGGAAGAACACAAACAGTAAAACGGAAAACTCACAATGAAAAAAAAAATTTCTTTTTGGCTTAATTCAGGAGACCAATCTCCTGAGGGTTGCTTAAGGGACTCCTGATCTGGAACACATCCAGGCAGCTTGTCAGCCGTCTACCCCTGCAGCAACTGCCTGCTGGCTTTTCCTTCCTGTTTTTAAAGCTCTCCTGTCTGTGCAGCTGCAACCAATCAGCTGAATTAGCTGCAGCTGTACCCTGACTATCTTACTCAGGGAAACACCTTCTCCTCCAGTACCTGAGTTTACCACAGTGGGTACTAGGCCTGGTACAGGGGAAGCATAGAAGAAAGGTATGGATTCTGCAGCAGCAAGTCAAGGAGTGATTACCACAAGAATGGCAGCCAAACTAGCGGAGACAGAAGTGCAGGCTAAGTCTGTACAGCCAGCACCAGTGATGGGGAGAAAAAAAACAGGCAGTGACAGAACCTGAAAGCCTGACTGCCTTTTTCAAATGGTGGGCTATACAATAAACAGAGATGGAGAATCAGAGAAGAGAGGAGATACAGCAGAGAGAAAAAGAGATTCAGCATTTAGAGACACACAGAGAAAAGAAGAAATGCAACAACTCGAGAAGCAGAGAAAAAAAAGAGAAAAGAGATGCAGCAACAGGAGCAACAAAGAAGAGATGCAGTGACAGGAGCAGCAAAGAAGAGAAGAGAAGAGATGCAGTGATGGATGGATGCCTTGCAAATTACAAAGCTGGAGGATCTGGCACTGGTCCAGTAGAGCAACAAGACACAAACAACTTAAAATACATTAAACTTACAAAGTTGTGTCCCTCGGATGATATTAAAGCATGCCTGACAACTTTTGAAAGGGTTGCTGCAGCCTGCCAGTGGCCAAAGCAGCAATGGGCAATCAGACTGATACCTTACCTGACAGGTACAGCCCAACTTGCTTACAGCATTATAGACACTGCACAAACAGAAAACTGTGACCTGGTGAAAAGTGAAATCCTTAAAGGGTATGACATCTCAGGAGAGACATACAGGCAAAGACTCTGGTCCCTGATGTACAACTCAGTTGACAATCCTCGAGAAGCCTTCACTCGACTCAGAGAACACCTTATGAAATGGCTCCAACCAGAGGGCAATACACTCACACAGATCATCAAAACATCCTACCCACAGACCTACAGTTTGGGTAAAAGAACGCTGACCAGAAAGTGTCGAAATGGCTGTTTCCTTGGCTGAAGACTACCAAATGGCCAGACAGATGCCACTGTGAAGGGACTTATAGATTCGGGAAGCAGACTGACCCTAGTGCATATTAAAGTGCTGGGAATGTCCAGAAGGACCAGGTACTGGTGTCATCTGCATCCACGGGGACATCCGATACTATCCCACCAGCCAAGTGACTGACTATTAATGAGATGTTGCACCAAATGAAAGTGGGAATAGTACCTAAGTTACCTGTACCTGTGATTATTGGAAATGACTTTCCAGGATTTACTGAGTTAATCAAAGAGGGCGTAAATCCTGATGTTTCAGCAGCTGTGGTGACAAGAGCTCAGGCAAAGAAAATCTCAGATGGTGGGGACTCTTTTCCTTTCGGTGATTTTGATTTGGACTTATTTGAGCACAGCTCCAAGATCTGGAAATCCAGGAAAGAAAGATGATGCCTGAAGAAACAGTGGCAAGAAAAGACTGAGCCCTGTCCCCAAAACCAAGAAACACGTCAGGTCATTTTTAGGGCTGGCTGGTTATTATTGGAGATTTGTTCCCAGCTTTGTCCAGTTAACTACTTCCCTCACTGAACTCACAAAGAAACGGTTCCCGAATAATGTGAAATGGACCCCAGAGTGTGACGAGGCTTTTTGGGCCATTATGGCTGCATTATGTTTGGCCCCTGTTTTAAGAAGCCCAGACTTTGAGAAACAGTTTTTGTTACAGACAGATGCATCAGAGGTAAGCCTAGGTGCAGTCTTGAGTCAAAATATGGATGGGAAGGAATATCCCATTCTATACATCAGTAGGAAACTGCACGACAGAGAGAAAAGGTACTCCACCATTGAAAAGGAATGCCTTGCAGCGAAGTGGGCCATGGAGTCCCTTAAGTTTTATTTACTAGAGCCGACTTCATACTTGTAACAGATCACAATTCTTTTTTGTTGGCTTAACCAAATAAAGGATACAAATTCTAGAATCACACAGTGGTACCTGGCACTTCAGCCATTTAAATTTAAAGTGATGCACAAATCTGGGATTGAGAATGTCAATGCTGATTTTCTGTCAAGATATGGATCAGGAATTGAGAATTCCAAAGATTGAAAAAACAAAATGTGTGAGTTTAAACTTCTCTGTTTGCTATGCTGCATATGTATGGAACTGTAAAAATTAAATGCTAATGCTAGAAGATAATAGAAAGTTTTGGAAACCTGTTTTTGTAAAACAGGTTCCCTCTTAAACAAGGTGGTATGTGACAGGGCTAAATATGGCACTGCCCAATTTGTTATGCAGAAAGAGTTTAAACTCAAGGATCCATTCTGTCTTCTCCTCTTCTGTCTCTTGTCTGTCTGGTTGTGTAACCAATTTTTCTTGTGAGACCTGGGAACTGATCACTCTGACGGTTTCGAAATCCTCCGCCTCTCGCTATCTCTCTGCCTTTCCTTGCTATTTCTGTCTTTTCTCCCCCCTTGCTTATCTGCGGATATAACAATATATGTGAAGATTTATGTGGAAATGTCACTGATACCGGGATCCCTTTGTTTAAAACTGTGTATAGTTATACTGTTGAAATGATTGCAAAAAACTTTGGAACTCAAGGGATTAAACTATTCCAAAACATTATAATCAGCACTTCCTCTGTCAACTGAGATGTATGTATTTCCAATGTATTTGCATTTTCTCGGGTCGCTCCTGTAAAAGGGACTGAAATGTCTCAGTGGGCTCACCCGGTTACCCAAATTCAAATAAATAAATAAACTGAGATGCTGGTGTGCAAACTTTACAGAGCTGTCAACAAGAGATCAGTTCTGGGTCGCTATGTTCTTTTGGCTGCACCTGCAAGAGCATTGGAAACTGACAAGAACATTCTGTGAAAAAACACTGTCTCCTTAATGAGCTCCCTGCAAATACTTGTTATGAAAAGAGCAGCAATACTTTGCAAGAGAGAGACTGAAACTTGGAATTGAGAAGAAACACTCAGAAGAAGGACTTTGTTTTCTCTATCTGTACTGCCTTTGTAAATAGTTATTCTGAACAAATATTTATTTTTTATTTTGCTGTTATTACTAATAATAAAACACTCATTGCAAATTTTGAAACTGCTCCTGGGTTTTCCTATGCTTTTTTTTTTAACTTTCTTTATTCACTGGGACCTAGGGCATCTCTCCAGGGTACCACTCGACTACTGCCTGAAACCTCCTCTGCTGGGCTCCTACAGGGCTGTGGTCCAGCCCAGTGGCACTGAGGGTTGAGGTGCTGGACACACACCTCATGCCACATTGGTGACCCGGGTTCAGAAACAGACTCGGGTTGTCGGGGGTCTGCAGGGGAAGGAGAGAATCAAGCATCCGGAGGACTGCTGTTCCCTCCCGGGGTGGGTTTTGAGGTATGCCCCACTCTATAGCGGCTCCTGGTGGGGACCAGGGGCCATACAGGCAGCAGGGCTTGACACTACATGGGGGGCAGAGCGGCAGTGGACAGGCTGTACATAGGTGCACTGCCGGCATTGCATGTCCACACTCTGGGGGGAAACTGTATGGAAAAACCCTGGTGGCCTAGTGGAATCGAAGGGGGACTGGAGACCTGCCCACATCCCAAAACCGGACCTGCCTCCCTGGGCTCCAGCTCTACCAGCTCCTGCAGCTGTCCATCTAATCACAGATCGGCCACCATGGGCGAGCGGGCCCTTCCCTGGGGGGGCTGGTCAAGCCATGGGGTTGAGTGGAGACAGCCCTGTAGGAGCCCAGCAGAGGAGGTTTCCTATGCTTCCTGACCTGTGCCTCGACAACAGCTCCATGTTAAGCAGCAGAGCAGGATGCTAGTTTGAAGAGCACCCAAGCACAAAACATTTAATGTAAATAAGCACAAAAGTGATTCATAAAGCCACAGAGGGCTAGTGCTCAATCCTGTCTACACATTTATATGCATTGTATGCCACATACATGTTTAGTTTTAGAAATGGAACTGTTTAAAAGCATAGTGTTGTTAGTGTATAAGGAGTCAGCATAATTGAAAAATCAAAACAAATGTGTAACTTTTTTTCCTAAAAGGCACTGCCATGCCATTTTGAGTTGGAATTAAACCAAGTTTGGCATACTTGTAGTTTGAAAGGTGGGCTATCTAGTGAAATAGTTTTATCTGTTAGGAAGTTCAGGAAAGAGGGGGTCGCTGATCTGTAAAGGTGGAGTAGTCTAGGAGCAGAATCTGCAACCCAGAGGCCATGCTGATAGGCAGGGAAGATGAAGGAGGAGCCAGGAGAGGATGTGTGCTCTTGGGCAGGAGTGGTTACTGGAGTCCTTTGGACAACTCCTGGAAGGAGTCTTAGACCTCAAATGAATATTTAATTTGAGCTCCAGACAAAAGGAAAGTGTTTTATTTAATGGGAAATGGCTCAATTTAAGTGGAAATCTTATCCTTGTTTAGTGTGAGAGCTAAACAGCAGGCTGTTATTTTTCCACAGGATTGAAAACTTTAAGCGACTTAATGATCCCTTAACCCAATTTGGTAATAAGAAATACTGGAGAAAGCCAGGAATTTGAACTTTCTTATGGGAAGGTGTGAAGGTGATCACATTTTAATTTGAAATAATTTTATTGTGTTTTATGAGTGTACAGTAATACTGAATCCAAGTTAACAGAGCAGAGTTGGCTTGGAATTTTCAGAAAGGCAGTTGAGAATTCCAAATTGGGATTCCATTGTGGCTCATCATACTGCGGGATTTCAATGTAGAATCAAAGCTGATTGGTGCTGGAAGATTGGAACAGGGTCCTTTCCACCCACTGACCAGGATTTGGTAGGAATGGAATGTTCAGGGGGTATACAGGGAGCTGCACAGCGCATTTTCAGGGAGATCGAGCAGGAACACTGACCTGAAAGAACTAGTCCTGTCCAGAGGGAGTTCAGACTACTAAGGCCTACCTCTAGTTAGGGCCCGGGGGACTAGCCCTCAGTTAAGTGTTGTAAACTGTAGGAGATCACCTGCATCCCAGTGTTAGGGATAGTAGGGTGGTAAAGTGAGAGCAGGGACAGAACAGATTACCTTGCTGCTTTAAGTACCTTTTTTTTGTCAAGTGTCTTCAGCTGCATCCAGCAAGCTTGCATCTGCTTCAAGCAACCAGGTCGCCTTCAAGGATCAACAGCATCGGATGCACTGCCATCTCCAGAGAGTCTGAGTTGCCAACGTTTTTCCAGCAATTTAAGGAGCGTTGTACAGTAATTTTTATTTTATTGTGGGACTAGTTCAAGAGGGATACTCATGTGCAATGTAAGTAATAAGACAAGACTGGGTGTGCACTAGACACTTCTAGCGCATGGCCAGGGGCGTAGTAAGGCACAAGGCCGCAGGTTGAGTGCCTTCAGATCCTGTCCATGTGCTACAAGTGTCTAGCCTAGCGCACACCCCCAGAGTGTCTTATTGCGCTTCTGAAATGGGCACCATAGCTATTCTTGTATGAGAAAATCTAGATTCAAAGGACTGAGTAGAAAAAAAGTTAATTCTTTGTCTTAATTTGGAATAAAATAGCTCCTCTGCCTGCATCAGTGTACTGCGTTTTTCTTTTTTGAGTGAAATAATTTTGTCCCACTGTGTGATCTGTAGTTGCAGGTTTCCTGAACTGGTTGCCATGGCTCTACCTTGTCTGCCTCCCCCCCACACACACACATACACACACTTACACACAGACTTGTTTTTTTCCACATTTTGAAAATCCACAGGTTGGAGATGTCGGTAAAGATGCCTGTTTTAGTTTTATTTTAAAAACTAGTGTTGTGCTTTTGCAGTGGGCAGCGTGGGTGAGGAGATACCACAATGTGTGAGGCTCTCAGAGAGGAGAAGCACAACTATTGTAGCAGTCCTGGCAAAGTAGTAACCAAATGAGTCAAAGAGAGATTCAGAACCTGCAAACAAACAGGTTAGTGATAGACTGTGCCAAATCAGTAAGCGAGTGGGAGCGATAGAGCAGCTAGCAGGTTAGACAGCAAGAGCGAGGAGTGAGTGAGCAATCGGGCGGGCTGGCTGGTGGCAGAGATACTGTAGCGAGAAATGCTTTAAATTAAATTAGAGATATGAGGAGATGTCACTGTATGCACCTATTGTGATATTATTTCACAGTACTCTTGAAGGGGATTACAGAAGCAACATGGCGGTTGATAACTTTCTAATGATTTTACAGTATTCTAAATGGGCATTAATATGTATTTTTTGGTAATGTGTCAAGGGTGCCAGTACTTGATTTTGGCCGTGCGCGAGACTCTTTCAGCGCACAGTTAACAACCAATCAGAGGGCTGGAAATCTGAAGCCCATGTCATAAATTGAATTCTGGAATACCTATTCTTTCAAGGACTACTGTCTGGCAGTTGAAGAATTGACTCTAGAGACCGAGGGGAAAAATATATTGTGAATGCCATAAAGTAAAGGTTACGTAATGCAAAGTGAATGCTATTGTGAAATGCTTAGCGTATAAATGAATAGAGTATATAAGCAATATAGAGTTAAGTGTTTCTGTGTTAGATACCAGGGAAGGTTATCTGGTGTAAGGGGTGAGTAGGCTGACTAAGGTCAGTATAGGTCTAGTAGCCACTGCACACCCTTAAGGCAAATAAATTGAATGTGTAGCAACTTAGGACCGAGGGTTGGCCTAGAGCAGGGTTGGTATTACAGTAACTGGAGAGCTGGTGGGTGGTGGAATAGCCTACAGTCTCCAGGGGTAGCAGGTACAGACCTATGGGAATCTAAAGTGAGAGTGTATTACTGCTCAAGGTATTTATTCAAGTTCAGTAGGTTATTTGCAAAAGTGTGTGTTGTTGTTGCAAATTTCAGTTGTTTCATATGCATGCTGTGTCAGTGGCTCAGCAGGTTCCACACTCGCCTCTGAGGCCAGAAGATCGAAAGGTTGTGGGTTCTAGCCCCTCTCCAGGCCCTTGGGGTAAATCCCAATACTGACACTGTAGTGGAGCATGAGGGGGAGACTGCACTCCTGAGGTGCTATCATTCGGATGAGACATTGAACCGAGGTCCCGTCTGCCTGTTCTGGTGGTTGTTTAGGTGGACATTAAAGATCCCATGGCACTTCTCGAAAAGAGTAGGGGAATTTCCCCGATGTCCTGGCCAAATTTCCCCCATTCACTAAAAATACCACCAACAGCTTAATCTGGTTCAATTTCATTTAGTTACCATCTGTATCCCCGGCCCTGGGTCACCCCTGAAAAAGGGACTTCTAGTCTCAGCAGGCCTACCAGGTCAACAAAATTCAACAAATAAATAAACCAGTTGGCAGAACAGTTTAGTAAACTTTACTTTAATTTTCACTTGTAAATTGTGTCAGAGTCTTGCTTCAAGGTTGTCCGAGTCTCACATTCCTGTGATCTCCCTGTTCAGTCTGGTAAGACACCTTTCTCTCCAGCACAGCTTCTGTAGCTATCCGATTGGGGAGGTAACCCGCAAGTGTTCCTGTGTGTACCTGAATCAGTGCTTGTGGGTGAGAAAAGAGACAAAGAACCTACTGGTGATGCAACTGTGCTTTTACTCTCTGTGCATACTGTGTACCTGGTGATACAAAACTGGCACCCAATATAGTACATCTTCTGGCTGTGTCCATCATGTGTGTTTGCGTTATCCCACCCTTCCCCTTCCCATAAGCATCTCATAGGTTCTCTTAAATGTTTCACCTCCTTGCTGTTTCTAGCTGCAGGTGATATTGAGCTCAGCCCTGGCCCTTCCCTGCCATCCCCTCACACCAAAGGTTTGAGAGTGATCCCTGTCAACATCTGCATCCTTCTCCCTAAGATGGGCCTGTTGCAACCACTCATGGTTGATCTCAGACCTGCTGTGTTGATGATCTTGGCTCTCTCCCAGGATCCCTGATTCCTCTGTTGCCATCCCTGGTTTCACCAATATTTGACAAAGCAAAGAGGGGTGGTGGAGTAGCCATCTTCTTCTTCTTAAACATCCAGTTTGAGCCTGTGCTTTCCATCTCTATCCCCTCTGCCTTTAAGATGCTTCTTTTCAAATTCTCTCTCCCCTTCTCTGCACCAGTATTTATTGCCAGAATCTACTGCTGCCCTGGCAAGTCCCCACCTTCAGTAACTGAGTTACTCACCTCCTTTTCCTCGCAGGCCTCCTCTGCTGAGTTAGTCATACTAGGTGAGTTAAGTTAAAATTGGCTCTCCCCCCTCTTTGTAAATGTTGCCTTAATCTCAGGTCCCTCTATTTAACCCAATTCATCTCAGTTCCCTCTCGCTATCATTTCAAATCTCTAAATCACACCCTCATGGACTGGTCCTCTCCTCTCATCCCCATCATATTGTGAATGCTAAGACCATCTCTGATGCCCTCAGTGGCCACCATATTGTCTACTGTGTGTGCAAGATTCATCACCCCAAAGCTCTCGCCACCCCCAAATTCATCCATATTCAGTCTTTCCAAATGCTAGACTTGTCCCGCCTTCATGCTGATCTGGTAGCCAGTGACTGGTCTCCTATTTCTACAGTTGACAACACTGACAATGCCCTCAAATTCTTCACCTCCAAATTCATGTGTGTCTGGGATCATCATGCCCTCTCCTCCTTTGAAGAGCCAGGGACTGAGGATCTCACCTCCCATGGATCTCAGCTGAGTTGCTGTGCTCAAGATTCTTCATATCAGAGCTCCCCCCAAATTCATCAGATCCAGTCTTTCTAATCACTGGACTTGTCCCTCCTTTATGTTGATCTGGTAGCCACCAACTGATCCCCCATTTCTACAGCTGACAACATTGACAATGCCCTCAGATTCTTCACCTCCAAATTCATGTTTATTTATTTTATTTTAGTCTTTGGTAACCGGGTAAGGCCCACTACGCACAAGTGCCTGTTTTCAGGGGCAACCTGTGAGCACTGGGTGGTTAAGTGACTTGATTAGAGTCACAGAGTATGCAAGAGGAGGTTGTAAGAATCAAACCCAGATCTGGTCTTCTGGATGTACCAGGCTCATTCACAGCTTGTACTCTAATCAAATCAAATCAAATCAAACATTATTTCTATAGTGTCTTTCAAAAACCAAGGCACTGTACATAAAACCAATTACAGATAAAACATTAAAAAATAAGCTAAAATACATTAATCATTAGGGAAGGCTAAATTAAATAAATATGTTTTCAACTCTTTCTTAAAACTATCAATGGTCAGGCATTCTCTTAGCTGATGAGGTAGAGAATTCCACAGGGTCGGAGCCAAAAAAGCAAACGCATGGGCACCTGATGTTTTTAAACGTACCCTGGGAATCTCTAGCAATCCCTCATCGGTGGATCGGAGAGGATGGGAGAGGCAGTAGGGTATCAAGAGGTCTTGCATGTAACCGGGTCCCTGGTCATGTAGGGCTTCGAAGGTTAGCAAACCAACCTTAAAGGTGATCCGCCACTGAATAGGCAGCCAGTGCAGTTCGCGGAGCACAGGAATAATATGACTGGACCTGGAAGTCCCAGTCAAAAGCCTGGCTGCTGTGTTCTGCACTAGCTGCAAGCAATGGATATCAACCTCTGGAAGCCCTAGGTAGAGAGAATTGCAGTAATCAAGGCGGGTAGTGATGAAGGCGTGGACCAATGTTGGAAGATCATCCGGAGGAACCAAATGTTTCACCCGGGCGATATTTCTAAGATGGTAGAAAGAGGATTTGACAACAGCTGACACCTGAGACCATAGTGTCAGGCTGTCATCAAAAATTATACGAGGTTACGCACCTGGTCTGAAGCAGCGAGCTGTATGCCATCAGGCAAAATGCCTGATGCCTGACCAGCTCGCATGCTTGCCCCCGGACGACCAGGGTCCACAACCAGCACTTCAGTCTTATCCGTATTCAGTCTCAGCCAGCTAGTACTCATCCAGGTTCTGACCTCAGTAAGGCAGTTGTTTAGCATGGAGAGTGCAACATCCTGTCTGGGCAGAAAAGACATATACAGTCGAGTATCACCTGCATAGCAGTGAAAACTCAAACTGTATCACCTGATGATATCTCCCAATGGTAGCATATACACTGCAAACAACATGGGGGCCAAAATGGAGCCCTGTGGCACCCCACAAGACAGGGAATAAGTGCAAGAGGAGTAAATTTCGGTGGTAACTCTCTGAAGCCTGTCTGTGAAGAAAGAATGGAACCATTTGAGGACTGTACCAAACAGACCACAAAGCAGCTGCAGGCGCTCCAACAGCACACCATGGTCTACAGTGTCGAATGCTGCGGAGAGATGGAGAAGGACCAGAATGGTACGTGCCTTTCAATCTCTAGCCATCAGGAGGTCTTTCAGTCCTCGGACCAGTGCAGTCTCCGTGCTATGCTTCTTCCTAAATCCGGACTGGTGAGTATCTTGTGAGTTGTAAAATGATCATCCAGTTGCAGCGCAACCACCTTTTCAATAACCTTACCAGCAAATGGCAGGTTAGCGATAGGTCGGTAGTTAGCTGGACAGTCTGGATCCAAGGAGGATTTCTTAAGGAGTGGTCGAATGACAGCCTCCTTTAGGGGTTCTGGAAAGACCCAGTCTCCAAGGACCTCCAGACAATTTCAGCAAGGGTCAGGCAGATAGTATCAACACATCCCAATAAGAGGGGTGTCGGGCCTGGATCCAGACTACAACTGGTTGAGCGCATTGTCTGGATATTGTTACAATATCCGTGAATTCTGGCTGGCCGAAATCTGACCAGAGAGACCAAGTGCACACCACATCCCGCCGATCACCACAACTCCTCATAAGAGAGACTATGCTAATGCTAGACCTGATGCTGGCAACCTTATCTGCAAAGAATCGAGCAAACTCCTCGCATTTCAGCTGAGAAAAAGCTTCTCTGGGCTGAAGACAGATTGGATTGCACAATCTGTAAACGGTCCGGAAAAGCTGAGCTGGTCGATTCTACACAGTAGAAATCTACCTGGACAGGAATTCTGCCTTCTTACGGGTGATTTCTAGCTGATAGCCATCATAATGGGCCATCAGCTTAAGCCTGTCAGCATCAAGGCCAGACTTTTGCCAAGTTCTCTCCAGCCTTCGACCAACTCGCCGCAACTCTTTCAAGGAGCCATCAAACCAAGGGTTCCTTGGGCGAAGGGTGAGGGGTTGAACACGAACAGGAGCAATCTTGTCCAGGGCATCTCCCACAGCCTTATTATAGGCTAATACGAGATTGCCTGGACTCATGCATTCACCCAACAAACCCGATAGGTCCAGTGCCGCCGATAGGTCATTAGGGGTAACTCCCCTCAAAGGGCGGTACTGGCTCATTTCCATAGGGGCAGACCTTTTGGGGGGACCCTGAAGCTGAACCTTATGGTGTGATGGTCAGACCAGCTGACTCTAACCTCTAGGCTATACTGACAGCATGTTTGCTTGGGATCATCATGCCCCCCCCCCTTAGAAGAACCAGGATCTGAGGATCTCACCTCCCATCGATCTCAGCTTGGTTGCTGACTTGTCACTGTGCACGTGACCTTGCCTGGAGGACCTACAAGTCCTCTGGCTCCAATTCTGACTTCACAAATTACTGAACCTTTCATAATGTCTGTACTAAAGCTACAAGGCTGTGAAGTCTGAACACTTCACATCCACACTCCAGAACAGCCTTATTCACCCTCTAAGTTCTGGAAGGTAATTCATGCCATTCTCTCCCCTCTGACCCAGTCCCTTCTTCCTGTTCTCAGGATGAGTGATACTCCTGTCTCTGACCCCGCTGCTATCACCTTATCTTTTAATTCCTTTTACACCTCCTGTGCCTGTTCCCTCCTCTCTTCTTCCTTTTCTTCTTCCCCTTTCTCTTTTTCTCTACCCTTTCATTTTTACTACAATCTCCTTCATTTTTTCTTTTTTAACTCGCTACCCCCGCTGCTTCTGTTAAGGCCCTCTTGACTCTATAGCCACACTAAGGTGGGAGCCCTGATGGTCTTGCTCCCAGACTCCTGTATCTCTCTGCTCGTGCCACTGCCCTTCTCATTACCTACCTCCTCAGGCTTTCTTTTTCCTTATTCTGTGTCCCTAAGTCTTGGAAGCTGGGTACTGTTATTCCCCTTCCGAAACGTAGTGACCTCTCTTCCCCTAGCAACTTCCGTCCTATCTCTCCTTCTCTCTCTTTCTTCCCTACTTTGGCTAAACTCCAGAAACACCTTGTTCTATCCCAGCTCTCCCCTTTTCATGACTCAACCTCCTCCTTCACTCCTTTCTAATCTGGCTTTAGAACATCCCAATTCACTTTCACTCTCTCATCTGGCCCACTGATACTGTCCTCTCTGGCATGGGTCAGGACCTTGTCATCTCTGCCATCTTTATTGACTTGGCCAAAGCTTTCAGCACTATTGCCCACCCCATTCTGGATGAGCTTAAGGCAGTTGGACTTTGCCTCCTCAGTCGAGTGGTTCCGCTCTTACCTTGAGGGCAGGTCACAAGCTATCTGTATTGGAGATTTCCTCCCCCGCAGTCAGCACTGGTGTCCCCCAAGTGTCTGTTCTTACCCCAGGAGTCCTTTCGCATCAGTAACTTTTTTGCACTTAGTTGGCTAGGTGCAACTGCCCCAGAGGTGTGCCTTTAAGAGATATTTAAATGAGCATAGGGCCAAGCCAATCAAAAGACAGGAGGTGAGTGAGTGAGTGAGAGCTGTTGAGTGCTTCAGAATTTTTTCTCCGCTGGACTGAGCCATATTGCCTCTGAGATGTCTACCAACTTTCCCTGTTGACAGCCTCCTAGTGTTTAACTGGGTAAAGTTTTCCTCATAAATTATTTCCTTTAGTGTGCTGAGTGAAAGTTTTACTTTTTCATTAGCGCTGCGCACATTTTTTATTTTTAGCACAATGGCTCTATTTTGACTTTATTTTCATCGCGACTATTTAGTTTGAAGCCTAATTTTATCACGGGTGCTTATTTTCAATGGTTTCCTTCATTTGTGAGGCAAATTCTTGTGGGAACCATCGAACTAGGGACAGTTGCCTTGTTTTTTTTTACCTCAGACCTCGTGGGGTTTTTCATAAGGCACCTGCAGTAGATTTCAAATTTAAATAGTGCCTGTGGGTTTTCTCTCTAGATTGGCAATTACAAGGAAACTTTTTTTTGTTATATTACTGGACCTTGGTATCATCTGTGTCAGGACTGTCCATAATTGTCCAGCAGCCACTTGTGTGCAGTTGAGTATTACTGGATTTCTATTAAGACTGGCACTGGTATAGATCCCAGTTTTACAACCAAAAAAAATGGCACTCGTGATAGACAGAGTTTGTTAACTGGGGCAGGACCGGCCGGTGGCATTTTCACGGAAACCTGCGCTCAGTTCGTAGGTCCAGAACTGGTTTGCTTTGCTTCAATTGGCAAACATAGCAGACAAACCTTAGATTATTATGGCTGAGGATAAATCAAAGGCTTCTGATGAGGGGCCATTCAAAAATACTAATACCAAAAGCAGAGGTGCTGAGGAACCCTCCAGATCCCAGTCAAAAAATAAAGCTTCCAAAGATGAAGTTCCTCACAAATTGAAAAAATAATAAGAGTGACGGAAAAAGGAAGCTTGATCAAGCCTCTGATGAAGTGGCTAAAAAGAAACTCTGTCAAAACAGATATGCTCCTGGGAAACCAATAGTGAGAAAACAGGCAGCTTAAAGCATACAGAAAAAACAAAACATTTACAAACTGTGCAGGTTTTTCTGTCAGTGCAAGATATGGAATAAGCATGGCAACTGTTTCAGACCCTTCAAAAGATGGGTCCTCGATTTACTGGGGCTGGCAAGCACTCTTCCACAGTTCTCTCTTCTGTAGACTGTGAGGGTGATGCAGATGATGATCAATTCTATGATGCCCCTGACATGGATTTTGAGGGCCTTGAGCCCCAAGAGTCCCCAGACCCTCACCTTGGGGATCCCCGGGTGACCATGAGTATCCTTCCTCTATGTTTACAATTATACAAAATATGCTGGATACCCTGGATCTCCCTACGTAGGAGCTCAACCAGGATGTCAATGAAGATGAAGTTTATAGGGAGATGAATGGTCTTTCATCCTCAAAGATCCTGGTCATCCCTATCTATAATGCATTTAGAAAAAATACCATGAAGGTGCTTCAACACCCCACTTCAGTATCAGGGGTTGCTAAGCTGTTTGAGAGAAAATATAAATTGTCTAAAAATGGTACCGAGTTCCTGTCTGCACACCCTAGCCATGAAAGCATAGTGCAGCAGGCAGCTTGTGAGAAAGCTGGAGTCTCCTTGTCGCCCTCTGCCCCTGACAAGGATTCCAAGAAAACTGACTTTATAGCAAAGAAAATGTATGCCACAGCTTCCCTGCTTCTCAGGCTTTCTCCTTACATGGCATTTACAGCCAAATATCAGAAAACCATTTGAAAATCTGTCCAGGCTATCGCCCGCAACGGATCAGATTCTATGGTACAGGAGTTGGTGGATACATCAAAAACTGCCCTGGAAGCTACCATGTACCAATTCCACATGGCAGATGATAACAATGATGCAGCTTCTAGAGTGATGGCCCATGCCATCTCTCTGAGACAGTTTGCCTGGTTTAGAACAACCAGTCTGACCACAGACACTCAGAATAAGGCCATGGATTTTCCCTGTGATCAAAATATGTTGTTTGATTACAGAACCACTTGCTACATGAAAAAAAGTCAATGAGTACAAAGCCTCCTGGCAGAACCACTCATCCAAGCCTAAACTCACCACCCCTCTGAGATCCTGTCCCGGGGTGGTAGGGGCAGAAGTTTTGTTCCCAGGCCTTACAATCCCTATCCCCAATCTGACTTTAGCCAGTACAGGGGGTCTTTCAGAGGCAGGGGCAGAAGGGGCCAAAGAAGAGCCACCTCTACCCAGCCATCTGCCTCTCAGTCTAAGTCCTGATGTGAGTGTCCAGGTCGCCTCCCCATTTCCCGGTTGGAGGCAGACTCTCTCACTATCTTCAGCACTGGTCCCTCATCACGTCAGATAAGTGGGTGCTGGAAATAGTGGAGAAGGGTCTGTCATTACAGTTCAAGCAGCTGCTAGACCTCAAGCATACCCAGGTGTCAAGACCTCTGTCTCCAACACAGATTCCACTGTTGGAAATGGAGGTACAAAACCTTCTGGCTTTACGAGCAGTGGAGAGGGTCCCCACCCACAAGAAGGGCAAGGGCCTCTACTCCAGGTATTTTCTGACACAAAAGAAAACTGGGGAGTGGCAACCTATCTTAGATCTCAGGTATTTAAACAAACATCTAAAAAAAACAAATTCAAAATGGTCATTCTGTCACTGGTCATACAGTCCTTACAGCAGGGTGACTGGCTAGCCTCCCTCGACCTAAAGGATGCCTACTTCCACATACCCATAAGGAGATCTCACAGGAAGTTTTTCAGGTTCAAACTTCCTTCGGGTCACTATCAGTTCACCGCAATACCCTTCGGCCTGTCCTTGGCCCCAAGAGTCTTTACCAAGTGTCTCACAGTGGTAGCAGCAAATCTCAGGAGACTGGGTATCGCTCTCTACCCCATCTGGATGACTGGCTCATAGTAGCAAAGTCTCTTTGCCAGGTCAGGGAATTTCTTTCCCTCACAGAACGCACTCTGGAGTCTCAGGGTTTCCTGGTAAATCTAAAGAAATCTCGCCAAGAACCCACCCAGCTGCTCACCTTCATAGGGGCCCAGCTGGACACTCAGAAGGGATATGCTTTCCTTCCACAGGAAAGAATTCAGAGTTTCCTTTCAGTGGCAGATTCTTTCACCCAGGGACAGCCAATACCAGCCAGACATTTTCTTAAACTTCTGGGACATATGGCCTCTATGACTGCAGTAGTCCCAGGGGTCAGGTACAGGATGAGACTCCTGCAAGCCTACCTCAGAGCTTGCTGATCTCAGAGAAGCAACAAATTTTCAAAGTTGATACCTTTGTTGGAGCAGTTCCTCCAAAACTTGCTGTGGTGGAAGAACCCTGCAAATCTGCAGGCACTGGTTCCCTTTCAAGCTCCTCTTCCCACAAAGGTGATCACCACAGATGCCTCCCTTTTGGGCTGGGGAGCTCATTTAGACAGTGCCTCAGTAGGCAGCAACTGGACTCCTGAAGAGTCACAGTTGCACATAAATCTTTTGCGAACTCAGAGCAGTCTTACTAGCTCTCAACGCTTTCGCTCCCAGCATAGAAGGGCAGGCAGTTCAAATTTGAACGGACAACACCTCTGCAGTGTTCTACATAAACAAGCAGGGTACCAGATCAGGAATGCTCTGTTTGGAAGCTCTGAAGCTCTGGTCTCTAACATTCTCCCTGGGAGTCAGCTTCTCAGCTATTTACCTCCCAGAGAAACTCAATACTCTGGCAGATGCCCTAAGCAGCATCAGTCAAGGTCAGAGCGAATGGACACTGAATAAGCAAGTACTAGCCACAGTGTTCAGGCAGTGAGACACACCAGATATGAATCTGTTTGCCTCTCCTCTCAAGTGTCAGCTCCCTAAAGCTACCAACAGTCCCTATTTTCCCAGGACAGTCCCTATTTTAGGCAGCATGTCTCAGTGTCCCTACAAGTTTTGCAAAATGTCATTTTTTTCCTGGTTTTTGCTTCCTTGTCCAAGTTTTGTCCCTTTTTTTTTAGCTGACTGCTAATCCATGAGTGACAGTTATATCGGCACCACTGTGGCGCTGCTCGGGCTGGACAGAAGTTTGCAACTTCAACCCTCACGCCTGTGTTGCACTGCAAGCATGTCAGTGGGAGCACAGTAAAGCATGTTCCTTCCTGTTAGATTAAACTGGGTAGTAGTGCAAACAAGCACATGTGGACATCTGCCTGCCAGCGGCTGAGAGGGACTCCAGACAGAGAAGAGACCGGCAGCAGGGAACTAAGGTATCTGAACCTGATCAGCTGTAGGGAAGTGTGTGAAAACAATTTGGTGCGGTGGTGGGAGTCACTGAAGTGAAGTTTGCTCAGCAAATGAGGTGAGTGTAAATGGGTTGGATGGGACTGTTAGGAGGAGCAATACATGCAGCTCGAATGTCTGATCACAATTTAATGCAGGTTTGCTTCTAATGAACTTTCTGTACATCATGATTTGGAACTTGCTGCCGCAGAATGATGTATTGTTTTAATCTGGATGTTTGCTACTGGTGTTACTATGGGGCAGCATGGCCAGAGCAAGCAGCAAAATTTAATTGAACGTGTGCAGCGTTGTCTGCGGCAGTGCCCGTGGGA
This sequence comes from Neoceratodus forsteri, assembly GCA_016271365.2. NCBI lineage: Eukaryota > Metazoa > Chordata > Ceratodontiformes > Ceratodontidae > Neoceratodus > Neoceratodus forsteri. The sequence goes on from CM028136.1 coordinate 42,424,926, forward strand.
GTGACACAGTGGGGAGGGGGGGTCATCGTCAGGATGGACCATCCCAGTTTTAGGCCTCAGAAAGTTGATAGCTTTATCCTTAGTAGTGTTGCAGGCCCCCAGTTCCGGGAACACGTCCTCTGGATACCCTGATCCTGGACTGGTCAGGGAGGTTCCTATATGCATTTCCTCCCTTTCCCCGATATTCAGGGTTTTGCTGAAACTCAGACAGCAGCCTGCATCAATGATCCTAGTGGTTCTGGACTGGCCCAGGCAAGCCTGGTACCCTCTCCTTCTCTCAGTGTCCTGCAACAGACCCATTCGCCTGCCTCCGACTAGGTCCCTGCTGACCCTTCCTCAGACAGGAGTGCAGTACCCAGATGTACACTCTCTTCACCTCAAGGCCTGGTTCTTGAGGAGTTAGAGTTTCCATCCTCACAGTACTCTGAACAGGTCCTTAAGATACCGAGGATGGCTAAAAAAAACAAACACTAAGAAGACTTATGCAGCTAAATGGAAAAGGTTTCAACTCTGGTGCAAGAGCGAAAAGGTCAAACCCCTATCAGCTTCAGATCCTCAGCTGCTAGATTACCTGGTACACCTACAGGCATCAAGCTTGAAACCATCTTCACTCAAGCTACACCTGGTGACAATTTCAGCCTGCCTTTCGGTGCGAAAGAAGAAATCATTTTTTTCCCACAACATTTTTTAACAGTTTTTCAAAGGCCTCTTGGACCTCCAGCCTCCAACCAGGGAACCTGTTCCTCCTTGGAGCCTGAACCTTTGCACAGATGGGCTCACGAATCCACCTTTTGAGCGTATGTCCACGGCCCACATCAAGTTTGTAACTTGGAATACCATCTTCCTGGTAGCCATTACATCTGCCAGGAGGATTTCAGAGCTGCAGGCCCTGTGCACTGAGCCGAATTACATCATCCCTCACAACGATAAAGTTGAGCTCGGGACAAATAGGAAATTTCTGCCAAAGGTGGTTTCAGAGTTTCACTTGAACCAGTCCATTACTCTGCCCGTCTTCTTTACTGAGCCACCCGTTCCTGTTGAGCAAAAGCTCCACAGCTTGGTTGTCAAAAGAGCTCTATTTCACTACCTAGAGCATACTAGGCAGTCCAGTGGCTCTTCCACCCAATTGTTGCTCACCTACGGGGATGTAGGCAGAGGAAGACCAGCTACCAAGAGAACTATTTCTCATTGGTTGGTCTCTTGTATTAGATTCTGCTATGAGAAAGCTGGTCAACAACCTCCTGTCGGGCTCAGGGCCCATTCCACCAGGGGCATTGCAGCCTCGCTTGCAGCAGCAAGGGACATTCCCCTACTGGATGTCTGCAAAGCAGCTACCTGGAAATCTGTGCACACCTTTGTGAAACACTACAGTTTGGATGTGCAGACCAGATCTGATGCCAAACTTGGCAGGGCGGTTCTGCAGAGTCTCTTTCCTAAATAGGTTCTCTGCCCACCTCCCACATGGTACTGCTGGGTAGTCTGCAAAAAATTTACTGATGCTAAAGGATTCCTGGGGTAAGAAGAAAAAATTACTCACTGCAGTAATCTTCTTTTTTCCAAGGGGTCCTTTAGCATCAGTAAGCTCCCACCCGTCCTCCCCAGTTCACATGTCGGAGAAGGGCTCTCATGTCACCTTTTTAACAAATTTGGAGTTTCCTATTGATGAGTTTTTAGCACAGGTTGCTGTTGTTTCTATTTCCACTTTTGTGGACATTTTCATGTTTTTTGAATCCTGTTGATTCTTTATCAGGGCATTTGCCCTTGTTTTTCCTTGAAAAAATTCTGAAGCATTCAACAGCTCTCACTCAGCTCACTCCCCCTCCTGTCTTTTGATTGACTTGGCCCTACGCTCATTTAAGTATCTCTTAAATCACACTTCCAGGGCAGTTGCACCTAGCCAGCTAAGTGCAAAAAAGTTACTGATGCTAAAGGACCCCTTGGAGGAAAGAAGATTACTGGGGTGAGTAATTTTTTTCTTCTTGGCCCCGTTCTTTTTTTCCATTTTTCTAAATGTCCTCCCCACTACCTCCTGCTCTGAGTCCATTCATATGTACGCGGATGATACGGTACCCTTTACCTCTGGCTCGTCTAACCCTTACCTCATGATCCTACTCCAACTGCACTTTAACAACATCCAGCTCTGGTTATGAGAAAATCAGTTTTCCCTCAATGCAAAGAAAATGGTCTGTATGACTTTTGTCACCAGGCAGAGGCTTGCTAGAGTCTCTCCCCCCTCCTTCCTTCCTTCATTTCATACCCTTGATGGTGCAGTTACTGAAGATGTCTCCTCCTTTGAGTACCTTGGGGTCTGGCTGGATCATCACCGTGATTTTTCTTTTCATGTGGATGCAATCTACAAGAAGCTCCGCTCTGAACTTGGAGCACTTTACAGAAATAAGGGAAGCACCCCTGTTTCCATATGCAGAGAATCCTCACTAAGACGATTCCTCCCAATTTTGACTATGGAGATGTTGTTTACAATGCTGCTCCAAAGTCCACCTTTCTCTCCTTTCAATTTGCCCCTGACAAATCCCTGCATACTTACCACTGTTCTTTGTATACTTCCCCTTCCCCCACAATGCCAGGTGCCTTACCTACTGTGCTTCCTTTACCTCCAATTTTGGCTTGGCCCTGTCCCCTTCAATCTTGCTTCTCTCCTCTCTTAGCCCCTTCTATCTCTTACTCCCTTCCCAACATTTGCTGTTGCTGTCGTCCTCTTCCACCAATGAAATCTACTGCTGCCCAAGCTGCCTTCTTGTTCTGTTTTGCTAAATAATGGACCCCCCCTCCTTCCATTCACTCTGCTCTGTCCCTTCTCATTCTGAAATCTCTCTTCCGTGATTTCTCTGTTCACTCCTGCAGTTGCTTCTGATATTGGGGTGGCAGTTACAGGGTGTCCCCTCTCCAGGTTCACACTTAGGCAGAATGTATAGGGCTGCAGACACTGACTGTGTAGTGCTGCCCTCCGGGGTGAGGCGGGTCACAGGTTTATTTATTTAGAAGAAGCCAGAAGGTGAAGAAAGAGAAGAAGCCAGAAGGTGAAGGAAGGGAGAAGAAGCCAGAAGGTGAAGGAAGGAAACATATTCAATTCAGTGCTTCAGAGTAACTGGTAACTGGTATTTTTCTTTTAAACTTAGATTGTAGGCTTGTAGTGACACTATACTTTCTTTCTGTGTTGTCTTTACTTATAATTGTTTTTGGGCTGTTGAAAATTTAAAAAATAGTGGTGGTGTAATTCTGTGCTGTCTTTAATTGCTGCAAATTTTATCTTGGCTTGTCTGACTGTCCTGTAGCTGGGTGAAGGGTGTTAATTGTCTGGCCTCTGACCTCAGCTACGTGATAACTGAAGGTGGGGCTTAGTCACAGTTAAAGCAGCAAACAGAAGTTCATCTTCTCAGAAGAAGCCAGAAGGTGAAGGAAGGAAACATATTCAATTCAGTGCTTCAGAGTAACTGGTAACTGGTATTTTCTTTAAACTTAGATTGTAGGCTTGTAGTGACACTATACTTTCTTTCTGTGTTGTCTTTACTTATAATTGTTTTGGGCTGTTGAAAATTTAAAAATAGTGGTGGTGTAATTCTGTGCTGTCTTTAATTGCTGCAAATTTTCGCCCCACCCTTCCCCAACTCTTAATTATATGCCCTGATAAATCTGATTGACAGGAGCTAAACACAGGGTATAGTAAGAGGTGTGGCGTGGGAGGGCATAAGGGGGAAGAAGACCACCCTCACCACGACAAGTGTTTTGACTCATTTATTTATTTATTGGTTTCTTTTCCTTAAAAATATATATCTGAGGATCAGTTACAGGATTTTAATACTGTAAATAAATAAAAGAGAACTAAGAGAGCTTCAGTAGCAGATAAGTAGTGGAATTGCAGTATAATGTGGGGAGTGGTGCAATGTAGTGGCTGTGGGGCAGCCATATTCAGGCAGACCTTCTGGACACTGAGGTGCTGCCCATCTGCATGCATCTCTCGGGACTGAGGGATGAGGTAGCCAGACTCAGAGTGAAGTAAACTGGGTCAGGAGTACCATCACCCTGTCCAGGAACCACCCAGTCTCAGCAGCTGCCTCAAAGGATGCAGAGAACGAGGAGCACTTGGATGACAGTGGGCTCAGGGAGGGTTAGAGCAGTGAGGCAGAGGCACATCCCAGATCCTATTCCTCTCAAGAACTCATATGCCACACTGGCAAATGAGGACAACCAAATAGAGGTACCCAGGAAGTGGAAGGAAAGGATGTGGAGGTTAGGCAGGAGGTGACCTCAGTGGGGAAAGCAGTGGACCCCAGAGGAGGAGGAAGAATCCTGGTGGGGACTCCATCATAAGAGGATCCAGCTAGGAACACAGGAGGGGAGGACAGGGAGGTGAGGTGCCTACCAGGTGCCACGGCATGGAGGGATGGAAGGAAGATACTGGGGATCACTGGGAAGGCAAGACAGGAGGGTGAGCTGGATGTCATTATCCACCTAGGTACTAATGACTTGGCAAATGGGGAGCCAAAGGAAGTTCAGGAAGAGTTTAGGAAACTGGGAGGGTCTCAACAAGTAGCTACTTCTGTCACTTTCTCGAAGTACTACCTGTGAGAGGCAAGGAGAGCATAGGAGTGCATGCACCAGGAACTTTAACTCATGGTTGAAGAACTGGTGCTGTGAGGAAGGGTTGGATTTATTGGTGACTGGGGACCCATCTGGAGGGATGGAGGTTTGTTCAAGCCTGACGGCCTGCATCCATCCTGGAGAATCAAGCACTCAATGATAAGTTTAAATGCTACATTGACAAGCATTTAAACTAGCAAAGGGGTGGCAGGCCAGCAAGGATGGTACCTACTTGCTCACCCCACAGCTAGTAATGGAACCAGTGAACCAGAGGAGTGGCTATCTCTGCAAAGCAGTGTGCAAAAGTTGGAGATTAGTGTCCAAAAGGTGGATAAGCAGAAAAGGGGCAAAATTCAGCAGAAGGGCAGACAGCAAGGAGAACCAGGGATAAATGAAAACCAAGGAAGGGGCTGGAGTAGAACAGTGAAGCAGTCTAGGGAGGTCAAATCATGGAAAGCCATGTGTGCAAATGCCAGGAGCCTTAGCAACAAGATGGAAGATCTGGAGGCTGTCATGGTACAGTCAGACCTGGACATTGTGGCCATCACTGAAACCTGGTGTAATGATAACCATGACTGGGAGATGGCCATACCTGGCTACAACATATTCAGAAGAGAGCAGAGCAGGAAGGGAGGAGGAGTGGCACTGTATGTGAAAAATGACATAAGGGCCACACAGATCCAGGAGGAACAAAATGGGGGAGAGATACTGTGGGTTAAGCTGGAAAGGAAAATGGGGCCAGCCATCCACACAGGTGTGGTCTTTAGACCACCAGCCCAGGAGGAAGAAACAGATAGGGAGCTGATGCTAGCCATCCAAAGGATGGCTGACAAGGGTGAGGTAGTACTGGTTGGAGACTTCAATATACCAGATGTGGACTGGAGCATCCCAGCAGCAGCATCAACTAGGAGCAGATTTATCCTGGACTCCTTCAGGTGCCTTCCTCAAGCAACTGGTCATGGAACCAACTCGGCAGAAGGCAATACTGGACCTTGTGCTCACAAACAGGGACAGTGTGATGGGGGTAACAGTGGGGAGCACCTGGGTAACAGTGACCACCAGTCATTGTGGTTTGAAATCACAGAAAGAGCAGAACCAAACCACACAAAAACACGTATCCTGGATTTTAGGGGGCAGACTTTGGGAAAATGGGAGATGCTTGAAAGAGGCATTAAGGGAATGGGACAGGAATCAGGGATTGAGGAACAGTGGGCAGTATTTAAAATGGGATTATAAGAACAACAGAATTATGCATTAAGCAGGTTAGCAAGAGGAAAAGAAAGAGGAGACCATTATGGTTTTCCAAAGAGGTAGCAAAGAAAGTGAAAGCCAAAAGACTGCATTCAGGCAATACAAAAGACACAGGCAGAAGGGGATAGGAGAAGTACCAGGAGAAACAAAGGGAGGCAGGGAAGTCGTAAAGCCAAAGCTCAGACAGAAGAACACATTGCAAAATCAGTGGTTAAAGGGGAAAACCTTTACAGGTACATAAGTGAAAAAGAAGGACAAAGGGAGGATAGTTAGACTGAAGGGGAGGATGGGAGCAGCGTGGAGGATGACAACAGTAAAGCTGATATATTGAACAGGTATTTCTGCTCAGTCTTTACTAAGGAAGAGGGGTAATGGGTCTGAAGGAGTACAAGGGTGAGAATGGTGCAGAAATGGACACAAGTCCCTTTACGAGAAAGGGTCCTGAAGGAACTGGAAGTAATAAGAGTTGACAAAGCAATGGGGCCAGATGGGGTGCACCCAGGGTCCTTAAAGAACTAAGAGAGGTGGTGGCTGAACCTCTGGCTATCCTGTTCAGCCAATCACTGGAAACAGGTGAGGTACCCAAAGACTGGAGGACAGCAGATGTAGTCCCCTTATACAAAAGTGGGAACAAAGAGAAGCAGGGAACTACAGACCAGTCAGCCTCACCTCGGTAGTGGAAAGATCATGGAAACACTACTGAAGGAGAGATTGGTGGAACATCTGGTTGTCAATGGACTACAGGACCCAAGGCAGCATGGTTTCACCAGGGGAGGTCATGTCAGACCAACCTCATTGAATTTTTGACTGGGTGACTAGGGAGGTGGATCAGGGAGGCAGTGGACATGGCCTATCTGGACTTCAGCAAGGCCTTTGACACTGTGCCACATAGAAGACTATTACACAAACTGGGGAATATGGGTGTGGGCAGGACAGTAGTGTGGTGGTAGGTAACTGGCTGGGTGGCAGGACACAGAGGGTGGTGGTAAATGGCTGTCACTCCACAGAGGAAAAGTGACCAGTGGGGTACCACAGGGATCAGTGCTGGGACCGGTCCTATTCAACATCTTCATCAGTGACATTGCACAGGATATAGAAGGCAGAATTTCACTGTTCGCTGATGACACAAAGCTCTGTAACAGAGTAGACACACCAGAGGTGTAGACAGAATGAGAAGGGACCTGCAGAAACTTGAAGAATGGTCAAGGGTTTGGCAGTTGAAATTCAATGCAAAGAAGTGCAAGATAATGCATATGGGGCACAAAAACCCTGGCACAATATATCAGTTGGGGGTGAGGATATAGCATGCACCAAGCAGGAAAGGGATCTTGGGGTTGTCATCTCTGATGACCTCAAGGTAGGGAAACAGTGTGACAAGGCATCAGGTAAAGCAAATAGGATGCTGGGATGTATAGGCAGGGCATCACCAGCAGGAAAGGAGGTCATAATTCCGCTATACAAGACACTAGTGAGGCCCACCTGGAGTACAGTGTACAGTTCTGGAGACCATACCACGTAAGGACATAGACAGGGTAGAGAAGGTTCAGAGGAGGGCAACAAAGATGGTGCATGGGTTGCATCACAAATCCTATGAAGACAGGTTGAAGGAACTGAACATGTACTCCCTGGAGGAGAGGAGGGAGAGAGGGGATATGATAGAGCCATACAAGTATCTTACAGGGAGGAACAGGGTGCAGGAAGACACTATTTTTAAGCGAAAAAGATGTTTCAGGACTAGAGGGCATGGGATGAAGTTGGAGGGAGGACGATTCAGAGGAAACATGAGAAAGAATTTCTTCACAGAACGGGTGGTGGACAAGTGGAACACCCTGCCAGAGGAAGTGGTGGGGGCTGAAACAATCACGGGATTTAAGAATGCATGGGATAGACATAAAGGAATTCTAGAGGTCAGGGGTAAGGGGAAATAGACTCCTAGGAAAACAAACTGAACTTACAAGCTCAAATGGGCAGACTAGGTGGGCCATAGGCCCTTATCTGCCGACACTGTCTATGTATCTATGTATCTAAAACTGGTAAGCGGGAAAGGCGCACTGAGCCGAGGCTCATTTCCAGGAACAACCCAGGAGAGAGGAGAAAGGAGTACAGAAAGAATAAAATGACAAAACATCAGAGTGCAGTAACATAGACCACGTTACAGGGGAAGAGCAGAATGGTGATCAGATTGGTAAACAACAGCATGGTTCATCGCAATGATATGTGGACAAGCATGCCTGAATACAATGAAGTGTGCAGTGCCGCAAACAACAATTAAAACTTTGCTCTCAGAACATAAACCTGTTCAAATTCCTCTCAGACTAAAATCTCTGCACTACTCACAGTTCTCCCAAGTATTTTTTTTTTTTTTTTATATCATACTTTTTCCTCTCCTTCTGTGAAGCGGGTTTGGCAGGTTGACCAGCCGCCAGCACCCGCAGCCCCGGACCCGGGCCTGGTCAGTGACACACTGTCCTCCACACAGGCTGGCATGCAGTGCCCTCTCCCAGGACCCGGATCTAATATCTTGGGGGGGTGCACCTCTCTAGGTCCTGGGGGCATGGTGCATGGCCATCAGCCACTACAACTGCCCCGCGATTTTCCACCTGGTGTGTTTACACCCTACTGGAGCCGGACATGCAGTGACGTCAGCGCACTTGCGTGCCAATGTCCACCATGCTCCAACCCCCTTTGTGCACCACTCCTGCAGTGCCCCTGACTCCCGTCAGGTGCCACTGCAGAGCGACACAGTCCCCCTTTCCCAACCCAGAGAGAGGAGAGCTGTCGTGGGATGCTCCATCCTCTCCCTCCCCTGCCGACCCCCGACAATCTGGGTCCGTTCCCAAATCCAGATCACTGGCATATCGCGAGGTGTGGCGTCCAGCATCCCAACTCTCAGCCTCACTGAGCCAGTCAGTTTTCCCAAGTATAAAAGTTTAGAAGTAGGAAGAGGGGGGAGAACAAGATGGCACAAATGAGGAAGCAGCCTGCGAAGCAGCTCTCAAACATGTTTCATTTTCACTCCTTAGTTTCAGATTTTTTTCCATTTCTTTTTCCCTTGGCTTTTACAGTTGATATGTAAGACAAGGCAAGACAAATTATATTTAAAAGATGCCCAATTCCCTGAGGCTCTGGGTGCCGTGCATAAAAACAGACCAGTAAAGGAAACACATCAATAAATAGCAATAATAAGGAAAACAACAGTAATAAATAAACAAATCAGTAAATAATAAAGAAATCAGGGACAAGCAATATAAATAGTCAGAACAGGGTGATATTTACACAACAGGGTCAGGAAAAGCCTGCATAAACAGGAAGGCCTTGAGGCATGCCTTGAATATTTCCACCAAGGAGGCCTCCCTTACAGATGGAATAAGCAAATTCCACAGGATGGGGCCAGTGACACTAAAGGCTCTCTCATCAGCTGTTTTTAGCATCATCCTGGGAATCACAGGGAGGCCCCTTGAGGAGGAATGGAGGGAGCAGACTGAGGTAGCAGATGTAAGAAAGTCCACCAGGTAACCAGGGCTCAGGCCATGTACGGCCTTAAAGGTGAGCAAGTCCACCTTGTAGAGAACCCTCTACCTGACTGGCAGCCAGTGCAGTTCATGCAGCACTGGGGTGATGTCACAGTATATAGACTGCCCTGTCAGCAACCTGGCAGCTGTATTCTGCACTAACTGAAGCCAGCGGAGGGTGCCTCCTGAGACCCTGAGGTAGAGCACATTACAGTAAACAAGCCTCGACGTCACGAAGGCGTACACTAAGGTAGGAAGGTCCAGGGGTGGAACTAGGGGCTTAATCCTGGCGATATTCCTCAGATGGCAAAAACTGATATGGACAACATCCAGCACCTGAGCCTCAAGTCTCAGTCCACCATCCAGAATAATGTTCAGGTTATGCACCCTAGAGGAGGCCTTCAAAGGCACAGATCCCAGGACAAGTTCTGTCTCTGCACCCAAGGCCATCCTATCATGCACTCTGTTCAACTCCACTTCCAGTACCTCTGTCATATTGGGGTTCAGTCACAACCAGCTGGAGGTCATCCAGTCATTGATTTCAGCAAGGCAGTTGTTAAGCATGTTCACTGCATTGGATGTCTCAGGGCAAAGGAAAGATACAACTGGGTATCATCAGCATAACAATGAAAACCCAAACCATACTTCCTAATGAGCCTTCCCAGTGGCAGTATGTACACGGCAAACAACATTGATGACAAGACTGAACCCTGAGGTACCCACAAGACAGGAGGCTAGGGGAGGAGGAGAAAGTCCCCATCACTACCCTTTGCCTCCTGTTTGTGAGAAAGGACTCAAACCAACAGATGACTGTGCCTGCAAGTCCACAAAATTCCATCAGGCAGTCAAGTAAAACAGAATGGTCCACCATGTCAAAAGCTGAGGAGAGATCAAGGAGAATGAGAATTGTCCCCTTCCCTCATTCTCTTGCCCTGAGAAGGTCATTGTGCACCCAAACTAACGCAGTTTCTGTGCTGTGCCTTCCCTGAAACCCAGACTGGAGAGGCTCATATAGATCAAATGTAGTTATTTTTGAACTAAACAGAAACAGATTTTCACCCACCTTATCTCACAATGAGCAGTAACTGATGGCTGCAAGACCAAGAAATCTTAAAGAAATACACTTGTAGTTCCCAAAATCTGAGCTGAAGCCCAAGACTTGGAAGAAACAAGAGAAGCCAGGAGTAGAACCATTGCTGCTGACACTGCAACTGGACTCTCAAAAAAAGGGTAAACCCATACATCTTGACAAGCAGAACCCCAGAATCTCACTAAATCCCTTCCCTCCCCTGGTGCAAGTTGCGGCTCCCAATACCATGTTGGCACTCTCCATGGCTGCTGTGTCTCCCAGAAGCTTGTGATCCAGTTTTCAAAAAGTGGCTTTGGAGGTTCTGCCCCAGCTAGGAAGTTTGGAAGAGGAGGAGGAGGCATGGGAAGACGCTGGTGAGGAGAGCGGACCGGGACCCGAAGAGAGAAACTTCATGGAGTTTCCAGTGCACACTAAAGAAGGTCAAGTAAGTGAAAACAACACAAAAACATAACAGCAAAGACAGAAAAAATGAAATTAATGTTAGAGGGGCCACTGTAGAGTGTTTGGCCATGCGGGGGAGCACAAGCGGGGAGGATGAACAGTAGATTGGGAAAAAGGGAGCGAGAACTGAAGAGATTCTCGAGAAGTGAAATGAAGAAGAAAAAGACCATAATCAGGAGAAAGGGATAACAATACAGATTGTAGAAAATCAAGGGTGCCGGAAGATGGTAAAAGCTGAGGGGGCTGAGAATCAAAAGGGCACTTGTAAGGGAACAAAGGGCACTGTTTCTATACTAGTTTTTGCCATACAGAAATAAAAAGTGGAGGGGCTACCGCCCCTTCCGCCCCCCCGGTTCCGGCACCTATGTAGAAAATCCACAACACAAACAGGGGAGGGGAGAGAAAGGGAAACCCCAAATCAACAAACAAAAGAAACACAGGAGCAGAGAGGGTCTAAAGGGGAACACTTATATCAGACACAAAAGCAACACCATAGTGGGACTAATGGAGAAAGAGAGTTTATTGAATACTATCCTGAGGACTATGCAAGAGGGATTCAAAAGGCTAGATAATAAAATGGAGAACATTCCGGAAAAGAGAAAGAAGGTTAAAATGGAGGTCAGAGAGCCGCCCGGTGGCACTGAGGGTTGAGGCGCTGGACGCCACACCTCACACTACACCGGTGACCCGGGTTCAGGAATGACCTTGGGTTGTCGGGGTGCTGGTATGGGGGGGAGGACGGAACAGGATCGAGCATGCCGATGGGCAACTCTCTTCTCCCGGGGTGAAGAGGGTGGGTTGGCACCCCCCCCCGTAGTTCCACTCCCACTGGGTGGAGGTCCGGTTGGTAGCATAGGCAGAGAGGGGTGGCTAACAGTTACAGGAGGTGGAAGGGGCTAAGCTGGTGCCACAGAGTGCGTAGCATGCCTCCACACGCTCACACAGCTGTGTGATGGGGGCCTTGAGGGGGGGTTAGGGGAGAAAACCCGTAAAAATACCTGTGTGTCCCCATCGCCAGTTGGCGGGAGGAGGCAACGGGGACCAAATAGCTATATATAAAAAAAAAAAAAAGAACTCAACCACAGGATGGAACACTTCGAAGAAAGGTTGTCTACCTTACAGAATGAGGTACCAGAGATAAGGAAACACTCAGAACAAGAGATGACACAGCTAAAATTGATGCAAAGAAAACGCCTTGATTTGGAACGGAGATCAAGATGAGATCATTTATAAAAATCCTGGGCCTCCCAGAGGTAGAAAATCCTGATATAGTAAAATTCTATGAGCAGTTTCTTACAGAACTCTTAGGGAGAAAATACCCAGAAGAAAGGTTGTAACTCGACAGGGCCTGCAGATCACCTGCCAAGCTAAACCCAACATATAAATATCCAAGGGTTGTCTGTGTTAATTTCCTAAGATACCAAGCCAGAAAAAGGGTACTGCAGGTGGCAAGAATGAAAAAAACATTAATGTACCAAAACAACCAAATTTTTAATTTTCCAGACTTGGGCTCAGAATACCAGAGAAAAGGGAATGGATACAGAGAAATAAAGAATTTTCTATAAAAAAAAAACATATTCCCTTCTCCCATCCTACTCTAGTTACCCGGAAGTTAATTTACTTAGGGAAAGCTAAAGTTGTGAACTCTCCCAAAAAAGCAAAAGATTATGGGCCCGATTCTCAAAGCTCCCTCGGTGGAGCAAGGGGCTTGCATCCCAGTGATTGGCAAAAGGTGCCCCTTGCACCAAGCGATGCCCATGGAGCAATTCACAAAGGCAGCCTGCATCCACCACAGGCTGCCTGCACCAAACGGGGCTTGTGCCACCTGGGTGCCAACAAATGAGCTGCAGAAAGGCATTAGGGGCTTGTGGCAGACACAGGCTGCCAAAGCACCCCGAATGGTATTCACAAAACTCACCAAGAAGGCAATTTTCTAAGTACCTTTAGACCAGCCAGGGCTGGTCTAAGGGTACTTAGAAATATGCCCTCTGGGTGAGTTATGCACTTTGCGGCAATGTGCCGCAGTCCCCTGCCCCAGCCCAATCTCCCGATAGGAAAGTTAAACCCCCCGTTGGTCTAGTAGTCGCCTCCCCAATGCCGCTGTTGTTTGTTAGCATGTGCTCTTCTCCATTCCTCGATGTCACAGTAGTCATAATACACCTTAAGATCCCTTTCTCGGGTGATCTGATGCCCTACCCTAGCAGGTGCCCACCACCTGCCCTCATCCGTAACAGAGCGGGCACTGCAGCTGCCCTCCTCTCACCTTTGCAGTTGAAAGGATCGACTTAACTTTCATTGAGTGCTGTATTGTTCTACAGTACAGCACTCAATGACAGTTCAGTCGGTGCCAGTCATGGAGGTGAGAGGAGGGCTGCTGGTGCCGGCTCTGTTACGAGATGGGGAGTTGGGTGGTGGACACTACCTGCTGGGGTGGGGGCGGTGCCACTAGATCACCAGGAAAGGGGTCTTAAGGTATATTATGACAACTGCAACATTGGGAATTGGGAGGGCGATTGTAACAAATAACAGGGTGACATTGGAGATTGAGGAGGGGCATATTATAACAAATAATAGGGCGACATTGGAGATCGGGGAAGGGGAGTGCATATTACATGGGCAGGATGGGGGGGCGTTTGTGTTTCCTTCAGGAAGCCTGCGGCAGACCCTTCCCATGTGCCAGGTGTTTGCTGCATGGGAGGGGTTGCCGCAAGTGTGGAAAGTTAGGTGCTGGGACCCCTCCTGTACCAGAATCTTGTGCAGGGTCACTTGTGCAAGGGGCTTCAGCACAAGCTGCTGTCTGATGCAGCTTGCATCAATCTAAGCCCTCTTTGAGAATCAGGCCCAATGTGTTTAAGGAATTAAAATTGAATGAATCAAGAAATACAGCAGAAACAGAAAGGTGCCCACCTAAAAAGGGTCTGGACCCAGACAGAGAGAGATAATACAGAGGCCAAAATAAGAAAAGGGAGAGGAAGGAAAAAAGAGATGAAATGAGGAAAGAAAAAAGGGAAAGAATATGGAAAGAAAGAAAAAAGGTGAAGGAAGGAAGAAAAAAGGGGGAAGCAAGACACTCCACAGGGAACTGCAAGCAGGCAGAACTGGAGGAGGCTCCATCCTGCATGTTGTTGAAGGGGTACACAGTCACACAATGGGTTGACTCTGTAAAGGGGGATAGGGAGAGGGTGGAGGTCTATGCGATAGGTGGAGACTGGATTAGGGGAGACCTGGGGAAGGGACAAAGCTATACAATCTGGCTGAGGGCCTCAGTATTTGAAGCTTTTCTTTGACCTGGTCAAAGCAGAGTTGGGTACTACACTAAAGATCTAGAGTGGAACTGGACTAAGGGGAACTCAAAATGCAGTAAACCAAACAATGGAAGGGGAAATAAATCTTGGTCATACAATAATGAGAGATGAGAAAAAGAAAACAAAATGGGTGAATTAAAAATAATGTCATGGAACATTAATGGCATAAGTAAACCAATTAAAAGGAAAAACATCATATTATATGTTAGAAAACATGGCACAGATTGTTATTTCAGGAGACTCATTTAACAGATGTAGAATTTGCAAAATTTATAAAATGATGGGGAAGGGATGAGGTACAGGCAGGTTACAACAGCAAAGCAAGGGCATAGGAATTTTAACCTCCAAGAAAAGTTATATTAAACTAGATAGCATATTCATAGATAAGTATGGCGGATCATAATCTGTCAGGTTAAGATTGAAGACTTAACCTTATCTTTGGTCACTATTTATGGGCCAAATGAGGATGACCCAGGTTTTTTCATAGAAGTCTTCCTTCAGCTAGCACGGTACCCCCAACCCTATATGATGGGGGGACTTTAATATAATATTAGACCAGCGAAAGTTAAAACAGGGCCCCTTTATAAGCTATCCAAAGCAGCACAAATAATACAGGAGAAGATGGAGGTACTAGATTTGTTGGACTATTGGAGGACAACAAACATACATAACCATGAGTACTCTTTTTTTCTCAACCAGGCATCACACATATACTCTAGAATAGATTGATTAACTGGTTCAAGATCACTGCTTAAGGGAGTACTGAATATAGAATATGAAGGTATACTTATTTCTGATCATTCACCAGTAATAAGTACTTTTATGGTATCCCCAAAAGAAATCATTAAGAGGTGGGTAATGGACCCACTCTTAAAGGAGAACTGCACTGAATCCGTAAGTCAGTTTTTACAGTAGAAGCTGCTTTTTAAACACTGGTTCCAATTCTGTTACTGCTGTAGGTTTCCAGGCTTTTGAATTATCCTAGTGGGTGTTTCTGATTTACATGCTGCTAGTAAGAACCATTTTAGAACTGTATGATGTAGTTTATGTCGCTGTTCTACTCTTCTATTGTTGGCACAATGCATTTATGTTCTACTATAGAACTCGGAGGTTATTTGGCACATAAACTACATCATAGAGTTCTAAAATGGTGCTTACCACTAGATTGTAAAGCAGAAACACTCCCTGAGGTCACTAAACAGACTGTGTAGCTGGAACAGTAACATAACAGTAACATAACTTTAACCAGTACATGTTCAGCACAGTTCTACTTTAATAAAAGATTTAATCTTTCGGGAACACATCCAAAAAGAAATAAATTATTACTTCAAAATAAATGATAAAGAAGATACTTCCTTGTGCATGGTATGGGATGCCTTAAAGGCAGTAATAAGAGGCAAGATACTAAGCTACACCATAAACAAAACTAAAGAGAGGAAAAACAAATTAATACATAGATACGTCCAAGGTTACGGCAGATAAGGACCATGTAGCCTACCTAGTCTGCCCCTTTTCCCTACCTAATTGTCATTATAATAACCTTAGAAAAAGAACTCAAGAAAGCAGAAACAAAGTGCCTTCATACTATGGATGTGTCTGATTATCCACACTTGAAGAGGGACATACAGCTCCTGGAGAGGGTACAGAGGAGGGCAACTAAGATGATACGAGGACCAGGTGATTTGACATATGAGGACAGACTTGAGGAGCTCTGCCTGTTTTCATTGGAGGAGTGGAGAGACAGGGGGGACATGATTGAGGTCTTCAAGTACCTCAAGGGAATAAATAGGGTAAACACGGAGGGGATCTTTAGACTAAAGCAGGGAGGTATCACCAGATGGCATGGTTTGAAGCTGGACGGTGAAAGGGTGAGGGGGGAAGAGAAAGAGGTTTTTCACTGAGAGGGTGGTGGATCCTTGGAACGCACTACCTGGTGATCTGGTTCAGAAATCCACAGTGGAGGGCTTCAAGAGAGGGTGGGACAGACACAGAAAGCGGATGTGTCAGATGATGGCCTGGCCCAGGGGGGTGGGGATGGATGATAGGGGTTTCTGGAACACAAGGGGGGGAAGAGGGCCTCGGTACCCAACTAGGGATCTGAGGGTTGAGCAGACTCAATAGACAATAAGGCCTAATCTGCTGGCAATTAGTATGTTAGTATGTTAGATTTTAAAGAATGGCAAAAGAAAAAAATTAAGATATAATACCATAATGCAAGAGAGAATAAAAAGACTCCTCTTTCAAACGAGAGCTAGGTACTACGCACAAGCAGATAAATTGGGGGAAAATTATTGCTCATTCATTGCCAGAAGAGAAAATTGAAAGAACAATCAAGGAAATTCAGTTGCAAAATAAGACAGCTATTTTACCAGAAGAGATAAACAAAGAATTCAGGAAATACTATGATGAATTATCTTGCTCAAAAGCACAAGCAATAGATTAAACTAGGTTGAATAAAATCCATAGCCCTAATATTAACATGAAGGATAGAAACAGACTTAATGCCCTAAAAACAAAACTAGAAGTAGAGTCCGCAATAGCAAAATGAAAGTAGGGGAAGGCACCTGGCCTGGATGGCTTCCCTACTGAATTTTACAGCATATTTAAATCACAACTAATACCCTTTCTCACATGATTATTTACCTCATTTATTAAGTGCAACGAAATCCTAGATAGCTTTTATGAAGCTTTAATAATAATCTTACCTAAAGAAAGGAAAAACCCCACATTACGGTCGTTATACCTCTCTATATCATTCCTAAACACAGATTATAAGATCTTTGCAAAACATTTAGCGTTTGGAGTCAGACTGGATCCAGTTCTCCCATTAATTATTCATTAAGATCAAACAGATTTCGTTAAGGGATGAAAGAGCTTTAATAATGTAAGGAATGCCTTAAATATCATCACTAGAAATAACCATAATGTAGCAAAGAATGGGCATATCTCTATCAGATAATGAGGAAAGTGGACTTTGGGAATAATTATATCACATGGATTCAGCTAATATATAAAAGACCTGTTGCAAAAGTTTTAACAAATCAAGAAATGTTGGCAACAATTAAGCTGGGAAGGGGAACTAGACGGGGGACCCATTATCCCCCTTACTGTTTGTCATAGCTATAGAACCACAAGCAATCTTAGTAAGACAGAATAAAACATAAGGGGTTTCTCCATTGCCAATAACGAACTTAAAATATTCTCATACGCAGATGATGTACTGTTATGCCTAAAAAACCCTAAAGATTTGATAGCAATTATAATGAACCTCACAGAGGAATTCGGTTT
This sequence comes from Neoceratodus forsteri, assembly GCA_016271365.2. NCBI lineage: Eukaryota > Metazoa > Chordata > Ceratodontiformes > Ceratodontidae > Neoceratodus > Neoceratodus forsteri. Next base: position 42,442,412 of record CM028136.1, read on the forward strand.
AATATCAGGTCATAAAGTCAAATGGACAAACTCAGCAGCAATTTTCACTGGGCATGGACAACAAGGAAGGAGGATTCTGGAGGGGGATTATCCCTTTCTAAATAACACAAGAGAAAATAAAATACCTGGGTATTTATTTGGCCATAACAAATCATAATATTATTAAATTGATCCTAGATCCTTTACTTGTTGAAATCGAGAACGATTTAAATAAATGGATGGATTTACCTTTGGGGTTAATAGGCAGAGTGCAAGTAATTAAAATGAATGTTCTGCCCCAAATTATTTATATTTTACAGTCTATTTCACTGAGTATTCTCAAAGTTTGGTTTACAAAGCTAGAGAATATAATTAAGAAATACATACATACATAGATACATAGACAGTGTCGGCAGATAAGGGCCTATGGCCCACCCAGTCTGCCCATTTAAGTTTGTAAGTTCAGTTTATGTTTTCCAGGAAGTCTGTTGCCCCTTACTCCTGACCTCCAGAATTCCTTTATGTCTATCCCATGCATTCTTAAATCCCATGATTGTTTCAGCCCCCACCACTTCCTCTGGCAGGGTGTTCCACTTGTCCACCACCCGTTCTGTGAAGAAATTCTTCCTCACGTTTCCTCTGAATCGTCCTCCCTCCAACTTCATCCCATGCTCTCTAGTCCTGGAACATCTTTTTCGCTTAAAAATAGTGCATTCCTGCACCCTGTTCCTCCCTGTAAGATACTTGTATGTCTCTATCATATCCCCTCTCTCCCTCCTCTCCTCCAGGCAGTACATGTTCAGTACTATTATTTTGAAAAAATAAAAGACCAAGGATTAATTTGAACAAATTGAAAGCCTTGCATACAGAAGTGGATCTAAAATGTCTGGAGTTTTTTTAAATATATCATGAAGCAGCACTAATTAACCAACTTTGGGAAATACATAGAAACATAGAATCTGTCAGCAGATAAGGACCATATGGCCCACCTAGTCTGCCTATTTCCCTACTCTCTGCTATAGCCCCAGATCCTATTTGATCTGTGGCTCTCCTGCTCTGCACATCTCCAGGGTACCCTTATGTCTTTCCCATGCACTCTTGAACCCCTGTATTGTTTTTGCACCCACCACTTCTGCTGGAAGGCTGTTCTATGACTCCACCACCCTTTCAGTGAAAAAGTACTTCCTAACATTAACCCTGAGCCTTCCACTCTTCAGCCTCGTATCATGCCCCCTTGTTCTTGTGCAGAGTTTTCTCTGAAATATGCTTTCCACCTGTACCCTGTTTATTCCCCTAAGGTACTTGAAAGTCTCTATCATCTCTCCCCTTTCCCTTCTTTCCTCCAGTGAATAGATATTAAGGTCCTTAAGCCTTTCCTCGTAGGGCTTCTGGTGCAGTCCATGTACCATCTTCTTTACCCTTCTCTGGACTGCCTCTGTTTTGTCAATGTCCTTCTGGAGATATGTTCTCCAGAACGGGGCACAGTACTCTTGCTGAGGCCTCACCAGTGATCTGTACAGTGGCATCACCACCTCTTTCCTCCTGCTTGTTATGCCCCCCCATGCACCCCAACATTCAGTTTGCTCTCCCCACTGCCTTTTCACACTGTTTGGTCACCTTCAGACCATCAGAAATGATAACCCCAGATCTCTCTCCTGACTTGTGGTGGCCAGAACTTCCCCACCCATCCTGTACTCCTCCCTCGGATTCCTGTGACCCAGGTGCATGATCTTGCATTGAAACTCAACTGCCAGACACTGACCACTCCTCTAATAGGTTTAGGTCCTTTCTCATTTTTTCCACCCACTCCAATGTGTCCTTTTTTTTTGCAGCTCTTGGTGTCATCTGTGAAGAGGTACACCTTTCCCTCAAGACACTCTGCAATGTCGCTAATGAAGACATTGAATAGGACTGGCCCCAGCACCAACCCCTGTAGCACCTCGCTGGTCACCTCCCTCTCCTCAGATTTCATGCCATTTACCACCACCCTCTGAGTCCTGTCCCTTAGCCAGTTCCAAACCCACTTTACCACTGTAGGACCCACTCCCAGACGCCGCAATTTATTTAGCAATCTCCTGTGTGGGACGGTGTTGAAGGCCTTGCTAAAATCCAGGCAGGCTAAATCCACTGCCCCTTCCTGATCTACCACCCTGGTTACCCAGTCAAAGAAATCTATAAGATTCATCTGACAGGATCTTCCTGCTGAGAATCCATGCTGCCTTGACTCCAGTGCCCCGCTATCCTCCAGAAACTTCACAATTCTCTCCTTAAGTAAGGACTCCATTAGTTTCCCCACTACTGGGGTTCAGGCTTACAGGCCTGTAATTGCCTGCCTCCTCTCTGCTTCCACTCTTCTGGAGAGGGACCAAATCTGCCCTCCCCCAGTCCTCAGGTACCTCTCCTGTCTCTAGCGATGCATTAAAAAGGGCAGCCAGTGGTTCTGCCAGCACTTCCTTGAGTTCCTGTTGTACTCTGGGGTGGATCCCATCTGGCCCCATTGCCTTATCTGCTTATACTATTCAAAGAAACCACCATGGTGGGTCATGGTGGAACTACAAACTGTTAAGAGTAGTAAACCCCTTCCATATTTATTCAGCAATGCTACAGCACCAGAAAGGAAGAACATTAATAATCAGATAACCAAGACCTCCTTAGAAGTATGGTTATACTACCACAAGAAAACAAAAGAACATCTGAGAGTAAACATCCATACATTGATATATTACACTTTTGACCACAGACCATCCCTAAGACAGGAGTATAAGAGATGGGTAGAAAAGGGAGATATAGAAATAGAAGATCTGTATGAGGGAACAAATTTTGTCATTTCAACAAATAATCTCCAGTTTAATATCTCTACAAAATATTTTTATATACCTACAAATCTGACTATATTGCATGAAGGACTTAGGACCAAACTAATAACACTAGGTATAACCACTGGACATATGTTTCTGGTGAACGAAGAATACAAAAAAAAAAAAAGACGATCCCTAAAATATATAGGACTTTAAATTATCGAGATGCATCCCCAATAGAGATTTACAGGGAAAATGGGAAAAAGAATGTAAAATAACAATTAATGACAAAAAAATGGTCTGACATGATAAAAGGTACTAAGGGGTGGTTAATAATAAATTAAATCCAGTTTACAATCTTTCACAGGTTATATTATACCCCACATATGCAAAAAAAAATAAATTAATAAATGTCCCTCTTATGTAATATACGTGGAAACAGTGGAGGAACACTAGAACATGTAATTGCAACATGCAGGGATATAGTGCCTTTGTGGAATAGAATTTTTGAAACAGTAAGATTCCCGGAGGCATAGATAGAGTATGAAACAGAACTCTGTTTACTAAGTACTAGTTCACGTCATGGACCGCCTAACAGAAACCTAAGGAAGTTAGTGGAGCTTGCCCTTTTAAATGTTAGAAGATGCATAACTAGATTGTGGAAGAATAAAGATCCCCCATGCAGGACTCCAGATAAGGGGCGTGTTGCCCTATTTTACTTGCCTCATTTTAGGAGATACTCTTCAGAAAATTTTTTTGATGAGTACCAGTACTCACCCAACATTTGTAAATACTCCACACGCCAAAGAATAGTGCTTCTTAACATAACTGGTGATTCAAAAAGGACCATTTCTTCCAGATTTACAGCACTCATACTGTACCCATCCCAATTTAGTTTTATTTACTATATTTTAAAACTGGTGAGTAAGTTACTCCTACCTGCCAACATCTGCAGAAAGGCCCCCTCTCCAGAAAGACATAGACAGAATGGAGACGGTACAGAGGAGGGTGACAAAAATGGTGTCTAGGAAGCAGCATAGGTCATATGAGGAGAAACTCAGAGCTCTCAATATGTACTCCCTGGAGGAAAGGAGATAGACTGGGGACATGATAGAGACCTTCAAGTATCTGAAGGGGATCAACAGGGTACCAGAGGGGAGCATCTTTCACATGAAGGGAAATAGCAGAACAAAGGGGCACAGCATGAAACTAAAAGGGGGAAAACTTAGGGGGAACTTAAGGAAGTTCTACTTCACTGAAAGGATGGTGGAGAGATGGAACAGTCTCCCTCAGGAAGTGGTGGTGGCGACCATGGTTCAGGGATTCAAGAATGCACGGGATAGGCACATGGGAATTATCAAGCTAGGGTGAAGGGGGGGGGGACTTGTCATAGCATCTAGGGTACCTTCACTGGTGCTCACCGTCTCACCCACACATGTGACCTTGTGATGATTTTACTTGTTTTATTGAAAAAGCACCCTGAGCTTGGGAAGGGCGCTTAATATAAATAACATTTTACTTACTTACTTACCTGTACACCCAGACCGGCTGGCTCCAACTACCAAACCACATAAAGTTTCTCACCTGCTCCGTGGTGAAAAAAATCTACCTTGGCCTTGCACCTTCTGGGGTCTCAACTCTGTTACAACAGCGAATTAACAAATGGTGCCTTCAGAGATCCACGCTACAGCTACTGAAAGTCCCCCACTGTCATACTTCACAGGGACAACGCTGTTTTGCTTATCGAGCGCCACTCTGGTTCAATGGCCTCAGCCCCACCATCTCCTCTGCCCCAACAATTGGCATGTTTAAAACTAGGCTTCGGGACTATCTCACTACCAACAGCTCCTGTGACTGTCCAACTTAACCTTGATTCTTCACTTCCCTGCCTGCTCTAGTGGTCCCCCTCCCTCCTCACTGGATTCTACCCTCAGATCTTGGTAATCCCAATGCTGCACTTTCCACCCTCCCCACCCTTCACCATTCCTTCTCCCCTCCCCTCTCCCCCTCCCCTCTTCCCTCTCCCTATGACTCTGGCACTTCTTATCTGTTGTCTATTTTCTCTGACAAATGCCACTGGCTGCCTTGCTTACAATGCTACCCTTGGATTGTATTAATATATACTCTGTTTGCAATGTCCACATTGTCTTGATGTTCCCCATAATTTGTATTTCTCTGACGTGGAGCCTTTGTAAAAGAGCCTTGGCTCAAAGGTATTTGTAATCCTAGACTTGTTAAATAAATAAAATAAAAAAGCTTAAACATTAGAAAGAGGGACAGGGCAGACAGGATGGGCCACAAAGCCCTTATCTGCCGACAACATCTATGTATCTATGTACCTATGTAACATTATCTGGAGAGTTGATAGCACCTGATCAAGTCTTATCTAGTAAATACTACTGTACATTATTTTTTTTAAAACGCACTCCTCACTCCACTCCGTCCAGACATTTGTACGCATCTGAATTTGGTTTTACTCACTTCACTTTCAAAATGAGGAGTACAGTACTCGTCCCAAAAAATCTTATCTGGAGCCCTGCCCCCACGTATAACCTACGGTGTAATCTGTTTCTGGACTGTATGGCTCTGGAGAGAATACACCATCTAAGCCAAGGCCAAATTGTTAAATACTACAGTATTTGGAAACCAACTGGAAAATTGATAGAAACGGGAAATTTAGAGAGATAGTGCTAGGGGAAGGGAGGTGGGAAGAGTGGGATCATGATGAAGCACATATGTATATATCTGAGGGCTCAAAGTCTGACCACTCTTTGTGAGTATTAAGCTACTGACACCAAATCTGATGTATCTTGAGGCTCTGAACCCCCCCAAGGAAAAAAAAGTATAAAAGTTTAGGCAGGTTGTGCCTCACCAGGGATGGCTGTAAGAACAGCTTTTGCCATGATCAGGACAGTCTGGGGTTTCCTTCTCCCTCAGAGGACTAGGAACAGCACAGGTCTTGAGCTGCTGGCAGGGTGCTGCTCCCTCACTAACTGTCAAAAGCCAGGAAGATGTGGGGGCTTATGCTGTTGCTGTAAGCCCCCACGTCTTGGCAGTGACATCATCCACAGCTCTAGGAGGTTAACCCTTTGTAGTTTTTGATTCCCAGACATGTCAAATAGGAACTTACAGGGTGCCTTTGGGTTACACTTGCACAGCTTTTGTCTGGGGTCCCTGTGAGTAGAGGGTCCCCAGCAACTGTTGAGACCGAGGATGCCTAAGGCCAGCTCTGCATTTAGGACTTAGTGGTGATTCAAATCAAGGTAAGTACTGACAAACATCCCAGATGAGGCTGCAATTGAAAAAAATCCCAGCAGTGGGTCAGTGCTAATCATATTTACGATTGGTTCTCTCCCAGGGGCTAACTAAGCCCCTCTGTTTAATCAGAAAATCCCAAATCGGGAGAGCATTCAGAGGTTATTGTCATGAACAATTTTCAGCTCTGTATTTTCCTAAATGCACCAAACATTACTGGACCTTAGCCCTAGTAGAAAAGATGTCCAGTTTCACGTGACAAATGATCTCAATTTATTGATATTAAAATCCTACCCCAAAAGTGCTTACTTGAATAGCTCAAAGTGCAGTTCTTGGCCCACCAGGCCAAATAAAAACTATTAGGCAAAAGGTGCAGATAAATACCATGCAAAATAGTACACATCATTACAAGACCTCAGTTACCTCCCACTAGACTAGCCAGCTTGCTTACGCTGGTGCTTGTTTGAGGTGAAGTGCTGAGGTAAGCAAACTAGCTAGTCAAGTGGGAGGTAACCCCTGTTCAACCTCCATTTGCCTCTTAAAAATTCCACCCTCTGCCAAGTATCCCTCCCCACTTCCTGTCATGTCCCATGCCCCTTTTAAACAATCCCACCCTTTGCCAAGTATCCCTTCCCTTCCTGTCATGTCCCATGCCCCTTTTAAACAATCCCACCCTCTGCAGGTATCCCTCCCCCTTCCTGTCATGTCCCATGCCCCTTTTAAACAATCCCACCGTCTGACAAGTATCCCTCCCCCTTCTTGTCATGTCCCATGCCCCTTTTAAACAATCCCACCCTCTGCAAGTATCCCTCCCCCTTCCTGTCATGTCCCATGCCCCTTTTAAACAATCCCACTCTCTGCAAAGTATCCCCCCTTCCTGCCATGTCCCATGCCCCTTTTAAACAATCCCACCCTCTGCAAGTATCCTTCCCTTTCCTGTCATGTCCCATGCCCCTTTTAAACAATCCCACCCTCTGCAAGTATCCTCCCCTTCCTGTCATGTCCCATGCCCCTTTTAAACAATCCCACCCTCTGCAAGTATCCCCCCCTTCCTGTCATGTCCCATGCCCCTTTTAAACAATCCCACCCTCTGCCAGTATCCCTTCCCTTTCCTGTCATGTCCCATGCCCCTTTTAAACAATCCCACCCTCTGCAAGTATCCCTTCCCCTTCCGGTCATGTTCCATGTCCCTTTTAAACAATCCCACCCTCTGCCAAGTATCCTCCCCTTCCTGTCATGTCCCATGCCCTTTTAAACAATCCCATCCTCTGTCAAGTATCCTCCCCTTCCTGTCATGTCCCATGCCCTTTAAACAATCCCACCCTCTGCCAAGTATCCTCCCCTTCCTGTAATGTCCCATGCCCTTTAAACAATCCACCCTCTGCGCAAGTATCCCTCCCAACATCCTGTCATGTCCCATGCCCATTTTAAACAATCCCACCCTCTGCCAAGTATCCTCCCCTTCCTGTCATGTCCCATACCCCTTTTAAACAAATCCCACCCTCTGCCAAGTATCCCTCCCCCCTTCCTGTCATGTCCCATGACCATTTTAAACAATCCCACCCTCTGCAAAGTATCCCCCTTCCTGTCATGTCCCATGACCCTTTTAAACAATCCCACCCTCTGCCAAGTATCCCTCCCCACATCCTGTCATGTCCCATGCCCCTTTTAAACAATCCCACCCTCTGCCAAGTATCCCTCCCCCTTCCTGTCATGTCCCATGCCCCTTTTAAACAATCCCAACCTCTGCCAAGTATCCCCCCTTCCTGTCATGTCCCATGCCCCTTTTAAACAATCCCACCCTCTGCAAGTATCCTCCCCTTCCTGTCATGTCCCATGCCCCTTTTAAACAACCCCACCCTCTGCAAGTATCCCTCCCCTTCCTGTCATGTCCCATGCCCATTTTAAACAATCCCACCCTCTGCCAAGTATCCCTCCTGTCATGTCCCATGCCCCTTTTAAACAATCCCACCCTCTGCAAGTATCCCTCCCCCTTCCTGTCATGTCCCATGCCCTTTAAACAATCCCAACCTCTGCCAAGTATCCTCCCTTCCTGTCATGTCCTATGCCCTTTTAAACAATCCCACCTCTGCAAGTATCCTCCCTTCCTGTCATGTCCCATGCCCCTTTTAAACAACCCCACCCTCTGCAAGTATCCTCCCTTCCTGTCATGTCACATGCCCATTTTAAACAATCCCACCCTCTGCCAAGTATCCCCCTTCCTGTCATGTCCCATGCCCCTTTTAAACAATCCCACCCTCTGCCAAGTATCCCTCCCCCCTTCCTGTCATGTCCCATGCCCTTTTAAACAATCCCACCATCTCCAAGTATCCCTTCCCCCTTCCTGTCACGTCCCATGCCCCTTTAAACAATCCCACCCTCTGCAAGAATCCCTCCCCTTCCTGTCTGTCCCATGCCCCTTTTAAACAACCCCACCCTCTGCAAGTATCCTTTCCCTTCCTGTCATGTCCCATGCCCCTTTTAAACAATCCCACCCTCTGCCAAGTATCCTCCCCTTCCTGTCATGTCCCATGCCCCTTTTAAACAATCCCACCCTCTGCCAAGTATCCCTCCCCCCTTCCTGTCATGTCCCATGACCCTTTTAAACAATCCCACCCTCTGCCAAGTATCCCTCCCCTTCCTGTCATATCCCATGACCCTTTTAAACAATCCCACCCTCTGCCAAGTATCCCTCCCCACATCCTGTCATGTCCCATGCCCCTTTTAAACAATCCCACCCTCTGCCAAGTATCCCTCCCCCTTCCTGTCATGTCCCATGCCCCTTTAAACAAATCCCACCCTCTGCCAAGTATCCTCCCTTCCTGTCATGTCCCATGACCCTTTTAAACAATCCCACCCTCTGCAAGTATCCTCCCCTTCCTGTCATGTCCCATGCCCCTTTTAAACAATCCCACCCTCTGCCAGTATCCCTCCCCTTCCTGTCATGTCCCATGCCCCTTTTAAACAATCCCACCGTCTGCCAAGTATCCCTCCCTTCCTGTCATGTCCCATGCCCCTTTAAACAATCCCACCCTCTCCAAGTATCCCTTCCCCTTCCTGTCATGTCCCATGCCCTTTAAACAATCCCACCTCAGCCAAGTATCCTCCCTTCCTGTCATGTCCCATGCCCCTTTTAAACAATCCCCCCTCTGCAAGTATCCCCCCTTCCTGTCATGTCCCATGCCCCTTTTAAACAATCCCACCCTCTGCAAGTATCCCCCTTCCTGTCATGTCCCATGCCCCTTTTAAACAATCCCACCCTCTGCAAGTATCCTTCCCCCTTCCTGTCATGTCCCATGCCCCTTTAAACAATCCCACCCTCTGCAAGTATCCCTCCCCTTCCTGTCATGTCCCATGTCCTTTTAACAATCCCACCCTCTGCCAAGTATCCTTCCCTTCCCGTCATGTCCCATGCCCCCTTTAAACAATCAACCCACCTCTGCAAGTATCCCACCCCTTCCGGTCATGTCCCATGCCCCTTTTAAACAATCCCACCCTCTGCAAGTATCGCCCTTCCTGTCATGTCCCATGCCCTTTAAACAATCCCACCCTCTGCCAGCATCCCTCCCTTCCTGTTATGTCCCATGCCCTTTTAAACAATCCCACCCTCTGTGGTATCCTCCCCTCCTGTCATGTCCCATGCCCTTTTAAACAATCCCACCTCTGCAAGTATCCTTCCCTCTTCCTGTCATGTCCCATGCCCCTTTTAAACAATCCCACCCTCTGCAAGTATCCCTTTCCCCTTCCTGTCATGTCCCATGCCCCTTTTAAACAATCCCACCCTCTGCAAGTATCCCCCCTTCCTGTCATGTCCCATGCCCCTTTTAAACAATCCCACCCTCTGCAAGTATCCCTTCCCCTTCCGGTCATGTCCCATGTCCCTTTTAAACAATCCCACCCTCTGCCAAGTATCCCTTCCCCTTCCTGTCATGTCCCATGCCCCTTTTAAACAATCCCATCCTCTGTCAAGTATCCCTTCCCCTTCCTGTCATATCCCATGCCCCTTTTAAACAATCCCACCCTCTGCCAAGTATCCCTCCCCCCTCCTGTCATGTCCCATGCCCCTTTTAAACAATCCCACCCTCTGCCAAGTATCCCTCCCCACATCCTGTCATGTCCCATGCCCATTTTAAACAATCCCACCCTCTGCCAAGTATCCTCCCTTCCTGTCATGTCCCATGCCCCTTTTAAACAAATCCCACCCTCTGCCAAGTATCCCACCCCCTTCCTGTCATGTCCCATGCCCCTTTTAAACAATCCCACCCTCTGCAAAGTATCCTCCCTTCCCAATAAGTGTCCCATGACCCTTTAAAATAATCCCACCCTCTGCTAAGTATCCTCCCACATCCTGTCATGTCCCATGCCCCTTTAAACAATCCCACCTCTGCCAAGTATCCTCCCTTCCTGTCATGTCCCATGCCCCTTTTAAACAATCCCAACCTCTGCCAAGTATCCCTCCCCCTTCCTGTCATGTCCCATGCCCCTTTTAAACAATCCCACCCTCTGCAAGTATTCCTCCCCTTCCTGTCATGTCCCATGCCCCTTTTAAACAACCCCACCCTCTGCAAGTATCCCTCCCCTTCCTGTCATGTCACATGCCCATTTTAAACAATCCCACCGTCTGCCAAGTATCATTCCCCCTTACTGTCGTGTCCCATGCCCCTTTTAAACAACCCCACCCTCTGCAAGTATCCTCCCCTTCCTGTCATGTCCCATGCCCCTTTTAAACAATCCCACCCTCTGCCAAGTATCCCCTTCCTGTCATGTCCCATGCCCCTTTTAAACAATCCCACCCTCTGCCAAGTATCCTTCCCCCCTACCTGTCATGTCCCATGCCCTTTTAAACAATCCCATCTCCAAGTATCCCTTCCCCCTTCCTGTCATGTCCCATGCCCCTTTTAAACAATCCCACCCTCTACAAGAATCCCTCCCCTTCCTGTCATGTCCCACGCCTTTTAAACAACCACCCTCTGAAGAATCCTCCCCTTCCTGTCATGTCCCATGCCCCTTTTAAACAATCCCACCCCTCTGCCAATCCCTCCCCTTCCTGTCATGTCCCATGCCCCTTTAAACAATCCCACCCTCTGCCAAGTATCCTCCCTTCCTGTCATGTCCCATGACCCTTTAGAACAATCCCACCCTCTGCCAAGTATCCCTCCCCCTTCCTGTCATATCCCATGACCCTTTAAAACAATCCCACCCTCTGCCAAGTATCCCCCCACATCCTGTCATGTCCCAGGCCCCTTTTAAACAATCCCACCCGCTGCCAAGTATCCCTCCTCTTCCTGTCATGTCCTATGCCCCTTTTTAAACAATCCCACCCTCTGCCAAGTATCCATTTCCCTTCCTGTCATGTCCCATGCCCCTTTTAAACAACCCCACCCTCTGCAAGTATCCCTGCCCCCTTCCTGTCATGTTCCATGCCCCTTTTAAACAATCCCACCCTCTGCAAGTATCCCTCCCCCCTTCCTGTCATATCCCATGCCCCTTTTAAACAATCCAACCGTCTGCCAAGTATCCCTCCCCCTTCTTGTCATGTCCCATTCCCCTTTTAAACAATCCCACCCTCTGCAAGTATCCCTCCCCCTTCCTGTCATGTCCCATGCCCCTTTTAGTAATCCCACCTCTGCCAAGTATCCTCCCCTTCCTGTTATGTCCTATGCCCCTTTAAACCATCCCACCCTCTGCAAGTATCCTCCCCTTCCTGTCATGTCCCATGCCACTTTTAAACAATCCCACCTCTGCCAAGTATCCTCCCTTCCTGTCATGTCCTATGTCCTTTTAAACAATCCTCACCCCTGCCAAGTATCCTCCCACTTCCTGTCATGTCCATCGCCTCTTTTAAACAATCCCACCCTCTGCAAGTATCCCTCCCTTCCTGTCATGTCCCATGCCCTTTAAACAATCCCACCTTCTGCAAGTATCCTCCCCTTCCTGTCATGTCCCATGCCCCTTTAAACAATCCCACCTTGCCAAGTATCCCTCCCCTCCTTCATGTCCCATGCCCTTTTAAACAATCCCACCCTCTGCAAGTATCCTCCCTCTTCCTGTCATGTCCCATGACCCTTTAGAACAATCCCACCCTCTGCCAAGTATCCTCCCCTTCCTGTCATATCCCATGACCCTTAAAACAATCCCACCCTCTGTCAAGTATCCCTCCCCACATCCTGTCATGTCCCAGGCCCCTTTTAAACAATCCCACCCGCTGCCAAGTATCCCTTCCCCTTCCTGTCATGTCCCATGCCCCTTTTAAACAATCCCACCCTCTGCCAAGTATCCCTCCCCCTTCCTGTCATGTCCCATGCCCCTTTTAAACAACCCCACCCTCTGCAAGTATCCCTGCCCCCTTCCTGTCATGTCCCATGCCCCTTTTAAACAATCCCACCCTCTGCAAGTATCCCTCCTCCTGTCATATCCCATGCCCCTTTTAAACAATCCAACCGTCTGCCAAGTATCCCTCCCCCTTCTTGTCATGTCCCATTCCCCTTTTAAACAATCCCACCCTCTGCAAGTATCCTCCCTTCCTGTCATGTCCCATGCCCCTTTAAACAATCCCACCTCTGCCAAGTATCCTCCTTCCTGTCATGTCCTGCCCTTTTAAACAATCCCACCCTCTGCAAGTATCCCTTCCTTCCTGTCATGTCCCATGCCCCTTTAAACAATCCCACCCTCTGCAAGTATCCTTTCCCTTCCTGTCATGTCCCATGCCCTTTTAAACAATCCCACCTTGCCAAGTATCCTCCCCTTCCTGTCATGTCCCATGCCCCTTTAAACAATCCCACCCTCTGCAAGTTATCCCTCCCTCCTGTCATGTCCCATGCCCCTTTAAACAATCCCACCCGTCTGCCAAGTATCCTCCCTTCCTGTCATGTCCCATGCCCCTTTAAACAATCCCACCCTCTGCAAGTATCCTCCCCTTCCTATCATGTCCCATGCCCTTTTAAACAATCCCACCCTCTGCTGGCATCCCTCCCCTTCCTGTCATGTCCCTTGCCCTTTTAAACAATCCCACCCTCTGCTGGTATCCTCCCCATCCCTGTCAGCAACCTATGCCCTTTAAACAATCCCACCCTCTGCCAAGTATCCCTTCCCACATCCTGTCATGTCCCAGGCCCCTTTTAAACAATCCCACCCTCTGCCAAGTATCCCTTCCCCTTCCTGTCATGTCCCATGCCCCTTTTAAACAATCCCACCCTCTGCCAAGTATCCTTCCCTTCCTGTCATGTCCCATGCCCCTTTTAAACAATCCCACCCTCTGCAAGTATCCTTCCCTTCCTGTCATGTCCCATGCCGCTTTTAAACAATCCCACCCTCTGCCAAGTATCCCTCCCTTCCTGTCATGTCCCATGCCCCTTTTAAACAATCCCACCCTCTGCCAGTATCCCTCCCTTCCTGTCATGTCCCATGCCCCTTTTAAACAATCCCACCCTCTGCCAAGTATCCCTCCCCTTCCTGTCATGTCCCATGCCCCTTTTAAACAAATCCCACCCTCTGCAAGTATCCTCCCTTCCTGTCATGTCCCATGACCCTTTTAAACAATCCCACCCACAGCCAAGTATCCCTCCCCCTTCCTGTCATGTCCCATGCCCCTTTTAAACAACCCCACCATCTGCAAGCATCCTGCCCCTTCCTGTCATGTCCCATGCCCCTTTTAAACAATCCCACCCTCTGCAAGTATCCCTCCCCCTTCCTGTCATGTCCCATGCCCCTTTTAAACAATCCCACCCTCTGCCAGTATCCCCCCCTTCCTGTCATGTCCCATTCCCCTTTTAAACAATCCCACCCTCTGCAAGTATCCCTCCCCCTTCCTGTCATGTCCCATGCCCCTTTTAAACAATCCCACCCTCTGCCAAGTATCCCTTCCCCTTCCTGTTATGTCCCATGCCCCTATTAAACAATCCCACCCTCTTCAAGTATCCCTCCCCCGTCCTGTCATGTCCCATGCCACTTTTAAACAATCCCACCGTCTGCCAAGTATCCCCCCTTCCTGTCATGTCCCATGCCCTTTAAACAATCCACCTCTCTGCCAAGTATCCCTCCTCCTGTCATGTCCCATGCCTCTTTTAAACAATCCCACCCTCTGCAAGTATCCCTCCCCTTCCTGTCATGTCCCATGCCCTTTTAAACAATCCCACCTTCTGCAAGTATCCCTCCCCTTCCTGTCATGTCCCATGCCCCTTTAAACAATCCCACCCTTGCCAAGTATCCCTCCCCTTCTGTCATGTCCCATGCCCCTTTTAAACAATCCCACCCTCTGCAAGTATCCTCCCCTTCCTGTCATGTCCCATGCCCCTTTTAAACAATCCCACCCTCTGCAAGTATCCTTCCCCTTCCTGTCATGTCCCATGCCCCTTTTAAACAATCCCACCCTCTGCCAAGTATCCCCCCCTTCCTGTCATGTCCCATGCCCCTTTTAAACAATCCCACCCTCTGCCAAGTATCCCTCCCCCTTCCTGTCATGTCCCATGCCACTTTTAAACAATCCCACTCTGCTGCCAAGTATCCCTCCCTCCTGTCATGTCCCATGCTCCTTTAAACAATCCCACCCTGCCAAGTATCCTCCCCTTCCTGTCATGTCCCATGCCCTTTTAAACAATCCCACCCTCTGCAAGTATCCCTCCCTTCCTGTCATGTCCCATGCCCTTTTAAACAATCCCACCTTCAAAGCAGTCCTCCTCCTGTCATGTCCCACATGCCCTTTAAACAATCCCACCCTTGCCAAGTATCCTCCCTTCCTGTCATGTCCCATGCTCCTTTAAACAATCCCACCCTCTGCCAAGTATCCCTCCCCTTCCTGTCATGTCCCATGCCTTTTAAACAATCCCACCCTCTGCAAGTATCCCCCCTTCCTGTCATGTCCCATGCTCCCTTTTAAACAATCCCACCCTCTGCAAGTATCCTTCCCTTCCTGTCATGTCCCATGCCCCTTTTAAACAATCCCACCCTTTGCCAAGTATCCTCCCCTTCCTGTCATGTCCCATGCCCCTTTTAAACAATCCCACCATCTGCCAGTATCCCTCCCTTCCTGTCATGTCCCATGCCCTTTAAACAATCCCACCCTCTGCAAGTATCCTCCCCTTCCTGTCATGTCCCATGCCCTTTAAACAATCCCACCCTCTGCCAAGTATCCTCCCTTCCTGTCATGTCCCTTGCCCTTTAAATAATCCCACCTCTGCTAAGTATCCTCCCCTACCTGTCATGTCCCATGCCCTTTTAAACAATCCCACCCTCTGCCAAGTATCCCTCCCTTCCTGTCATGTCCCATGCCCCTTTTAAACAATCCCACCCTCTGCAAGTATCCCTCCCCTTCCGGTCATGTCCCATGCCCCTTTTAAACAATCCCACCCTTTGCCAAGTATCCTCCCCTTCCTGTCATGTCCCATGCCCCTTTTAAACAATCCCACCCTCTGCCAAGTATCCTCCCCTTCCTGTCATGTCCCATGCCCCTTTTAAACAATCCCACCCTCTGCCAAGTATCCTCCCCTTCCTGTCATGTCCCATGCCCCTTTTAAACAATCCCACCCTCTGCCAAGTATCCCTCCCCCTTCCTGTCATGTCCCATGCCCCTTTTAAACAATCCCACCCTCTGCCAAGTATCCCTCCCCTTCCTGTCATGTCCCATGCCCCTTTAAACAATCCCACCCTCTGCCAAGTATCCTCCCTTCCTGTCATGTCCCATGCCCCTTTTAAACAATCCCACCCTCTGCCAAGTATCCCTCCCACATTCCTGTCATGTCCCATGCCCCTTTTAAACAATCCCACCCTCTGCCAAGTATCCCCTCCCCTTCCTGTCATGTCCCATGCCCCTTTTAAACAATCCCACCCTCTGCCAAGTATCCTCCCCTTCCTGTCATGTCCCATGCCCCTTTTAAACAATCCCACCCTCTGCCAAGTATCCCTTCCCTTCCTGTCATGTCCCATGACCCTTTTAAACAATCCCACCCTCTGCCAAGTATCCCTCCCACATCCTGTCATGTCCCATGCCCCTTTTAAACAATCCCACCCTCTGCCAAGTATCCCTCCCTTCCTGTCATGTCCCATGCCCCTTTTAAACAATCCCAACCTCTGCCAAGTATCCTCCCTTCCTGTCATGTCCCATGCCCCTTTAAACAACCCCACCCTCTGTAAGTATCCTCCCTCCTGTCATGTCCTATGCCCCATTTTAAACAATCCCACCCTCTGCCAAGCATCCCTCCCCTTCCTGTCATGTCCCATGCCCTTTAAACAATCCCACCCCTGCAAGTATCCGTCTCCCCTTCCTGTCATGTCCCATGCCTTAAACAATCTCACCTCTGCAAGTATCCCACCTTCCTGTCATGTCCCATGCCCCTTTGAAACAGTCCCACCCTCTGCAAGTATCCCTTCCCCTTCCTGTCATGTCCCATGCCCCTTTTAAACAATCCCACCCTCTGCCAAGTATCCCTCCCCCCTTCCTGTCATGTCCCATGCCCTTTTAAACAATCCCACCCTCCGCAAGTATCCCTTCCCTTCCTGTCATGTCCCATGCCCCTTTTAAACAATCCCACCATCTGCCAAGTATCCCTTCCCCCTTCCTGTCATGTCCCATGCCCTTTAAACAATCCCACCCTCTGCCAAGTATCCCTCCCCCTTCTGCTTCTCGCGTCCCATGCCCTTTAAACAATCCCACCCTCTGCCAAGTATCCTCCCTTCCTGTCTAGTGTCCTATGCCCCTTTTAAACAATCCCACCCTCTGCCAAGTATCCCTCCCCTTCCTGTCATGTCCCATGACCCTTTTAAACAATCCCACCCTCTGCCAAGTATCCCTCCCCCCTTCCTGTCATGTCCCATGACCCTTTTAAACAATCCCACCCTCTGCCAGTGTCCACTCCCTCCTCTTCCTGTCATGTCCCATGCCCTTTTGAACAATCCCACCCTCTGCAAGTTCTCTCCCCACTTCCTGTCATGTCCCATGCCCTTTAAACAATCCCACCCTCTGCCAAGTATCCCTCCCACTTCCTGTCATGTCCCATGCCCCTTTTAAACAATCCCACCTCTGCCAAGTATCCCTCCCCTTCCTGTCATGTCCATGCCCTTTTAAACAATCCCACCTCTGGCTGTATCCCTTTCTTCCTGTCATGTCCCATGCCCTGTAAACAATCCCACCTCTGCCAAGTATCCTCCCGCCTCCTGTCACAGTCCTATGCCCCTTTAAACAATCCCACCCTTTCCCAAGCATCCTCCCCTTCCTGTCATGTCCTATGCCTTTAAACAATCCCATCCTCTGCCAAGTATCCCTCCCTACCAGTCATGTCCCTGCCCTTTAAACAATCCCACCCTCTGAAGTATCCTCCTCTTCCTGTCATGTTCCATGCCCTATCTTGTCGGAAGTCCCATGCCCCTTTAAACAATCCCACCATCTGCCAAGTATCCTCCCCTTCCGGTCATGTCCCATGACCCTTTTAACAGTCCACACCTCTGCCAAAGTATCATCCCCTTTCCCTTCCTGTCATGTCCCATGCCCCTTTAAATTAATCCCACCCTTCCGCCACGATCCTCCCCTTGCTGTCATGTCCCATGTTCCTTAAACAGTCCCACCCTCTGCCAAGTATCCTTCCTACTGTCAGGTCCCATGCCCATTTTAAACAATCCCATCCTCGCAAAGTATCCTCCCCTTCCTGTCACATCCCATGCCCCTTTTAAACAATCACCCTCTGCCAAGTGTCCTTCCCCCTTCCTGTCATGTCCATGCCCATTTTAAACAATCCACCCTCAGCCAAATCCCTCCTTCCTGTCATGTCCCATGTCCCATTTTAAACAACCCCACCTCTGCAAGTATCCCTCCAATCCTTTCATGTCCCATGCCCCTTTAAACAATCCCACCTTCTGCAAGTATCCCACTCTTCCTGTCATGTCCCATGCCTTTAAACAATCCCAATCTCTGCAAAAGTCCTTCCTCTTCCGGGTCATGTCCCATGTCTTTAAACAATCTCAATTCTCCTGTCAAGTATCCTCCCCCTTCCAATAGTGTCCTATGCCCTTTAAAACAACCCCACCTTCTGCAAGTATCCCTCCCCCATCCTGTCATGTCCCATGCCCATTTTAACAATCCCCACCCTCCGCCAAGTATCCCACCCCACATCCTGTGTCCTGTTCTTTAAATAATCCCACCTCTGTGCATACCTCTTCCTGTCATATCCCGTTCCTTTCAAACAATCCCACCCTCTGCCAAGTATCCTCCCCTTCCTGTCATGTCCCATGCCCCTTTTAAACAATCCCACACTCTGCAAGTATCCTCCCTGTCCTGTCATGTCCCATGCCCTTTAAACAACCCACCCTCTGCAAGTATCCTCCCCATCCTGTCATGTCCCATGCCCATTTTAAACAATCCCACCCTCTGCAAGCATCCACACCCTTCCTGTCATGTCCCATGCCCCTTTAAACATACCCATTCTCTTCAAACTATCCTCCTCCTCCTCATTTCCCATGCCCCTTTAAACAATCCCATCATCTGCAAGTATCCCTCCCCTTCCTGTCATGTCCCATACGCACTTAAACAATCCCACCTCTGTCAAGTATCCTCCCCCTTCCTGTCATGTCCCATGCCTTTAAAGAACTCACCCTCTGCAAGTATCCTCCCCTTCCTGTCATGTCCCATGCCCTTAAACAATCCCACCTCCGCAAGTATCCCTTCCCTTCCTGTCATGTCCCATGCCCCTTTAAACAATCCCACCCTCTGCAAGTATCCCTCCCCTTCCTTTCATGTCCCATGCCCTTTTAAACAATCCCACCCTCTGCTAGTATCCCCCTCTTCCTACCGTTTTGTCCCATGCCCCTTTAAACAATCCCACCTCTTCACATCCTCCTCTCCTGTCAGCGTGGGGTCCCTGTCCTTTGAATCCCACCCCCTGCCAAGTATCCTCCTTCCTGTCCATGTCCAAGCCTCTTAAACAATCCCACCCTCTGCAAGTATCCTTCCCCTTCCTGTCATGTCCCATGCCCCTTTAAACAATCCCACCCTCTGCCAAGTATCCCTCCCATTCCTGTCATGTCCCATGCCCTTTTAAACAATCCCACCCTCTGCCAAGTATCCTTCCCCCTTCCTGTCATGTCCCATGCCCCTTTTTAAACAATCCCAACCTCCTGCCAAGCATCCTCCCCTTCCCTGTCATGTCCCATGCCCCTCTTAAACAATCCCACCATCTGCCAAGTATCCTCCTTCCTGTCCTGTCATGTCCCATGACCCTTTTAAACAATCCCACCCCTCTGCCAAGTATCCACCCCTTCCTGTCATGTCCCATGCCCTTTTAAACAATCCCACCTCTGCCAGAGTATCCCACACATCCTGTCATGTCCCATGCCCCTTTTAAACAATCCCACCCTCTGCAAGTATCCCTCCCCTTCCTGTCATGTCCCATGCCCTTTTAAACAATCCCACCCTCTGCAAGTATCCCTCCCTTCCTGTCATGTCCCATGCCCCTTTTAAACAATCCCACCCTCTGCCAAGTATCCTCCCCCCTTCCTGTCATGTCCCATGCCCCTTTTAAACAATCCCACCCTCTGCAAGTATCCCTCCCCCTCCTGTCATGTCCCATGCCCTTTTAAACAATCCCACCATCTGCCAAGTATCCTCCCCTTCCTGTCATGTCCCATGCCCCTTTTAAACAATCCCACTCTGCAAGTATCCTCTCCTCGTCATGTACCCATGCCCCTTTAAACAATCCCACCCTCTGTGCGTATCCTTCCCCCTTCTGTCATGTCCCATGACCCTTTAAACAATCCTATCCTCTGACAAGTATCCCCCTTCCTGTCATGTCCCATACCCTTTTAAACAATCCCACCCTCTGCCAAGTATCGCTCCCACATCCGGTCAGTGTCCCATGCCCCTTTTAAACAATCCCACCATCTGCCAGTATCTCATCCCTTCCTGTCAGGTCCATGCCCTTTTTAAACAATCCCACCCACTGCTAAGTATCCTCCTTCCGTGCATGTCCCATGACCCTTTAAACAATCCCACCCTCTGCAAGTATCCCTCCCCCTTCCTTGTCATGTCCCATGCCCTTTAAACAATCCCACCCTCTGACAGTATCCCCCCTTCCTGTCATGTCCCATGCCCCTTTAAACAATCCCACCCTCTGCCAAGTATCCTCCCCACATCCTGTCATGTCCCATGCCCCTTTTAAACAATCCCACCCTCTGCCAGTATCCCTCCCCTTCCTGTCATGTCCCATGCCCCTTTTAAACAATCCCACCATCTGCCAAGTATCCTTCCCCCCTTCCTGTCATGTCCCATGACCCTTTTAAACAATCCCACCCTCTGCAAGTATCCCTCCCCCTTCCTGTCATGTCCCATGACCCTTTTAAACAATCCCACCCTCTGCCAAGTATCCCCCCACATCCTGTCATGTCCCATGCCCCTTTTAAACAATCCCACCCTCTGCAAAGTATGCCTCCCCCTTCCTGTCATGTCCCATGCCCCTTTCAAACAATCCCACCCTCTGCCAGGTATCCTCCCCTTCCCTGTCATGTCCCATGCCCCTTTAAACAATCCCACCATCCGTCAAGTATCTCTCCCGTCCTGTCATGTCCCATGACCCTTTTAAACAATCCCAATCTCTGCTGCAAGTATCCTCCCCATCCTGTCATGTCCCATGACCCTTTAAAACAATCCCACCCCTCTGCCAAGTATCCTCACCACTTCCTGTCATGTCCCATGCCCCTTTAATCAACCCCACCCTCTGTAAAGTATGCCTCCCCTTCCTGTCATGTCCCATGCCCCTTTTAAACAATCCCACCCTCTGCCAGTATCCTCCCCTTCCTGTCTTGTCCCATCCCCTTTAAACAATCCCAACCCTCTGCCAAGTATCACTTCCCCGTTCCTGTCATGTCCCATGTGCCCTTTTAAACAACCCCACCCTCTGCAAGTATCCTCCCATCCTGTCATGTCCCATGCCCCTTTAAACAATCCCACCATCTGCCAAGTATCCCACCCCTTCCTGTCATGTCCCATGCCCCTTTTAATCAACCCCACCATCTGACCATCCTCCCCTTCCTGTCATGTACCATGACCCTTTAAACAATCCCACCCTCTGCCAAGTATCCCCCCCTTCCTGTCATGTCCCATGACCCTTTTAAACAATCCCACCCTCTGCCAAGTATCCCGCCCCTTCCTGTCATGTCCCATGCCCCTTTTAAACAATCCCACCCTCTGCAAGTATTCCCCTTCCTGTCATGTCCCATGCCCCTTTTAAACAATCCCACCATCTGCCACGTATCCTCCCCCCTTCCTGTCAGGTCCCATGCCCCTTTAAACAATCCCACCATCTGCCAAGTATCCCTCCCCCTTCCCTGGTCATGTCCCATGACCCTTTAAACAATCCCACCCTCTGCCAAGTATCCTTCCCTTCCCTGTCATGTCCCATACCCTTTTAAACAATCCCACCCTCTGACAAGCATCCTCCCCACATCCTGTCATGTCCCATGCCCTTTAAACAATCCCACCCTCTGCCAAGTATCCCTCCCCTTCCTATCATGTCTCATGCCCTTTGGAAACAATCCCACCCTCTGCCTGTATTTCCTTCCTGTCATGTCCCATGCCTCTTAAACAATCCCACCCTTGCCAGCTCTCCTTCCTGTCTTGTCCAATGACCTTTAAACAATCCCACCTCTGCCAAGTATCCTTCCCCTTCCTGTCATGTCCCATACCCTTTTTAAACAATCCCAACCCTCTGCAAAGTATCCTCCCACATCCTGTCATGTCCCATACCTATTTAAACAATCCACCCTCTGCAAGTATCCCTCCCCTTCCCATCATGTCTCATGCCCTTTAAACAATCCCACCCTCTGTCAAGTATCCTTTCCCTTCCTGTCATGTCCATGCCCTTTTAACAATCCCACCTCTGCCAAGTATCCTCCTTCCTGTCATGTCACATGCCCCTTTTCAACAATCCCACCCTCTGCCACATATCCCTCCCCATTCCTGTCAGCCCATGCCCCTTTAAACAATCCCACCTTCAGCCAAGTATCCTCCCTTCCTGTCATGTCCCATGAACCTTTGAAACAATCCCATCCTCTGCCAAGTATCCTTCCCCTTCCTGTCATGTCCCACGACCCATTAAACAATCAACCCTCTGCCAAGTATCCTCCCACATCCTGTCATGTCCCATGCCCTTTAAACAATCCCACCCTCTGCCAACTATCCCCCCCTTCCTGTCATGTCCCATGTCCCTTTTAAACAATCCCACCCTCTGCCAAGTATCCCTCCCCCTTCCTGTCATGTCCCATGCCCCTTTAAACAATCCCACCTTCAGTCAAGAATCCCTCCCCCTTCCTGTCATGTCCCATGACCCTTTTAAACAATCCCATCCTCTGCCAAGTATCCTCCCCCTTCCTGTCATGTCCCATGACCCTTTTAAACAATCCCACCCTCTGCCAAGTATCCCTCCCCACATCCTGTCATGTCCCATGCCCCTTTTAAACAATCCCACCCTCTGCCAAGTATCCTCCCCTTCCTGTCATGTCCCATGCCCCTTTTAAACAATCCCACCCTCTGCCAAGTATCCCTCCCTTCCTGTCATGTCCCATGCCCCTTTTAAACAACCCCACCCTCTGCAAGTATCCTCCCCCTTCCTGTCATGTCCCATGCCCATTTTAAACAATCCCACCCTCTGTCAAGTATCCCTTCCCCTTCCTGTCATGTCCCATGCCACTTTAAAACAATCCACCCTCTGCAAGATCCTCCCCTTCCGTCATGTCCCATGCCCATTTTAAACAATCTCACCCTCTGCCAAGTATCCCTCCACCTTCCTGTCATGTCCCATGCCCCTTTTAAACAATCCCACCCTCTTCCAAGTATCCCTCCCCCTTCCTGTCATGTCCCATGCCCCTTTTAAACAACCCCACCCTCTACAAGTTAGCCTCCCCCTTCCTGTCATGTCCTATGCCCATTTTAAACAATCCCACCCTCTGTCAAGTATCCCTCCCCCTTCCTGTCATGTCCCATGCCACTTTTAAACAATCCCACCCTCTGCCAAGTATCCCTCCCCCCTTCCTGTCATGTCCCATGCCCATTTAAACAATCCCACCCTCTGCCAAGTATCCCTCCACCTTCCTGTCATGTCCCATGCCCCTTTTAAACAATCCCACTCTGCGAAGTATCCTTCCCCCTTCCTGTCATGTCCCATGCCCCTTTTAAACAATCCCACTCTCTGCCAAGTATCCCTCCCCTTCTCTGTCATGTCCCATGCCCATTTTAAACAATCCCACCCTCTGCAAGTATCCCTCCCCCTTCCGGTCATGTTCCATGCCCTTTAAACAATCTCACCCCTCTGCCAAGTATCCTCCCCTTCCTGTCATGTCCCATTCCCCTTTTAAACAATCCCACCCTCTGCAAGTATCCTCCCCTTCCGGTCATGTCCCATGCCCCTTTTAAACAATCCTACCCTCTGCCAAGTATCCTTCCCCCCTTCCTGTCATGTCCGAAGACACTTTGAAACAATCCCACCCTCGGCCAAGTATCCCTCCCCACATCCTGTCATGTCCCATGCCCCGTTTAAACAATCCCACCCTCTGCAAGTATCCCTTACCCCTTTCTGTCATGTCCCATGCCCCTTTTAAACAATCCCACCCTCTGCCAAGTATCCCTCCCCCTTTCCTGTGATGTCCCATGCCCCGTTTAAACAATCCCACCCTCTGCAAGTATCCTTCCCCTTCCTGTCATGTCCCATGTCCCTTTTAAACAATTCTACCCTCTGCCAAGTATCCCTCCCCCCTTCCTGTCATGTCCCACGCCCCTTTTAAACAATCCCACTCTCTGTAAGTATCCTTCCCCCTTCCTGTCATGTCCCATGCCCCTTTTAAACAATCCCACTCTCTGCCAAGTATCCCTCCCCCATCCTGTCATGTCCCATGCCCATTTTAAACAATCCCACCCTCTGCCAAGTATCCCTTTCCCTTCCTGTCATGTCCCATGCCCCTTTTAAACAATCCCACCCTCTGCCAAGTATCCCACCCCTTCCTGTCATGTCCCATGCCCCTTTTAAACAATCCCACCCTCTGCCAAGTATCCCTCCCCTTCCTGTCATGTCCCATGCCCCTTTTAAACAATCCCACCCTCTGCCAAGTATCCCTCCCTCCTGTCATGTCCCATGCCCCTTTTAAACAACCCCACCCTCTGCAAGTATCCCTCCCCTTCCTGTCATGTCCCATGCCCATTTTAAACAATCCCACCCTCTGCCAAGTATCCCCCCCTTCCTGTCATGTCCCATGCCCCTTTTAAACAACCCCACCCTCTGCAAGTATCCCTCCCCTTTCCTGTCATGTCCCAAGCCCCTTTTGAACAATCCCACCCTCTGCCAAGTATCCTCCCTTCCTGTCATGTCCCATGCCCCTTTTAAACAATCCCACCCTCTGCAAGTATCCCTCCCCTTCCTGTCATGTCCCATGCCCCTTTTAAACAATCCCACCCTCTGCCAAGTATCCCCCCCTTACTGTCATGTTCCATGCCCCTTTTAAACAATCCCAGCCTCTGCCAAGTATCCCTCCCCACTCCCGGTCATGTCCCTTGACCCTTTTAAACAATCCCACCCTCTGCAAGTATCCCACCCCCTTCCTGTCATGTCCCATTCCCCTTTTAAACAACCCCACCATCTGCAAGTATCCCTTCCCCCTTCCTGTCATGTCCCATGCCCATTTTAAACAATCCCACCCTCTGCCAAGTATCCTTCCCCTTTCCTGTCATGTCCCATGCCCCTTTTAAACAACCCCACCCTCTGCAAGTATCCCTTCCCCTTCCTGTCATGTCCCATGCCCCTTTTAAACAATCCCACCCTCTGCAAGTATCCCTCCCCTTCCTGTCATGTCCCATGCCCCTTTTAAACAATCCCACCCTCTGCAAGTATCCCTCCCCCTTCCTGTCATGTCCCATGCCCCTTTTAAACAATCCCACCTCTGCTAAGTATCCTCCCTTCCTGTCATGTCCCATGCCCTTTAAACAATCCCACCATCTGCAAGTATCCTTCCCTTCCTGTCATGGTCCCATCCCCTTTAAACAATCCCACCCTCTGCTCAAGTATCCCTCCCCTTCCAGTCATGTCCCATGAACCCGTTTAAACAATCCCACCCTCTCCGAAGTATCCCTCCCCCCTTCCTGTCATGTCCCATGACCCTTTTAAACAATCCCACCCTCTGCCAAGTATCCCTCCCCCTTCCTGTGATGTCCCATGACCCTTTTAAACAATCCCACCCTCTGCCAAGTATCCCTCCCCACATCCTGTCATGTCCCATGCCCCTTTTAAACAATCCCACCCTCTGCCAAGTATCCCTCCCCCTTCTTGTCATGTCCCATGCCACTTTTAAACTATGGCACCCTCCGCCAAGTATCCCTTTCCCTTCCTGTAATGTCCCATGCCCCTTTTAAACAATCGCACCCTCTGCAAGTATCCCGCCCCCCTTACTGTCATGTCCCATGCCCATTTTAAACAATCCCACCCTCTGCCAAGTATCCCTCCCCTTCCTGTCATGTCCCATGCCCTTTTTAAACAACCCCACGCTCTGCCAAGTATCCCTCCCCCTTCCTGTCATGTCCCATGCCCCTTTTGAACAATCCCACCCTCTGCCAAGTATCCCTTCCTGTCATGTCCCATGCCCCTTTTAAACAATCCCACCCTCTGCCAAGTATCTCTCTCCCTTCCTGTCATGTCCTATGCCCCTTTTAAACAATCCCACCCTCTGCCAAGTATCCCTCCCCCTTCCTGTCATGTCCCATACCCCTTTTAAACTATTCCACCCTCTGCAAGTATCAGTCCCACCTTCCTGTCATGTCCCATGCCCCTTTTAAACAATCCCACCCTCTGCCAAATATCCTTCCCCCCTTCCTGTCATGTCCCATGCCGCTTTTAAGCAATCCCACCCTCTGCCAAGTATCCTTCCCCCTTCCTGTCATGTCCCATGCCCCTTTGAAACAATCCCACCCTCTGCAAGTATCCCTCCCACCACCCCATTTTCTTCCTGTGCCTGTGCTCCTTTTGAAAAGATCCTGCCCCCCACCAAGTAGCCCTAACACCTCCCCATCACTCCCTTTGCCCCGTAAGTATGAACCCAACACTGGGGTCCCCAGTGTGTCAGTACCTGAAATAAAGAAAACATCTCTCAATGTCTTTTTACATTTTTTTTCAGCCTGTAAAAAGGAAAAAGATCCATCGATGACTGCTGTCACTCCATCATTGTTACCTGACCCCTCCAGCCCCCCCCCCACTCAGCACCCACCATCCAAGACCTCCCTATCCATTACTTACCTATTGGGGGTCCAACACTGTAACCCTCCAGACCCGGACGACGTCTTCACTCTTCAGCGCTGGACTGGGAACTGGGAACTGAGGAAATCAGGTAAACTGACAGGATGGAAGCAGTCCAGAGGAGGGCAACTAAAATGGTGCAGAGTCTACATCAGAAACCATATGAAGAGACTGAGAGAGCTTAATATGTATACCCTGGATGAAAGGAGGGATGGGGGGACATGATAGAAACTTTTAAGTACCTCAAGGGAATCAACAAAGTCAAGGAGGGTAGCATCTTTCAGAAAAAGAACAAGGGGGCACAATTTAAAGATAGAGGGGGGATGGCTCAGGGGTAATGTGAGGACATTTTTTTCATGGAGAGAGTGGTGGACGCATGGAACCACCTTCCTGGAGAGGTTGTGGGGTCTAAAACAGTGGGGGAATTCAAACATGCATGGTACAGACATAAGGCAATTATAGTGGGGGTTGCAGGAAGTAGGCTGTTGGTTAACTAGAATCTGCAGCTTATCCAATAGGTAGGGAAATGGGCAGGCTGGGTGGGCCAAGTGGTCCTTATCTGCCATCAAAGTCTATATTTTTATGTAACTGTGATCACTGTATTTCAATGCATTTTGAACTTGTACTCATAGCTTGGTAATTTTTTTATACCCCCCCCCCTTGTTTTCAACATAATCTTTTTGGGACCCTACCTCATGAACAAGGCAGGTGAAATTTTTCAAATCTGGCTCAAAGGTAATTCACAGCCATGACATTACCTTTTGGGCAGGATTTGAACATTTTCATCTACTGTATTCCTAAGGTAAGGTCATAGGATGCCTATGTCGAAAATGTAGGGTCAAAATATTTGAAAATAACAAAGTTATGAAGGTACATTTACATTTTTCAGCGCTTGCTCATAATGCTCATAACGTTGATAACTTTCGATATTATGACCCCAAAGTTTTAGTTTAGCCATTTGTTCACACCACCTCATGAATGGGACAGGTATTGTTTTTTCAAATCCTGACCAAAATGTGTGTACACATGACACCTGTCATGTTCAGAAGGAGGGGTCATAAAAAACTATGTTGAAAATTTGGGGTCAAAACGTCTCAAAACACAAAAGTTAGGAAGAGGCATTGAATTTTATCAATGTTTTCTCATAACACTGCGATGTGTGCAGATTTTGGCCCCCAGTGTTCAACACAGCCTTCTTTTTACCCCACCTCATGAACATGACAAGTGTCATTTTTCAAATCTCTTCTGAAACATGTTTTTGCATTTGCTCTGCAAAGTTGCCTTTCAAATGGGATTAAAAAAATTCCACTTGATATGATCATAAGGTGGGGTCATAAAAAGATGGTTTAGAAAATCTAGGGTCAAAATGTAAAAAAAAAAAAATAAAGTTATAAGCCGTTTTGATCACAACATGTATTCATAAAAAGACCATGTTGACAATTTGGGATCAAAATGTAAAAAACAAACAACTAAGGTATTAAGAAACATTGAATTGTTCCAACGTTTACTCAACTTTTTTTGCAGATTTTGGCCCCTAATGTTTAACATACCGCTTGTGTTACCCCTCCTCATGAACATGACAAGTGTAATTCTTCAAATCCCCTCTGAAACATGTTTTTGCAGTTACACTGCAAAACCACCTTTCGGATGGGATTCAAAAAATTCCACCTGTCTTGATCATAACATCAGATAATAAAAAAGATTATGCTGTAAATTTGGGGTCAAAATGGGGGAGTCCACTTAAAATTAGATATTGCCTGTCAACTGGCCTACCTGGGGTAAATACATAGAGAATACTGGATGGGCAACTATGCCCAACTAGTTTGTTCTGCCACACAGGGATTGTGATTCCCTGTGACCTTGAGAGCAAAGCTCGAGAGGTCCATGGGAATCAGAACCCTGAGGTGGCAGAACACACTGGTTGGGCACTGAGTTGCCCATCCAGTATTTTTTATAGTGTATGGCACCCCATAGGTAATTTTAACTGCATGCACTGTCATGTGTTATTGTTTACTTTATTCACTTGCTGATAATTAATGCAATTTTGTTCAGCTGCTGGACATTGAGTCACCTTTAGTCACATGCCAATAATTAATATACTGTTATTCAACTGCTGTTTAGTGCTGCATTATTCAACTACTACTACTACTTAATGCACTGTTTTTTAACTGTAGATAATTACTGCACCTTTATTAACCTGTAGATCATTAATGCACCTTTATTCAACTGCTGATAATTAATGAGCCTTTATTCACCTGCTGATAATGCACTTTTATTCACCAGCTAATTATTGATGCACCTTTAGTCACCTACTGATATTTATTGCACCTATATCACCTGGTGATAATTAAGGCACCATTATTCAACTGCTGATAATTAATGATCCACTTTTCACCTTTATCTGACCTTCAGATGAGACAAACCAAGGTCCTTTCCCCCATCTCTGGTCACATTGCAGGTGAAAGTAAAAGATCCCATGGCACTTACTGATGAAGAGCAAGGGATTTTCCCCAGTATCATGGCCAGTATTCTCCCTGTAAAACTGTTCTACACATCCTACCTCATAGGACGCAACTGAAAAACAAGTTATCATAGCTTAGTGTGCCTTTTCTGGTCAAAAATGACAAACAAAAAATTAAAATTCATCTGCTGATAATTATTACATCTTTTTTCATCTGCTGATAATCAATGCACCATTATTTACAGTAACTGCTGATAATCAATGCACCATTATTTACAATAACTGCTTATAGTCAATGCACCATTATTTGTGGTAACTGTTGATAATCAATGAACCGCTATTTACAGTAACTGCTGATAATGCACCATTATTTACAGTAACTGCTGATAATCAATGCATCGTTATTTACAGTAACTGCTGATAATCAATGTCCCATTATTTATAGTAACTGCTGATAATTTATTTTTATTTATTTATTGAATCATATGGATTACAACCTTTGAGTCAGAGACTCATGTCCAAAGGCTCCACGTCAGAGACACAACATAATAAGAGGCAGACATTATACATTGTTACATAAGGGTGGAGGCAGACAGAGACAAGAGGGTATATACATTAAGCGTTGCATATAGGCAGAGTACTATAAGTGGGGCAAGTGGAAAATTGCTGCTAGACCTATACAGATTTGGTAGCTATACAGTCTTGTGGGGAGCTTAAGCAATACTGTGCACCGTTATTTACAGTAACTGTTGATAATCAGTGCACCATTATTTACAGCAACTGCAGATAAGTAATGCACTGTTATTTAATTGCTAATGTTTACTGCTGATGTTTAATGCAACATTATTTAACCACTGTATTACTAATGAATGCCCTATTACTTAACTGCAGCTATTTAATGCACCTTTATTCAGCAGCTGATAATAAATGTGCCATTATACACCTGATAATAATACATGTGCCTTCCTGCACCTGCTGATAATCAATGCACCATTATGCAAATGCTGGTAATTTACTGCATTCAGTTTCTGATGTTGAATTCAGCATTATTAAACTACTACCAATAAATACACTGGTATTTAATTGCAGCTAATTAATGCATCTTTATTCACCTGCTAATATTTACTACAACTCTATCATCTGGTGATAATTAATGGCCTGTGAATCAACTGATGATAATTAATGGCCCGTGAATCAACTGATGATAATTAATTAACCTTTATTCACCTGCTGATAAATAATGCACCTTTATTCACCTGTTGATAATTATTACATTGCTATTCACCTGCTGATAAGTAATGCACCTTTATTCACCTACTGGTAATTATTGCACCCTTATTTAACTGCTGATGTTTAATTCAGCATTATTTAACTACTAATTAATGTTCTGTTACTTAACTGCAGCTAATTAATGCACCCTTATTCACATGCAGGTGAAAATGTGCCTTTATACATCTGCTGATAGTCACTGCACCTTTATTCAGCTGCTGATAATTAATACACTGTTATTCAACTGTTGATGTTTAATCCAACATTTTTTAACTACTACCAATAAATACACTGATATTTAACTGTTCACCTGATGATAATTAATGCACCTTTATTAACCTGATAATAATGCACCTTTATTCAGCATATGATACTTAATGCACAGTTATTCAACTGCTTATTTCTAATGCAGCATTATGTAACTACTGCTAATGCACTGTTACTTAACTGCAGCTAATAATTACTTCTTTATTCACCTGTTCATAATAAATGCAACTTTATTCACTTGCTGATAATTAATATACTATAATAATTGGGTCTTATTTTTTCCCTAAGTGAAACCTGGTTATAATTTGCTGTTATAACCCATGCCAGGTTTCCCCTGTTCTCCGCATGCACTGTCTACAGCTGTTCCCCTTCTTAGTGCTGGCCGCCTTCCTTACGCTGGAGACTGACATCACCACCACTCAGATTTGGCAGTAAGTTTTTTTTTTTTAAATCATTGGGCTAAAAATGTTTTGAACAATAAATATCATCAATGAAAACAAACAAAAAAAGCAACTTTTTTCAGCAGCCGTCTCCAACTGAGCTGAACCCTCCCCGATCGGACTGAGGTGGCACAAGGACAGCTTACTCTTATTTTATATAATTGCTGTGGTGAAAAATATTACCCAACAATTGTATAAAATAAAACAGAATGTGTGGAAACTTAGTTTTACACACCCTCATAGTTGGGATGTTAAATAAACCCCTTGAGCTTCGCTCTTGGGGTTTATGTAGCATCCAACGCCTTGAGTGTGTGTGTAAAGTTCATGTCACGCACACAGCCCCATGTATTATTCTGTATGTTATTCTTTGTCTGATGTTTAATTCACCGTTATTTTACAGCTGATAATGCACTGGTGTTTAACTGCAGCTGATTGATGCACCATTATTTTAACTTTGGGTATGGATTAACCTGTGTAACCCCTGCCTAAAAGGGTTGGCTATGCCCAGGCACTAATGACATAGCTTAATAGCAAAGGGCTAAGTGGGTCCATCCTTTGGGCAGATGGTATAGGGTCATAGTTGTAGGTTTGTTGTTGCAATGGTACAGAGCCTCCACTCATGGTAACTCCATTGCAGGGGAGGTTCAGATTTGTTGGGCCTCTGAAAATGTATAGTATGGTACTGGTACTTGTAGTTCACTTCTTCTGGGGGCTGTAGGGGGTCTTGGTAACCTCTGCACTGGGAGCAACTTAATACAGACTTGGTATATCAAACACCTATGCCAACTGGCTCAAAACTTAATTGTTCTCCAGTTTTTGTATGATCTTCAGTGCTTCCCTGAGCACCTCAGCTTGTCTGTTCATCACTTCAAGTAGACAAAAACAGGGCACACCATGCTTCAGGTTGTAATAAAAGATGATTGCGTTTATTTACAGACTAGTGCACAGGCTTTTATTTGATGCAATCACACATCATTGTATGTAACTTATTCAGTACAATTGCAGCCTACTAAAATGGTAAGTTAAAGTTCCATACATAGAATCACCAACATTTTAAGATTAAATAAAAATTTAATAGCAGTGGTAATTGCAACTACAATAGCATAATTTACAGGCAGCAGCTTTTCCTAGTAAGCTCATCAAATACTTTTTAGCATTGATAGATTTCTGACATAGATTTATCATAAATATATTATTTCTGTCACATGCTTTTAAAACCAATGTTATTACTAATTTTATAATTAATGACCTAGGTCATTAAAGATAATATAGTTGCCTCTAGCAATGTTTAAAAAAATCCCTTCATTTGAGGTTTCTTTTTGATGTTACATAGTGGCTTCATACTGTGGGTACATTGGGGGGTGCCAGCGCACATTTCTGGTAGTAAACAGCACAACACTACACCAACATGTTTAATTGATTCATAGTGGGTGTGGCCAGAGAGCAGTCTCTTTTTTTATTTAGTATACTTGATGCCCCTTTGCACCTACATACCCTCCATCAGCCCTACCACCCCACTCAGCCCTGTCACCCACCATCCCCAGGACTTACCCAGCTCCGTGTTCCCCACCTGGATGAACCTGCCAGGAGAAAGGCATCTGGAGGCTAGCCCAACTCCTCTGGAGGAGCTGATGTTTTGGTTATGGAGTGGGAGCCCTTTCAATGTTTTGAGACCTGTGGCAGGCAGTGGGCAGCATCCTGCATGGTCTGGAGTGTTTCCTTTTTCTCACCCACCCCGGACATTGCATGGGCCCTGGACTGATGCACCATGCATGCATCAAAGTGGTGATGTCCCTTCCCTTGATCCACTGGTTCCACTTTGCACTGCTCCCCCTTGGTCACCCAAGTGGTAGCAGTGCAGCAGAAGCCAGGTACCCTCCCTGAGGAGGCAAGCATTCATTGGTACACTTCTCCTTCCTCCCTTGGCTGGCCCTCTGATGACCCAGGTTCATTTCCAAACCTGGATCACCAGTGTTGCAAGTGATAGTGCTACCGCTATACTGGTGAGTCAGCCCGACAGCAGCTTTTTAAACTTTCCTTTTATTAACACTCCAATGAGGGCACAAGAAGCATAGAACAATACATGGTGATACAGAAGTATTTAAACAAAACCATACAGCTACTTATCTTTGTTGTGCGTTAAACAAAGGTCTGAAAACCAGTGACCTTTAGAAAGAACCGTGTTTTTCTTTTAAGTAACAACAGGGTCCCAGCTGCCTAACAAATCAGCAGGTAAAAAGTGTAAAGTCAAACATTTATTTCAACTAAGTGAGATTAGCCCTAACCCTGCCACAGAAGTTTGAGGTTAAGCTCCAACTGCATGATCCAGTATTGTAGCACCAGCCCTGGTCTTGGGTAGACCACCGCTAATGAAGAGAATGCCATTGTCCTGCTAGATGATCCATTTCGTGGATGTCAAGGGTCCTAGTAATTTTCTAAAGGTAATTGTCTAAGAGTCTATATAAGCCATTTGATCTAAAATTGTAGTTCCTTCAGTTTTTTTTCGAGAAAGGACATGAAGGGTGCTAACATACTAACATACTAAAATGACAGCAGAATAGGTCTAACGGTCTTTCGCGTCTGCTCGTTTGGTCAGCCCCCACCCTGGGAGCTGACCTTGCTGCCCCCTCTCGCCTTCTCTGGCTTCTCCCTTCCCAGTTCTGGATATTCTCGCTGCATTGGATTTTGCTTCCAGAACCCTTCCCCTATACCTGTCCCACCCCCTCTTAAACCCCTCCACCATCTCTGCCTCCACCAGTAACTAGATCCCCTTGTCTTGCTCAGTTTGTAAATGCAGCCAAGCCATAATTTGCTCCATATCTTGAATTTCTTTGCATTTGATGATGATGATCCAGTCCTGTTTAGACAGAATGTCAGGTGTAGGCCACTTAAGGGTAATAAATTTACAGGCAACAGCTATGCAAATATTGTACAGCTTTCTGACTGCCTTGTTCTTTACCTCTCTGGGAAGGAGTCCCAAAATAAGATGTTGCATTTGGAGGTCTTGTGTAATTGTAGCTGTATCTTTCGTACTGCTAATAACATCTGCCCCAAATAGAGTTAGTTTAGGGCATGCCTAAAACATGTGTGTGCGTCCCAGTTTGTTGGCATTGTCTCCAGCAAAGATTTGTGTATGTTGTGTGAAAATGGCAAGTAATGACAGGGGTTTGGAAATATCCTGTAACTAACTTCCAGTGGAATTCTCACCATGCTGCAACTGACATAGTTTGATGCTCTTCCTGGTAGATTGTTGACTGTTATTTATCTGAAACTGTAAGGGGAACTTCTTGTTGCCATTGTACTGAATGGTCCCAATATTACATTGTATAGAATCTTGAAGTAAACTATACAAGCCTGAGATGTGACCTCAGCAGGGACTTGGATAAAAGGAGGAAGCAAAGGAGAGTAAAATTCTTTATGGAGGTTCTCTCAACCAAAGTTTAAATGAGAGGGAGGTGAGAAATGTACGGATTTGGTGTTACCCATAAAAATGGGATTTAGGAACATCATATTCTTTTTGTAGGTCAAGAAAGGAACGCAAAAATGTGTCTTGGAAGAGCTAAGAGGTAGCCATCTGGGAACAAGCGACCCCCAAACAGTGTGGTTCACGATAAACACAGCCATACAATCAAGCCAAACAAAAGCAAGAGTACTGGACTTTAGGAGGGCTGACTTTGGGAAAATGAGAGAGTGCCTCAGAAAAGCACTAGCAAACAGGCAAGAAGGAGGGGTGGAGGAACAATGGGGAGTGATCAAAACAGCCATCACAGAGGCAACAAGCCTTTGTGTAAAGCAAATCAATAAAACACAACGAAGGAAAAAAATGCTATGGTTCTCAAAAGAGGTGGCAGGGAAGGTTAAGGAGAAAAGGATAGCACTCAGGAAATATAAGAAAACACAGAAGGAGCAGGACAGAGAACTTTATCAGTTAAAGCAGAAAGAGGCTGGGAAGGCAGTCAGAATAGCAAAGGCCCAAACCTAGGAAAGGATAGCCAATTCTGTTAAGAAGGGGGATAAGACCTTTTATAGGTACATTAGGGAGCGAAGAAAGACCAAAGGAGGGATACTGAGGCTTAATAAAGGGGAGGGAATGTGGGTAGAGGGTGACAGTGAAAAAGCAGGGATACTGAACAAATATTTCTGCTCAGTATTCACAAAGGAAGAGGAGGGGGAGTTACCTAAACCAAACAAGAGAAACACTCTGAAGACGGGGTCGATACCAGTCCATTTACAGAAGAAAGGGTTCTGAAAGAACTAATAAAATTGAAGGTGGACAAAGCAATGGGGCCTGATGGGATTCACCCAAGAATTCTAAAAGAACTAAGGGTAGAACTAGTGACACCGCTGACTACTCTCTTTAACAAATCATGGGAGGATGGGGTGGTACCCGAGGACTGGAGGAGGGCAGATGTGATTCCTCTTCACAAAAGTGGGAGCAGGACAGAGGCAGGAAACTATAGACCAGTTAGTTTGACCTCAGTGGTAGGGAAAATGATGGAATCACTTCTGAAGGAAAGAATTGTTGAGTACCTAGAGGCCAGTGGGGCACAGGACCCAAGGCAGCATGGATTCATGATGGGAAGGTCATGTCAGATGAATCTAATAGATTTCTTTGACTGGGTGACCAAAGTAGTAGATCAGGGAGGGGCTGTGGACATGGCCTACCTAGATTTTAGCAAGGCATTTGATACAGTTCCACACAAAAGATTAATACACAAGATAGCCAGCCTTGGAGTGGGTCCTAAGGTGGTAGCCTGGATAAAAAATGGCTAGACAACAGGACGCAAAGGGTAGTAGTAAATGGAGTACACAGTGAAGAAAGGAGGGTTACTAGCGGGGTACCGCAGGGTTCAGTACAGGGACTGGTCCTTTTTAATGTCTTTATAAGTGACATTGCAGAGGAAATGGAAGGAAAAGTATGTCTCTTTGCAGATGACACAAAGATCTGCAACAGGGTTGATACACAAGATGGAGTGGAAAGGATGAGAAGGGACTTAGCAAGGTTGGAGGAATGGTCAAATCTATGGCAGCTCAGATTCAGTGCAAAGAAGTGTAAGGTAATGCACATGGGAAACAAAAACCAAGGGGAAGCATACACAATGGGGGGTGAGATACTGACAACAGTAAAAACAGAAAGGGACCTGGGGGTAATTATATCAGATGACCTAAAGGTGGGCAAGCAATGTGAGAAGGCAGTAAGGAAGGCTGGGGGGATACTGTGATGCATTGGAAGAGGCATCAATAGTAGAAAACAGGAAGTTGTTGTCCCTCTGTACAGACAGTTGGTGAGACCCTATCTGGAGTGCTGTGTGCAGTTCTGGAGACCCCATCTCCGCAAAGACATAGACAGAGTGGAGGCTGTCCAGAAAAGGGCAACCAAAATGGTGCAGGGTCTGCACCAGAAGACATACGAAGAAAGACTAAAGGAGCTTAATATGTATACCCTTGAGGAAAGAAGGGAGAGAGGGACATGATAGAAACTTTCAAGTACCTCAAGGGAATTAACAACGTCCAAGAGGGTAGCATCTTCCAGAAAAAGAGATATGCAAGAACAGCAAAGCAAATTTGAAGATTGAGGGGACGGCCCAGAGGTAATATGAGGAAGTATTTTTCACCGAGAGGGTTGTGGATGCATGGAACAGCCTCCCTGAGGAGGTCGTGGAGTCAAGAACAGTGGGGGACTTCAAGAATGCATGGGACAGGCATAAGGCAGTCCTAGTGGGGGGTAGGAGGAAGTAAGCTGTTGGTTAACTAGGATCTACAGCTTATCTGTTAGGTAGGAAAATTGGCAGACTAGGTGGGCTAAGTGGTCCTTATCTGCAGTCAAATTCTATGTTTCTATGTTTCTATGTTCTATGTTTCTAACCAATATGGACCAATCCTTTCATCCTGCAATATCTGTATGCTGAATCAGACTGGCAATATACTGTGGGTGTCAAGAAGGAAATGGTTTTCGGAAGTGTCATATCTTTCATGACCTGAAACAAAGCTTGAATTGTAGCTCTTGTCCAAGGGTTAGTAATGGACCATAACACTTGTAGGGTAAGTGGGATGACTGGGAGGTAAGAGAAAGTTGCTAGAGTTGGAGAAGCAGCTTCCAAGTCATATCAACCATTAGGTGGCTGTTTATGCAATATATCTGGGATTTTTGCCAGTTTAGCTATATAATATTTTTTTTTAATTTGGGAGGTCCATTCTTTCATATTGTTTAGCTGTACAAAATATCAACAATTTAGTTCTGGACCACACAAAGTAGCTAGTGAGGGTGTGTAGTTTAGATCACAATTGTGGTGGTAAGGGAATTGGTAAAGGGTCAAAAAGAAGAGCAGACGTGGCAAGACATTGATGCACATGCATTCAGTCTGACCATCTAGGGCTAAAGGGAGTTGTGACAAATTCTTATAATCCTGTTGCAAGGGGTATGCCAATCAAACATCGACACCTCTAACGCAAACGACAGTCAGCGACAAGGCGACAGGTCACTGTACTGTCACCACGGGACCCTGGCACGGCTTTCTCAGGGTCTTGCACCCCCTCCCTGAATCAACTCTTATTCAGAGTTGATTATCTTAAGTATGGGGGGATGCAGGGGGCAAAGACCCCCGAAGAAAACAAAGTGTTCTTGTATGGATTTATACTGACTGTAATTGCGGTCGATGTAAACCATCACTGTAACATCGGTCAACAAAATATTTGTCGAACTGGCATCATAGAGCTGTTGCAAGGTACTGAGGAATGGGACAGAATTATCTACGTATTAAGAATTAACATATTGTCTGATGTGGATACTGAGACATCTTATTGATTTAGTCGCCATTGGTATGGGATATATTTACATTCTTCTGGAATATCCAATCCAATAAATCACAAAACCATAGTTTTTGTGGTTTTAATATGGAAATTGGAACATTTCTGATATTGAGAAAGAAGATCCTGTAGGATGGAAAAAGACCTAACGGGATTGCTGACATAAAGAAGGGCATCATCAACATATAGTGCAATATGTGACTCAATAGTGGATGTTTTAATTGCAGTCATTCATGGAGAATTGTAGATGAATGTTGCTAGGAACTCAATGGAAAGAGAAAAGAGCAGAGGGGGCAGTGGACAACCTAGCCATATACCTCCGGAGATTGGAAATGAGGGGTAGGTAACCTTTCTACTACCTGCCTTACACAGACTGCTCGCCAGAGGCCACGTGTAACCCCTGAATAAACTATATGCAAAGTACTACCAATTGCTTATATGTCATGATGATAACCATGCCTGTAACCATTCCTGTATCCACTGCTTTTCTTTTACCGTGCCTGTAACCATGCCTGTATCCACTATTTTTCTTTACTGTAACCACCTCATGCTGTAACTCACAATGCCTCAAATGTTCCTTATGTCCTTGTTCATTCTTATAACTTGTATTGTTATCCCGGGTTGCCCCTGAAAAATGGACCTTCGGGGCTCAGTGGGCCTACCCGATCACCAAAATTTAATAAATAAATAAATAAATAAATAAGGTAAGACTATTTTTTAAACACAGGTCTTTGCGTTTTTGTATAATAGTTGCAATGCTTGGCAGAATTTGGAGCCAAAATTGAACTTTTGAAGAGTGATGAATAGATAGGGCTAGTGAAGACAGTCGAACGCTATCTCTGCATCAACTGATATTGCAAGATTAGAAGTTGATGAGTTACAGGAGGCAGACTGATGTTGAGAAATCTACAGAGTGAACTCTTCACATGTTGAGCCGGGATAAAACCTGTTTGGTCTGGATTCACTAACGAATGAATGGTCTTGTTCAAACAGTTGGCCAGAACCTTAGTGCATATTTTTGAATCCAAATTTAGGAGGAAAATAAGCTGAAATGCTTCACAAAGAGTGGTGTCCTTATCCGGCTTCAGAATAACCACAATGGTGACTTCCAGCCAGGAATCTGGAAGTGCATTGTCTGTCAAACAATGATTAAAAAGCAAGCAGTACAAGGGAAGTATATTGTCTCTGAAAGATTAAAAAAAAAACTCCCTGATGAATCCGCTAGGACCAGAGGGAGCCATTACATTTAAAAATGTCAAAATCTCATATCTTAGTTCAGGTGCGAAATACACTGAAAAGAAAAATCGATATATTGAAGTTAGTGCCAGAAATAAATTATTACTACAACTATATGATGATATAGTTTCCTGCTAATAAATACTGCTGCTTTAAATACAAGTTAAAAAAAAGCTATCTATAGCTATCACAGCAGCTAAAAAAAGAAATCTTAAAAAGGCTCCCCATTGATTGTCACAGTAGACATACTTTTAGCAGATTTATTGTGACGGAATCTTTACAACCTTCACCTGGACCCCCCTTTCCACTAAGATACTAGCAGGAGAACACAGTGAATTGAGATCCAGCCCTGCTGATTTCTGGCCTGGCCCTTTAAAGGCCATATGCAGTGGCTGTATGCAACTTGGAAATCCATGTGGAGGAAGGGCACAAATGAGCCTCACCCCGGAGGCATAAAAAGGAAACCAGACGCAGCAAGGTAGAGAATTTGGGGACTTGAGAGAGAAAGAGAGAGAGCAGGCCTACTGTGAACTGGAGAGCTAAGTTAAGCTAAAAAGTGTTGTTCTTTTTGTAATTGTTCTGCCAAAGTAAGCTGCTTTGAACCCTTGTTTGATAATGAAGTAAAGTGACTTTTTGTTTCATTGAACTTTGCCTGGAATTTCCTAAGGGTTCCCCAAACACCTAGGCTTGCTACATCACTGTTAAATTTACTCAAACTCTTTTTCCTCAGCAGTAAGTATGTTGGTATGTATTCTGATCATCCCAGTCAATGTCTGTGCCTCACTGCCCCTTTTTCCTTAAAACAGACAGCCTCATCCCATCTACTAGCATTCCATAATCTCCAACCCATCCTAATTTGTAAGTAATTATTAAGGTACCTAAAAACAAATGGCTCACAGTAGAGCTGTGTGGAATATAAAATTCTGGCGGTGGAATGCCCATGGAATTACCATTCTTGATTCCATGGAATTTCATGGAATTTGTGCAAAATGTCTGTGGAATTTCACCAAATTTTAAATTTCAGTTATTTTGCTCTAATTTTAATAGTATGAATCCAAATGACACCGAATTTGGTACATAAACAGTTGGGTATAGCATACAATGAGTCATAGGTTGAAAGGGGCAAAGTTATGGATGGCTAAACATTTAATCAAAATGTAATTTTCAGTTGTTTTTAACTAATTTTACAATATCTCATCCAAATTTCAGCATGGTTACAGCATTTAGAGAAACATACAAGTTGGGTCTGTGCACCAAGATTTAAGTCTCAAGCTTTAAAGGAGGCTGAGTTATAGATAGTCAAACATTTTGACAAAATGTAGATTTTGTTATTTTAGCATAATTTTGATAGTATCCATTGAAATGTAATAACATTTTACAGGTATACAGGTTATCACTACATTTATATATGTACGTAATTTCAGATTTCTAGCTTCAAATAGGGCTGAGTTATAGCCAGCCAAACCTGTTGTCAAAATTTAAATTTCAGTTATTTCCCTCTAATTTTAAAACAACATATCCAAATTTAACCAGATCTGAAACATTTAAACTACTATACCACAGGGTCATTTCTGTCATAGTTCGTATTTACAACTTTTAATGGAACTTAATCAAAAGTGCTCAAACTTTCACAAAATTTTAAAATAAAATTTTGCAAAAATGTAAACTGCAAATTTATAACCCCTTGAAACTTTTAAACTGGAGAATGCAATGCCATAATGATTGGCAGGTTCTTAAACCTTAAAAGGGGACTATGTGTCAATGTTATTAATTTATTGCTGCCAAAAATGACAAAATAACATCAGAACGTTAAGTCAAATTCTATGAGTCTTTGTGAAAATTGTGGAATTTCATGAAAATTCCATAAAATTGGAATTTGCTAATTTCACTCAGCCTTATCTGCGGGGTTCAAATTAAATGATAGCTTTATGAGAGGCAGGTAGTGCAGGGGGTCACCAGTTGCAGGAGTTAGATGCGTGATTTCACCAAGAAATGGACAGTTAAATTGGGTAGCACACCAATGGTAGACCCTCCAGTTGGAGCAAGGAAGCACAGAGTGTCAACAATTCCAAACTGAATGCAGGATATATATAAGAATCACACTCAGTAACTTGATGATCCAGTGAGCCTGATGTACATACACTTCTGGGACTTAGAGGTACTCAAAAAGATGTAGTGGAGGAAGACAATGTCTGGGCACAAGGAAGGAAGGAAGAATTCTTGCTATTCTAACAGAATAAGTTGATTGGAAAAAGAGTAAGTGACTCTCGTTTTAAGGCATTTTGTCACTGTACAGAACAAATATGATCTCAGTGGGATCAGTAATGTTACTGAGTCAATCTGGTTGTGCTAAAAGAGAATAGGAGGGCAAAATAGTGATGCAGAGAAGAACAGCAGGACTGCAAAAAGCTCAGCCCAGCTTATCAAATGAAGTAGTGATAACATGCATTGTGAATGCTAAACTCCACAAAAATAATTCTGGATGCTTCTTCTATATGCTACCATAAACATTTGAGAAAATGTTACCAATAATTGTTTTTGTTTTCTTCCACTGAAAATTTAAAACTGCTAAACCAATGTATCCAGTTGTGTTAGACACTAGGATACACACTGGATATGCATGTAAAATGTTTAGACTATGCCTGTAAGAGCAGAGACGTTACATACGTCCACATTTTTGAGAGTTTTCACAAAATCTTGCAAATATTTACATAGCAAACCTTTGTACCCCTGTAACTTAAACATTTCTAATCCAATTCTCTCCATATTTAGACGATCCTATAACTATTACAGAAAAGTTATTTGTGTTAATGTGCACATGTCTAGCTCCAAAGGTGCTTGAGTTATATGCTGATAAAATGTTTCATTAAATTTCCTGCAAAAAATAAAATGACAGATTTTAAGTGCATATCATTTTGTGACAATGCATCCTAATGTCATGCAATTAGGCTCATTTTTAGAAAAGCTATCATTAAGTAATCATGCCAGATTTAAGATGTCTGGCCTAATAGATGGATGAGGTATATGCAGATACAAATGTTTATGAAACGTCCCACAAAAAATAGAATGACAGAATATCATAGGAATGGGAAGCTTGCTTTATGAAGAAAGACTTAAACAACTTAATTTGTACACTATGGAATACAAATCATTACGTGGGGATCTTTGTTTGTTATACAAAGCCTCCAGGGATGAATACTTGTTTAATACTCTTCACTTGAAATGGAATACTACTACTGTTTCTACTCGCTCCCATAATTTAAAATTACTCTTACCAATCAATCGCTCGACCAAACGATCACATTTTTTTTACACAGCGAATAGTTCCTATCTGGAACTCACTCCCTTATGAGTTGGTGAATTGTGTAAGTCTGTCTCATTTTAAATCACATCTAGACATATTTATGAATGATTCTAAATTTCGTGCCCACCTAGCCTAGGTGGCATGATCTAAATGGGCTTGTCCCTCGATCGTGTAACTTACCTATGAACCTATGAACCTATTTTGAGCTCCTATAATTTTGAGACAATTCCATCCTAATTTCTGGATCTGTAGTACATCATTAGAACTCCTCCCAGAAACTGAGCAGGCCAAATTGCAGAGATCTAGCTCAATAGAGGGCAGAGTTATGACAAAATTAATACGTTTTAACAATTCCACAACATTTGGCGTATATCTGCAAAATTTCATGGACTTTCATGAAATTTCATAGAAATTCCATGAATTCAGAATTTTCTCATTTCGTACAGCTCTAGCCCACGATCTTTGTTTGCACCTGAGCTTTCTTCAGCATTTCTTGTTTTTTTTTTTCCCTCAATGTAATCTGAGACTTGTTTTGTGTTGGCATTATAAATCATGACATTATTCTTAGCCAATCAGGACTGTTCATTTCTAAACATTCCAGATACGCTTATAACCATAAGACGGTGCCTCATCCACATAGTTATAAATATCTGAAGTTCTAAGTTCAGTTGACATAGTCCAGCTCCACCCACAGGGCTTTCTGTGATTTTCTACAAAGTAAAACATTTTGGTTTTGAATTCAAGTTCCATTTTTTTTTATAAAAATAGCAATCTTCAACATAATTTTTAATATGTTTATATGTACAGTTACTACTTCTTGTATGGTCATAATGGTTTCTCTCCCCCCATATCAGTTGTAGTCTGTTGTTTGTTCTAGCTGCCAAAATATATGTATTGCACACACCAGTCATCATGTTTCATTTATCAGTATGCAACCTGTAAGTCGCTTCCCTGTGTCATATTAATGTTTACCACCTGCAGTCACCCTATGTGGTACCCTTGTATGTATATCCAGCCTGTATCAGGTAACGTGCATTTCATGTATATACTGTTATTACCTATCTATGTTTGTAAGTGTTTATGTCACAGGACCTCCTTGTGAATGAGCTTGCTCAATGGAGTTTTCCTGCAATAAACTTGAACTTGAACTTGAACAAATCCTTTGTAGGCTGGCACTGCCGAGCTTCACTTTGCAGGTATCTCATTCAAAGAACTTGAGAATGCACTTATAACCATAAGAGACACAGGAACTGTACATATACACACACATATAAAAGTCTGTATAGTTGATGCCTAGGCTTGAAGATAACATTGATGATTTTCGGGGTCATCTCTTTTCTACTTTCCTCCAGAGTTTTATTTGCTGATGCATTTGGTAACTGGTTTGACTCTTGGGCAGAAACTACTCATTTACAAAAGTGACCTGGGGTGAAACACGCACAAATACAAGACAGAATCCGGAGCATAAATACAATAACAGGACATATAGCATACATAGATCATACAGAGTGATGCAGAATAAAATATACATTTCATTAATTGATATTGAAACTTTTTTAATTTATTATTTCTTACACAAGACCCTTCATCCAGTCAGGCCCAGTCTCACCTCACCATGTCTCTGGCACTTACATTGAAGAATTACATCCCTGTGGGTTCACACCCCCATGGTAGGGCCAGTGCTGCTGGGTCCAACCTCCCATCTCCTCCTGCTAATGGGGATAGGAGTTCTTGGGGTTCCCTCCAAGCAATCAATGGTGGTGGTCGGGGCTCAAGCATGCCAGGATCACTATGCTCGTTGCAGGCATTTTCACATTTTTCAGTCCTCTTCCCTTAGGATTCTGGCACACGAGTGGTCTAGTTGGAGACATGCAGACATGCCTCATGCAGAGTCAAACCAACTTACAGAGAGGTGTGCACTCCAGAATTGTAGGTGGTGTGTACTCACAAAAATAGAGACAGAGAGCATCAAATGCTCCTCTTGAAATTGAATGTGATAGCATCAAAAGTACACAGGTAATTTCCACACCAAATAAATGAAGACAGCCAACAACTATGACCAGATTGCCCTGGTGCTTCGCTCTGTTTGAGCTTTGTCAGGGGGTCCCCAGATGAAGCTCAAATGGAGCGACGCACGGGGGCAAGTTGTCTTCATTTATTTGGTGTGGAAATTACCTGTGCTCTTTTGATGCTATCACATTCAATTTTGAGTGGAGCATTTGACGTTCTCTGTCTCTATTTTTGTGAGTACACACCACCAACAATTCTGGAGTGCATGCCTCTGTAAGTTTGTTTGATTAGCAGGTTAGCAGCCTTGGTTTGTACCCCCCTTTTCTTCTGAGTCCTGCACCTTATGGTTGTGCCTCATGCAGACCCTGGCCGGCCTCCTTCCTCCCACGTGCACTGCCGACTAAACTATGCCCTGTGGTTCCCCAGGTGGCAGTACAGCAGTGTCAGCTGTGACCCTCCTTCCCTGGAGGAAGACAGCACCCTCTGGGATGCTCAAACATCTTCGCCCAGCTGGCCCGCAGTGGCCTGGGCTCATTCCCAAACCTGCGCTGCTGGCATTATTAGCGCTAGTGCTACTGC
Source organism: Neoceratodus forsteri (assembly GCA_016271365.2). Classification (NCBI taxonomy): domain Eukaryota; kingdom Metazoa; phylum Chordata; order Ceratodontiformes; family Ceratodontidae; genus Neoceratodus; species Neoceratodus forsteri. Next base: position 42,487,069 of record CM028136.1, read on the forward strand.
TGTGCCGCCAGGCTGGCGTATTGAAATATTTCTAACTTGCTTCTTTCCAAAACTTCCTTGTATCCAATTTCTGTACTTGTCTCACTGCTGTGCTATAATAATACAACACAACGCAACACAATACAATACAGTACAATATATTACTTTCCTTATGCCCTGCTCTCCTTAACATGGTTAAATAATATAACTGTTTATCAGCTTTTTTACCACATGATGCACTTCCTTTTTTCAACAAAAAGTAATTTTTCACCCACAGAACCAATAATCTGACTTCATCTATGACTTCTACCTCAGATGATTCAAATATTAGGGGTGAGAGTTAATGTCTCATGGCTCTACCAAACAGGATTTCTTTTATTTTCATTGTATTTATATCTGTGCGATTTACTACAGACGACAGTAGACAGTAAATTATTTGTCCCCTGCCATGCTGTTTCTCTTTTATCATAAAAAGTGTCTATTACTGGATTACCGTCTGCTGTACATACTTATAAAATTGCATGACTAAAGGATGCCATCTAATTGGCTCAATGATGTCATGAGACTGTGTAATTATTTACCATAATTACATGGTTGTGCTGTTAAATGTTTGTTTTTTGCTTTCATAACCATTTTATAGCCACAATAAGACACTTCAGGAATGTGTAATTACGTCCAGTAATCCAAATTCTCGGGTGTGTTTAAAGGCACTTGACTATGCCTTGTGCCTAACAACACGTCTGAGGCATGCAGTTATTGACCCATAATTACATACCTGGTGTGTTGCATTGCTTACACAGTCCCCTTTCTGCAGGTTGAGTTGCTTTTCCCAAACCATATTGATTTGCTTACAAAGACTTGGAGTAGTTAAGGTTATTGACCCACAAACTGGGGATGGTTGACACCACAGTCCACCACTGTAGAGGCCCCTCACAGTGGGCGGGGGATCCTGCTCCCTCACAAGAGATGAGCATGCCCTTACGATGCTACAGCATGTTTGTTTGTTTGTATTTTGATGATGGGGTGAGATACACTGGCACCAAAGGCACCTTTTACAGGTATGACCTGGTGTACAGGGGACACAAAATAAGACATGATAGGAGTGGTGCAGTGCAATGGCTGTGGGGCGGCAGTGTTTCGGGAGACATTCTGGAGGCTGCGATGTTGCCCTATTTGCAGGCACCTCTCTGGTCTGAGAGAGGAGGTTGCCTGTCTCCAGACTGACCCGGCTAGGATTCGTGAAACCTCCTCCCCCACCCAGGGACCACCAGTGCCAATGCCACTACCTCAGAGGTTGCCAAGAAAGAGGAGAGGCTGGACCAGGGTGGGCTCAGGGAGGGGGAGGGAGATGGTGGTGGAACAGAGTTGCATCCCTCCAGCTGTACCTCTCCACAATTAATTTGCTCTTCTGGTGGATAGTGGTTCCTCTATGGAGGCACCTGCAGTGGAGACCATGGAGGATGCTGGGAACCTTCACAAAGGAGACCCACAGGAGGGTGACATGGGACCCCACAGGGGAAGGAAACAACTCCTGGTGGGGGACTCAATCATTAGGGGTAGAATGGGGGAGGAAGGGGAGAGGGAGGTAAGGTGCCTTCCTGGCACCACTGCTTGGAGGGACAGGAAGCGAATCCTCAGGATCGTGGGAGGAGCTGCATGAGGGAGGGAGCTGGATGTCATTGTCCACCTAGGGACAAATGACCTGGCTAGGAATGGGATCAGAGCAGTGCAAGAGGAGTTTGTAGAGTTGGGGAGGGGCCTTAGACAAGTAGCGATACAGTAACCTTCTTCGGAGGTGCTGCCTCACCAGGAATTCAATGAGTGGTTGAAAAACTGGTGGAGCCCAGGGTTTTGGCTTCATTGGGACTGGGGAGCCACTCTGAGGATGCAGACCTATACTGGTGCAATGGTCTGCATTGTCCGGGGGGGACCAGGATCCTAGGTGAGAGGTTTAAATGCTTCATTGGCAAGCATTTAAACTAGCCAAGGGGAGGCACTGAAAAGGAGCAGGGAAATCCCAGCCTCCCCCCACAAAACATGGTAATTAGTGAGGTAAACACCAAGGTAGAGAAGTCATTAAGGAGCAGGACAGAGGTAAATGTAAAAAAAGGCAAAGGCAGTAAGGACAGGAATGGGGCTAAAAGGGGTAAGGCTATCAAAAAGTGGAGGGTGATGAGTACCAACACCCGTAGTCTGTGTAACAAGCTCCCTGAACTAGTGGCCTTGATGGAAGAGGGTTGCCTGGATATTGTGGCAGTCACAGAAACATGGTACACAGAGAACCATGACTGGGATGTCAACATACCAGGATACACAATCTACAGGAGGGACAGAGAGGGTAAAAGAGGAGGAGGAGGAGGAGTAGCTCTCTATGTAAAGGAAGGGATCAAAGCAACAGAACTAAAGAGTAAACAGGGAGCAGATAAGGCACTCTGGGTCACCCTGGAGACAGGAAATGGCACCACAATCCGCACGGGGGTTGTATACAGACCCCCATCTCAAGGGAAGGGAATGGACAAGGAAATGATGGAAGGCTTCCTTAGAATGGCAGAAAAAGGGGAGATATTGTTGATGGGGGACCTGAATATGCCAGATGTTAACTGGAAAACCTTTGCTGCAGGCACATCCAAGAGCAGGGTCATTCTTGATGCCCCCCTACGGGGGCATGCCTCAGACAGCTAGTATTGGAACCCACTCGGGAGGGAGCAATCTTAGACCTGGTACTCTCAAATGGGGACGGAGGAAGAATCTCAGATTTAGAGGTGGGTAGCCATCTGGGAACAAGCGACCACCAAACAGTGTGGTTCATGATAAATACAGCCATTCAATCAAGCCATACAAAAGCAAGAGTATTGGACTTTAGGAGGGCTGACTTTGGGAAAATGAGAGAGTGCCTTAGAAAAGCACTAGCAAACAGGCAAGAAGGAGGGGTGGAGGAACAATGGGGAGTGATCAAAACAGCCATCACAGAGGCAACAAGCCTTTGTGTAAAGCAAATCAATAAAATACAACGAAAGAAAAAAACACTATAGTTCTCAAAAGAGGTGGCAGGGAAATTAAGGAGAAAAGGATAGCATTCAGGAAATATAAGGAAACACAGAAGGAGCAGGACAGAGAACTTTATCAGTTAAAGCAGAAAGAGGCTGGGAAGGCAGTCAGACTAGCAAAGGCCCAAACCGAGGAAAGGATAGCCAATTCTGTTAAGAAGGGGGATAAGACCTTTTATAGGTACATTAGGGAGTGAAGAAAGACCAAAGGAGGGATACTGAGGCTTAATAAAGGGGAGGGAATGTGGGTAGAGCGGGACAGTGAAAAAGCAGGGATACTGAATGAATATTTCTGCTCAGTATTCACAAAGGAAGAGGAAGGGGAGGTACCTAAACCAAACAAGAGAAACACTCTGAAGACGGGGGTCGATACCAGTCCATTTACAGAATAAAGGGTTCTGAAAGAACTAATAAAATTGAAGGTGGACAAAGCAATGGGGCCTGATGGGATTCACCCAAGAATTCTAAAGGAACTAAGGGTAGACTACTCTCTTTAACAAATCATGGGAGGATGGGGTCGTACCCGAGGACTAGAGGAGGGCAGATGCGATTCCTCTTCACAAAAGTGGGAGCAGGACAGAGGCAGGAAACTATAGACCAGTTAGTTTGACCTCAGTGGTAGGGAAAATGATGGAATCACTTCTGAAGGAAAGAATTATTGAGTACCTAGAGGCCAGTGGGGCACAGGGCCCAAGGCAGTATGGATTCACGATGGGAAGGTCGTGTCAGACGAATCTAATAGATTTCTTTGACTGGGTGACCAAAGTAGTAGACCAGGGAGGGACTGTGGACATGGCCTACCTAGATTTTAGAAAGGCATTTGATACAGTCCCACACAAAAGAGTAATACACAAGTTAGCCAGCCTTGGAGTGGGCCCCAATGTGGTAGCCTGGATAAAAAATTGGCTAGACAACAGGACTCAAAGGGTAGTAGTAAATGGAGTACACAGTGAAGAAAGGAGGGTTACTAGTGGGGTACCGCAGGGTTCAGTACTGGGACCGGTCCTTTTTAATGTCTTTATAAGTGACATTGCAGAGGAACTGGAAGGAAAAGTATGTCTCTTTGCAGACGACACAAAGATCTGCAACAGGGTTGATACACAGGATGGAGTGGAAAGCATGAGAAGGGACTTGGCAAGGTTGGAGGAATGGTCAAATATATTCAATGCAAAGAAGTGCAAGGTAATGCACATAGGAAACAAAAACCCAGGAGAAGAGTACACAATGGGGGGTGAGATACTGACAACAGTAAAAATAGAAAGGGACCTGGGGGTAATTATATCAGATGACCTAAAGGTGGGCAAGCAATGTGAGAAGGCAGTAAGGAAGGCTGGGGGATACTGGGATGCATAGGAAGAGGCATCAATAGTAGAAAAACAGGAAGTTGTTATCCTCTGTACAGACAGTTGGTGAGACCCCATCTGGAGTACTGTGTGCAGTTCTGGAGATCCCATCTCCGCAAAGACATAGACGAGTGGAGGCTGTCCAGAGGAGGGCAACCAAAATGGTGCAGGGTCTGCACCAGAAGACATATGAAGAAAGACTAAAGGAGCTTAATATGTATACCCTTGAAGAAAAGAAGGGAGAGAGGGGACATGATAGAAACTTTCAAGTACCTCAAGGGAATCAACAAAGTCCAAGAGGGTAGCATCTTTCAGAAAAAGAGATGTGCAAGAACAAGGGGGCACAATTTGAAGATAGAGGGGACGGCTCAGAGGTAATGTGAGGAAGTATTTTTTCACAGAGAGGGTTGTGGATGCATGGAACAGCCTCCCTGAGGAGGTCGTGGAGTCAAGAACAGTGGGGAAATTCAAGAATGCATGGGACAGACATAAGGCAGTCCTAGTGGGGGGTAGGAGGAAGTAAGCTGTTGGTCAACTAGGATCTGCAGCTTATCTGTTAGGTAGAAAAATGGGCAGACTAGGTGGGCCAAGTGGTCCTTATCTGCTGTCATATTCTATGTTTCTATGTACAGTAAACTGAATAAATGATAGATAAGTATGTATTACAAGGCAGTAATACAGTCACGAGGTTTTGGGGACCTGGAACCTCGAAAGCGAAGCTTGGGAGGTTCCCAAAGTCCCCAAAACCTTGAGATGGGATTACTGCCTTGTAACACACTTATCTATGTATTATTTTTTGTAATGTATGGATAAGTCTTAATAATACCATATTGGCCCTTTTGGAAATTTTTCTTGTATATTCCATGTATTATCAGTCTGAAACCATGTATTATCAGCCTGAAACCATGTATTATCAGTGCTAAACAGCAGTATTATGGCAGTCAGTCATGTATTACAGGAAAATTTTCTGATGGGCCAAGATGGTATTATTAAGGCTTACCCATATATTACAGTACAATATCAAACAGATGAGTTACAATATGAACAGGCATTACAATACATATTTGGAGCATGGTTGTGCCACAGGACAGGGTTAAGGTATAGGCATACATAGTGCAATGACCAATTAAAATAACAATTCTCAGCACACAGATAAAGAGGCAGTATTAAAACAGAGAAAGAGGCAACAGTAAAATACAGAAGAATTCAGACAGAACACGCACAGTTGTTCAGTAATAAGGCATGAGTTTGCAGTTCTTTAGAAAATGAGGCAAAATTGGTCAGTGTTCTGATTGGGACAGGGATAGTGTTCCATATAGAGGGGGCATGAAAACTGAATGATTTATGACCCATGCTTGTAGACATTCATGGAACCGATAACCAAAGGTTTGGGGTTGTTCTTGAGTTGAAGTTTGGTGCAACCAGTTTAAGCAGGCCTGCCAGGCTCGCAGGCTACTGCTTGTCTAATAGTTTGAGACAGAAGTTTGCCAGAGCTAGTTTGGATTTCATTTTGAATGCAGGCCATCCTAACCCTTTAAGAATGGAGCAGTGATGTACCCTGTTACCATGCCGACCAACAAACTTTGAAATTTAATGGGAAAGGCCTTTTTCAGCATCGAGATTGACTTTGGGTGCTGCGTCAACAACCAGGGAGCCAAAGTCTAATAAGGAAAGCAAGTGGTGTCTTGCAATATTTAACCTGGCATCATGAGTCAGGGAGGCCGGAATCAGGGGCTCGGAACAGGGGAAAATCCTGCCTGTGTCAGAATGGTGATTAATACTCTTAGGCCCCATAACCATAAATCTCCCAGCCCAGCCAGATGTGTTCCTGGGTGGGATGGGGGGATTGGGGACTCCCTCTGACCCTGCTACTGGGAGGTAAGCTGTGGAGAAAGAAGGCCGGGGGATAGTGGGCAGCTGAGCTCAGAGGTTTTAGACTGGAGCCGAGCTGGGGGAAAAAACTAAATGGAACAATTCAAATAAAACAAAAACTACCGGTTTGTTTGAAATGTGAATGTCAAACGCACACGCAGCACGGTAAGTCCTATTTTCCTGCTCGTTTTTATAATTCCCTTTTTTCATGATGTTGACTGTAGGCCATTTGCAAATTAGATTTCCATGAAGTTTATGTTTTTGATGACTTGAGCAGAAAATTTTAGTTTGTCAATTTTTTAACCACCTACAAACCCTAAAAATTCATCCCGATCTCTTCATAGGTGTCTGGGCTACAAGTGATCAAAAAATCAATGTTTTATGTAGAAGTTAGCAGCAAAACCCTTAGTACTGGAATGCATTGATGCTTCCATAATTCTTCCAAGTCTGTATCCATTTTCAAGACTGACTAGTTGGAAAAAAGTTCTAAGGCAAGCGAAGAAAGCTTTGAAAAAGGGAATTGTCATATTTCAAAATAGTCATGGATGTGCAAACTGCAAATTCATTGAGTGAATAAAGCAGGCTGGATGAGTGGATATAGAATATTGTATTCAGAAATATTGAAAGAGCCCCTGAGGTCATGGGAAGCTTTGGAAAACAGAAATGATTTTCAGACACACCTTTCTGCACCTGTTTGACATAGTCAGTGTATTTAGATTTCTTTTTATAATAACTACACACATAACCATAGCATGCCATTTTGCCTGTATAACAAGGCACTTTAGCATGGCAGCAGAAACCCCAGCTCCCGTGACATTATCTGCTTTAACGTACTAACATACTAAATTGCCAGCAGATTAGGCTAGTGGTCTATCGAGTCTGCTCAAGTAGCAGCCCTTATAGTAAATACACTGTCGCTGCCCCACCCACCTCCGAAGTGGCCTCCTGCGGCCCTATTAACATGACACACTTCCCCCATTCATACTTTACCCTTGTGTCTGTCCCACCCTCTCTTAAATCCCTCCACTGTCACCATCCCCACCAATTGAGATGGCAGCGAGTTCCAAGGCATCACCACCCTTTCCGTGAAAAAGTGTGGTATACCATCACTACCACGACAATTTTACAGCAACTGACACTACAGTGACAACAGCGCCAGGTCGCTGTAGTGTCGGTGCAGGACCCCAGCACTGCTTTGTGGGGGTATTGCACCCCCTCCCCGAAAAAACTCTGACTTGGAGTTGATTATTATAGTAGCAGGGTGTGTGTGGGGGGTTCAGGGGTCAAAGACCCCTGAACAAAACAAAGTCTGCAGTAACTCCCTTTATGCCAGCCGCAAATGCAGTCAACATAACGAAATCGCTGTAACGTCAGTCAACAATGTAATTGTTGACTGACAGTCATAGATCCAAAATGTGCTGCCTCACCTCCCCCTTAAATCTCCCCACCACCAATCTCAGGTTATGTTCCTACGTGGTTCCATCCTCCCTCAGCTGAAACAGCCCATCAGAGCTAACCTGGTTAATTCCTTTCAGATACTTAAAGACCTCTATCATATCCCCCTTATCCCTCCTCTCTTCCAAGGAGTACATGTTCAACTTCCTTAGCCTCTCCTCGTAGGGCAGGTCACTCAGGCTGTGAATCATCCTTGCTACTCTCCTCTGTACCCTCTCAAGAAGGACAACATCCCTCCTCAAGTACAGGCGCCAAAACTGCATGCAGCAATCCAGGTGCGGCCTAACCAGGCAGTTGTACAGGGGCAGTATGACCTCTTTTCTCCTTGATGTTATCCCTCTGGCTGTGCACCCAAATATCCTATTTGCCTTCATATCTGCCTTCCTACACTGCTCAGAGTTGTTCATTTTGCATCTGTTGTCACCCCAAGTTCCTTTTCTTCCCTGGAGACCATCAGCTTCACCCATCCGAGACTGTAGTCATGCCCCGGGTTCCTAGACTCCAAGTGGAATACACTGCACTTCTTGGCATTGAAACTTAGCTGCCAAGTGTGCGACCACCTTTCCAGTGTCTCCAAGTCCTCCTGCAGCATCCTTCTCTGTCTACCACTGCCCCCAGTTTGGAGTCATCAGCGAATAGACTCAGTCTGTTCCTAACTCTGACCCCTAAATCTGAGATAAAAGCGTTAAATAGGACCGACCTCAACACTGACACCTGGGGGACCCCACTTATGACCCTTCTCAGAGACGAGAGCTGACCCCCAACCACTACCCTCTGAAACCTATCCTTTAACCAATTCCCAATCCACCCCAGTATCTCCCCCCCCAACCCCAGGCTCCTCAGTTTGTCCAGCAATCTATAGTGCGGCACCGAGTCAAAAGCTTTAATGAAGTCCAGGTACAGGACATTCACCAGTTTCCCCTGGTCAAGAGACCTGGTGACCCAGTCATAGAATTTGACCAGGTTCATCTGACATGATCTTCCCTGGACGAACCTGTGCTGGTGTTTATCCAGGCGACCATGGGCCTCCAGGAACTCCACTATCCTATCCTTTAAGATGGACTTCAGCACCTTCCCACTACTGACGTCAGGCTGACTAGCCTGTAGTTACCCGGCTCCTCCCATGGACTGCCAACGTGGGCCTCTCTCCAATTCTGGGGTACCTAACCTGTTTGAAGGGAGGAGTTGAATAAGTCTGTCAGTGGTGCGGCCAGGACATCCGCAAGCTCCCTTAAGACCCTGTGGTGAATCTCATCCAGACCGGGGTCTTGCCCCCCCCACAGGGACTCAAGTGCCTCTCTCACCCACTCCAAGGGTATCTCCCCATCATTGAGTGCCCCCTCCACCACCAACCATATCACAATTCCTCTGAGGAGTCGGTTCCCCCACCTCCCTCATGAAGACTGAGCAGAAATACTCATTGAGTTCTTCTGCTTGTTCTACTGCTTCCTCGGTCCATCCATTCTCAATTTTTAACCTATCAATCTGCACCCCCCCCCTTTTGCCTTCCTCCCCTCCTTGATATAACTAAAAAAAATATTTTCTCCCCCTTGATCTCCTGCGCCAACCACATTTCCTTGTCTGCTTTGGTTGCTCTCACCACCCTACCTGCCTGTCTGGAGATACTCTGGTACACTTCCCTGTCTGCCTTCCTACCAGATGCTTGAATCTTCGGAAGGCTAGCCTTTTTTCTCTTACCACCTGCTGTATCTTCCTGGTCCACCAGCTGGGCTTTCTAGCCCTGGCAGTCATGTGGATTACCATGGTGCAGGCTTTAGTGGCCTCCAGAAGACCCCCCTTTATTAATTCCCACTTGCTCTCAATGTTAATACCTGGCCGTATCCAACCTAGCTGCCTCCTTAGGATTGCCACCATGCCCTTGAAATCAGCCCCCCCCCCAGAGTCTGCCTCTGTTGTCTTGGTGCAGTTTCCAATCCTGCCCATGTCTAGGGTGAACCAAATAGTGGCGTGATCACTCCCCGCCAAAGGGTCATTCACAACCAGATCCCTGTGATGATAGAAAGAGACTGATGGCCTGTCTAGCTTGTCCATAGTATTACTACCTTACCCCCTGAGTTAGTGTCTTGTGGGGTTAACCCCCCTGCCTTTGTGCCCCCTCACATCACTTCCCATCCTGGTTCCCCCTACTGTTACTATGAGTCTCCTTGTTCTGCCCCAGCCATGTCTGAGCCTATTAAGTGTACCTGTCCTACAGCCACCACTAGATATTCTATTCCACAGCTCCACCACCATCCTCTCAATGAAGAAGAACTTGCTCACATCACTCCTTACTTAACCACCCACTAACCTCCAATTGTGCCCCCTCATGACCGCGTCCCTATTTCTAACAAACAGAGCATCACAATTCCCTCTCCTTGAAAATTTATAGGTCTATATCACATTCCCCCTCTCCCTTTCTGGCTTCTAATGAGTACATGTTCAAGGCATCCAGACGTTCCTCATAGCTCTGCTGGCCATGGATCATTTGGGTGACCCTTCACTCTACTGACCCCAGCCTTTCTATATCCTTTCTGTAGTGAAGACTCCAGATCTGGGTACTGTATTCCAGGAGAGGCCTCAGCAGAAATCTGTATATAGGTAGGATCACTTCCCTTCTCTTACTATCAAAATCCATTCCCAATACAGCCAGCATTCTCAGTGCCTTACTGTAGGCCTTATTGGACTGGCTGGTTTGCCTGAGGGAGTCACTGACAATGACTCCCAGATACCTCCCCTCAGATGTAGTAGACAGCCTAATTCCCCCCAATCCAGTACTCCATGCATGGGTTTCTTTTCCCTAAGTGCATCACCATGCACTTATGTTTTTATGCTATAATAGTGGTTTTTCCTCCCATGTCCAAAAGCAGCCCTTCAACCCTATCACAGCACCCCCAAGCCAGCTGTTGCCTTCCCTGGGACCTATCTTCTAGTCAGGTGCTCCCACAAGTTACCCCTCATGGCAGAACAAAGGGGGACTGTCTTCCCCAACTACACATATCCAGTTTGGATTCGAGGGCAGGAACCCAGGTGGTGCTGTGGACTTGCTGGGTGGATTTCACAAAGTCCTTGGTTACATTTTCCCTTTATTCTGTCTCCGCCCCTTGCCGTAATAGCATCATGTGTGTGCGTGGAGGCACATATGCCTGACTTCTTGCTCTGACACCCTCCTGCTCTTGCTTCCCATGTTGTACTGGCACCAGGCCTCCTCCTAGTGGCAGTCATATGCGGGGCTGATGATCCTCTCCTGCTCTGGCCAATCCCCGGTAACCCTAGCCTTTTCCAGAACCTGGGTCACCACCATGACAAGAGGTAAGGCACCTGCGCCTCAGCCCTCTATACCACTGGAACAGCCACCCTACACTTCCTGGCATTGAATCTCAAGTGTCAAATCTTCGACCACCTTTCCAGTTTTCCCAGTTTCCTCTGGAGTTCACTCACCCCTTTCTTACTGTCCACCCTGCTGCAAAGCTTCGAGTCATCAGCAAAGAGGCACATCTTGCCCAAAATACCTTCCCTTATGTCACTAATGAACATACTGAATAGGAAAGGTCCCACGACTGACCCCTATGGCTCATGACCCCCTCCTGTACCCAGAGTTTACCCCATCCCAAGCCATCACTCAGTCCTCTGTGTGTGGCATCACAGTCTGCTGCGATGGAAATGATTATGTCATCACAAGCAGGGGATTGTGATGTCAGGGGAAAACAAGTAGCCAGAGCTGATCAAGGCCAGGGAACAGTGATCTGATTTTCATGTAAATGTGCCGAGTTAGAAAAAAGGTGAAGCTTCTTTATTCACTTAATAGATTTTTGAAGACCTGGTGGGCAGACTGAGACCAAAGCTCCCATTTTTTAGGTGTGACCCGGAATTAATTACAAAAAACAACAGGCATAAAGGCGGTTGATTGCAGGTACAAGTTTCCCAGACATAGTAACAGGCTCAATTTTATCATTTAGGATTAGCATACACAGTCATAAGACAACAGAAGACAAAAATACAATGCTTTAACAGTGGTCAGGGAGAACGCTTGAAGAGAACATTTGAAATATCAGAAGAAATACTGTATGTCTAAAACGGCTTTTGTTTTTCATTTCCCCCTGAGAAGTCAGTGGGTCTTTATAAGAAAACCCTTGTTATTCTGATAACCCTGCACCACAAAGGCAGTCCATCCCTCCGTTAGCCTTTACACACTAAAAGCACATTTTTGGCTTGCCTATTAAGTTTGTTTCTTGAATATGTAAACAAACACAGGCAGCGTGACATCATCTTAGATTAACCAGCACAGTTCCACTGGTGATTCTGCTGTCCCGACCAATTGTAGAGTCAGGAGACTGGAATGAGTTTCGGAACTGCGCTGTTTAATCTGTATGTAAATATGAAAAATCTTTATTTATAAACAGGAGGCATGAAACACACCATTAGGAGCAATAAACTAGCCCCATTTGCAAGGTGAGCCTGTTACACAGAAACATAGAAGCATAGGCAATGATGGGAAAAAACACAACTATCCATCCAGTCTGCCCGAGTTCCTATTTAGCCCTGGGATCTACTGTTCCTCCAGGATCTTGGCCCACCTCATCCTTCCCACCATTCCCTTCCCAGCTTCTGCCACCCTGAACAACCACTATATCCTTCATTCTATGCCAACCGTGCTTGAACCCACCAACAGTTTTAGCACCCACCACTTCAGCAGGCAAACCATTCCACGTCCACCACCCTTTCTGTAAAATAATAGTTTCTCGTGTCCCTTCCGAGCCTCCTCCCTGTCAGTTTCCACTAGAGTCCACGTGATTGTGAACTAGTATTCCAGCTAAATGTTTCCCCACAATTCCTGTGATTAATTCCTTTTAAGAACTTGAAGGTCTCTATCAAATCTCCTCTCTACTTTTTGGTCTCCAATGAGTACATGTTCAGTGCCTAGAGGTGCTTCTCATAGGACCTGCCCTGTTTTTTGACCCTGCACTGTGCTGTCTCCAGCCTGTCTCTGTCCTTCCTTAGGTGAGGGCTGCAGAATTGGGGCAGTGCTCCAGGTATGACCTCATTAATGATCTATATAGGGGAAGTATTACCTCTTCCCTTCTGCTACATCTGTTCCTTCTGTTACATCATTTCATAAAGTTACAAGCTTTAAATAATCAAATATAATATAAGAATACATTGGAAAGTCGCAAGTCCGGCGGGGGGATTGTAAGTAGAAAAAAAAAAGTGAGTGGGCCTGCCATCAATAAGCAGTTGTACTGAAGAAGACAGGTCTCTAAATGCCTCCAGTCCATATGTACTTGTATTGTGTGTGTCACACTCCCATGCTGCACACACACAATATGACTCGAGTCATGAGAGAGTGCACGGGTCACTGTCCTGGTTGCTGGCCAAGAAGCCAAGGGAGGTTCGTTTGGCCCCTTGGGGATGGGGTATGGAAATTGCAAAATGGAATGGAGATTATGAATTTCTCAAAATTGTCTAGGACGACTTAATGAGTTGCTGCTACACCAGTTATTTTGACTGTTTGAGGGAGAATTTGATGCCAGACAGTGTGACGTTAAACAAGACATCCTCGAAGCATACAGCCACAGAGACTCAGATAGCCACCTGTCACTGAATAAACAGACAGCTTCTTGATGAATGTTGTGCACTTTAAGAAAACATGAGCATGTATCTATGCAGTTGCAAAAGGCATGTGCCATTGTTGCGGCCCATGGTACTGCTGCTGCTACTGCTGCTGCTGACTGACTAACTCCCTGAGGGCCTGTCATTTTTTAGTGGGTGTGCTTCAGGCTGCTGGGCGTAGACTCACATATGGCCAATTTCTGACTCAAGTCACAGGCCCATGGCTGGGCTACACAGTCTGGGGCTACTATTCACTTACTGGGTTGGGGAGAGGAGGACAGAGAGGATACTAGTCTGCAAATCAGAGTCAGACACTGCAGTGCTGGCCAGCGCTGCCTGCCACATAATGGGCCGGGCTGGGGTGGATGAGCTTAGCTGACTGTATGGAATCAATGCATTACTGAGTATGAAGCCCTGCGAGAGCATGGAGGGACAGTGACAATCAATTGCCCACACATAGACTAAATTTATCTCTCCTTGCCATCTTGAGACAGGCCTCAGAATGTAAAGTTGGATAATGATCACTGAGATGAGTAAACATGTTAGATGTATTACCACTGTTGGCTGATATGTGGACCCTGCAGGTTCTGCTGATTGATCTTCCATCATTAACTACTCCATCTTTTTTGGCATATATGAAATATACCCACACAGGTGACTTCACTTTCTTTGGCGGTGGGTAAAGAGCCGTGGGTGTGGCTTTCTGATTTGTGCTGTCTGACATGACTGTATCAACACCTTCAGCGGAGGCGGTGGACATCACTGTAGTCTGTGACAATGCTGGTGAAGGATCTGCTGCTTGCTGAGCAGCCCGACGCTGACCTTTCCTTTTTTGGTTTTGGCCATGGTGGTGGAGATGGACTTGGAGAATAAGGTGGTGATGAACTCACTGGACCTGGACTCTGGGGAACTTCGAGTGCTTCACCTTTCCCAGCTTGCCCACCCACTTCAGTAACCTCCCCCAAATGCAGTATTACATGTTCTTCTTCAGTTCTGGTTTCTTTACTGTGACTGGATGATGCCTTCATTCTTGCAGAAAAATCTGTGGAGTGGTGGCCAGGTTGCATGTATTAGACTGTGTAAATGTGACGTAATGACCGCGAGGTCGTGAGTTGTGTGATGACCACCGTGGGTCTGTGACTTCGTGAATCGTTATAAAGGCAAATGATGATGAACAGGCCATGAGATGAAAAGTGGATAGCAGTGTTTCTTTGTTTGGACAGAGACGGAGCAGAGGAGGAGGAGGAGGAGCAACAAGGAGGACTCACAGCACCTGGACTATATTACTTACTTTCTAAGCTGAACTGTTCCCGTGGGCTGGAGGCCTGGATGCATGGATGCATATTGCATTTAGAGAAAGATGAAACCAGTTCAGAAGAACACAAAGCTGCCTGGATTAAGTAATGCAATGGTTATGCAATATGAGTAACAGAGACAAGCTTGACAAGTTTAACAATGACAGCCTCAGCTATTGGGAACAATCACCGTACTGCAGTGCTAAAATGCTGGAACCTGGAATGTAGTGTCAAGGTGACTGTCAGACTCATGAATTGTGTACTTAATATTGCAATTATTATGGAATGCATACAATGCAACTAAGCAGACTGTAACAACAAGTTTTGACACCTGTCACTGTTTCACCAGTGTTGGGAACAACAACCAAACCACTCTTGAGTGCCCTGAGCGCTACATGCAAATGCTGGAACTTAAGCGAACTTTACATGAATGTACAGTACAAGTAGTGGCTGCTGGGTTTACACAGTCTAATCATGAACTGAGTGGACAGAATCTCTGCATCAGGAATGCTAGCCAACTCTATTAGTCATCACTCCCCAATTTTCTGCATCTGGACCTGTAAGATACTCTGTCCCCATCCAAAAACCATATCATTCAGGAATTTCTCTAGGCTATCCCATGAGTGACTCAGAGCGGACATACTGGGGGTAAACTGGCCCATGTATTATTCCCTAACTGCTGTGGACTCTGCGCTTGGCTTTCTCTTCTGCGCTATCCTTTATACAAGACAGACATTGCCCCGTTACAACACACAGGGTTAGGCGTAGCAACTCAAGATGGCTATCTAGAGAATTGCTCAAGAAAATGAAACAGAGGGACACTGCATGGGGCTTGTATAAAGATAACCCCACACCAGCTTCGTGGAATTCATACCGAGCTCTCCGCAATATTTGTAAACAGGAGGCCAAACTCTGTAAGGCATCCTGCCTCAAGAATCAGAAGACACACAACCTGGGTGACCTCCACAGATTTTCATCTTCTGTCAACTCTCTAACAAAAACAGACACCAAGAAGAATACTATTAGCTTGCTCACAGACACAGGCTTATCTACCAAGCCAAACACAGTAACAGATCTACTAAACCTGAAATTCACTAACATCCAGTCCTACCTATACAAACTTCCACCGAAAAACACCAACAACCTGAGGTTGCTGCTAATCACGACACACCACCCAGTGCCACCTTCCACATTAAAGATACTACACCAAGGAGATTTATAGACTCCTTATGGCACTACCCAAATCCATCAGTGCAGGCAGTGATGGCCTCTGCCCCGGATTCCTGAGGCTAGCTGCTGGCTACATTACATCACCCCTGGCCTTTCTCTACACCATGTTCCTAGCTACATCCTCTGTACCAAGGATATGGAAACACGCCAGAGTAATTCCCATATTTATATATGTGGATCCTGTACTCATGGAGAATTATAGACCGGTTTCCATATAGTCACACCTCAGCAAGGTGTTAGAGAAGATAATCTTCTGGCAAACGTCTGACTACATAGATAAATGTGGACTACTCTTCCCCTCTTCAGCATTGGTTTCAGGAAGGGATTCAGCACCACCCTAGCCACTACCTGCTTCACTGACCGTGTTCTCCGATCCGCCGATGAAAGTATGCTAACCAGAGCCATCTTCATCAACTTATCCAAATCCTTTGATCTAGTCAACCACGATCTCCTTATTCAGAAACTTGACTCCAAGGGCTTCACTAAGGGGAGAGCAAACTGGTTTCACCACTACCTCTCCCAGAGGTCTCAAAGTGTCTGTGTCACTGGAGCTGTCTTGTCCCCCTCGCGGTGACTAGCGGGGTCCCACAAGGATCCATACTGGGACCATCCTATACACCCTATTCATCAATAAACTACTACACATTAATCTTGGCTGTCTGAAAATCATGTATGCGGACAATCTAAACCTGCACAGGAGTGACCCCAGTCTTCCCTCCCTGTCTCACTCCCTTTCTCGTGATTTCACAATTGCACACAATTGGTTTTTGGCTAACAGACTATTGGTTAACATGAAGAAAACCAAAACCATGCTCTCTGGGTCTAGACAGAAGGTCTCCAAAATACGCAGACCAATGGTCGGCTCCCTCTCTAGCTCAGCCCCTGATGGTACACTCCTTGAGCATGTCAAGAGTTATAAATACTTGGGGGTCACGCGAGACCCTTCCCTCACATTCAGCAAACATATAGGAACATTGATCAAGAGAGTTCACCAGCAGGTTGGGGGCTTGCTACCACTTGAAACACTTTCTTATCCCTGAGGCATGACTGGCAATTGGATAAGGTAAGATGCTCCCTCTCCTGGAGTACTGCTCCCCTGTCATCTTTTTTACTTTTTTATTTTAGTCTTTGGTAACTGGGTAAGGCCCACTAAGCACAAGTGCCTGTTTTCAGGGGTGACCTGGGAGCACTGGGTGGTTAAGTGACTTGCTCAGAGTCGCACAGTATGCAAGTGGAGGTTGTGAGAATCAAACCCAGGTTTGGTCTGCTGGAAATATCAAGCTCTTTCACAGCTCATTACTCTAACCTCTAGGCTATACTGCCAGTCCACTCATATAGGGAACTCATCCAACTCAATACTGCCTACAACTGCATCTGTCATTTTATTCTATCTGGTCCGCTAACAAGCCATCACTGCTCCCTGTATTCCTCCCTAGGTTGGCTACTCCATTCCACAAACTCAACATGACCTCCACCTGGGTGCACTTGTTCATAAAACCCTTGTGGGTGGCGCTACCTCCCCTCCAGGTAGATTCCTCTACACAAAGCAGTGTACAAATGCGATGGGGTCCATGTCTCAACAACCGTCGAGTGTCACTTGCTCCAACACTAACATGGGTCAGAGAGCATTCTCTGTAGCAGCTCCTAAGCTGTGGAATAGCCTCCCCACCTCTACCACTAACATAGGCTTCATTCAGGCCTTCACATCAAACTTAGCAACAGTTCTCCTATCAAAATCTGTCTGCAGTTGCACTCCCTAACTGCTTCGGGACCTGCAATTGAACTCCATAATTGCTCCCGCAACTCTCACTACACCTTTTGCCCATGGAATTAGTACCGCCGGCCACTGCTGGCTTACCCATGGGTGCTTTAATTAGCTTCAGCGCCACTTACTGCACTTTTTCCCTTGGTAATTTTTGCAGACCAGTGGCTGTTTGTTATTAAAACGCTGTTGCCCAGTTGTCACTCCATCATAGTGTTGTTGTACTTATAATATCATGTACTTCCTCATTTATTGTCTGTACATCTAATATTATTGTACGTTCTAGTACTTTTCACTTGATGTGTCTACGACTTCTGTATTTCTGTATTGTGCCATCTCTATGGCCCAGGTCGTGCCTGAAAACGGTTCCTGGGACCTGTGTACCCACCCCGTTAACAAATAAATAAATAAATAAGCACTATACTTAATTAACCTTTCCCATCCACCCAACAGTCTGCATGATGAGTCACAGTCCCTCACTTGAGTCAGCAGTTAACTAAGCACAGTAACATTTACTGTATGACTACATGTAGAATTGTCCTAATTCCCAAGTTGCCAGTGCCACCCCACCGCCCACCGACCTGACCCATACCATCTTAAGCAACCAAGTTAGTTGGCAACTGAAACTGAAAGATATACAGTCACACAGTCAGTGTGCTTCAGTTTGACACACGACACATATTCAGTGAAAACTGCAAAGTTCATGACTCAGGCTGTGCAGTTAGCTGCATCAACCAGAAAATCCTTCCCAGGCCACAGTGAAGCACTGCTTGATCAACGAGCGGTGGTGTTGTAGTCTTGGACTGGAGTCTCTTCCTGTTCCCTCAGTGCAGTCGACGTCAGATCGTACCACAAAAACTTCACAGTGTCTTTAAATTTTTTCATCACTTGGAACTGGAACATGTAGATTAAAAGATATCATTACAAGAGTGCAAAAAATTTGCAAAGTACATAGAGTTCCACTACTCTAATTAGTCTAGTCTCTGAATCTCTGGATCTTGACAGGAGGGTAGTGGTCCTGTACTAGGTGGCAGCGGGTAAAGCCACAGGAACTGACTCCTCCTGAGTCCTGGCTGGACCGTCACCAACACTGCAGCTGATGCCAGACCAGACCTGGACCAGGACCTGCCTCCTCCATACAAGCAGCACAGAAGGGACCACTGGGTGGGAAGGGGATGGAGATTTGGAGAGAGAACAGGGCCGGGGGGGGCAGAGCAGATTGTGCAGGCAGCAGGCACTGGACTTCAGCTTAGGCAGTCTGGCTAGACCCTGAGTCACGGCTAGTTGAATCCTGCCCTGACAGAATGAGGAGGCCAACAGTGATCATGACCCTCATGCACTTCCCCTCCTTTCTACTCCTCTAACAAGAGTATTACCCTGACCTTACTCAGTTACCCTGCCCTGTCTGTCTGGTGTCTACTGGAAGATTAAGAACTGTGGAAAACTAGTGCACTAGGACTGCAGAAGACTCGAGGACAGGAAGCACAAGCATACTTGTCTTTTACCATCAATTTTCTAAGTCTTTCCTGGAATCTGGATTCTCTGGACCTAAAAGACTACAAAATACTAAACAGAGAATTATAGTTTTGTGTAGCTGCATAGCAAGGAGCACCAAAAAACCCACAAAAAAGCACAGAAACTGCGGGCTGGGGGCCCCAGGCTCCCAATGTAAAGCCCTCATGGCACTGTGCCACAAACTAGGGAAAAATATCATTAGGATGATGAAATCGTGACTCGGTGCCGGTGAGGGAGACTTCAGACAGTAAAAGATAAACACCCACCTGACCTGATGATTGGTTGCCATTCTTGGGGTCCCAGCCACCTGGCAGCATGGGCGATGGTGCTGCTTCTGGCCAGTATTGGCTGATGCACTTCTCTTCTTTTAAAACATAAAGACATATTCAGTGTTTGACTGACATCACAGAGCCTGTGACAAGATGAAATCTGTAATACACAAGTTTACTACAACTTTACTCAAATACACATTAAGTTCCTGCAAGTTGCACGCTGCAAATGTAGACTCCCACCCAGGGGAGGAGGGTCAGGAAGGAAGCCCAGCTAGGTGGCTAGTAAGTGAATCTGGCTGGCTACTACACTTCAGTGCCACACTGCGTCTGCCACTGCCTGTGCTGCTGTGCCAGGCCAGCCCATGCCCCACCCCACACAGACACCACAGCCTGCCAGTACCAGCCATAAATTCTATGCAACACTGAGGGGTAGGGATCATCTTACCACCACCAAGTGATCATGCCCTACCTCAAGAAGTCTCACCTTGGCTACCCTGTGTGGCTCTTACTGAGTGCCAGAGGGGCTCTAGTTCAGGGGGGTTTATGTGCCCATAAACAGGCTGCCAGTGGCAACTTCCAGCAGTTCTTTCTGCTCTCCCTCCCCCGGGGCAGAGCAGAAAGGACTGCTGATAGCCTATCGGCTCCCCCTTTTAAAGGCTATAAAACAGAGGGCCCACAAACAGTAGGCAGGGCAGGGCAGTTGAGCAGCTGCAGTGCCCTGCCCACTGTCTGGCAGCTGGCCCTGTGCCTTAGTGCCTTTTGGGGGGGCTGGGCCATACAGCCCATGCCCACAAACAGGCTACCAGCACTTCTTGTGGGGGGAGAGCCAAAATAACTTCTGGTAGCCTGTTTGGGGATGTGGGCCACATGGTCCAGCCCCCAAAAGGTGCTAAGGCAATGGCACTGGGACCAGACAGTGGGCTGGGCATGGGCACTGGACTGGCAGCCCCCCAAAAGGCATGGCACTGGGACCAGACAGTGGGCTTGAGCCTGGGCATGGTTTGGGCAGTGGACTGGCAGGCTGGCATCCCCAAAGGCACAGGGGCCAGACAGTGGGCTGGGCATGGTTTGGGCAGTGGACTGGGCAATGCAGATGGGAAGCTGTAGTGCCCTTGCCTTGCCCACTGCCTGGTCCCTGTGACTTAGTGCCTTTTGGGGGATGGCTGGACCATGTGGCCCATGGCCACAGGCTACCACTCAGTACTTTTTGCTCTCCACCCCCAAAAGGCCTTAAGGCACACAGGCCAGAGAGTGGGCTGGGCATGGGTAGTGGACTACTGGGCACGACAGGCAGAGGGCTGGCCTGGGCATGAGCACCGCAGTGCCCTGTCCATACCCACAAGGCACTATGGCAGTGGGCTGGGCAAGGGCATGCAGCTCGAACTCTGGTTCACTGCTAATCACCTAAAACTTAATGAGGAAAAGACAAAGGCAGTCCTCTTTGGGACCCGATGGCTGGGTAAAGACCGTAGTGGGTTACTCCAACTCTCGTCAGCCCTTGGAAGGCCTGTTGAAGCCGCTGATCAGTTCAGGTACCTTGGGGTACTCCTTGACCAGGAGTTAGCCTACAAACCTCATTTTGAGGCCTTAACTAGATCCATACATCAGAGGCTTGGCCTCTTATACAGCTTGGGCAGCGCTCTTTCTGGAAAAGCATGACGAGCCATTGCAAACTGCAACCTCATTCCCTCACTGCTATATGGCTCCCCCCTATTCCTGTCGCTCAGGGAGGCAGAGCTAAAGAAACTCACTACCCTTTACCACTGCATCGCCCGCTTTGGAACAAACTCCTCCCCTAGGAGGCATCACTGCGAGGCCCTCAACGACCTACGCTGGCCAACCCTACAGCATAAACTAACCTATGCCTCCACTTGTCTCACATATAAACTCACCTCCCTTGGCCACCCACCTCACCTGAGTGACCTGCTCACCCCCAAAGTCTCCCTCCGTAACCTCCGGTCCACCACAAGTCGACTACCGAACATCCCTTGCATTCGGACTAACCAAGGTAAATGCTCCTTTCAGTTCATGGCCCCCTGCCTCTGGAACTCGCTCCCCACAAGCTTACTAGACAAGCCCTCCCAATCCTCGTTCAAAGCAGGTCTTAAAGCGTACCTCATTGAGCTGAGCCTTTGCGGCTGCAACCACTAGTCCATGTCCTCAACCACATACCCCTCCCTATGACAAAGGACTAACATCTCTCTGTCTCTCCTTTTGACTGCCCAGAGGCAAAAAACAATTAATGTTGTAGCCCCGATGTTATGAAACTGTAATTGTCCAAATGTACCCCCTGACTATGAATGTACTCTTATACTGTGTTACTTTGTGCTTACCTAATGTAAAGTGGTTGGTATTCTCAACCCCGGGTCGCCCCTGAAGAAGGGATCTTTGGTCTCAGTGGGCTTACCTTGGTAAACAAAATCTAAATAAATAAAATAAATAAATGGTAGTATTGCACATTTGCCCAAATTTCCAAGTTCCTTCCAACCAGGAGTAACTTGAGGAAGCGAGACTGTGCCTATTGAGGCAGTGACCACCTGCCCAGTGCAACAAATGTGCCCCCCCAGTGCCTCTGCCCCCAGTACCCAGCCCATGCCCAGCCCCCTGAGCCCACTGCCCAGTTTTACCCTCTTATGCTTTTCCTCAGCTGGCTGGCTGGCTGGCTCCCCCTCCCCAGACTACCCTCTAATACCAGACTAGTCCAATCAACTCCCTTCCCCTTCCCCTACCCCTGCTCTGACGAGAACCAAGTGGCACAAGAATCAAACTTCCCAAAAGCAGGCTTACCAGAGAAACCAGTAAGGCAGGCAGCAGGACAGACACAACAGCAAGCACGTGGCTTTTAGGGCCAAAATGTGATCCTCCTCCTCTCCACCCTGCCAGGCAACCACCCAACCAGAAAACCTCATCCCCGAATCCCTCCCAGACAAAAATAAATATGATTTTTTCACCACTCTCCTCAGTTAGGTAGGTAGTTTTTTGGACGCAAGAAGGGTTCACCCCCCCCCCGATCAGTTGGCTTGGATGATGAACTGGAGACTCAGCCACGGCGACTGCTCCGCTTTGCCTTCGGTCCACTCAGCCTGCCATTAAGCCGCTCTCCTTGGGGTCACTGGGTCACTTGGGGGATTGCCACTGTAACCCACCATGTGTTTTTTTTCCATCTGACCTCAGGCTTGTCTCTCTCTCACCCCAGCTCACCTGTGTTGCACTTTTGCGCAGCAACCCTAGCGGCTTACAGTGATGCTGATCCTGAAGGTTCCAAAAAGGCTGTTTCTCACATGCCTCTATGTATTAAACAGCCTGCTTGAGGGGAGGCATCTGAGGACTTTATTGATGACTCCTTAATTGGTAGCCACAAGGCTACTCTCCCCCCACCAGTCCATGAAATAACACTTTGAAAAAGTGTGTTTCCCCATGTTTTTTTGGGAGGCAAGCACATTTTAGCATGGTATACCACAGTTTATCGTATGATACGGTTATTGCGATATGGAAAAATCATGGCGATAATGATATCACCATGCTTACATGCCGTGATAAATGTTCATACCACGCCATCCCTATTTTGCACCCCCTTTTGACTTATAATTAGGTACATTAGCAGGAAACCAGGTCACTGCCCCTTACACTTTATTTTTTTTTTCTAATATAATCTTTTCATGGAGAGTTTTATAATACATTTGTGGTTACAATTATATACAACTGTCAATGCAGCACCAGGACTACTGCTGAAGACACCATGTTTCCTTGGGTTCAAGAATGGTCCTGGGTTGTCAGGGGTCTGACCAGGGGGAGAAGGATTAAGCATCCCAGAGGACACCCTCCTTCTCAAGGAGAGAAGAATGTGCAGGGGCCACGCTACCTTGGTGACCATGGGTGAAGCTGCGGGTAGGCACACCATGAGAGGGGAGGGAGATGCTGGCTGTCATCAGAGCTGGTGTTTCACGTGGGGGCAAAAAAAGTGGGAAATGACCTAGTCGGCTGTATGTGATGGACCTCGATGCAGCCGAGTCACTATCCGCCACCTGATGACGAACCCCTGCCAGTCATACATCCCCCTCCCTGACTCCACCTGGGGGGTAAGCCAAGACTATATGGAGGGCTAGTGATGTTGGTGGCAAGAGTCTACGATCAGGGAGAGTGCCATGGGCTCACGAAGGAGTTGGCCATCGGGGGCAAGTTAAGGGGAAGAAAGTACAGATTAAAATTAATTACTAACTAAATATATAAAACTGCATAAGACATCCTTGTTTGACTGAGTCTATATTGGCTGATGTGGCTTGCATAGGGTTGGCCATGGCTGACCCTAGGAGGGTCTCAGGTAGCCCTAATTTTTTCAATCCACAGTGGCAGCTCCTATATCTTCCATAAGCTAAAGGACTGTGAGTTCTGTGGGGCAGGTGCCAGGGCTGCTTTCACCTGGGGCTGTGTCATAATAGTATCGCCATGCCAACCCCCCCTTACCCGGTCTCCTCAGCTATCAGAGTATTAGATATGCCTTATGGCATCTCTTCTGGGTACCTTGTTTGCTCCCTGTAACAGCCACCTTGCCCCCCTCATATCTTATGGCACCCTCACTGCCCCAGTAGCCCCCATTATCCACCTTCAGAGTCTGAGTCCCCCCCCACCTCCATGGCTCATGTAGTCTTGCACCGGGGGGCTGCGGCAACTCCAGGGTCTCAGTACAGGGACCCCTACTTTTACAAAATGTTGGTTCAGCTCCTACCTGATTGATTGATAACATTTTATTTTGATACAGGAACAAGTGTTAGGGATAAAATCCCTATTTTCAACAAAAATGCCCTGTACAATGCACACACAATACAAACATTTACATAAAACAATATAAAACAATATTGCACACAATTAAATTGATCCCATTATTCTCAAGTGTAGCAATTACAAGGGATTTCTACAGATTTCTGTAATGCAGTTTGGAATTCATATACAGAATTTTTTACCTTCAGTTCAGTACTTATACAACAGACAGTAATCTGTCCTAATTGGAAATGCCCTATTCTCACCCCCCCCATCCAAGCCAGAGTCCCCCAAGGATCCATACTTGGTCGCATTCTTTTTTCAGTCTTTATAAACAACCTTCCCTCCATCTGTTCTACCACCCAAATTTATATGTACACAGACGATACTGTGATCTACACCTCAGGCTCTTCCGCCGCTGATGTACGGTATATACATCAACGACATGATTTTGACAAAGTTCAACACTGTTTTCAGGCCAACAAGCTAAAATTAAACACTAAGAAAACTATGTCAATGATCTTTAGCTCCAGGCAGGGGCTGTCTAGACTCCAGTCCTCCCCAGCGTTCAGCACTCTGGACGGCTCCCCCTAGACCCGGTCCTCACTTTTGAATACCTAGGGGCCTGGTTGGACAGCAATCTTGATTTCTCTTCCCATATAGATACCATCTGCACAAAACTTTGCCCAAAACTTGGCATCCTCTACCACCACTGAGACTGCCTCCCTCTACCTACCCATCGTGACCTAGTCACGAAAATGATTTTACCTGTTATTGATAATGCCGATGTTGTCTATGGTTGTGCCCCTGCGACTTCCTTCTCTAGACTTGACACTCTCCTTAATTCATTCTGTTTCTCTGCTACCTCCCTTCCCACTCACCACTGTCTCCTCTACTCCTCTCTCCCCATCAAGCCACTATCCCACAGGCGTGAGGTCCATTGCCTCTCCCTCATTGCCAAATATTGGTTTGGGACACTCCCTTCCTATCTCTCCTCCCACCTGTCACCTGCAAACCCTTCTGCCTATTTCCTTTGTTCCATGGACTCTTGCTCTTTCTCCCTCCTCCACCTTCACACTGGGGCAGGTCAGTCACCTTTTTCCAATCGCCTCCCTTTTCTCTGGAATCAACTTACCTGGGACATTCGGCATTCCCCTTAACTCACTTCCTTCAAACCCCTTCTATGTCTCCTCCCTGGCACAAATTGCTCATGCCACTCCTCCTCCTCCTCCTCCTCTGTCCCCCTTCTGCTCCCCCATCCCAGCCTCCTGACCCTTAAGCAAAATTTCTTGGCTCAATTCTTGAGTGATATTGCCTCCATTGTATGGTCTCCTATGCACTTACTGCTTCTCAATTTGTTACTCATATTATCCTGCTATCCTTCAGTTTTATTGTTGTTCTCACATTTTTGTTGTACTGATCTGATATTGCATTTCCTTTGTTGTTGTATTTTCACCCTGATTGTACCCCGGGGTCGCTACTGGAAATGAGCTTTGGCTCAGTGTGCCTTTCCCGATTACTACATTTTTAAATAAATAAAATTGGGTGCAGGGTTTGTGATGCACCTGGAGTCCCCCCCCCCAGCCATATATCACCATGAAGTGCAGTGAACTAAGGGCTTTTTGAAAACTGAGTCCATAAAATCTAGAGGACAGGGATCCTGCTTCCACGTTAATGTGCAAATTTCTAATGAAATACGGAAACTGATTAGAGAAAATATGGAAAATATAAGCTGAAATGTTACTAAAAATGAATTTTTTTTCCACGGGGAATTCCCATCCCCATCCCCTTGCATTAGACTGAGCAGCTGGCTCCATTAAGAAAGGTAGGCGTACTTGCATTCTGTAGCTGTTGTGTTCAAGCCATCACCTCTGCATGTGGTGTCATGGAAAATGGAAGGGACAAACAGAGAAAGCCTAAGGTACTGTAAATCCCCTGCTTTGTCATGTTAGATGCTGTCATTCTGAGGCTCCACCTCCACAGAACCCACCACTAGCCCTTATATAGATCTGTGCTGGCCAAGGGCTAGTGATAGGACAAAGCTGGGAGATTGCCTGGGCTGTAGGGCTAAACACCTATATATTATACGGGTGTGGTAGAGTCTGTATAGTTATGGTTGAGTAGGCACTTTAATGTTAAAGGAGAACTACTACCAACGGAGAAACCCCAACCGCTGCATAGATCGGGGCTTCACCGTTCCGGTCCCCCCTGCAGTCACCGTAAAAAATCACTTGTTTAATTACCTCATCACTCGTAAAATGCTGATAATTCCCTGGTGGCCCAGACATTTTTAAATATGGCACTGTGGAGCCACCGCAGTCTCACTGGAAATGTCACGAGATCATGACGTATCATTACCCAAGCCTTAATACAATCCCTAGTACGGAAAAATAACCGGGTCTGTATCTTCAGTATCCAGTGCTATTTTCACAGAATTTGACTGAATCCCATGGGTATGCCTGACAAGAACATTTGGTCCTCTCCCAACTCTCTTCCTACCTCTCTGACTCTGACTTCTTCACTCCATTCCAATCTGGCTTCAGGAAGAACCACTCCACTATCACCTCCCTGATTAGGCTCACTGACTCGATCCTCCCTGGGATGGACAGTGGCCAAATCACTTCTGCTATTTTTGTCAACCTAGCAAAGGCTTTCAACACAGTTTCCCATATCCTTCTCTTAAACGCCCTTGCCTTTGGCAGGCTTGTCTGAATCTGCCACCAACTGGTTCCAGGCCTACTTGGTAGGAAGGTACCAGTCAGTCAGAATAGCTGACTCAACTTCCCCTCCTTTCCCCATCAACATTGGCATCCCCCGGGGCTCCATCTCGGGCCCTATCTTAGTCTCAATATTCCTAAATGATCTCCCCCACCATCTGCTCATTCACCTCAATCCATATGTATGCTGATGAAACTGTCATCTTCACCTTACTAGGACTGGACTGATGGAGAGCAAGGGAGCGGTGAGGCTCATAAATGCTCCCATTTATTAATAATAATTTAAGAAAGGGTGAGTAAAAATGTATGTGTCCAACCGATTTTTAAAGGAGACCTTAGTACTACTAATAATAACATCTATTGGCAATAAATTCCAAGGTTTTACTACACACAGAGTGTAAAAATGCTTGCATGCTAAATGAACGAAACATTTCTGTTGTAGCTGTAATGGGTGGCATCTGAGATTATACTCATCTTCTTTAAATGAAAACCCTAAATTTACCTTCAACTGAGGATCTTTAATAATGTCATACATCATGAGGAGAACTCCTCTTAATCTACGAGTTGATAGAGACATCAAGTTTAATGAATGAAGTCTGTGATTATAAGGGACCTATTTCTATCCTTTTATAAGTTTAGTAAATCCCCTTTGTACTTTTTCCAACTTTACGATATCCTGTTTTTCATATGGACACCAAAACTGTGATGAGAAATCTAAATGTGGATGAACGTAAGCACGATAGAGTGGCATCAACACTTCGCGCTCTCTAGATTTGATGTTCCTCTTAATAGCCCAGATAACACCATTTGCTTTACATATAACTGTATTAATTTGTAGGTCTGGAAGAAAGTTATTAGTAACAACAACCCCCAGGTCCTTTTCTAATTCTGAACTAATCAAGGCTTGATTATCAAGGGTATATACATGCTTAGGGTTATTAACTCCAAAATGCAAGCTCTTACATTTAGTGTGATTTAATTTCATACCCCACATTGAGATCCATGATGAAATTTTATCCAGATCATTCTGTATTATTTTTATTTGGTCAGAGTTAATGCATGGTCCCCCGATCTTAATACCATCTGCATATTTAGTAATGTTTGAAAAACAGTTCCTTGAAATATCCATTATGAATAAATGAAAAAGACAAGGGCCCAGAACAGACCCTTGGGGTATGCCGCTTGTAATAGACCCCGGGCGTGAAAGATGGCCATTGATTAGAACCTGTTGAGTATGTTTAGTTAACCAACCAGCTATCCATATGACCAATGATGGATTAATATTTAGCTGATATAATTTCTTTACTAAGGCCCAGTGTGGAAGAAGGTCAAAATC
Organism: Neoceratodus forsteri; assembly: GCA_016271365.2. Lineage (NCBI taxonomy): Eukaryota > Metazoa > Chordata > Ceratodontiformes > Ceratodontidae > Neoceratodus > Neoceratodus forsteri. Next base: position 42,515,257 of record CM028136.1, read on the forward strand.
CTAACTGAAATCCAAATAAACCACATCATATGCAAGTCTGTTGTCCAACTGAAGGCTAACATCCTCATAGAGGCAGAGCATGTTGGTCAAACAACTCCCTCCCTTCTTAAAACCATGTTATTCTAGATCAATCTCTTGTAATGTAGAGGTAAGCAAGTTTTTAACTAGACTTTCAAGAACTTTGTGCATTGAGGAGGTTAGACTGATTGGTCTATAGTTTTCACCAAGATTCCTAGGGCCTTTTTTTATAAATGGGAATAACACATGCTGCTCTCCATAGTTCAGGCACATAGTTCAGATTTAAACAATACTCATATAAAAGTTGTAATCGTAATAATAGTTCATCAGCCAACAAATACAATAAGTGGCCAGGTACATCATCTGGAGATACACTAATTGTCCCTTTTAACCCAGTTAACTTGGAGTGCACATCCATGATTGAAATCGATATATAACTACCCATTGAGTTATTGACAACGTTCTCCATCCAATCTTTTTGGAATATGTTACAGTATGCTACATTCAGAAGATTAGCCATCTCAAGCGGGTCATGAGTTAAACAGTCATTCACTAGAAGTGGGCCCACCTGACAGGTGTTTTTTTTTAAAGAATTTATATAAGCGAAAAAGGACTTGCTATTATCCATGCAAGCATTTGCAGCAAGTTTGAGCTCCCACTCCTTTTTGGATTTTCTGATGCCATAAATACATTTTTTTGAATGATCAAGTATGAATTCCAGTTATCCAATGTTCTATTTTTTAGATAAACAGCGTAATGCTTTTTTTTTTTGATGAGTTTTGCGAAGTTTTTAGTCATCCACTTAGGTTTAGTATGAAAATATGTATATTTATATTTAAAGGGGTATGAAACTTTCTCTTAGAGTGTGAATTTTATTGCATAGAATATACAAATATTCTTCCACACCGACATTATTAAGAACAGACACCCAATCAATGTTGTCAAGTCCCTCTTTTATACTAACAATTATTAAGAACAAACACCCAATCAGTGTTGTCAAGTCCCCGGCCAATGTAGCTACCAGACTTCAGCATGACTTCAACAATGTTAAGCACTGGTTTAGCTCCCATCAGCTCTCCCTTAACACCAAAAAGAAAGTCTCTATGACCTTTGGCACTAGGCAGAGACTCCTCTTCTTGCCCTCCTTCCAAACCCTTGATGGGACAGTCCTAGAGGACACCACTTCATTTAGATACCTAGGGGTGTGACTGGACCAACATCTCACCTTCTCTGGTCATGTGGATGTAATCCTGAAAAAGGTGCACCCCAAACCGGGTACCCCATCCAGGAACTGTAGCAGCCTCTGGCCACTGGCAAGGTGTGACTTGCCCAGAAGATGATCTTACCTATATTTGACTACTGTAATGTAGTCTACAGTGCTGCTCCCAAGTCTTTCCTAAGCAGATTGGACGCCCTTTTTACCTCCTTCTGTCGCTTCACTCTGGATGCCCCTTCTCTCACCCACCACTGTAATCTGTACCACTCCCTGGTTTTTTCCTCATTAGAAAACCATTGTCATCTCCATTGCGTTAAATTTGTGTCCAAATTTTGGTTTGGAATGCTCCCCCCACCTTACCACCTCACTATCTACCCTCCCGCCTCCTGTCCATTCACTCAGATCTTACGACTGGTGCTTACTGGTAATCCCTCATAGGATTACCACTGTTGGCCAACTAGCCTTCTCGTATCACTTCCCTAAATTATGGAATGCACTCCCTCCCCAGATTCGCCAGTCATCCTCACCTAACTCCATCTCTTCTGCCCTATATAACTTTCTTTCAGTAAATTGTACCTGTGGTTAAATTATGTCTGCGTCTCCTCTCCTACTCCCCTTCTCTATCCTAATACCAATCCAGTCACAATATTCTTAACTGATACCTATCCACCTGCTCTCAATGAATCCCCGTGTTCCCCTTCTCCTTTTTCCTCTCTGCTCCACATCCATTTTTCCTCTGCTCCTAATCTTTTCCTACCCCTCTGCCTCCTCTTACTCCCCCCCACCCCTTCTTCCTCTGAAGGTTCAATCATTACCTCCTTGGTTAAGCTCTAAGTTAGTAGTATTATCTTCCATTATTAATTATATACTCTTATTATTAGGCCTCTTTTTAGTTTTGTTTTATTATTAGGGGTTATTAAGTTGCACTTACATTGTGCCTAACCTTACCTTGTTCCCTAACCTTTGTAACCCAAGCATTTGCACTGTTCTCACTATTATTGTACTTGAATGAGGATTATCTGTATATGTCTTCCTTGTCCCCTCTCCCATAGGATGCACCAGGAGATGAGCATCTTGTTGTTCAGTATGCCTTCCTGGTGAAACAGTTCAATAAATAAATAAATAAATAAGCAAAAAAAGCAGTAAAAACTCACACAAAAAGGCAAAACAAAATCACAAAAAAGACAAACAAAAAGCAAAAAGAGTGATTTTTAACTGCTTTTTTGCTTATTGAAGTTGCACCATGAAATAATGTTTGTGCACTTTGCAGTCCTTGCAGTCCATGGAGGTTTATCAAGGAGCAACACTACGTAGTGCCCTTAAGCAGATACCGGTTCCCCATCACTTTTCACCTTAATGTTAAACCCTGAATTTGACTTTGGTGTAGTTTGACATAATTGCATGAAATTTAGTGTGTGTGCACAAGGTGCCAATTGTTTATGGTTAGCCAAGTTTTGTGATGGTCACTTGTCTGGATTCTGCAATCCAGGGAGCGTAAAAACATTAAAATAATTCACTTTTATGGCTTTTTTTTTGGCTTGTCTCTAGTGCAAAAACTGGACTTTTGTTCTGAACCTCTGAGGGTAGAAGTGGCTTGGCCCAAGGAGGAACCTTTTTAAAATGTTGTAAAATATTTTATAAAAAAATGTATATATATATTAATTGGTTCTCAAGTTATAAAGATCTGAAAATTTGGCTTCTGAGTATGTTCAGTGGGGTTTTCTAGATAGCTAGTTCTTGCATCCTAAGAATTTTGAAGTTGTAAGAAAACATTTTTAGGTTGTGATTTTTGAGCCCTAATAAATTTGGCACCACTGAATGAAATGTCATTAAATTTTGCACGCACAGTCTGGGCGCCAAGTTCTTATGATATGGCAAGTATAGCGATGGCCGCTCATTTGCATTCTGAGATCCGGAGAATGCAAAAAAAAAAAAAAAAAGAAACAAATGCACTTTTTTGGTCATTTATTTGCTCGTGTCTTGAGAAAAAAATGTCTTGGAATTTTCTTCTGAAATTCTCAGGGTAGAAGCAATTCAGCCCGAGGAAATACCTTTCCAAGATTTTATGAAAAAACATTAATCAGTTTTCAAGTTATGTGGTTTAAAAGATTTAGCTTCTGAACATGCTCAGTAGAGTTTTCAGGATAGCTGTTTCTTGTGACCTAAGAATTTGTAGGTCGTGAGCTGATTCATAGGTCATGAGAAAAAGATTCTAGGTTGTGAGAGCTTCATCTTGTTTTTATTTGGGGGAACAAAACTGGCAAAACAAAAACAATGCTTTGTTCAAAAAACATATCACTGAACCTACCTAAATGGGACCCATTTAGCAGATTCTGGAGTTTGTTTGATGAAAAAAAAAAAATATATATATATATATATATATATAGATAGATATATATATATATATATATTAGAGAAAAAAACTCAGTTTAATGCATTAGTTAGGTTGTTCCACAGCAACAAAAGCAAGGCAATTCAGTGTTAGGGTTGAAAGCCCCCTTGGACCCCACCCACACCCCCAACCAGCATCGGGCTGCGCATTGGGGTTGCTGGCTAAATCTCACCCATCAGATGTGTGAAGAAGCAGAAGTATAGAAGAATGGGGTGAGTGTGTGGGACTGACAACTAACATATACCCGATGCCAGTAAGTGTGGAGTGAAAGTCAGAAGGGCTTTCAACCTAACACAGACTTCTCACTTTTGTCACTGTGGAACAACCCTAACTAATGCATTAAGCAGAGTTTTGCTCTAATTTCCTTCTTTTGAGAATGATAATGAGAAATAGTGAATGTAATGCAGCGGTGGGGCCGTGGGCCTGTGATGTCTTGTCACATAGTAACATTGTGCCCACAAACACAAATGGTAATGTGCATGGTGACACAAAAGCGAAACAGAAGAGAAACAGTACTGTAGACAGAAATGTTAAAAACAATGCAAAGCAAGTGCAAATGAAAGGCGCAAAGGTAATGCACATGGTGATTATGAAGGCAAGGAGCGGTGAGTGAAATGAGTATGGAACCACAAGCAGGTAACAGTAACAGTAAGTAAGTGCACAGGCTGGTTTTCCCAAAAGCTGAATAGAGAAAGACAGTGAGTACAAAGAATGTATGCATAATAATGAGTTCAGAGCAGAAAATGAGGAGTTGGAATACTAAATGGCTTATATCTCAGGAACACGCTGATTTAACGAAAAAATGTTAAAGTCACACGATTTATGACTTTTCTGGTTATTTTTGTACTTAGCCTGCATTTGGGGCTAAGAATTTTTCTGATGAAAAGTATCTCGCAGTTTCCGAGATATGGACCCTGAAAGGCGCAGTGAACGCCGTAATGTTGTCCTATGGGGAAAAAAGAGAAGTTCAGAGTGCCATAACTTTGGCTCCCTGTAATATTTTTTCACCAAACCACTGAAAGGCACATCTGTGGGATGTTGGCTTTCTTCCCAGCCAATTTTAGCCCAAAAGACCAAACTGTTGTTTTGTAGCAGGGCGCCAAATGATTCCTGTAATTCGGCAGACACCATAATGTTATCCTATGGGAAAAAGTGTCAACTTTGGAGTGCTGTCACTTTTCTGCCCTGTAAAATTTTGACACTGAAATACTGAAAGGCACATCTGTGAGATGTTGGCTGCGTTCCTTCCAAATTTCAGCCCAAAAGACCAAACCGTTCTTTTGCAGCAGGGTGACAAAGAATTGCTGTCAGTTTCCCACAGCCTGGAAAAGTACTGTTGAGCTTTGTGAAAGCTTTCACAACTTCATTCGACAGTGTCGTGCGTGTGAAAGTACTTTTTCCAGAAATCTGAAAAACATATTTCTGGGGTGTTTTACCCCCAAATAAAGACATGCATAGCATCCTCATGGTCCAACTAGGTGAATACAAAAATATTTAGGTTTCTAGAGGGTCCCAAATTTAAATGCCAAGCATTTTTCTGATCACCAACTGAAACAAAGTGATGGATTTGCGACAGTAAAAGGGCCATTGACACAGTTCCACACAAAAGATTAATATACAAGTTACCAGCCTGGGAGTGGGTCCCAAGATGACAGCCTATGTAAAGAATTGGCTGGAGAATAGGACACAGAGAGTAGTAGTAAATGGAGTCCACTCAGAAGAAAGAGGAGTTACTAGTGGGGCCCGCAGGGTTCAGTATTAGGACTGGTCCTCTTCAATGTCTTTATAAGCGACATTGCAGAGGGACTGGAAGGAAAAGTATGTCTCTTTGCAGATGACACAAAGATCTGCGACAGAGTTGATGCACAAGGTGGGGTGGAAAGGATGAGAAGGGACTTGGCATGAGTTAGAGGAATGGTCAAATGTATGGCAGCTTAGATTCAATGCTAAGAAGTGCAGGTAATGCACCTGGAAACAAAACCCAGGGAAGAAGTACACAATGGGGGTGAGATACTAACAACAACAAAAATGGAAAGGGACCTGGGGGTAGTCATATCAGATGACCTAAAGGTGGGCAAGCAATGTGAGAGGGCAGCAAGGAGGGCTGGGGAGATACTGGGATGCATACAGAGAGGCATCACAAGTAGAAAACAGGAAGTTATTATCCCTCTGTACAGACTGCTGGTCAGACCCCATCTGGAGTACTGCGTGCAGTTCTGGAGACCCAATCTCCTCAAAGACAGACAGGATGGAAGCTGTCCAGAGGAAGGCAACTAAAATGGTGCAGGGTCTGCACTGGAAGACATATGAAGAGAGACTAAAGGAACTTAATATGTATAGCCTCGAGGAAAGGAGGGAGAGGGGGGACATGATAGAAACGTTCAAGTACCTCAAGGGAATCAACAAAGTCCAAGAGGGTAGCATCTTTCAAAAAAAGAGGTGTGCAAGAACAAGGGGGCACAATTTGAAGATAGAGGGGGTGGGTGGCTCAAAGGTAATTTAAGGAAGTATTTTTTCACAGAGAGGGTTGTGGATGCATGGAGTGGCCTTCTGGAGGAGGTTGTGGAGTTAAAAACAGTGGTGGAATTCAAGCATGCATGGGACAGTCATAAGGCCATTCTAGGGGTTGGGGGTAGGAAGAAGTAGGCTGCTGGTTAACTAGGATTTGCAGCTTATCCAGTAGGTAGGGAAATGGGCAGACTGGGTGGGCCAAGCGGTCCTTATCTGCCATTAAATTCTATGTTTCTATATTTCTATGTTTTCCCATTGACTTATACAGTAATGGGAACTTATTTTTTGAATAACTTTTGAACCGTTTAATATTTTTTCACGAAATTTTCAAAAGGCACATCAGGGACCCCAACCACATGTTCCCTGAAGATTTCGGACTGGTTGTGCACACCGTGTGACCTGTAGAGATGACCGTAGAATTCCAAAAAAGCGTAAACGCATGCGCAGATCACACTTAATAACTCCGCAGCCATATATGTGACTGGTACAAAAACTTGGCAGATCCCAAGGCATATAGGTTTTGATCATTTATTCCAAATTTCAGGCAAATACGTCAAACGGTTGCAAAAATATTAAGGTGCAACATTTTGGGTACTACCGTGCTACCATAATAATTTGGAGCACCCTGACATTTTAGGTTGCAGGCTTAGTAAGGGTTTCCAATTCGTATGTTGCAAACTGAGAATTTGTAGTTCAAGAGAAAATGTGACTTTAGAATACAGGCTTGCAATACAAGAATTTGGACATGGTTTGCAGAAACAACCTCTTGCACTTCTAACATGCTCTTTTTGTAAGATTTCTTTTTCTCTAAATTTCCAACAAACCTATTTTTTAAAGGTTTCTGGGCCCTGTACACACTGTAGATCTTAAAACATTTTAAAATCCCCCAGTACTGTTTGTATCCAAACTACAAGCCCATTAAAACATTTCAAAAATGTTTTAAACCCTGCTAAGCAACTAGTCTAAAAACATTTTAAAACACATTTTAGAGCTAACAATTTGTAATCACTTTTGGTTATAAATGCGGAGATTTTGTTTTTAGTACATTTGTGGATAACTGATTACTAATTCATTTAGCCAAAGTAATTGAAAATGGCAAACAAAGGTATTATTATGGTCATTATGAACGCTCTTCGGTTTGCTGCTTTTGATGAACTAGCTCAGACGATCAATTGAGTTGAGAAAAATGGCACCTATGCCAATGCATTGAACATGAGTTTGCCACAGAAGAGTATGCAATATAAAATTGGTCTTCTCAGCTTAGGGATACCAAAAAAGTGTGACATAAAAGCACTGGGAGGATACTTAAGCAGCATGAGGGGGTGCTGCACTCCTGAGGTGCCATCTTTCAGATGAGACGTTAAACCGAGGTCCCATCTGCCTGTTCCAGTGGTAGTTCGGGTGGATGTTAAAGATCTCATGGCACTTCTCAAAAAGATTAGGGGAATTTCCCTGGTGCCCTGGCTAAATTTCCCCCATTCACTAAAAATACCACCAACAGCTTAATCTGGTTCGATGTCAGTTGGCATTCATCTGTATCCCTCTCCCCGGGTCGTGCCTGAAAATAGGCGGGATTTGTCTAGTGCACTTACCCAGTCAACAAAAACTAAATAAATAAATAAAATAAGTAAATAGTTGGAGACAAGGATGATTAACTTTTTTGCCCATGTGATTTTGGTTTACGGACATTATTATAGTCTGGAGACACAAGGGAGAATTCAGGCCCTGAAGATACATTTAGAGACAACAAAATGGTTTGAAAATCAGGAGTTAAAATTGACACATTTAAATATCTGTAGCTTAATTCCAAAGAAACATGAATTAGAAGCCTGGATATCCATGTATGACCCAGATGTAATGATGATCACGGAGTCTTGGTTAAAACCTAAAATTAATATTAACTTGTTACAGATCGAGGGCTGTAGCATTATGAGGAAGGACAGACAGGGCAAGAAGTGTATATAGCTTATTATACAGTTTCACAAGAGATGTTATAGCATATAATACACAAGTTTCACATTTAAGACATGTAGTAATATTATGATAAAACATGTAAGTAGTGGAGATACATATAGGAGTGAATCCTCTGTTCAATATACCCCCAAAAACAGACCCAAAAATGTATTCACAAGATAAATTTACACACTTAGTTAGGGACAGAGGTCAATAAATACAATAAAGTGTTACAGAAAGTTAACTTAAATCAGATGGAAAAGGAAGGAACAGGACAAAATAAATTGGGGAAATGACATTACTTGATTGGATAGTGGTAGGCGATTTAAGGAATAACAAAGCAGCGGGGACATTGATGGATGCAATAAGTGGTCTTGTGCCTACTAACTGCATATGGAGTAACAAAAGACCAAAAGGGAAAACCAGAATTGTAGAAAATAGGGCATTAAACAATGAAAAAATATCTAATATAAGAATAGACTCAAATGAAACTGGCAATGGCAGGAGCTGGAAAAGATAGAAGATGTAAACGTAGCAGTAGATTTGTTTCCAAAGAAATTAAATGATATAATTAGCACTAGACCCCTCTTAAAAAAGAAAAGAATAAAAGGTGCATGCAACAAGTGGATAAATAATAAAATAATTAAACTCATTAGGGATGGAGATAATGCTTGGGCACGCTAAAAGAATACAAATCAAAGAAGAGATTGGAATCAGTTCAGACAACTAAGAAACAAGTGCAAAAAAGAAATAAAACGGCAAAGGTGGAATTTTAGAAAAATTAATAAATAAATGTCAAATTTTCAAAATAAAAAAAAAGTTTTGGGATGGATTAAACAATCTAATAGCTCCAAAAAAGAAAGAAAACATTACTCGCCTTATCAAAGTGGGACTGGAGATGTCTGAGAAAATATAAATAGCTAATTATTTAAATGAAACCTTTATAGATTTGTCAAAATATCTGAGTGATCTTAAGGAATCGACCAAAGAAACTGAAGAGCAAAAAGATGTAACATGCCCTTGGTTCTATTTGAGATGTATTACAAAGCATGACGTTTGTAAGCATTTAAAAGTCATCGATGAGTCAAAGCGTTCGGGTTCAGATTTTGTAGAGGTGAACATTTTTAAACAAGCAGCAAAGGAACTGGCATACCCTTTACAAATAATGTTCAATAAGTCTTTAACCAAACAAACAGTGCTGGATATATGGAAGAAAGTGTATATGAACCCCATATTTAAAAGAAGACAGACTAATAACCCAAATAATTGTAGGCCAATATCACTCCTATCACTGACTGACAAGATTCAGGAGAGGTTGTTGCACTTTTCCGGATCCTGGATTATCTGGAGAAATATAGTAAATGAACATCGGCCCAGCATAGTTTCAGGAGGGGGTGCAACACAGCGACTACCTTGGTCAGGCTCACACATGTCCTGCAGGAAAATATGAATGCAGGTCTGTATATAGGAGTGGTGTTCATGGACCTGACTAAGGCATTTGACCTTGTGGACCATTCCCTCCTTGAACATTGGTTTTGGGGAACAGGTAGTAAACTGGATACATAGCTATTTGACAAATAGGAAACAACAGGTACGGGTAAACAGAATAACATCAGGTACAAGGGACATATATTATGGAGTACCTCAGGGATCCATATTGGGCCCCATATTGTTTTCATTGCTAATAAACGAGTTACCAGCAATATGTGAAGGATCAGAAATGGTACTTTACGCCGATGACGTCATGTTATATATGGCCAAAAAGGACATTAAGACATTAAATCTAGATTTAGAATATGAATTTGGGAAAATGGCAAAGTGGTTGTTAAAAAACAAACTCGTAATGAACAAAAAGAAAACAAAAGGAATGTTATTTTGCACCAATCATAAATAAAAAAGTACAACGAAACCACTTCAGATTTTGATTGGAGGGGGAGATAAACTAGAATTGTTGGCTGAATTCAAATATTTGGGTATCACGTTGGATGGTCAGTTAAATTTTAATATAGATGTAGAAAATACCATTAAATAATTAAATAGGAAGATTGTGCCACTGTATGCAATAAGTGATTACATAACAAATGATACGAAGAAATTGATAGTGCAGAATTGTCTTCTACCCATAGTGGAGTATGAATGTTTACTTTGGAGGGGAACCTCAGAAAAAATAATACAACAGCAAACCTATTTGTACAACACAATCTGCAGATTCACATTAAGAGCAAAATCTAGAGAACATCATTGTACGTTACATAATAGATTGAACGGACTGTCATTGTGAACATACAAACATACACAATTTACCAGCAGATAAAGGCCTAGTGGTCTTTCAAGTCTGCCCGAATGTGCAGCTAGCATCCCTTATTCTGCAGGTGCCCCTCCCTCCCACCATCTCCCTCCCTTGACCCTCCCCCTTGCCCTGTCCCAACCACTTTTGAAGCAGCCCACTGTTCTACTGGATACCAGTTCCACTGGTAATGCATTCCACCCAGCCACCACCCTCTCTGTAAAAAGGTATCTCCTCATCTCCCTCCTGAACCTCCCTTCCTTCGGTCTCATATCATGTCCCCGGGTGTCCCTCCCTCCCTCCCTACTTTGAACAGCCCCTCCATATCTGCCTTGTTTATTCCTTTCATGTACTTGAAGGTTTCAATCATATCCCCCCTGTCCTTCCTCTCCTCTCCTCCAGTGAGTACATGTTCAACTCCCTCAACCTCCTCTCATGTGGTAAGTCCCCCAGCCCCTGGATCATCTTTGTAGAACAAAAAGACTACATATGTCTTGTTTTGTTTTTAGCTTACTACACTGTTTACCCAATAATATATTGTCAGCCTTTTTTGTACAGAAACACAGTATGAGAGCCCTGAGATCACATGACACAGTAACTCTAGCAATACCTATTTGCAGAACTACAAAAAATTAAAAAAAATAAAGAGCATATAAGCAAACTGCAGTCAAAATATGGAACAGTTTACCAGATCATTTACAAAATTTGCAGAATGGTCATAACTTTAAAACCTCACTAAGGCTCTGTCCACACTACGCCTCTGTAACGTTACAGAGTGCCCAAACCGTTACCGCAATGGTTTGCGTTTACACCTGTAACGTTACAGAAGGCATTTTCATAATTGTTGTTGAAGCACATATGAGGTGGTTTCAACAACGGTTATGAAACTGGTCCCGCCTCGGTAACGTTACTGGCGGTAGCGTGGACGGGCGGTAACAGTCCCCTGCAGGACCCGTAACGCAGTGTGAGCTGCATTGTGGGATTGGGCACCGCGGTAACGGTCACCCGGTTCCCGAGGTGTGGACTGGTGGTACCGGTCTCATACCGGTCACCGCAACAGTGTGAACACACTGTACCGCTCCCCGGCTGTAACAGTTTCTGTCTGTTACGGGGTCTGAGCGGTGTAGTGTGGACGGGCCTAAAGGAGTTACTTAGAGCTGAGACACAGTGTAAATGTAGATGATTTATTGTAAATAGGGATTCTTTTTTAATAGAGAGAAGTAATACATTTTAATATTAATTGAAAGTGCATGAGTTATTGCTGTGTGCTTATATTGTTATTATAATTCTGTTATTTGCATTATTGTGATGTGTTATATGTATATTCATTGCGGTGTACATCCTGTCCTACAGCCGGATCTAGCCTGTAAAAAGGCCATGTGGCCCAGTGCTGTTTACCCGGTCAACAAAAGTTTAAACAAAAAAATAAATGTCTGGACAGGAGTAAAAATGGTTTAAGCTGTAATGGTTTAACTAAAATAACTCTAGCTGCAGTGTGGACAGGCAAGCACAGCTCAGCGTGTTGGAATTAATATGAAATGGTTACAGGGAGAAGAGGTTTAACACCAGCAGTGTGGACACACAAAATCATTACCAAGATGGATTACTACATAGAGTGGATGCACTGGCATGGTTTAACTAAACTGATGTTAAAAATTATTTCAAAATCAGTTCTGTAGTGTTGACAGGGCATTAGGTGACCACAGTAAGTGTTTTTTTTTATGGTAACACCTGTATTTTGCAATCTGGAGCAGTGTGTTTGTTCAAGTGAATTGTCTGTAGTCAGGAATGGTGCGTGTCACTGGGTGTTCCTGAATTCTGCAGTCAGGAGTGATGTGTGTTATTGGGTGTTCCTGAATTCTGCAGTCAGGAGTGATGTGTGTTATTGGGTGTTCCTGAATTCTGCAGTTGGGAGCAGTATGTGCCAGCGGAGCTACTGGATTCTGGGGTCTGGAGAAGCCATTAGTAGCACGAAGGGATGACATCAGTGGAGATGGTTACTGCATTGTGGAGGGCATGTCACCTGAGAAGACAGCTAGAGCATCAAATACATGGTGGTTTGGTGAGCAAAAGTTGGGGGGGGGGTTTCTGGTCTGTGTGCAGTCAGTTTTTTATTGATGATAGGTCTGTTGGTAGGGTGTATTCTTTGGCATGGGACTTTTTCAGTTGGTTTGGTAGATTTGTTAACTGATATGTTAATTGGTTATTGGATTTGTTAATTAGGTATTAATTGGTTGGCAATTGTTTAATTTGTGGTTTGTCGACATATTTGCTTGTTTACTGGTTTTGTATGTGTATTTTTCCTCATTGTATAGAGCTTTGAGAGGTATACAGCTTTAATTGGCAGCATGTATTTAAAAAAAGAAAAAAAAAAAAAACAATCACAGCATGCCAAAACACTGTTCCAAGTTTGGTGTATGCTAGACACCAGGTAAAACCTTTGTACATGCTAAACCACACACCACAGTTTAGCTCATGACAGCTGATTCCATTGTTGCTCCCTTGTCAGTTGGCAAGTAGTGTGGGAATGCTAGATAGCTCCCTCCCTCCCCAGGAGCTCAGTGCCTCACGTCTGTAACACACCTGGTGCCAGGCAGTACAACTAGTTCTGCAAATTAGTGTGGTTGTCTCAGTAGGATGCCACACCCCACAGCTAGCCACTTCCATTCTTTTTTAACAATCTCAAATTATACCACTAACTGGTATAACTGGAAAACCACTAACCAGTGGAGCTGGAAAACATATTTTCACCTCTAGACCTCTAGCACCACATAATGGAAGGGAAAACTGGGAAACTGGAGAAAAGGCAGACCCAGAGGGAACACGAGAGACAGGTGTGATGAGGGGCTCAGTAGGCAGGAGGAGCAGGGCTGTTCCATTGCAAAAGAACATGGAGGAGGCAGGGGGCAGTCAGCAGTGGGCTGAATGTGAGGAGGATGGGGCGGGGGAAGGGCACCGGGCCAATGGAGGAGCTGCAGTTAACACAGGATAGGGAGCTGAGAGTAGGGGGTGCCTGGGAAGGGAGGATGGGGGCTCAGATAGGAGGGAGTATGGTGTCCAGGAGGAAAGGGACCTTCTGGGATCCTGTGTAGGGGAGAGCAGAGAGAATGATGGTGGAAAGATAGAAGGGAACTCCGCCGGGGGGTCAGGAGGAGCTACAAGTCCCTGGGAGTGCTGCAGGGCCAAGTCAAAGCAACATTGCGGGAGAAGGGGTGCTTGGAGTCGATAGGTCAGTCCGGAGAAAGAGGTGGAACAGGGGGGTTAGGGCAGCCATTGCCACTTGTACGGGGGGGTAGCCAGAGTAAAAGATGAGGTAGGGGTAGTGAGTGGAAGGGTCACAGAGGAAAGGGGTAAGATCAGAGGAAGGGAGGATGTTAAATTGCTCCTGCTGGGGGACTCCATGATTAGGGGTATCAAGTGGGAAGGGGGGTGAGGGGAGACCCTGTGCCATCAGGATTAAGAGTATACCTGGCCTGACTATGCATGAGGCCAAACACTTAATCTATGCACTGGTTAAGGAATGTGGTGGATCCCTGGACATATTAGTGCACTTGGGCACCAATGACATTGAGGGAAACAGTGTGCTGGAGATTCAGGCAAGGTTCCGGGAGCTCGCCTGGATGTGTCATACTGTGGGGTGATCAGTCTCCTTCTTAGAGATTTTACCAGTGCCTAGAGCCAGTGTGGGAAACAAGCAGAAAATGAGAGAGGTAAATGAATGGCTAGGGGAGTGGTGTGAGGCTAGAGGGTATGGGTTGGTGGGGGATTGGGGTGCAACCTGGGAGGACAAGGGACTTTATGCAAGTGATAGGCTCCATCTCAATTTGGCAGGGAAGGAGATCTTGAAACAAAAACTGATCAACTTCATTCAGGCTAGGTGGGGTTTAAACTTGTGAGGTGGAAGAGCTGGGGTTTGAGGCTGATGCTAGCATGCACATCAAGGCAAGACTTGTCCTTCTCCTCCTAGTGGTGAGGGGAGGGGGCAAAAGGGGAGCACCTGACTGTGCACAAGGGAACACGAGCAGACAGCAACATGGGAGTTCTCAGGCTGGGGAGATAGTCGAAGGTAAGGGGAAGGGATGGAGGGTGGTCCTGATTAACGCAAGAAACATGGGAAACAAGATGCCTGAGCTGCAGGCGATGCTAGTAGATGGGGGAAGTGGATGTGGTGGCTGTCACTGAAACTTGGGCCACTCCTGGGCATGACTGGGACCTTAACTCATTCAGGCCTAGATAAGCCTGTAGGTGGCATCAGAAAGCACAGCCACTCAGGACAAAAACGCCTGTAGACGTACTCAGCTGACTCACTCAGGCCTAGAAACATCTGAGGAAGTCAGCAGTTTTTACCTAAATATTAAACAAACCGAATTGCTTAGACTTGATTGCATAGCACCGTTGGAAAGGTAATTTTGTGCTGAACAATTTTGCTGCTGATACTTTGTGTCTATCGTGTATACCTTCGGAGTTATTTGCATTTGTTTAAGGTATGGTGTGCATGGCTGACATTTGTCTCTCAAGCCTCACCTAAGCACCTTGAATAAATCTGAAAAAAAACACAGTTGTTTAGTATTTCAGCTATTATAAAATTAAAACTAAGTGGATTATAATTGATTGCATAGCACCGTTGGAAAGGTAATTTTGCACTGAACAATTTTGCTGCTGATACTTTGTGTCTATTATGTATACCTTAGGAGTTATTTGCATTTGTTGAAGGTATGGTGTGCATGGCTGACATTTGTCTCTCACACCTCACCTAAGCACCTTGAAAAAAATCAGAATAAAATCAGTTGTTTGGTATTTCAGCTAGTATAAAATAAAAACTAAATTGATTACAATTGATTGCATGGCACCATTGGAAAGGTAATATTGTGCTGAACAACTTTGCTGCTCGTGCTTTGTGTGTAGCACTTACGGTTCAAGAGGTATTCACATTTGTTTGTGGCATGCTGATTATGGCTTGATTTTGCTTAGAAAGGCCCAGGATGCAGTGCTAAGAGTATACAGGGCACAAGTGGTGGAAGTCTCAAAGAGCTCTTGTGGCGTGAATGAGTGTCTGATGGGATTCACAATGTTTAGAAAGGACAGGATTGCAGACATGGGTGGTGTGGTGACACTAATCATTAGAAATGGCATAGTGATATGGAAGGTGAAGAGGGCAGAGGGTAACGTAAAGGCTTTATGGGTCACCCTGCAGGTGCCTGGGGGAAAAGAGGGCAAATCTGGGGGTGGCTTGTAGGCCACCCATGCAGGCGGATGATCTGGAGGAAGGTCTGGTGGCAAATCTCAGGAACCACTGTGGTCAGTGGAAGGGAAGAACGGTGGTGCTGGGTGACCTCAACATGCCGGAGGCTGATTGGGGAGCTATGACATCCTCTTCAGCCAGGAAGCAGTGCCTGCTGGATGTCTTCCAAGATGCATTCCTTTCCCAGCTGGTGGCAGTCCCAATGAGGGATGGTCGCATCCTGGATGTGGTCCTGTCAGATAGCGACCTGGTTAGGAGCCTGGTGGTGGAGGACCCACTGGCGGGGAGTGATCATGCCATGGTCTGGTTTTCCCTAATCCTGGAGGGTGGAGAAAATCGCACAAAAACAGTGGTAGTTGATTTTAGGGGTGCAGACTTCAAGGGTATGGAGCAGATCCTCAAGGGGCACTTGGAGGGGATTAGACCAGAAATAGACACAGAGAGCAGGTGGGAAATTATTAAAATGGGGCTCCTGGAAGCTACCAAGGCCTGCAAGAAGGTCCGACGCAAGTGTGGTAGAGCCAAAAAACTGAGCTGGTGGACTAGGGAGGTCCAGGAAGCAGTGAGGGAGAAAAGAGCTGCTTATAGATGGTATAAGCGCTCACATGGGGTTATGAACAAGGGGGGAGTATGATATGATATCTAGAAAGGTAACCAGGGTAATGAGGTTGGCCAAGGTGAGGACGGAGCTGAGGCTTACCCAGGAGATCAGAAGAGGGGATAAGGCATTCTTTAGGTATATCAGGGAGAGAAGGAAAATGAAGGGGCTAAATTAGTAGACTGAGGTCTGGGAGTGGGTGGGCGGAGGAGGCCGGGAAGCAGGCAGAGGTACTAAACAGCTACTTTGCCTAGGTCTTCACTAGGGAAGATAGCGGGCAACACCATACGAGGGGAGGCAGGTTAAAATTGCAGAAGGGGGGAGGTCATGAATGTGGAAATTCCTGTTGGTAGGGTGAAGGAGGCCCTCAAGGGCCTAAAAACGGAGAAGGCACTAGGTCCGAATGGTATCCATCCCAAGGTGCTAATGGAGATGGTGGAGGTCCTTGCTGCACCTCTGGTGGACCTGTTTAACTCATCCCATAGGACGGGGCGGGTGCCTTAGGATTGGAGGATGGCCCATTTCATGCCTATTCACAAAGGTGGCTCACATGAGGAGCTGGGGAACTACAGGCTTGTAAGCCTGATGTCTGTGGTGAGCAAATGATGGAGGCCATCTTGAAGGAGAGGCTGGAGGAGTTCCTGGGGGTACAGGGTTGTCTGGATGATTAACAGCATGGCTTTGTTCAGGGCAGATCATGTCAGACCAACCTTGTGGTGTTCTACAACTGGGTGAGAGAGGCGCTGGACCAGGGCAGGCCAGTAGATGTCCTCTTTCTAGATTTCAGCAGGGCATTTGATTTGGTGCCGCATCTTTGTCTACTGGCTAGGCTGGGGGACATGGGGGTTGGGGAAAGGATGGTTGAGTGGACAGGAAACTGGTTGGTGGGGTGGTTTCAGAAGTTGGTAGTTGGTGGGGGGAGGTTTCATCTCCTAGGAGGATCATTAGCAGGGTCCCACAGGGGTCATTGCTGAGTCCGCTAATGTTCAACGCTTACATTTCAGACATTAGAAATGGTGTCAGGAGCGAGATGGACCTCTTTGCTGATGACTCAAAACTGGGGGTGGTGGTTGACGGGGAGAAGGGTAGAAGAGCCCTACAGGGGAACCTGGAGACTCTGGGGAGGTGGGCATGCACCTGGAAACTGAGGTTTAATGCTAAGAAATGCAGGGTTCTCCACCTAGGGCTTAGAAACCCAACTTATGAGTACCTCTTGGGGGTGAGATAATGCAGGTTTCTAATGGGGAAAAGGACCTTGGCGTGGCTGTGGATGCCAAAATGAACAACTCTGAACAGTGTAGAAGGGCTGTGGCCGAAGCCAATAAAATGCTGGGATGCATATCCAGGGGGATAACCTCAAGAAAGAGGGAGGGAGGTGCTTCTCCCTCTGTACAACTGCCTGGTTAGACCGCACCTTGAATATTGTGTGTAGTTTTGGTACCCATACTTAAAAAAGGACATAATTCTTCTGGAAATGGTCCAGAATAGGGTGACCAGGATGATACAGGAGCTGGGGGATAGGTCTTATGGAGGGAGATTTGAGGTGCTGAACCTGTATTCCCTGGAGGAGAGGAGGGACAGAGGGGATATGACTGAGGTCTTTAAATACCTTAAGGGGGTGAATAGGGAAAACCTAGATAGGGTGTTTAAGCCGAGGGAGGCAGGGGACACAAGGGGGCACTCAATGAGGCTGCTGGGCGAGAGGCCCGGGGGGGACATGGAAAAGATACTTCACTGAGAGGGTGGTGGAATCTTGGAATACATTGCCTGTGGAACTGGTGGCTGTAGATATGGTGGAGGGGTTCAAGAGGGGCTAGGACAGGTATAGGTGAAGGTGAAACTGAGTAATGCCAAAATTGGAGGTGTATTTCAGTCAGAGGTTGGGGGTGGAGGGGGTTATCGGGTGAGGACGGAAAGGTGGCAACAGTGCCCTGAACTGGTACTGACTCTTGAGTAGACTTGATAGACTGTATGGCCTACTCTGCTGGCATCTTAGTATGTTAGTACGTTAACATTAAAGCAGCATTATTTGATAGTCTATGTAATCATAGTTTTTTTAGAAAAAATTTATTTTTTACATCCTAAGATTTAAACTCTGTATATATTTTTTTACTTTTCTGAGATATTTTTTAAAATAGCTTTTACAGCTCATTTTGCAATTAATGACACAGGTATTTAAAGATGGCCACCACTCACAGTTTTGAGAAATCTCTTTTGCTGGGGTTGCCTGGTGAATGCACATGCTAGATTCATACAGTAGATGTATTAGGATGTTGCTACTGCACGTTTCCGATGGTAAACAGCACAGCACTGTACCAAGATATTTAATTTTTTTTCATGGCTGGCATGGCATGGGAGAGGAGACTTTTAAAATCTTCAAAATCCCCTATCTTGGTTCAGGAATGAAAGAAAACAAAAAGAAAAATGTGTATCTTGATATTTTTGCCAGACAATCCTTATTGCTGAAAAATAACTGTGTTGGTACTTACAAATAATGCTGCTTTAAAAGATATTTAAGCCCAGGACAGGAAATAAGAGGTTAAGCATATGGCTTCTTCCTGGATGATTTGCTCAGGAGCCATGAGATAGCTTCTTTTCACTTCCTAGAATGGGGACCCCAGGTAGGGATCTTGCAGGAAGACAGCAGAGATGATGCCTAGCTGCAGCACCTGCCCTATAGGGCAGGCACACTTCTCTTTTCATTCTATGGCTCCTGACCACAGACTCCTGACAGCCACTTTCTCTTCCTGTGCAGCTTTGTTTATACCTGGACTGATCACTTCTCCAGCTATGGAAGCTTTAGCAGTAACCCCTTTATTCCCAAAATGGCACAAGGTTTACATCTCTCCTTCCACTGGAACACTTGATGCCCTCATCAAGTGTCAAAGTGACCACTAAGAGAAAAGTGAGGACACACATGTCCCAACTCAGGGGTGCTATTGCCAGCATAAGACCCCTGAAAGGAAGTAACTATACACATATATGAGCAGGCCACTCTGCTCTTTGAAAACGACATCTAAAAAACTTAGCAAAACCCTAGTAAATCAATTTATGATATCATGAAGATCAATTGATACCCCAATAAATTAAATGTGTCATGAAGAACTGTTGATATCCTAAAACATCTGTGATATCATGAAGAACTTTCGATAACCTAATAAATGTATCATAATGAAAAAACTATCAATGTCCTAATACATCCGTGACCTCATGAAGAACTACCTATATCCTACTAAACATCCTAATGAATCTGTGACATCATGAAGAACTATTGATATCCTAATGAATCTGTGACATCATGAAGAACTTTTGACATCCTAATAGATCTGTGTCATCATGAAGAACTTTTGATGCCCTAATGAATCTGTGACATCATTAAGAACCATTGATATACTAATCTGTGACATCAACAAGAACTATCAATATCCTAATGAATCTGTGACATCATTAAGAACTATCGATATCCTAATCTGTGACATCATGAAGAACTATCAATATCCTAATGAATCAGTGACATCATGAAGAACTATTGCTATAAAACACTCCTTTTCTCCCAAGCTTTTGATGTTTAGATTAGAACCTGTTATAGAGTTTGAGATTTTATTGGAGTTAATTATTTTATTTTTGTATAAAAATTTTTGTGTTTTTTGTGTTTGTGCTTCTAAACGCTGTTTTTTAAATTTGTACGGCGCCCAGAGCCTCCGGGATTGGGCGTCTTTTAAATAAATGTTGCATTGCCTTGCCTTTTGCCTATCCTAATCTGTGACATTATGAAGAATGATTGATGTCCTAAAAAATTTAATGTGTCGTCACGGACAACTATGGGTATCATACGAACATACGACAAAGCCAGCAGAATAAGGCCATTAAATCTATCTAGTCTGCTCATAGTGTCCTCAGCATAAGCAATTAACCCTGCCCCCTCTCCCCAATCCACCTTTGCTCTCCGTCCACCCATCCCTTGACCCTTATTTTCCACTTAACTCTATCCAAGCATCTCTTGAAGCTGCCCACCATCTTCAACAAAACCTAAAACCACCTGTTCCAGAAGCACATTGCAACCCACCACCACCACCCTCTCTGTGAAGACGTGCCTCCTAGCCTCTCTCTTGTCAAACTCCCTCCAGCTTGAGACTGTCCCCCTCTTGTTTCGGTTCCCACTAAGTTTGAACAGACCCTCCTTATTCACCCTACTTATTCATTTCAAGTACTTGAAGGTCTCAATTGTGTCCCCTCTCTCTCTCCTCTCCTCCAGGGAGTACTTGTTCAGGGCCTCCAACTTCTCCTCATGCATCCTACCCTGCTGACCTATGATCATCTTTATTGTTCTCCTTTGGACTGTCTCCAGCAGGTTAATGTCCTTTTCAAGGTATGGGCACCAGCACTTCACACTGTACTTCAGACGTGGCCTCACTAAAGACCTGTACAAGGGCAGTATTACCTACCTTTGCCTGCTGCTGATCCCTCTGGCAATGCATCCCAGCATTTTATTGGCCTTTGTTGCTGCTTTCCTACATTGCGTGGAGTTTTTCAGGTCAGCAGAGATCATCACTTCCAGGTCCTTCTCCTCCTCTGATGCAGATACCTGGACCCCCCTTGGCTGTATTCAGTCCTCATATTCTTGGCTCTGGTGTGCAGAAATGTGTATTTGTTTACATTTCCTCACAGTGGCATATATTGCACGTGGGAGTGATAGAGAAGGAGTTATCTGAGTCTGTAAAAAGATTTCCTGGTTGCTCATTGCAGCACCAGAAAGGAATGTATGTATGATTCAAATGGGAAAATACAGGGGCCTTAATTGGCTGAACTCTCATAGCTCAGTTGATTAAGAGCTAAAGCACGGATTGCTGAGGTCTTGGGTTTAAATCCCAGTGAGAGTCACACTTTTCCTTTCATTTCTACAATTGGACTTCTAAATTTGCCTCGCAGTGGCATGTACTGCACTTGGGAGAGACAGAGGAGGAGTTATTTGAGTCTGTAAAAAGACTTCCTAGTTGCTCATTGCAACACCAGAAAGGAATGTATATTTGATTTACAAGGGAAAACTTAGGGGCCTTAATTGGCTGAACTCTCATAGCTCAGTTGATTAAGAGCTAAAGCATGGATTGCTGAGGTCCTGGGTTCAAATCCCAGTGAGAGTCACACTTTATCTTTCATTTCTACAATTGTATTTCTTTACATTGAAACCAAACTGCCAAATCCTGTACCACCTCTTTTTTTCCAGACCTCACTTTATGTCTTGTATCCCTTCTGCTACCCACTCTCCAACAGAGCTTAGTGTCATCCATGAATAGGCAAAGTTTGCCCTTAATGCCATCTCCAGTATCGTTGATGAAGAAATTGAACCATACCTGTTTGAGCACCAAGCCCCGAGGACCCCACTGATAATCTCCCTGGTGCTAAATAGCTCACCCCCACCACCATGCACTGGATCCTGCCCCACAGCCAGTTTTCTACCAATCTGGTCAACTCCTCCCCAACCCCGAGATCAGCCAACTTCCTGATCAATCTCTTGTTGGGTAGTGTCAAAGGCCTTGCTGAAGTTCAGGTAAAGGATGTTCACCATTTGGCCCCTATCCACTGTTTTACTGACCCAGTCAAAGAAGTCAATCAGATTTGTTTGACATGACCTCCCTCCCATAAACCCATGTTGGCTCTCATCCTGGGGACCATACTCTTCCAGATACTCTGCTAACCTTTCCTTAAGTATGGACTCCATGAGCTTTCACTCGATTGAAGTCAGATTGGTTGTCCTGTAATTCCCTGGGTCATCCTTGGACTGCTGTTATGGAGAAGGGCACTACATGTGCCACTTTCTGAGCCTGTGGTACCATATCCAACTCTAGTGAACTACTGAGCAGGCCAGCCAAGGGATTTGCAAGCTCTACTGCAAGTTCCCTCAGCGCCCTTAGTTGTATGCTGTCTGGTCCTGGGGATTTATCTACCTCAATGTTAGCAGGCCTGTCCTCACCCAATCCACCTCTATCAAAACACCTGTTCCCTCCACCCCCCCTCCTCTCTTTCCCCCTAGTGGTACCAGTCCATCTTTTTCTCTGGCGAAGGTAGAACAGAAGTACTCATTTAGTACCTCTGCTTTGCCCCCCCCCAGTTCTACTTCACTCACCCATCCCCTTTCCTGAGCCTAACAATCCCATCTTTCTTGTCCCTTTTCTCACTAATATAGAAGAAAACAAGGACTTTACCATGTCTTGATTTCCTCAGCTAGCTGCAGTTCCATCTGAGCTTTAGCCCACCAGACTACCATACCTGCTATGCTAGCCATCTTCAGATAATCCTCCCTGTCTTTCTTCCTCTGGGTCCTCCTGCATTTATTGTAGGCTGACCACTTATCCCTTACTGCCTGGGTAAGCTCATTACTGAACCAACTGGGTGCTTTGGCCCTATAATTCTTCCCTTTGAGCCTACTGCACTCCCCTGTGGCAACTGCTATTCCCTCCTTGGTGATGAACCACCATTGGTCCACCCCACATCCACTCAGATGCTTTCCATGTGACTCCTTAACAGCTCACCCACGTTTTTGAAGTCCATCATTCTAAAATCCAGGATTTTAGTCTTAGTGGGGTTCTTTTCACTGCCCATATCCAACTGGAACCATACTGTGTTATGGTCACTGCCATGCAGGGGCACTTTGACTTTTACATCCTGGACATGGTTCCTGTTTGTCAGCACCAGATCAAGGGCTGCCCTGTTCCTGGTGGGTTCTGTGATGCCTTGACTCAGGGACCCACTTTGCAGCACATTTAGGATCACCTGACTCCTGGTGCAGGTTGTGGCCAGTACCCTCCAATCCACCTTGGGCAGGTTAAAGTCTCCTACTATTACCACCTCTCCCCTCCCTGTAGCAGTTATTATTTGCAAGTTCAGTTTCCTGTCAGTTTCCTCCTCCTGGTTGTGTGGTCTGTAAACCACCTCCAACCTTACATTCATCCCTCTGTTAGACAGCAACTGAATCCACATTGCTTTTGCCTTTCCCTTTTTGGACTCCTTCCTTGTACACATTATAACCTTCCTGATGTAAACCACCACTCCTCCTCCTTTTCCTCTCTCCCTGTCTCTCCTGTAAAATTTATACCCAAGGATTGAGAGGCCTCAGTCATGGTTAGGTGTGGCCCATGAGTCTGTGACTGCCGCAGTGTCCACTCCCCTCTCTGCCAACAAAGTTTGCAGGTCATCCATCTTGTTTCAAAGACTTTGCGCATTCAGGCATACCATCTTCCACCTAGAGTCTGAGCCTCATTTGCTTCCATCACATCTGCCTTTTTCATTTCTCCCCATTGCCTGCATTCCCACCCTCACTGCTAATCCCTTCACTCCTCCTCCATCTCTACCCTCCAGTTCCCCCTGTTGGTATGGGGAGAGGTCCCCTGACCTCCTCCATTCAGAGTCTCCATGCCTGCATAACCAGTTGCCTCCCCCTCTGCAGTTCAAATCAAATGTTTAGTTTATGTACCCCCAATTTGTTCCTGAGGACCCTTGACCCCCCCCCTACTATTGAGGTGCAGTCTGACTAGTGCAAACACTGTTTTATTTGTAGAAGTCTGCCCCAGTCCTTAATACAGTCATACTCCTTCTCCTTCCACCATTCCCTCAGCCAGTCATTGAACTCCTCAGTCCTTCTCTTTCTGACCATGCTGGCTCTTGTACTTGCAACACCTCTGAGAATATCAGTGATCTGGCTACTTCACTGCAGGTTCTCCCTACTATCCTGTATTTTTCTTGTACTATCCTTGCCTCCTCCCTGGATAAGTCATTTGTACCTAAGTATATAATTATAACTGGTTCCCCCCAGCTCCCCTTACCAACTTCCCAATTTTGGGAACACCCTCTCTGCTGCCATCCCCGGCATCCAAAGTACCTTACTACCTGAATCTGGGCCCCCCATTCCTTCCTCGGTGAATACCCTTAATTATAGAGTCCCCCAGGATTACCACTTTTCTGCCCCCTCCTCCCCTACTTTCATCCTTTCCTTCTTTAACTGCCATATGAGCTTCCCTCCCTCTTAACTGCTATCCCTCCATCCTGGTTAACACCCCACTTTCATTCTCACCGAGTTCTGCTTGCCTGACTCCCTCACAGCCTCTGCTCACCCTCCATATGTTTTACCACCACCCCTTCTGTGTTCTTCCCTTTCTGCCCATCCACACATACCATCTTCTTCCCCTCTCCTCCTGTCACCTTCCCCCCCAACCCCTGCTCCACTCTCCATGTTTCCTCTTCCCCACTAATCTTGACTACTTTGCAATGCTCTGATAAATTTGGGATATCATGAAGAACTATTGCTATCCTAATAAACTAAATGCATCATTATGAAGAACAATCAATATCCTAATAAATCTGTGACATCTTGAAGCACTATCAATATCCTAATAACTTAGATGGGCTCAATTTTCAAAAGTCAAGCTATGATGCTAGGTACCTGCACCAAATGGGTATGACACAAGTGGCACCTTGCATCATAGTTTCCAGCTATCATGATCTTTGAACACCGGCTGAGGTGAAATTGAGATGCCATGCGGTGAAGCCCCCCTGCATCACCCTTATGACAGAAGCACCAGTGCGCCAGGTTGCAAAGGTGGTTGCATCATGGCAGGGCTTCACCATCCCTTCTTTTCCTATTTCAGAAGCCTCACTGTGATTGTAATGGGGGTTGCCTTTAGACCACTCAGGAAGTGGTTAAGTGGCCCTGTGCCACTGCCTGGCAGGGCAGCAATTGGGGGTAACCTGGAAAGAGGGGACCAGGGTTGATGAAGTCCTGGTAATGCCACGGGGCTGGGTCGGTACGGTGGCAGTGTGGGGGTGACATGAGGAGGCCCCCAGTGGTGGTGGTGCTCTGGAGCTGTCATACAGTGGATTGGGCTGGTGGGGTGGCATGGCCAGAACAGCATTACTGGTCCCCAGAACACAGCAGCCCTGGCAC
The DNA here is from genome assembly GCA_016271365.2 of Neoceratodus forsteri. Lineage (NCBI taxonomy): Eukaryota > Metazoa > Chordata > Ceratodontiformes > Ceratodontidae > Neoceratodus > Neoceratodus forsteri. The sequence continues at coordinate 42,540,412 of CM028136.1, forward strand.
TGGCCCCACAGGACCCACAGTCTCCTATGTGCAATGGGTGGCTGTGGGTGTCACTTGTGAGGAGGAGAGTATTTGATGGCCATGGACGTCCCCTGGGCACCACAACTGTCTCCTGGTACTGCGGTCCTTGTGTGGAGGTGGGCCGCTACATCCCCACTGTGTTGGGGACTGGTGCACCTGTCTGGCAGGTGCCAGGCTGTGGGAAGCTTGGGCCAACCCATGATCCATCCCTGGCAACCCCCCACTACCCTGGCTGATTGGCTTCTGGACCTTCATATGGCACTCTGTGATAGGGCCGAGCCCTAACCAAGTTTTGGGAGGACTTTGTACTATTGTCTTTTCCTTTCAACAAGTCTGTTGCAACAGCAATACTCTAATACTATCCTGTACTATCCTTTATTTTCCTCTTAGTTCAGTCAGACTGGCCACCTGCTGAACCCCCCCCCATCTCTCTGTCTTATCCATTTTTATTTTCACCTTTCCTTTTCTAGTCCTACCCAAAAAGTATCTCTGACTGAAAAGAAAATGCACCAGAGAAAGTACAAGTGTTTGTGTTAAGAAAGAAATATGCTTGGAAATTAACAACTGGAAACAGAAGGGTTAAAATTATGTCTTGCAGCTATGTTGCTATCTGAATGTTTATTTTAAGGGCTGCATTAAAACCTGCATAAAATACCTGTTATTAAGTAAAAATATAAATTGAGAAATATTTGCTGGGAAAAGCATCTAATGAGGTCGCTGCCACAGGCTCTGCAGCTGAATGAATGCACTATACTAACTGGAATACATTCTAAGAGACAACAGAAACTGTTAGGAGTAAAATACAAGAGCTAAAGAAGTTACGTAAGTACTTGCCAATGCTCCTGTGAGTTGAATAATGGAGCAAGCAAAGCAGCTAAGTTACTAATGTGCTGCTTTCAGCTGTTTTTTTTTTCCTTCTTCCTAAAAAGTAAAGTTTTTATACAATTCTTTCCCTAAATAACACATAAAAGATTGAGTTTACCTTCAACACATTTTGTAACAAATACTGAAGGACACTATTGCTGGCAAGTTCCAAAACAAACAAAAAGTTAAAATGTAGGGCCACACCCCAAACGCTCCAGCCTTTCTTCTCTTTTGTAACATTGTCTTTTTCAAGCATAAAAACAGTCCAATTTTACTACAGTATGCCTGCTGTTAAAGAAGCATTATACTGTATATTGTTTTATTTTTTATACAAGACTCTACTGGTATTTAAAATAAAGGTGGAAATATATTTGAACTGAGGTACCTGAGTCTGTTGGATGTTGTTTGTGGTTCCCATAGGGGAGGGCAGGCCACTCAAAGTCATCTCATTTATACTGTTGTCTAGCTCCTAATGTCACCAGGTGGGAGGAGCTAGAGTAACTAGTTATCCAAACTCCTCTCCTCTGTATGGCAAACTATACCAGATGCACTGGGGGTCGAACCGCCAAACCCTGAAAGACCCATTCCGTAGAATCACCCAAGGCCAATGTTCTTTTGAGTACCAGGCACCTCTCTGACTCAATTCACTTAATAACGATTTAATGAATTTAATGAATGATATCAAACTTGAATCTTTCAAAGTGAAACTTTGTGCTCTTTTAGCATCTAGTAGCAACTGTGACTGTGGATTCTAATTATTTCAACCTACCAATGCTACCATTCCAACTATACTTGCTTGTAGATCTATTAGCCTCTTCATCGCTAACTGTATAGGTGCCTTCTTCCTTGCTTTCTCCCTCAATTTGTAATCTTCTTTTCTAGTTACACCTGGTACTGGCCCCCTTACTGATTTTGTCTTTCAAACTCCTCTACCCTATATTATTCCCTCACTAATGTTCCCCTCCCCAACCTCCTGGTCGTTTCCCCTTCTACCCCTGTTCATTGCCATCCTCCTCTCCTCCTCCTCCTCTCCCTCTCCATATCTACTACTGGGCCTCATTTCCTCTCTCTCCTTCCTACCCCCCAATTTGGTTACCCCCACTATCCCCTATCTCCCACACATAGGTTCACCACTATACAGCACTTCCTCTTCCTTTAACTCTCATTCTAATTTAGGGCCATGGTTACAATTGTTGCTGTCTTTGTTTTGTTTTTTGATGACAAGAACTGTTTATTTTAACATGTTTGCTATCAATGCTGTTAGATTGTTTGTCTAATTTAATTGCTACCTACATTATCCTTGTATGTAATTATACCTTTGTTGTTTGTCTCTTCATACCTTGATGTAGAACCTCGGTAAACGAGCTAATGGCTCAAAGGTGATGTAATCCAAGAGTTAAATAAATAAATAAATAAATAAACTTTTTTCATTTCCCTTCAGAAATATCATTATTGTTATTTATAAATACTAGTTGTAACTTCATAATATGTCTTTATCAAACCAAGTCTCAAATCCTAAAAAGTATGCTGTATTAAAAATGTAATTTTGTGAAAGCAGGAATAGTCACATGATCTCCAAGGGGTGGGTATAAAAACCCTAGAACAGAGATGCTCCAGAGATGCTCAGATCAGTATTGTGCTGACCTAGAGAGGCTGTGCAAGTCTTCATACCTTGTGCAGAAAATTCTGAACTGATTTGGGAAATTCTATCTGTGAATTTTCCTGCTTGCAGCCCTGAATTGCAAGTGTTTGTTATTTTTTAATTTTCTTTTCTTGAAAAGTCATTTTTTTAAATTATTTTGGCTCCTTTATAATAAAAATCACACTACCGTGTGTTAACCTTATATATCCATGTGAGTGTCCATCTGTCATCTCACACTATTACATCTGGTATCAGAAGTGGGATTCTGGGAATGTCTGGACTGGGCAGGGGGATGTTTTCCAGTGGATATTGTCCTGATATCCTGTAAGACAGATGCAACAGGAGCCACAACTTAACGAACCAAACAAACAATGAAAGAATTATACATAACTTTTTACCATGGTGTTCAAGTAATAGAAAAGTCTATACTAACATAGTCAGCAATAGCGATAAAGTGAAACAAACAATTAAAAAAGTGCAGTATAAGAAACAAGCACTCAAAATATTATTGGTGAACATTAGGAGTCTTTCAAACAAAACAAAGGAACTACACTACTTGACAGTTAATAGTATAGATATTTGTGTAGTCACAGAGACTTGGTTCAAAGATAAAGACTGGAGCACAGAAATCCAACGTTATGCAAAACTAGAAAAAAACTCATAAGAATACACATGGAGGTGGTATAGCCTTATATGTTACTCAGGAATTGAAAGTGTATGAACATCAACAAAGTGCCAAAACCAACTCAGAGAATAAGCTTTTGTGGGCCACAATACCGCTCCCTAGTAACAAACTTACAATTGGCTTAGGATACCAGTCCCCAAACTTGGAGAACAACGAAAACAACTCCTACGTGAATGAAATCGATAACATATACAAATTGATGGAGATTATATTCTCATGGGAGATTTTAATCTCCCAAACATCAGATGAGGCACTTTAACAGGTTCAAACGTGATCAAAAATAGATTATTAGATTCTATAATATTAAATAACGGAAATAATGGAACAACTGGTAAATGTCCCTACGAGGGACAAAAAAATACTGAATCTATTGCTCACAAACTATGAAAGAGAAAATATTAAAATAAATGCAATACATCCCCTTTGTAACTCTGATCATAATATGGTACAAGCAGATATAATTATTAAACAAATAACCCACACAACAGGTTTAACACTAATCAAAAACTACTTTAGAGCAGACTACGAGAAAATAAAGAATTACCTAGCCACATGGAACTGGGAAAAAGAACTAAAGGATCTACCTCTAACTATAATGTGGCAAAAAAAAAAAAGAAAAAATTAAATGGTGTATTGATCACTGGGTCCCAGATAGAAAAAATATAAGAATAACTGCAGCATACCACCGTGGTGGAACAAAAACATCAAGCGTAACATAAAGAAAAAGCAGAAACTGTGTAACAAATATAGAAAACAGCCTACACCAAGTAATTGGACATTCTACAAAAAAACAAGTAATAAAAACAAAAGTTTAATAATAAAAGAAAAAAACAAACAAATGGAGCTTAGATTGGCAACATCTGTAAAAGACAATAAAAATACATTTTTAACTATATAAGTTCCTTAAAGGGAAGCAATAATAGTATTGGTCCACTAAAAACACAGCATGGCATGATTCTGGGAGAAAAGGAAATGGCAATGGAACTCAATGATTATTGTATAAGTGTATTTACCCATAAAGAGGAAATAACCATTGAACATACAATGACCATTGTGCCATTTTTACCACTTCATGAAACTGATGTCTTAGAAGCAATAAGAGCCACTAAAACTAATAGCTCAGCCAGTCCTGATGGGATCACACCTAAGTTTCGTAAAGAAACGGGAAATCAACTTGTTGGTCCAATAACATTATTGTTTAACACATCGTTAAAAGAGGGAAAGACGCCCCAAGAATGGAACGAGGCCTTTGTTACACCTATTCATAAAACCGGAAGCAAACACGATGTAAAAAAACTACAGACCAATTAGTCTAACGTTGGTGCTGGGTAAAATATTGGAAAAAATATTAAAGCAATGCATTATTTCTCACCTACAGGAAAACGGGCAAATAGATATTGCATATTGCATCACCTTACAGCATCCCCTCATCCATTACCTCTGGGTTACGTCCACCTCATAGGTTGCAGATGCACATGTGACCAGATTCGAAATCCGATCTGCCTAGGTCCTGTTCCTTCCCCCAAGTCTCCAGTTCGTTCCTGTGCATGGCAGAGGTTGCAAGCATATTGCTTAGCTCCAAACATTTCTGATCAAGGTAAGGGTTTTTCTTTCACCTACTTTTATATATGTATTTTTTCTGCAAGTATGTCAATATGTATTTACAAGTAGCAGGGTAATATGTTGCAACTACTCTGCGATGCAGAAAGAAAGCTTGTAAAAAGATTATAGAAATAGCCAACTAATCAAAATTACAGAATTAGCCACCAGCCAAGTAGCAAACCAGATTCACTACAATATATCACTGTATTCAGGCCTAGATAGCTCCTCTGCTATAATTTAATCTCAAACAGCGCTAGTATTATGCACAGTATATTCAGCTGTATGATACTTCTACAACAGAGCATAAAGTCAACCACTCAGACTTTAGGACCTTAATAAGTAAAGCATATGATCTGAGCAAGGAGATTTTAGCAATATAACTGCTGCACTGAGTAAAGAATGCTCCCTCCGTACTGAAATGAATGTTACTGCTCTAATTAAATATTTGTCCTGCACTGGGTTGCCTGAAGATGCCTCTATTATAAGCCTCTGTGCCAAGTATAAAGAATATGCATATATAACATTGCTGGTCTGGTATACCGAGTACCCATGTTGCCCACGCTGCCTCTATCTGCCTACCCCAACACTGTTACCCACCACCTGGCCCGAGAGCCCCTTTGCGAGTGGCTCCGGTGCCCATCGCGTCAGTCGGACCCCCTTGCGAGCGGGCCCAGCCAAAGCGCAAGGCACGACAGCATACCTCCTTGCCTCCCCCATGCACTGCCTAGCACATCACAGGAAAGGGCCAGAGGAGGCATCTCTTAAATGCTTACCCTACCTGCTCCTAGTAAGCACAGGTCCAGCCTCCTATAGTGATCCAGGCTGCCACAGCAAGTCGGCGTACCCCTACATCCACAAACGGACATCTTCCACAAACAGAGGACACACTGCGGCACCTTACCTCTACAGACCCGCCGCCATCTTCTAATGGCGGACAGAGCTCACAAATCATGGCGACCTCATGCATGCGCAATGCCCCACTGCCTGCACATGCGCATTACAGCCAAATCCCAAGCACAGGCATTAAAGGCATATCGCAGCCACAGCAGGACTCAAACAGTGAGACGGCTAAATAACAAGCCCGCACGCCAGCTATTAACCACATAACCTTTGGGCTACCACCTTGTGTCAAAACAAGGACATAAATAAATCACAATCATATGATAAAGAGGCAAGACTACACAGCGTTGAGCACAAAGAATTGCCAGGATAGATTAAGCAGCTGTCCTATCCCACTTGTCAGACTCCCACACGTAGGAACAGGGTTCTATACCCACAGGGGGAATTAAAATATATGCATTATTACATATGCTGACATAATCATTAACCTTACTGGTGCCTTATTACCTTTGCACTACTACATACCTCTCTCCCTTTTGTCACCCCCCCTTCCTGTCTTCACAGATCTCACAGGATGGGTAAAACAAAGAAATTCAGCGCCTGCCATATTACCCTAATGGGCAATCAGACAGGACCATTATGCCCCACATGTGCTCCCATACAGTCTGACCCCGGAGCAGCAAGTGACAATGACATGGAACAGGGGTCTGACCCTCATAAGCCGTTACCCAATGAACTACCATCCACAGCAGAGGATTTCTTTAAGACACAGCAAGCAGTGATGCTAAAGATACTGGAGAGGATGGAAGAGCTATCCCAAAATAATAAAGGAAACAAACCACAACCTGACAATCACAGTAACAATAACAATGATGATGAAAGACCAACTGGGCCAGTCACCCAGGCAGAACCGGTACCAGACAAACCAAATAACTGCGAATCCGGGGACGAGGACCAGGAGGAAGATGAAGAAGACCTCGTTCTCACAAAAAAACTCACCCTGGTCGAGGCACTGCCAGAACTTCTAAGAGCAATAAAGAAGACAATGGGGTTCGAAGTCCCCGATGCCCCTCAACAGTGTAAGCTTAACCCCCTTATTAGAGCCAAGCAAAAGAAAGATGAAACTTTCCCAGTCTGTGAAGCTCTAACCGACGTCATAGAGAAAGAGTGGCAATCCCCCGACCCAACCAGAATTGCAGATAAACATACCTTCGACAGATTCTATTCGGTACAGGACGACATCAACAAGACATGGTGCACGCCTCCCCCCCCCGCAATTGACCACCAAATTATGGGACTGTGCAAGAAAACAGTCCTCCCGTCAGAAACAACCACCCCACTCCGGGACCCAACAGACAAAAAGATGGAGGAACTCCTAAAGAGTTCCTACGAAATGACAGGCATGTCCTGCAGGGCCAACGCCGCTGCAACATATATCTCAAGGGCACTGGTCACATGGTTGGAGGAACTAGCATTCTCCTTAGAACCCAACTCAAAGCAAGCTGACCTAGCAGAATATGCCATATAGGCAGCAAAGTATGCTGCTGATGCATCCATTGATGCTTTAAAGATGTCAGCTAGACTGGCAGCCCTAACCAACAAAATAAGACGCCACATATGACTCAAGATTTGGAATGCGGACTCCGAATCCAAGGCTATGCTCACCAAGCTACCCTTCAAAGGGAACCTAGTCTTCGGAGAAGGACTACAAAAGTATGTAAAGCAAAAAGGAGATGGAAAAACACTTGATAAGGACAAACCATCCTCGAGCACCTACCTACCGACATTCTGAGGCAGATACTGCCCATTTCAAGGGAGGCACGAGAGGAGGCAAACCTCTCAGTACTCCCAATCAAAATCTTACTCATTCAAGCCCTCATATTTTAATAATGCAAGAGGGAGAACCAGGGGACAATATCAGAGAGGGAGATACCAGTCTTCCTTCAAGCATGGAAAACAGCTTAAAGTGACCCCCACACCATGCGGCACCCGCCATCCACCCCCCCCATAGGTGCCAGACTAAGTCAATTCTCACACACGTGGCATCAGGCGACTTCAGACAAATGGGCCTTGGAAGTAGTCTCCAAGGGATACTCAATCAAATTCATTCAGAAGCCACTCACAAACAGAATGGTGATATCACCAGTATCTCGGCTCCCTCGCAAAATATGGGCAGTGCAAACTACAATCAGTTCCCTATTAACCAACAAAGCAATAGCGGAAGTACCACCGGACCAAATCGACCAGGGCATTTACTCTGTATTCTTCCTGGTACCCAAGAAGATGGGGGATATGAGACCAGTGCTAGATCTCAAGTTTGTCAACCGTTTTGTGCACTACAAAAAATTCAAAATGGAGACACTCCAGACAACACTACAGTCTATAAAACCCGGGGACTACCTCACCTCCATCGACTTGAAAGGTACGTACCTACACATCCCCATTTGCCCAGCCCACTACAAGTACCTCAGGTTCAAAATACTCGGCCACCACTACCAGTACCAGATGCTACCATTCGGACTAGCATCGGCTCCGTGAGTCTTCACCAAGGTTTCTGCCACACTTGCAGCCAAACTGAGATAACAAGGAACTCATATCATTCCTTACCTGGACAATTGGCTTATCTGAGCCATTAGCCCAGCAATCTCTCAACAACATACTCAAATGGTGGTAGACACCCTACAGATGCATGGTTGGGTGATCAACTGGGACAAGAGCAGCCTAATACCGAGCCAGGTTACAGACCACCTAGGGGCAATCATAGACACATCAACAGGAAAAACAAAACCATCCCAAAAAAGAATGGACAAAGTGCTATCACATGTATGAGCACTAGCGACCAAAAACAACCCCACTCTACTGGCCATACTGCAAACCCTAGGCTCCATGGCCTCATGCATCGGCCTAGTGCCATGGGCTCTAAGGAACATGCATCCCCTACAGAGCATAGCAATACGGGAGGGCCATCGGCTTCAACACGACCTCTACCAAACGATACAATTGGACCGCGGAGCCAAAGCATCACTACAATGGTGGTCCAACAGCCACAGCCTAAACAGGGGAGCAGCCCTGGACAACCAACACGACATACTACTCGACTCAGATGCAAGCCTCAAAGGCTGGGGGGCGACCCTCATTCACATGCTGGCACAGGGGAAAGTGTCCCCAGCGGAATCCCTCACACAAATAAACATACTGGAAATGAGAGCAGTATGCCACGCACTACACCACTTCAAGGCCTTCATCAAGTGCAAAAGGGTACTCATCAGGTCGGACAACAGGGCAACAGTGGCATACATCTCCAACCAGGGCAGCACAAGAAGCCCCCAGCTACTAAGAGAAGCAAAAAGAGTACTGAATTGGGCACAGAAACCCCTCTCATCAATCACGGCAGTTCACCTAGCAGGCAAACTAAACATTTAGGTGGATTGGCTGAGCCTCCAAGAGATAGTCCAGGAGAATGGTCCCTACACCCACACATCTTTCAGCAAATCAACAAAAAATGGGGACCACTGGAGATGGACCTAATGGCAACAGCAAAAAATGCACAGTTACCGACATACTACTCCAGATACAAAGAATTGGGTGCCCACGGAGTAGATGCCTTGACCCAAGACTGGTTCTTCCGAAGAGCTTACATATTCCCCCCAATTCCGCACTTCCAGCAGGTGCTAAACAAAATTCAGCAATCAGAGACAACAGTGGTCATAATCACCCCACGATGGGCCAGAAGACATTGGTTCGCTACCCTCGTGACCCTGTCAATAAGTCCACCATGGACACTTCCATTACGGTCAGACCTCCTGACCAGGGACCAATCAATCACCCAAACTTAGCACCACTACAACTCACGGCCTGGCTACTGAAAGGCAAAGACTGCTAGATAGGGGGTACAACCACACAGTGCTAGAAACTATGCTACACTCTAGGCCACCTCCACCACCAACTCCTATAAAAGGCATTGGAACATATTTGAAACCTGGTGCCACAAGCACAACATCCAAACATTCACATTCAACATCTCGCATGTACTACTGTTCCTTCAACAAGGAGTAGACAAAGGTCTGTCGACCTCATCTCTCCAAGGCCAAGCCGCAGGAATAGGGGCTGGCACAGGACTCCTCGAAGGATACACTCCGTGATCACACCCCGACGTTCTTAGATTTCTGAAGGCAGTGTCCATTATACACCCCAGAGAAAGACACACAGTGGCACCCTGGGATCTAAACGTGGTACTCGAGGCACTAGCCTTCCCACCCTTCGAGCCTATGGCCACAACGGACCTCAAATGGGTCTCACTCAAAACAATATTCCTGCTGGCCATTTGTTCTGCTAAAAGGGTAGGAGAAATGAGAGCCCTCTCCTGCAGGGCTCCCTATCTGATTTCCCATAACGATGGAATTACCCCAAGAATTGCCCCCACCGTCAACTCCCCCTTTCACACCAACCAGCCAGTAGAACTCCTGGCCTGGCCAAATCAAGAGGAAACCAAGCACTGGGACATGAAGAGAGTGATCACTACCTACTTGGACAGAACGAAGGAATTCAGAAAATCAGAAGGTCTCTTTATTGTCTACAGCAGACCCAGAAAGGGACAAACAGTGGCCACATCGACCCTAGCCAGCTGGATAAAACAAACCATTGTGGAGGCATACAAATCTCAAGGCTTCATGCAGCCACAAGAAATTAAAGCCCACTCCACCAGGGCTGTGGCTACATCCTGGGCAGAGAGAAATGAAGCCTCCATAACGGACATCTGTATGGCCGCCACTTGGTCATCAGTCCATACCTTTACCAGACACTATAAACTAGACGTGGCAAATGTACAAAGAGGTAATTTTGCAAGAAAGGTACTACTCAGTGTCACCAAACATTAGCTACACAGTCATCCGACCCCACCCAACACATACTATTATATAACACTGCTTCTTACAACCCAGAAGTAATGGATGAGGGGATGCTGTAAGGTGATGCAATATGCAATGGTAGTTTATTCACCTGGTAAAGGTGATTGCATGAGCATCACCTTACAGCATCCCCAGTCCCACCCAGGTTTACTCAGATGACAGTGGAGCTAACACAATCCTAAGACACTAACTGGACAGTATCAGTCTGCCAGCATGCCTTACGGCCTGGACAGAAATAAAGTGTAAATAATAGGAAATAAACATAAAAATGATTACCTACAGAACTCGCTCATCCCATTATTACACCACAAGGTTTCTCATTGGACATATGTATACATGCTCTTTCCCTCTTGTCTATATCTCCATACAAAACCTTTATTACCACAGCATAATACCAGATAATACAGCTTTGGAAAGATCGAACTGGAGACTTGGGGGAAGGAGCAGGACCTAGGCAGATCAGATTTCGAATCTGGTCACATGTGCATCTGCAACCTATGAGGTGGGCGTAACCCAGAGGTAATGGATATGGGGATGCTGTAAGGTGATGCTCATGCAATCACTTTTACCAGGTGAGTAAACTACCATTACACAACATGGTTTCATTCAGGGAAGATCGTGCTTAACAAACTTGCTTCAATTTTTTGAACCTGTTAGTTCTGCATTAGACAATGGGCTATCGTTTGATGTCATATTTCTTGACTATTCGAAAGCATTTGACACAGTCTCACACAGGGTATAAATAATAGAACAGATGGTTGATCTAAATTTCCATCCGAGTATAGTTAAGTGGGTAAATTCTTGGTTAATAAGTAGAAAACAAAGTGCAGCCATAAGAAGGCACAAGTCACCGTGGGGAGCAGTCACTAAAAGAGTACCACAGGGTTCAGTTTTGGACCCTGTACTATTCAACATTTTAGTGTCATCTATGCTACCCCTAATAACATCTGGCTCTGCAAATATGCAGATGATTGTAAGGTAGGGGGCATCATAACAGATCTCGAATCAGCTAAACATTTTCAAAATAATCTTTCTCATCTAGAAAAGTGGGCATAAAAGAATAAAATGAGTTTCAACGAAGCCAAATGCAAGTTCATGCGCTTGGGCAAAAATAATCCAGGGTACAGTTATAAACTAAACAATACCGTATTACAAACTACTGAAAATGAAAACGATCTAGGCATAAATATTTCACAAAAACTATCTTTTGAAGTCCACACAAATGCCATCGTTAAAAAAGGTCAGCAAATATTAGGTTGCATCCTCAAAAACATAAAAAGCAGACGATCAGAAGTACTTATGCCTCTATATGTCAATTTGGTCAGACCACATTTGGAGTATTGCTCCCCATTATGTGCCCCGCCCTCATAAGAGAGAAGAAATTGATTGAAACGGTACAGAGAAAGGCTACAAAAAAAACCCCCACAATCTTAAAAATTTAGACTACGCTTCAAGATTAAGAACACTTAGGCTTTATTCCATGCAGTGCAGGAGATTAAGGAGTGTCTTACGTCTTGCCTATACCGCCTTGCACAATGATACCATCTTCGAAACTATTGGATTAGTCAAATGCAAATCTAATAATATTACTAGATCCCATAAATTAAAACTGAAGGGAGACTATTACCAAACTGTTAAATGTAGTCAATGGTTCTCCCAATTAATAGTATCACACTAGAACTCTCTACCAGAAAATGTGATGAAATGGAACCATGGCTATATTCAAAAAGAGATTAGATATACATATAGGTAGTAAACAATTTGACTACCACTCTTAAATGGTGGCAAGTTCATAATAGGTCCTCAAGCTTCCTGAACTCATAAACTTACTATGAAATTATGAAACAAGAAGAGTTGCTGGAGACCAGAGGTGTACTAACCAGAAAAATGGCAGAAAGGCTGGAAGAGAAGCCTTTTCCTGGGCTTGAGATGGGAGCCTGGGCGAACACCAAGCCAGAGATGGACACCAGTGTGTAGGAGACTGGTGAGGACATTTCTGATGAGCCACCAGAAAATATATGTGAACTGCTGAGGTTGCTCTGTGTAAAACAAATGGAAATTGAGAAACAATGAGAACTGGACAGAATGCGCCAAGATGAAAAGCGGTCTGACACCATGGGGGCCATCCAGGCCCTAGGATAGCCATGGGGAGGCCATTGATTCTGCAAAGGATATAATATATATATATGATATGATATGAAATTATATGAGACTGGAGCGAGGAAGGTTCAGGAGGGAGATGAGGAGACACTTTTTTACAGAGAGGGTGGTGGCTAGGTGGAATGCGTTACCTGCTGAAGTGGTATGCAGTAGAACAGTGGACTGCTTCAAACAAGGATGGGACAGGACAAGGGGAGGGTTAATGAAGGGGAAGGGTGAAAGGGAGGGGCAGCTGCAGAATAAGGGGTGCTAGCTGCAAATTCGAGCAGACTTGATAGACCTCTAGGCCTTTATCCGCTGGCAAATTTCGTATGTTCATATAAAATTAACTAAGATGACATTGAGGCATACCTGATAATGTTTGAGAGGGTGGCGAGAGCATGTGCTTTAGCTGATAATATTTGAGAGGGTGGCGAGAGCATGTACCTTACCTGATAATGTTTGAGAGGGTGGCGAGAGCATGTGCCTTACCTGATAATGTTTGAGAGGGTGGCGAGAGCATGTGCCTTACCTGATAATGTTTGAGAGGGTGGCGAGAGCATGTGCCTGGCCCAGGGACCAGTGGGTCATCAGACTGGCTCCCTACTTGACTGAAAAGGCACAGCTGGCATATAGCCACGTGGATAGTCGATACACCAATGATCACAACAGAGTGAAACAAGAGATCCTGCGGCACTACAATATCAACACTGAGACATACTGCCAGAGGGTATGAGCCTTGAGGATGACAGCATCAGATACCCCTCAAGAAACCTATGCCCGGCTAAGAGAACTATGTTATAAGTGGTTGCAGCTGGAGAACAAGACCATTGATAAAGTCATAGAACTCATCTTAATTGAACAGTAGGAGCACCACCCAGAGTCAGCAGAGAGAACCATCCCGTTAGCTGAGGACTATTTGACTGCACATCCTACCAGGCACAGAGGGTCTCAAGGGACTGGTAACAGCATTAATCAGCTGGTAAGACCATCTTTTTATATGGCTAAGACGCAGGAGGGGAAGTTTGAGAAACAGAGAGCACCTTTATCAGAAATAACCTGTCATAACTGTCAGGGGAAGGGACACATAGCCAGAAATTGTCTAAAAAAGAGAACAGAACCAACTCATCTTTCATTAGCTAACTGAAGACAATACACTAAGGTGGGACAGATTGGGACACAGCAGGTGATTGGGCTCATCGACTCAGGTAGCAAAAAGGCTTTAATTCGAACTGACTTGGTATATCATCTGACAAACAGAGAGGGCCCAATACTGGGGTAGTGTGTATCCATGGGAATACTCATTATTACCCTACCACCGCGATAAATATGTCCATCCAAGGTGTCCCACAGAAAATGACTGCAGGTTTAGTACCCTGGTTGCCTGTCCCTGTGGTGACCGGACATGATTTTCCTGACTTTGAGAGACTTGACAGGAGTAAAACAGGGTAGGCAGCTGCCACCACCAGGGCACAGGCTAAGTGAGAACAACTACAGACTTTGTTCCCTTTTGATGAGGATATTTTTGGTGCCCCGGCAAGACTAGAAAATCAAGGTCCACCAAGAGACTTGCAAAGCATCTTTGGAACCAGAACCAGCAAGAGGAGGACTTGTGCCAGACTTTAGAAGGGTGTGACATTAAAAGTGTCCAAAAAGAAGATAACACTTTAACACCTTTGTTTTCACAGGTTGGGACGGAGCTGGATAAAGGTTCCCCAAAGTTTGTAATATCTAATGATTAATTGTACAGGGTGTGTGTTAATCCTAATACAGGGGAAAGTGTTCACCAACTGCTAGTACTAGAGAGGTATCGTGCCCAGTTAATCTACCTGGCATACAATATATCTCTGTCGGGGTATGCAGGGAGGGACCGTATCCTGAGCAGATTATTGACCCACTTCTATTGGCTCAACTTTCATGAGCAGGTTGCAGAATACTGCCACTCATGCAAAGAATGCCAGAGGGTAGCACAAGTGGGAAAGAAAGAGAAGGTATCCCTCCAACTCCTCCCCTGGTCACAACACCATTTGAGAGTATTGCAATGGATGTGGTGGGTCCATTGGAAAAGAGCTCTATAGGGAATTAATATATCCTAGTTGCATGTGACTACGCCACTAAATACCCTGAGGCAAGCCCCTCTTCATTCTGTGACAGCTAAAAAAATTGTGAAGGAACTAGCGAAGGTATTTAGTTGGATGGGCATTCCCAAGGAAATTCTTTCAGACCAGGGCAGCAGTTTTAACACCACTCTTTTAAAGGAGTTGTATCGACTGTTATTTATTTATTTAAAATTTGGTGACCATGTAGGCCCACTGAGCCCCGAAGGTCCCTTTTTCAGGGGCGACCCGGGATAACAATACATATTTTCATACAGAGAAAGAGACTGTTGGATGTGACAGCAGTGTGTACCTCCCCCACCACCCACAAACAAACAGTCTTGTTGAAAGGTTTACTCAAACCCTCAAGAGAATGCTTAGGAAGTTTGTGCAAGATGAGGGTAGATAATGGGATCAGTTTTTGCCTTACCTTTTTTTGCATACCGGGAGGTACCCCAGGCCTCTACTGGATTCTCACCCTTTTCTTTGCTGTATGGGCAGAATCTGAAAAGACCTCTAGACGTTGTTAAGGAATACTGGACGGAGGGTCAAAATATTGGTCAATCAAATGTACTTGACTAGATGCTCCAGCTTATGGAGCATTTAGTGAAATATGTAGAAATGGCACATAAGAACAATAGCCAGAAGCAAGGAGAACAAAAGGCCAGGTATGACCAAGGCTTCACTGATAAGACTTTCCAGGCAGGGGACAAGGTTCTTTTATTGCTACCTTCATCTGAAAAGAAACTTATGATGAAGAGACAAGGACCTTACATTGTCCTTAGGCAAACTGGTCTGGTGAACTATGAAGTCAGCACACCTGACAAAAAGCAGGATAAGAAAACCTACCATGCCAACCCTCTAGAAAAGTGGCATGAGAAGGTAACCCCGTCCCTTTATGTATGCCCAGAAAGTGTTGAAACAGAACTGGAGGTAGCTTACCAAAGGTTAGAAAGTCTTGGAGAACTGGGGGAGTTGAAAATTAACCAAATCTAGATTTTAGGCAGAATTACAACAGGTCCTGAGAAAATGCCAAACTGCCTTCACTAACACACCAAGTAGGGCAAGAGGCACAGAGCATAAAATTGAGGTACTACAGAGTAAACTGATAAGGCAGAAACCTTATCGATTACTTGAAAAGGTTGAAGGGGATGTCATCAAGGAGGCCAGGAAGCTGGAGGAGCTAGGCATTACTGAGCCAACAACCAGTGCATGATCTTCCCCCATTGTAATGGTAGATAAGCAGTGTCTGTGGCTCAGTAGGTAGCACACTCACCTCTGAGGTTGGGAGATCAGAGGGCTGTGGGTTCAGTTCCCACATCTGGCACTTGGGTTAATATCCCAGTATTGACACTGTAGTGCAGCATGAGAGGGGTGCTGCACTTCTGAGGTGCCGTCTTTTGGATGAGACATCAAACCGAGGTCCCATCTGCTTGGATTGGTGGTAGTTCAGGTGGATGTTAAAGATCCCATGGCACTTATCGAAAAGAGTAGGGGAATTTTTTTATTGGAAAACAAAATAAGAAAACAAAAACTCAAGAAATAACACAATGTCCATACATCATAATACATATAGAGATTTGAACAGAAAGGAAAAATCACCATATCCTCTTTACAGGTGAAAACAAATAATAAAAAGAAAGGCACAAAAAAAAAAAAAGACTTAGTACAGACTCAAAAGCCCCCCCCCACACCCATTTCAAACAAACAAAAAAAAAACGGTTTGTGTTTTATTATAGTTCTCTATTTTCAAGTAACCCCTTCAAACAAAATTAGAGGTAATGCTCTCCACCAAAATGCCACTAAAGGTGCAGGTAAAGTTTTTTGTTCTGAACAATAAATGCTAGAAATTTCACTTCTGATATGTTCCCTGAGGACAGTCAAGGCAACCCTTTTTTGCTGTAACACAAACATACATCGGTTGTGCCAAATGCACCATTTGCATACTGCAAACAGAACCCGCAATGTTCCTGGAAAAAAAATCTTCCAACCTGGTCCAAAGTCCCCATAAACTAATTCAGAATATGTTAAATCAGAGAACATAGGTCATCCCCATGACAGACTCAGCTGAGACCATAGTGGGGCAATATATGGGCAATCAAAAAATAGATGCGACATGGATTCCAGCTGACATACACACGTGTCTCAAACACAGTACCATTCTGATAATTGTTTATGCATCTGGTTCCCTTTAACATTCAATTTGTTGTGACAACACAACCACAGGATATCCCACATCTTCTCTGGAATCCTGTTTTCCAATAATTGTTTAGTTAAACAATGGGAATCACAGGGTACTGTAAAACATGGCGACACCAAGAACATGGTTTGCAGTATAGAGGAGTATAAACACTTTCTATGCTGTAATAAATCTACAGCATAAGACACTTCCCATATTTTAATTTTTTTAAATATTTCAATAAGGTATTCAGACGTTCCGGGTGGAATTTTGGTAAAAGGTTTCCAAACAGGAGCTTGCCATTTATCCAGAAAATAAGGGGAACAGGAAGCAAAACTAAGGGCCCAACAATCCGTCCGGTTGACTATACTCAGAAAAATATTAGCGTTCGCAAAAATGGAAAAATAAAATAGCACCGGGTTTACCATCTGAAGACCGCCCTGTTTAATAGGCCAGTAGGTAACGGATCTCTTCACTGGGTTCAGTCTACTACCCCAAAGCAACTGGAAAAACAAATTATAAAGCCGAGCCTCAAGGGAACAAGGAAGAGGAAAAATATAACTAATCAGTAAACATAGAGGCAAAATACAAGTTTTAAGTAAAAAAATCAGTTTTTGCGGGTCATAGGGAACCACTTCCATTGGACAATTTTGGATTCAGCTATGTCCATTGCGGAAATCCAATTACACGCCGCTGCATCAAGTGGGCCAAAAATAACCCCAAAAATACAAATCTTCTGGGAATGAATATCAATTCCTCCAATCGTCGGTGATATCACCGGTGTAGGGAGGTGGACAGCACACCCCACACTTTTTTGGGTATTTAATTCAGATCCAGAAATTCGGGAAAAGGAATGGACGGTCTCAATTGCCCTTTCCCCAGAAGCTGGATCTGCTACTAGAATGCAAATATCATCTGCATAGACAAGAGCACATGGAAAGATAAGATCCAGTGTGACGGAGATATGTCTGATGGTCCCCTCCCCATTCAATTTCTGGAGTAGAGGATCAGTGGAAAAGACATACAACAGGGGACTTAAAGGACATCCCTGAAGTACCCCTCTCTTGATAGAGTATATAAATACAAGAACCATTAACTAACGGCGTTGTGCAGGCAGACCGAAACAAGATTTTAATCCAGTCAAGTAAATCCGCAGAAACCCCATATTTTTTCAACACTGAAAATAAATAACTATGTGGAACCCGGTCAAAAGCTTTGGTTTGGTCCAAACTAAGAACATAGCCTTGTGTGGTATTCCCATCAAATACTTCCCTCAAAATTTTCAAATTGGAGAGCATGGAACAACCTGGAATTGCACACGTCTGTGTAGAGTAAATCACCCGTGCAGCCATCTGAGAGAGTCTATTGGAGATTATTTTACACAAAATCTTCCAATCGGAATTTAATAAACTAATAGGACAACAGTTGTCCAACTTATCTTTATCATTTTTCTGTTTATATAAAAAAATCAAGTAGCTGTCAGAAAATGCGAAGGGAATAGGCAAGAGGCCTTGCAAAATAACATTATAGACCTTCGTTAAATATGGTATCAACAAGGATTTAGCTTTTTTATAAAATTCATTGGGAATACCATCAGGACCAGGGGTGACAGTAGTTTTCAGATGACTAATAACTGAGTCCACTTCGGCACAGGCAACTGGCTGACTTGAGATCGTAATACACTCTGGCGACAGGAGAGGAACCTCTAAGGAACCCAAAAAGCCGTCCCAGGCATTCGATTCATAAACCTTCCCATATAATGACCCAGTATGGAAGGAAACCTCCTCCAAAATACTCCGGTTATCGGTAATCCTGTCACCCGAATGGGAAACCAAAGAGGACATATATTTAGATGCAACCTTTTGGTGGCTACTATCAAAGGGATTGACTATTTTAGCAGATCCCTTTCTCCCATATTTTTGTTCGAGAAATAATTATGTTGTTCTCTCATACTGAGAGGCACGCATTTCAGTTTTAACCTGCCGGATTTGTGCCGAATAATCTAGGCCCCATTCAGTTTGCCAAGATAGCAGTCTTTGCAATTGGTGTCGGCACTTAAGATATTGAAAATAGTGTTCTGAAGATTTTTGTTTAGAAAGACGTTTACAAAATTGTGTAATAACAGATTTAGTATCTTGCCACCAAAAGGTTGGATTATCATATAATTCAAATACGGAAACCTTGTCTTGGAGAAGCCTATACAGGTCCTGCCACCCACCTTCCTCCCCTAAAACAGATATATTCATCTTCCAGAAGGTATGTGTCACAGGTTTGTTTTTGGGACAACCGATGTGCAACAGTAACAAACAATGACCTGAAAACTCACAGAGGAGAACCGAATACCTTACATTAGCCAACCAATGAGAAATAAAAAAATAATCAATCCTTGTGGAAAATCTACCCCGGTGAAAAGTGTGTTCTGGCGGTAGTACACCAAAAGAGGCCCCATCCCGTAAGTCAGCAGTAACGTACAAAGTGTTAAGGAATCAGAATATAATTTTTGGGTAAGTCCAGTTTTATCAGATAATGACAGAATACAGTTAAAATCTCCTCTAAAAATCACTGATTTGGATGAATGTAGAAATGGCTGAATCTGTTTTAACATGAGAATCCTCTGAGTTTTGACTTGAGGGTTATAAATATTAATAAACCTCCATTCTTGTTGATGGAGAATAATGTCTAAGATCACTACCCAACCCTGAATCAAGTCAATCAGTCTGGTAACATGAATATCCACCCCCTGTACCAGTATCCCTACTCCGGAACACACATCCTCAGCCAAGGTCCAAAAGGACAGTCCATCCCTCCCATCCCTAGAGGCCTGCCCAATCTCTCACAATGAATGGAGCCTAGTGTCTTGTAAAAAAATAATATGTAAAGGCAGAGACAAAAGAAAGGAAAAAATGGCCCGTCGTCATTTAACATTTTTGAGACTATTAGCATTTAAGCTCCCAAAAAATACAATATCCCCCATATCAGATAGAGAGTAAATCAAGATTTTTTTCTACCTTGACCCTTGCCTGGGGATTTTAACTTGCAGCATTTTTTCTTATTAAGCTGGACATCCCCAGAAACTTGCTCAGAATCAGTCAATAACTCAACCTGGGAAGACGCAACAGAGGAGGCATCTGAATCATACTCAGTATCCACAGCCTGCTTTCATTTAGATAAAACGGCAAACTGGTTTGTAACCATCACATTGGGGGGGGGCTACAGAAGGCAGAGGCACTCCTTTCATCAAAGAGCTCCTCGTTGCTCTCCTGTTCCCCACTGGGACCCAATCGGTATCCACAGGAGGTGGCATGCTGTCCTTAACATATGGTATAGCCGACATACTAGGGGCCGGAGGCTGCTCCTCATCCAATACTGAGGAAGAAGTAATGGCTGGAGGTAGTAAACTTGAGACCCCAGATATTAAGCCAGCACTAGATGGGGGAACTATCAGAGGTGGCGGTTCCAACCCTGGATCCTTCTGGGAAAAAGGAGGATCAGCGGGGAGGTACCACTGCAGAAGCAAAAGGCCGAAACTGGGGCCTGTCCTGAGCTGACCTTTGTGCCTGAGTCACTGTCTCATTCTGTGAATCAGTAGGTCTCGCAGGATTATTACGGGAAGCCCATGGACAGTCTTTAAAAGAATGGGAGGTTTCCTCACACAAATTACAATAAGCTGGGCACAGGCAATTTAGACTTACATGACCAGAGCCGAGACATGATGAACATTTAACTTGGTCACAAGCACTACTGAGATGCATCTGGGCCCCACACCGAAAACAAGATTTTGGTTGCCCCAGGTAGAATACAAAACCCTGATCTCTACCTAAGTAAAAACAGCTTGGCAAGTGCTGAATAGTCCCATTAACAATAGGTAATTTAACCTGCAATTTCCAACCCCCCGTCCAAAAAAACTCAGTCAATGATTGGATCAGGCAAACCTAAAACAGTACATTTGGAAGATAACCACCGTACAATATCCTGTATTGCTACTCCCTCATTTTTGAACAAAACCGTAACATTTTTATTAGTTGGTTTTGTAAGGGGAATATCAAAAAAAGGGGACCACAATGGGGTATGATGAACAGCCTGATAACGGTGCCAAAAAGTATCCAATCCTGAAGCAGTTTTAAAGCTAGCATCAAAATAATTATCACCAGACCTATGTATTAATGCATAAATCTCAGAGTGGGAAAATGACAAACTGGATTTTATCAATGTTTTTCCCACATAGAGACGATCTGGAAATATGTCCAGCCCACCCCATAATGAAGTCTGAAAGCATTACGCCACTTGGCCTGCTCAGGAGGGGAATGGAATAAACCAGCAAAAGTCTTAGGCCATTGAGGTCCAACTGAAGGACCAGAAGCTGAATTGGCAAAGTCAGAGTTCCTATTCCTGTCTGAAGCAGTTGTAGATGAGGGCCTGGGGTCGTACCAGACACTTTTGCTGAAAGAGAGCGTTCCCCAGTCCCCACTGTGTCAATAGGAGACATGGGAGGTAGAGACAAAGGAACAACCATAGTGGGCAATAAGGGGGTTTTAGGCACAGCTCCAACATTGGACAAGTCAGTATGCTGCAATATCCCCTGTTCAGAACCCTGCACCCTTCCTACCTGCCAGGAAGGGGCCTGAGAAAGACTAAAGCCCAAAGGGACCTCAAGAGGGTCCGTAATGTCCAATAAATCACCTTTAGGAACAGGGCCAGGTTGTGCAGGAGAGGTCCAGGAATCATCTAAAGGGGACTTCTCCCACCCTGCACCCCGAAGAGCTGCTGGGAATCAAACCCACAACCAGGAGGGCAATGAACAACAGGACCCATCATAATGGGCTGGTGGGACCCCATAACTCCATTTGTCATCCCCTTGGAAAGTACAGTACCTTTTGGCAATTCAGACGGCTCTCCCAAGAGAGTGTTAGCAGCTGGTGACACAATACCTTCTCCAAAGTGTAAATCGCTCATCATTCCATCTCCCTCTGTCTCCAGAGGCAAAAATCCTGATCCTGTTGTCGGCGTGAAGGAGTTAAGGGGGGAAACTCCTGGCACATGCAAGCCTGCAATCCACTGCCAGTCTCCCCTGCTCCCAACGACTGAGAAACGTTGTGAGGTGGTGCCGCAAACACTTCCGTGTTCCAGCTGGGCTCCAGAATGCAGCGCAGTGTCTCGTCAGACCATGTCACATCATGGCTGACATCACTCACTGGAGCTGGGCCATGGAAAGCCCGTATACATGCCTTCGAGGGGGAGACTTGTTCGTCAGCCTGCAAGCCCATACAAGAAGCAGCCAAAGCCTTGTCAAAAGCCAAATCCTGTTGTATTCCATCTCCCGGTATCAGTCCCAGTATCTTCCAAGGTAAGGGAACAAACTTCATGAACGTTTGCCTTAGTATCTCGTTACAACAGAGCTTCTCCCAGTGTTCCTCTGGGTGTAGTACCAATGGTCTCCCATGAAACGGAGATAGGGAGGGAGACCAACTGCCCTATCCCCAGAATGTCCTCCTGCTCAGAGTCAGAGCCCCAAGTGGCCATCATGATGGCCGGTCAGACCCCCTACTGGCCACAATGCAGCATCAGAGTAGGGGAATTTCCCCGGTGTCCTGGCCAAATTTCCCTCATTCACTAAAAAAAAAAAATACCACCAACAGTTTCACCTGGTTCAAGGTCAGTTGGAATTCATCTGTATCCCCCTCCCCCGGGTCATGCCTGAAAATAGGCAGGATTTGTCTAGTGCACTTACCCGGTCAACAAAAACTAAATAAAATAAAATAAATAAGAAGGAAGGGGGTATATGTCTATGCCTAGACTTCAGAAAGCTGAATGCTGTCTGTCTCCTCCTTCTTTGATGGGTACCTGATGCCCTGCATCGATGATATCATTTATAGGCTGGGAACTGCTCAGTATATTACAACCCTTGATCTCACTAAGGGGTAATGGCAGATTCCCTTGTGTAGAGAGTCCAGAGATAAAACTACCTTTATAACCCCCTGTAGGACTCTATCAATTTGTAACCATGCCATTTGGGTTACACGGAGTCCCTGTCACATTTCAGAGACACATGGGCCACATTTTAAAGGGGAACCATCATCTACAGGATGTCTTAATATCTGAAAGCCCAGAAAAAGGTAATTTAAATGAGCCTTTGTGTTTGTCTGTGAGTCTTTGCAATCCAGAGTTATTCATATGTAAATAAGCCTGTAATTAAGGGCTGGTGGCAGCCATATGGTTTGGGCTCCTGACAGGAGATGATGTCACCAAGGTCTTGGTCCTCCTTTGACTGTATTTAATCCAACAGATTTATTTATTTATTTGAAAAGGATTCACCAGGAGAGACAGCATGAGCTGTTAACAGCTCATTTCCAGAGGTGTCCTGGGAGGAGTGCTTATACAAAGGGGGAGATCAAGCAAAATATAATAAAATACAATACATAGAATGCAAAAACAAAATGCAAATACAATATGAACAGCAAAAATTCAGTTATATAAAGAGAGGAAATAATACAGTGTATCTCAAACCTAACCAGCGGACAGTATCTAATGCATATAGTGCAGATACAGGTTAATGACTGAAAACTGTGGGTGAGACATACCAGGGTGAGTAGTGCTATATGCAGATTTAACGTATATAGTTGCAATCAGGAAAAGGTGATCCAGAAGGTATAGGCCAGAAGAAGAACAGGGAGTGGCAGGCTGAGTGCAGAGATAAATAAGTGCTATGTTTAGTTCAAAAAAGGAGGGGTACAAAGTGCTGTATGGCTATAGAGGAAAGGAAGAGTATTACACAAGTGGTGGATGGGGTGAAAGATGTAACAGGGGAGGGAGTAAGGGAGGGGGGGGCATGCCATGAACAAATTCACCTTCAGGATGCTGAAAACCCTGCAAGGGACAAGACCTGGCAGAAAAGGAAAGAGAGAGGGTAAGGGGTAGGAGAGAGAGGGGGTGGTGATGAAGGGGAGACCAAGAACCTGTCCCCGTCAGGATGCTGACAACCTTGCAAAGGACTGGGCCTGGCTAAGAAAGGGAGAGTGAGGGGGGGTGGTGGGTAATCCAAGAACAGTTCCCTTCAGGGTGTCGAGAACCCTATAAGGGACAGGACCCAGCAGGAAACGAGGAAAAGAGGAGGGGGACTAAGAGGTAGGGGAGTAATGGGGCTGGGGAGGCCCCAGCCGGAGGTAGCCTAGAGATGGAGGAGGGGGTGGCGAGGGGGGTGGAGCGAGAGGGTGGAGGGGGCATTTGGGAAGTTAATTTGTAGGGAAGGGTATTAGGTGCAGTTACAGACATGAGCAGTGTGCTTGCGGAGGAGGAGGAGGAGTGAGAGTGAGTGGCGGGGTTGTGCAGAGCAGATTTCTATTGACTAAATGGGAGATTGTCTGTTTTATTAAGTGTGTTTTAAGGTGTTATTGCAACACTTTCTACATCTATAATAATTGTTTTGCATGTGCATTGAAACTAGCGAGTTATCACCTTTACATTTCAAACTGTTAGTAAAAATAATACCATCTTCAGGCTTGCTTTAACTGCTAGGCTATACTGCCAGCTGATCATTAAAAACGACACATCTCAAGGCTGGTTGTGTGGTGCCAACAGGTATTGGGGCCCATTACCAGGATTTCTAAACCCTGGCTGTGTTCATTTCAGTACAGATTTCTGGGACTGCCACAGCACCAACTTCTCTCTTGCAGCCTTTTCTCTTACAATTTTGGGTGTGAACTCAGGTCTACAAGATGCAAATGTGGCTACGTACCTACTGGCCTGGCATCACCGGGCACCCTTGAAATGTGTAGCTTTTGATTATCAGTTGGCAGTACACCCTAGAGGTTAAAGCAATGAGCTGTGAATTAGCTTCGTTCATCCAGCAGAATGGGCTTTGAGCACGTGTTAAGATTCTGAAAATATTATACTCTTTCTATCCAGATTTGACTTGAAAAGAAAAAATAGGACACAATTACTTGTTTATTAATTGCAAAAACACATAGGCGGGCAACATTGTTAAAACATGAATAATCTGAAATGCATTATTAAAATATAGAATAATATATGGGTGGGTGTGTGTAACCAGAATTTTACACACGCTCAAGTCGTGGAATGCTACATAAACCCAGAGGGCAAAGCCTGAGGGGTTTATAACAGCAACCCACACAAGTGTGTATGTAGAATTCTGTTTACACACACACACACACACACACACACACACACATTATTTCATTTAATTAATGGTGATCATTTTTTCCCTTTCAGCACAGTTCAATTAGTGCAGCACTTCTGTCAGAGATAGACACACACATACATACACACTGCCTATCTCTCTCTTTTGTTTTTTTTTCTTTTGTGTGTGTTTTTTCCTTTTTTTTTACATTACAGTGGTAATGGCATTCAGGAAAGTCACAGTCCATTGGCATAGCTATGATGTGTAAGACACGCTCAAAGGGTTTGAGCAGCAGGATCAACCAGATTGATTTTTTTTTTTCATTTTCAAGGCAGGGTCAACTAGATAGATATTTAAAATCGTACTTGCCTTAACAGCGCATGGCAAAGCTTGAGTGCCAGTACTGGTGCCGGTACCGGTGCTCGGTAATGGAGCTGTCATGTTGGGCAAGATGTTCAGCCCACCCACAGTGAAACTATGCACCAGTTAACTTTCTGTGGTGATGCTTGATTGACAGGTGCAGATTACAACCTCCTGGTTCTAACCAAAAATATCAAGTGGGAGGTTGTAACTGGAGATACAAGTTTCTTTATCTGTGTAACCACCCAGTCACTGGGGTTACTAGAATCCTGTCAGTATTATTATTAGGAAGGTAACGGGCAGCTTGTAGGGAAATCATTAGAGGCTCTTTACATAATGACATCATTGGTTACTCAGCTAACCTGAGGGAGGAATGATTAGGTCATCTTAGAACTCTCACAGCAGCATAAGCTACACCGGGTGGATAGCTGCTTTGGGGAGCTTAGAATGCTGAGTTGTTCAGCCTGTAGTAGATTGAGGAGGTGAGAGTGGCAGAAGGACTGCCAGTGGGCTCTGACAGAGGGCCCAGGATTTTTTCACCCCAGTTGTATGTCATTTCCAGCTTCCAGTGAAGTGGTGGAGACAAGACTACAGCAGGATTTCCTGATTTCTACTCCCTGTGAAGTGGAAGGATCTGCTTGTTCTCTGTGGAGTCAATGGGAAATCCCCTGAATGTTCTGAGGTGTTTTCAGCTACCTTGGTATAGGACCTGAAATAAACTGTGTGGACCGACTACCCAGAAGAGTGCCTTTCCTGTTTCTTTTTGGTTGTTCCATGCCCAGTAGACGGAACAAGTTCTGTGAGTACTGAAAGGGAGACTAGATCTCCACAAATGTTCTTAAGGGAGTGGATAGTCTGGGGTGCGTGTGCCCATAGATAAGGCTGGATCGCACCTATCAGTGCCCCTAGTCTCACCAGTGTGAGTGAAGAAAGTTAAACTGTGGACCCCAGTGAGTGCAGTTTATTTTCTCTGTGTCACCCCAGTCAGTGGCATAGATTATGGGGGGGGGGCAGGGGGGCAAGCTGCCCCCCTGAGCAAAGAGAAAAGAACTTTTTGAGTTCGCTCACTTGTTGCTTGCATTTGTTTTTTTTTAGCTCTTGGGCCTGGCTGGGAGGAATGGAGTAGTGGAACGAGGAGAAGAGGAGGGAGGAAGGGCACCAGTGCGGGCTCCGGGAACTGTGCAGATTTTTTTTAAATATATTAAGTATTGTCAGACTCCTGATGATTGTCCTGAATATCCTGATTGGCTGCAAGCATGCCATAACCACAGTAACTTGCATTTTGCAGCCAATCACAGAGCACTGCAGCCACAGTCATGCGTGTGCCTGCACAAGCTGTAAACCATTATGGTGCCATTTGTTGCCCAGTTGTCACTGCCTGCCATAGAGAAGTGCAGCAGTAGTTAGTAGCAAGACTGTAGCTCACATTGTTCATTGTCTAGTGGTTGGTCCACACTCCACCGTGAGTGACTTGCATCACTCGCTGTTGCCGTCAGTCAAGCTGATTCTCCTCGTGTTGCCATTGCTGACTCATCTGTCGGATAATTCCTCTTCCCCAGTTCCCGCTGAGGAGGCTCACCCGAGTGGGCCCATGCTGCTGCCAGACCCAGGCCAGGAAGGGCAAGAGAGCTGAGGAGAGGAGTCAGAGAGTTGCATTGGCTGGGCCACATCAGCAGGTTGCAAGACCCGGGCCACAGTGCCACAAAAGAGGAGACAAGAGTGGAGTAGACCACACAGTTCGAGGAGGGAGAGCCAGAGCAGAGGGGCCAAGTGCCGAGAGTTGAGCCACGCATCGAGACAAGAGAGCCTCCTGATCCTGACCTGGACTAGTAAGGCAATTTTTGCACAAAATGCGAGGGAGGGGGACTACTTTTCAGGAAGAAGGCTAAACAAAATGTTGCTCCATTTAAAATTAAAACAATGCCAGTGCCAGTGGCGTAGATTACTGGGGGACAGAGGGGGCAGGCTTTCCCTCCTGAGCAAAGAGACTGGGACTTTTTGAGTTTGCTTGCTTGTTGCTTACGTTTTTTTTTTTTTCTTTGGGCCTGGCTGGGAGGAGTGGAGCAGTGGACCAAGGAGAAGAGGAGGGAGGAGGGAGGAGAGCACCAGTGCGGGCTCCGGGAACTGTGCAGATTTTTTAAAATATATTAAGTATTGTCAGACTCCCGATGATTGTCCTGAATATCCTGATTGGCTGCAAGCATGCCATAACTACAGTAACTTGCATTTTGCAGCCAGTCACAGAGCACTGCAGCCACAGTTGCGCGTGTGCCTGCACAAGCTATAAACCATTATGGTGCCATTTCTTGCCCAGTTGTCACTGCCTGCCATAGAGAAGTGCAGTAGTAGTTAGTAGCAAGACTGTAGCTCACATTGTTCGTTGTCTGATGGTTGGTCCACACTCCACCGTGACTGACGTGTATCACTCGCCGTTGCCGTCAGTTCTAGGATTTCTCCTCGGTTGCCATTGCTGACTCATCTGTCGGATAATTCCCCTTCCCCAGTTCCCGCTGAGAGGCTCGCCCAGTGAACCCATGCTGCTGCCAGGCCCAGGTCAGGAAGGAGCAAGAGAGCTGAGGAGAGGAGTCGGAGAGTTGCTTTGGGCTGGACCACATCAGCAGGTCACAAGACCTGCAGGCCACAGTGCCACGAGGGGGGAGACAAGAGTGGAGTAGACCACACAGTTCGAGGAGGGAGAGCCAGAGCAGAGGGGCCAAGTGCTGAGAGGTGAGCCGCGCATTGAGACAAGAGAGCCTCCTGATCCTGACCTGGACTAGTAAGGCAATTTTTGCACAAAATGTGAGGGAGCGGGACTACTTTTCAGAAAGAAGGCTAAACAAAATGTTGCTCTGTTTAAAACTGAAATTCAACTTCTTTACTGTTTTTGTCATAAAACTTGCATACATCAGAGCAATATCAGGCAAAAGACAGCGGTTACCACAAAATACTATCTAAACACCTCCCTCTCCCATCCCCAACCTCCGACCCAGTCCACCCTTGGAGTGTGCCCCTAGTAAATAGGCAAAAGGTACAACATATATTTTGAGATATTAAGCACATAGAAAGTTAAGAAACCCCAATCCAATTAATGCAGATATAGTGCATATAATTTGCCCCACTTTTTGTCGAAGAGCTGGAGTCTGTTGTGGGAGCTAACAATCAGGCATTCAGTCCTGAAGCACATTGAGAGTTCATTCAGCCACTCACTGTAAGATATGGAGAGATGGTCCATCCAATGATTAAGTATCAGTTTCTTGAGAACCACTGAAATTAAAGTCATGTGAAATCTTCTCTCCTTGACCCCAATGTTAGTATAACATCCCAAAATGCAAATTTCTACAGTAAAGAGACCATCCAGACCAAGTAAGGGGTCCATCTTGGTTTGGATTAACCACCATAAGGGGGAAACCTTTTCACAGTACCAGAATATGTGCAGGATATTCTCTTCTGAATTACCACACCTAGAGCATATAGGGAGGGGAGGTGACCCATTCTGGTCAATTAACTGGCGTGTAGTACATGTCATTAAGAATGTGGAACTGGGTGAGTCTGAACCTATCCTTGGAGTTGTAAATGTATAGGTCCTTCCAGATCTGTGACCAGTTTAGGGGAACATCTGGAAACTGGGAATTCTAACTTTTAGAACCTGGTAGGGGCTCAGGGTGGCCTATGAACAGAAGGCAGGAATATAAGAG
The DNA here is from genome assembly GCA_016271365.2 of Neoceratodus forsteri. NCBI lineage: Eukaryota > Metazoa > Chordata > Ceratodontiformes > Ceratodontidae > Neoceratodus > Neoceratodus forsteri. The sequence continues at coordinate 42,569,576 of CM028136.1, forward strand.
GGAGATGGCATGTGGTCTGGAGGCTGATTCCCTTAGTTGTACCAAGATAGGACTAAGTACAGAGGGTTTAGGGGATGTGCCAAATAATTGGCCTAGCAGGTGTCTGAGCTGAAAGATCCTGAAGATGTGCACTTGGTTTAAGCCATATTTCAAGAGAATATCTGGAGAAGAAAGGAGTGAATTCTGAGAATACAAATCAGCTACTGTGGCCTCTCTTAGCTGGGGTAGCCATCCTGAGATAAGGCTCATGCCCCCCAATTTCAATATTGGGATTTAAAACAATGGGTTGAGCAAAGTCTTTTAGAGGGAGGAATTTGTGGGAGGAGAAAAACTGGGAGAAAACCTTGATGGAGGTGCCAATCACTGAGTGGCGGAGCGGGACTGGGAGTAGTTTACACTGGAGGTACAAGATGGCTGGGGTGGTTAGGTTATACAGTTGTAGGATCTGGTTCTCGGGTTGTAACCAAAAAGGGGTATGTTCCCCTTCGGGACTCAAGAGCCATCTTCCACATTTAGAGAGGTGGCTGGCCCAGTAATACAGAAGGAAATTAGGAAGACGAAGACCACCCAATTAATTGGGAAGGATCAGCTTTAAGAAGGAAAGTCTAGGATGTTTATGCAGCCAAAAGAAATTAGATATGAGGGAATTTACATGCTGGAAAAAGGAGAGAGGAAGCCAGAGATTCAGCATACTTAGTGGGTAAAAGAGTCTGGGGAGAATGTTCATCTTTATGATATTGATTCGTCCCCATGGGGATATCGGGAGAGACTTCCACCTTTGGATGTAAGCCACCAGGTCATCCAGGTTTAGTTTCTTGGTGAGAGAAGGGTCTGTGGTTAGGAGTATGCCCAGATACCTGATTGAGTGTGGGGACCATTTCATGCCGAATTGATGAAAGTCTGCTTTTCGAGTATAGTGGTTAAGGAGAAAGATTTTAGTTTTATTAAGGTTCAATTTATAGTTAGAAAGATGACTGAACTAGGATATTACATTGAGTGTATGTTCAAGGGAATTAACGGTATTCTAAGTGAAGAAGGACATCATCTGCATATTTTGAAAGCTTAAAAGTGAAGCCATACACCGGAATGCCCTGTATCTGGGGGGATATTTTAATATGTCTCAGGAGAGGTTCCAAGTACAAATTAAAAAGGAAAGGTGAAAGAGGACAACTCTGTCTAGTACTAGAGAACAGAGGGAAGCAAGGGGAAAAAAACATTACAATAGATCTTAGCAGAGGGGGAGGAGTATATGATATGAAGCCATTGGAGGAAAGAGTGGGGGAAATCCATTTTCTGTAGAGTCAAGCAGAGAAACTCCCAGTCCACTCTATCAATTCAGTTCAATTCATGTTTATTTTTAAAGCGCCTTTCAAAATCAAGGCACTGTACAAATTAAATAAAACAGGGAGATCCAACAGTAAGCAATCACAACTATAAAGAAAAAGCCAAAGTAAAAAGATATGTTTTTAGAGCAATTTTAAAACTGTCAACGGTCGGGCATTCTCTTAACCAATGAGGTAGAGAATTCCACAGGGTAGAAGCTGAAAAGGCAAAGGCACGAGATCCTGACAACTTCAAACGAACCCTGGGAATCTCTAGCAATCCCTCACTGGCGGAGTGGAGGGGGCGGAGGGGGCAATAGGGAACCAGAAGATCTTTCAGGTAACCGGGTCCCTGATCGTGTAGGGCTTTGAAAGTTAGTAAACCAACCTTAAAGGTGATCCGCCACCGAACAGGCAGCCAGTGCAGTTCGCGAAGCACAGGCATAATATGACTGGTTCTAAGAGTCCCAGTCAAAAGCCTGGCTGCAGCGTTCTGCACCAGCTGAAGGCGGCGGATGTCAACCCCTGGTAGCCCTAGGTAGAGGGAATTACAGTAGTCCAGGCGGGTGGTAACAAAGGCGTGGACCAAAGTTGGAAGGTCCTCCCAGGGAATCAGATGTTTCACCCGGGCGATATTCCTCAGATGGTAAAAAGAGGATTTGACAACAGCTGACACTTGTGATTTCAGGGTCAGACCATCATCAAAAATAACGCCCAGATTTCGCACCTGTCGAGAGCTAGAGAGCGGTACACCACCAAGTAATAAACCATGGCTGTCCAACACCCAAACCCTCCCAGGATGACCTGGATCCACAACCAATACCTCAGTCTTATCCGGATTAAGTCTTAACCAGCTCGAACTCATCCAAATTCTGATCTCATCCAGGCAGTTATTAAGTACGGAGAGTGCATCACTCTGATCGGGAAGAAAGGATAGGTACAGCTGAGTATCATCTGCATAGCAGTGAAAACTCAAACTGTATCTCCTGATGATTTCTATCAAAGGCCTTCTTGGAGTCTAATGAAATCAATGCCATGGGGGTAGGGGAGGAATGAGCGGTCTGGAAAATGTGATGCAACTTTTGCAGATGATCTGCAGAGGACCTTCCTGGGACAAACCCTACTTGTTCTGGACTCAGGCGGTGCATCCAGACCTTCCTGATATGTGAGGAGATAATTTTGGTTAAGATCTTGACATCGTAGTTCAGGAGAGAGATAGGGCAGTAACTGGCAGGGTTTGTGTGTGGTTTGTCTGGCTTAAGAAGAAGGATGATAGTTGCTTCTAGCAAGGATGGGTCGAGAGAGTTGGCGGTATGCATATATCTATACAGTCTGAGTAACAAAGGAGAGAGTTCCTTAGAGGAGGTTGTATAAAAGTTAGAGGGGAAGCCGTCAGGCACTGGCGCTTTGTCAAGAGTTAAGCCCCTGATTGCTTCTTCCACCTCCAGAAGAGAGATAGGAGATGAAAGGGAGACCTGGTGGGGAGCCAGAAGATGAGGGAGGGTGATAAAATCTAGATAAGCATCTATTTCCTGTGAAGTTGGGGGAGGGAGGCTTCCCATAGAGATTGCAGAAAAACTTTCAAATACCTGGGCTATGTCCCGGGGTTGGGGGGGGTCTTGGTGGAGCCATCCGGGGCAAGAATGGAGGGGATTAGCCTGGAGTCTTCCAGCTTATGCAGACGGAGGGCCAGGAGCCTTCCGGCCTTTCCATCTTGTTCAACATATTTAGAATGTGTTTTTAGGATGGCGTATTCTGCCTACTCTCTCAGTGAGTCAGCGCATTTATTTCTTAAGGAGAGCAATGCTTCCAGTGCATTGGGTGAGGTGGATGAGGAGAGACTGAGCTCAGCTGCCCTAATTTGTGTTAGTAGAGATAAGGCCTTAGTCTCCCTCTGTCTTTTCCTTCTGGAGGACAATTTAATAAATTTGCCTCAAAGATAACATTTGAGTGCACACCATTCAAGAGCCTCCTTTCATACACAGCCTCTGTTAACGTCAGTAAAGGATTGTATAAGAGACTGCACTTTGGTGATAATAGTTTTATCTTTTAAGAGCTGGGTATTCAACTTCCTTGCCGTGTCTCTCTGCATATCCGGGTCTGGGGAGAGAACTAGCCAAGCTACCGAGTGGTCAGATAGGACAATTGGTTCTATCCCTGCATGGCATAGGCTGTTTAAGAGGGGGAGACTGATTAGGATATAGTCAAGCCTGGACCAGGACTGATGAACATTAGAATAATAGGAGTAGAGACGATGAGAGGGATTGAGAATGAGCCATGGATCACATAATCCTAGCAAATCAGTGATGCTCCATTTAAAATTACAACATCAGTGCCAGTGATGTAGATTATGGGGGCAGAGGGGCAGGCTGCCCCTCCTGAACAAAGAGATCAGGACTTTTGAGTTTGCTTACTTGTCGCTTGCATTTTTTTTTTTGCTCTTGGGCCTGGCTGGGAGGAGGAGAGTGGAACGAGGAGAAGAGAGAGAGGAGGCTTGCGTGCTCTGGAATTGGTGATTTTAAAATATATTAAGTATTGTCAGACTCCCAATGATTGTCCTGAATATCCTGATTGGCTGCAAGCATGCTGTAACCACAGTAACGTGCATTTTGTAGCCAATCACAGAGCACTGCAGCCACAGTCATGCGCATGCCTGCACGAGCTGTAAACCATTATGGTGCCATTTCTTGCTCAGTTGTCACTGCCTGCCATAGAGAAGTGCAGCAGTAGTTAGTAGCGAGACTGTAGCGCACATTGTTCATTGTCTGGTGGTCAGTCCACACTCCACCGTGAGTGACTTGCATCACTCACCATTGCCGTCAGTTTGAGGATTTCTCCTTGGTTGCTGTCGCAGACTCACAAGTCGAATAATTCCCCTTCCCCAGTCCCCACCATAAGGCCCACCTGGTGAACCCATGCTGCTGCCAGGCCAAGGCCAGGAAGGAGCAAGAGAGCCGAGGAGAGGAGTTGGAGAGTCCCGTTGGGCTGGGCCACAGCAGCAGGTCACAAGACCTGTGGTCCACAGTGCTACAAAAGAGGAGACAAGAGTGGAGTAGACCACACAGTTCGAAGAGGGTGAACTAGAGCAGGGGGGCCAAATGCCAAGAGGTGAACCGTGCATCGAGACAAGAGAGCAGCCTGATCCTGACCTGGACCGGTAAGGCAATTTCGGCACAAAATGTGAGGGAGGGGGACTACTTTTCAGGAAGAAGGCTAAACAAAATGTTGCTCCATTCAAAGTTAAAACAATGCCAGTGCCCATTTTATACGAAAGCACACTTCAGGGTAGAGAGAGTGTCATAAAAATATATGCAGTTCTTGGGAGGTAAAGGGCTCCTTTTTGTGATTTGTGTCTAAGAACCACCCAGGGTGAGCATATGTTTCCTTTCCATCGTACACCCTGCCATGCACTATCCCAGGGCTATCATACATAAGACACAGATAACTTACTTTGAAAATCCATTTACAGAGTTGTTGGTTATGGCGCTGGTTGGCCCTTCCTTGGTCTTGAATAACTAAAACCTTGAATATCAACTAACTCACAGTCGAAATGAGTGACGCTGCCAGAGTAACCTCATGGTATTCCTCAGAGGGATTGGTACAGATAGGAGCAAAACATTTTTTATGAGGGAGGCGACGGGGGAGTCAGATGAGTATCACAATTCATAAACCACCAATACCACTAAGACTGAATCTTAGCAAAACCCTGCCACATGAAAATGAAGTGGAAATAGCCAGTGTCACCCATTGCTGGAGGAAATACATAGCGGCTGTTCCTTTGTACCTCTTAGTTTAGCTGCTTTCACTTTGGTAAGATCGGCAGATTCAGATATTTTACTGTTACAGCTTTTTAAATTTAGACTTTCTGAATGAAAGAGAAAAATAATTAGGTAAAATGGTAAGAAATAATTTTACTTGAGCAACTTAAACAATATACCAGAATACCATGTATAGAAGTCTTATTTAAAACTGATTATTAGCATTGCTCTACAGCCCGTGAGAACACTGTTGCATCATAAAGGCAATTGCTTTCTTGCTTTACAGTATCTGAGCTTCCTGTTTATGAAGTTTCACATCAGTAGTCCAGTAAAGCAGCTGTACTGGCCAAATCTAACAGAGAAGCACAGAGTTTAGTTTCTTCTTTAGAAGATCAAGATAGCATTCATTGGTTTCTTTTTTTGTCATGCAGTGTCCTTGTGTAAAATGCATGAAGACTCCTTAATTGTACTGTTTAAATACGAACATACAAACATACGAAATTTGCCAGCAGATAAAGGCCTAGAGGTCTATCAAGTCTGCTCGAATGTGCAGCTAGCACCCCTTATTCTGCAGCTGCCCCTCCCTTCCACCCTTACCCTACATTGACCCTCCTGCTTGTCCTGTCCCATCCCCTTTTGAAGCAGTCCACTGTTCTATGTCATGCTGTAAATGCTGCTTACTGGCAGTAAATTTTCTTTTCAATGTGGGAATTTGCATTGAAACACCTGTTAAGAAAATGTCTTTGGATCAAGGGTAGACTATTTGCCGTATTGGTCTTTGTAAAAACAGATCCAGAGGCAAATGGTTTGATACCTTATATTGGTCCAATAAAAGGTATCAAACCATTTGATTCTGGATTTGGTTCAAGGTTACTCATTTTTTTCACAGGCCTTGATTCACTGAATCAGTTTCCTCAAATATTCCTCTGAGAAAAATACTGGTCTGCTTTTTCCATCCAGATGTGGATTCATTGCTTAACTTACAAACAGATATGAATGAGAAATCTCACAATGGCAATTCGTGCTGTTACAATTCAATAATGAACAGTTCAGTACTCCGAATTAAAAATGCTTGACAAAAAAGTTCAGCATACAATTAAAAAGTTACATTCAATGCAAAGGTTTCAATTATTTTGTTATGACCTAATGTCTTGTTTGATAAAATATGTTTAATAAGATATTTGTGTAATGGCTTTTAATATACTTATCAAGTGCATTGATTAAATCAATGTTTCGTAAATTTTTAAAGTTCAGTAGGTGACTGTCAGGTCTGTATGTGCTTGTGCAATGTAACACGCTGTAGAGGTTTATGTGACATAAGTAGTTTCCACTGGATTCCCCGCAACACCCCCAAGTAGATGTGACAGGAGAATTGTTTGATAGGTTCCAACATTCCCTACTGTGGAAAAAGCACACAACACACCAGTTTTGGAGGAAATGGACACAGCCATATGCTTATTACCCTATCAACATTATCCAAATTTGAGTGACATGCGAAGCTAAGAATCTCACCAAGTTACGCTTGGAAACTCTGCATCCCTTCCTGTTAAGGGCCATAACCTTGTGTGAACTGAGAGAATGGTGTGCTTCCCTCAGTTGGAACACAAACCTCAGAGTAGGAGGATCAAGGTGCTTGGTGGCAAGGGACCTACGCCCATCTCGTGGCATTCCAGCCACAGGGAAACCCAATGAGGCTGGCTGTGACCCTGAGGGGATGAATTAAGAATGAGGACTACCACTGGTCAAAAAACTATTTTCTCCGAACTGCCTTCATTTTACAACTCACTGCCAACTTCATTGAGGCAGTATAGTGCAGTGGTTTGAGGCTCTGAGCTGCAAGCCTGGACACCTGGGTTTGAATCCCTCACCCCCCCCCACTTGCATACTGTGTGACCCTATGCAAGTCACTTAACTACCTTGTGCTCCCAGGTTGTGTCTTGAAACAAGCTTCAGCTTAGTGTGCTATTCCTGGTTAAACAACATTCCCTTTCCTTCCCCCTTCCCTTCATTAACCATTGCCAGTACCGCTGTACCTAGCTTTATATATAATACTCGTGAGGTGTAAAATTGCACCTAGAATACACCAGAACACATTTTATACCCTATGGCTTCTGGGGGCCTGGGCAGCCCCCAGATCCCTGGCCTCTTCACTGTTGTGATACACAAAAACTAGGACTTTTTTGTTACTTTGCCCCCTCCCGTAAAAAAAAATATGCCCCTGACCCCAATGTTGTGACAAGTAATGTATGGGACCTGTAGCATTTCAAGTGGAGAATAGGGGTTTCAATGGTGTAACCCTGAAGAATGGCAGAGTCTGTTGGTTGGGGCCAAGGGTGGGAGGAACACCATCTAAGTGCTTACAAGGCAGGGCTTCCTGGTTCATAAAGAGCGCCAGTATTTTTACCTGAGCGAATGGCCATGCTGCAGGTTAAGGTGCGTGACTGAGTTTTCACATATTGCACCTATATTTGAAAGGAGTTCTGAGTGTGTGGCTTAGATTTCAATAAATAATACTCATGGGAAAGGAAGAGAGATGTTCATGTGCGTGGCCCAGTATCCACAGATGCACTCTGGGAATTTGGGAAGATGATGATTCTGTTTCGTTCATGAACTGTACTGCAGTGCAAGGAGAGTTCTTGAATTTTGTACCTGTCCAGCCTGGACCAACCCTTGGGGGTCCACTTCAGCTTTACTTGCCATCTTTGAATAAAGCCATACTCCACAATCCCAATCACTGTTATGGACATTCTGATTATTGCGTCTGGTTGTGCAGATTTAGTGGGGCCCCCTCAGCAGGTTAGACCAAGCATATGCCTATCAGCCCCAACTCAGGTCCTGGGTTTGTGTTATTTTACACAGGATTCAAGTTGTTTGTTTCTGTACCCCCACCCCTCTCTTCCTCTAGAAAATGAGCCAGGTATGCATCCTAACGTCAAGGGTGGTACCTACTTTTTTAGTAAAGTAAATAGTATGCCAGTATAAGGGCACCAGTATAACTTGGTGAGTGTTACAAAAACTGGGGTGTGTGCACACTAGTTAAAGAAGTGACCTGGGGGTTACAAAAAATGGGGGTTCATCTTGAGGTATTTAATTTGGGGTTAGAGGCATGCTGAGGGTATGTCCAGGATCTTTCTGTCTAGTAGTGGTGCCCCAAACAGAAGATCGTTTACCAGAAAGCAAATAGTGCTAAGTAAAATGCCACCTGAAAGTCTTTTGCTGTCCGAGTAATGTGGAAAAGAAAGCGGAAGAATTTGATGATTGTGTGTTGCTTTGAAACTGTGGACTGAGAGATAATTGCCCTTGCCTTGTGGGAAAAAGCACTTAAAAACTGTTTAAAAGTTGCAAATTTCCTGGGAAAAGTATTTGTGGACTTAAAAGACAGTGTTTTCTAAGTGCTCAGAAAGTTTCAAGTGTGTACAGTGAAATTTGGGGGAGTCGCTAAGGAAAATGCACAAAAACTGAGTGAAAATGCCTTAAAATGCTTCACCCCACTGAAATTTCAAGCTGAGAAAAAAAGTGGCAGTTTGTTGTTTAAATTTTGCCTTCTCAATGATTGCCGTGCAGGAGTGCGGCAGAGAGAGAGAGAGAGAGAGAGAGAGAGAGAAGAGAGCACATTTGCATGGTGTCGTGTGATTGGTCCCTCAGTGCACCTAAGCCCCACCCTTGTCTGAGTCTCTGCTTGTGGAACATTCATGGAGGAGCAGCCTGCAGTGTGCAAGCTGCATGTGGTTCACCTGGCAGGAAGGAGGAACTGCTTGCAGCAAAAGTGCTTCTGCAACAGAAATTTTTCTGACTTTTCTCGCAAATACCCAGGCTCAGCCAGTATTCCGACAAACTGGGAAGTGAGCGAGATGATCAGTGCGACAATCCGCAGGACCGCCAGCCCTTTTCACCCCAGAGGCCTTCTTCAAGTCAGCAGCAGTCCGTATTTCCATCAACGGGGTAAACCTTCAACTGCCTGTAAGTACCCTTCGCAAAAAGATATTGACTGTGGTGCTAAGGTCAGAAAACTGGGTAAGAACTTGAGCAAATGCAGCAAAAGTTCTGAGAGAGACAGAGAGTCTGTGAATTGTTAAATCTTGGACTTTGGTGTGAATTGCTGTTTTCAAAGAAAGTGAACTGTAAAACAAATGATCCCCTGGTCTAAGTGCTTGTAAAGTAATGAACTGAGAAACAGTAAAATGAACTTGTGCTAGAAAATTGAGTTGAAATGCAAAGATCCAGAGTCCTAGCAATCTTTAACTGAGTGTGATGCAAAGTTACAGTCACCATGTTGGGGTGTAGCCAGCTACGTAAACAAAGCAGCTCCATTTTAGGACATAGTTTTCAAAACCAAAACAAAGTTTCAAATGGATTCCTTGCTAAGAGTGGAATACAATTGCAGCAACCAAGCAGCCTGTTTGTGAACTTTTTCCAGTGTGTTAAAACCAAATCTCAGAGTGCTTGCAAACAATAGTAATTTTGGGACTTGTGTTTTTGACTTTCAGAAATGTGGCGAAGCAAAACCCTCGTTACCCACTCCGTGCCAGGGCATGGATAGCCAAACAAGAACAAGACCTAGCCCAATCTGAGCAACTGTATGACTGTTCAACAGCACCTGCTAAGGTGGCTCTGCCAAACTACCCGTGTACTGTGTGCATTGTATGCCTAAAACCAGGACGAGATAGTCTGCCCATTCCCCATTGCACAGATTGTAGAATGCGATTTGGTGGCAAAGAAGGTTAGGGAGAAAAAGATAGCATTCAGGAAGCATAAGGAATCACAGAAGGAACAGGACAGAGAACTATATCAGTTAAAGCAGAGGGAAGGAGGGAAGGCAGTCAGGAGAACAAAGGCCCAAACAGAGGAAAAGGTAGCCAGATCACTTAAAGAGGACAGGAAATTATTTCTAATTGATAGCTGTTTGTAATGTTCCCATTTCCAGACATGCTATCCATTAACCTAAATGATCCATATGTAACTGTACCTGAATAAAAAGTGATATGGAAAACTGTATTTTACATTGATTTGTTTTTATGGGCAGCATTCTGTTGCAGTTCTCTTCATGGAACCAGTGATCTGGAGTTTTAACTATGTCATGGTTTGAGCAAAGAACTTTAAGCTTGGTTCTGATAGGGCACTAGCTCATGTTTAGCATTCTGTACACAAACCGTGACATGGTAAAAACTCCAAATTATCGGTTCCAAGAAGAGAACTGTGCAGAATGTTGTCCATAGAAAGAAAACAATTGAAAACACAGTTTTTCATATCTGTGTTTATTAAGGTACAGTTAAATTTGGCTCATTTGGAGGCCAGTCTTCATTTCTCTTACTAGCAACATTAGTAATTACTGCCAATTAGCACTCATTTCCTGTCCCCTTTAAGAAAGAGGATAAAACCATTTATAGATACATTAGGGAGCGAAGAAAGACCAAGGGAGGGATAGTGAGGCTTAATAAAGGGGAGTGGGGTGGGCAGAGAGTGGCAGTGAGAAAGTAGAAATACTGAACAAATACTTTTGCTCAGTATTCACTAAAGAAGAAGAGGGGAAGGTACCTAAACCAAAAAAGAGAAGCACTCTGGGCAGGGGGGTTCATACCAGTTCATTCACAGAAGAAAGGGTCCTAAATGAACTCTCAAAACTTAAGGTGGATAAGGCAATGGGACCCGATGGGATTCACCCCAGAATTCTAAAATAACTAAGGGGAGACCTAATGGAACTACTGACTACCCTTTTTAACAAATCATGAGAGAATGGTGCGGTACCCGAGGACTGGAGGAAGATGGATGTGATTCCCTTCACAAGAGTGGGAGTAAGGCAGAGGCTGGAAACTACAGGCCTGTTAGTTTGACCTCAGTCATAGGGAAAGTGATAGAAACACTTCTGAAAGAAAGAATTGTCGAGTAGCTAGAGGCCAGCTGGGCACAGGAGCCAAGGCAGCATGGATTCACAGCGGGAAGGTCATGCCAGACAAATCTAATCCATTTATTTGACTGGGTGACCAAAGTAGTAGACCAAGGAGAGACTGTAGATATGGCCTACTTAGATTTTAGCAAGGCATTTGACACCGTACCACACACAAAAGATTAATAAACAAGTTAGCCAGCCTGGTAGTGGGTCCTAGGGTGGTAGCCTGGGTAACAAATTGGCTGGACAACAGGATGCAGAGGGTAATAGTAAATGAAGCACACTCAGGAGAAAGAGGAGTCACTAGTGGGTTACCGCAGTGTTCAGTACTGGGACCAGTACTCTTTAATGTCTTTATAAGTGACATTGTGGAAGGGCTGGAAGGAAAAGTATGCATCTTTACAGATGAAACAAAGATCTGCAACAGGGTTGATACACAGGGGGTGGAGGGTGAAAAGGATGAGAAGGGACTTGGCAAGGTTGGAGCAATGGTCAAGAGTATGGCAGTTTAGTTTCACTCCATAAAAGTGCAAAGTAATGCACCTGGGAAACAAAAACCCAGGAGAAGAGTACACAATGGGGGAGAGGTAATAACAACAACAAAAGTGGAAAGAGACCTGGGGATACTCATATCAGATGACCTTAAGGTAGGCAAGCAATGCGAGAAGGCAGTAAGGAGGGCTGGAGGGATTCTGGGATGCATAGGGAGAGGCATCACCATTAGAAAGCGGGAAGTTGATATCCCTCTGTGCAGACAATTGGTGAGACTCCACCTGGAGTGCTGTGTGCAGTTCTGGAGACCCCATTTCCACAAGGATATAGACAGGATGGAGGCAGTACAGAGGAGGGCAACCAAAATGGTGCAGGGTCTGCACCAGGAGCCATATGAAGAGAGACTAAAGGACCTTAATATATATACCTTTGAATAAAGAGGGGGGGGACATGATAGAAACCTTCAAGTACCTCAAGGGAATCAACAAAGTCCAAGAGAGTAGAATATTTCAGAAAAAAATATACGCAAGAACAAGGGGGCACAATTTGAAAATAGAGGAGGGACAGCTCAGAGGCAATGTGAGAATTTTTTTTTCATGGAGAGGGTGGTGGATGCATGGAACAGCCTTCCTGTGGAGGTTGTGGAGTCAAAAACAGTGGGAGAATTCAAGAATGTATGGGACAGACATAAGGCAATTATAGTGGGGGGTAGGAGGAAGTAGGCTTCTGGTTATCTAGACTCTGCAGCTTATCCAATAGGTAGGAAAATGGCAGACTAGGTGGGTCAAGCAGTCCTTATCTGCAGACAAAGTCTATGTTTCTATGTCTATGTTTCTATGTTCTTGGCAGGTGGCACAAGGGAAGCTAAAGTGAAACGCATCCATTTAGGTCCAACCTGGACATAGACAGGGGACCCTGTAGAACTGGAACAACAGCAATAGGCTGGTTGCAGTGCAAGTGACTGGAGGGAGGTTGTAAAGGAGTTTTTGGACATTCTCTGTGCTGATGCTGTACAAGGCTCAGATGAAGAGAAGTGTTCCATGGTGAAGGTGGAATTTGATGCTGCCAGTGCAGGTTCAGTAGCTCTGTGGGTGGAAGGCCCAAGTTCAAGTCTCGTCGGAGAGTCCAAGATGGAGGAAGCATGTCATTGGGAGGACAGTGCCTCTGATGACAGTAGAGAATGGACAATTGCGGGGGTTGGAACAATCGCAAGCTCCTGGGCAGACTGCGAAGGAAGCATCAATGGCTTCAGTGGACTCTAGCGAGTCGGCATTGGCCTGGACTTCCATGGAGCCTCTCAATGCCCATGAGGAGGAAGGCTCAAGAAATGTGCCCTTGAGTGCAGGGGTGGACTGCTCTTGCTCTGTACCAAGTATTCGTGACTGGCTCAACCAGGACTGGCCACCCCCAAGCCGTGCTTCTGGATGTGAGTTAATGAAAAGCAGCAAAGAAGAGAGAATTGTGCATAGACAAGCTATGGCAAATTATGGACAGCCATACCCTTTCTGCTCTAGAAAAATATGGGAAGACATAGAGAAAGACAGGCATGCCTGGTTGTGGGAAGAAGCTTGTGCCAACCTGCACCCTAGAGTAAACAAGTGGGTCCGAATTAAGGTGTGCAATGAGAGACTGCAATACTGGAGGTGTGACAGGACTTTGCTGATCAATTCTGTGAGAATAGTGGACAAAGCTGGCCAAGAGACATTTCATTATGTTCGAATGATTAGTCCAGATGGAGTGACAGTCTATGTCCCAGATCTGGAATGGTACTACCCCAGAGATTGGTGCTGTTCTTGAAAATTGTGCCTGTCTGCCAAAGGGAAATTCATCCATTGCCAGCTCAGCTATCTGCCACCGAAGAGGCAGAAACCCAGGATGAAAGTGCCTTGCTTCTGGTGGTTCAGGTTTGTCTGCAGTAGTATCCAGGTTCAGCTCCAGCAGCATCTGGGTTCATCTGTGGTAACATCCAGGTTAATCAACCCAGCAGATTCGGAGAAGAGCTCCAGTCTGGGTCCAGAAGGAGGTCATGGAAACATCTGATCCAAATATTTTGTCTACCCAGCAACCGAAGGTCATCAGGCCGCAGCACCAGAGAGGTGATATTGACATTCTTTTGTCATCAGGAACTGGTAAGAGACCTTTTTCATTTTTATTTACATGTGTCCTGCAAAATGGAAGATTCTATGGAATATTATTCCTCCAAATGACATCACATCTGGACTGCAGTGCATGCAGGCCTTGTGTCTGTTCCAGGACTGTGCTTCTGCAGGCTCCGGCTTAGGAAAGACTCTTGTTGTAGTGCTTCAGCACTCTGGACTCCTCCTTAGATTGGGACTTTGCAGGGATCCCCCCCAAAAATGTTTTGCAAATGTCTTTATGTTTTCTTTCTTTTGTACTTTTGTAGAAAATCATTTAAAAAAATGCTTTTTGGGCTTGTGCAGTATCCAGTGGTAGGGTTTTGGTCACTGCTTTTTGACATTGCAGGTTGTAGTTGTGTGCAGAAATGTGTTTTTTGTAGTGTTTCCTTTTGCAGGTGTTCCTGGAAGAAGACAAGAAGACCTGAAGAGGATTGGTGGGACTCATTAGAGTCCTGCTTGTGTAGAATTGTTAGGCTTGTGTAACTGTTTAGTGCAATGTTTAACCCTTTTTTGTTTTACAGGTGTGAGGTGGCCTAATTAAACTCAAACAGTACCTAGCCCAAATTAGCTGGTCCCCCATCTATCATGCACCCAACACTGACGCTGCCCTTGCCCTCTTCTCACAAGCCTTTAACAAGGCCTATGATATCTTTGCACCCCTCACCAAACTCCGTTCCAAATAACAAAATGCACCTTGGGTAACCCCTGCCCTACTGCAAATGCTAAGAAATAGAGATAACCTCTGGCACCTAGCCACTGAAACTGGCTGGGTTGCTGACAGACAGGCCTACAATGCTGCATGGAACAGGTGCACTTGGGCCATCCGTAAAGCCAAGGCCGATCATTATCAGGCCACACTCACCTCCTCATGGGGGTGTGCCAGGACCTTCTGGGACAATATTAAAGAGCTAAACAGGAAATCTCGCACCTCTCCCTCCATCCCAGCTCACTATTGATGGCTCTACCTCCACTGACCCAGCTGGCATTGCCAACTGCCTTAACTCCTCCTTTACGGACCATAGCTCTGTCCTCCCTAGTAACTTCTTTGATCCTACTCCCGACCTACCGCCCCCAGTCCTCCAGCACCCCTGGTTCTACCTACGTGAGGTATCTGCCCATGAAGCCAGACCTCTCCTACTTAATGCACTAAAAAGCAACAGTCCTAGCAGCGACTCCCTGGACCCCAAAATACTCCGGCTGGTCCTGGGTGATGTCCTTTGTCCTGCTCACCGGTCTTCTTAACCGATCCCTCTGTCTGGGGCAGTTCCCCTCTGCGTGGAAAACAGCTATAGTCACGCCCATCTATAAAGGAGGAGATAGGTCATCCACCAGCAATTACTGGCCTATCTCCATCCTTCCCCTCCTCTCGAAAGCCCTTGAAAAAGTGGTGGCTAATCAACTCACTGAATATCTGGCTAAGCATGACATCCTGTGCCTAGAGCAGCATGGCTTCCATGCAGGTCATAGCACTGGTACAGCATTAATGGAGTTCTCCAATTTCCTGCATACCTTCCAGGACTCAGGCTCCCTAGCCGGCGCAGTGTTTGTTGACCTCTCTAAGGCCTTCGACACTGTCTCCCATCCTCTCTTTTTACAGGCCCTCTACCACTCTGGTCTCTCAGCTGGCCCCCTCGCCTGGTGCATGAGCTACCTGTCAGCTTGTTCCCAGTGTGTGAAAATCAATGGGACACTCTCGGAAACCCATCCTATCTGCTCTGGGGTACCCCAGGGCTCCATCCAAGGTCCCCTACCTTTTAGTCTCTAAACATCCTATGCTCATAAATCCCCACTAGCCCTATTGGTCATTTGTATTTATCTCCAATCTATACCTTGCCCCAGCATTGTATCTGGGTGTACTTTCTACGTAATTGTAAAAACTGTAAAAATTGTCTTTTCTCCTGTTTCTGTATCTAATGTATTCGTCTGAACCAATTGCTGTATTGTTGTACCTGTTGTACCCTTTGTACTCTCCCGGGTCGTTCCTGAAAATAGGCATAATATTTGTCTAGTGTACTTACCCTGTAAACAAAAACTAAATAAATAGTGCCTGCTGCAGCAATATTCTTTTGTATGCCGATGATGCCAGCATTTTTGTCACTCACTGAAATTCGACCTCCCTCCAGGACTCTCTCAAGCATTCCTTCAATGAGGCTGAAACCTGGTTTAAGGAGCACAGACTCATTATTAATTTAAAAAAAAACAAGTCAATGCTCTTTGCCCACCCCAAAACAAAACTTGCAAAAACCCACTCCTTATCCTCCCTAGCACCCTACAACCACTTGAACAAGTATACTCCTACAAATACCTTGGGGTCATTTTTGACTTAGCCCTCACCTTTCAGGCCCACATTACTGCCCTTGCATCCACCACTAACACTCGGCTTGGCATCCTCTACTGCCAGAAGGAATGCCTTCTTCCTGATGCTCTTCAACTCGCCATTACGTCCCCAGTACTCTCCCTTGTGGAGTATGGCCTACCAGTATATGGTGCTGCTGACACCACTGCCCTCAACAAGATTTGTCTCACCCTAAACAAGGCTTGCAGACTGCTGACTGGTGCCCCCAGGCTCACTCACACCAGTCAACTCTATGACATGGCCAATCTCCTTAACCTTGATGAATGACTCAGCTACCAAACCTGCCTTCTAACTAAGAAAATCCTGCTCGGGCTCTCCCCACCCGGGATGACTGCCTACATCCATCATAACCCATCCACTGCCTCAACCCCGAAACACCAACAAAGTCACCCTTCTGGTTCTCAGAACTAGGACCACCCAGGCTCAGAGATCCTTCTGCTACAGAGCCCCATCCTGGTTTAACTCTCCCTGCATCCATCTCCAATGCTCTTAAAATCATGGCCTTCAAAGCCGCCCTTCAGAAACAACTGTTTAACACCTGCAGATGCACTTGTCCCTAATTGGCGCTCCAGTACTATCTCATTGCACTCGATGATGCCCGCTGGGCAGAACCTCCACCTCACCCCCCCGCTCCCCCGGCCCCTGCCCCTCTGTATGCACTATCTGTGCCAAACTTTTGTCACCTTGAAATGTTTCAAACTGCTCATTGTACGTAAACAACTGTGTGATGCTATGTCATTCTTGTGTTCTGTATTCTGTAAATATGTTACACCGTATGTCCTCTCTGTGACGAGGTACTTTTGCAAATGAGCCTCTGGCTCAAAGGTTGTAAATCTGATTATTGCAAATAAATAAATAAATACAATGGTTTTGATTTGTTTTTTGGGTTTGGGCAAATGATAGGTAGCATAAGTCAGACAGTTTTCCCATAGAAGGTTGGGGGGAAGGCAGGTTGGTGGTCCTGATTCCGGATATAGGGATCACCAATTCTGTCTGGTAGGACATGCTTCAGGCAGTTTCTTGGTACCACTGAGGATCCCTAGATAGTACAGTAGTAGGATAGGAGCTGAAGTTTCTTCAGTGGGCCACTAGCCTTTAGTGTCACCTGCCTGTGCTTGGCACATGGTAGGGGAGGACTTGCACAACCCTCCCCATAGGGGGCATCAGAGGTAGGATGGTCTGGTGCTGTGTGAGGGAATGACTATGGACAGTCATGTACCTGGCAAGGGTGAGTGTAACCACCCAGTCCCTTGGGGTTAATTAGAATCCTATCAGTATTATTGTTAGGAAGGTAGCAGGCAGCTGATAGGAAGCTCGTTAGGGGCTCCTTATGTAATGACATCATTGTTTACTCAGCTAGCCTGAGGGAGGAATGATTAGGTCATCTTAGAACTCTCACAGCGGCATAAGCTACACTGGGTGGATAGCTGCTCTTCGGAGCTTAGAATGCTGAGTTATTGTTCAGTCTGTAGTGGAGTGAGGAAGTGAGGAAGTAAGAGTGGCAGAAGTACTGCCAGTGGGATCTGACAGAGGGCCCAGGATTTCTCACCCTAGTTGTGTGTCATTTCCGGCTTCCAGTGAAGTGGTGGAGATAAGACTACAGCAGGTGTTCCTGATTTCTACTCCCTGTGAAGTGGAAGGATCTGCTTGCTCTCTGTGGACTCAAGGGCAATCCTCTGAATGTTCTAAGGTGTTTTCAGCTGCCTTGGTATAGAACCTGAAATAAACTGTGTGGACTAGCTACCCAGAAGAGTGCCTTTCCTGATTCTTTTTGGTTGTTCCATACCCAGTGGATGAAACAAGTTCTGTAAGTACTGAAAGGGAGACTAAATCTCCACAAATGTTCTTAGGGGAGTGGATAGTCTGGGGTGTATGTGCCCATAAATAAGGCTGGATTGCACCTATCAGTGCCCTTAGTCTCACCAGAGTGAGTGAAGAAAGTTAAACTGTGGACCCCAATGAGTGCAGTTTATATTCTCTGTGTCACCCCAGTGTTGTGACAAGTAATGTATGGGACATGTAGCACTTCAGTGGGGAATGGGAGTTTCAATGGTGTAACCCTGAAGAATGGCAGAGTCTGTCGGTTGGGGCCAAGGGTGGGAGGAACACCATCTAAGCGCTTCCAAGGCAGGGCTTCCTGGTTCATAAAGGGCACCAGTATTTTTACCTGAGCGAATGGCCATGCTGCAGGTTAAGGTGTGTAACTGAGTTTTCACATATTGCACCTATGTTTGAAAGGAGTTCTGAGTGTGTGGCTTAGATTTCACTAAATAACACTCATGGGAAAGGAAGAGAGATGTTCATGTGCGTGGCCCAGTATCCACAGATGCACTTTTGGGAATTTGGGAAGAAGATGTTTCTGTTTCGTTCATGAACTGTGCTGCAATGCTAGGAGAGTTCTTGGATTTGTGTACCTGTCCAGCCTAGACCAACCCTTGGGGGTCCACTTCAGCTTTACTTGCCATCTTTGAATAAAGCCATACTGCACAATCCCAGTCACTGTTATGGCCATTCCAATTTATTGCTTCTGGTTACGTGGATTTACTGGGGCCCCCTCAGCGTGTTAGATCAAGCATATGCCTAGCTGCCTCCATCCAGGACCTGGGTTGTGTTATTACACAGGGTTCAAGTTGTTTGTTTCTGTACCTCCACCCCTCTCTTCCTCTAGAAAATGAGCCAGGCATACATCCTAATGCCAAGAGTGGTACCTACCTTTTTAGTAAAGTAAATAGTATGCCAGTATAAGGGCACCAGTTCAGTTGGGTGAGCATTGTAAAAAATGGGGTGTGTGCACAATAGTTAAAGAAGTGGCCTGGGGGTTACATCTGTATGTAAAAAATATTAACATTTATTAGAGATTATTTAACTTCTTTTGATGAAGTTAAAAGTATAACAGTTTCATACTGAAATACTTTGGATGGAATGAGATTTTCTACCATAACAATGCCAGAATTCTATTGGATTATTTTTACTAACAGTTTGAAATGTAAAGGTGATAACTCGCTAGTTTCAATGCACATAAAAAAAAAAACAATTATAAATGTAGAAAGTGTTGTAATTACAAAATCCCATTCTATTCAAAGTATTTCAATGAAACGTTATATTTCTAACTTATCGAAAGAAGTAAAATACTCTTATAATAATGTATTTCCGATTATGCATGTTTTAACAATATTGTCCATCTATGTGTTTTGCAATTAATAAACAAGTAATTGTGTCCTATTTTTTCTTTTCAAGTCAAATCTGGATAGAACGAGCATAATATTTTCAGAATCACAACACGTGCTCAGATTGTTTTTACTGTCTTTGTCCAGGAAACATAGAAACATAGAATTTGACGGCAGATAAGGACCGCTTGGCCTACCTAGTCTGCCCATTTCCCTACCTACTGGATAAGCTGCAGATCCTAGTTAACCAGCAGCCTACTTCTTCCTACCCCCACCCTCTAGAATTGCCTTATGACTGTCCCATGCATGCTTGAATTCCACCACTGATTTTGACTCCACAACCTCCGGAAGGCGTTCCATGCATCCACAACCTCTCTGTGAAAAATACTTCTTAAATTACCTCTGAGCTGCCCCCATCTTCAAATTGTGCCCTCTTGTTCTTGCACAGCTCTTTTTGAAAGATGCTACCCTCTTGGACTTTGTTAATTCCCTTGAGGTATTTGAACGTTTCTATCATGTCCCCTCTCCCGCCTTTCCTCGAGGCTATACATATTAAGCTCCTTTCATCTCTCTTCATATGTCTTCCAGTGTAGACCCTGCACCATTTTAGTTGCCCTCCTCTGGACAGCTTCCATCCTGTCTATGTCTTTACGGGGATTGGTCTCCAGAACTGCACACAGTACTCCAGATGGGGTCTCACCAGCTGTCTGTACAGAAGGATAATAACTTCCTGTTTTCTACTGGTGATGCCTCTCCCTATGCATCCCAGTATCCCCCCAGCCCTCCTTGCTGCCCTTTCACATTGCTTGCCCACCTTTAGGTCATCTGATATGACTACCCCCAGGTCCCTTTCCATTTTTGTTGTTGTTAGTATCTCACTCCCTATTATGTACTCTTCCCCTGGGTTTTTGTTTCCCAGGTGCATTACCTTGCACTTCTTAGCATTGAATCTAAGCTGCCATACATTTGACCATTCCTCTAACCTTGCCAAGTCCCTTCTCATCCTTTCCACCCCACCCTGTGCATCAACTCTGTTGCAGATCTTTGTGTCATCTGCAAAGAGACATCTTTTCTTCCAGTCCTTCTGCAATGTCGCTTATAAAGACATTGAAGAGGACCGATCCTAATACTGAACCCCATGGTACCCCACTAGTAACCCTCCTTTCTTCTGAGTGGACTCCATTTATTATTACTCTCTGTGTCCCATTCTCCAGCCAATTCTTTACCCAGGCTGTCATCTTGGTACCCACCCCCAGGCTGGCTAACTTGTATATTAATCTTTTGTGTCGGACTGTGTCAAATACCTTGCTAAAGTCTAGGTAGGCCATGTCCACAGCCCTTCCCTGATCCACTACTTTGGTCACCCAGTCAAAGAAATCTATCAGATTTGTCTGGCATGACCTTCCCACTGTGAATCCATGCTGCCTAGGGTCCTGTGCCCCTCTGGCCTCTAGATACTCGACAATTCTTTCCTTCAGAAGTGATTCCATCATTTTCCCTATCACTGAGGTTAAACTAACAGGTCTGTAGTTTTCTGCTTCTGCCTTGCTCCCACTTTTGTGAAGAGGAATCATATCTTCCCTCCTCCAGTCCTCGGGTACCACCCCATCCTCCCATGATTTGTTAAAAAGGGTAGTCAGTGGTGTCACTAGTTCTACCCTTAGTTCTTTTAGAATTCTGGGATGAATCCCATCAGGCCCCATTGCTTTGTCCACCTTCAGTTTTAAGAGTTCTTTCAGAACCCTTTCTTCTGTAAATGGGCTGGTATCCACTTCTGTATCTAGAGTGTTTCTACTGTTTGTTTTATGTACCTCCCCTCTTCATTTGTAAATACTGAGCAAAATACTTGTTCAGTATCTCTGCCTTCACAGTCTCCTCTGCCCACCCTCCTCCCCTTTATTAAGCCTCACTACCCTCCCTTGGTCTTCCTTCTCTCCCTGATGTACCTATAAAAGGTTTTATCCCCTTCTTAACTGAGTTGGCTATCTTTTCCTCGGTTTGGGCCTTTGCTGTTCTGACTGCCTTCCCAGCCTCCTTTGCTTTAACTGATACAGTTCTCTGTCCTGCTCCTTCTCGATTCCTTGTACTTCCTGAATGCTTTCCTTTCTCTTGAACCTTCACTGCCACTTCCTTTGAGAACCATAGTGGTTTCTTACATCGTTTTGTTTTGTTAATTTGCTTCACACAAAGGCCCGTTACCTCTGTGATGGCAGTTTTTATTGTTCCCCATTGTTCTTCCACCCCTCCTTCCTGCCCATTTGCTAGTGCATTCCTTAGGCACTCACTCATTTTGGCAAAGTCAGCCCTCCTAAAGTCCAGTACTTTTGTCTTTGTATGGCTTGACTCTATTGCTGTGTTTATTGTGAACCATACTGTTCGATGGTCGTTAGTTCCCAGATGGCTACCCACTTCTACATCTGTGATCCTCTCTCCATCTCCATTTGAGAGAATCAAGTCTAATATTGCTCCCTCTCGAGTGGGCTCCAGTACTAGTTGTCTGAGGCATGCCCCGTGTAGGGCATCTAGAATAACTCCACTGTTTGAAGTGGCAGCTGTAACTGCACTCCAGTTAACATCTGGCATATTCAGATCACCCATCAGCAATATCTCCCCTTTTTCTGCCATTCTAAGTATACTTTCTATCATTTCCTTGTCCATTTCCTCCCCCTGAGAAGGGGGTCTGTATACAACCCATGTGCGGATTGTGGTGCCGTTGCCTGTCTCCAGATTTACCCACAGTGCTTCTTCTCCTCCCTGTTTACCCTTTTGTTCTGTTGCTTTGATTCCTTCCCTTATGTAAAGAGCTACTCCTCCTCCTCTTTTACCCTCCCTGTCCCTCCTGTAGATAGTGTATCCTGGTATGTTTACGTCCCAGTCATGGTTTTGTGTGTACCATGTTTCTGTGACTGCCACAATATCCAGATGTTCCTCCACCATCAAGGCCACTAATTCAGGAAGCTTGTTACCCAGACTACGGGCATTGGTACACTGAGCAACAGCTTGTTCCCAGATGTGTTGTGGGAGCACAGGGAGGCCATGATGCCAAGCCAGTAGGTATGTAGCCACATTTGCATCTTGTAGACCTGAGTTTACACCCAAAAATTGTAAGACAAAAGGCTGTAAGAGAGGTAATGGAAAAAGACAGAAGTTGATACTGTGACAGCCCCACATATCTGTACTGACATGTTCGGCTGGCAATATATCCTAGCGGTTAAAGCAATCCTGAAGATGGATTATTTTTACTAACAGTTTGAAATGTAAAGGTGATAACTCACTAGTTTCAATGCACATGCACAACAATTATTACGGATGTAGAAGCTGTTGTAATAATACCTTAAACACACTTAATAAAATGGATGATTTTCTATTTAACCTTTTGGATTAAATACAGTCAAAGGAGGACCAAGACCCTCAGTGACATCATTTCCTGTCAGGAGACCAAAACATATGGCTGCCACCACCCTTTAATTACAGGCTGATTTACATACGAATAACTCTGGACTGCAAAGACTCACAGATAAACACAATGGCTCACTCAAAATAGCTTTTTAAGGGCTTTCAGGCATTAAGAAATCCTGTAGATGACAGTTCCCTTTTAACTAAACACATCACCTACTGCGCAGCCTACTTAGATGATGTGGTGGTTTTCAGCCCGATGTGGGAGGTCCCTATAAAACACCTGGCTGCTGTAATTGATGCCATCGCTAAGGCAGTTTAATCATCAACTCAGCTAAGTACGCAGTAGCCATGCAGCGGGAGACTAAGTATCCAGGTTATATTCTTGGAAATGGGCAAGTAAAGCTGGAAATTGGGAGGATGGAGGCAGTAGCAAAGAGCCCAGTACCTCTCACTAAGAGACATGTAAGACCTTTTTTGGGCCTGACTGGATATTACTGATGTTTTATCCCCATTTTTGCCACACTGGTTAGCCTACTTACAGATCTTATAAAACAGAGGTTACTGAATAAGGTACTCTGGACTCCTGAATGTGATGAGGCCTCCAGGAAAATAAAGGCCATTTGGGGTTCAGCCCTGGTTTTAAAAATCCCTGATTTTAACCGTTCTTTTGAGGTACAAATGGATGCTTCAGAAAAAGGTATCGGGGCTGTATTGTCCCAAACCAAAAGGGTATAGGCTAGATGGAATGGTGTGGGATGACAGACGGACACTCACACAACTATAGAGGGGATACATGATGGACACGAGTGTGGTATGGAAGATATTTTCACTCCTTTAGAGTGACCTCTAAATATTCACCCCCATGACTATCCAAAGGTCACTGTTCAGGAGTGAAAATATTTCCATATCGCATGAGTGCCCATCATGTATCTAATTTATATAATAGGAGTGTGTTTTCTGCTGTTTTTTGGTTGGATGACATCACCACAGTGAAAATAAATGCAGGTGACATCACCACAGTGAAAATAAATCCATTTATATGAGCTGGCAGTATAGTCTAGAGGTTAGAGTAACGAGCTGTGAACAAGCTTGGTACATCCAGCGGACCAGACCTGGGTTTGAGTCTCACAACCTCCACTTGCATACTGTGTGACTCTGAACAAGTCACTTAATCGCCCAGTGCTCCCAGATCACCCCTGAAAACAGGCACTTGTGCCTAGTGGGCCTTACCTGGTTACCAAAGACTAAAATAAAAATAAATGTATTTTCACTATGGTGATGTCATCACAGTGGTTATTCCACTGCAGTGAGAATACATGTTTTTATTCAGTGAGTTATTTGCTCACCCCTATTGTATAAATATGGTAAACACACCATAGTGTGATGTTTATTATAAAGGAGCCAAAATAAAAAAAAATTAAAAAAATGACATTTCGAAAAAGAAAACAAAAAATAAACACCTGCAATTCAGTGCTGCTAGCAGGAATTTTCAGATCTGCAGATCTTCCCAAATCAGTTCAGGATTTTCTGCACGAGGTGTGAAGACTTGCACAGCCTCTCTAGGTCAGCACAATACTGACCTGAACATCTGTAGAGCATCTTTGTTATAGGGTATTTATACCCACCCCTTGGAGATCACGTGACTATTCCTTCTTGCACAAAATTAAGTATTTAATACTGCATACTTTTTAGGATTTGAGACTTGGTTTGATAAAGACATTTCATAAAGTTACAACTAATATTTATAAATAACAATAATGATATGTTGAAGAGAAATGAAAAAGTTTGGATGTCTGCTTACTCTAGCTCTTCCTGCCTGGTGACATTAGGAGCTAGACAACAGTATAAATGAGTTGACATTGAGTGGCCTGCCCTCCCCTATAGGAACCACAAACAACATCCAACAGACTCAGGTACCTCAGTTCAAATATATTTCCACCTTTATTTTAAATAGCAGTAGAGTCTTGTATAAAAAATTAAACGACATACAGTATAATGCTTCTTTAACAGCAGGCATACTGTAGTAAATCGGACCATTTTTATGCTTGAAAAAGACAATGTTACAAAAGAGAAGAAAGGCTGGTGCATTTAGGGAGTGTGACCCCTACATTTTAACTTTTTATTTGTTTTGGAACTTGCCAGCAATAGTGTCCTTCGGTATTTGTTACAAAATGTGTTGAAGGTAAACTCAATCCTTTATGTGGAGTTTAGGGAAAGCAGTATACAAACTTTACTTTTTAGGAAGAAGGAAAAAAAAACAGCTGAAAGCAGCACATTAACTTAGCTGCTTTGCTTGCTCCATTATTCAACTCACAGGAGCTTTGGCAAGTACTTATGTAACTTCTTTAGCCCTTGTACTTTACTCCTAACAGTTTCTACTGTATCTTAGAATGCTTTCCAATTAGTACAGTGCATTCATTCACCTGCACAGCCTGTGGCAGAGACCTCATTAGATGCTTTTCCCAGCAAATATTTCTCAATTTATATTTTTACTTAATAACAGATATTTTATGCAGGTTTTAATGCAGCTCTTAAAATAAACATTCAGATAGCAGCATAGCTGCAAGACATAATGTTTAACCCTTCTGTTTCCAGTTGTTAATTTTCAAGAATATTTCACTCTTAAAACAAGGACTTGCACTTTCTCTGGTGCATGTTCTTTTCAGTCTGCGATGCTTTTTGGATAGGACTAGAAAAGGTGAAAATAAAAATGGATAAAATGGGGGGGGGGGGTTCGGCAGCTGGCCAGTCTGACTGAACTAAAAGGAAAATAAAGGATAGTACAGGACAGTATTAGACTATTACTGTTGCAACAGACTTGTTGAAAGGAAAAGACAACAGTGCAGAGTCCTCCCAAAATGTAGATAGGGCTAGGCCCTATCACACGCCCCCACTGGGTGCCAACCCACCGCCCTAGCATTGCTCTATACCCCCCCTTGATCTCTAGGGCAACCCATGATCCTTCTGCCTACTCTCCCCTCCTTGTTTTCATATCCTTACCCACCTTCATGGCCTCTCTTTGCCACCATTGCGCAGGGGGGTGATGGATCCCTTAGTCAGAATCTGCAGGTGCACCACTTCTTCAGTGGAACCCTGCAGATGTAGCAAACCTTGGGTCTTGGGTGGAGGGACCCTCATTTAAAAAAAATACAGTGCAGGGTTCCTGATACACCCTGGGACTGCTGCAGCTCTATATTGCCACAACTTGCGGTGATCTAACGGCTGTTTGAAAATCGAGCCCCATGTGATATCATGAAGAACTGTTGATATCTTAACTATGGCATAGTCACGTATGACACCACCTCTGATACTGCACTGACCAACATTAGATACACCCTAAACAAAGCCTGCAGATTGGCCACAGGCTGTGATCGACTCACGCATACCTGCGATCTCTACCAATGATCAGCTTGGCTAAACTTTCAGGGGCGACTGTTCTACCAGACCTGCCTAATGGCCAAAAAAATTCAGTTGGGTCTAGCCCCGGCTGTCTCCCACTCCTTCAAAAGAGTTTGCCTGCGCGCTCCACTAGACATGCTGACACTACAGAATTCCTTGTCCCCTTTGTGAAAACTACTACTGGCCAAAGGTTCTTTGGCTACAGGGCCCCACTCTGGATGAACTCAGTCCATGACGCTATCTTATCTATCCCCAGACTAGGTCTGTTTAACCCAAAGCTGCTGAGCCACATTATGTCCAACTCCCACTGTGACTGCTGGAAAAACTCCTTAGAAATCAAAAAATCTTTTGTGTCTCCAATATATGGTATGCCATATATATATATATATATATACATTAGTGGCAAAAAAACTCCATTTAATGCATTAGTTAGGGTTGTTCCACAGCGACAAAAGTGAGGAAATTCACTGTTGGGGTTGAAACCCCCCTTGGACCCGCCCACCCCAACCGGCATTGGGGTGCGATAGATCGTTAGTTCTAACTCTCTACCCCATGACATGTGTAAAGCAGCAAAAGTATAGGAGAATGGGGTGAGAGTTATATATCAGGAACCGTACGACGTAAAAAAAAATTTAAAAGTTCTATGATTTACAACTGTCCTGGCTAATTTTGTACTTAGATTAGGGGGCTAAGCATTTTTCCGATGAAAAGTCCGTATCTCGCACCGTTTCCGAGATACGGGCCCTGAAAGGCGCGGCGAATGCCGTAATGTTATCCTATGGGGAAAAAGATAAGTTCAGAGTGCCATAACTTTGCCTCCCTGTAATATTTTTTCACCAAACCACTGAAAGGCACATCTGTGGGCTGTTGGCTGTCTTCCCTCCAAATTTCAGGAAAAAAGACCAAACCGTTATTTTGCAGCAGGGATCCAAAGGATTTCTCTAATGCGTCGGGCGCCGTAATGTTATCCTATGGGAAAAAATGTCAACTTTGGAGTATCGTAACTTTGCCGCCATGTAATATTTTTTCAATACAACACTGAAAGGCACATCTGTGAGATGTCGCTCCGTTCTTCCAAATTTCAGCCCAAAACTCCCAACGTTCTTTTGCAGCGTGTGTCAAAAGAATTGCTGTCACTTTCCACAGATGGAAAACTACTGTCGCAATTTCAGAGCTTTCACAAAAGTTCACACTTCGTGAGCACGAAAGTAATTTGCTAGTGCATTTTTCCAGAAATTTGAAAATATATTTCTGGGGTCTTTACCACAAAATAAAGACATGGCAAGCATCCTCAGGTCCACTAGGTGAATATAAAAAGAATTAGGTTGCTAGAGGTCCCACATTTAAATGCCAACCATTTTATGGTCACAACTGAAAACAAAATGGCGATTCTGCAAGTAACAGGCCCATTTATGAAAGTAAAAATGCATTTATGCACAGTGTCGAACTTTTAACTTTTCCCATTGACTTATAATGGGAAACTGTTTTTGAATAACTTTTGAACTGCTTAATATTTTTTCACGAAATCTTCAAAAGGCACATTGGGGTCCCTTGGTCGTACATTTCCTAAAGATTTTGGGCCTGTCGACAAACCGTATCGACCTGTAGGTATGCACTACAGAATTCAGAAAAGCGAAGACAAGACAGATCACACTTAATAACTCCGCAGCCGTATATCCGACCAGTACATAACTTGGCAGTTCCTGAGGCCTATGGTTCTTGATCATGTATTCCAAATTTCAGGCAAATCCGTCAAACAGTTGCAAAGTTATTAAGGTGCAAATATTTGGGGTTTAACATAGAAATGGCTCCTCAACCCTAACTATGGTAGCACTACCGTGCTACCATAATACACACACACACACACACACACACACACACACACCCCTTAGTGTTGCCTTATGTATGTATTATGTATCTTCTGCCTCTGTTGTTAGCATTGTATTCTGTAGTACAGAAATAGTCTGTATTCTGTATTGTGCTATACTATGTACCTGTCCTCATTTTTGTATGATGTAGAGCCTTTGCAAATGAGTCTCTGACTCAAAGGGTTGTAATTCCTAGACCACTAATAAATAAATAAATAATAAAATGTGACATCCTGAAGAATTGTCGTTATCCTAATTAATCTGTGACTTCATGAAGAAGAACTATTGTTGATATTCTAATAAATTAAATTTGACGTCATGATGAACTGTGAGTATCCTAATAAATCTGTGACATCATGAAAAACTACAGTTGCAGTCTTTACTACTTCCAGGTATTCCCAGATATGTCATGCTATATTTAAAGAGATTCCCTCTGGTGGCCCACAGTGGTACTGCAGGCAGACAAGAGATTCCACTCGAGCTATCACAGAAATTTCAGGAAACATCCGGCCATGTCTTTGGCTGCAAATGATCTATCAATATCCTAATAAATCAGTGACATTATGAAGAACTATCAATATCCTAATACATCTGTGACATTATGAAGAACTAACGATATCCAATCCTAATAAATAAAATCTGGCAAAGGTGACTTCTGGTGACATCACAGATGCAATGGCCATCTGATTTTAGAGCGCATTCTCTCCTCTTCAAACATCCCGGATGACACGCTACTAAACTAACATCGAAACACAGAGCGGAGGGGATCTTCTACAATGCTGAAGCCCGGTAAACTGAAAACGTTGCCCCCAGCAGAGGATGTCAACGGATGCTGGGTGGAGCTTTCTGATTCTGAGCTCTCGCAGACCTCAGAGCTCACCCAGGCTGCAGCTGGGTCCCTGCCTAAGGAAAATGGACCCCACACAAACAAATTAACTTGGAGACTATATAAAGAAATGTTTTCATTCAGGGCAGACATTAAAGAAGCCATGAAAGAAACTCAAAAGGATGGGACCATCCTAGAACAACACACTAAAGACCTTGAATGCCAGGCCACAGCTACTGATAATCAAGAAGGTGACATAGTGACAACCCTTATTTTGGACATGCAAGCCCTTATCGTGACTTGAAAGAAGGCCTTGGAAAACCGACTCATATGCAAAACCATTGGCCTATATGGGCTGCCTGAGAATTTGGAGGGCTCCGACCTGGCAGAGTTTCTCAAGTCCTTCCTCTATATAGCACTTGAGTTGGAGTCGAGCTTTGCTCTCAACATAGAAGGAATACATTGGGCCCTTGGATCTAAGCTATGTTCTCCAGAGGCCTGCCCAAGATCCTTAATTATTCGTGTTGTAAACTATGCGGTAAAGGAAAAAATTCTGCAGATGGCTTGGAAGAAGAAAACTGTGTTCCACAGCCAAACAAAGATATGTTATGACAACGATTATGCTCAAGACACAATGAGACAATGGAAGGAATACGTACTACTCCTTCAAGCCCTTTGACAGAATCAAATCAAATTTCAAACCCCTTATCCTGCTCGTCTCCTAGTGCAATATCCTGAGGGGCAGAAAGAATATCACTCTGCCACTGAAGCCCAATCAGACTTGCAAGCAAGAGCCATTTCTATTCTTGACTGAGGCCCCAGGTGCACTACTTCATCTGCCCTGCCACCACACAGGCAGGCCAGCCAATCCTCCACCCAATGCCAATCCCAGATGGAATCCACCAAGACAGACATTCATTCCCATCTCAAAGCCTTCAGATGAGAGC
The DNA here is from genome assembly GCA_016271365.2 of Neoceratodus forsteri. Taxonomy (NCBI): domain Eukaryota; kingdom Metazoa; phylum Chordata; order Ceratodontiformes; family Ceratodontidae; genus Neoceratodus; species Neoceratodus forsteri. The sequence goes on from CM028136.1 coordinate 42,599,135, forward strand.
ATCCATCAACCTGATCTGACTGCCTCCAGCTCCTGATAATCCTTCTCGAGTTGGGTGGTAGAATACTGGGGGAATAGAGGCCCACAGAGAATGTTGTGTCACGGTGCTGGGTAGCATCTTAACTGACCCCACCAAAGCCTTGATATTATCCCCTTTTGCTTAAATATTCTGGGGCTCTACATCTCCACAGTCCAATGACTGTGTTAGCAACTGCACTTGTACTTCTGTGCTGTTGGAATTGCTGAGCTTGGCAACCTGATTGCAGAGATGCTGAAGCTTAGAACCCTATACCATAGAATCAGCAGATTCGTGGCAGGTGGCCCCCCCAGAGAACACCATTGTCAGGTCCTCCAAACCCTTTCCTGGCTCACCTTGGAAGGCAGACTAAAACAGGGTTTTAAATAATTGATTAGCAGTTTTTTTCCTTGGGACAATGCTAACTGTACAGAAAGTATTTATATAGGTTTTCTAGAAGTGTTATGCTTGTTAAACACAGTGTGGCAAGTGCTATGCATTTTCACAATGTTTTAGCACTTTAATGAGCAAAACGCTAATCAATTTTTGGAGTTAAATAAAACCCTGTAAAATATCCATCTCTACGCTTAGCATACATGCTCAGACTGGGTAGTGCTCCCCTAAGTCTGGCTGAGATGTTAATAGCTAAAAAGAACAGCAGAACACTAACATTCTCAAACAGACAGCTCCTACTGGTATGAAAGGTTAAATCCTCCCAAGGGTCTTGGGCATTTTTGGCTTACTTCCCACCCCTCTGGAATGCGCTCCCAACAAATCTCCAGAAGTGTAATTCACTAGGGATATTTAAAAGGGGATGCAAGGCCCACCTACTGGAGCTTAATCAATGCACTTGTCTCCACTGATATCTCAACTTTGTACCCTGGGATCAGATAAATCTATCCGAGTGTCTGTATCCACAAATGTATTAACAGTTGTTTTAAATTGTTGAGCGTTGTTATGTGATGAACCATAGTATGTGATTGTTATAGTGTGAACTTCTGCCTTTGTTACTTTGTAAACTTTGTACTGTGTAAATTATGTACTATCTGTAATTAATTCCGGGTTGCCCCTGAAAAAAGGGATTGTTATGGACTCAGTGGGCCCACCTGGTTACCAAAATGAAATAAATAAATTGGCAATGCCTGCCATGGGCTGGTTCCTCTTTCTGGTTCCATTCCTTCGGAGGTGTGTAGCTTTGGCCCCAGGTCACAGAAAAATTAGGGGTGAGGTGTATCTTCCACTGGGGGCCGAGGAGCGGGTTCAGCCTGACCTGCCAGACTTTATTCCTGGATTTAAAAGTGGGCTCCTTGGCCCTCTGTATGCCTCCCGTAGAGGAGCCATTGATTGTCCTCCCCCAGTTTAACTCCCTACTTTCCTGTAGGCTAGAACTAAAGCAGGCCTAACCAGCCTGGGAGTTGATTTCCCACTGTTCCCTTTTACTGTTGAACGTAGCAGGTTCTTTGGTGCTAGTGTCCTGTAAACATGGAGAGTTGGCCCACCCTCTGTTTTTCCATAACAGAACCATGATCGCATACAGGACTCGATTACCATCATTGTGATCGCAGCGTCTGACTTGCTCGTCACAGCCTGGAGAGCCAGTATTGGCGGGGCCTCTATGGGAACAATGGATCTTTTCTCATTACTTGCCAATCAGGCTGTTCTCATTCCCTTAAGAGACACTATTTTTTCAGACATGGTTTGCCCCCGTCTTAAGCTGTGGCTCTGCTTCCAGACTCAAGACGAACTTCAGCTGTCAGCAGCTGCTGATATTGATGTCTAAATGCTTGTGACTGTCAATTTACTCATTTGGCTAAATGCCAAACTTCTGCAAACAACAGCTTTAGTACCGCTATAGTACCATGTTGTTTATAACAGAATTGGATTATGAAGTCATACCGTTTCTCTTTCCATTATAATGGTTGTTCATTAGTTCAAATCAAATCAAAATAAAAATTTATTTATAATGCATTTTTCTACATACTAAAGCACAATTACATGTCAAAATAACATCAAACATATTAAATAACAGCATAAAAACAATAAAAGTGGCAGTAAACTTATTCTAACGCTAATTCAAACAGATACAGTAACTTTTTAGAGACGTCTTCAATGACTCCGTGGACAGACACTCTCTAATCTGACGAGGTAGAGAATTCCACAGGGTTGGGGCCATAAAAGAAACAGCTCTGGCCCCAGATGACTGAAGACGAACCCTGGGAATCTCTATCAATCCCTCATCAGCGGAGCGGAGTGGGCGGGGAGGCCGGTAAGGTCGAAGGAGACTTACTATATTGGTAACGTGGATCCCATTATATTGCTTAATCACTGTTTTTTCTTCTCTCCTTTCAGAGACAACTCACCCCCACTGTTGACCGGGAGTGCCTCTGGTACCTTCCAAGGCTTCCCTATGATTGGCTGGGCTGACTTCATAGGGTTTCACTGAGAGGGGAGCAGGATCACTTTGGTCAAGATACCTACCATGATGGTAAACTACCTTACCTTCCTCATTATGTTTACCCCTACATCCTATTATTTCTGTTATGTATTGGGGGCAGTTTATCCCCCCCAGAGGCCCAGGACAACAGCGATCTCAACATTTCCTCCAGCATTTCTTCCAGCTCAAGAGCCAGTGTAACATCACTGTGTACCTGCACAGAGCCTATAGGGCAAGTCTCTTACCATGCCCTACCCTTGGAAGTCAAACTACATCACTGACAAACTTCCCAGGGGCCCGGAACCTGCCTTTATCCCACTGGACACAAGGCACTCCCTGTTGAACCCTCAGAACAATTTAGGAACTCATTTGTTTCCAAGTATTTTTATTTTCCTTGTTCAGTGCTGTATATGTTGTGTCAGAGTTTTAAGGAGCAATGCTGTCAGATAACCAAAAGTAGCAAGAGGCATTTGCTTTATAGGGTAATGCATATGGACACCCTGTCCCCTGGGTCTGCCCCTCAGGCAGGGGTGCTGGCCTTCTCAGAGCATCTTACTGGGGTACTATTTTTTCACAGAACACAAACATACTAAGTAACCCAGTGATATGCACCACATTTTTGCAACATTTATAGTTCCACCCAGCAGATGTCATATTTGCCCATGAAACCCATCTCCCCTTGCAGTAGCACTCTAAACTCTCCTGCTGGGAATGTTATAATGTCTATGTCTCTTCCTACAAATGAGAAATGCAGAGAAGTGGCAATCCTTATCTCAACTGCCACCCTGTTTGTACTGTGACAAGACTACACTGACCCTGTGGATAGATAAATAATTCTGCAAGGCTGTCTACATGACACGAAGGTCACTCTTGCGAACATTTAATTTCCTCCCAATTCCAAAACGTCGCTCTTTCATCACTTCCTAAGCAAACTGATGGATCTCCTGCAGGAACAATTAATCCCTAGAGGTGATTTCAGTTTAATCATGTCCATAGGTTTGGACATCTCACACCTGGCTAAATACCAGGTGATGGCTGCCAGAACTTAGCCCACCTTGGGATAATCAGTATCTAGCAGAACTTATTTCCCACCAGATGAGACTATACCTACTATTCTCCATGCTACAGTAGTTATTGCTGTATTGACTACTTTTTATCCACCTGTGAACACTTTCATTCAGTCCAAGACCTTTTCTATGGCCCACCGATACTACTGGATCACAATCCCCTACTGCTTATGCTGCAGTTGGCTAAAATATCTCGGTCTGCTTTCTGGAGGTTTAATATCTCTCTCCTTAAAGATGAGGAGTTGAAATGGTTAATGCAAGACCGTATACAACAAATAGTTATTGAGAATTCCTCTGCTGACATCTCTGCCCCAGTCCTCTGAGACACACTGAAGACAATCTTCCATGGGATATTATATCCTTTTCCTCCAGGAAGAAGCAGAACAAGACCGAGAAATATGAACAGCTTGTGGAGCAACTCTGCGTGCTCCAGCTGTATTATACTTCAGGTGATCTGGCTATTTCCAAACAAACTGAGACCCTGAAAAAAGAAATACAAGCCATCTTGGACTCCTGAGTGCACCATCCCTCAGCTTCTTGAAACATTCCTTCTGTGAAGGGGGTGCTACAGAAACATGCTTGTTGGTGTGGAGTCTCCAAAACCAGAGACAAGCAGCTTGTGTGCCCCAGTTGCCAGACCCATCCACAGGTACTCTAACCCGCGTGGATCACTAGAGCCACTCTGAGAGCTGGGTGCCCTGTGGCAGTACCAAACATGAAAAAGCAAGGAGACACAGCACATCTGTTCCCACAAAACAGCCACACAACAAAACTTTATTTCTTACTTTGTTGATTTTTTTTGTAGATGGCAGACTTCCATGGACAAAGACAGCAATTCAGGGCAGAAAACCCCTCCTGACAGTGTTTCACCTTTCAACTTTATCTTTTTTTTTCCCCTATAAAAATATTTTTCCTCCTGCAACCTGGTGGCATATCTCAGCCCTTCTGCCTGTCTTCGGCCACTATGCTACCCCAAAGCTCCAGGCCCTATGTCCCCCACGGATTTCTGCCCCCGTGGTAGGGCAGAAGGATGTAGGGAGGGCTGTCTTCCCCCCGAGCAATATCTGGAGTGGGCCCAAGAGCATCACAAAGCTGTGGTGCCGGAGTACTGCAGAAGCTTCATCAATCTGGCAGTCACTTTTTCCCTTTTCTGGTGTCCCCGCCCTACGGCTTCTAGGAGGCATGTAAGTGCATGTGCACCCTGATGCCGTGCTCTTGCATCTCCAGTTGTTCTGCACTGCCCCTGTCCTCACCAGGAGGCAGCCAAGGAACGGGATGATGGACCACCCACCCGGGAGAGGAGAGCTGTCGTGGAATGCTAAATCCTCTCTCAATCCCCTACTGACCCCGGTGGCCCGGGCTCATTCCTGAACCCGGGTCACCAGTGTGGCACGAGGTGTGGTGTCCAGCACCTCAACCCTCAGAGCTACCGGGCCGGACCCCCAACTTTTGGCTTTATCAAAGGATACTCCCAGTTAGGGTAACATTCCTTAAATAGCTCTCCGACACATACTTACACCTGTGATTAATAATGATGTCAAATATTTCAATTAAAAAATTGTGTAGAAAAAAATATGCTATTACCCGTGAGTATAAAAGGCACAATTAGCAAGATACATATTTTCAGTGCCTAAAAACCCCAACGAAGTACAAAGCTAACGACTGCTTTTAATTACATAACATGGCACATATATGCATTTTATAGGGAGCATTTTGTCAAGCTGTAGGGGGATTTTGACTATTTGTCTGTATAATCCCTCAAACTTAAAGGTGTATATATCCCCTAGATAATAAACTTAATGAAATTGGGGATGGCATTAAAGGCAAGAGCTGCCTATTTGTGGACAACATCAAGCACTATGGGAGGGTGGGCACAGATGGAGGGGGTATAGGATCTAAAATAGGATCTAGAGAAGTTGGGAGATTTGGTCCGGTATCTTTTAGATGGGGTTCAATACTAAGAAGTACAAGGTAATGCACATCGTTCCTGTATTTTTAGAACCATCATGACCTGCTGTTTGCTCAGCGTATGAGCAACTTATCATCCCCCTTTGTAAAACTTCCACTGGAGAAAAAGACAAATACATTCACTTCTGAAATGTAAGTGTCTGTTTATTTCTGCTCATAAACCTCAAAGGCAGTTTTTGATGGAGAAAATTTTTATGGTTGCAGTGAGCAGAGCTCTGCAGACATTTTGTATTACAATATAAAAACGGAGCTGTCCTGCTGGTCCACTGGTGCAGTGGTTGGATTTCCACTTTCGATGCCGGCAACACGGGTTCAGGACTGGACCCGGGTCATCAGAGGGCTGGCAGGGAGGAAAAGGATTGAGCATCCCATGGCTGCTCTCTTTCTCTGGGAGGAGGCTGCAGAATATCACCGGCACATGAGGGACCCCTAGCAGAGGCCAGGTGTTCCACAGCGACTGGCATCAGCAAGGATTCAAGGGGGTAGGATGGATGCAGGCAGTAATGCACACTCCTGCCCCTCCCACCTACAGGGGAAAAACCCATGCCTGATCCTCTGCCCACCCCTCGGCTGCACATCAGCTCCCCAGGCCGACTCCTGCCCTATCCTGGCATTCGTGCACCTTCGGCCCGAGTTCCATGACTCCACCCTGGGAGGCAATACAGGGGGTGCCAGGACAGCAGCTAATGTGGGGATGCCACAGCTGAGAGGTCCATGAGCAGGTGGATGGCCTGGCAGGCAGAGCAAAGGCAGCAAAAAGACAAAATAAAGAAAAAAAAGGAAAAGAAAAAGGGAACTGTCCTAAGCTGGCCTGGTGGCACTGAGGATTGAAGCACTGGAAGCCACAATTCACTCTACACTGGTGACCCGGGTGTGGGAACGAGCCCGGGCCATCATGGCATGGACGGAGAGGGAGTGGATTGAGCATCTGTAAACTGCTCTTCTCTCCCTGGGGTGGGTTCTGGGCTTGCAGCACCCTGCAGTGGCCCCCAATGGAGACTGTGGGTTCCACAGTCATGGTGCATCTAGAGGGAGGAGTACGGCGGATGTCAGCATGTTGTGCACAGACATCATTGCACGTCCGTACTACTAAGGGGGAAAAAAACACGGCAGAAAAATGGTAATCGGTCATGGTGGGTGGATGGCCATGCCTCTGCACACCCTCAGACCCATGTGGAATTGCATCTGGGTATTAGATACAGGCCCAGTGGCCAGGATTGAGGGGTTCCCACATTGGGTACTGTATGTGCTAGCCCTGTATGAGTGAGCTGCTGGGGATCATATGGAGTGCAGAGAACGGTGGCCAGATGATGGCAGACCGAGCCGCGGGAAGAAATAATGTTGGGGTAAAAAAAAAAAGGGTCCCGTTCAGATTCCTAACAGACTAGATAAAATTGGAGGTTTTGTGGAATTACTCTGCTGTGTTTATTCAGCTGGGCAGTGTTGTAGTGGACTATTTTGTTTAATAACTACTAACTTCAACTTGGCTAGTATTCTCTTTCAAGAAAGATTCATAGCTTATGAACATGTCAGTTTCAGTTTAGTTTATTGATTGGACATATGACCATTACAAAAGATTAATAACAAACATATATTTATACAGCAACAGTCACCTTATTACAAATAAGTTATTAAAAGAAAATTCATGTAAAAAATACACACAAGTATTCATATATCATCATGTTTCTATTCAGATATGAAAAGAGTAGGAAAATAATACTCAGCAGGTAAATCCAACTGGCATAAGCCAGATGACAGCAAATAAATTCCTATATAAAGTGCAATTCCCAGTTAGCTTCAGTAAGATATATAAATAATAAATATACAATCTCTTAACCTAATTGATACTTGACATGTTTGTTATGAAGTCTAAAACTGGACTTGAGATATTGGGCAACAGTCAGTATTATATCAGGATCAATTGTTGTAAAAATAACTTTAATAAAGCAGACTGCTCTTCAGGTTGTATAGTAGCACATCTAGGTGCCAACCCATGAATCCTAGGTTTAATGTACCAAGGACAGACAAAACCACATGATGCAAATCCTCCAATGACTGGACTGTTGTTTTATGTATATTTTACTTGTACTCTATTCTGTACTCTCGTCCTTGCAAACTGCAGGTCCACCTTGTAAATGAACTTGCTTAATGGTGATCGCCTGGGTAAATAAAGATTTTGATTGATTGAAAGCTTACCCTGAAGCAAAGAGCTTTTCTTAAATCTGGCCATAAGTATGTTGCTAGGGAACATTTCCATTCTATATTTGGTGTATAAGATCCTTTGTTTATAATCTGTCAAAATATCTAAATGATAACAATATTGATGAGAAATATTGTTTTGTCTTAACCACAATGAAATATAGAGAGAAGAAATAACTTCTGTGTCTCTAGATTTGTAATAACATACCATCCTTTTGGTGACATATGCCTGCTATTTTAGACAAATCTTAATGCTCCTATCCTGGTAACTTTGTAAAAGGTCCAATCCAGTTTCCCAGAGGATAGAAAAAAATTTGGAAAGCCAAGTATGGTGCGAATATCTTAAAGTAAGCCAAGTGTATTTTTCCATTAAACCCAAGTAGGTCAATCTCCCAGGGTCATGTTGTAGTAATCTTGTAGTAATCTTATTCAAAAATGTATTTTCCTAGCAGCAGAGAGGGCCTGAAGACTAGAAAGTCCCAGTTCGAAAATAATCAGGTGGCAGGAGTTGAACTACTCAAGCCCAAACTAGACCTTAAAAGCATGCTGAGGGGGATCTCTAAAAACTATTGTTCTGAACATCCCAGATTTTCCCATTATACAAAGCTTGGGCAATGTGTTTAGCTTTAATGGCAGTTAATAAGGGTCTCATTGAATTTCCACTATATTGTCTATTGAAAGCATTAAGGGAGGATGCAGATTGCTTAAGCCTTATTTTTAAAGCATTAGTATGGTTTGTCCATCTGCCATCCCGGGACAATACTGAACCTAAATAAGTATAATGCTTTACAGTTTTTAATTTATTGGGCCAACCCTCCAAGCCTTTTTAAGAGTATTTGAGCCAAAAATTATTGCCTGGCTTTTATCATTGTTGATCCTCAGATTATAAGTATTAGCACAATTTTCCCAGATTAAGTAAGTGATAATAAAACTAAGTTGCCAGCATTCGCCAAGACAGCAACTTGCTTACCCATAATTTTTGAAGAATCAGACTGTGAACATTGTAACTGTGCTAATAATTTGTCAATATAAATACAGAACAGGACAGAACAAGCACATAGCCCTGCCTGACACCAGTGTTTGCTGGAAAAGTAGAGGACAAATGATCACCTTTTCCCAGTCTGACCTGGGCCCAAGTGTTAGCGTATAGTTCTCTAATAACTGCAATTAATTTGTTGGTAAATCCTTTCTCTTTCATTAAAGTCCAGAGTAGACTCCTGTCAAGTGTATCAAATGCTGCTCGAAAATCAATGAAAGCAGCATAACGTTTTTATTTCCTCAGCATAATGTACTTTTCAAAAAGATGCACCATAATAAAACAATAATCAGATGTATTATATCCAGGTTGGAACCCAGCTTGAAGCTCTGCTAGATCACCAAGGGATACTAACTGCCAAGTAAGTCTTTGTAAAATTAGTTTAGCAAATATTGTGCCCAGATTGTCGAAAAGTGAAACTGGCCTATACATTGAGGGGTCAGATTTGTCCCCCTTTTAACATATGGATATTATAAGTGCGCCTTTCCATGAACTAGCAAATTCGAGTCTATTACAACATAAATTAAAAAATATTATCAATATCGTAGCCCATTGTGAGGGATCTGTAAACCATGTCAGCCTAGTCACCCTTTCCCAGCAACGAATCTCCTAAAAAGATTTACACTGTTTTTTAACCTCTTAAGACACTGATTAGCACTGTCTCAGACATAGTTTACTATAGCAGAAGACAACTGTTTCTTTAACCCCCAAGCCAAGTAAAGAACTGTTATATTTTGTCACTACTTTTTCAGTGATTTTTGAAAAAAAAATAACATTTTTATATTGAGCTTTAGCTGGCAAACACATGATGAAATGTTTAGCCCTGAAAAAATCCACCTTTGCTGGTTTCAAATCTACGGGCATAGCACAGCCAAATATCTTAAATGAGTTACTACCTTCAGCAGTAGCTAGAATGCATTTTAGAAACATAGAAACATAGAATTTGATGGCAGATAAGGACCGCTTGGCCCACCCAGTCTGCCCATTTCCCTGCCTACTGGATAAGCTGCAGATCCTAGTTAACCAGCAGACTACTTCTTCCTACCCCCACCCCCTAGAATTGCCTTATGACTGTCCCATGCATGCTTGAATTCCACCACTGTTTTTGACTCCACGACCTCCTCTGGAAGGCCATTCCATGCATCCACAACCCTCTCAGTGAAAAAATACTTCCTTAAATTACCTCTGAGTCACCCCTCTATCTTCAAATTGTGCCTTGTTCTTGCACACCTCTTTTGAAAGATGCTACCTCTTGGACTTTGTTGATTCCTTGAGGTACTTGAAAGTTTCTATCATGTCCCCTCTCCTCCTTTCTCGAGGCTATACATATTAAGCTCCTTAAGTCTCTCTTCATATGTCTTCCGGTGCAGACCCTGTATCATTTTAGTTGCCTCATCTGGACAGCTTCCATCCTGTCTATGTCTTTGAAGACTGGGTCTCCAGAACTGCACACAGTACTCCAGATGGGGTCTGACCAGCTGTCTGTACAGAGGGATAATAACTTCCTGTTTTCTACTGGTGATGCCTCTCCTATGCATCCCAGTATCCCAGCCCTCCTTGCTGCCCTTCTCACATTGCTTGCCCACCTTTAGGTCATCTGATATGACTACCCAAGGTCCTTTCCATTTTGTTGTTGTTAGTATCTCACCCCCATTGTGTACTCTTCCCTGGGTTTTTGTTTCCCAGGTGCATTACCTTGCACTTCTTAACATTGAATCTAAGCTGCCATACATTTGACCATTCCTCTAACCTTGCCAAGTCCCTTTTCATCTTTTCCACCCACCTTGTGCATCAATTCTGTTGCAGATCTTTGTGTCATCTGCAAAGAGACATATTTTTCCTTCCAGTCCTCTCTGCAATATCTTATAAAGACATTGAAGAGGACCCGGTCCTAATACTGAACCCTGTGGTACCCCACTACTAACCCCTTTCTTCAGAGTGGACTCCATTTACTATTACTCTCTGTGTCCTATTCTCCAGCCAATTTTTACTCAGGCTGTCATCTTGGGACCCACTCCCAGGCTAGCTAACTTGTATATTAATCTTTTGTGTGGGACTGTGCCAGATGCCTTGCTAAAGTCTAGCTAGGCCATGTCCACAGCCCCTCCCTGATCTACTACTTTGGTCACCCAGTCAAAGAAATCTATCAGATTTGTCTGGCATGACCTTCCTGCTGTGAATCCATGCTGCCTTGGGTCCTGTGTCCCTCTGGCCTCTAGATACTCGTCAGTTCTTTCCTTCAGAAGTGATTCCATTATTTTCCCTACCACTGAGGTTAAACTAACAGGTCTGTAGTTTCCTGCTTCTGCCTTGCTCCCACTTTTGTGAACGGGAATCACATCTGCCCTCCTCCAGTCCTCGGGTACCACCCCATCCTCCCATGATTTGTTAAACAGTGTAGTCAGTGGTGTCACTAATTCCACCCTTAGTTCTTTTAGAATTCTGGATGAATCCCATCAGGCCCCATTGCTTTGTCCACCTTCAGTTTTAAGAGTTTTTCAGAACCCTTTCTTCTGTAAATGGGCTGGTATCCACTTCTGTATCCAGAGTGTTTCTACTGTTTGTTTAGGTACCTCCCCCTTCCTTTGTAAATATTGAGCAAAATATTTGTTTAGTATCTCTGCCTTTTCACAGTCACCCTCTGCCCACCCCCTTATTAAGCCTCACTATCCCTCCTTTGGTCTTCCTTCTCTCCTGATGTACCTATAAAGGTTTTATCCCTTCTTAACTGAGTTGGCTATCTTTTCCTCAGTTTGGGCCTTTGCTGTTCTGACTGCCTTCCCAGCTTCCTTTTGCTTTAACTGATACAGTTCTCTGTCCTGCTCCTTCTGTGATTCTTTGTACTTCCTGAAGCTTTCTTTTCTCTTGAACCTTCACTGCCACTTCCTTTGAGAACCATAGTGGTTTCTTACCTTGTTTAGTTTTGTTTATTTGCTTCACAAAATGCTTGTTACCTCTGTGATGGCAGTTTTATTATTCCATTGTTCTTCCACCCTCCTTCCTGCCCATTTCTTAGTGCATTCCTTAGGCACTCACCCATTTTGGCAAAGTCAGCCCTCCTAAAGTCCAGTACCTTTGCCTTTGTATGGCTTGACTCTATTGCTGTGTTTATTGTGAACCATACTGTTCGATGGTCGCTAGTTCCCAGATGGCTACCCACTTCTACATCTGTGATCCTCTCTTCATCTCCATTTGAGAGAACCAGGTCTAAGATTGCTCCCTCTCAAGTGGGCTCCAATACTAGTTGTCTAAGGCATGCCCCCTGTAGGGCATCTAGAATAACCCCACTCTTCGAATTGGCTGCTGCAACTGCACTCCAGTTAACATCTTTTTATTTATTTATTTATTTGTGAAATCGGTTTACAACCTTTGAGCCAGAGGCTCGTTTCCAAAGGTACCTCGTCACATTAAAGACATACATAGAGTTTTTAGGTTACATAACATAGGTTTGCAAAACAATAGGCGTTCAACAGAGGCACCACGTCACACTGAGGTCAGACAAAATACATTTAGGTTACAGGGTACATGTAATTGAGAACAGGTGTTACACAAGTTGGTATCAAACATTGAGCAATCTAATAGGTATACAATGAAACAGCTAGCACAGGCCAGGCTAGACATAGGTATGGTGTACCGGGAAGCGGTGATGGGGATGTCTAGGTGGAGAGCTGCCCGGTGGGCGTTGTTGTGAGAAGTTGAGGTGGAGGCTACTTTCAGAGACAGGAGCAGCTACGAGTGTGGAAGAGTTGGTTTTGAAGGGCGGTTTTGAACTTGGAGATGGTGGTGGCATTGGTGATGGGGGCAGGGAGAGACTTAAACCAGGATGGGGCTCTGTAGCAAAAGGACCTCTGGCCATCTGACATCTGGCATATTCAGATCACCCATCAGCAATATCTCCCCTCTTTTTCTGCCATACTAAGTATACTTTCTATCATTTCCCTGTCCATTTCCTCCCCCTGAGAAAGGGGTTTGTATACAACCCCTGTGCGGATTGTGGTGCCATTGCCGGTCTCCAAATTTACCCACAGTGCTTCTTCTCCTCCCTGTTTTCCCTTTTGTTCTGCTGCTTTGATTCCTTCCATTATGTAAAGAGCTACTTCTCCTCTTCTATTACCCTCTCTGTCCCTCCTGTAGATAGTGTATCCTGGTATGTTTACATCCCAGTCATGATTTTGTGTGAACCATGTTTCTGTGACTGCCACGATATCCAGATATTCCTCCTCCATCAAGGCCACTAATTCAGGAAGCTTGTTACTCAGACTATGGGCATTGGTACTCATTGCTTTCCATTTTTTGATGGCTTTACCTTCAGTTGCAGCATCCCCCACTGACCTTTCTACCTTGGTCTTTTTCTCATTTAGTACCCTGTTTTGTAGGGAGAGGCTGGGATTTTCCTGCTGCTTATCAGTGCCTCCCCCCTTGACTAGTTTAAAAGCTTGCCAATGAAGCATTTAAACCCGATTGCTCAAAAGACTTGTTCCCTTCCTGGACAGATGCAGACCATCCTGCCAGTATAGGCTGGTGTCCTTCCAGGTGGAACCCCAGTCCCCAATGAAGCCAAACCCCTGTGCTCCACACCATTTTTTCAACCATTCATTAAACTGCATGGTGCAAAGTACCCTCGCCTCACTCATGCCATTGACAGGCAGCACCTCTGAGAAGGATACTGCGTGTGCTACTTGTCTTAGGCCCCTCCCCAGTTCTACAAAGCCCTTCTGCACTGCTCTGATCTCATGTTGAGCCAAGTCATTTGTCCCTAGGTGGACAATGACATCCAGCTCAGACTCCCGTGCAGCTGTTCTCGTGATCCTGAGGATGCGCTTCCTGTCCCTCCAAACCATGGCACCAGGCAGGCACCTTACTTCAGTTTCCCCTGCTCCCCCCAGTTCTATCCCCCTAATAATGGAGTCCTCCACCAGGAGCTGCTTTCTTTCCTTGTGGTGTCCTCTGCCTCCTTCCTGTGGGCCTCCCTTGTGACAGGTGTCCTCAGCCTCCTTAATCTCCTCTTTTGTGCATCCATGGGAGCTGTGCTCCCCAGAATGGTGTATGGATTGTGGAGGGAACAACTGACTGGGTGTGCCTCTGTTCCACCATCCTCACCTTCCTGAGCCCACTGTGGTCCAACTGATGTGCTTTCTTTGCAACCTCTGAGGTAGTGGTGGTGGCTCTGGTGCTCCTTGGATGGGGAGGTTCCTTCTTACCATCCAGTCTGGCCTGGGGGAAGGTTCCCTTACTGCTGTCCAGTGTGGCCTGAAGACGGGCAAATTCCTCCCTCAGGGCAGAGAGTTGTCTGCAAATAGGGCAGCATCTCAGCCTCCAGAAAGTCTCCCAGAATACTGCTGCCCCACAGCCATTACATTGCACTACTCCCCACATGATTATGTACTTCTTTTTTTTTTGTGTGTGTTGTGTGTGTGATTGGTTTGTTATATAGAAATATATATATTATACAATGTGTATGCTTATATTTTCAGTGCTGTATGCTAGAGAGGATATGACATTGACATGCACTTGCACTCTTTGAGAAGTGATGTCAGAACCCCAGGTATAAAGGAACTATTTCCAGGGTGGGTGGGCTGAGGGTGGGAAGGGGTTGGGCCTAAACTGTGCCCTCACAAAACATCAACTAAGAGCTCTGACCCACGCAAGCGATGAGTGCCTTCCTGTCAGCAAGATACCATACACAACAATTTGACAGAGCAAATCCCCTGCTAATCAAACAGAGAAAATCCAGACATCCAAGTCAGACACAGGTAAACCTCCCCAGCCCCAAAACAGCTTGGTGGTTTGTGCTTCTAACAGTCAGCCCCAAAATAAGTCAGCTGTGCTTTAAACTCTTCCCGCACTGAAAATCTTAAGAATTGTAACAAGACTGTCTTTTCCTGATTAAGTTCCTTATTTCACCTTTCAGTTAGAAGTAGCCTCCACCTGCAGAATATCTGCTACAAACCAAAGACAGTTGTAAGGTTCACCTCCCTCTGTTGTGAGCACAACTCACTTTTTTGCAAATCCTCTGTTCAGTATTGTAGCTCCCAGCAAGAGGTAGCTTGCCTTAAAAAATATTAGCTGTTTTAGTATACTCTAGCAGAAGACTGCTGCTTCTTTAACCCCTAAGACAAGTAAAGAATGGTGTATTTTGCTACTCCTTTTATTATGCTTTTTGGGGAAAAACATTTATATTGAGCTACAGTATCGCTGGTAAATGCATCCTGTAACTTTTCGCCCTGTTCCCCTGTAAATAGCAACATTTCTGGTTTCAAATCTAAGTACATAGTACAGCCTCCAGCACTATGTCCACCATAGTTTAGTATATCAGAAGACAGCTGTTTTTAACCCTTTTCACTGAAACAAACACACCCATGCACACTATCCCCATGGCCACAACATTTGAAACAAATACTGCAGTCTAATGTGTTAGAAAACAATCAAGAAACTATTTGTAATACATGGATCATCAGAACAATAGTGCTAAAAACAACTGAAAAAAATCCTTGTAATTCACAGCACCGAACACTCCACTCCCAATAATACCACACTTCACTGCCAATAATACTGTCGCTCCAACAAATGATAGTATTATCACATAAATTACACAGCGCATGCACAAGTCGACCTGCCACACAGACCCAGTTGTCAAGGTGCCACATTCCTTCCAGCAGAGCCAAAGTAACGGCATGCCTTCTTATTGGCAGCTTTCCTCTGTGGGGTGGGCACAACACTTTTTTAAAACATGGCAGCTACTCACTGTCGCTTAGCGGATGGTCACCCGTATTTTTTCTTCAATAACCGAATTATCTGCTCCATCCTTTCAAGGACTAGAAAAAGGAAACGAAAGGTAGGATTCACTGCCTCACCCAACAAAATTCCAAATTGGACTAACAGGCGCGCAGAAGGGGAGCAAGTGAGAGAGACCTTCTTCTCCTGGGCAGCACACCATACAATTGGACGCCTCACAAAAAGCCACAGAAATTTAAAACGGATCCATATGTTACAAAAATTAAAAAACAGATGCAGATGAATTTCTCGGCAGTAAGACCATCTCAAGGTTTTGGGGACTTGAAAACCTCTTGACGGTTTCACTGCCTTGTAATACACCCGCATCTATCTATTATTCTATTTGTTTATATCAGTCTTGGTTATATGGAACACAATGAAGTTCAGTTTACAGTGTGGAATTTGCTACCACGGTAAATGTAAATATTATATATTTACATTCAGCTGTTTAGTGATTAAAATAACATGTCTATCAACTTAGCCTCTTCCTCACTTCCACCACATCTCGACTACATGGTTTACATAATGATAGTATAGAAAGTATTGTAGATTTCCTTTCAATATTTCCTATCCTATATGTTGTATCCTGAATAGCACTGGGGGGGATGCTACATCTCATTCTCATAGAGATCTTTATTGTACACATTTTTCACTGTATTTACTCAGGCTATCCCAGATTAGATGCAATATCTTGTTTTCAGTGGGGTCATGACCGTACCCATTTTTACGATGTATTTTTCCAGGGTAGTCTAGTCCAGATGTAAAATATTGTTTTCAGCGTGTTCTGATTTTACACAATGCAGCATAATGATGTGTAGATGTAGAACCCCACTGAAAATAAGATGTCACATCTTTTGTGAACTATCCAGGCTAAATATGTAGCAATCAGCAGGCATATTCTAGGAAAACACATTGTAAATAATGTGTAAAAGGAAGACCACATTGAAATTGCCTTGCAGCAGATCTGCATTGTGCAAATACATTAGATAAAATGGGTAAAAGCATGAACACGCTATAAATGACATCTCAAATCTCAACTGGCATATCCTCTAAAAATTCAATATTTAAAATAAGTTACATGCTTTACCCAAATGAAATAAATATTTTAAATATTGGCTTGGCTAGTCTTTCCTCATTGGTCTCATCCCTCAGGCCCTGCGCCATTTTAGTTAACCTCCACTGCATCACCTCCACCCTGTCTATATTCTTTCCCAGATGGAACCTCCAGAACTGGACTTGCCTCTGGGTTCTTGTGCCCTGCGTACATGATCCTGCACTTCTTGCATTGTTTGGTTGTTTATTGGCTTAATGAGTAAACACACTGGAACAATGGTTCCATTTGCAGGTGAGACTCACAAATTGAATTCCAGCTGCCATTCTTCAGTCAATTTCTCCAGTTTTTTAAGGTCTTTTCTCATTCTTTCAATACCCCCGGCATGTCCACCCTATTGCATACCTTTGTAGCACCTGTGAAGAGGCATACCTTCCCCTCCAGTCCCTCTGCAATGTCCCCAATAAAGCACTGAAGGGGACCGGCCCCAACACTAACCCCTGCGGCACCCTGTTCATCACCTCTGCCTCTCCAGGGTACACCCTGTTTACCACAACCTTCTGACTCCTGACATTCAGCCATTTCTTTACCCACAGAACTTAAGAATCAGCCTTCTATGCGAAACGGTGTCAAAGGCCTCTCTGAAGTCCAGATAGGCCACATCCACTGCACCTCCCTTGTCCTCTGCCTTAGTTACCCAATCATCCCATAGATTAGTACAATGAGTTAGTGCAAAACACAGTGCTTATCCAAAATACAGTAAAAGATAGAGTTAGACATATAAGTAAATAAATGCCATATAAGGCAGTGTATGTGTGGTTAGTGCGTGTGTGTGTGTCTTACAATGCTCTGTGTGTATAGACAGTGCACTGCTATGTTTTACTGGAATATATATATGTATATATGTGTATATGCATTAGTCAGCGTGAGTGTATCACAGCAATTAGAAAGTGCAGTTAGGTGGCTCAATGGTTAGTGCAAAAATTGCTAGTCTGTATTCCCCTGCTATCTAGGTCAGCTTAGCCTTATGCATGTCACTGCTGATTTAAATGAGGTGCCTAGTGGCAACTCCCCACCATCCGTTGTCCCACGGAGCAGGAAAAGAAGAAAATGGTCCCTCAATGTCTTTGTTTTTAATCTGTAAAAAATGTGTGTAGACAGTGCACTGCTATGTTATACTAGAATATATGAATATATGTGGATATGTATTAGTTAGTATGTGTGTATCACAACAATTAGAAACTGCAGTTAGGTGGCTCAGTGGTTAGTGCAAAAATTGCTAGTTTACATATTTCTCACTGCCCACAATACCAGCTGTATTGGCTCTTGCTAGAGTTTGTTATTTATGGAGTGGCTCAAGTGTCTGAGTCTTCAGCTTTAGTTCTGTTTGATGGTGTTTTCTTTGTTTATGGATAGCAAACCCTTGAAATCATTTTCCCTTATATTACTGCTTCTTCTGCATCCCAAAGAATTGTGTGCATGTGGGGAATGATACACAACCTATGACTAATTGTGTTTAAGATATTCGTGGAAATGCCCCATAGCTCTGTTTAAAAATTCATAGCTGATAACTGAAAGATATTATGCCTCCACCTTGAAGATCTCTGCTCAATGAGACTAGTCGGTTGTAAGTACACTGTGGCATGGCCTGAAATGTCAGTTGAGCCAATGGTATAATTAAGCAACACTACATGAAATGGTATAGTCTATCATGAGAGAGCATCAGTCTTTGGGTATATTGTATGTTCAACCACCCAAGAAGTGGCAATATCCCATGACATACCACACCCTGGAATGCATAATTGCAATTATTAAATGTCTCAAAAGTGTTGGGAATATGTATAAACTTAATATTCAGTTCTGACCCGTAATAATAAACTGAGATATCGTCACAGGTCAAAGACTGCTGCAGCCAATAAGCTTTCAGGATTTCTGTTACCCATCTTATAATTCACAGTATCATCTATAGCCCTAACTCAGGTGAACCAGTAATCCATCTTTGCATGTGGATGTGAGAAATGGGTATAGTTTCTGGCCAAATGAAATGTACTTCTCCATGCATCCTCAAGCTTAGTCTCTTATACTTGCCTGTAGAAGTACCACCCTGTAGTCATAATTAGAATTTACTGAGTGCACAGAATTTGAAGGTTATACACAGGGTCATACTATGCATCATGTACAGCACTCCGGATTCATTACCTCATGGGTGAGTGTGTTGTTCTCATAGGATAATCCACATACCAATACTACTTGTCCGCTTGGAACTCTGGAACTAAGATAAAACTGGGTAGACTGGATAGACTGATGGTCTTTTTCTGCCAGCAGTCTATGTTTCTTACTACCAGGAACAGTTTTTCTTATGGATCCATCCAGGCTAGTCACACGCTGCAGCTGTTCCTTATTAAGGCTGCAGTGAGTATAGCCCTGCAGACCTCCTGTGATCGATTGAAAAAGGGAGACTTTTCTAACCAAACAACAGTGTGGAGTTGCCTCACAGTCACCTCCACATCTGTGAAGCACTCTGCACTATCCATTAGCAGTTAAACAACACTTTTTTGTGGAGGTCATGGTGGAACACGGCACAGTCCGCCATGTCCAAGATGGCCACCAAACTGTATTGCACATGCACCGGCAGCCATATTAGACACAGCAGACTATGCCATGTTCCTGCACTACCTTCTTTTTTTCTCTTTTATTATATATATAATACCACCACCTGACCCACCCTCTCAGCACCCCCCGCAGAAACATAACAGTGACACTAGGGGTGCCCAATCCCTCAGTGTCATGATAGTGTTCCTGCCATGACCACCTTTTTAAAAAAAATATATTGTTTTTCCTTCACCCACCCAACCCTCCATGTCAGCACCCCCCCTTCCAGAAACATAACAGTGACACTGGGGGTGCCCAATCCCTCAGTGTTGCGATTAGGAATCCTTGGTCACATTTTTTATTTCACCCTGTCAAAAGAAAACCATCCATCAATGTCTTTTGCAGCCATTCCTATTCCCCCACTCAACCCTCCCACTCAGCATCTACCACCCCACACCCCCCAAACCCTTACTTACCCATCGGGAGTCCAATGCCGTTATCCTTTCTGGACCACAGACACAACCTCACTCTTCAAAGCTGAACTGCAAACTCAAGAAACTGGTATGCAGTTCAAATTATTTCAATATATTTTTTTTAACTTAGTGGCATAACTTGGGCATTTACATAGAAACATAGAAGTTGACAGCAGATAAGGACCGCAAGGCCCATCCAGTCTGCCCATTTCTTTTTCTACCTTATAAATGTGCCATTGGCCTTTGCTCTGTCAGTGACCTATCTATTCATAGTCATTTGTATTGCTCCCTTATGCCTATCCCATGCCTGTTTGAAGCCCTGCACTGTATTCATAGCCACCACTTCTTGTGGTAAGCCATTCCATGCATCTACCACCCTTTCTGTGAAAAGAATTTCCTCACATTTCCCCTTAATCGGCCTCCCTCTAATCTCATGCTGTGTCCTCTTGTCCTGCTATTTTTCTTATATTTAAACATGTTAGACTCTTTCACCTTGTTTATGCCCTTAAGGTGTTTGAATGCCTCGATCATATCACCTCTCTCCTCCTTTGCTCAAGGTATACATATTGAGCTCCGTTAATCTGTCCTCATATGTCTTCTGATGCAGTCCCTGCACCATTTTGGTTGCCCTTCTCTGGACTGCCTCAATTTGGTTAATGTCCTTGTGAAGGTGTGGCCTCCAATACTGCCATGCAGTACTCCAGATGGGGCCTAACCAATGTCTTGTACAGAGGGATTATTACCTCCTCTTACGACTTGTGATACCCCTACTAATACACCCTAACACCCCCTAGCCTTACCTACTGCTTTAGAGGTTTGCTTGATGATTTTAGGTCATCAGTGATGATGATGCCCAAGTCTCTTTCTTCCTTTGTGACTGCTAGCAACTCCTCCCAGCCTATAAGTGGCTTCAGGGTTTCTCTTCCCTATGTGCATGATTTTGCACTTTTTGCATTAAATCCCAGTTGCCACTCTTCTGACCATTCTGCTAGTTTATCCAGATCTCTTCTCATTCTGCCCACCCCATCTGGATCATCTACTCTGTTGCAGATCTTGGTGTCATCTGCAAACAGACAAGCCTTACCCTCTAGTCCATCTGCGAGGTCACTAATGAAGATGTTGAATGGACTGGCCCCAGGACTGATCCCTGAGGACCCACTTGTGACTTGCATCTCTTCTGACTGTATACCATTTACCACCACTCTCTGTTTTCTGCCAGTCAACCAGTTTGCCACCCAGTTGACCAACTTCTGACCCACCCGAGCCTACCTAGCTTATTTATCAATCTTCTATGTGGAACAGTGTCAAAGCTTTGCTGAAGTCAAGGTAGGCGACATCAACTGCTCCCCTTGGTCCACCACTCTGGTTACCCAGTCAAAGAAATCTATGAGATTAGTTTGACAGGACCTTCCTTTTGTAAACCCATGCTGTCTTGGATCCTGTGCCCCTATGGATTCCAGGTGTTGCACTATCCTTTCCTTAAGAGTGCCTCCATAATCTTGCCCACTACTGAGGGTAAGACTGACGGTCTGTAGTCCCCGCCTCTTCCCTGCTACCACTCTTGTGGAGGCGGGATCACATGAGCCCTTCTCCAGTCTTCTGGGACCTCTCTGTGCTCAGAGACTCACTAAACAATTCTGCTAATGGCTCTGCTAGTTCCTCCTTTAGCTCCTTAGGTACCCTGGGATGTATGCCATCAGGTCCCATTGCCTTTATCCACCTGAGCTTAGCAAGCTCTTGTAGGACCCTTTCTTTTGTGAAGGGAGTAGTGCTCACCTCCCTCCCCTGTGTCCATGATGCTGAGCTGTGGGCCCTGCCTACCTTCTCTTCAGTAAATACTGAGCAAAGTATCTATTTAGGATAGATGCCTTTACAGGGTCCTCCTCCTCACATGCTCCCTTTTCTCCATTAAGCTTAGCAATACCCCTGACTTTCTCCTTTCACTAATGTATCTATAGAAAGTCTTGTCACCTTCTTTACTGTTTGTGCTAGTGTTCCTCAGTTTGGGACTTTGCCTGCCTTACTGCCTTCACCTGCTTCCTTAGGGCAGTTTGGTATGCCTCCCTATCTTCATCCCGCTGTGTTCCTTATATTTCCTGAAGGCCAGCCTTTGGCTCTGACCTTTCTGCTACTGTATTTGAGAACCAAAGTGGTTTCCTTCTTCTTTGCACTTCCTTTTCTGTCTAACACAATGGGATGTTGCTTCAAGTATGCATCCTTAATGCTTGCCCACTTTGCCTGTACCCTCACCTGTGTTTCTTTTGCCAGGGCTAGCTTAACTCTGTTGGCCATCTTATCAAAGTCAGCTCCTCTGAAGTCCCATATTTTTGCCTTGGAATGGGATGATTTAGATGTAGTAGCCAAATTGAACCATACCATGTGATGGTCACTGGCCCCCAGGTGACCTTCTACCTGGAGATCTGTGATCCCTTCTTTGTTAGTCAGTACTAGATCTAGGATAGCCCTGTCTCTTGTGGGTTGCTGTACCAGTTGTTTGAGGCCCCTCCTGCAGGGAATCCACTATGAGTCTAGTTCTGGCAGATGTTCCTGCTGGTATTGAACAATCTGTATCTGGCATGTTGAGTCTCCCATTATCAGAACCTCCCTTTAGCTGTCATGTTTTGTATATCTTCTAACAGTAATGTGTCTATGTCCTCCCTCTGGTCTGGGGGCCTGTAGACAACCCCAGTTCTTATGGCTGTCCCATTTCCTGTTTCCAGGGTGACCCACAGTTCTTCTGGCTCCTTATGTGTATTCTGATTTCTGTAGCTTTGATATTTTCATTAACATACAGGCCACTCCTCCCCTTTTTCACCTCGTCTCTTCTGAACAATACATAGCCAGGTACTGAAGTCTCCAAGTGTGGTTACTGGTAAACCACGTCTCACTAATTGCTACTATGTCCAGTTTAGCCTCTGACATTATTGCCTGCAGGTCTGGGATCTTATTTCCCAGGCTGTGAGCATTTGTGTACATGATTTTCCATTGGCCAGATTTTGGTGTGTTAGTTGTTGGGTGAAGTTTGGCATTACCCCTGTGCATCGTATGGGGAGACAAACCTTTTTTCTTACCTGGTGATGCAAATGAACGGCAAACACGCTGAATTCCTGTTTGACCACTAGCTGAGGGGGGAGGGGTGTTCTTCCCATTCGACGTATGGGGTGCTGCACCCCTCTCCCCATTTGCTAGTTTAAATATTCTGCAAAGACGTCAAACTTCTGCCCCAATGCACTGACTCCCTCTTTAGTCAGATGCAGTCCATCAAATTTAAGAACTTGCCTCCCAGAACTGTTGCCAGTTCCCTACAAATCTGTGTCCTTTTTCCTGGCACCAGTCCTTGAGCCACGTGTTTAGCTCCCTATCTCCCCTTCTCTGACCTTCCGTCCATCTGCTCCCTTCTCCCCAGACTGGCAGGATCTCAGAGAAGGAGATGCCAGATGAAATAGATGATAGTTTGTCACCCAGCCTAGTCAGGTGTTCCTTGGTCTCCACAACTGACCGGCTGATGATCATTAGTCCTTATGTGTACTAGGACATCAATGTTTTCTCCTTGCTTTGTGAACAATTTAGCAATGCGGTCAGTGTCTCTCCATGCTGATGTACCTGGGCGACATCTGACCATCACCCCTGGCTGGAGATGGGTATCAACTCCCTGAATCATAGAGTCTCCTATGATCAAGTTTTGGATTTACTTTGTGCTTGTTTAGTTTGGTTCCTGATTTGGGTGAGTATTGTTGTGCTAGCTCCTGTGCCGCAGTGTCCGCTCTGCAGTGTCTTCTGCCTCTTTATTTGATTTCAGAGATAGAGGCAGATACCTGTTTGTAGTGCTTATATGTGTTTTGAGGTAATGTGTTGGAGAGCAGAGGTGATGAGGCACCTGATTTGCTCCTCCTAACCACCTGCCAACCTCCTGGACCAACTACCCTCTCAGGTCGAGGTTTTCTGTTGGATGCTGGGGAAATGGCGGTGGTTCTTATAATGTATTTCCTCTTCAATATGAAATTTGAGGCATGCAATCTCTGCCCATGCTGCCTGGAGCTGAGACCTAAGATCTCCAAAGGCTCAGCATGTAGGACAGTGTCCTAAATCCTGTAAGACTGCCCTTCTGAAAATTGTTCCACAGTACCTGCAGTTAATGAAATCCATTCCAAATAAGTTGCTGGGTTTGTAACCTAGTCAGAGTAATTAGAAGAAAAAAAAGGAAAAAATGCAAGTAATGGTTTAATTGTGCTTTGTTTAACTTGTTATAACAAGTTAAATTACTAGTGCCCTGTAAATGAGATCACCTTATGGAGGCCCCACTGATCCGCCCCTTCCTGCTCTGCCACAGGAAATGTCACAACTGTGGTACTTATAAAAAGGAGTGTAGCGTGGGGTGGTTGGGGATGGGGTGGTGTGGGCCCTTCCCTGCCTCAAAAGAAGAACCACGGACGCAAAGAACAAGGAGGTAAGAGCACAAACAATCAGTCAACAACAAATGCAGTAACCCTGAAAGCTTATCCTAATGTTAGATAAAACTGTAAAACCTGTAAAGCACCACCTGTAATAATTTCAGAGAAGATATACCCTGTAAGAAACACTTTGCTCCAGAGAAAAATAAAGCAGTAACAGAAGATATGCCTTGCAAAAGACAATTTGAATCAGAAGATTACAGCAGTAATCTGTTAACACACACCTGTAGGCACACCTTGTAATAATGCAGAAGAAGGTATACCAGCAACAACAATTTGAATCAGAGAAAAAATAAAGCAATGAAATGTTAGCAACAAACAGTAGCAATCTCTGTGAGTAAAAATTAAAAACACCACCACACAGTAAATCTGCTTAGCCAAACTAAGTCTTAATCCTTCTCCCTTGCTCTGGTAAGTTTCTCTGCTCTGCCTTTCAAGCAGTCTTAGAAGGAAAGAGCTCAGGTGAAGCTAGGTGCCTTGGCCAGCAAACCAAGTCTTCTACCTCATTTTTGCATATTTTAGTCCCAAATTTTTAACATACCTTTTTTGGGACCCCGTCTCATGAGCGATTGCACTGACATATTAGGCAACTCTGTCCTGAAATGTGATTTTGTGGTCCCTGTGTGAAATCACCTTTTGGGCAGTGGTTGAACATTTTCTCTGCCCCTGTTCATGAAGAGGGGTCATAAGAAGGCGATGTTGAAAATGTGGTGCAGGGACTGCATCAGAAGACATATGAGGACAGATTAATGGAGCTCAATATGTATACCCTTGAGCAAAGGAGGAGAGAGGTGATATGATCGAGACATTTAAACACCTTGAGGGCATAAACAAAGGTGAAAGAGTCTAACATGTTTAAATATAAGAAAAATAGCAGGACAAGAGGACACAGCATGAGAGATTAGAGGGAGGCCGATTAAGGGGAATGGAGAAATTCTTTTTCACAGAAAGGGTGGTAGATGCATGGAATGGCTTACCACAAGAAGTGGTGGCTATGAATACAGTGCAGGGCTTCAAACAGGCATGGGATAGGCATAAGGGAGCAATACAAATGACTATGAATAGATAGGTCACTGACAGAGCAAAGGCCCGATGGCACATTTATAAGGTAGAAAGAATGGGAGACTGGATGGGCCTTAGTCCTTATCTGCACAATAACTTCTATGTTTCTATGTTTCTATGCAACTTCTATGGTGTAAAAATATTAAAAAACAACAAAGTTATGAGCCTATGTTGAATTTTGCAAATGCAGGCTTGTAACTTTGCTCATTTTTAGTATTTCCCCCCAAATTTACAACATAGCCATATCTTTACAGCACCTTATGAATGTAACAGCTGTAATTTTTTCAAAACCTGGCCAAAATGTTTTTTTTTACATATCAAAAGGTGATTTTGCAGACCCTGCATGAAATCACCTTTCAGACAGGAGTTGAACATTTTCTCTGCCCTTATTCATGAGATGGGGTCATAAGAAGGCCATGTTATAAATCTGGTGTAAAATAATTTAAAAAGCAAAGTTATGAGGCTATGTTGAATTTTACAAACGCAGGCTCATAACTTTGATAATATTCAATATTTCCCCCGCAAAATTTTCAACATAGCCATTTCTTTACAGCATCTCATGAATGTGACAGCTGTCATTTTTCAGTACCTGCACAAAATGTGTTTTTGAGTCTCAAAAATTGATTTCGCAGTCCCTACGTGAAATCACCTTTAGGCCAGGAGTTGAACATTTTCTCTGCCCTTCTTCATGAGGCAGGGTCATAACAAGGCTATGTTGAAGATTTGGTGTAAAAATATTGAAAAAACAAATGTTCAATATTTTTACCCTAGATTTCTTTGCAGCAGCCCTATCTGCTCTGGTCAGAGTTTGTTTTAATATTTTATTGCTGTAGAAGCCAATCCAGATTGAGGAAAGCCCTTTACTTTATGATTGGCTCGTCAGGGCTTGTTGCAAGGAAACAGCAGAATTAGTGACTACAACAGTCTTGTTTTTCCTTCAACAGCATAGCTGGGTCATCAGTTACAAAAAGAGCAGCATAATACTGTCAACAACACTAGCGGGCTTCGATACACACACAGAGGTGTTGTACTACCAGGAATTCACAGAATAATCGGGACAATCAGGGCTCAACTCCAGTGGATGAACTGCCTTCCAATGTGATGATTCTGGGACTGCCTTCCGCTCATTGGGGTTATGGCAGCATATATCGACTAAGTCTCGGGGGTCAGACTGCACAGCTAACGCTAGAGGCATTGAGCAGCGGGGACTCTCTATCTCAGAATTCATTTTCCCAATCCCATTAGCACAGAACTCCAAACTGAGCCTGGAACATCCAGGACAAACATGCTGAAGGGGATGACCCTAATGCACAACTGTCACATCACAATCTCAACAGATGCCAACCACCAGGGGTGGGATGCCACAGTGGAGGGCAAGTTTGCCCAGAGAGCCTGAAAAGTAAAAATGAGGAGCCACACTTCCTCATCTTTTATTTTATATAATATATTGGTGAGCAATTGTTTCCATCCCTAGTGCTGTGACCCTGTCTCTCTTTCATACACACACACAAACACACACACTCACACACACAGACACTCACACACAACACACACACACACACACACACACACACACACACACACACACACACACACACAGGCACTCTCACACACACACACACACACACACACTCACATGCACACACACACACACACACCTTGTTTCTCATTTTCATCAGTATGAGGCTTTTCCCCCTAATTTTATTGTGGCATTTGGGATCACGATTTCAAGCCCAGGTGAGCAGCACTCTTACAAGGTGCTGTTCCTGCTCACAGTGTCGCCAAAGCAACAAACAGCAGGATTAACCAGATAAAGCTTTTTTTTTTTTTTGGGGGGGGGGGTTATTTGTATTTTGTAAAGGCAGGATCGACCAGATAGATAACTGTATGCTTATGGGACAATGTGGTGACTCCTCGTTAGTGGAGATACACAGCCACCACGATTTAGGAACTGTTCAGCCCGCCCACACACGGGAGCAAAGCCAATGGTGGAGTGCTATAGTTTGAATGACAGAGCACGTGGGCACTGTAATATCCTGTGGGATTTTATGATAAATATCAACTGGCTGAGCACATTATAAACACTGCTCCCAGTTATTATAATCCCATCCTTACCTCCCCTTCCAGAACCCAATCAGAAAAAGGTTCCTTAATAAAATACGGGTCTAAATACTGTTTTCTGCCTGAGCCTTCGAATATGTTTACACACTTCATATTTGAAATATGTCTTTTAAACTATTTATGGTATAGTTACTGAAGTTTTCTATATTTTAAGTCAGCTAATTTTCTGCTATTTAGCTTACTACAAGCCTTGCAGTTTAACTAAGCAATAAAACCCAACAGGGTGGGCGGTATTGTGCTATACCGGACCACCCAGTGGCGTAATGAGGCCTGATGCTGCAGGCAGAGGGCGTTATAGCTCTTCTGAAGGTCCGTATAGCACAATACCCGCCCACCCTGGAGGGTAATATTATGCTTTTAGAAATGGGCACTGTAAAAAAAATAAGTTCAATAAAAGAAAATTAATAAAATTAGTTTAAAGTAATTTTGTAAAAAAATAGTTCCTCCTACTGCATTAGAATTATGTTTTGTTTTTTTTTTGAGTTAGGGTCTTTGTCCCACTGGAGACTCTAAGTTTAAAAAAAGTCTCTCCTTGGGAGCTATATAGTGCAGCAGCAGGTCACCCATCAGCAATTGTTTTTTTTTGTGTGTCTTAGTTCCCTGTCAAATGCTGATCTCTTCCTCGATTCAGCCAAAAGTCACATTTCAGCAGGCATGCCGATTCACCATTCCTAGTCCCATCTCTTGCTCTCACTAGTGTCTTATTCCAAGACTCATCATTTGCTTACTTCTTATCATAGCTGCACCTGCCCCTGCCTGTCTGGGGTAAGAGCAGGCGGGGGGGGGGGAGCAGAGGAGGAAGTGGAGAACTGCTATGTACAGGAAGACTGTGGTGCATTTTTTTCCAAGCTCGGACATAGTAGCGGGATCCGTGGCTCATTTCAACTGCTACTGTTGGATTTCTGAGGGGACATTCCAATGCAG
This sequence comes from Neoceratodus forsteri, assembly GCA_016271365.2. Lineage (NCBI taxonomy): Eukaryota > Metazoa > Chordata > Ceratodontiformes > Ceratodontidae > Neoceratodus > Neoceratodus forsteri. Next base: position 42,627,302 of record CM028136.1, read on the forward strand.
TCACACTTTCATGATACGGGAACGTCCTCCTTTTTTTTCACGGGCGCGAAGAGACAGAGTACGAGGAGAGGGAGGTGGCAGTGAAGGCCCTGCAGAACTGCGGCATGCTGGAGGGGCTGCGACTCTAGACTGTCACAAGCTTTGGTGCCAGGTAAGACCGCAGCATTGGTGTTCTCATATGTTGGCCCTTTTATGTACAGGAAGAGGAGCGACAGCTAGGGACCAATCAGTTGTAGGTCCTGACTATCATTCAGAACAAGCTGCCGGTGTAGAGGATGTATTGGTGGTTTTACGATGTTGGCCGTTATTTGTTTGCTGCTCAACTGGTAAACAGTATACTGATTTGCACTGCTTATGGTTTATTAGGCTTTTTGGTTGGCACTGTGTTGCGGTGGGGTCAAGGGCTAGGGACGGTGATAAAGGACAGCTACTTGTTGATTTCTTGACATCGGAGCGAGAATGAAGCTGCGTTACTTTATTTGGGGACTTTGTAAGACAACTTTGCTGTTTTACTGAGATGGATATTTCTGCTGTTGATTTTTTATCTTTTTACATTGGCAGACGGCTGGCAAGTTTCATAGGGAGGGAATGCTGATTCACGGTCTCACTGAGCGTGTTGTGCAAATGGCGGCAAGTTTGAAATTTTCCATTCACGATTTGGCCAATTGGGAAGCAGGGTGGGTGCTGTGATAGTTCAGTGGGTGAAGGGGCACTGTGGCCTGGCTCTCGTTTTTAGGTGGGCATCTATTGTCTGATAGATGCCCACCTGAAGATGTGTGTCAGCCAATCGGGTAAGGGGTTTTTCTTTGCCCATTTTCTAACCAATTAGTACTGCTCCCTTCTAGTCTTTAGCACAAATCTAACATTAGAACTCTAGAGAGTGCATCACCACACAGCACCCTTTGAATGGAGTTCTGATTCCACAGCACCATTCTAATCTCTGAGGCAACATCTCAGAGAGGAGATGATGCGGTTTTTGTATTGGTTCATTACTGGATCCATTAGAAGAAACATCATTATTACTATGATTTTCTTACTGCATTTATTTATTTATTTATTGTTTATTTAGTTTATAATGTCATATTTGAGAACTCTGTGTAGTTGTGATTGTTTTTAAGATGAACGTCTTATTTATGACATGGAATTTTTATTTCCTACATACTTATGTAATTTTGTAAGTGTTGTTACTGTTGCTGTATTGATGTTAGAAGTTACTGTATTTTTACTGACTATGGGTCGTACCTGTAAAAGGAATTGTTTCCCAGTGTACTAACCTGTATACAAATAAAATCAATCAATCAATTTGTTTGTTTGGTAGTATTTTTTTCTTGCATCCTGTAGAGGTCCTCTATGTCCTGTGTCTTTACGAGATCTTTGTAAGTATCATACTGGTCCCAGGCAGTTCCAGAATTCCAAAGGGAGGGACAGCAGATGAGATTACAATTTGGACTGCTGACTGGATCAGCCTTTGAAAACAAGACGCTTACCCATGAGGTAATGGAACCTGTGTGCTATAAAGAATGTTAGTAATTAGTGTAGTGCTCCAAAGTTAGGGGCACAACAAAAAAAAGTGTTTCCTTTTCCTCAGTGTGGGGATTTTTCTTGCTTTTTTTGTTTTCTCTCCTGGTTCCCCTCTGTCCCATCCCATCCCTTCCCCTTGCCTGCAGCCACAGACCCTCCCTGTCCTTTGTCTAATTTTGTGCCATTTGGTGCTGGAAAGGGGGGGTCTTGGCCAGGAGACCCTCACTGTGGGGCTTGCATGCATAATCTCCTGGCCAGATACCAGGACCTCCCCTGCCCTACAAAAAGGCCTTGGGGTGCTTTGAATGAGGGGTTGGTGGTACAGGATGGAGGGTGGAGGACGCAAGGAGCATGAATGAAAAAAGAGTACCTGCAGCTGGTCTGGCTCATCCGGCATCACTCCCCTCCGATTGGCATTCTGGCGTTTGGCAGCAGCAGTGGTAGGGTTGGGTGGGAGCGTGGCTCCTCGATGCAAACTGTCTCCTTTCCCCAGAGCCCCAAGTGATGTGGGGAAAAGCATCTGCTGGCTGGACTGAGTGGTGCCCCCTTCAAATAGGTCCAGGTGGAAACTGTGCCCTGGACCCTGCAGTTCCTCCACAGCAGCTGTGCAGGCCAGACAGAAGTCAGGTGGGAGTATGGCTCCCTGGCCATGTTTCTCAACTCCCCAGCAGCAATAGAGTCCTAGGCTGTGGCGGTGAGTGGGCTGAGTGCCCAATCTTTTGAGTTAACTCACGCCATAGGCACTGGGCTAGGGAAAAGGGGAGGATTTGAGAGCTAGAGCCCAGAAAATAAAGGAATGGGCAGCAAGAAAAGGGGCCCAGAGGAAAAATTAAAGAGCTAGTGCCCTAGTGAGGATGAGGGAAGAAGAAGAATCAGCATTTATATATCACTTTCCATACACAGTGTATCCCAAAGCGCTTTACAAGCAATGCTAGACTGGTAGTGAAGTGACTGAATGTGTGGTGGTGGCCATATCGCACATCATCACCCACACATAGCCTGGATAATTGCACAAACTGGTTTATGGGAAGGGGAATGTTGGCCAGGACACCGGAAATGTTCCCTGCTCTTTGCGAAGAGTGCCCCTGGTTCTTTTTACTCCACCTGACACCCACCAGGACAACACCAGGATGGGCAGAAGGGACCTCGGTTTTAATGTCTCATCTGAAGGATGGCACACCCCAGCAGTACAGCACCCCCTAATACTGCACTCAGATGCCAGCGATTTTTAGGTGCAAGTCCAATCCCGGTGTGGGATGAGAACCCACAACCTTCTGGTCCAGAGGCGGATGTGCTATCAACTGAGCCACGCTGACACCAGCATGGGGGTCATAGTGGACACACTGGCTGAGCTGTCAGCCCTGAGGGGAAGGGGGATGGGCAGACAGTGGGCCAAATACCCAGAGGGGAAGGCTCCAGGTGGAGTCAGAGGGCACAGGGCCATTGTAATTTTAATTTTTTCCTTCTCTTCTGATTTTATTATACTTAATAGTGACTCCAGAGGAAGCAGGCTGAGCCTCTAGTAGTTTGCTTCTATGTGGGCAAAGGGAGAAGGGCACCATGATTTGAAAGCTCTAAAAAGAGGGAATAAGTGCAGTGGGACTAAAGACCCCCTGTGGCACCATTCCATGCCAGGGGGACACAGCTATTATTAATATACCCTAAGGGGAGACCCAGGGTAGATCCAGCCCATGGCAAAATGATAGGCCCCTCGTCACTGTTTACAGGGGAGGTAGTACTCGCCCCTCATCACTATTTACAGGGGAGGTAGTACTTGATTAGGGAGTCCCAGAGACCCAGTCGCCAAACCGGTTATTAATCTTAAGAAAGGGGGTTGGGTGTGCAAAGACAGCCTAAACAAAAGACTCATAAGGGTAACGTACTCTCTGGGGAGGGCAGAGAAATGGTCCTATGGCCTAAGTGGCCCAGCACCCAAACCAAACTGCGCTGTTGCCTGCCTAGTGCCTCCTAGAGACTGTATTTCCTACAAGAATTGAACTGTCTGCCAGAAACTGAATTGTTTGCTTGCTACTGAACTGTGTTATCGAATTGCACCTGGTGTACTGGATGTCCGGCTTCACATTTGTTGCCCAGAGCAGCTTCACCAGAGCCTGACACTGACCCAGGGAGGTCCCTCACCCACCCACCATCTGCAGCAGAACCACCTCCATGATGATAGCAGTTCCAAAGTTCCACCACAAGTGCTCCAGCATCAGTCCTGTGATGGTAAGGGGTAGAGAGCCACTAGTGAGTTATCCAGTAGTGAGTCAGCTTAGGAGCCACCCTGGCTCAAGCTTGAGGGACAACAGTTATCATTGTACTTGCCCTTTTCTTATTTTGCTGGCTGTCTGTAAATGTGTACATGCCCATGTCACCATGTAGAGGCTGTCCAAAGATCATAGCTCCAGTAGTCTTGGTGAGAGGTCATCTGGGTGCCAGGAACCTGCCAGTGATCATTGCTGCAGATTGTCCAGAGAACCATCGGCCAATTAGAAGTCTTCAGCTTCTGGTCCAGAGCTGCAGAGGATTGCCACCTTCCTCCTTGTCCAACTAACAGTGTTCCTCTTTGTGTGTTTCTCCTCTGGGGGATGCCCTGTTATGGCCTGTTTGCAACAAGTGCTTTGTATGGTCAATGCCCACCTGCTGATCAGCTGCCACAGAGGAAAGCCCAAGCTTGGTTCATCAGGTTTTGTCATCTTGGTTAAGTGCACGTAGGACTTGGACTCAAAGGGGTTGACCCCCTGTTCTTGGTTCAACCAATAGTTGGTCCTAATCATATTGTTTGTTGTTTATTGTTATTGTCCTGTCACATTGTAGACAACCGTTATCTTGTTTTTATTGTCCCTGGTAATAAACCTCTTCCATCTTGGTCACTGAGTAAGCTTCCTGCCTCTGCTTCCAGATTCATCTGGCCTTTCCTGTAATTGTTAGGGAACCTTCCAGCCCCCTACAATTAGCATAACCATTTTTATTAGGTGAGTAAACTACTATTTTGCCCCCACCCATCAATAGCAGACATTCTGCTTTAGCAATGATTAAATGTACTGTGTTCTTAAACTCATGTACGTCTGCATTTGAAAAGTGATATACTGAATGTGGTAAAGGCATAGGTCAGGAAGCACAGGCAAACCGAGAGATGTTACTGTATAAAATTTGCAAGTAGAATTTTATCATTATCAATAACAGTAAAATAAAAAACATGAATAGGATAGCTCTTCACGAAGGCAGTGCAAACAAAAATCCTTCCTCTGAGTCTCTCTTTAAAATCTCAGTTTCTCTCTATCAATCTAGACAAAACATTGCCCTCTTTATACGAGATGCATTTGCCTGCCAGTTTAACCTCTTAATCCTGTTCTTCTAAGTTTCATCTCCTGTTTTTTACAAAATCAAAACATTTTTTTCATTGCCCTTCCTGTGACCAGCCTGAAAAGTACATTAGTTTTCTTAACAGGTACAACCAATTAAGATATCATGCCCCAGTTCTGATTTCCAGCTGATAATTCTGTTAACAAGCTTGTGAAAGGCCATAATGTTTCTCAAGGTTAACCACCTGCGTTCCAAACCACTAACTTCTCTAACACCCAGGTATCTGTCTGTAAGCATTTCAACAATATAATTATATAAATTCCCAAACTAAGAGATCCCAGTTTCACATAAAGAATCACATGTACTTTTTTAAAGCACAGAGAAGCAAGGGGAGAAAGAAAGAATGGAAACAGCTACAAACAGCAAGTGAGTAAAGGGAGATAACGGGGGAATTGTGGGACCATCAAAGTAGCCAGTTCCTAGGTGCCACAAGAAAATCTGATCGTACAGACAGACAAGAGACCGATAAGTGGCAGAAATAAGAGGTGACAAAATAGATCCTTGCTTTTAACTCTCTTTGCATAACAAATGGGACAGGGTTTTATCCGACCCTTTCACAATATATATTAACAAAATTTACCCTTCTTAACCTTATGTTATGCTAGAAATTCAAATGAGGTTCCCTGGTAATGTGTTGATTTTAAAGGGAAGTGCTCACCCATGCAGTCTGACATGCACAGTCATGTGTGTAGCTGTTCCTGATGAGTACTTTCACAGCAAATAGAGATGTGTCAATATTTTCTTTTACAAGTATTCCCCACGGTATCTGGTGATCCTGCAACCCATTTCCCTGCCATAATTTAAACAAAGGCTGCTCAAGAAACAACCCAGAACCCCCCTGCAGCTGACATCAGCAATGGGAATCAGCGGTGGGAAATGTCATTAAAGGTTAGGCATTCCTGAGCTGTGAAATGCTCCAACCTGCTGGTCATTGGTCCAGCACAATTTGTGGGGTTATGTACTGGTGAAGTACAGTTGCGTGCTACTAGTACTTAGCCTTGGAGGTGCACAAAACTGGTGGGTTCTTGTATTGGGATTTTTTTTTACTTTTAAATGTTTCCCCTCCTTAACATTATCAGTTGAGCCAGGCTATCTTTGGCAGCATCCTCAAGCCCTGGATCCCACACCTACTGGTGGATATAATGAATGGAAGATGTGACCAGGGGATGGACGTATAAATAATCAGGTAAGGTTTACAGGGATCTTCCTCTGCTGTCATGACTCATGAAAGCTGCTCTGTTAGCATAGTTTGAGCAGTGCAGGTGATTAGTAGGGATAAACGTTTGTCATGGCAGTCATACACGTCATTGATTCCATGATGTTTGATCTTTATTCAGGACTTCCATGACTTTCACTAGTGTCATCAGAATGTAGCAATGATGACAGGGCCACAACATTTACTACTGTTTACTAATGATTTCATGAACAAACAATGAGTCATTAAAACCTCATCCATGACAAACTTACATCTCTATTGATTAGAGTCAAAGTGAACGGATCAGATTCTGAGTTGTCTTGTGTGAGAAGAGTTTCTGCAGCACTGCACAGTGCCCAGCAGGTGGCAGTGGAAGCAGACTTCTTACAATCCCTTGTTCCGTTAGAAACAATAGGCCTATGGTAACTGTTATTTCCACTTTTCCTGTGGACAACATAAGGCTTCACAGATTAGGGTGCCTGTTTAGCATGCACGCACCACAGGAATTGTTATAATCATGTATTATGTTACATATCACGCAGCACACACACACACACACACACACACACACACACACGTGATGATAGTTTTGCTTACTGTTCTTAAAAATGCCTCTTTTTGTAATTTTCATAATGCAGACCTTTTCAGGTTGAGTTTAATTTAGTTTTGAATTCATAACATTGACAATCCCAAATCTTCTAAGGATTCCTCCCACATTCCCAGAAATAATCCCATTGAGAAGAATGAACCCACAAAATTTGGGGAAAGTGCAAATCATCCAGCATCTTGTTCTGAGATGTTAAGCACCAGGGCTCTTTATCACAAATTCGTTTTGTGCAAATAAACTGAGTTTTCAGTATTTATTTCTGTATTTATTTGCATTCTGCTGCTTTATTAATCTGCCTGACTGAGGCTCCTTGTGGCTTTCAGATCACCTGGCCTCTTGTTTTTTGTTATTTACACTTTAAACTTTGTTGTAGCGGTCCAAATGGAGACCAGTACAATAAAAAGTAAAGGTCATGAAGTCACCGCGATCCTGAACTACAGCACAGGACGGACAGTAGCAACACTTCTGCAGAGGTAAAACAGCAATGCATGATAGCGGTAAACATTCTGACCTGTACTTTTTTTTTATTTTATTTTAAATTGTCCCCTTATCTCCTGACTTGTATGATACCCTTTTTCCATGATTTGAGTCCACTTTGTCACTTTCTTTTAACAGTCAAAATAATAAAAGGAGTGCTGCTTTTAGTGTGGCTTGGTCCAGGTTTTCATCAGTATCCTCTGTTGTCTTTGAGCACCCATCATTTAAGATGACTTTTCGTGGGACAATAATGATCAAATATGAAGCAAACACTGCTCCCTGACCTCATGGGACAATAAGTGCATCAAAACAGCTTTGAATACTGTTGAAAACCCAGTTTGAGCCTTATTGAAGCAGCATTATACAATGGCAGGAAAATATCTTGGGCTCTGATTGGTCACTGCAGGACTGGACCCGTGATGTTATCCCAGTACAACATCACGGGTCTAGTCCCAGCACACAGGCGACCACATCAACTATGAATGAAATCACTCCACAACCACCCTCTCCTTTTACAGCGCCTTTACTGCTGTGGTCTGAACTTCGATCATAACACCGACAACACAACACCTCACAACCACCCCCACCATTAACCATTTTCCCAATCCGAACACCAAGTCTCTGCAGAAACAAAGAAAAATAATTTTTTCCATCATCTCATTAGTTCCAAAACAGCCGCTGCGGACACCCTCGCTTCACTATCAATACCATAGTGACGCATTTGCTCACACGTTGATACAGAAACCGGCACAAAGTGGCTGTACGAGAATTAAAAAGAAACTGCAACAAACGAACTCCCTAACTCGGTTCAGCAGTGGAGCGGAAATTAAAAAAAACAAAACAGCACACCTGCCCTGCCCGGCCAGGGGTTGGCAAATGAACAGAAAAAATAAAACTTTGCACCCGCTCTGCGAACCTACTTTTCAGCACTCTCACAGTCAAACTCACATTTAAATACTGCACAGTTGGCTTCACTTACCTAAAACATCATATCCCTCTTGTTTCAAATCTTCACATATATAAAAAAAAACACCAATACCAGACAACAGACGATGGAAATGGGGGGCACAAAGAACAGCATCTCAAAAGGACACCAATGCATAGCAACAGCACCGCCTTCTGGACACAATGAAAATTGTGCACTTTTTTTGTTAATTAATATACCTCTGCATAAAAAAAAAATTAACTGAAAATGTAAAAAAAAAAATATATTTTTCATATATTTTTCCTGTTTTCTAAGTGAGCCATTGTATAATAGCAATAATGTACTCAGGGTGTGTGTTGTGCTGGGATAACACTTCTGGGGTGATTAGTTGCACTCGGCCTGCGGCCTCGTGCCTAATCACCCCAGGCATGACGTTATCCCAGCACAACACACACCCTGCCATGCATTATTGCTTAAGTGCATGATGGTGGTGAAACTTTGGACCTATACTTTTTATTTTATTTTGATTGCCCCTTACCTCCTGGCTTGCGTGCTACCCTTTTTTACACATTTTGAGTCTGCTTCACCACTTTTTTTAACAGCTGAAATAATAAAAGGAGTGCTGCTGTTAATATTCCTCAGGCTAGGTTTCCAGACCACCAGTATTCTCTGCTGTTTTATGGCACCAATTGCTTAAGAACACTTTTCTTGTGGCTATAATGAATTATGAAATGGGTATCAAAATATAAACAATTTAATTGGTCAGTGACCGCGTGATAAAGTGTCTAATGCACGGGAATAAGTCTGGCTAGGCATTGATATGGGTGACACTACCACCTTAGAACTTTCAAAATCGAAACGGAAGCCATTTTTTTTATCCACTAGCGACAGTAGCCAAACACCAAAGTAAGCCGGTCACTGTCATCTGTGCCGCAGTCCAAGTTTTAAAACCACCTATTTCAGTTTGTTGCAACACATAATAAAATGAAAAAAAAAACAAACAAAAAAAAAAACTTTTGACTGCCATGATCTCTTCCAATCCTGCCCTCCACCACACTCACAGTCCTCCTGAATAGCAAACCTGCCAGCTGGTAGGTACTTCCCTCCCCCGCCTCCCATTTTTCATCTCACATACTACTGTCACAGATCACCTTATCAACTTCTTTGCCACATGTAAAACAAAAAGTTATTAGTGCTGAGATGTCTTCCTGTTCTACCCACCCATCCGCTTGCTCACAGCCCTCCTAAACCCACCAAGATCTGTTCCTGTTCTACCCGCCCATCCACTCGCTCGCTCGCTCACTCACAGTCCTCCTCAGCCAGAGCTGCCACCTGCTCGATACTTGCTAATTTTAGCCCTCGCATTTCTCTTATTTTTGTATGTGAAAAGTTTTATTCTTGCCATGCTGAATCCTTACCTCTATTGTTCCCAAGCAGCTGCAGTTCCACACCCGTTTCCCCCCCCATGTAGCTGAAACATTTTAAACATGTCCTCAGTGTGCTGCCTGCTATTCAAATACAAATCCATGTAGAGAAAAAAAAACAAAAAAAAAACACATCCATCACCTGAACTTCTCTGTCAAAATGGAAATACCAAATGAAACTGCAGCTTGGACAGACATCAATTCCATAACAACCACATAACTAAAAAGACAACTATGGCAGCCTGCCCAGGTCAAAAGTCCTCAACTAAAAAAAATAGGAAAGTGGCGGAGGAACTATTTTATTTAAATTGAAGAAAAAGATTTCAGTTTTTTTATTACTTAATAATTTTTACATTTCACATGCAACTATAATTTAGATGGCCATTTCATAAGTGCAATAAGCTCTCCAGGGTGTGTGTTAGACAGTTTAACGCATGACAAAGGGGCTGGATGATCTCGGCCTGTGGCCTCGTGCCTCACTCGAGCCCCTAGACATGCATTAAACTGTCTAACACACGCATGTTGCAGGCAGTGATCCCTGACCATATAGGGCGATAGGTGTACAAAAACAGCTGAGAATACTGCTGAAAACCTGGTTTGAGTCAGGATAAAAGGAGCACTCCTTTTATTAGTTTATATTTGAAAACAAGAACAAAAGTGAACTCAAAATGGGGAAAGAAGGGTCTCATACTAGTCAAGAGGCATTTTTAACCTATGTTTCATCTGCCTTAGCTGCCCAGTTGCCCCATCGGACTGCCCCTCCCAGCCTTGTCACCTGGCTTCTCTGGGTTTACCTCACTCTTGCTCACCCTCAGCCAAAGGGTCTGTTGTAGACTAGACATGATCTTGGGGGAGTGGGAACTGAACCTAGAAACAGTAGTGCCATACCAGAATCAAGTAAATGTAGAGCGAGAGTGTGTGTGTGGGATACACACCTACTAGATGAGAGGCAGTCCGCTTTAAACACACTGCAACTCACTTGAGAACAAATTTTAAAAAATGAAGAATTACCTTCCATGAAATGTTTTCTTTATTTAGGTTGTGTCTCAAACATGTGGTTCAAGTAGTACAGGAAAAGAAGGCATGTTAGCGTCATTGGCATTCTTTACAAACCCGACCTCACCATCCAGAACTTCTTGGTCCCCCACCGCTCAGTGACATCATCACATCATGTCACAAATGTCACTACACCTGACATGTTTTGCATATGGAAACTTTGTCAAAGGCTAGTGACCCATCAAAACAGACTTCCTTTCGTGTGGCATCTCCTAAAGACGTAGCTACAATATATTATACTCTTGAAACCAAAAATGTGAATACATACTAATAGTGCAAGCACTAACCCCAAAAGTTAAAAACATCAACAGTTCAAAAGCAATTTCAAATGCATATTAAATCACACTTCCAAGATATGTATAGTACTGCAGATTGTCTTTCAAAATATCACATCTAACAACTATGAATTTTTAAAAAAATGACTTATTCCTTCAGTCATATTCAAGCCCATTAAATCCCATCAGACTCAATTATGTTATAAATAACATTGCACTTCTAGTGTATATACATTGCACTTCTAGTGTATACACATTACACTTCTTGTGTATATACATTGCACTTCTAGTGTACATACATTGCACTTCTAGTGTATATACATTGCACTTCTAGTGTATACACATTACACTTCTTGTGTATATACATTGCACTTCTAGTGTACATACAGTGCACTTCTAGTGTATATACATTGCACTTCTTGTGTATATACATTGCACTTCTAGTGTATACACATTGCACTTCTAGTGTATAAACATTGCACTTCTAGTGTATATACTGTACATTGCACTTCTTGTGTATACACATTGCACTTCTAGTGTAGGTATACACATTGCACTTCCAGTGTATACACATTGCACTTCTTGTGTATATACATTGCACTTCTAGTGTACATACATTGCACTTCTAGGGCCGGATATTCAAAAGGGTTGCGCATGGCGCAACCCACCAATGTGCCCCGGTGCGATATTTAAAGGGGCAAGTTGCGCTGCGCAACTCTGATGTACCAGGATGCTACGGTAATGTATGCGGCACAAGTGCAGGGGTCATGCCCATGCATATGCGGCACATCCCGATATTCAGCCCGGGATGTGCGGCGCATATGTTGGCACAACTCCGTCTTGCACCGCTCAGGGGGGTGCAAAGTTGTGCCTGGTAAAACCAGGAACAGATCCTGGCCACCCACAGGTGAGCTGCCATATTGCAGGGTGCAGCACAGCAGCTGCCAGCCGTGGATGGCCACCTGCCCACCCAGAACACTGTCCACAAGCTCCCTGCCCCAGGAGCGAAGTGCTCCCCATTGCCCGATTGTGGGCATATGTATGAAATATCCCTGGTGGTCCAGTGGACCACTTTCCATCGCCTGACTGCAGGCATATGTATGTAATATCCCTGGTGGTCCAGTGGACCACTCTCCATTGCCCGATCATGGGCATATGTATGAATTATCCCTGGTGGTCCAGTGGACCCCCCCAGCACCCGATCGTGTGCGGATATAGTGAAAGTAATCCTGGTGGTCCAGTGGTACCCTCCCACCACCCACTGAGGTCCCCCACCCAGCACCCCCCATTCAGCGGTGGGTGGCGGCACCCTGCCCGCATGCCGCCCGGCCACCCACCGACTAACCGCGTACAGTGCTGTCTGTACGCCTGTACTACACAGACCCGATATGTGAGTCCTGTACAGGAGAATGGAAAGTGCATTGTTTCTGACTGGGATAGAATATCCTCCAAGGGTCGGTCACTCCCCCCAATGTTGTTTTGAACTGTGATAGAGCTCTTTGAGCAGGAGACAAGCCAACACATCTAGGGGGAGACTTATCCAACATAGAGTCTTGAACAAGATTCCAATCACCCCCCCAGAATTATGTGCTGTTCATTCAGAGAGGTCAAGAGGGTTAATAAGGTAGGAAAGAAACAACAGGGTTATTGCTATTGGGAATGTAGCTAGAGGCCAGGATAACAGAGGAGCCATCTATGTAGCCACGCAAGATCAAATATCTACCATCTGAATCCTTGAGTTCATGAGTTAGCTGGAAAGAAAGGGATCTGGTGAACAAAATAGCCACCCCAGCTCTGTGCTTACTGGCCCCTGCTGCATATACCTGCCCTACCCAGGACTGCCGCCACTAATTGCTATCTTGTGATCTGGTGTGGATTTCTTGAAGGAAAGCAGTTTATACCCCAGGGACCTTAAATGCCAAAGAATCATATGTCTTTTCTCTGCGGTTTGGGCACCCTTAACATTCCAGATAGCAACCTCATACTGTAAGGTAAACATATGAGAGTATGATAACATACAAGTAGCTAAAGGACAAATATCCGGGCATACCCATTTCAAAGCTTAGAGAAACTCAGCAGTAACCGCAACACCCACAACAGCAAGCCAAGTAAAATAACAAAGTCAACCAGAAGAGTTCTAAGAATGAAAGCAAAAAGAAAATCAAAAAGACCCAGCAGAGGCCGGAGCAGTGGCACTGAGGGTTGAGGCACTGGATGCCATACCTCGTATCACGCCGGCGACCTAGGCTCGGGAGTGAGCTCAGGTCACGGGGGGTCGGCCAGGGGAGAGAGGATCAAGCGTCCGGAGGACTGCTCTCCTCTCTTGGGGAGGGTAGGTCGTGGCATCCCTGTATCAGTGACTCCTGGTGGAGACTGGGTGTGCTACAGCAGGGGCCACCATAGAAAGGGTGGGGGCAATGGCAGACATCCACGTGGAGTGGTGCAGGAGTGCACTCGCCCCACGCTAGACATCTTTGTATGTCTACACCCCAAGGGAGAAACAAGCATGAAAAACCCTGTTGCCTGGGAGGTAGACGTTGGCTGCCTCCACGTCCAACGCTGGATCCTGACCTTCAGGGAGCTGCTAATCCTCAATCTTCACCTCCACTTAGAGGCCTGATTAAGAAGGTAAGCGCCATGGAGCAGAAGGCGGCCCCACCCCAGGGGGTCATGACCTGGGGGTACCCCGATGGTGTGCAGCGGGTGGATCAGGGGAGCAGGTCTACTGGCAGGGAGGGTCTCAGCAGATGGGATATGGCAGTCCGACCGAATGGGCCCCAGGTGGTGGTGACCGGAGGTGAAAAGAGAAAAAAAAAAAAAAGACCCAGCAAACCCAGAGTAATAAAAATACTAGTGTTGCTCAGATAGTGCTTTTGTGGATCCAACTATCCTCCATCGGATAGTGCTGGTATCCAAACTAGGATCCGGTGAATGGTTCTGGTGGTTGGACCCATCGGATCCCACCTTGGATAGTTGGATCTGGTGGTTAGATCCATCGGATCCCACCTCGAATAGTTGGATCTCATCGTCAGTTCCATCGAATCTATTGGATCCATGTCAGATCCTCAGATACCTTGGATACTTGCAGTGGATCTTAGGAGGCTGGGTCCTTGGTGGGATGTCTATGCCATCTGAGGCTATCCGATATCTGACCAAAATGATGGTATCCGATGGTATTCAGACTTGTAGGATACAATCTGAGCAACACTAAAAAATAACATAATAAGAATCAAGTGCCAAAAATCACACAAATGGCTCTTCAGGCAAAAAAGGTAAAAAACAAAACAATCTCCCCAAAATGCAAAACTATGTACAGAGAACACAGCACAGGGGAGGTAAAAACCTCCAACCCCAAATACCCAATTTAAGAAATAGTAACCTTATGAACAAAGAGAGCTTAGGTTTGCTTGTGCAGTCTGCTCCCTGAATAAGACAGGGGGTTGGCCTGGCACTCGCTAGAGCGGACAGCCAAGTACCCAAAACACTTAAATGGTCCATGAGGCATGCAACCAGCAATGCAGCAGACCCTGCTACTGGTACAAGTTCTAGAGCTGAGCCCACCGACCCAGTAATGAGCATTAAGAAGTATCAGAAGAAAACATAAAGACTTCTCTTCCCCTGGAAAGGGACGACTACAAAACTAAACAATCCTGCCAAGAGACCATAAGGGAGAGGGGAGAAGTTGGTCAAAAGCATAAATAAAATAAAAAAGGGGGAGGGGGCTCAGAAAAAAGCAATGCCAAACTGAGATACTACATGAAGTACAACAAGCACAATACAAACATATTAACAAAGGCTCTATCAACTGGGGATAAGGGTCAGTTTAAATAATAACTCTAATCCTGGAATAGTCACTCAACCAAGCATGCTAGAAGCTAGAACAGCAATTGGGAATGTTGAAACACAAAGTAAATAAAAAGAGGAGCAACGTCTAAAGCACAATCAACTCAGAATTGCAAGCAAAAATAAGCACACAGGAGCATAAAACAGAGATCAGATCCCCGGTTGTCAGGAGCACATAAAAGTGAAAGAAATCAGCCAGTGTCCATGAGCTTCTCCCCAAAATTTGAGAATTACCAAAATGTACCCTAAAAATCGAGAGGCAAGGCCGGATCGAAAGTGAAAAATAATAAAAAGAAAAGAAAAAGGTCTATTAACAGTGTCCATGGTAGAGAATGCCCCTTGGGGTACTGCTGCATGGCTACAGTACACAAGAGTGAACCCAGGTAACAGATACAAACTAAATAATGTCCAAGCCTGTCAAATTGATGCTCACTCAGAAGAACAGGTGCCCGCCTGATAGGAAACGAGACTATGAGAGTTAAGTTGATTTGCTGGTGAGGGAAAGTCGAAAGGGATAAGTGGTGAGGTACAGGAGCCTTGTGGTAAGAGCCGCCAGTCACACAGACGTGTACGCCTCTTCACACGATTGTGCAGCAAAATTATGCCATCAAAAATAGAGAGACTGTCCTGCCAGTCGTGTGAACTGCAGCAATAAGCTGGCCCACTTGCAAGTGAACTCTAACAGGCAAACACAGCTCCCAAACTAAGAAGCAGTCTTATAGAAAAGATTATGGAAAGTAAAGTAACCATATAATTATCAACTGCCCAAGTCTAACAGGGTTATGTGAAACAGAGCCCAGCTGAGCTAAATAGTCTAGCCTGGATATTTAGACTGAACTTGGCAGGGGCGCAAGCCTGGGCGCAGCGCAACTGGGATGCACCAGGGCCAGGACCAGGTGATATTCAGCGGTGATGTGCCATGGCGCAACACCGTTGAATATGGCACAGACTGTGCACTGCACAGTGGCACTGCGCCAGGGCAAGCCACGGACAGGGAGCAAGGGGATGCGCCAGTACAACGGAGGGCATACAAATGAGGCCATAATATATGCAAGGCACAATTGGGGCCATTTGCATGTCACTATGACCCCATTTGCATGCCTTGAGCCTGGCACCCTGCACAGCAAGACGTGTGCAGTGGCATCCCGGGGCACTCCCCATCTGTAGCCATGAACACGGAAATGTATGAGGAACAATCCCTGCTAGTCTAGTGGCCCCTCCCTCCTGATCCCTGATTCCCCGATGAATGTAAAGGTAGACTTTCCCTGGTAGTCTAGTGGCCCCCTTCCCTCCTGTGTCCCCAATCACCGGAATAAGACCTTCATGTAATTCCCTGGTAGTCTAGTGGCCCCCCTCCCTCCTGTGTCCCCAATCACGAATAAGACCTTCATGTAATTCCCTGGTAGTCTAGTGGCCCCTCCTCCTGTGTCCCCAATCACCGAATAAGACCTTCATGTAATTCCCTGGTAGTCTAGTGGCCCTCCCTCCTGTGTCCCCAATCACCGAATAAGACCTTCATGTAATTCCCTGGTAGTCTAGTGGCCCTCCTCCTGTGTCCCCAATCACCGAATAAGACCTTCATGTAATTCCCTGGTAGTCTAGTGGCCCCTCCCTCCTGTGTCCCCAATCACCGAATAAGACCTTCATGTAATTCCTGGTAGTCTAGTGGCCCCTCCCTCCTGTGTCCCCAATCACCGGAATAAGACCTTCATGTAATTCCCTGGTAGTCTAGTGGCCCCCTCCTCCTGTGTCCCCAATCACCGGAATAAGACCTTCATGTAATTCCTGGTAGTCTAGTGGCCCCTCCTCCTGTGTCCCCAATCACCGGAATAAGACCTTCATGTAATTCCCTGGTAGTCTAGTGGCCCCTCCCTCCTGTGTCCCCAATCACCGAATAAGACCTTCATGTAATTCCCTGGTAGTCTAGTGGCCCCTCCTCCTGTGTCCCCAATCACCGGAATAAGACCTTCATGTAATTCCCTGGTAGTCTAGTGGCCCCTCTCCCTCCTGTGTCCCCAATCACCGGAATAAGACCTTCATGTAATTCCCTGGTAGTCTAGTGGCCCCCCTCCCTCCTGTGTCCCCAATCACCGGAATAAGACCTTCATGTAATTCCTGGTAGTCTAGTGGCCCCTCCTCCTGTGTCCCCAATCACCGGAATAAGACCTTCATGTAATTCCTGGTAGTCTAGTGGCCCCTCCCTCCTGTGTCCCCAATCACCGGAATAAGACCTTCATGTAATTCCCTGGTAGTCTAGTGGCCCCCCTCCCTCCTGTGTCCCCAATCACCGGAATAAGACCTTCATGTAATTCCCTGGTAGTCTAGTGGCCCCCCTCCCTCCTGTGTCCCCAATCACCGGAATAAGACCTTCATGTAATTCCCTGGTAGTCCAGTGGCCCTCCCTCCTGTGTCCCCAATCACCGGAATAAGACCTTCATGTAATTCCCTGGTAGTCCAGTGGCCCCCCTCCCTCCTGTGTCCCCAATCACCGGAATAAGACCTTCATGTAATTCCCTGGTAGTCCAGTGGCCCTCCTCCTGTGTCCCCAATCACCGGAATAAGACCTTCATGTAATTCCCTGGTAGTCCAGTGGCCCCCCTCCCTCCTGTGTCCCCAATCACCGGAATAAGACCTTCATGTAATTCCCTGGTAGTCTAGTGGCCCCCCTCCCTCCTGTGTCCCCAATCACCGGAATAAGACCTTCATGTAATTCCCTGGTAGTCCAGTGGCCCCCCTCCCTCCTGTGTCCCCAATCACCGGAATAAGACCTTCATGTAATTCCCTGGTAGTCTAGTGGCCCCCCTCCCTCCTGTGTCCCCAATCACCGAATAAGACCTTCATGTAATTCCTGGTAGTCTAGTGGCCCCTCCCTCCTGTGTCCCCAATCACCGAATAAGACCTTCATGTAATTCCTGGTAGTCTAGTGGCCCCCTCCTCCTGTGTCCCCAATCACCGAATAAGACCTTCATATAATTCCCTGGTAGTCAGGGCCCCCTGATCGCACCCTTCCTCACCTGCCTCTCATCATCAGCGGTGGCTGCAACTCACCTGCATATCACCCGCCGTTCGCTAAATGACAAGTACAGTATGGGCTTGCAGGGCATACTGTACTAGACAGTCCCAAATATGTGAATGAAGTCCGTGACTGTACCTATCATATGGTGGGTGGCCGGCGGTATGCGGGCGGATGGCAGCCACCCGCTGATGATGGAGGGGAGCGGGGTGGTCAAGGGGTACTGTATGGGTGGGAGGGGGGGGTGCCACTGAATCACCAGGCAATTATGATATGGCACTGTACCGTGATTCCGGCAATGGGCGGGGGAGTACCACTAGACTACCAGGGAATTACATGAAGGTCTTGTTCTGGCGATCGGAGACATGGAAGGGAGGGGGGCCACTAGGCTACCAGGGAAAGTCTATAATTACAGTTATTGGGGCATCGGGGACTCAGGAGGGGGGTCCACTGGACTACCAGGGCTATGTGTGTGCTTGTGGACAGTGTTCTGGGTGGGCATCTGGCGGCTGCTGTGTTGCGCCCTGCAATACAGCAGCCCACCTGTGGATGGCCAGGAGTTGTTCCCACTCCTCACGGGCTCAGCTCTGAGCCCCTCTATGTGGTGCACTGCAGGGTTGCACCAATATATGTGCTGCACATCCCGGGCAGAATATCGGGATGTGCTGCATATGCATGGGCAGGCCCCCTGCATCTGCACCGCATACAATTACATTGCACCCCGGCGCATCGGGTTTTGCACTGTGCCTGGCAGGCCATTCAATATCCCACCAGGGTGCAATGCAGGGTTGCACCAGTGCAACTCTGTTGCGCCATGCGCAACCCCTTTGAATATCCGGCCCTCTATGAAGAGGAAGGCACGTCCAAGCATATGGAGTGCAACTGAACCCAGGAAGAAGTTGTGGCAATTCTTGGTGAGCTGCAGCTGCTGACTGAAATTCAGTTGCACCTTTGGCTCTGTAAACCACTAGATGGGACAGGACAGAGCATAACAAATATGATTTTTGCTGAGTGCAAAGGTTGCTTTACATCTCTGTAAGCTATCTGCCAGTCTCATACCTGTGACGTGACATCGCTGAAAATATAATAACAATACCATAATAGAGAGCCCTTTCCTCTAGCCTTTTTTGTATATAGACTTCCTGCTGGTAGTCTAATAGCCCTGGGCTTGCCAATGGGTGGAGAAGTGGGCTTAAGTGATCGGTGCACCCTCTCAATATAATACTGGTCACTGGGGGGGGCTGGCAACATCTATCAAGTGCTCCTGGATAAGCTTCAACATATTCGTCCCCTCTGCCGTTTCTGGAATATTGACGCAAATCAGATTATTCTGGTGACTCTGGTTTTCTTGATCCTCAATAAGCTCTTCTAATTTTTTCACCTTGTGGCACAGCTCTTAAATCTCCTTTTCTCTTAGGTGAGTGTCCTCAAGGGAGCTAATCTGTGCGTCTGCATCGCCCATTCATAGGGCTAGTTACTCAAGTGATGGTTTCAAGGATTTAAAATTGTCAGCAACCTCTGACAAAGTTATTTATTTATTTATTTATTGCTCCTCCTTGCTCCCTGGCCAGCCTCTCCTTCGGGTCATCTAAGACCCCGCCGGCACTCTGCCTCTACCACCAACCACCACCTCACATTGCAGTCTACCCTGGATAGCCTAGCATTACCCTTCACTGGATGGGTCCTTCCCCTCCGAGGGGGAAGGCGCCAGTGGGGACAGACTAGCACACTATTTTTCTTGGCCCAGGTCACTGCTGAGGTGGTCCGGGCTGCCCGGGGCTTCACGGTGGTGGGGGCAGGCAACTGTCATCTGGCTGACCAGGGAGAACCATTTTCTCCTGTTTTCTCCCCTGGGAGTGTGACGTGCCACTGACGTCAAGGTGCATGCCGATGTCCATCATGCTCCCTACGCTGCTGGGGCCTGAAGCATTGCTGTGCCGCTGGCCTTCGCCAGGAGTCAACAAGCACTGGCCCATGGACCCTCTCTCCCTCCTCCTGGGAGAAGGTGAGCAGTCATCAGACGCTTAAGCCTTCTCTCCCTGGCCGGCCCTCCGGCGCCCTGACTCCAGTCCTGAACACGGGTCATTGGCATCGCAAGCGGAAATCCAACTGCTACGCTGATGGGCCAGTGACAAAGTTAGTTTAATAGAGGCTAACTCAGCAAACAATTTCTTCAGGCAGTCATGCAGCCCTTCAAGCTCAGGTTCACCTGGGGATTCTGTTAGGGGCCTACACTTCACTGGTGGCAGCTGGGACAGGAACTGAGGAGCCTCCAAAGTTTCCAACTCCACAGAAATTGCTTCACTAGCTATATTGGTGAAAAGCACCAAAAAGACTCACACCTGGGTTTAGGAGACGAATACTCTGCTGTAAAAAAAAATGGATTGGGAATGAGAAGAAGCTGTCCTAAAAACTCAACTCACTGGAGCAGATCTGAACACAACACAACACATCCACTCAGGGCACAGACATCACATGACTCCTCACCAAAATGGTTCTTAAAAATATTTAATTATGAAGTCTAGAAGTCCTAATTTATGTGCAGATTCCAAATAAGTATTTATTATCTTCTGATGCAAGGAAGAGTAGGAGTTACTAAATGGGAGAATAAAATGTTCACAATGTGATGCGGGATAAGATAAATGGATATAAGGATGCAAACTACACATTTCCTAGCCAAGGTGTTGTAATACCAACATTCAGAAAAAGTGGAAGAAACATTTTTAAAGTCTTACTTTTTTTACTTTCAGTAGTTAAATTATCAATATAGAGAAATAATCTACGTTTCACATTAGTGATATTAACAAACGTATATTGTTGCTATCCTAACAAGTGGAAAAGTAGTATTGATATACATTTTTTACTAACATGTGGCATAGACATGAATAAACATGTATTGACACGTGAACACCATGGCTGGGATAGTCAAAGCAGTTGCGCATGGTGCAACTGGGTTGCGCCTGCACAACTGCGGAACTGCGCCATGGAGTGATATTCAGCAGGAGTCAGTGCGCAGCGCAAGTAGCAGTGCGCCAATGCGCAACCTTAATGAATGCATGCGCAAGGGCAGGGAGCGTGCCCATGAATATGTGGCACAGTGCGATATTCAACCCCCGACCCATGGTGCAAGTGTGGAGCAATGGCCAGATGCGCCGAGCAGACTTGAGCCGATAAATACAGGAAACAAGCAGGGGGACCGCACTTGCACCAGAGGGGAGCGAGAGAGAGAGAAGAGAGAGAGAGAAAGCCACCAGACCCTGGAGGAGGGGAACAGAAGACAAAAGGGAGACAGAGCCTGTGAGGGACTGAGGGAGGGGAACAGGTAGCCACAGGGGTGTGGGACACAGGTGGCAGTGGAGTGTGAGCCAGGGTCGGGGAAGCAAGAGGAAGCCAGGTAGAGTGAAAGGCACTGCCCCACGATGGCAAGCAGACCACTGGAGCCGACCACCCAGGGGGACACAGGACAGCAGGGGACTTGGCCAGCGCAGCCTCCCAGATGGAGGCCATAATGAGGGGTGTGAGGAGGCAGGAGGAAGAGCAATGTGGTTGTGGAAGGGCCCATTGGTGGTATGCCCAGAACAGGTGGTACCGTGCCCGCATCAGCTTCGAGAACCACTCTGATACGGAGATCGTGGGCCGGTATCACCTGAACTGGGTGATTCTGAGGCAGCTCTGTGAGCTGTGCAGTGAGGAGATGCAGGCACCCACTAGATGGAGCCACAGCCTGACAGTGGAGATGAAAGTGACACCCGTCATGTGCCTGCTCACCACGGGCCCCTTCCAGAGACCAACAGGGAACACCACAAGCATAACCCAGTCGGCCATGTCACGCCTCCTCACACAATTCCTCAACACCCTGCTGCCACATGCTGCAGAATACATCTAGTTCTGCAGCACACAGGCAGAGCATACAGCAACCATGCAGGACTTCCACAGGGTAGCACGGATGCCTGGTGTGCTTGGGGCCATTGACTGCGCCCATGTGGGCATCCGCATGCCACCTGGCCCTGAGGGTGTAGCATACGTAAACAAGAAGGGCTACCCCAGTGTCAACTGCCAGGTGGTGTGCAATACCAGGGGGTGCATAACCAATGTCTGTGCCACACACCCTGAGAGTGCACATGATTCTTTCATCTGGCACAGCTCTGCACTGTGCCACAGGTTTGAGAGTGGGGATATCCTCATGGGCCACCTAGTGGGTGAGTATGGGATGGCCACGGGGAGCTGGGAACAGCAGGGCATGGGATGGGGGTGGCAGGGTGGGTGCACTGGTGGGGGTGCCAGGGATGGGCAAGAGGCACAGCGATAGAGGACACCAGGCTAACCACGTACTGTCCACACAGGTGACAGTGGCTACCCATTCAGGCCCTGGCTGCTCACCCACTACTGGCGCCTGTCGTCCCCAGCAGAGGACCGCTACAATGAGGCACATGGAACATCACCTGAGCATGTGTGATGCTGAAGGCACAATTCCATTGCCTCGACAGGTCTGGCGGTGCCCTACAGTACAGCCCCTCAAAAGCCTGTGGCCTATTCCTGGCCTGCTCCATACTGCACAACGTGGCCATTGACCGTGGGATAGCTGCCGAGGCTGAAGAGGGGGACAGCAGTGGGGACGATGACGGCAATGGGCCAGGGGGTGGTGGGCAGCCCCCCCGGGCAGAGGGATTCCCGGCTCCAAAGGATGGCACGCCAGCACCGGGATATAATTGCACAGGAGCACTTCGGCACATGCAGGTAGGTGAAGCAACACTCATGCAGTGGCCAGACACAATAGCATGGCACACGGGCATGGGCAGGCATGGCAATGGGCATGCACACACAGGCATGGGGCAGGGGTGGGGGTGACAGTGCCACACAGCCACACACAACAGCACGCAGCACCATATAGCAACACACACACACACACACACACACACACACACACACACACACACGGACACACGGAAACATGCACCCAGATGCCAGCACATGGCATGGATCAGATGCAGGGCACCGGTGCACAGGTGCAACCAGTGCTGTCCTGTCCTCATCATGCACACGCCACATGGCTGGGCAGGTGCGCACACAGGCAGAGTGCAGCGTGACACACAGTTGCCATGA
Organism: Neoceratodus forsteri; assembly: GCA_016271365.2. Taxonomy (NCBI): domain Eukaryota; kingdom Metazoa; phylum Chordata; order Ceratodontiformes; family Ceratodontidae; genus Neoceratodus; species Neoceratodus forsteri. The sequence continues at coordinate 42,650,107 of CM028136.1, forward strand.
CTGTGGCATGCACCCACACACATCGCCCATGTGCACACAGGGCAGTGGCAGCACACTACAGATAGGGTGGCGCACACATTAGGTCTGCTACGCGGAACCATGGCCGCCGTGGACACAGGGTGGCCGTGCCAGGACTGGTCAGCAGCCACTGGCTGCTCAATGGCCACAGGGGGTGTATACAACTGCCCCACAGGGGTTGAACTGCGGGAACATGACTGGGTTCGTGGAGGGGTGTGTAGGCACCCGAACAGACCCTCCCCAGGTATGCCTGGGATGCCTATAGCAGAGCCTGGCATTGACATGGAGGGAGTCACTCGACACCGGGTCCGTGGGCTGGACAGTGTACTTCCTGGTGTCTGTGGCTGGCTGCCACATCCTGTGGCAGCCAGCAGTGCAAGGCCAACCGAGATCGCATTGACAATGCGATCCAGAGATGCGGTCATGTCCTCCCGCAGGTGCTGTATAGCCTCCAGGACCTGTGCGGTGCCCCTCTCATGCAGTTTGGCTGCCTGGTGCACCTCTGCGTGAAGTGCACGCACCCCAGCTATGATCAGCACCGTTGTTCCGCGGGGGCCCACAGCAATCGGGAGTGCTCTGACAATGGGTTGGTGCCCAGGGGAGCATGGGCGTTCCGCCGACCCACTGGTGGTGTACGACTGCGCTGCATGGCCCCCCACTCAGGTGGATGTTGCATTGCGGGGTCCCCATGAAGTAGGTCACTGTCTGGCACCCCTGCAGTGGACTCTGCGTTCGGCTGTCCAACGTCCCCAGCTATCTGCCGCCACTGCTCCTCCGGGCCCTGTACGCTGGCCAGCACCTGAGCAGATGCACCACCACCACCACACGGCACCGCTGTGGCTGTGCACATGGTGGCACCAGAGGAGGCGGCGGGCAGCTGTTCCACCACTGACAGGCCACTGGCCGTGCTGTCAGTGATGGTAGTAGGTATGGATGTCTCCCCCACGACACTACTCATGCTGTACAGGATGATGGTCATGTCGTCATCAGTGTCAGACCCCGCCCTGATCTATGTCTCCACGCAGAGTACGCCATGGCTGGCATCTTGCTGGAACACAGCCAGGGCCTTGTGCAACACCAAGCCCAGGACATCCGGCTGGATGGCGGTGGTGTGCTACAGCTGATCAGGCCTCTGGATGCCCATGGAGGTGGATGGCTGGTCCTCCAGGGCTGGGCCTGCCCCTATTGCTGCCGCTGGCACCCCTGCCACTGCATGCTGGCATGCCGGTGCTGTAGGAGAAAACAGATGTGTTAGTACTGCAATACCAGCACCCCGGAATGGCATATGTCCCATGCAGTGATGGGCTTCTTCCTGTCTGGAAGCCACCACCCGGCACATCCTCAATGGTGCTGCACCACATGGTGGATGCCACCAGCTCCTCTTGCACTGTGAGCTGTGGCACAGCAGCATGGCCCCCACCAGTGGTTGTTCTGGCTGCCCGTATGGCCGTCACCTTCTCTTTAATGCAGCGTTTATCAGTGCCCACCTTCTTTCTGCACTCCTGCACCAAACACTGGTGGCTGCCCTGCAGGATCACAGCTGCTGTCACCTCCACCCAGGCCACAGCCCTGGCCTGTGGTGTGCTAGTGGCACCACTCAGCAGTTGCTTCCTGTTGAGGTAGGCCTCAAACAGTGCGTCGGCTTCTGCTTGCATAAAGTTGGGCCTGCGCTTGTGGGCAGGCCCATGCTTCTCAGTCTCCTCACGCTTGGACATGATGCTACCTGTGGACAAGGACATGTGTGTCACTGCCTGCGGCTGCCCACCCCATCCACCCAGCTGTGCTGGCTGTTCCCACAGCAGGCACAACTTACCCCAGATGGTTGCAATACCGGTTAATAGCCTGTGCTGTTGTGCGGCGCCTTTATAATACATCGCATGCAAATGAGCTGTGATGAAATGGTAATGACATGCTAATTTCCCCAGTGTGCTGTGCATTGGCTGATGAGATCATTAGCATGTGATGGCTGAATATCGCGCACTTGCTCCTTGCGCAATGGAATTGCTCCAGCGCATGTCATGGTGTAATGCCGTGATATGCGCAATGCACTGCCCACAATATGCCTGCGTCGTGGCCTGTGCTACTGCCTATTGCACACTGTGTGCTCAGTGCGCTATAGGGGCCATGGAGCACTATGTGCCATGGCCTCTATTGCGCTCTGGTGCACTGTGCACCTGGTGAAACCTGGCCTGACCCTATGCCCCTTGGGACTACACCACCATGTGCTGAGTGGGCCACACCCATGCCACACATCCACGGTGATGCACAACTGGCATATGCGGTGCATGCCTCCATGAAGCACGCATCCCACGCACGTTATGCACGTGTGCTATTGGCCGCCATTTTGGATCAGCACCTTGTGTAGACAGCATGGTGTGGCAAGGGGTGTGACGTGCTCATAATTGGATGGACCTTGAGCTGGTCAACCTTGTGGCCCATGTGCTGCCACATGCACCTGGTCTGTTTGGCCAGGAGCCCCTGCAGCAGGCCAGAACCGACATCTGGCAGGCCATTGCTGCAGGCCTAGTTCAGGACACTGGGGTGCCCTCAGACTGGTGAGCAATGCTGCCACCGGTACGGGGACTTGATGTGGCGGGACCCTGAGAGGCTGAGGCTGCTGCAGGCACATGTCCGCAGGGGGGCTGTGCCACGGGCAGGTAAGTTGTCACCTGCTGCATGTGTGCCCAACCACTGTACTGTGGTGTTGGCTAGGCTGCCTGACATGCCTTGTGAGAGGGGCACTGTTGGCGTGTGCCATGTGGTGTGGCAATGCTGGCCACTGGGTGCACTGCGCTACTGCCTTGCGGGTCATGTCAGGCTGGGGTGGACACTGTGCACAGGGGTGTGGGTGGTGGGCACATGCCGTGTATGTACTCTGATGTGTGCCTGTCTGTGTTCCATTCCTAGGGCCTGAAGATTGGCACCATGCCAGAGTGGTGGGGGTGCGTGGCGGGGTGCAGCAGGCGACTGAGGGACCATCATCTGGTGGAGCGGGCCTGACCGGTGGAGGTGGAGCAGCAGCAGGAAAGGCGCGAGTGGCACCGCAGCGGGAAGGTAGGCACTGTTGTCTTCCTCTACTCTTTACCGGGTGGTCAGTGGGGTGAGGGTGAGGCCATGGCCACCTGAGCCATGTGTTGTGTCAGCTGTGTGCTGCACTCTGTGCGGTGTGCATGCTACTGTGGGGCAGCCATTGCACACATATACCAGCTGTTGGTGGGATGGGTGTGTACCAGGCTGCCACCAGTGCTGCTGTGGTGCTGCTGCAGCCCTGTGCCACCTGCCTGTCACTGCGTGGTTGGGTGGCCACTGGACGGTGATGTCCACTGCTGTGCTCTGTCGTGGCATGCTGGGATGCCAGCAGGGATTGGCCCACCCACTGTGGGTGGCCAAGGTACCACTCCAGGGGTGTATGTTCCCACTGCCCGTTATGCACAGTGGGAGGACATGGTTCCTAGGGACTGATCACCTGTCCATTCCTTTGTCATAGGAAACCAGAGGAGGTCACAGCTGCTACTCTATTGCCGACTGTTATGGCCGATTATAGTGATCACCTCGATGACCCTGGAGGTAGCCCAACAAACCAAGTGGATGGTGCTCCATGACAGACAGCGATGGAAGCGTCACACGGCAGCAGGCTGTGGCCGCCCGTAGTTGGCCCCACTCTTTCCCTCTTACCCCGCCATCTCTTCCCCTTCCTTCCCCTGTCCCACTGTACAGTCCTGGTCCCCTGTCCCCTGTCCCCTTCCCTCACTCTCCTACCTTTTCCCACCCCATTCCATTGTACATAATTTGGTTTACTACAGATTTCATGCTTAACTGCCTGTGTCCATGTCTGCTTTGCAGCTGGTGTGTGGAGCCATGCTACAGTGGTGTGGTGGGTGTCAGTGTGGTATGCCTGCATCATTATGTGGGCCATGCATGGCGGTGTCCTCCCCCTTGATCGGTGGCTGTGCCTTGGGGTGGCCATGGGCAGGCTGTCCAGTTTGTGTGCCATGTGTGTTGGGTGCCATGTACCAGGATGTGGCTGGCTGTGGTCTGGGTGGTTGGGGGCTTGGCGTCCAGTGGGGGTTCCAGTGGCAGCTCTCCCTTGGCTGTTGGTGCCACCTGTTCCCTGTGTCCAGTGCCCTGGTGCTGGGAGGGGCTGGCTGCCTGTCTGCACCCTGCAGGCGGTGGTCACCTGTGGGCCACCACTGTGCCTCCCTGCCACTGTCCCCAGCTGTGTTCCACTGCCTGCCCCACACTTTCCTGTTGCTGCTTTGCTCCCACCATTGTGTGGGGCTGGTCCTTGTATGCCTTGGCACTTCTCCCTTTGCTCCCTGGTGCATCTCTGGTTGTGCTATGGCACAGGTCTGGTTGCTCCCTGGCGCACCTCTGGGTATGCCATGGCGCATCCCTGCGATATTCAGCAGTGTTGCGCTGGTGCATGTCGCCGTGTGCAACCTTTGAATTTCACATTCACTGCACCATGGTGCATTTGAGTTGCACTGCGCTGGACTTGTGCCAGCATTTGGAACATTTTTGAATATCTGGCCCCATATATTCAAGCTGATCTAACTCTAAGCTTTCTTTTTTCATTAAGTTACTAGCATCATCAAAAGTGGAGACCATTTGGATAATTATTTATTTAAAATGGGCTAACATTTGAACCATTAGAACCATTTGAACCATTAGGGCTAGGAACTTAACTTTTTTAAATTAAGGTTTAAGTCAGCTAAGTTGATATATCAATATTGAATGCTGCTGCATGGGTTAATTTTTTTTAAATCCTGTTGTTTTTACCAACTCACTATATCAACAACAAAACTGAAAGTTGAGAAACTATAACAATGATAAACCGATAATATGCAAGATTTTATAGATATATAGCATCTGTGGTCAGAAGATACATAGATACATAGAAATGTGATGGCAGACAAGGACTGCCAGGACCACTTATTCTGCCCACTTGCCTAGTTATCTGCTAGGACATGTACTCCCCCCACCCTCACCTTCAATAGCCCCTTGTGTCTGTCCCATGCTCTTTTGAATCCTCCCACTGTTGTTTCTCCAACCAACTCCTCAGGGAGCCTATTCCAATTATCCACTACCCTCTCTGTGAAATAGTATTTCTTAATGTTCCCCTTGAACTGCACCCCCCAGTCTGCAATCCATGGCCCCTAGTCCCTTGATATCCTTTCAGCTTGAAGATGCTCTCCACTGGCAGTTGGTTTATACCTTTTAGGTACTTGAAAGTCTCAATCATGTCCCCCCCTTCCCTCCTCTGCTCCAGGGAGTACATGTTCAATTCCCTTAACCCTTCCTTGTAGGATAGGTGACTGAGCCCCTTTACCATCTTTGTTGCCCTCCTCTAAACACGCTCCAGTCTCCCCACATCCTTTCTGAGATATGGCCTCCAGAACTGGACCCCATATTCCAGATGTGGCCTAACTAGATGGGTGTATAAGGGTACTGTGACCTCCTTCCTCCTTCTAGTAATCCCCCATCCCAATGCAGCCCAGCATTCTGCTGCCTCTAGCCACTGCTCTCTCACAGTGCTTTGCCATCTTCAGGTCTCTCGATATGGTGATGCCTAGGTCCCTCTCCTGTTCTGTTACTGCCAGGTCACGGCCACCCATACAGTATATCGTCCTCCAGTTTTGTTGCCAAGATGCGTGATCTTACACTTGTCCATGTTAAATGAAAGCTGCCACTCTTTTGATCATGGCTCAAGCCTCCGTAGATTCCTCCACATTCTTTCCACCCCTTCCTTAATGTCCAGCATACTGCAGACCTTAGTATCATCTGCAAACAGACACACACCCCTTTCAAGGCCCTCCACAATGTCCCCTATGAATAAATTGAAGAGTACTGGCCCCAATACTGACCACTGGACAACCCTACTCATGACCATGCCCTCTCTTGATGCCACCCCATTTACAATGATTCTCTGTCTCCTGCCCCCTCAGCCAGTTTCTCACCCATCGAATCACTGTCTGCCCCAGATCCAGGCATGTCAGCTTGTACAGGAGTCTTCTGTGTGGCACTGAGCCTTCCTGAAATCCAGATATGTGATGTCCACCGCCCCCCTGATCCACTACCTTGGTGACCCAGTTAAAGAAGTCAATCAAGTTCATTTGACAGGATCTACCCCTTATAAAGCTGTGTTGCCTCTGATCCATCAGGCCACTTGCCTCCAGGCAACTGGCAATTCTGTTTTCCAGTAGCTTCTCCATGGGCTTGCCCAACCATAGATGTAAAACTCACAGGCCTGTAGTTTTCCATCTCCTCCATCCCCTTCCTCTTGTGCAGGGGGGACTATTTCTGCCCTTTTCCAGTCATCAAGTGCCACTCTGGACTCCAGGAACCTGTTGAAGAGTGCAGTCAAGGGTGCTGCCAGTATATCCTTTAGTTCCCTCAACACCCTGGGGTGCACCCCATCTGGCCCCATCGCCCTGTCCACCTTCAGGAAGTGTAGTTCTCCCAGAGTCTCCTCCTCCCAGAATGGACTCATATCCACTACTGCCCCCACTGCCCTGGCTTCTCCTGCACCACTACCCTCGCCTTCATTTTCCCTAGTGAACACAGAGCAGAAATAGCTGTTTAGTAGTTCTGCCTTCTCCCTATCACCTCCCCCGTATCAACTCTCCATCACTTGCTCTTAGTCAGAGTATTCCCTGCCTAGTTTTCCTACTCTCACTGATGTACCTAAAAAAGGTTTTTCCCCTTTTTTGACCATGCTTGCTAAGTTCTCTGTCCATGCCTTCACCCTCCTTACTTCTACCCCCTGCTTCTTTCTGGCTTACCTGGTACCTTTACCGTCCTCCTCTGTTAGCGTTACCTTGAATGTCCAAAAAGCCATTCTCTTAGCCCTGACCTTTTCGGCTGCAACACCATTAAACCACAGGGGTCTCCTCCTCCTCTTATTTTTACTTAACTTCTTGGCGCATAGGTCTGTGGCCCCCACAATAGCCTCTTTTATCTTCTCCCACATGCCCTTCACCTCTGTTAAATGTTCCATCTCCTCTAGAGCCTTTCCCACATACTTCCCCATTTTCCTGAAATCCATTCTCCTAAAATCAAGCACCTTTACCTTGGTCCAGTGAACAACAGCAGTTTTCCATATTGGAAACCAAATGGTGCTGTGGTCACTTGTACCAAGGTGTTCCCCCACCGACACATCTCCCACCCAGTCCTCATTTGTCAGGACTAGATCGAGAACTGCTCTCTCCCTGGTTGGTTCCCTGACCAACTGCCTTAGGAGGGCTATTTGCAGGGAGTCTACTATTTCTCTGCTACTTTCGGATGATGCTGATAGGGTGTCCCAATCCACGTCTGGTAGATTCAGGTCTCCCATCAGCACCACCTCACCTTTAGCACTAGATAAATACTAGTGGTTGATCTAAGAACACACTTTTTTCTAGTTTTATACTAATTAATATTAACCATTAGCAATGTTCTAAAAAGAGTCAAAAGCTTTGTAAGAACACAAGTATTACAAGTAAATAATAACTTCAATATCAAAACATCAGTAGTCATGGAAACTAAGATCAGAGCAGGGATACATCATCTAAATATGTGGCATAACAAACATTTGGTTCCATTTCAGGCAAATTGTTAAGAGAATGTGGGGTTTCAATATTTTATTTTAAGAGCTAATGTAGTGCCTAAAATGAATATTAACTTTTGCAGTGAACTATTACATTTTATGGGGCCCATTTTCAAGACACGACGCTACTGCACAAACAGGTGTGCGGCATGAAAAAATAGGGCTGTCCGGCTCTGGCATCATATTTAAACAGATAGCACATTCCGAACTGACTGTGCTGTCTGTTTGAACAACAGACCCTGGTAGCACGGCACACAGCAAGCGGTCACCATATTTGGCTCAGCACTACCAGAGGGTGGGCTGAGGATCACCCATAGGAGTGAAGCATGGCATACATGTGTCCTGACCCAAAGAAATAATTTCCATGGTAGTCTAGTGACTCACCCTCCACCTTCGGCAGTGACCCACCATTCGTTCCAACCCAACCTTGGAGACTGGCACAGCCCTCCTCATACTGCCATGGCATACAGTACATAGTACATGCTCAATGGTTTACTGGTCAGCCAATGAGCATGTACTATGTTCTGTACACACTCATCGACAGTTCAATAGGCAGCTGGCCATGGTGGCGTGAGGAGGACTGTGCTAGTTGCTGGCACAGGTTGGGTTGGGAGGAGGGGGGAGGTAGGTCACTACCTGCCCGAGTGGGGGGGGAGGTGGGGGGCCACTAGACTACCATAAAAATGATTTATTTGGGTTGGGACTGCAATCGGAGAATGGGAGAGTGGGGAGGGACCACTAGCCTACCAGGGAGTTATGTATCTGATATGGGGCAGTGATTGGGGATCAAGGCAGAGGGACTGCTGAACCACCAATGCTAATTTATAAATATATGGGGACAGGGATTGGGGCAGGGGAGGGACCACTGAACCACCAATTTTAATTTAGTTATATATGAGAACAGAGATCAGGGCAAGGGAGGGACTGCTGGATCAGCAGGGTACCCAGCCCTTGACAGTATGCAGACAGGTCTGTGCACTGTTAAGGGCTGGATTTCATGAGCATTAAACAACGCCACTGCCAGTGGCCATTTAATGCTTCTGAAATCTTTCTATATTGTGCTGCACCGCATATGCATGAGGGAACCCTCATTTGCATAAGCGCAGCACAATATTTCGCACAATGGCACTGTCAGGGGTGCACCACGCATATGAGTCCTTTGAATAGGGGCATGGCCCCAACAGCTGGTGCTATTCCAGGTAAGCATGGCACAAACTCAGTTTCTGCTGTGCTAACCTTTTGAAAAATGGTACCCTCTATCTGAAGAATTATTTTTTTTTCTTTTGCTAATTAGAAGATTTTCTACTCACTTCCAGTGATGTCAGATTCAGCACTTGAGATGGTGGACTAGATTTTAGCTCCTAAAATCAACACCTACAAGTCTGCCAAAAACAGGCTATTTGCTTCACAAAAGGGTTCATTTTGGACTTACCAGGCAGTGCTAAGTTCATGGAGAAGAGAGCTACAGAAAATAAGGAGTCTGTGACAATGGATCCTGATAGATGGGCTTCGGTAGAGTTGAGCAGTGAGACCTCTTCCCATACAGCCATGATGACCACTGGAAAAAAGCTACAGTCCTTCTGGTAACACAAAGAAAAAAGCTGGACCTTATTCTAGCTTAGCTATGCGCATTTTGCTCCGACACTGGGTCGAACCTTACTGAAGTCCGTTCGGAGATCACTGAGCTACAACATACGACCCAAGATGATCAAACAGCAATCTCTGAGTTGGACTCCTGTGCAGACAGGACAGATTGATTGTTACTTGAGGCCTTCAGTAAAATACAGATGCTGGCAGCTACATGTGAGGACTTGGAGGGCAGGTCTAGGCATAAAACATGAGACTATATGTATTCAGAGAAGCAGCTGAAAGTTTCAATCTGACCTTCTTGGAAACCTTTTTCCATAATAAACTTGATCTCCCAGCTAACTTCTTATTTAATTTTGAATGGGCACATCGTGCCTTAGTACCAGTCCCCACATACACTCAACAGCACCCCTGATCAACTGTCTTACAATTCATGTCATGTGCTACAGAAGAGAGGATTTTGACAGGGCTGTGGCAACAAAAGGAAGTGTTCTATGAGGATACTTGCATTTATGCTGATCATAATCACTGAACCAACAAGAGCTAGGCAATTCTTGATGTGGTGCTCACAAATGTGGAGCATGTATAGGAAATAATGGTCAGGGAGCCACTGGGAGGAAGTGACCATTGCACAGTATGGTTCCAGTTGGATATGGGCAGGGAAAGCATCCCGACTAAGACCAAAATCTTGGATTTCAGGAGGGTGGACTTTAGGAAAATGGGAGAACTGCTAAGGAGCCATCTGGTGGGCATCAGAGCAGATATGGGGTGGACCAAAGGTGGTTCATTATTAAGGAAGGAATACTGGTTGCCACAGATGAGCGTGTTAGGCTCAGGGGTAAGAACACAGGGGTCAAAGTACTCAGCTGGTTCAGTTCTGGGGTTGCCCAGGCTGTAAGGGAAAAGAGGCTGGCCTACAGAAAATTCAGGAAGACCAAGAGAGAGGTGGATAGGGAAAATTACCTAAGGTTGGCTAGTGAGGCAAGTAAGAAAGTCAGGCGATCAAAGGCACAGAAGGAGCTGCAGATAGCTGAAGGAATTAAGAAGGGGAAAAGGCTTTCTTTCACTATATCAGTGAGAAAAGGGACAAGAAGGAAGGGATTGTTAGGCTTAAGAAAGGGGTGGAGTGGATGGAGGATAATGGGGAGAAAAGCAGAGATACTAAATGTATACTTCTGTTCCATCTTCACCAGGGAGAAGGACGGACCAGTGCCTTCAGGAGGGAAAAGAGGAGTGGGGAGGAGGGGAACACAGATGTATTGATAGAGGAGGATAGACTGAGGGAGGGGCTGCTGGCATTGAAGGTGGACAAATCACCAGGCCCGGATGGAGTACATCCAAGGGTACTAAAGGAACTGGCTGAGGAGCTGGTAGGCCACTGGCAGACCTATTTAATAGTTCAGTAGAGACAGGCGTAGTACCACAGGGCTGGAGAACAGCACATGTAGTGCTGCTTCTCAACAGCAGTCCCAAGGATGACCCAGGGAATTACAGACCAGTCAGTCTGACCTCCATTGTGGGCAAGCTCATGGAGACCATACTAAAGGAAAGGTTGGTGGAATATCTAGAGGAGCATGGTCTACAGGATGCCAGGCAGCATAGGTTCATGGGAGGAAGATCGTGTCAAACAAATCTGATTGACTTCTTTGACTGTGTCACTAAGACAGTAGACAGAGGTCAAGCAGTAGACATCCTCTATCTTGATTTCAGCAAGGCCTTTGACTCTGTGCCCCACAAAAGGTTGATCAGGAAGTTGGTGGATCTTGGGGTTGGGGAAAAGATGGCCAGATGGGTGGAAAACTGGCTGAAGGACAGAACCCAGTGGGTGGTTATGGGGGGAGAGTTATCTGGCACAAGACAGGTAACCAGTGGGGTTCCACAGGGCTCGGTGCTGGGGCTGGTGTTGTTCAACGTCTTCATCAATGAAATTGGAGATGGCATTAAGGGCAAAATGTGCCTATTCACAGATGACACCAAGCTCTGTTGGAGAGTGGACACAGCTGAAGGGATACAGAACCTACAGGAAGATCTGGAAAAGCTAGGGAGGTGGTCCAGGATCGGGTAGCTTGGTTTCAATGCCAAGAAATGCAAAGTTATGCATATTGGAGCCAAGAATCCTAGGACAGAGTACTACCTGGGTGGAGTTCGAGTATCTGCATCAGAGGAGGAGAAAGACCTGGGTGTGAGGATCACTAGTGACCTGAAGCAGTCCACACAGTGCAAGAAAGCAGCAGCAAAGGCAAACAAGATGCTAGGATGTATATCTAGGGGGGATCAGTAGTAGGAGAGAGGAGGTTATACTGCCCTTGTACTGGTCACTGGTAAGGCCACATCTAGAGTATGGAGTTCAGTACTGGTACATACACCTCAAAAATGACATTAACTTGCTGGAGAAGGTCCAGTGGAGGGCTACAAAGATGATAGCTGGTCAGCAGGGCAAGGCATATGAGGAGAGGTTAAGGGCACTGAACATGCACTCTCTGGAAGACAGAAGAGAGAGAGAGGGGATATGACTGGGACCTTCAAGTACTTGAAAAGGATAAATAAGGTTGATAAGGAGAGTGTCTTTAAGCTGAGTGGCAACCATAACATGAGGGGGCACAGTCTTAAGCTGGAGGGTGGGAGGTTTAGGAGGGAGGTCAGGAAGCACTTCTTCACAGAGACAGTGGTGTACACCTGGAATGTGCTGCCAGGAGAGGTAATCTCATTGAAGAGAGTGGGCAGCTTTAAGAGAGGCTGAGACATGTATAGGGGAGGGTAAGGGTCATGGGTAGGGAGGATGGGAGGTGTGGGGAGGAAGGGAGGACAGGGACAGTAGCTCAAGCTGTGGACCCTGCAACACGAGCAGACTTGATAGACCAAATGGCTTTCTTCTGCTGGCTTCTTCGTATGTTCATTTAATTACTCCCCTGTAGTCGCAGAACAACATGAGAAACTGGCCCTGTCCATACAATGTTCTGGTACAAACAGTTATGCTTCCATATCCTATTTCAAGCTAAACTGTGGATATTTTTTTCAGATGGTCCTGTACCATTTGATAACCTTGAAGAAGCAATCTCTGAGCTGAGAAAGATGGCCATGGAACCCTCTAAACCACCGCGATCTCTCTCCCACTCAGAACCCAACAAGGCACCCAAACAACTCACTTTGCCAGCACTCAAATATTGGAAGAGGTGAACAGCTGCCACTCAGCAAGACATCCAGATGCTATTGCACTCATTCACAAAGACCTGAATGTATGCTTACCCATCTGCTGCATTAGCTCTGTTAGACTGCGAAATGTTACCACTCACTTGCTGGATACATCGGGAGCTGGTAACTGTAACTATCACTGTTCTCCTCTCCGTTTTATTACTGTGAGCTTTCTGTTTATATTTTCAACAGCTGCCCCTTTATTTACTTCTCTATAAATAGTGATGAACTGGTCCTGCTGGGGGAGGGTCTCTGGGAGGGTGGGGAGCTGCTGGGCTTGGTCATCCCCAAGACATCACAATAATTTGAACGCTAAATCGTTGACACAGCAATGCTGTAACAGCAACTCAGCTACAGCAACACAGTTACGATGAGCTGATTCAGCCGCTGACGGGTGTCTTAGGTTGACCGGTGTGGCGTAGACAGGTGTATTATGTCGTCTGGGGGTCATGAGGGTCACTCCATGGTGTGTGCACCATGGAGTTTGTTATATTAATATATGGGGGGCATGGGGCTGAGCCCCCGTGTTTACAGTTGGAGTGTGATGTTCGTTTGACTGATGTTACATCGGTGGTAGTTTTCACCGTGCTGTTGTGTTACTTGCTCAGCTGTTGCTATAGGGGTTGTCTCGGCTGTCTTGTAACTGTAGAGGCCATCTGTGTTTTTTCTGACAAACCAGCTTGCTGGAACCAATTTGAACAACAGTGGGCGCCCCACACTACACGACTGCCCCACTGGAATGCTGGAACTACCATCTACCTCAGCCTAGCCTGTTATGGAAGATGCTACTCAGTAGAGCCTGGAGTCTCTCTATGAGGACTGTGCGGCCACAGCTCTCTGTTACAGTTTCATACAGTGATGGTTTATGCAAATCATGGCCTCTGAACATACTTCCTGCGTCCTTGAGCTGGTACTTGTTCACTACCTGTACATAATCGACGTAAATCACTATGCAATCATGGGGGTGGGGGCCTTTCCTTCAACCAAAACTACCATGGGCAGTACCCATAAATGACGTTGCTGCTGGTCAGGTGTGGGGGAGGGGACTAAGGTCAAGTGATCCTTTTCTTGTCTTCTGGGGTCTGCTGAGCAGGATGGCAATTAACAGCTCAACTGCCAGGGGCTTATAGAAGGGACACGGAGCACACAAGTTAGATCGCACACCCCTAGCAGCAATTTTTTTTCTCTTTAATGAAACAAGATAATATAGATGAAGAGTGGCTGTAATTTCAGCCGACTTGCTCTGATGCACTTGAGAGTAACACACAGCCCTCCATCTTGAGGCACAGAATATGTTGGGGGGGGGGTGCATTGCCCCTCAGGACATTGGTTAAGCTCAGCTAACACAGACGGGCATTTACCTGGACACTTTAAGGTACTCAGACTACAGAGGACCCTGATATTCTTAACAATTTTTTTACCTCTAAGCTCCTATGGAACTGCTGCATGTTATTATAGACCTAATACTGGTAGAGCTCTGGAGCCCTACTACAGTGGGACAAGTGGTAGACAAGAAGTACAGGAACTCAGGCACTGGTGAATGTGAAATGCAAAATGAAGATCTTCAATTTGAAGGATAGCTGTGTGAAGACACGTCTGTCTGTTTTGACTCTAGTAGATTCAATTAGCAATATTGAAGTATTTCTAGCAAAACAGTACTGTTGTACAAGTCAAATGTTGTTATAGAAACCCTGATTTCAGGTCACAGGGCCAGAAACTGTCATTATGTTGCTGGTTTAAGAATTTCAGTTCCAGTGTCAGTGGGAAGAAGTACAGGAACTCTGTTCCTGCTGCAAAAAAGGTACGGGAAGTGAGTCCTGTGCATTCCTGTTCACTTTCATCACTACTCTACTATTTCTGTCTGCTGTGTGCCTTTGTATACCACCAGTCCACCCAGCAAGTTTTTGCACATACCTCTTCCCCTTCTTTGTGTCAAGTTAGTGGTGGTTGGTTCCAGTGACATTCTGATTTTATTTTCACTGCTCTGGCCAGTATATTTTACTATCTGCCTACCCTAGGTGTTTGATGTATCCCCCGCCCACTAGGGGGCGCTCCCTTTTCTTAACTTGCTGGGCTTCCTCCACCTTCGGGAGACCTGAACCCTGGTTGGAGTTCACTTATTCACCCTGTTCTAGAGAGCTGTTTTCCAAGCTTTGGGGCTCTTAGGACATAGAAAGAACCTTTGGATTGGTTTTCCTCCCTCGGAAGTCACCCTTCCTCCCACAGGTTAAGTTGGATTGGTAATTCATGTACGTTCCAGTGTTGAGTCTCTGCTAGACTGCAGGACATGCTCTTGACATGGAGACTCTGTTGGTCTTCACAGTTCACATGGTGCCACTCCTCGATTTCAGCAGAGGCAAGAAAGTTAGTGAGTGTGCTAGTTTTGCTATTTCACGCTGTATGTTTCATGTCTTATTTTATTTATTCGGTTTTTGGTGACCGAGTAGGGTGCACGAGGCAGACAATTGCCTATTTACAGGCATGACCTCGGAGGTTACAACAGCAATGAAAATACAAGATTAACAAAAATGATAAGGCAGGTATACACATGAAGTCATACAGAGTAGCGGTAATCACTGAGTTGTAAGGAAGGGCACAAAGGTACATACGATTGACAATGCGTAACAGAGGTACAGGTTTTTTTTACAGAAATGTCACTGGGGAGCAAAACGAAGTAGTCACTGTAGGTTTAGACAAGTGGTAGCACAATGTTAAGACTTAGGACAGGTACATTAGGAGCGTTGCAGCAGATAGTCTCAGAGGTGTTGACTGACGGTACCAACTGTTTTGTTCCATCACACATATGGAGGTGTGCTATTCCACAACTTAGGGGCAGTGGAGGAGAAGGATATCTCACCATACCTGGTATGTGACCTGGGGATATTTGGTTAATCACTGTTCAAATATCTAAGGAAATAATAACTAGGGAAGAGTGAAAGGTATGAGGTAAGGGATACAGGTTTAAATTATTTAATGTACTATGGACAATTTTCCCTAGAGTAAGGCCCATTAGGGCCGGAGGGGAGGGCCAGCCTAGTCTGCGGTACAGGAGACAGTGATGAGTAAAGTGATTGCATCCAAGAGCGAAGCAACATATATTGTTGTAACCCACTGTCCATTTGCGGATGAGGGTGTTAGAAGCGCTGGCGAAAAGTGAAAGGCTGTATGTACATTTAGAGAGCAATAGAGTGTGTGCAATAGTGTACCTAGCAGTAGGGGAGAGATTTTTGCAGGCATGGTAGGCAATACCAAGACTAGAGTTTGCGGCCTTACATGTGGAGGAGATGTGTAGGGTGAAATTTAGGGAGGGGTCCAGGGTGATACCCAAGTATTTGAAGGATCCAGCTATGTCAAGAGGAGAGCCATTCGCACAGGACACCAAAAGGGGAGTGTTTATATTTTGCAACCGAGGAGGTGTCGCAAAGAGGATCGCCTGGGTTTTGGAGAGGTTCATTAGTAGTTTATTATCACTGAGCCAGGACTGGACTACCTGGAGATCAGAGGATAGAACATTGTTAATGCTGATTGTATCCGGGGCATGACTGATAAACATTAAATTATCAGCAATTGTCTTTCCTGCCAGGTTGAACCATCTACTGGTACAGTACCTTCCTATGGAGCTTTTACAACTCATTTGAGTTATATGATTAATGTGTATATGATTAATGTACATCCTTGTTTTATTGAACTTGAATTGTTATTAGTGTCAATACCTAATACATAGGCTACATGGTGGCCATGTGTAAGGCTTACTTTTGTGAGCTTGTGGCCTGCTACTTGCTCTTGGCAGACCACTGGGCCATACACTGGTCCTACTCGGGCCCTGTCCCACCTAGGGGAAGTTGCTACCTGTTCAATCATAACCCTTCCCACTGAATGCATATGGCCAATATGATTCCCCAAAAATGTATCCATGCAATGTGAATGGGCTAAACAACTCTGTCACGAGAAGTAAGACGACCCATTCTTCTGTTATTTTATTACAAGGAACCCACCTATTGAAACATGAACACAAAAAGCTGCAGAACTTTGGCTATGGAAAAGGTAAATGCAGGGGAGTGGCAACTTTGGTTCCTAAAACGACCCCATTTAAACTGGAAAACTGCTACTCAGACCCTCAGGGTAGATTGGCCATAGCAACCGGACAGTACCTAGGAAAGGAACAAATAACCAAGACCTGGCTTTCTGACAAGGTCCTGACCCTAGAATTGTGGCTGATCCCAGTGATAGACATATATGCAATGGAAAAAGTAATGGCTCGAGTGTCACAGGCACTCCTAAAATCTTAACTCCCCTGGAGAAACTAGGTTCTGTATGTAATGACAAAACGTAATGATTTTGAGCCTTAGATGGCTTTCTATAAATGTCTGACTCAATATTAGAAACTGTTTAAATGGTTGAAACACAAGGGACATTTTTGTACTAGATGACACCACTATACCTGTTTATGCAGCTGTTTGTTGTTGTTCCTGTTAGTTGTTGTTCTTGTTTGTTGTTGTTTCTGTTAGTTGTTGTTCCTGTTAGTTGTTGTTCCTGTTAGTTGTTGTTTCTGCCTGTTGTTCCTGTTTATTGTTGTTCCTGTTTGTTGTCAATTGAAAGTGCATCAAACATAAATTAAAAAAAAAAAAGAAAGAAGATTTTCTGCCTGACAATACTTGGTGTGACATGTGGAACAGTACTGTACCTGGAGGTGGACATAGCTAGTTCCATTCTGCCTCATACCTCATCAGCCTTATGACCTCACTGTCTGCATCATCGCAACTGACCAAGAACAGCCAATCACCTGCTGCAAGGTCAGGCACTTGTGATGTCACAATAAGTGATTTCACAATTCTGAATTGGTAGGAGGAGGACGAGACACAGCTACAGCTTGTAATACTACAGGTAAGGTACTTCTCGGAGATTCTACCTGTCCATGGCAGGGGGGAAGCTAGGACACTCCGCATCCAGAAATTCAACTCCTGGTTGAAAGAATGCTGTGCAAGGGAGGGGTTTGACTTCATGGGGAACTGGGACTCCACTTGGATGGAGGCGAGCTTATATAAGGACGATGGTCTGCATCCATCCGGGAAGTGGACCACAATCCTGAGTGACAAGTTTGAATGCTTCAGCAGTGAGCATTAAACTGACCAAGGGGGTGGAGCCAGGGGGCTCAGGAAGCTTAGTAACACCCCCCAAGGGCACATGCAGGAAAATAAATTGTCAGCAAGCACAACTGAAGTTGTTGGTGGGGGGGGGCAAAGTGGTGAACCTGGATATGGCACATCAATACGCATGGGGTGATATACAGGCCTCCAGGACAGGGAGAAGAAGTGGACTGGGAGCTAGTGGATGAAATACACAAGATGACACTGAAAGGTGAAATTCTGCTGATGGGGGATTTCAATATGGCGGATTTGGATTGGATCACGCAGGCAGCAGCTTCAGCCAGAAACAGAGGCATCCTAGATTCCATACAGGAGGCAGGACTCAGGCAGCTTGTGTATGATACCACCAGGGACACAACAATTCTGGATCTAGTGATGATCAAAAAGGGGATAGAATCGCAGATGTCTGGGTAGAAGGGCAACTGGAATCCAACGATCACCACATAGTGTAGTTCAGCATGGGACGAGAGACTCAGTCATGTCACACTAGGTCAGAGGTTCTGGATTTAAAAAAAACAGAACAGGGTTCAGGAAATATAAGGAGACCCAAAAAGAGGCTGACAGAGAGGTGTACCTTGAGTGTCTAAGGGAAGAGGGAAGAGCTGTAAGGAGAGCAAAGGAAAGGACTGAGGAAGGATTAGTGCAGACAGTAAAGAAAGTGGACAAGACATTCTACAGGTACATCAGTGAAAGAAGGAAAACCGGTGGGGGGGGATTGTTAGACTCAAAGGGGAGGAAGGGGAGTGTAAGGAGGGAGACTCGGATAAGGCAGAAATACTGAATAAATACTTCTGTTCAGTATTCATGGAAGAGGGGGAGGGACAGGGACCAAAGCCATGCAAGAGATGCCAAAGGTGGGGAACAGGTGGACAACAATCCATTCACAGGAGAGAGGTTCCTGCAGGGGCTCTCTAAATTGAAGGTGGACAAAGTGCCGATAGTGGAGATTATCGGACCAGCACTACGCTAGTAGCATAAAACTTTCATGAATACAGCGCGTGCTTGCGCTTACTGTTGATGTTTGTTGTGTCAGTTTGTTTGAGTTGGGGGGGGCTTCACACCTCCTTGTTTTTTTTTTTTTTTAATGGGGGGTGTTGGGAGTGAATCCCACCAACTCAAATAAACTACTAAAAATAACCCAAAGACTGATTTAAGACAGTAGCGTAACTTGATCCCATGCTAATAGCGTATGTCCGTTGATGGCCCGATAATCTCCACTATCTCCGACAAAGCAATGGGGCCAGATGGCATACACCTGAAGATATTAAGGGAGCTGCGAAGAGAGCTAATAGAACCTCTGGCAGCGTTGTTCACAGAGTCGCTCAACACAGGAGTGGTACCAGAGAATTGGAGGAGGGCACATGTGGTCCCTCTACACAAATCTGGTAGTAGGGAGGAGGCGGGGAACTGTAGGCCAGTCAGCTTCATCTCAGTAGTGGGGAAGATCATGGAGGCACTGCTTAAGGAAAGGATAGTGGGACAGCTAGAAGCCATTGGTGCCCAGGACCCTAGGCAGCATGGTTTTCCAGCAGGCAGGTCACATCAGATGAATCTGATAGATTTCTTTGACTGGGTGACAAAGGAAGTAAATTGGGGGGGAGCATTTGACATTGCCTACCTCAACTTCAGCAAAGCCTTCAGCACTGTCCCACATAAGAGGCTGGTTAACAAGATGGGTAGTCTTGGCATGGGAAACAAGGTGGTAAACTGGGTTAGGAATTGGCTAATAGACAGGAGGCAGAGGGTGGTGGTAAATGGGGTACAATATGGGGAGAGGGGGATGACCAGTGGGGTACCTCAGTGATCAGTCCTTGGGCCCGTCCTGTTCAATGTCTTCATCACTGACATTACAGAGGGGCGGGAAGGAAAGGTCTTCCTTTTTGCAGATGACACCAAGATCTGTAACAGGGTGGATACTCCAGAAGGAGTGAAGAAAATGAGGAATGACCTAGGGAAGCTTAAGAAATGGTCTTAGGAGTGGTAACTGAGGCTTAATTCAAAGAAGAGCAAAATTATGCACCTGGGGCAAAGAAACACTGGAGAGAGCTAGAGGATGGGGGGGGGGGAGTTCCTGACAGTCACCAAGGAAGAAAGGGACCTGGGGATTATTATTTCAGATGACCTGAAAATGTCAAAGCAGAGTGAAAGGGCAGCAGGGAAGGCCAGTGGCATGCTGGGGTGCATAGGCAGGGGTATCACTAGCAGAAGACGGGAGGTAGTGATGCCGTTATATAAAACCCTGGTCAGGCCTCACATGGAGTACTGTGTGCAGTTCTGGAAGCCGCACCTTCAAAATGACATTAGAAGGCTGGAGAAAGTCCAGAGAAGGGCAGCTAAGATAGTACAGGGCTTGCAACACAAAACTTATGAAGAGAGAATAAGGGACCTCAATATGTACTCACTGGAGGAGAGGAGGGAGAGAGGGGACATGATAGAAACATTCAAGTACCTCAAGGGCATAAACAAGGTGCAGGAGGGAGACATCTTCTAATACAGGAGAAGAACGAGGGAGCATGACATGAAATTGGAAGGTGGCAGGTTAAAAGGGAATGTGAGGATTTTTTTTCACAGAGAGGGTGGTGGACGCATGCAAAGGTCTGGCACACTGTGGTTGGATTTAAACATGCATGGGACAGGCATGGGGAACCATAGAGGTAAAGCAGAGGGAGGGTCAAAAGCTGAAATCAAGTACAGGGCTTGCGGGCAGACTAGATGGGCCTAGCGGTCCTTATCTGCTGACAATTTCTATGTTTCTATCACTCCTGACATCATACCTAACCATCACATCACTCCATACCTACCACAGGTAGAAAACCTTCAAGGGAGTTAATGGAAAAAATAAATACTTCCAAAATAAAATGCAAAAATTGGCTACAGTACATTTAAAACTAATTGCATGCTCTGCCTGTTTTTTTTTCCGGGGTTACTAGCTCTTCAATACCGGTAAAGTGGCTTTTCAGTGGCATGCAGAATGCTTTTGTGATAAATGAGGGATTTTCTCATGGCAGCTCAAGTGACTCGATATACTTAGTTTTTAACATACCGCATCTTTAAAGAGATGCAAACTCAGTCTCAAACTCATTTGACATTGCAGAGGAGCTGGAAGGGAAGGTCTGCCTCTTTGTGGATGACAGTAAAATCTGCAATAGGGTGGCTATTCCAGGGGGGATGAAAATGATGAGCAGAGACCTGAGAAAACTAGAGGAGTGGTTCAAGGTATGGCAGCTGAGTCTCAATGTGAAAAAGTGCAAAATAATGCACTTTGGGCACAGAAACCCTGGACAGAGTACAAAATGGGTGGAGTGGTATTGATGACCACCAAGCAGGAAAGAGACCTGGGGGTAATCATATATGATGACCAAAAGATGGGCACAAATACATGGGAGGGCTACTGGGGTACATAGAGAGGGACGGCACCAGCAGAAAGAAGGAGGTGGTGGTGTCTCTGTATAGATTGTTGGCAAGACCCCACCTAGAGTACTGTGTCCAGTTTTTTTTAATTAAAAGAAAGACAGAAAAATAAATATTTTGAAAATCAGTAGTGGAGTAGCTATTGGGCACCCCTCAGACTTCTTTGAGAAACTATTGCCCACATCTGATGAATAAGCATCTTATATGTGAACTGACAAGGTGTTTGTTGGCCATTAACAAATAAAGCAGTGTGATAATCCATGGGGGCTCTCAGGAGTTTGGCAACGTGCCTGAAAATAGGCATATGTATGCCTCGTGTAGCTTACCTGGTATCAAAAACCAATAAACACGTCCCACAAAAGGGGGGAGACAGAGCAGGAGGGGATGAGGCAGAAGATGCAGAGGGATGAGTGGGAGAATAATAAAAAAAAATAAAATGAAAGAAAGGAATTTGGTTTTACTTTGTGCCTGTTGTATTCACTGGGTGGGATATTCAGAAGGGTTGCGCTTGGCGCAACAGAGTTGCATCATGTGCAACCCACTGATGCCTGACATGATATCTCAAAGGGTAAAGTCGTAGCACAAATCGATGCGCTGGGGTGCATCGGTAATATGCGACGCAAGTAGGGGGGGCGTGCCCATGCATACTCTACACATCCCGATATTCAGCCCGGGATGTGCTGAGCAGATGCACGCACAACCCCTACCTGCGCCGCACACAGCTGAGCCAAGAAAAACATTAGCTGGCCACCCACAGGTGAGCTGGTGTATTGCAGGGTGCAACATGGCAGCTGCCAGCTGTGGGTGGCCACCCAAGCTCCGGCGGCACCGTCCGCTTTGGTAAGCGCCTTTCATGCGCCGATCACAGGTATGTGTATTGAAATATAAAATGTCCAATATCCGTGGTGGTTAGTAGTCAGCTTCAGCTAATCGCTGGCATAAGTACGAAATCAGAATGTTCAATATCCTTCAGGTATCCAGTATTCCAGCTCGATCGCTGGTTATTAGACAAAATAGAATATCCAAACCATCCCTGGTGGTCCAGTGGTACCCCCACCCACCACTGAGCCCCACCTCCGCTTCCCCGGGTCAGCGGTGAGGCAGCTTCGACCCACAAGCCGCCCATCTGCCCACTGAATGACTGCGTACAGTACAGCTGTTCGCCCATTGGTCCACAGCATGGGCCAATGGGCATGCAGACTGTACCATACTACCCAGTCCATCGCATATCTGAACTGTGTAGTACGGTATGGTCTGCATGCCCATTGGCCTATGCTGTGGACCAATGGGCGAACAGCTGTACTGTACGCAGTCAGTCAGCGGATGGCCAGGCGGCTTTTGGGTGGGGAGCTGCTGCCCACCGCTGACCGGGGGGGAGCGTGGAGGTGGGGCTCAGTGGCGGATGGGGGGGTACTGCTGGACCACTAGGGATAGTTTGGACATTCTATTTTTATACATATGCCTGCAATCAGGCTTGAAGTGGTCCACTGGACCATCAGGGATATTGGACATTCTATTATTATACTTATGCCCGTGACTGGGCTGGAGGCGGTCCACTGGACCACCAGGGATATTGGATGTTCTGTTTTTATACTTATGCCTGCGATCGGGCATTGGAGCACATTGCCAGTGGGGGCAGGGGGCATCGGTCCCTGACGGCTGCTGCCTGGCAGTGTGCCAGGTGCAAGTCACCAGATCGGGCGCACCTGCATGCAATGAAGATAATGACATGCTAATGGCCCCATTTGTGCCATGGCATGCATTATGGCCCCATTTGCATGTCCACTGCTGAATATTGGCGTTGCTGCACCTAGCGCAATGGCACTTGTGCTGGCGCATCCCCCTGCTCCTCTCTGGCCACTTGCACTGGCGCAGTGCCACTACACCATGTGCAATGCGGGTGGCCACAGTGCCATATTCAACAGTGCTGAGCCATGGTGCAGCACCGTTGAATATCGCCCAGTCCACGCCCTGGCGCATCCAAGTTGCGCTGCACCCGGCTTGCGTCCCTGCGAGGCCAGTTCTAAATATCCCACCCACTGTATCCTAAAGCACTTTACAAGCCAGGAAGGAACACAGTTGCATCAGCTATTAGGTGAAAAGCAGGTTAAGTGAGACAGAAGGAGGTTAAGAGAAGGAAACTTCAGCACAAAGAAGCAACTTGCTTATGGTCACATTGTGAGTGAGTGGTTCTGGTGGGGTTCACATTGTGTCGCCAGATTCCCATAAACAGCCTGTTATTTTGGGAACCCCACAAAGGGCAAGTGTTGTGGCTACAAAACTAGTAATTACAAACTGTAGGTGACCCTCTAGTGGTGGAAACTGAGATTGATTGTATGAAGTACTGGAGCCCAGTCTACCCTCACCTGCAGCAAGCAGGAATTTCCTATTTAATGAATATCTGGATCTATTGCATCAGAGAAAGGGGGTGCTGCATTCAATCCTGTCCTCTGGTACATACACTTAATTGCTTTTAGGTGAGCTCACAAAACATGCCCCCATCCCCCCACCACCAATACTATGAGCTGGAAACAAACATAACGAAGCACATTTCTTTCTTTCCTGCTGCGAGAGAGAGAAAAAGCAGCCAAAAGCTTCCTTAAATCAAGGAGGTAAATTAATAGACTACACTAAGTTGAATTATTAATTTTTGGGCCTGTGTGAGTAACTAGTTTTGATTCTCTGTTTTTGGGGTTGACTTTTCTTAGTTTAACTTTTATTTGCCAGGGAGGAACTCTAGCTGGGAGAGATTTGCAGCCATTTGTGATGAGACCTGTTACTTAACCTCTGTGAAATAGGTGTCTGAAAGGAAGGAAGGCACTTCCTGGGGTGGAGAGTCTGAGTCGTAGTTGATTGTTTCTGGAGGGCACAGGTTTACTCCCACCCCACCCTAACCCCACCCCACCCGCCCCAGCGCATAACTCCTTTATAGCAAGGGTTCATATCACTTTCCAAAACTGCTAACAACATACACTTGTTCATATCCTTAAAGGCACAGCACACCAAATAGGGGAAGACACACTCACAAGCTTGCACACACTAAAACAAAAACAAAAAAAAAATCTGAAACAGAAAGGGAGACAGACATGTGGGGAGTGGTGCAATGCACTGGCTGTGGAGCAGCAGTCTTCTGAGAGAAATTCTGGAGACTGTGTTGCTGCCCTACTTGCAGGCACCTCTCTGGTCTGAGGGAGGAGGTTGTTCGACTCCATGCTGACCTGGCAGGGATTCGGGAAATCTGCTCCCCCACCCAGGGACTACCCAGACCACCACCACTACCACTACCTGACAGGTTGCCAAGAAAGAGGAGTGTTTGTACCATGGTGGGCTCAGGGAGGGTGAGGGTGGTGGAACAGAGGTGCATCCCTGCAGTTCTGCCTCTCCACAATTCATTCGTCACTCTGGCAGAGCATGGTTCCTCTATGGAGGCACCTGCAGTGGAGACCAATGAGGATGCTGGGAACCTCCACAATGGAGACCCACAGGATGGTGGCATAGGACCCCACAGGGGAAAGAAACAACTTCTGGTGGAGGACTCAATTGTTAGGGGGTAGAACTGGGTGAGAGAGGGGAAAGGGAGGTAAGGTGCCTGCACAGCGCCATGGCTTGGAGGGACAGGAACCAAATCCTTAGGATCATGGGAGCAGCTGCAAGGGGGAGTGAGCAGGATGTCATTATCCACCTAGGGACAAATGACCTGGCTGAGAATTGGATCAGAGCAGTGCAACAGGAGTTTGTGGAGTTGGGGAGGGGCCTTAGACAAGTGGCACACATGGTAACTTTCTCGGAAGTGCTACCTGTCTAGGGCATGGATTAGGCTAGGGTACTCTGCACCATGGGATTCAATGACTGGTTGAAAAACTGGTGCAGAACTCAGGAATTTGGCTTCATTGGGGACTGGGGCTCCACCTGGAGGCACAATGGTCTACATCTGTCCAGGAAGGGAACCAGAATCCTAGGTGATAGGTTTAAATGCTTCACTGGCAAGCATTTAAACTAGCCAAGGGGGAGGCACTGAAAAGGAGAAGAGAAATCCTAGCTCCCCCAACAAATCAAGGTAGTTAGTGAGATAAACATCAACACAGAGCAGTCAATAAAGAGAACGGCAGGGGCAAATGGAGAAAAAGACAAAGGCAGTAAGCACAGGGATGGGGCAAAAAGAAATAACGCCATAAAAAATGGAGGGTAATGAGTACCAATGCTTGTAGTCTAGGTAAAAAGCTTCCTGAAATGGTGGCCTTGATGGAAGAGGGATGCCTGGATGTCATGGCAGTCACAGAAACATGGTACACAGAGAACCATGACTGGGATGTCAGCATGCCAGGGTACACAATCTACAGCAGGGACAGGGAGGGTAGAAGAGGAGGAGCTCTCTATGTAAGGGAAGGGATCAAAGCAACAGAACTAAAGGGTAAACAGGGAGGAGAGGAGGCACTGTGGGTCACCCTGGAGACTGGAAATGGCACCACAATCCACACAGGGGTTGTATACAGACCCCCATCTCAGGGGGGAAATGGACAAGGAAATGATAGAAGGCATCCTTAGGATGGCAGAGAAAGAGGAGATATTGCTGATGGGGGACCTGAATATGCCAGATGTTAACTGGAGCACCTTTGCTGCAGCCACATCCAAGAGCAGGGCCATTCTTGATGCCCTACAGGGGGCATGCCTCAGACAGCTAGTTTTGGAACTTACTCAAGAGGGAGCAATCTTAGACCTGGTACTCTCAAATAGGGACAGAAAGAGGATCTCAGATCTAGAAGTGGGTAGCCATCTGGGAACAAGCAACCAACAGTGTGGTTAATGATAAACTTGGCTGTAGAGTCAAGCCATACGAAAGTGAAGGTACTGGACTTCAGGAGGGCTGACTTTGTCAAAATGGGAGAGTGCCTCAGAAAAGCACTAGCAAACAGGCAAGAAGGTGGGGTGGAGCAACAATGGGGAAACATCAAAACCACCATCACAGAGGCAACAAGCCTTTGTGTGAAGCAAATAAACAAATCAAAATGAAAGAAAAAAATACTATGGTTCTCAAAAGAAGTGGCGGGGAAGGTAAAGGAAAAAGATAGCATTCAGGAAGTATAAGGAAACACAGAAGGAGCAGGACAGAGAACTGTACCAGTTAAAGCAGAAGGAAGTGGGGAAGGCAGTCAGAATAGCAAAGCCCCAAACTGAGGAAAAGACAGCCAACTCAGTTAAGAAGGAGGATAAAACCTTTTATAGGTACATTAGGGATCAAAGAAAGACTAAGGCAGAGATACTGAGGCTGAATAAAGAGGAAGGTGGTTGGGCAGACAGTGACAGTGAAAAAACAGGGATACTGAATGAATACTTCTGCTCAGTATTCACAAAGGAAGAGCAGGGGGAGATGCCTAATCCACTCAATAGAAGCACTCTGGATAGGGGGTTGATATTAGTCCTTTCACAGAAGAAGGGGTTCTGAAAGAACTCTTAAAACGTCTTATATATGCCTAACTCTTCCCTTATGCTCCCTCACCACCTATCAGATTATCAACTCCATGAAGTCTTTCACTGTTAAACATTATGGAATTTATCCAATGTGTGTCTTTCACTGTTAAAGAATATGGAATTTACTCAATTTGTACTGCTTCTGCTTACCTGTATGTACTTTCTGCTTACCTATATGTTATTTTTCACCCCCGGGTCGCCCCTGAAAAAGGGACCTCCGGGGCCCAGTGGGCCTACCCGGTCAACAAAATTCAATAAATAAATAATAAAACTGAAGGTGGATAAAGCAATGGGGCCTGATGTGATTCACCCCAGAATTCTAAAAAAATTAAGGGAAGAACTAGTAACACCACTGACTACCCTTTTTTAATAAATCATGGGAGGATGGTGTGATTCCTGAGGACTGGAGGAGGGCAGATGTGATTCCCCTTCACAAAAGTGGGAGCAAGACAGAGGCAGGAAACTACAGACCTGTCAGTTTGACCTCAGTAGTAGGGAAAATGATGGAATCACTTCTGAAGGAAAGAATTGTTGAGTACCTAGAGACCAGTGGGGCACAGGACCCAAGGCAGCATGGATTCACAGCAGGAAGGTCATGTTAGATGAATCTAATTGATTTCTTTGACTGGGTGACCAAAGTAGCAGACCAGGGAGGGGCTGTGGACATGGCCTACCTAGACTTTAGCAAGGCATTTGACACTGTCCTGTACAAAAGATTAATAAACAAATTAGCCAGCCTGGGAGTGGGTCCCAGGGTGGCAGCCTGGGTAAAACATTGGCTGGACAACAGAAAACAGAGGGTACTAATAAATGGAATCCACAGTGAAGAAAGGGGGATTACTAGTGGGGTACCGCAGGGTTCAGTACTGGGACCAGTCCTTTTTAAGGTCTTTATAAGTGACTTTGCAGAGGGACTGGAAGGAAAAGTATGTCTCTTTGCAGACAGCACAAAGATCTGCAACAGAGTTGATACACCAGGTGGGGTGGAAAGGATGAAAAGGGACTTGGCAAGGTTGGAGGAATGGTCAAATGTATGGTAGCTTAGATTCAATGCAAAGAAGTGCAAAGTAATGCACCTGGGAAACAAAAACCCAGGGGAAGAGTACACAATGGGGTGAGATACTGACAACAACAAAAATGGAACGGGACCTGTGGTAGTCATATCAGATGACCTAAAGGTGGGCCAGCAATGTGAGTAGGCAGTAAGGAGGGCTGGGGAATACTGAGATGCATAGGGAAAGGCATCACCAGTAGAAAACAGGAAGTTGTTGTCCCTCTGTACAGACAGTTGGTAAGACCACATCTGAAGTACTGTGTACAGTTCTGGAGATCCCATCTCTGCAAAGACATAGACAGGATGGAAGCTGCCCATAGGAGGGCAACCAAAATGGTGCAGGGTCTGCACCAGAAGACATATGAAGAAAGACTAAAGGAGCTTAAGATGTATAGCCTCGAGGAAAGGAGGGAGATGGGGGGACATGATAGAAACTTTCAAATACCTCAAGGGAATCAACAAATAAAGAGGGCAGCATCTTTCACCAAAAGAGATGTGCAAGAAAAAGGGGGCACAATTTGAAGATAGAGGGGGGACCACTCAGGGGTAATGTGAGGAAGTATTTCTTCACAGAGAGGGTTGTAGATGCATGACACAGTCTTCCTGAGGAGGTCGTAGAGTCAAAAACAGTGGGGGAATTCAAGAATTCATGGGACAGACATAAGGCAATTCTAGTGGGGGGTAGAAGGAAGTAAGCTGTTGGTTAACTAGGATCTGCAGCTTATCCATTAGGTAGGGAAATGGGCAGACTAGGTGGGCCAAGTGGTCCTTATCTGCCATCAGATTCTTTCTTTCTTTCTTTTTCTTCTTTTCTTTCTTTCTTTCTTCTTTCTTTCTCTCATTCTCTCATTCTCTTTTTCTCTCTCTTGTTTCCTTCCTTTCTTTGCACATGCTCAATATTTAAGGAATGATGTGACTGAACAGCTGATCATTTTGTGGGGATTAATGACTGGCTGGGGAGTGGGTAGATACTCTGAAAACCTTACACCCCTTTTCAGTAAGAGGAATATTCCACTGTTTTAAATCTTACAAGCGAGGTCCTGATATGGTTATAATAGGGTCTCTTCTGCAAGGTGATTATGAGTGCTAATTGGCTATGAGTGTAGATGACTAATAGTGACTAGAGCACAGACTTAGAGGACCCAGGTTCAAATCACACCAGAGTTACTTACTCACTGTGTGACCCTGAACAAGTCACTTAACCTCTCACTGTTTCAATCCACTCCAGCTGAAAGAATGAGTTAAAGCAGGACCCCACTTAAAACGAGATGATGCATCTCAGGCCGGCTATCCTTAGTAAAATAAACTGAGGAAAAAATTGCTGGCCTGGCCCAGTGGTGTGGAGGGCGAAGACACTTGTGCCTTACTTTGGGAACGGACTTGTGTCACTGTGGTGTGGCCAGGGTGGGAGAAAATCCAGGATCTGAGGGATTGCTCTCCTCTCCTGGGGAGGGAAGGCATGTCAGCCCATCCTATGACTGCCACGAGGAGGAGGCCTGGTGGTACTGCAGTGCGGGTGGCAAAAACAGAAGGGTGCCACAGTGCAAAGTCCAGCTTACATGCCTCCACACGCACACATGACACTGTTACATCAACAGGTGGGGAAGGAACAGAGAAAATTCCATCAAGGGCTTTGAGAAAGCCCCCTGTATGCCCAAGCCTGCATTGCCACTTGTGTTCCTGCCTTCTGGTCCGCACTGGATATCTGTACGGGGGGGATGGCCCTCTTCCCCTCTGGTCCTCCATGAAGGGCAGACTCTTGGGAGTACCTGACTAGAAGGTAGGTCTCGCCGGAGGTGGTCGCTGGCTTGAGGGTGCTAGGATGGTGCTGATAAGCTGCCCTTGAACGTGGGAGGAAAAAGAACCATTACGGCAAAAAAATAAATAAAAAAAAATGCCATATCAAATAGTCCCTGTATACTGGAAATTCAAATTGCTATTTTTGGTTTTAGATGGGATTTTTCCTGGACAATCTGAAGGCCACCAATGTTGGTGTAAAACATCGTGGAATACTAGTCATGAAAGGGAGTTTTAGGCTGAACAGAAGAATACTCTCCAATTGACTGCATCAACTAAAAGCTGTAACAATTTGTGTTGTACCCTGAGGCCCATAGTGTATGTGTGTCTGTGTGTTGGTGGGGGGGAGGGGAGGATTTGTAGATTCTGTTTCCGTAAAATTTGAGAATCAAAATCTGTCATGTGATGTGATGTAAAGTTAAACAGTTACCTCAAGGGAAGGGCTTTTAAAAATTGCTAGCTGTGGCCGTCTTGAGCCATTAATTATAAAATCAATAATAAAATCTTTTTAAAAAAATTAGATAGGAATTAAAATATACTGATGATGAATATCATTATGTCAGGAATAAAGTATTGCTAAAAAACTTTCCTGGCTAACACATACTGCTGTTTTAAAGACCAGGGAGATGAAAGCAGAGACACATGCAGATAGAAAACTATAAACTGGGTATTTTGCAATGCTTCTGTGACGGAGTATCTGTCTGTCAAGCTTCATACGGATAGACCTGTCAACTGCATCACAAACCTGTAGCAGGAGCCAGTAGGGCATTTGAACCAAACTCTCTTGCTTTACAGTTAGCCCCTTAAGCCTTCAGTGCATTGCGTACTATAATTAGATACATCTCTGGGTGCTCTGTATTAACCTGTCTGTCTACTGTCAGATGTGCACGTATTCGCATATTGTACTGCCTAAAGTTTACCAGACATTGCTGGTTAGCTGTAACGGTTTCCCCCTCCTTCCTGTATATATTACTAGTTGTCACCCCTATCACCTTTGTCTGACAAGGAACCTTTGTAAATGAGCTTTTAGCTGAAAGGTGTAAATCTGAAATGTTTCTAAATAAATAAGAAAATAAAAATAATTGCAGGCTGACCCTTGGGGGGTGGGGGGGGGGAGTACTGAAGGGGCAGTGTTAACAAGCAACACTAGAGCCCAAGAAAGGGGAAGGGTGAACAAGGGGAGAAACATTTTCGTAGTTTTGTTGTTGGTTACAGTCAGAGAATGAACTACAAGAATCTTTTGCAAAACTGAATACAAGCTCTTTGTTGTTTTTTTTGTGTGTGTGTGTGCTGCTGAAAGTAAAGCAGTTTTCATTTCATGTAAACTGGTGTCCATAGTGTTCCCTGAGAAACTGCTCAGTTGAATACCCTGTCATAGCTTCCCGTCCCTTTAAGGAGCCCCTGGTGTCTCTAGGAAGCTTTGAAAAGCCATTGTTAGATCCCTTTCAGCTTATATTTTAATTTATTTTCTACACTTTTCCTGTCCTTTTCTTCATAATTATGGGCATTAAAATGAAGCCAGCATCCCTCTCCCCTACTCATCATCTGTTCTGACTGTCTGTCTGCACCGGATAGTGCTCTGTCAGTGGCATCATAATTTGTTGCTGCAGAAAGAGTTGTACAGTCATAAGGAGAAGATTTCTTCTTGTGTTGACAAGTGGCAAGAGCTGGTGAAATCTTACAAATTGCAGTCACGTGTTTGTGTTGCTCTGCTGGCAGTATAGCCTCGTGGTTATAGTAACAAGCTGTGAATGAGTTTGGTACATTCGGCAGACCTGGGTTTGAGTCCTTTAACTTCCACTTGCATACTGTGTGACTCTACATCACTCAACTTCTCCAGTGCTCCCAGGTTGTCCTTGAAAACAGTCACACGGCTCTTACCTGTTTAACAAAGATTAAAATCAAATAGTTATAAATAAAAGGGGGAGGCTAAAAGCCAAAAATGTTTAAAATAACACTATTTGTTGGTCGGCAAACAATTTCATCATATAGACTTTTAGCAAAAAATGTATTTCCAACATGCTTACTTTTATAATCAGTATCTTTTTAATTTTCTCAGATATTTTAAAAACAGCTTCGGCAGTCCTTTTTTTTAAATAATGACTCAAGTCATTAAAGATGGCCACCACTTGCAATATTTAAAAATCTCTTCCACTGAGCGTACCTTTTGACTGAACATAGATTAACAGAACTACTTTGCACAAATATTTTTTATTTATTTTATTGTTATAGTGGGCATTGCAAGGGAGAAAGAAGAGTCAAAAACTTCAAAATCACACAGCTCAGTTCCGGAATGAAAGAAAATGAAAAGAAGCATTTGCATAGGGATGTTTTTGCCAGCAATATATCACTATTGTCAAAATGACAGGCTTACTACCAAATACTGCTACTTTAACTTTTAAGCAAAACTATATCTATAAGGTATGCCATCCCAAAGTATGCACCTCGTAACATCAAACCCTGTTTTGAAGGACTAACACATTGTTGTAGTAGAGATGTACTGCCAGAATCCCAGATTACAATTTTACAGAAACCTGCTTCCAAAGGTTCACAATAATAATGGCGCATTCACTTTTCCTGTTCGAATGTCAGATTTCTACTGCCATGTACTGTTTCCATGGCTACCAGATCCATTACCCGGTCAACAAAAACTAACTAACTAAATAAATAAATAAATTTCCTCGGCTGGCATGATTTTTTAAAGGCAAAAAAAAAGTGGTCACTCAAGTGTGCTTTTGTTATACTTAATTATTGTCTAAAAATGTGTACACAGAGCCTAATGTGTTAGGCAAAATATTACCGAAAGCAACGTGTTCTACTTAATCTTCTTCCTTCTGTATAGTTGTATAACATTGTCTAATGTTTTGCAGTAAAGTTCTGTACTGCTGTAAGTGTGTGTGTGTGTGTGTGTGTGTGTGTGATTGAGAGTGTGTGTGTGTGTGTGTGTGTGTGTGTGTAGTGACGCTAGATTAACTGTAATGGCTTTGACACTGGTCTTTTTTTATATACTTGTTTTCACTTTTCATCACTGATAAAGGCACTTTTCTCTCTGGTGGGTTGGCCTCATTATAAAGAGAGTCTATCAGTTTATCATTATCTACCTACTGGAAAAGAATCTTTAAAAGTAAATTAAAAAATCTCCTGTGCCTGACTAATTCATTATGGCAACCTAGATTATGAGCCTGTTCTTGACATATTTTAAGTAATTCATATATATACAGTGTTTTATTTATTTGCTGAGACTTGTCATTGTGTGTAACAGGTGAGAATGCAGTCAACCAACCTTAGATTCCAATTATCGCCCACAAACTGACAACGCTGAGTAATATTGAATGTCCAGTAGCGGCACTTTAACAAACAGTTACAGAGCCTCTGACGCAACTGGAAAATAATGAAGCTCCAGTATCAGCATTTCAACAAACAACCAGTTATAGAGCCTCCAACACAGCTAGGGAATAGTGAAGGACAAGATTGGCACCTTAGAAAACAACAGTAAGAGAGCCTCTGACACAACTGAGTTTTGGTGAACGTCTAATATTAGCACTTCAGAAACAACTAGCAAGAGAGCCTTTGACATAACTGGGTAATAGTGAATGACTAATCTGAGCAGTTCAGCAAACATCCAGTTACAGCGCCTCTGACATAACTGGATAGTAGTGACCATTCAATATATATACACATCAGCATACAACCAGTGACAGAGCCTCAGGCACAACTTGTCAATAGTGAATGTCTATAATCGGCACCTCAGCAAACAATCAGGTACAGAGTTTCTGACACACCTGGGTAATAGTGAACATCCAATATCAGCAGTTTGGCACATAACCAGTTACAGGGCCCCTGGCAGCTGGGCATAAGTGAACGTCCGATATAAAGTACTTTTGCAAACAACCAGTTACAGGGCATCTGACACAACTGGAAATAGTGCACATTCAACATCTGCACTTTGGCAAACAACCAGTTACAGAGCCTCAGAGATAACTGGGTAATAGTAGATGCTTAATATCAGTGCTTCAGCAAACAACCAGTTACAGAGCCTCTGCCACAACTAGATAATGGTGAACATCCAATATCAGTACCCCAGCAAATAATCAGTTATAGAGCCTGACACAACTGGGTGATAGTGAATGTCCAGTATCAGCAATTCAGCAAATAACCAGATACAGAGCCTGTAACACAACTGGAGAACAATAAGCATGCAATCGTGGCACTTCAGCAATCAACCAGTTGCAGAGCACTTGATACAACTAGATAATAGTGAACAACCAATATCAGTACTTCAGCAAATAACCAGTTACAGAGCCTCTGGCACAGCTGGGTAATAATAAGCATGCAATCATGGCACTTCAGCAAGCAACCAGTATCAGAACCCCTGACATGATGGGTTATGAGTGAACATTCAATATCAGTGCTTCAACAAATGACAAGTTACAGAGCCTCAGACACAGCTGGAAAATAGTGGACATCAAATATCAGCCGTTTAGCAAGCCACCAGGGACAGAGCCTCTGACACAGCTGGGTAATAATAATAATAACATTTTATTTCACTTAAGCGCCTTTCAGGCCATCAAGGCGCTTTACAAAGGATAAAACCAATTACAATTATATAAAACCATGACAGCATAATAAATAACTAACAAACAAAAAAAAAGGGATCATATTATGAGGAGCCTTCATAGGCAAGAATCCATAGAAAGGTTTTGAAAGCCTGTTTGAACCCCTCCACGGTCGTGCACTCCTGAAGCTGATGGGGTAGAGAATTCCAGAGGGTAGGCGCCACACGCATAAATGCACAGGACCCAGAAGATTTCAAAGACACTCTTGGGATCCCCAGCAACCCCTCGTCAGCCAAACGCAGCTGTCGCACTGGATGGTAAGGCACAAGAATCTCTTTCAAGTAGTCAGGGCCCAGTCCGCGCAGGGCTTTATGAGTCAGTAAACCAACTTTAAAGGTGATCCACCACCTAATCGGCAGCCAGAGCAGATCGCACAGCACAGGAGTAATATGGGATGCTCAGGAAGCCCCAGTTAACAATCGTGCTGCTGCGTTCTGCAAGAGCTGCAGGCTGTGGATTTCAACCCCAGAAAGCCCTAAGTACAGGGAGTTGCAATAATCAATAGTGAACATCAAATATCAGCACTTCAGAAAACAGCCAATAACAGAGACTCTGCCACAACTGGGTAATAGTGAACATCAAATAGCCATTTAGCAAGCAACCAGGGACAGAACCTCTGACACAGCTGGGAAATAGTGAACATCCAATATAAGCACTTCAGAAAACAACCAATAACGGGGACTCTGCCACAACTGAGAAACAGTGAACATCAAATATCAGCACTTCAGAAAATAACCAATAACGGGGACTCTGCCACAACTGAGAAATAGTGAACATCAAATATCAGCACTTCAGAAAACAACTAATAACAGACACTGCCACAATTGGGTAGTAGAAAACATCCAATATTGGCGCTTCAGCAAACAACCAGTAACAGAGCCTCTGACACAAGTGGGTAATAGTGAACATCCAATATCGGCACATTAACAAACAACCAGTAAAATGGCCTCTGATACAGCTGGGTAATTGTGAACAACCAATATTGGCATTTCAATAAAGAACCAATAACAAGGCCTCTGACAACTGTATAAAAGTGAACATCCAATACTGGCACATCAGCAAACAAGTAACAGAGCCTCTCACACAACTGAGTAATAGTGAATATCTAACTGGTTATTTGCTAAGATAATTGATATTGGATGTTTACTGTTACCGGCACTTCAACAAAACAATGAGTAACTGAGCCACTGTTACAACTAGGTACTAGCAAATGTCCAATATCAACACTTCAGTAAATGACCATTTACAGAGTCTCTGACACAATTGGAAAATAGTTTTGGAGACCTCATCTACGCAAGGACATAGACAAGATGGAAGCAGTCCAGAGGAGGTCAACTAAAATGGTGTAGGGTCTACATCAGAAACCATATGAAGAGAGACTGAGAGAGCTTAATATGTATACCCTTGATGAAAAGAGGGACAGGGGGGACATGATAGAAACTTTTAAGTACCTCAAGGGAATCAACAAAGTCCAGGAGGGTAGCATCTTTCAGAAAAAGAGATGTGTAAGAACAAGGGGCACAATTTAAAGTTAGAGGAGGACGGCCTAGGGGTAATGTGAGGAAATTTTTTCATGGAGAGAGTGGTGGATGCATGGAACCGCCTTCCTGGAGAGGTTGTGGGGTCTAAAACAGTGGAGGAATTCAAACATGCATGGCACAGACATAAGGCAATTATAGTGGGGGTTTGCAGGAAATAGGCTGTTGGTTAACTAGAATCTGCAGCTTATCCAGTAGGTAGGGAAATGGGCAGACTGGGTGGGCCAAGTGCTCCTTATCTGCCATCAAAGTCTATGTTTCTATGTTTCTATGTAAACGTCCAATATCGGCACTTCAGTAAACAATGAGTAACCAAGCCTCTCATACAGCTGGATAATAGTGAATATCCAATACTGGCACTTCAGCAAACGATGAGTAACTGAGCCTCTGACACACCTGGGTAACAGTGAACATCCAATAGCAAATTACCAGTTACAGAGCCTCTAACACAGCTGAATAATGGTAAATGTACAGCATCGGCTTTGCAGCAAATAATGAGTAACTAAGCCTCTGACACAACTGGGTAATAGTGAATGTCTACAAACAGCACCTCAGCAAATCACCAGTTACAGAGCCTTTGACACAACTGTGTAACAGTGAACATCCAAAATCAACACTTCAGCAAGTGACCAGTTACAGAGCGTCTGACATAGCTGGGTAATAATAGTGAATGTGCAATATCGGGAATTCAGAAACAACCAGTCACAAAGTCTTTGACATCACAAGAAAAACTTTAAAAAGCAAAATATTTCCAGGACAAGATGGCATCAGGTCGGTAAGAGAGTTTGCTTGAAGCTTCAACCCACACGTCCCATTCCTGACTGCTATTTCTTGAACTTTATTGTGCACAGAACTACTCTCAAAGCATGGAACAACCCCTAATTCAGTGCATTACTTTTGTTTTTGATCGTACTCGGTTGCCTCCTATCAGTAATATGGCAATGTGATTGCTGTCCTGAATTTTCCTTTCCGGAAAAAACATAGCCAGCAGCTTAAGGCAAAAGGCTGAAGACAGTATGAGCACAGCATTCTGGGAAACATTTGGCAGAGATGGACTGAAAGTGGCAAGGCTTCAAAGCTATAGGAATACCAGTGAGATCAGGGAGGTTTTCCCCAGACATATAATACTCCGGACTAGAAATCATAGATACATAGATACATAGTGTCAGCAGATAAGGGCCTATGGCCCACCCAGTCTGCCCATTTGAGCTTGTAAGTTCAGTTTATGTTTTCCTAGAAGTCTGTTGCCCCTTACCCCTGACCTCCAGAATTCCTTTATGATTATCCCATACATTCTTAAATCCTGTGATTGTTTCAGCCCCCACCACTTCCTCTGGCAGGGTGTTCCACTTGTCCACCACCCGTTCTGTGAAGAAATTCTTCCTCACATTTCCTCTGAATCGTCCTCCCTCCAACTTCATCCCATGCCCTCTAGTCCTGGAACATCTTTTTTGCTTAAAAATAATGTATTCCTGCACCCTGTTCCTCCCTGTAAGATACTTGTATGTCTCTATCATATCCCCTCTCTCTCCCTCCTCTCCTCCAGGGAGTACATGTTCAGTTCCTTCAACCTGTGCTCATAGGACTTGTGATGCAATCCATGTACCATCTTAGTTGCCCTCCTCTGAACCTTCTCTACCCTGTCTATGTCCTTAGTAGGTAAGGTCTCCAGAACTGTACACTGTACTCCAGGTGGGGCCTCACTAGTGTCTTGTATAGTGGAATTATGACCTCCCTTTTCCTGCTGGTGATGCCCCTGCCTATGCATCCCAGCATCCTATTTGCTTTACCTGCTGCCTTGTCACACTGTTTCCCTACCTTAAGGTCATCAGAGATGATAACCCCAAGATCTCTTTCCTGCTTGGTGCATGCTATATCCTCACCCCCCAACTGATAGATTGTGCCAGGGTTTTTGTGCCCCATATGCATTTTCTTGCACTTCTTTGCATTGAATTTCAACTGCCAAACCCCTGACCATTCTTCAAGTTTCTGCAGATCCCTTCTCATTCTGTCTTCACCCTCTGGTGTGTCTAATCTGTTACAGAGCTTTGTGTCATCAGCGAACAGTGAAATTCTGCCTTCTAGGTCCTTCGCAATGTCACAGATGAAGATGTTGAATAGGACCGGTCCCAGCACTGATCCCTATGGTACCCCACTGGTCACTCTTCCCTCTGTGGAGTGACAGCCATTTACCGCTACCCTCTGTGTCCTGCCGCCCAGCCAGTTACCTACCCACCACACTACTGTCCTGCCCACACCCATATTCCCAGTTTGTGTAATAGTCTTCTATGTGGCACAGTGTCAAAGGCCTTGCTGAAGTCCAGATAGGCCATGTCCACTGCCCTCCCTGATCCACCTCCCTAGTCACCCAGTCAAAATTCAACGAGGTTGGTCTGACATGACCTCCCTGGTGAAACCATGCTGCCTTGGGTCCTGTAGTCCATTGACAACCAGATGTTCCACCAATCTCTCCTTCAGTAGTGCTTCCATGATCTTCCCCACTACCGAGGTGAGGCTGACTGGTCTGTAGTTCCCCCCTCTTTGTTCCCATTTTTGTATAAGGGGACTACATCTGCTATCCTCCAGTCTTTGGGTACCTCCCCTGTTTCCAGTGATCAGCTAAACAGGATAGTCAGAGGTTCAGCCACCACCTCTCTTAGTTCTTTAAGGACCCTTGGGTGCACCCCATCTGGCCCCATTGCTTTATCAACTCTTATTACTTCCAGTTCCTTCAGGACCCTTTCTCGTGTAAATTGACTTGTGTCCATTTCTGCACCATTCTCACCCTTTGTACTCCCTTCAGACCCATTACCCTCCTCTTCCTCAGTAAAGACTGAGCAGAAATACCTGTTCAATATGTCAGCTTTACTGTTGTCATCCTCCACGTGGTCCCCATCCTCCCCTTCAGTCTCACTATCCCTCCTTTGCCTTTCTTTTTCACTTATGTACCTGTAAAAGGTTTGTCCCTCTCCCACTGATTTTGCAATGTGTTCTTCTGTCTGAGCTTTGGCTTCCCTTACTGACCTCCCTGCCTCCCTTTGCTTCTCCTGTTACTTCTCCCTATCCCCTTCTGCCTGTGTCTTTTTGCATTGCCTGAATGCAATCTTTTTGGCTTTCACTTTCTTTGCTACCTCTTTGGAAAACCATAATGGTCTTCTCTTCCTTTTCCTCTTGCTAACCTGCTTAATGCATATTTCTGTTGCTCCTGTAATCCCCATTTTAAATACTGCCCACTGTTCCTCAACCCCTGATTCCTGCCCCATTCCCCTTAATGCCTCTTTCAAGTATCTCCCCATTTTCCCAAAGTCTGCCCACCTAAAATCCAGGATGCGTGTTTTTGTGTGGTTTGGTTCTGCTCTTTCTGTGATTTCAAACCACAATGACTGGATCACGTGATGAGCTAGCGGCGAGCAGAAGTCTCCAAGACCACTCCCACGCTTCGGTGAGTTAAACTTAATTTTTTATGCGCCCCGAGACCCCGCAGTTCAATTTTCGGAATGGATTAGAGTCAGAGAGGCATACTGAGTTGCAGCGGGTGAAAGAATCCGCATCGGGGAAAAAAAGGGAAAAAAAAGAGAGCAGCAGCATCCACAGTGAGGCTTGCCTGTGGAAGGGCTTGAGATGGATAACGAAGCCCGAGCCCTGGCAGCTAGAACACCGCGTGTGAAGCGCCTGCCGCACTCCCTCCCCTCAGAGGAGACCTCATTGAACTCAGGGCAGAAATACCAGGGGACAATCAACCTCTGAGGACATCAGCGAGATTAAACAGCTTTTGCAGGGCTGGTTGCTGATTTACCCTTCTCAAACCTGCCTTAAATGCTCTATCTCAAAGGGTGGGGGATGTTGAGGTGAGAATGGCCTCGCAGGAAAGGAAGTTGGAAACCATGGATCATGAGATAATTGGCCTCAAAAGACAAGTTAAAAAATTAGAAGACCGCCTGGAGGATCAGGAAGCACGCAGCAGGAGAAATAACCTAATCATGGCAGGTCTCCCTGAGAAGTCCGAAGGCCCAGACTGTGTAGCATTCATGCAGGACCTTCTCCAGAAGTTATTTGGTCCGACCCCATTTGGGGAATCATACAATATTGAGGCTCACCGATCACTGAGAGAACCCCCCCCGGTGCTCGGCCCTAGGGTTCCCATTATGAGATTTCTGAATTACAAAGAGAAGACCCATGTTCTGAATAAAGCCAGGGCTATTAGAAACTTACAATGGAATGGGGCTTCCATTTGGCTCTTCCAGGACTTAATACCTTCAGTG
Source organism: Neoceratodus forsteri (assembly GCA_016271365.2). Classification (NCBI taxonomy): domain Eukaryota; kingdom Metazoa; phylum Chordata; order Ceratodontiformes; family Ceratodontidae; genus Neoceratodus; species Neoceratodus forsteri. The sequence continues at coordinate 42,689,783 of CM028136.1, forward strand.
AGAGAGAAACAGAAAGAGTATGCAGAGATCAAGAAAAAGCTGTACCTAGCTGTCTGAAATTTAGATTGCAGTACCCAGCTACATTGACGGTGAAATTGCCAAAAGGAGACAAAAGGTATTCCACAGCTCGCGATGCCCTGGAGGGACTCAGGGTGGAGCTACCTGACCTGTTCAAATCGGTGACTTGAAGGAGTAAAAAGGCCTACGATGGATGCAGATGGAACTGTGCTGAGTGATACGAAGGATATCAGGGAAGCGCCTAGACAGATGGCAGAAACCCACCAGATGCTCAGTTTTTTTTTTTGATAGAGATGAAGTTCTAAAAGACTGTGACAATGAATGCCCTGTTTTTTGTTTCTGTTGTCCATTTTAATACAATACTTGTCCGGGGCAGAACTGAGTTGAAAGTACGGACCTTGCTGATGGTGATCATTTCTTTCCGCTAGATGTTCAGAGTTTATTAGCCTTATGTTGAGCCCTAAGGGATAATTGACAAGCCAAAGTAGATTATATTTGGCAAGCTGAGGCAGACCGCTACTTGACTTTCATGATCCCTTGTCTATGGGGCACTTATGTAATGGGAAATGGCAGCCCCCCTTTTTTTCCACCAATCTTTTAGGTGGTAAGGGGCAGATTTAAAGCTACCCTTGAGGAGGGGATTAGGTTGGGGTATACTTTGTGGATTGCATGCTGAGGCATGGGGGAGGGTTGGAGACATGTCGGGGGCTGACTCATACACGTCTCATGAGAACTAAGGAGGATGATCAGAGGATCGGGGGTGGGGGGTTAGAGGGCTATGGGGGAAAAGAGAGAGAGAGAGAATCCAAGATATATAACAAGAAAAGTGGGGCATACGAGAGGGACTATAGGGGTACTGATATAGTAGATGGTTTTAATTAAGTTTCTGTCATGGAATGTGAAAGGCCTCAGGGGGAGGAAGAAGAGAATAGCTATACTGCAGTATATAAACCAGCTAGGAATACACATTGCGGCACTCCAAGAAACACATTTACTGAGCGAGGAGTTGCACCTACTCAAGAAAGGATGGGTAGGCAAGGTCATAGGAGTTGGGAAAAGCCAAACGTTGGGGGGGTGTGGCAATATTAATTAGGAATTCATGCCCATTTGTGGTGGAGCGAACCTTGCCAAGGGAGGACGGTAGGGGGATATACATGTCGGGTTCAGTCTTGGGAAACTCATTTTCTTATGCTTCAATTTATGGCTCTACTCCCCCCAAGCCGGAATTCTTTGCTTCTTTGGAAGTGGACATCGCTACACTTCCTCATAACCCTTTGATCATAGCAGGAGACTGGAACCTCTGCCTGGACAATAAGGTGGACAGAAGCCCTGTAAGTAATAGACCCCCTAATGCTTCTCAGATTGCATTGAGTAGATTTATGGGGATTACAGCTTTAGTAGATCCATATAAAGTGTATAAGAAAGGGGATGCAGAGATGACTTTTTATTCTGGGGTTCATAAGTCGCACTCAAGGATTGACTTTTCCTGGTCAATGGGGATGTGCTTAGTAGGATTAAAAGTCTAAATACCTTTAGCAGGGTACTTTCAGACCACTCCCCAATTCAAATGCTATGGGAATTAGATCATATACCTCCAAAACCATATCGATGGAGGCTAGATGAAGGGATCTTAGTGGAAGATAATATGGTGAATAGGCTAGAGGATTCCCTTAAGGAGATTATTCAAACTGAAGTTCCAACTTTAACAGATAAGAAGCTTGCTTGGCCAGTCTGTAAAGTTCTGTATGCGGGAATAGCGCAGGAATACTCTGCTAGGAGGAACAAAATAGATAGAGCCCGGAGGAATTCTTAATGGGCCATACAGGTCATTGTCGCCAGTGGAGGATCCTCCCAGAAGTAGATAAGGAGCTAAAGGAATTAAGAGAAGAGTATAGGGGGATATGGAATCTTAGGGTAGACTCTTGGGGGGAGAGACTAAACGCTAAATATCTGTTACAAGGTGATGTGCCGGGACGTGTATTGGCGCACAGAATTAGGGAGCGGGAGGCAGAAAGAGTGATTCTGGCTGTTAATTTTGGAGGGGGAATTATTACGGAACCTCAAAGACTGGCTGATGCCTTCGCGGACTATTATGCCAGTATATACCAAGAGGGGGCCGCTAGCACAGAGGGCAAAATTAAGAGCTTTCTTGATAGAATACCGCTGCCCAGATTGAGCATGGAGCAGGCCCAAGCACTGTCTGCTCCAATCTCAAAAATGGAGATCAGGGAGACAATTAAAAACTTGCCTATTGGTAAGGCACTGGGACCGGATGGCTTGTCGGCCAAATTTTACAAAACGCATTTAGAGACAATAATGCCTTTACTACAAGAGCTCTTTTCGAATATTATGGAAGAGGGAGTGCCTCATCCACCCCTGTATCAAGCTTATATTACTTTGATACCAAGGCCAGATAAACCTGGAGATCTGCCGGGTAATTATAGACCCATTGCTTTAATAAACCAGGACATCAAAGTACTCACTAAGGTCTTGGCTAATAGGGTGCTTAAAGTTGCACCTTATTAATTAGCCAGGACCAAGTTGGATTTATGCCAGGTAGAGGGGCACATGATGCGTTAAGGAAATTACACCACATCCCATATAAGGCCTCTAATTCAAGTCTGCTATGGCCCTGATAGCACTTGACTTAGAAGGCATTTGATCGGGTTTCCATGATTTTTATTCTTCACAATGAAAAATGGGCTTCCCAAAGGAACTTCTCCAAGGTATTAAAACCTGTATAAAGCCCCACAGCCAGGGTTTTGTGCAATGGCTATTTGTCTAAAGAGTTTTCCTCCGTAATGGAACTAGACAAGGTTGTCCCTGTCACCATTTTATTTAATATTTACCTGGAACCCCTGCTAAGAGCACTCTCTATGGAACCCATGGTTCGAGGGTCGAGGTTCAAGGGATGGAGCTTAAATTTTCGGTATTGCTGACTTATATCTTGTTGCACTTGAACAATCCAGCTGTCAGCTTTCAACACTCCTGGAAATTATTGGGGATTTCTGATGGTTTCAAATTATAAACTAAACTTAAGCAAGACCCAAGTTCTCCGCTTACGGTACACACCCTTAAATCAGATTTCAACACCTGCAGATCAACTGGGCCCGGATAAGATTAAATACTTGAGAATTTGGATTAGAGCCAGGTCTGAAGATGGGGTGGAGGACAATCTGGGTAATTTATTGGCTATAATTAAAAACGATATCTTAAGGTGGAATAAACTCCCTTTAAACTTCACTGCCAGATTAGGAATGATTAAAATGAACCTGTTGCCCAGATTATTGTACCCCATACACCTTCTACCATTCAATATCCCAAAGGGCGCTTTTATTAGTATCCAAAGGATAATCTCAAGCTTCCTATGGGATTCTAAACCCCCAAGGAGGAAACACACTACCTTGCGCCTCCCTTACCCTAAAGGAGGTATAAAACTCCCTGATCTGTTCCTATATTATGTTGCAGGACAGCTTGGGTTAATGGATCAATGGACAAGAACTGGGGAGGTAGGAGGGTATATACCAACTTGGCTGTGAATTGAGCAGAGCCTTCTAAAGGATTTAAAACTTTCCCCGGCTGCACTGCTGTATACAGACCCGGCGGTTTTGCCTACTAGGGGGGTGCACACACCAATTGAAAAGTCGATGAAGGCTTGGTGGGAACTATTAAACCCGGCTCAGAGGAAGGTACAGAGGGGAGTTAGAGATCAACCCATAGTGGGTAATCTTAATTTCTCGTCTAGGGATCGTACTAGCCCACAATGGGCACCACATTTGGCTAAGCTAAACTGATGGATTTTATACTTGATGATAAGGTGAGCCTACCAGCTCATACTAGGGAGTGGTCTTTTTAAAAGGTCCAAATTAAAAATATGGTACAGAAGTTCACACGAGACAATAAAGTAGAAGGAATGACCCCATTCACATGGGATTATTTGAAAGAGCTAGATCTCCTACAACACCTCTCTTTCCAAGGTATATAAGGTGCTGTTAGAATTTCTGAGCTCAGAGTTTGAGGCCCAGACAGTCTACTGGGATAAAATTTCTTCCCTGAGGCCTGACTGGAAGGAGATTTGGAAAATGTTAAATTCCTGTCGATTCGGCACAGGACTATGCAAATCTTCATTTGTTCGAATATTTATTATACCCCTGTTAAACTATGTTCTAGAAAACTCAGACAGACAGATCTGTGCTTTAGATGTGAATCAAAACCAGGGGACCTACTTCATGTAATGTGGAACTGTCCTAAAATCCATTTGTTATGGAACCAAATTGGCCAAAAAATGGACCCACTGTTAAACTATACTGAATATATCAAACCGGAGATCTGTCTCCTTGGGGACATGAAACTAATAAGGAGGGATTCAGCCAAATATCATGTGTCTCTGATGTCTGCCTTGGTTAAAGCTTTTGTGCTGAGACATTGGAAGAATAGTAATATATACACTTATGATCAATGGGTCAGAGATTTGATGCAGGTCCTGGGCAGACTTAAAAGGCAGATGACTGTAGAGGGAAAAAAGAAGCTATATGCCAGAAGGTGGGGAGCCTTAGATGCAGTATACTCGATACAACAGAAAGGCCCCGAAACTCGGATCTGTCTGTCTGAAGGGTAGTAATCTACAATATTCATGTAATAGAACGCGATAAGTAGCTAGGATTGTATGGAGATGTATTACCCCTTCGAGGGGATGTCTTTAATGATTGGAGCATAACACTCTCATGGGATTAAGTTTTATAGGGATGGAAGTTTTTTATACATACTTCAAGGTCAAGCGGGGTCTCTCTCTCTCTCTCTCTCTCTCAGGGACACAGTTATCTAAGATGGTCCCCGTACAGACACTGGTATGGCAAAGGTGACGGTATGATATAAATTCCTGGAGGGACAAAAATTGGGTTAGACTACCGCCAGCAGTGAAGAAACAGAAATGTGTGTTACTTTGATTTAAGGGGACTCAAGTTTTCATTTTCTTCTTTCTAGGGACTCCATATAACTGTGATTGTAAATAAGTTGGGGGATGTATATAGTTTCCACGTCCAGTTTAGGGATGTGGGCCCAGGATCCCACCCTGGGATGTATGTATGTATGTCTTACTGTCGAAAGTATAAAATTCCAATAAAGAAGTTCAAAAAAAAAAAACACAATGACTGGTGGTCACTGTTCCCCAGGTGCTCCCCCACTGTTACCCCCATCACACTGTCCCTGTTTGTGAGCACAAGGTCCAGTATTGCTTTCTGCCGAGTTGGTTCCATGACCAGTTGCTTGAGGAAGGCATCCTGAAGGGAGTCCAGGATAAATCTGCTCCTAGTTGATGCTGCTGCTGGGATGCTCCAGTCCACGTCTGAAATATTGAAGTCTCCAACCAGTACTACCTCACCCATGTCTGCCATCCTTCAGATGGCTAGCATCAGCTCCCTATCTGTTTCTTCCTCCTGGGCTGGTGGTCTATAGACCACACCTGTGTGGATGGCTGGCCCCATTTTCCTTTCCAGCTTAACCCACAGTATCTCTCCCCCATTTTGTTCCTCCTGGATCTCTGTGGCCCTTATGTCATTTTTCACATACAGTGCCACTCCTCCTCCCTTCAAAAATCAAAGAATTAACTAAGGACACAGGTCAATAGGGAGCAGGGCAGGGGTAAATGGAGAAAAGGCAAAGGCAGTAAGGGCAGGGATGGGGCAAAAAAGGGTAAGGCCATCATAAAATAGAGGCCAATGAGTACCAATGCCTGTAGTCTGGGTAACATGCTTCCTGAGCTAGTGGCCTTGATGGAAGAGGGACATCTGAATATCGTGGCTGTCACAGAAACATGTTACACAGAGAGCCATGACTGGGCTTTCAACATACCAGGGTACATAATGTACAGGAGGGACAGGAAGGGGAAAAGAGGAGGAGGAGTAGCTCTCTACGTAAAGGAAGGGATCAAAGCAATGGAACTAAAGGGTAAACAGGGAGGAGAGGAGGCACTGTGGGTCACCTTGGAGGTAGGTAGTGGCACCACAATCCGCACAGGGGTTGTATACAGACCCGTGTCTCAGGGGGAGGAAATAGACAAGGAAATGATAGAAGGCACCCCTAGAATGGCAGAAAAAGGGGAGATATTGTTGATGGAAGACCTGAATATGCCAGATGTTAACTGGAGCACATTTACTGCAGCCACATACAAGAGTAAGGTCATTCTGGATGCCCTACAGGAGACATGCCTCAGACAGCTAGTGTTGGAACCCACTCGGGAGGGAGCAATCTTGGACTTCATACATGCAAATGGGGATGGAGAGAGGATCATAAATTTAGAAGTGGTTAGCCATCTGGGAACAAGTGACCACCACACAGTGTGGTTCATGATAAACACAACCATGGAGTCAAGCCATACAAAAGCGAGGGTACTGGACTTTAGAAGGGCTGACTTTGGCAAAATGGGGGAGTGCCTAAGGAATGCACTAGCAAATGGGCAGGAAGGAGGGGTGGAAGAACAATGGGGAAAAATCAAAACTGCCATCATAGAGGCAACAAGCCTTCGTGTGAGGCAAAATAAAGAAAACAAAATGAAGTAAAAAACCACTATGGTTCTCAAAAGAGGTGGTAAGGAAGGTTAGGGAGAAAAACATAGCATTCAGGAAGTATAAGGAATCACAGAAGAAGCAGGACAGAGAACTGTATCAGTTAAGCAGAGGGAAGCAGGGAAGGCTGTCAGGAAAGCAAAGGCCCAGACCAAGGAAAAGATAGCCAGCTCAGTTAAGAAGAGGGATAAAACCTTTTATAGATACATTAGGGAGTGCAGAAAGACCAGGGGAGGGATAGTGAGGCTTAATAAAGAGGAAGGGGAGGTGGGCAGAGAGTGACAGTGAAAAGGCAGACATACTGAATAAATACTTTTGCTCAGTATTCACAAAAGAAGAAGATGGGTGGTATCTAAACCAAACAATAGAAGCACTCTGGGTAGGGGGGTTGTTACCAGTCCATTCACAGAAGAAAGGGTCCTGAAATAACTTTTAAAACTCAAGGTGTATAAAGCAATGGGACTTGATAGGATTCACCTCATAATTCTTAAAGAACTAAGGGGAGACCTAGTGAGACCACTGACTACCCTTTTTAACAAATCATGGGAGGATGGTATGGAACCTGAGGACTAGAGGAAGGTGGATGTGATCCCTCTTCACAAGAGTGGGAGCAAGGCAGAGGCAGGAAACTACAGACCTTTTAGTTTGACCTCAGTGGTAGGGGAAATGATGGAATCACTTTTGAAAGAAAGAATTACCGAGTACCTAGAGGCCAGCGGGGCACAGGACCCAAGGCAGCATGGATTCACAGCAGGAAGGTCATGTCAAACAAATCTAATAAAGTTCTTTGACTGGGTGACCAAAGTAGTAGACCAGGGAGGGGCTGTAGATATGGCCTACTTAGACTTTAGCAAGGCATTTGACACAGTCCCACACAAAAGATTAATAAACAAATTAGCCAGCTTGGGAGTGGGTCCCAGGGTGGCAGCCTGGGTAACAAATTGCTTCTGTATCTTCCTCCCTCCAGTCATAGGCTATGCCCTCTAGTTATAGCCCCTCCTTCCTTTTAAATAAGCCCCCCTCCTTCATCTTGTTGATCCCCTTTATGTACTTAAAGGTTTTAATCATCGTGTCCACCCTCTCCCTACTAGACTCCAACATGCACAGGTCTAAGTCCTTACACCTCTGTTCATATGGCTTCCCCTACATGCTGTGCACCATTCTCATTGCCCTTCTTTGTACTCTCTCCATTGCCTCTTTATCCTTATGTAGGTGCAGTCTTTAGAATTGTTCCCCGTACTCCAGGTGCGGCCTCACCACTGCTTTGTACAGCAGCATCAGTACCTCCCTCCTTCTGCTAGTAATGCTCCTCCCGATGCAAGCCAGCATTCCATTTGCCCTCTCCGCCATCTTGCTGCATTGGTTACCCACCTTAAGGTCACTCGTTATTATAACCCCTAGATCCCTGTCCTGCTCTGTTTTTTTTACCTCCCCCGAGTGTATACTGCCTGCTGGTTTTTGCACCCCAAGTGCATCACAGTGCCCTTTTTGGCACCGAATTTTAGCTGCCAAGTTTGCAACCACCCCCTCCAGAATCTTCAGGTCCTGCCTAGAAGCCTCCACCCTCCTTGGGGTATCCAACCTATTGCAGATTTTTGCATCATCAGCAAATAGGCACACCCTTCCCTTCAGCCCTTCTGTGATATCCCTGATGTAGATGTTAAAGAGGAGGGGTCTGAGTACTGACCCCAGGGGCACCCCACTCGTCACACCCTTCAACCTGGAGTGCACCCCATTTACTACCATTCTCTGGCTTCTGCCCCCCCAACCAGTTTTCAACCCACCTAGTTATTTTCCCACCCACCCTTAGGCTATTCAGCTTATTTACTAGCCTTCTGTGAGGAATGGTGTCGAAGGCCTCACTGAAGTCCAGATAGACCACGCCCACTGCCCCTCCCTGGTCAACCACCTGTGTCACCCAATAGAAGAGCTCAATCAGGTTCATCTGACATGACCTCCCATTCATGAAGCCATGCTGCCTTTTGTCCTGCAGGCCGCTGTCCACCAGGTAGTCCACCATCCTTTCTTTTATAAGTGCCTCCATCACCTTCCCCCCCACCGAGGTGAGGCTGACAGGGTGATAGTTTTCTACCACCTCCTTGCTGCCCCCTTGTGCAGCAGCACCAAATCTTCCCTCTTCCAGTCCTCAGGCACCCTTCCTGCATCCAGAGATAAGTTAAATAGTCTTGTCAGTGGGGCAGCCAGCTCTTCCTTCAGTTCCAGGAGTACCCTCGGTGCAAGCCGTCCGGCCTCATTACCGTGTCCAACTTTAACCTGCCTAGTTCTTCTCTAAATCTAGAACTCAAAAAATCAGCACTCCAGCCTGATATGGGAAAAATCAATCCAGGCCCAACAAAAAATATATGATGCAATCAAAGTGAAAATTTAATAATAATATAAATGCATGGTCAGACCAGCAGGCTACAAGACACAGACAATTCTCTTAACCCTGCGCTTCGACTCAAAAAAGAGTCTGACCATGCATTTATATTATTATTAATTTTCCACTTTGATTGCATCATATATTTCTGTTGGGCCTGGATTGATTTTTCCCATATCAGGCTGGAGTGCTGATTTTTTGAGTTCTAGATTTAATGCGGGTTGGCAGTCCTTAATACAGCACCTCCCTTTGTTCTTCCTGCCGATCGCAACTCACTTGTTTGTTTTGATTAGTTCTTCCCTAACCCTGTCAATGCTGAACGGCTAGTATCTGCCTTTTTGCACTCCCTTCCCTTCCCCTTTAGCTTGGGTCCCTTCCCCCCTCCATGAATACTGAGCAGAAGTAGCTATTCAGTACTTCTGCCTTTTCAAAGTCCCCCTCCAGTTGTATCCCACCCTCCCCCCTCAGCCCGACTATCCCTTGCCTTTCTTTCCTCCTTCCTCCCACGTACCTAAAAAAAAGTCTTGTCCCCCCTTTTGGCCTGCTTTGCTATCCTCTCCTCAGTCTCAACTTTAGCTCTCCTTATCTCCTCTGAACTGCTATACCACTCTCCCTTTATACATTTGGTGGTACTTTTCTCATGATAATGTCTTTTTTTTCATTCACTAATACATACTGTAATACCAAAAAAGGATGATGCACACACAGTCAACTCCATTTAATATAGTTTGTTTTGTTTTCCATTCAATATATCACTTAAAACAACACCGAATCTGTGCCTTGCTTAAATATTCATGCTTAGGATTTAGAGTGCAAAGCATAGGTCCATGAACTTCAAGAAAACAGAGTAGAAAGTGCTCAAAAAGTAGATAAAACAGCATAAAATTTAAAATATATAAGAGAGAGGCATATAGCCTGCACTGATACCTGACTGGCCTCACATCGATCTGATCCGACAAATAGTCCTACCCCAACTCTCTTACGTAGTGAGGCGCGTTACGTCTTCGTCAGGGGGTGGGGTCTGGTGTCAGCCCGAATACATCTTACATACTGTACATACCTCCATAAAATTGGATTAATTGATCTGTAAGTCCCTGGGCTATTACAATCAATGCCAATTGTTGTGTTTTTGCATATTTCCACAGCTGGATTCATTTTAGCTGGGGCTGTTTCTATCAGGATTAAGTATAAGGCTCTGTTGGTTCAACATGAAGTAACTAACTTCTTGTTAAAGCACAAGAAGTTAGAATGGTGCACCCCTTAATTCATCCCACCAGCATTTAAACAAGTTTTTTTTTTCCAAAAAGTAAATACAGATAGAGAAGCAGGAACAGGTTTTTGGCTTGATTCCTTTCACACAGCCAAATCATTCAGAGATAAATGCATTAATCTGCTGGGTCCTATCTGTCAGAAAATTATTAATCGCTGAGGCATAGTTTTAAACTGCATAACAATTGCATGTTGATAATGCAATATTCACTGCTTTATATTAAAGAATTCACACACATTAGAAATGAATGGTTATGAATTACATAACATTTTGATGCTTAGTTATGTTTTTATAAAGCTTGCACCCAGTTTCCTGTTTATCCTGCAGCTGTCTTCATTTGCTATGTATGTCTCATATGGGCCTCATAAAATTGGATTATTCATCTTCCATTGTGCTAAGTGAATTATAAAGAGGCAAAAAATAAAAGAATATTATATCAACATTCATAACAGACATGATACATTGCCCTACCCATTTTTTTTTACCAAAATTCGTCACATATCTATGCATATAGCTTTTTAATGATTTCTCGTAGGTAGGATGGCCACCTAATATGATGTACCTAGTCTGGTTATTCCGCTACTAAGATTCATGTCTGAGATATAATGAAGCTTTTCATTTCTGCTTGGTTTTAAAATACTATTACATCAAATTAGCGATACTCAATTATATAGTATTCCCTATCTTCCAACATTAGCCAAAGAAATTATACACAGAGTGCGTACATTCATTTCCTCTGGATGAAGAATCAATTCATTCCAAGCAGTGAATTTGAACATTCATACCACGATGATGGAAGAAAGTGTGTGCGGGCTATACTTCTTGTTATTATTCATACAATCGCAACCGTTGCCCTCTCTGTGGCTACAGCATTTAACTCCTTTTTCACCTCCTGTGCCTCAGCACTCCTTTCCATTCTCTCATCCTCTTCCTCCTCCACCACCACTACCCCCATCTCACCCCCATCCGACTCTACCTTAGTCCCCCTTTTCACTTTCTCACCCACCTCCCCAACTGAAGCCCCAAGGCCCTTCTAGCCTTAAACCCCTGCAACAGCAGGGGCCCCAATGGCTCGATTCCAAGCACCTCTGTCTCTCCACCCCCACTATCTCCTCCCCTCTTGCCACACTCCTAAACCTATCGTTCTCTCTGCCAATGGTCCTTGCAGCCTGGAAACTCTCAACAGTCATCCCTCTCCCTAAGGGTGGTGACCCCATCAACCCTGGCAACTATCGCTCCCTTTCGCTACTCCGTCCTAGCTAAACTGCAAGAGCAATGCTACGCTTTTTCCAATTCTCCCCCATCTTGACTCCTCTGCCTTTTTTATCCCTTTCCAGTCTGGCTTCCAAAAGTCATACTCTACTACTACCTTGCTCCTTTGCCTCCCTGACTTCATACTCACCAGTATGGACCAGGGGTAGTTCACTTCCACAATATTTGTTGACCTAGCTAAGGCCTTCGACACAGTATTGCACTCCATCCTCCTACACAAACTAAAAGTTGCCAGTCTATTTGTTTCAGTCACCACCTAATTCAAAACCTACCTAGAAGGTAGGTTGCAATCAGTTAAAACAGGTGACTCCCTACCCCCCCCCCATCAATACTGGTGTCCCACAGGGCTCAGTACTTGGCCCAATCCTATTTTCTCTCTTCTTAAATGGCCTACCTGCTGTCTCCTCATCAGCAGCAATACGTCCTTTACACCTCTGGTACTTCCCGATCTGAGGTGGCAGAAAGACTTCAGCTGGATTTCAACAAAGTACAGCATTGGTTCCAATCAAACCAGCTGTTCCTGAACACCAAAAAGTCAAACCTGTCTGCATGACATTCAACAGAAGGCAGAGACTCTCTAGACCTAACATGGTGGCTGTCATTCAAATGTTCGAGCTGCAATAAAAGCAGGTTAGACAAACTTCTCTGTTTTAACTATAACAGCAAATAATAAACAATCACAGTTCCTATGAAAACTCCCTCTGTGCAAGTAGTGACTGCAGAATGGAGCAGACTAACAGACTGTCTCACTGGTCACAAGCCTTAAATCACTCAGACCCTGCCCAGACTAATTTCTAACACAGATTAGCCATTTTCTTAAAGAGACATGCATGGAAACTCACTAGGGCACTCTCACACACAAAAACAGAACTACTGAAGACAGGACACCAGCCTGACAGTGGGCATTAAGGAGCCCAGGAAGACATTATAATAAACCCCAATTTGTAGGGGGCTTACATACGGATGGACATAGTGTAAAAACACAGGAGACTTCCACTGCCGCATGGCCTGGATCTCATTATCTGAAAGCCCCTGGGTCCTGGCAGTCATTGCCCCCAATCCTAAATGAATAGGTATTTTACTTTTTAGCATTCAGGCTGGCCTGTTGAACTGCCAACCCTAGCATGTACTTAAATTGATAGGCTGTCACAGGCTTGCCTTCTGCATATCGCAAGACATCCTCACCCTCCGCAGGGTGGAGGGTCATGTCAGTGGCTGCCAATGACTATGTCCAATGCTGATCTGGCTGGGGCTTTGCATACCAGCGACCAATCCCTTTCTGATCTATTTTGCTCTTCCACAGCCGTACAAAGATCCCCTGTGGGGTCACCATGATGTCTGAGTCTGCCAGGCTCGCCGAGGCCCCGGTTTATGCAGTCTGCACCAATTTGGAAACCCAGAATGCCCCACAGGATGTCAGGGCAAATGCGGTCACAAATAGAGTGGCCTCATAAGCATTCCAGCAAACCAATACGAGTGCTGCCCACACCTGTTCAAGAATTGCTGGCGTGATTGAGTGCCAGGGATCCAGCCACTTTGTATGGTCTTGCCCCACCCTTCGAGGATCTTCTGGACCTTGAAGAAACAGGTGGTGACCATGAAGCCCAGATCCACTTGCCTCAGGAGAACCATGACATCCCTGCTAGGTACTGTCTGACAACCTCTAGCATCAGGCCCACCGTTTGGCTTCCATTATATAACTGCACAGTTGGTCGACCACAGTGGGCCAGCTGTTTGTCCATCCCACCTGTGCTCAGACTGCATGGCAACGCTCCATGCTGTGCATAATGGCTGCTGTGGTCTGGAGGGCAATAGCATTACCTATGCACTCCCAGGTCCCAAAGTCATCACTTTCCACAGAAATGATGGGATTGGTCATGAATTCGGTGCCATTGCTGCTGCTGCTGGAGCCAACTCCTTTAACTTCTGCCACCGTGAATGAGATAATGCATCAGCAGTGCCATTCTCAATACCAGAGACATGTACAGCTTTTAAAATGGACATTCAGAAACATACATTTCAGGACAAATAGTCTGATGTGGTCACCCAATGGGCCTTTAGCCCCCAACTGCCCATTTATGGTGCGTACCACACCCATATTGTCAAACCAAAAGAGGACATTCATGCTTCTCAGCCTGGAACCCTAGATACACAGGGCCACCATGATTAGGAGGAACTCTAACAGTGTTATCTGCCTGTGGAGCCCTGCCTCTTCCCACTTGGACGGGCCATTCTGAGGCACACTATTTGTCTTGAAAATATATTCTGATCCCTAGCCCTCTGTCTGTGTACAGTTCTAGCTCCTGGCTGTCCACTGTTCCTGGCCAAATAGATATGCCATTGAAATGAGCAATAAATGTCTGCCAAATCTGCACATTCTCCCAGAAACCTTCAGTCACCCAGATCCATTTATGAGGCTTCTGGTCACATGTCCCCTGCTTTGCCATCTGCCGCTAGAAGGTCCTCCTCATGTAGATTACGAGGCAGGCAAGGTAGAGGTGCCCCCTCTTTTGTAGCTCCTGCAGGGTAATCTTTTAAGTCATTATGGCTTTGCTCAAAATCCTTGTCAGTACTTAGATCTTATGACAATGCAAGCAACACCCCTGGCTCTCTGCATCTGTCTCTGTACCCAGGAACGTCAACACTGAGCTCAACTTTCCTGAGAGCCAGAGGCATGCCAAAGAGGATGCATAGTTTGACAAAAGTGTCTAGTGTTTGCCTGCAGGCCAGAGAGTGCTCTGGCCTGACAAACAAGAAGTCATCAAGGTAGTGAATGAGTGGCGATTTATGTCAGGGACAAATTCTCTGTATCATGTCTAGAATCATCCTCCTCCCCTAATGAATTCAAATGCTTGTCCCTAAAGGTTGAACTATTACCTTCTTGTGCACTCTGTGTAATAGGCTGTTACGGGCCCCCGCCTGCAGGGTCACATCTCTTGTCACATCTAAGCTCCGCCCTGGGGCTTAGTACGTTGGAAACTATTTTTCTTGGCAATCTGAACTACGACTGGTTATCAAAAGCCTCGGCTCCCTTGGAATCCTTTTGTGACACCTTGGGGCTGGTGCAACTCATTGGTGAACCCACTCACCCAAATAAAAAGAACCCTAGTAACAGCACCCTTTTAGATGTAATTTTTTATTAACAAACCACACCTGTTTTCCCATGTCGGAACATTTTTCTCTGACATCAGCGATCACTGTTTCATCGCCAGCATCAGATCTGTGCATAATCCACAGTTTGTAGCAAAGTACTCAATCAAGAGGTGTAAACGCAACTTTAACTTGTTTGTCTACCTCAAGGAATTGAAAGATTCCCTGCAATGGCAGGATTTCTACTTAGCCAAAACAGTTAATAAGGCATATACTATCTTTCATGAAATGCTAACTGCGACCTTAAACAGGCATGCCCCCATAGTAAAGGTATGTGTAAGAAGCAACACTTGCCGCTGGTTTTCACCAGAACTCAAAGCTTCCATGCTAGATAGAGATACACTTTGGGGAAAAAGCAAGCAGAAGCAAGAATGACTTGGATTGGTGGCAGTTTAGGAGGGCACACAATAAGTGCACCAAGTTGGTCAGAGCAGCCAAGGCTGCTTTCTATCACACTGAGCTAGACTCTGCCTCAAGGAATCCTTCAACATTTTAGAAAATAATAAAGGACATGCCTGGTCATTCACCTTGAAGTTCCTTCCCATCAAAAATTATATCCGGTAGTAACACCATTTCAGACCGATCGGAGATACAGGAAGTCTTCAATAATCATATCACAACCGCTGGGCTAGCATTTGACACATCCCCTGCTAATGCCATCCACACTCAGCAGGGATTATTGTTTCACAAGTCTCCTGCTACCAAAGAGGCCTTCTCCTTCCTGCCCCTCTAAAAGAGGTTGAAGATCTATTACTGCAGTTGGATATCAAGAAGGGTGCAGATTCAGACTCTATAGAGCCTTACTTCCTGAAATGTGCATACTATGTGTTCGCAGTGCCAATCACTCACCTCTTGAACTTGTCACTATCCCAGGGGAGCCTCCCCTCACAATGGAAAGTAGCCCATGTCATCCCCCTGCTCAAATCAGGTGACCCTTGGGACCTTAATAATTATAGACCGATCTCCCTCCTCCCCATTCTGTCTTAATTATTGGAAAAGATAGTGAGTGGTCAGCTGAGGGCGTACCTTGAATCCAGGAGCCTGTTAAACTCAGTGCAGTTTGGATTCAGAGCAAAGCACAGCATCATAACTGCCCTAGCGAAAGTGACTAATGATTGTCTCCTTGACCTTGACAATAGGAATTTTGTCTGTGATTTTTTTTGGATCTAAGTAAGGCCTTCGACACAGTCAACCGCAGCCTGCTTCTTTCCTCCCTATGTAACCTAGGTCTGGACCCTAACTCTATGTGCTGGTTTGCCGACTACCTTGTAGAACAGAAACAGCAGGTTAAGGCAGAAGGTGATCTTTTGCCACTTAAACCCCTACAGAGAGAGGTGTGCTTCAGGGGTCTATCCTTGGTCTCCTGTTGTTTGCGGTTTACATTAACAACATCGATGACAACATCAATAAAGCCAATATCCACTTGTTTGCTGATGACACAGTACTTTATTTGAGCCATCCTACACCGGAAGTAGCCTGTGAAGACCTCCAAGCTGAATTTAACCTATTGCAATACCAGCTCATAAGCAAAAAGCTTCTGCTTAATGAGAAAAAAACAAAAGTGATACTCTTTTTCCCTTTTCACCTACGTGGCGAACCCTGCTTGCGTTGGGGCTATCCTTCAGATTACTACAGTACTTGGAGAAAATCTAGAATATGTGCCAAAATTCAAATTTCTGGGTGTATGGCTTGATCACAAAGAAAGCATTCAGGAAGTACAAGGAATCACAGAAGGAGCAGGACAGAGAACTGTATCAGTTAAAGCAAAAGGAAGCTGGGAAGGCAGTCAGAACAGCAAAGGCCCAAACCGAGGAAAAGATAGCCAACTCAGTTAAGAAGGGGGATAAAACCTTTAATAGGTACACCAGGGAGCGAAGGAAGACCAAGGGAGGGATAGTGAGGTTTAGTAAAGGGAGGGAGGGTGGGCAGAGGTGACTGTGAAAAGGCAGAAATACTAAACAAATATTTTTGCTCAGTATTTACAAAGGAAGTGGGGGAAGTACCTAAAGCAAACACTAGAAACACTCTGGATACAGAAGTTGATACCAGCCCATTTACAGAAGAAAGGGTTCTGAAAGAACTCTTAAAACTGAAGGTGGACAAAGCAATGGGGCCTGATGGGATTCATCCCAGAATTCTAAAAGAACTAAGGGTAGAACTAGTGACACCACTGACTACCCTCTTTAAACAAATCATGGGAGGATGGGCTGGTACCCGAGGACTGGAGGAAGGCAGAAGTGATTCCCCTTCACAAAAGTGGGAGCAAGGCAGAAGCAGGAAACTACAGACCTGTTAGTTTAACCTCAGTGGTAGGGAAAATGATGGAATCACTTCTGAAGGAAAGAACTGTCCAGTATCTAGAGGCCAGAGGGGCACAGGACTCAAGGCAGCATGGATTCACAGTGAGAAGGTCATGCCAGACAAATCTGATAGATTTCTTTGACTGGGTGACCAAAGTAGTAGATCAGGGAGGGCTGTGGACATGGCCTACCTAGACTTTAGCAAGGCATTTGACACAGTCCAACACAAAAGATTAATATACAAGTTAGCCAGCCTGAGAGTGGGTCCCAAGATGACAGCCTGGGTAAAGAATTGGCTGGAGAATAGGACACAGAGAGTAATAGTAAATGAAGTCCACTCTGAAGAAAGGGGGGGTTACTAGTGGGGTACCACAGGGTTCAGTATTAGGACCGGTCCTCTTCAATGTCTTTATAAGCGACATTGCAGAGGGACTGGAAGGAAAAGTATGTCTCTTTGCAGATGACACAAAGATCTGCAACAGAGTTGATGCACAAGGTGGGGTGGAAAGGATGAGAAGGCACTTGGCAAGGTTAGAGGAATAGTCAAATGTATGGCAGCTTAGATTCAATGCTAAGAAGTGCAAGGTAATACACCTGGGAAACAAAAACCCAGGGGAAGAGTACACAATGGGGGGTGAGATACTAACAACAACAAAAATGGAAAGGGACCTGGGGGTAGTCATATCAGATGAATTAAAGGTGGGCAAGCAATGTAAGAGGGCAGCAAGGAGGGCTGGGGGGATACTGAGATGCATAGGGAGAGGCATCACCAGTAGAAAACAGGAAGTTACTATCCTTCTGTACAGACAGCTGGTCAGACCCCATCTGGAGTACTGAGTGCAGTTCTGGAGACCCAATCTCCGCAAAGACATAGACAGGATGGAAGCTGTCCAGAGGAGGGCAACTAAAATGGTGCAGGGTCTGCACTGGAAGACATATGAAGAGAGACTTAAGGAGCTTAATATGTATAGCCTCGAGGAAAGAAGGAGAGGGGGACATGATAGAAACTTTCAAGTACCTCAAGGGAATCAACAAAGTCCAAGAGGGTAGCATCTTTCAAAAGAGGTGTGCAAGAACAAGGGCACAATTTGAAGATATGGGAGGGCAGCTCAGAGGTAATTTAAGAAGTATTTTTACAGAGAGGTTGTGGATGCATGGAATGGCCTTCCGGAGGAAGGTTGTGGAGTCAAAAACAGTGGTGGAATTCAAGCATGCATGGGACAGTCATAAAGGCAATTCTAGGGGTGGGGTAGAAAGAAGTAGGCTGCTGGTTAACTAGGATCTGCAGCTTATCCATTAGGTAGGGAAATGGGCAGACTGGGTGGGCCAAGCGGTCCTTATCTGCCATCAAATTCTATGTTTCTATGTTTCTCTGTTTCTCCTTCTCTGAACATCTCGAAGAACTACAGAAGAAACTAAGACAAAGACTAGGACTATTCCACAGAATTAACCACTTCCTTACTAGGGATGCTGAGTAGCGGTTGGTTCAAGCCACGTTCCTTTCATCAATAGCTTACGCAGACCTTCTCTATAGCCATTGCACTGCTTCTGCCCTGGCTAAGTTGGACACCCTATACCACAGAGCAATCAGGTTCATAAAGGGCCTTCCACTTTCCACACACCATTGCTCCTTGTACACTGTGGTGGGCTGGACTTCCCTTCATTATAGAAGAAATAGAAATGCCTCTCTATGGGCTTTTAGAGTGGTTACCCACAAGCTTCCCCTATACTTCTCTGATTGTATTCCCCGAGTGTGATAGGTGCCTATGCTCTAAGAAGCTATTCCCTAATTGCCTTGCAATTACCTAAGGTCAAATCTCGTTTCGGCAGAGCTGCCGTAAGTTTCTTGTTGCCTTCCTTGTGGAACAATATGCAAAAAAACTTGAAGCTGAGCTGTCCTGTTAGCCTGAATATTTTCAAGTCGCTCCGTGACCGCTCCGTGAAGGAATCCTACAAATGTTTCCCACATCGCTAGCTCACCTGTTTTCCAGTTTCCTTCCCGCCCATCCTGCCTCCTGCCCTGTCTTTGCACCTGCCTCTCTCTCCCTAGCAAAATACCAGATTCTCTGCCTCTCTTTAGCCATGGCCAAGTTCCACCTGCCTTCCCTGAAGTATTCCAGTTAACTATTCCAGCCCCGTCATTTCTTCCTAAGCTGGTATCCCTTTTCTTGCCTTTCTCTCTCCTTTTAAGTGAACATTCCGGCTGTACCCAGTTATGAGCCTATCTGTTGTAAAGGCCCTCTCACTCCAATGTTGATGTACTTATGTGTATTTTTTCTTCTTTATATAATATTGTATTATGTTTTACCATGTTACTGTACTATGATTTTTGTATGACCAGGTCCATCTTGCAGATGAGCCCAGCTCAATGGTGCCTGCCTGGATAAATATTTTGATTGATTGATTGATTGATTGACTGATAGTGAATAATGCCCTGGTTCTTTGATTCCTGGGCTGTTACCAAGAGAAGAAAGGTACTGAACCCTTCAAACACTGTGCAAGCTACTGAACTACCCATGGGCATGCAACTGTCCACATAATACTGGCCCTCAGATTTCATCCCCAGCAAGTCCCAGTCAGCTGGGATGTACCGGCAGTAATCAGGACAGCTCTATGTTTGCTTTAGCCATCAGGGTGTGTGGGCCTGTTATCTATACAGCCTCAACTGCTCTGTCAAATTATGCATATTGAACCACCATGAAACATGGATCAGTGTGGTCACGTACCAAGTCTCTTTCAGAGTGTGAGAGGTAGTTGATCACATGGAACTCACCCAGGGCTTTCTTGGGAACCAAGTCAATCAGAGACACTTTGAGATTCGGCAGCTGAGAGGATGGGTGCAGACTGCTCACTCTCCTCAGCCACATCTCATTTTCCAATTTGTTCTGAATCTCTTGCAGTCAGTCTCTGGCAATCTCAGGTTCTCCACTTTATTTCCTTGGTGGGAGCTAGTGAATGGGCTTCTGAAGCCCACAGAGAAACCCTCTGCCAGAAGGTGGGATGCTTCGCCATCCACGATCTAAGCATGTCCACCCTTACCAGAACTTACTTCCATGGGATTTGTTGAATGTTTTGTAAAGGGGACAGTTGCCTCCTTTTGGGGCTTATAGGAGGGGCAGTGCACGAGGGGGTGATGCTCACCACAAGTGATACACTAGTGCCAAAACCTGCAGCAGCCTTTGGAACAACTCCCTTTGTTTAAGCTAAATCACATTTGTGGGGAGGGTCCCGTGGTTCCAGACTGCTGTGTCTGGGGGTGGGGGAGTCTGAAGGGAAATTCTCCATCTGTGTGGACAACTCCTTCCCCATGCATAACTTCAACTAGGACAGGAATGTCCAAGACACCCCAGTTGAGCGATGAGTCCTACTGCATCCATCACCTGAATTCCTCATCATATTCTAACCAAGCCACCTACCATTGTGTCTGTGTGCCAACATAATCCTAGTTGAATAGTTTAACAGATCTATGCATTCTTCATGAGCTGTCTGTCTTATGGTGCTGGCTGGCAAAACTATAAATCCTGCCATCCAACTGTCAAAGGTGCATTCAACTTTCACCTTCTTCTTCTCTTGGTCCTCCTTTTTTTCTTTTGCATCCTCTGTCTTGCTCACCCAAATGGTTGAGCAATGAAAACATATCAAAATATTTGCAGTTCCAGATCTGCTGCTGGACCTTATCCATCAAGTGGGAACCAACTGGTTTCACCACGCTGATGTAAAGAGTCGAGCTGCTCTCTCAGTCACTGACTGTGGCGCTGCACTGGTCCTTGCTGCATTTGTGGCTGCCTGGCCTGTCCCCCCCCACCACCACTGTTAATTCTGGACTGAAGCAGCAAACCCAGTCATAATGTCCATGAGCTTTTCCAGCTGCTCATACATGGTGGACTGCTTAAAACCATCGGGCTGTTTAGGGGAGGGGCCCGGTGGGACTGGGTCCACTGGAGCCAGTTCGGGTGTTGGGGAAGGGGGCCCCCACCTCCATGACATCTGAATCCAAGCCCAAAGGTTCCAATTCCTTTAGGCAATTTTTGGCTTGGCCAATGGAGGCACCACGCAGGGTGCTCTGCCAAAAGCCAGAATAACCATATATTTAGATTCTTCATCAGATAGATCTGAAATCCCCACCTTGGTCTTACCTTCTTTGGGTTTCCTGGGTGCCTTCATGGCAGATCCTGCTGGCTCCTTTGCTGGCTGCTTATGCTTGTCCATCACTCAGGTTCCTTTTGGAGTGCTGGTGTCCTCCAGGCAAGCTTCCAGATATTTGTGTCTGTTCTTCTTGTACGTCTCTCTGAATTGCACTTCTAGAGCCATGGTCACTGCTGCAACAGGAAAAACATGTTGGTATACTTTGTCTTATACCCCAGGTGTGTGTGGGGAGAACCTTTCCACAACTGTCCAGCTTTCCATGTACACTCCCCCTATACAACCAGTAAAAGTAGTCCAAAAGGTGCAGAGCATTGTACCCCCTTTGCCAGACTCTACACTCCACATCACGAACATTGATGGCTTCCTTACTGTATGCTATTCCCAGTTTTTGCAATAATCATTATCGAAATTTTGCTACCAACATGGAGCCCACCGCTCTGTGTCTATACTGTATATAAGCTGGGCTGCCCCTGTGCTGTATGCATCCCACTACACTCATTATCATAGAAACATAGAATTTGATGGCAGATAAGGACTGCTTGGCCCATCCAGTCTGCCCATTTCTTCCTACCTACACTATTACCCCAGATGGTGCCCAATCTACACCTCTTTCTCTCCCCCCTTCCTTCCTTCTTAGTATGATTCCCTTGTGCTTATCCCAGGCATTCTTGAACCCCTCCATTGTTTTCGCTCCCACCATCTCTGCTGGAAGACGGTTCCAAGAATCCGCCACTCTTTTTGTGAAGAAGTACTTCCTCACATCTCTTCTGAATCTACCCCCTCCTGCTTCATAGCATGTCCCCTTGTTCTAGAGCTCTTTTTTTTCCTAAAAAATGCTTCCCTCCAGTACCTTATTTACCCCTGTGAGGTATTTAAAGTTCTCTGTCATATCCCCTGTCTCCCGTCTCTGTTCCAGGGTGTACATACTGAGGTCCTTTAGTCTCTCCTTGTAGGGCTTTTGATGCAGACCCTGCACCATTTTGGTAGATGTCCTCTGAACCACCACCCCTCTGTCTGGTGTGCCATGATAACAGCGACGTTGGGAAGAGAGAGGTCAATAAGGGTGACAGAAAAGGGCGACTGCAGAAATGGCGACTGGTGATTTTCCCCTCTCCCTGAGTTTCACCCCACCATGGAGTTGGAATATTGAATAAGAGGGATGTGGGGGGCAACACCCCCCACATCGGAGGGTGCAGGGTCAAAGCACCCCGCAGATACGACAGTTGCCGTATCTGCATTCACCCTTTTCTACTCGCCCTAATCGCACGTCGCTCTTCTTTTTTCGCCGAAGTCACATAAAACCTTCTGTCTATGTCCTTCCGGAGATGTTGTCTCCAGAACTAGACACAGTACTCTAGGTGGGATCTTACCAGTGATCTGTACAGAGGCAATATAGGTTCATAGTTAATTTTCAAGTTCTGAAGACAATTTTGTCCTTATTTGAACTCGCCACCTATTTACTGTTATCGGTGGTACATAAATTTTTTTATTTCCCATGTATTTATCTAGTTCATATTTAAAACTTCCCATTGTCTCACTATTTACAATGTATCTAGGTAATTCATTCCAACTATTTATTATTCTTTGAGTAAAGAAATCCATACGCTTTTTTGTTTTATTAACATCACCATTTAGTCTGTAAATATGAGATTTTTTTTTTTTATTTTGTTCCTCACATCTCCTAAGTGCTAGTACTTCCATTAATTCTTTATCTCTTGTCACCCTATATACTAGACGAAGGTCACCTCTTAATTGTCTGTATTCAATTGAATATAGCTCTAAATTCTGTAGCCTATTACTATATGGCATATTATATTGTCCTTTTATTTTCTTTGTTATTTTTTCTCTGTCTTCACTCTTTCACTCTTAATATTACTTGCTGCTGCAAACTGGGAACAGTATTCCATATGTGGATGAACTAGATTAGTGTACAGAGGTAAAATAACCTTGCTATCTCTGCTCTTAATATTTGCTAATATGCATCCCAATATTTTTTGACATTTTTTAACTGATTGATTTATATGCACATCTGAGGTCAACATATTTGATATATATACTCCTAAGTCCCTCTCTTCTCAGGTTGTCTCCAAAATTTGATCATATAATGTATATAAACAATTTTGATTTCTAGCACCAAAGTGCATCACTTTGCATTTGGATATGTTAAACTGTATTTTATTTGTTCTTGCCCAGTCTACAAGATTATCTAAATTTTCTTGTAATATCTTACTATCTAGATTAGTTTGGACTATTCCCCCTAGTTTGCAGTCATCTGCATATTTACATATCCATGCATCATTCTTTGTTTGAAGTGTACTGACTAGTATGTTAAATAATGTGGGCCTCAGTATAGATCCTTGGGGAACCCCACTTGTTACGTCACCCCAGTCAGATTGACATCCTTTCACAATTAACCTTTGCTTTCTGTTTTTAACCAGGAAGTAACCCATTTTATAATATTGTCTTCAATTTTGCATGATGTAATTGTTCAATCAGTTTTTTGTGTGAAACCTTATCAAATGCCTTCGCGAAGTCCAGATATATCACATCCACGGGTGCACCTTTTTCCAAGGATTGACTCACTGGTTTGAAAAAATTTACCAAATTAGTTAGGCATGACCTGCCCTTCTTGAATCCGTGTTGTGAGATATCAAATATATGTTCTTTTTCCATGTGTTCTATAATCCTGTGTTGTATTATTCTTTCCAGTAATTTCCCCAGTACTGAAGTCAGGCTTATTGGTCTATAATTCTTAGCTTCGAATCTTGATCCAGATTTAAATATTGGTGTAATATTTGCTAGTCCCCAGTCAGGTATTGTTTTCCCACTAACTAATGAGATGTTAAATAAATATGTAATTGGTCCGACCAATTCATATATTAATTCTTTCAGAAATTTAACATTTATCCCATCTGGTCCGGCTGATGTATTTGGTTTCAAAGTATGTACTAGTTCAATAACCTCCCTTTCCATAATTGGGCTATATTCTTTTTTGTTTATCATATTTTCATTTTCCAGAGTCTCCTTTGGTTCAAACACAGTTAAGAAGTAATTATTTAGCTCTGAAGCTATTTCCATTTCATCTGTTATGGTCTTATTTTTAGTTATTTTAGGTCCTATAGTTTTTTGATTCCCTCTTAAGGTTCCTATATAGTTAAATAATTGTTTTTATTATCCTTAGTTCCAATTGCCAGTTCTCTTTCTTTATCACATTTTGCTTTCCTAACCAATGTTTTTTTTTTGTTTGATACAAAATTTTAATCTTATTTTGAGTGTACCTGATGGTTTATTCTTTATTTTGTTATATAATCTCTTCTTCTTTCTCAATAGTTTTTCTATTGACCTATTCCACCATGGAGGATATCTTTTATTATTTGGGTATTTAACAATAGTAGGAACCCATTTTTCTATACAATATTCCAACCTCTTTTTAATGTAATTCTAAATCATCATTAAGTCATTGTTTATAAATTCCTGTTTCCAGTCCTATTTTAATAAATATTCCTTAATCTTCATATAGTTTGCTTTTGAATAGTTTTTAATTACTGTTTTTCCTTTTGTTTGTGGTTTATATACTTTATATGTGCACTCAATTATTCCATGATCACTGTCTCCTAAAGGTGCTAGTAATTTAACATTATATACATTATCAGAACAATTTGTCAAAATCAGGTCCAGAATATTGTTACCCCTAGTGGGTTCCATTACCATTTGTTCTAGATTATTATTTATTGTAAACTCAATAAATGTATTTTCTCTCTGATTAGTACTGTCTAGTCTCTTCCAATTTATATCCAGGAAATTAAAGTCTCCCATAATTATAGTATTTTCTTTATGTTCATATTTTGCTAAACCCTTATTAAATTGTTCCATTTCATAATTTGATTGACCAGGTGTTCTATAGCATAGTCCTAATATTAAAGAATTGTTATTCCATTTAATTTGTACCCAAATAATCTTGTTATCCTCATCTGTTTTTCTTATTTCATAAGCCTTTAAATGTTCATTTATATAAAATACCACACCACCACCTCTTTTTTCCTTCCTATTCTTATATATTTTTGTATGCCTTTTTATATCTGTACCCCAATCTATGTCACTAAACCATGATTCTGTAACTCCACATATATCAATTTTACTTTTGTATAAAATATATGTAAGTTCCTCAATTTTATTTCTTAAACTTCTAGCATTTGTGAATGCAATTTTTAAATTTGGATCCCTTTTAATGGATGTTTTTTGCTACAATACAGTTTGGGATTATTAATTACTTGGTCAGTAACAACAGATTCTAGAGATGTGCTGACTTTGCCATTCTCTCCCCTTTTATCTAGTTTAAAGGGTCTGCAAAATATTTAACAAGGTGTTTCCCTAGTAGTTTACTGCCATGCCTACAAAGGTGTAGGCCATCCCAGCTATACAATTCATTTTTCCCATTACATTCCTCCCAGCATGTTATACATTTTATATCTTGCTGTAAACACCATTTTCTTAACCAATTGTTAAGATGAACCATTTTCCTCCGTTGCATATAACTAGCTTTCGGCATTGGAAGTGTTTCGGATATTATAATTTCAGCACCCAATTCAATACATTTGTTTGTTAATGATATATAATCCTACTTTATTTTTATTATTGAGTCTTTAAGTACATTGTTTGCACCTACGTGTACAATGACAATAGGATTTACAGTATTTTTAACAATATTCTCAGCTCTTTCAGTTATATCTGATATTCTAGCCCTTCTATAACTACATAATGTTCTTGTTAGTTTATCGGGATTACATATCACTCTATCAAGATGTTTGACTATTGAGTCACCAACTACTATATATCTCTAGTTGTAGTTGTCTCCTCTATAACATCATTATACTCCTCTGCATGTGCTGATTCAGAAAAAGAGATTAAATTTCCTGTTGCCTGTGAAATATTTGTAACTTATTTCGTGATTATTCCAACACCATTCAATTCCATTTCAGAGAGAGTGATTAGGTTTTCCAAAGTCCCTAAGGTGCATCTTACATCATGGGCCACCTCTTCACTCTGATGTTGTACCATTTGTTCATCAGAGTTTAAAGCTCTAAACCTTATTGCATTTGTGTTTTCATTCTCTGGACTATTTACTCCATGTTTTGCTTGAGGTTATGTATTAATACTATTATTCTCACCCATCACGTTATTAACCTGTAACTCATCGTGAGTAGCAAGAGGATCAAACTGATTTGATATAGGTATATGGAATTTAGATGCTCTTCCTCCTTTTTTTGCAACCTTCATTGCCTGTACCTGATACCACTCCATCTCTTCATTACTCATATTATCTTCCTGTCTTGTACGCTTTTTACTCAGTTTTTCTTTCCCATTTTGTTCCTTTGATAATATTTTATTATTTTGTTTCTCTATTTCTACTCTATTTCTCTTTTCAGATACGCAATGCATTTCCTCATACTGAGTCTCAGTATTATTCAGTATGTCATTGGTATCATTCTCAGCAAATCTTTTCCTCATTTGCATTTGACTCTCTTCCCAACGCCAACACTTTTTTGTTAAACATGCTTACTTCCTTTAACAGTATTCAATTCTCTTGGCATTTGTCACAAACAAACATTGTATAGTCACTTGTAGAGTCCTTTATTTGGTACATCTTACATTTATCACAGGTAATCAGCTCCATTCCATCACTTAAAGATAGTACTGATGCCATATTTATAGCCATCTTTGTTTATAATAAAAGGATCAGACAATTACTATAAAGATGCTATTTATGTTCGCTTTACTGTACTTCACAATCTATTTAATGAATTGTACTGCTTACCCACTAATGCTTGACATGCATGACATGCACAGACGTGCGTGTCTTTGCGTGCATCGCCGCACGCTCGCCCTGCTCACTGCAGGCTGAGTATTTGTACAGCACAGTGACCCAGATGTGCTCCGTAGGTCACGCAGTGAGGCAAACCCCAAAAACACTCTTTAAAGTAAGATCATTAAAATTCACAGCTATGTGAGATGTTTTTCCCACAATAACTGTTCCCAGTGCTAGCTGAGTATAAAAATGAACAGTTTAGACTGGCTTGTAGTTCTCCAGTTACCACGGAGAAACTACTCACCCTCTTCCTGTTTCCTGGTTTAGGGACAGGGCTCCAGACAATAATGTAATACAGTCAAGCACACACATGTTTCTACCCCGACTCTCACTCTTTCCCCTATTGACTCTTCCTGCTGCACTCACCCTTCCCTGTCCACTCCAGCCTGGCTAAAGTCCCACCCCATCTATAGTAGTGTCCCAGTTATCTACCCCTCCTCCGTCATTATCATAATAAACAAGTACATGACAACCATCGTCACTTTCTGTGGTTTTAGCCCAATTTTTCCCCCAGTCGTTGGTAATATATCCCTCCTCTTCTTTACCTCTCTAACCTGCCACCCCATACATGGCCTCTTTCCACTATATGTGTAGTTGCCGGCTGCCTCACTCAAAAGATCTCTGCTTATAACCCCTGTATGCCTATGGTTGATTGTACATCTGCTGACTTCTTCAATTGTAAAATAATGCTGTTTTGTTTTTATTTATTTCAACCTTGTACTGTACTGTATACACTGCATATACTTTTTCTTCCTTGTATATTATTGCTTTTTGTATACCTGCTTCTGTACTGTACTTTGATGTATTCATGACTAGGTCCACCTTGCAAATGAGCCTTGCTCAATGGTGCCCACCTGGATAAGTAAAGATTTTGATTGATTGATTGATTGACACAATATAATGTTTCATTTAAAACAGCAAGAGGTTCAATATTATAAGGCTTTTTGGAGATAGAGGAATCCTCTAGCAACTTCTTGAAAGCTTTATTTAACTCACGCTCGCTGCAGGCCGAGCATTTCTACAGAATAGTGACCCGGATGTACTCCATAGGTCACGCTGCAATGCAAACCCCAAAAACACTCTTTAAAGTAAGATTATTAAAATTCACAGCTATGTGAGATGTTTTTCCCACAATATTATCTCTATAGAATTGGCATTTAGCTGTGGATGCACTCCATATGAAATAGAAAATCTTCCTTATCTATGATGAGTGTTTCCTGCAAGATCAGACAGCTACGTTCTGCCAAAATGTAACACACCTCTGATGCCATGGACAAGCCTTTCTAGCAGCCTGAAGCCATTATCATTGTGACTTTTCCAAAGTCTCGCTCATAAATTTTGATCTTGCTATGCCTTTTACATAGCGAGAGAGAAAAAGAGAGAGAGAGAGAGAGAGAGAGAGAATGGTATAAGAAGGATTGCTGCCAGCTGGATGTGACCCCAGAGTCTGGCACATAGCAAGCTTCTAAGCTCTGTGACAGGAGTACCAACTTTTGATGGTCCTGCATGAGAACATTTATTGTATAAATAATAGAACAGGCTAAACACCAGTGGTATTAGTCATCCATTTAACTGGGCAATACTGCTCAGTATTTATAATGAAAGCTACCTGTGCTCTGAAAGCAATGGTTTATATGGCATAAGGTGACTGTTGCCAGAAAAACCCTATACCTGTCCCTGCCTCAACCCAATCCAATGACAGGGGTGCATGCCGACTACCCACCATGTTGCCCCGCTTGGTGTGGTGGATCACCTCAGCTGACTCAGACTCCATGTTCCTGTGATTGAGGAACGAGTGAAAGCCCAAGTGCCACTGTTGTAAACAGTTTGACAAATTTACTTTTTTTTCCTTTTTAATAAACACTAGCAGAGGCCAACGCTGGTCCCTGTCTTGTACCCCACATGCTATGTGAGATTAAAAGGGTTGTACCTAACCTGTGGAGGCTAGGCTGCTCTATATGTCACCTTCTGGATTTACAGAGAAAGGAGACTAATCTGATGTGAGAGGGCAGCAAGGAGGGCTGGGGGGATACTGGGATGCATAGGGAGAGGCATCACCAGTAGAAAACAGGAAGTTATTATCCCTCTGTACAGACAGCTGGTGAGACCCCATCTGGAGTACTGTGTGCAGTTCTGGAGACCCAATCTCCGCAAAGACATAGACAGGATGGAAGCTGTCCAGAGGAGGGCAACTAAAATGGTGCAGGGTCTGCACCGAAGGACATATGAAGAGACTTAAGGAGCTTAATATGTATAGCCTTGAGGAAAGGAGGGAGAGGGGGGACATGATAGAAACTTTCAAGTACCTCAAGGGAATCAACAAAGTCCAAGAGGGTAGCATCTTTCAAAAAAAGAGGTGTGCAAGAACAAGAGGGCACAATTTGAAGATAGAGGCGGCTCAGAGGTAATTTAAGGAAGTATTTTTTCACAGAGAGGGTTGTGGATGCATGGAATGGCCTTCGGGAGGAGGTTGTGGAGTCAAAAACAGTGGTGGAATTCAAGCATGCATGGGATAGTCATAAGGCAATTCTGGGGGTTGGGGGTAGAAAGAAGTAGGCTGCTGGTTAACTAGGATCTGCAGCTTATCCAGTAGGTAGGGAAATGGGCAGACTGGGTGGGCCAAGTGGTCCTTATCTGCCGTCAAATTCTATGTTTCTATGTTTCTATGTGGTGCCTTACCATCCCATGGGGTGTTGGCAGCCACTCCTACAATCCCCCTCAACAAAAATGTGTTTGTGCCTGGATATAGGTTTACTTAAGGATGGGTACACATTATACTATTTGTGCCAGTTTCTGGCCTGGGCCATGCCTGAAAAATGTCTTTGGATCAGCGCACCAACCCAGTTACCAAATGAGTAAATAATGAATTTGCGAAAAAACATCAATTTATTTTATTTTCAAGTTACCTCCATATCACTCCCAGTCTGTGGTATCAGAGTAAAGGTTTAAGTAAAAAGTAAAACCATGATTATGGGGAGCACAGTAAGCCACTTAGAAGGCAGGGAAATACAGCAGTATAGGCATTGTTTTGCCTGCAAGTGCAGTACCAGTTAGCACTGACATGAGGAAGGCATGTAACTAAAGGAATTATTATTTTTTATGTACATATTGATTAAACTTTTGCATAAAAGTGGTTAGAAGCATACTATTTTTTGAGATTAATTGCTTTGCCTTACAATGTGGAAACAGTAGGGTTGCTAACGCCCCACCATTATCTGACCTTCCCATGAGGGTGTGGTGGCCACCTGGTCAGGAGTGTTCAGCCCTGGCCCTCAACCATGGATACTGCAGTGAATACGTCCCCTGTCCCGAGTCTGAAAGCAAGCTGTGAAAAGCTCACTCTTGGTACCTTCTGACTCGAGCACAGGCTCTCCCTGCAGCTCTAGGTAAGACCCCCTGACCTTCCAGAACACCAATAACTGGTGTGGAGGACCACCTTTGGTGTGCTGCTCACTGGTTACTATCTGATTGGGGTAAAGCACCCTACATTTTCTGTTGCCCATTTCTGGATGGACTCCGAGCTCAGAATGTGCTGCCACCATGGGGCCACCTGAACCTGCCCAACACTGCGGCCACTGCTCTGTCCAATGGTGTCTTTCCTCACAGCCCAGAGCCAACTAAGATAGGCTCGAGGAGCTGGCCATGGATGCAAACAAACGGTGAGTGGGGGGTCAAGATTTTGTTATATCTGAACGTGAGAGCAGGCAACTTGGATAAAAGGAGCCACGGTCTAGTGTCTCAAACCCTTAGCACCCAAACCTAGTTCTCTGCTCACTGTTGGCTTGGGTTTCATTGGTCCTAGAACTACTCTAAAGATCCCAGCAGCCTGCACACCACCAGAAATGTGCTAAACCCCCTGTTCTCCTTAATGACTAGCAGAAAATACCAGAACTGACAGAGAATACCCAGAACTAGAAGAAATTCACCATAGAACAGCACATAGCTTGTCTGTAGACCAGTATGATTATGCTAGCTAGCTCTCTTAGCTAGGAAAACTTGAAGCAGGGTAGTGATAGCTGGCTGCTGCTATCCCTTGGTGTCCTGGAAATCTGGAGGACCAGTGATCTGAGGATGGAGGCCAAACTGAGGGGGAGCTGCTGGCTTCAGCTCTTTTTAGCCCCTCACTTGCTGGCCCTTCCAGGTGACCCATACCCCGTGGGCGGCCTCAGTGGTTCCTCCACCAGGTGTAGTGCTGGGGCTTAACCCCCACACCCAGAAGTGAAGTCCTACCTGCCTGACTACAGGTTAACGAGCTGGGGACTCAGATGTGGTGACGTCTGCTGCAGTACTTTGGCAGACTTTTAAATTGCTCTATCATGTTGTTCTTGTATTCTGACTTGAAACTGCCTGGTGGTCCTGCACACATATACATTTGGGCTGGAGCACCAGGTAGCATAACTTAAATATTCTGTGTGACATGTTGCATACTGACATATTTCCACTTGATTATTAGTGACACTTGGTGTCACTGGACTTTTCCATACTGTAGCATATTGACATAAGTTACTATTGTAACACATATGAAATCCCTAAGGTTCCCTCTGTGACCAGTTCCTATCTTGTCACCTTTTTGATAATGACTGTAAGCTACATAATCTGCTATATTACAGTCTCTACTAATGACTACTATATGTGGCTGTGCAGATATCCTTCCCATTTTATCATCTCCCTGCACTATGTGCCAGTTAGATTTAATTACCTTTTGTTTTTATTTGAAATGCTTTTTGATTAAACTCAGTAATCATTCTTAGAGGTTGTTTTTTACTTTTTTAATCTTTGTTTTTCAGTTTTAGTAATGTCACTCATTTAATTTTGGATACTCGAGCTAGAGCTCGGGTAACAACCCGTCAGTAGTAACCTCTGGCGTAAAATCTTTGTGCCACTTCTGGAACATATCTGTTATAACTTTCCTCTGTTGAACCATTTCTTTTCAGTCTAATAAACTGACACAGTAGCATACTGGTAATTAATTTGGATGGATGCCCACTTTCTGCTCTCAAAAGAGTATTCCCAGATGCTGGCTTTCTAAATATCATATACAGCAATAAGCCATCCTAATCCACTGTTAATTTTAAGTCTAGAAAATCTGTTTTCTTATCTGACAACCTGTATGTAAATTGTAAATTAAGTTTATTTGTATTGAGCCATTTTACAAAATGTTGGCCCTCCTCCTCCTCCTCCTCTGGACCTCTCCAAATACAAAAAATGTCATCAATAAAGCAGTATCAGTGGGCCACACCCTCCTGGCATGGGTTTCCTGTCCTCCCACCAGCTCAGGAACAAATTCACATATGGGGAGCCATACTGCTTCCCATTGCAGTGCTGCTGAGTTGGTGGAAGTATTTTCCTTTAAACACAAAATAATTATGTGGTGCATAACATTCAGTGCTGTTAAGTTGTTCGTATACTTCACTGGGCCTGACACAAGCAGTTGCTTCTACAACCCATCGGCATGGCCACACACTCGATCTGGTATTCCAGCTGGGTCTTGGGGTTGATAACCTCAAGATTGATTGGGTCTCTTGGCCCGATCATTTCACCATGGGGTTCACATTTGGGGCCCCCTAATAGACCTTCCCCTGTGAAGATGGTCACCTACTGCCCTTTAAGGGGTTTACACCCAGAAGGACTTCTGGCATTGACTGATGTGGTGTACCAATAAACTCACACACCTGGAGGATGAAGCCGTCCGGTACTGCTTCTCTGCCACTCTGTTGGTCCAAGAACATCTTTACTGCTTGGAACTCTAAATTGTGAGCAATACTGGTGCACAAGGAAGATACATCAGTTGTTAAAATGTGTAGCTTTGATCCCATTCAATTGCATCTAATTTCAACAACAGATCTGTGGAGTCTTGGGCATATGCCCACGTGATGGTGACCATTTCTTTAAAAAAATAGTTCACATAGCTAGATAAATTTTCCGTCAGTAAGCCTACCCCTGAGACTTTTGGTCTGCCAGGTGGGGAGCTCATGGACTTACGTAACTTAGGGATACGAACATACGAAGATACCAGCAGATAAGGCCTAATGGTCAATCACGTCTGCTCGGGGTGCAGCTCCTATCACAGTCGCTGCTGCTGCCCCCCTCCACTTTTCCTTCCCACGCTTCAAAATGTCTTTCATCCCTCCCGACCTGCACCTTGCCCATGTATCTGTCCCATCCTTTCCTGAAGCTTCCCACTGATTCCACTGAAATCAGATCCTCTGGTAGCCCATTCCTGGAAGCCACCACCCTCTTTGTGAAGTAGTGTTTCCTCAATTCTCTCCTGTAATTTCCCCTACCAGCTTCAGGCTATGCCCCCTCATAGTCCCTCCCCCTTTTAATCTGAACAATCCCTCAGTGTTCACTCTGTTGATCCCTTTCAAGTATTTAAAGGTCTCTATCGTGTTCCCTCTGTTCCTTCTGTCCTTGAGGGAGTACATGTTATGCTCCCTAAGTCTCTCCTCATAGGACTTGTCACCCATTTCATGGATCATCTCAAATGCCTGCCTCTGAACTCTCCACAGGAGCATGATGTCCCTCTTTAGGTAAGGACACCAGACCTGCACACAGTACTACAAGTGTGGTCTAACTAAGGAATTATACAATGGCAGGATAACCTCCTTTCTCCTTGAAGTGATCCCCCTCGCAATGCACCCCAGCATTCTGTTTGCCTTTGCCGCCACTCTCCTGCACTGTTCTGAGTGATTCATTTTGGCATCAGTCATCACCCCCAGATCTTTTTCCTCCTTCAAGATCTTTAGCTGCCCCCCCCCCAGTTGATAGGTGTACTCTGGATTCCTAGCCCTTAAATGCAGTATGCTACACTTCTGAGTGTCAGACCCTAGCTGCCATGCGTGAGACCACCGTTCCAGCCTTTCCAGGTCTTCCTGGAGTGTTCTTCTCCCCTCCTCACTATCCATCTCTGCTCCTAGTTTGGAGTCATCAGCAAACAAGCTCATTTTGCTCCTGACTCTCTCTGCAATGTCTGCTATGAATACATTAAATAAGAGTGGAATCAAGACAGATCCTTGCGGTACCCCACTAATGACCCTTCTGGGTGTCAACCCCCCCACCACTACACACAGTCAATTCCCAATCCATTTCACCATCTTTACCACCACCCCTAAGTTCCTCAGCTTTCCCAGTAGTCTCCCATGCAGCACTGAGTCAAATGCCTTGCTTAAGTCCAGATACAGGACATCAACTGGACGGTCACCATCCAGAGATCTTGTCACCCAATCAAAAAATTTGACCAGGTTGGTCTGACAAGATCTCCCCCTGATGAACCCATGTTCATCCTGAAGTCCATTTACCTCCAGAAACTCCACCAGCCTTTCCTTTAGGATGGTCTCTAAGAATTTCCCCACTATTGACGTCAGACTGACTGGTCTATAATTTCCCAGTTTGTCCCGTGGTCCGCTCTTATGGAGGGGCACAACATGTGCAATCCTCCAGCCCTGAGGTACACATCCTGGTTCAAGGGAGGAGTTGAATAAATCCATCAGTGGTGCTGCCAGGATGTCCGACAGTTCCCTCAAGACTCTGGGGTGGATACCATCCTGGCTGGGGCCTTGTCCCTCTTCAAGGACGTAAGTGCTTCCCACACTCTACTCACCCGGATCTCCCCATATGTTAGTGTCCCCCCATTCCCAAATCCCTGCCTTATCTCCCTCTATGGAGTTGGACCCCCAAATTCCCTTGCAAAGACTGAGCAGAAGTACTCATATAGTACCTCAGCCTGCTCAACTACCTCCACTGCCCACCCACCTTCCTTTTCTAACCTGTTGATATGACCCCCACCTATCCTTCTCTACCTGATATATCTAAAACATTCCTTCTTACCCTCCCTGATCCCCTGTGCCACCCTTAGTTCTTTGGAGGCCTTGGCCCACTCTTACCACCCAACTCACCTCCCTTGATATCCTGAGGTATGCCTCCCTGTTATCCTCCCCTTGTTTACTCTGGTACTTCTGGCTAGCCTTTTCTCTCTTCCCTTTTCTGCAGCTCCCTGGTCCACCAACTGGGTTTCTTTGACCTACCTTTCTTGCAGTGGGTCTTTGTGCAGGTTTTAGTAGCCTCTAACAGTCCCATCTTCAATATTGCCCACCTATGTTCTGTGTCCATGTCCAGTCTAATTTCCTTTAAGTGCCCTTCCAGAATGGTAGACATCCTCCCAAAATTTGCCACCCTAAAATCCACTACCTTCATGTTTGTCCAATTTCTCTCCATCTACAGGTCTAGGTAGAACCATACTGTGGAATGGTCACTCCCTGCCAATGGGTCATTCACTACCACATCTTTTATTTGGTTTCCATCTGCCAGAACCAGGTCCAAAATGCTTCCTTCTCTGGTCAGCTCCACCACCAGTTGAGACAGGAACTCATCTTGGAAGGTGTCCAGTAACCATTGTTCTTTCACAGACATTGATGCCATAGTACACCAGTCAACCCCTGGCATGTTGAAATCCCCTACCACCACCACCATCCTACCCCTGCCTCTGCCACAGTAGGCTTTTAGGTTGCCCACCAGTTCCCTGTCGAGTTCCCTCTGACTGAGTTGGTAGCCTATAGACTACCCCCAGATTGACCCCCCTGCCCTCAGCATCATGTAAGGTGACCCATAACACCTCCACATTCCCTTCCACACACTCCTCCCTACTGCATTCTATCCCTTCCCATACAAATAGTGCCACCCCTCCACCCCTACCTATTTTCCTGTCCCTACCATAAGTTTTATATCCTGGGAGTGTAAAGTCTCACTCATGGTGCTGTGTGGCCCAAGTCTTGGTGATTGCCAGCACATCCACCCACCCCCCAGCCATCAGTGCCTATAACTCAGGCAACTTGTTTCCCAGGCACCTCGCATTAGTGGAAACCACCCTCCAACCCACCACCCTATCCCTCATGGCCTTCCCTAGTCCCTTACTTATGCCCCGCTGTGGATTTAACTCCACCTCCAGACTTCCAATAGGGGGAGAGGCATTTGCCCTCCCAAAATATGCATTTCTTTATTCCCCACAAGTCTAACCCCCCCCCAGTTTAAATCATACTTACTAACAGCAAACTCCTCTAGCTTCCTTTTTAAAACCCCTGTTCTCTCCTTAGTGTAAGAGTTGGGAACTTCGGGTGCGAATTTCTAACATACTGTAGTTTCATTGAAGGTTAGCTGTCCATCCCACAAAACTGCAACAATAACTGCATCAAATTATTTTTTATATTCTTTAGTTGGAAAGCTTTTTTAAGTTAGCATAACATTCAGTGATGATAAGTTGTTCATATACTTCACTGGGCCTGACACAAGCAGTTGCAACCCATTGGCATGGCCACACACTCGATATGGTATTCCAGCTGGGCCTTGGGGTTGATAACCTCAAGATTGATTGGGTCTCTTGGTCCAATCATAGCATCATGGGGTTCACATTTGGGGGCCCCCCCAATAGTCCTTCCCCTGTGAAGATGGTCAGCTACTGCCCTTTAAGGGTTTTACACCCAGAAGGACTTCTGGCATTGACTGATCTACAGTATCTAGAGTTGAGGCAGCTTGTGTGATTGGCACTGGTGAGGTGGTGGCCACCTATAATAAGGTGGTGGCCAAAGCTCTGGTTGTCATTGCACCAGTTCATATACAATCCAGATCCTCTCACTTGAGATTCCCCTGGTTTGATGGGGATCTCAAGGCAATGAAGATCAAGGGTCAGAAGTTGGAGCGTAACTGACGGAAGACCTGGCTGGAGGCCGACAGACTGGTCCTGCGTGCTCACTACGGTGAGTACCAGGAGGCAATCTCCCATAAGAAGGCAGAAGTCCTGTCCAGGGAGATCGCGGCAGGGAAGAATAGACCTTCTCAGCTTTTCTGACTGTCGATAGGCTTCTCCATCCTGCCTGTCTTCAGCTGAAGAAGATCTTTTCATCCACCTTGTGTGAAGAGTTTGCTCTGTTCTTCTCTGACAGAGTGTCATCTATCCAGTCAGGGATTCCATCAGGGAGGCCTACACCCCGCAGTGGTTGGACTAGTAGGAGCAGAGGCACTCTGCCTGTCTGGGAGGAGTTTAGGCCAGTGGAAGTGTCTGAGGTGACTGAGGTGATCTTAGAGCTGAAGCACACATTTTGCAAACTGGACCCAGCTGCGATGCGTTTCTTAATGGGATTTGCTGAGGCTGTTGGCCCAGTGTTTGCCAGGATTTCCAGGTGTTCGATGGTGGAGGAGGTATTCCCAGCGGGTTTGAAAGTAACGCTGGTGAGACCCCTTCTTAAGAAGCCTTCCCTCGACCCAGACATCCTGGCAATTTACCTTCCAATCTCCAACCTGCCTTTTTTGAGCAAGGTTGTGGAGCAATTAGTGGCACAAGAGCTCGAGGATTGCCTTGTGTCCTTCAACATCTATGAGCCATTTCAGTCAGGTTTTTGGGCTAGATACAGCACAGAAACAACTCTAGTTAGAGTTGATAATGATCTGCTCAGGGCTAGAGATAGAGGAGGCAGGTCAGTTCTTGTGCTTCTTGATCTCTCATCAGCATTTGACATCGTGGACCACGTCGTGCTTCTTGATCAGCTCTGTCAGTCTTGTGGACTCGCCGGCATTGTCATCAGATGGTTTGAGTCCTAGCTCTCTGATAGGGTGCAGTGGGTAGTGATGGGGAACTTCTCCTCCTCCCCAATGCCCCTGTCATGTGGAGTTCCACAGGGTTTGATCTTGTCAGCGATGCTGTTCGTGGTGTACATGCTGCCCTTGGGTGAGATCATTAGGCAATACAGCATGGCATTTCACTGCTATGCAGATGAAACCCAGCTGTATTTGTCATTTGTGCCCGGAACATCTGATGTTGCTGACGTGCTTAACATCTGTCTGGCTAAAATCAATGACTGGATAGCTTCCAGGTGGCTGAGACTAAACCCAGATAGGACAGAGGTGCTAGTGATTGAGCCAGGTCACGGGCATGATGGGTTGCAACCTTGAGAGGACACAGGTCTTTTCCTGGGGTCTGCTCCACTGGTTGCTTCCCCGAGGGTGCGTAATCTAGATGTGATCCTGGATAGCAGGCTGACTTTGAAGATCAGGTGTCATCTGTGGTCAAGAGTGGTTTCTACCACTTGCGGAACATCACCAGGATCAGGCCCTTCATTCCGTCTGAGGATCTGCCGACTCTGGTACATGCCTTTGTTACCTCTAGACTTAACTACTGTAATGCTGTTTACTTCGAGGTCATGGGAGGGACCCTCCACAGGCTGAAACTAGTGCAGAATGCGGTGACCCGGTTGCTGACAGATCTGCCTAGGTCCTATCATGTGACCCTGGTCCTACATGTTCTGCACTGGTTGCCGGTCAGGTAGAGGGTGCCCTGCCTGCAATTCTATACAGCCCTCACTGGGCTTGCCTGCCCCACTGGCTTTGTCTGCCCCATTGGCTCTGCCTGCCTCATCACCGGGACCAACTTTGCCTGCCCCACTGGCTCTGCCTGCCCCATCACCGGGACAGGCTTTGACTTCCCCACTGACTTTGCCTGCCCTATCACTGGGTAGGCTAGTCCCATAGCTTGCTACCCCATTACTACATTGCTCCATTGCTACATTACATTACATTGCTCCATTACCACCAATCAATGAGGAGATGAACCCAGAACTTGGGTTCATGGCGGCCAGGTGGATTGCTGCAAACATTCCTCCTGGAACCCCAAGCTGGACGCCAAGAACGGATTCCACCTGATAGTTTTCAAGCATATAAACATGGTTGAGCTCAAAGCTTAGGCCTCTGCTTTGTTATTAATTTACAATTAAGTACTCACTTATGCATTTTAGTGCATGCTTAACCTTAATTGTGCCCCAATTTGGACAACTGCTTTTCACTAATTAATTAACAATTTGCAATTAATATCTACTTGTCAATTTTACGGTGTATTTGACATTAATCATAGCCAAGTTCAAGACTTAGGTACTTGACTTTTATTTCTTTAATTCTAAACAAAATTGATTACTAAGGGTGAACTTTTAAACTCTTAACTTTTCAGTCTTTGCTCTTGAGCAGTACAGCTACTAAGTGTGAATTGCCAGCTGTCAGATGTTTTCCTCTGGTGACCGCAAGACAGTATATTTTTAACTGTCAGATCTGACCACAAAAAAAAAATAAACTGGAGGTCAGTCTTGTATATTCCTGAAAACAGCTAACCACACGAACTGCTAGATGTCCACATGGGTCATAACACCTTTTGCTTAAACCCAGGCTGCATGTCCCGCTCGAAGACACAGACTTATTTTTGTATTTAAGAAAAAATTTCCTTGGCCATCCCAGACATAATTCCATGACGTCAAACCAAATGTTTTCCCCCTATTAATTAGATGTTTTGAGCTAACTGATAGCTTTCTAACCCCTAACCTTTGAATAAGGGTCACCTGAACCTGTAGAAACTGGTCTAACACTGAAAGCTATCAAAAGACTGGCCCATTTATTTTCCTGCCTTGACAAGAGTATATAAATCCACAACCCAAGTCAAGGTAAGAGCTCTTGAAGGGAGAATCTTGAGTCACCCCAGCTCCTAGGTTCTCAAGTGGACATCAGTTGGTACTGGTGGGTGAGTTTGTTGTCTGTACCCTAGACATAGATCTGTGGATAACATATGCCTGCATTATTTTTATTTCTCTTATTACGACTATTTTTTGTGGCGATGAAGAAATTATTTCCGCGTGTACTGCTGTTCAGAAAAATTGTTACTGTCATTTTAAATTGTAATTGCCTGCTTTCATTGATACCCAAACTGCTTTGTAACTCTTGAATGTTAAATATCAACAAGTAAAAAAACGTTTTCTAAACATGAATTCTGACTCTTCTGATCCTCATTCTCAATTTAATACGATAAAATTAAGGGAGTATGATTTAGAATGTGCTAAATCAAAAACTAAGCCAAATTTGGACTTTTGCTTTATAGGTCACGCTAGCACCATAAAAATTATAGTTCCTGGTTATATCCATATGGTAAATTGTGCAGACTTGGCATGTAAAGAATTTCTACATAAATACTTAGGATGGTGTATCATAGATTCTGATAAAAATTGCATGTGCAAAATCTATGATTGTCCTAGACATAAACCGACTGATATCTTCAAACTAAATGTAAGAATATTTGAGGAGCTAGGGCAAGGTCATTGTCCGATGATG
This sequence comes from Neoceratodus forsteri, assembly GCA_016271365.2. Classification (NCBI taxonomy): domain Eukaryota; kingdom Metazoa; phylum Chordata; order Ceratodontiformes; family Ceratodontidae; genus Neoceratodus; species Neoceratodus forsteri. Next base: position 42,729,882 of record CM028136.1, read on the forward strand.
TCCAACCATGCCCATAAGGGGACATTAGACTATAACGAACACAGTACATTTGTAGCCCAAGACCAAATAATCTTGGTCAGTCAAGTGTCTGACCAAATAGTGGTGGTGGGTGGTTTGGGTCATGATTCAGATCATGCTCTGCCAACGCTTTGCGTTGCGACTCTGTCGAAACTCTACCCTGATTTAGCCAAACTAGTGAGCAGTTTGGAAGGATTGCTAGTCTCTGCCGGTCATGGTGAAAACCATGCACATGAGACTGACCAAGGGAGTTGCGCTAGGATGTCAGAAAATTATCCAAGCATTGCAAGGGTCCTTTTCAAGGTGGGCTTGCTCACCTATAAGGCCCTATATGGACTGGGTTCTGGCTACCTGTTGGAGCTCCTCACACCTGCAACCTCTGCTTACTCCCTCTGCTCCTCTTCAAGGGGCCTCCTGGACATTCCCAGGGTTCAGCTCAAGAAATCTGGTGATCGAGCATTCAGTGTCTTTGGGCTGACCCTGTGGGACGCGCTTCCATCTGCAGTCCGAGAGGCCCCTTTGATTGGTGTTTTCAAGCAGAGGCTAAAGGCCCACCTCTTCAGTCTGGCATTCACAGAGTAACCAGCATCTATCTGTGTTATTATAGTGAATTTTATTAATTGAATTCTGACTTTTATTTATTTGTTATTTCTGGATTTTAAATAGTTGTTTTATCTTGTAATACTTTGTTAGGCACCAGAGACTGTAAGAAATAGTGCAATAAGTGAACTAAATATACCTCACAATTATAGAAAAATAATTAACTCTTAGGTTGCAAACAGAATTAGAATGTATAGGAATCCTGAACTGCTATATCAGTCCGCAGCCCTGCAAGGATTAATATATAATATAATAACACAGTACATTCCGATTCACCAGCATCCCCAATTAATACTACAACTCCTATCCTGGAATGAGTTATTGAATAAAGTGTAAAAAGGGGCCTCAAATAAGGTTAAACACATCTATTTTGCTTAATATTATATGACTTATCCTCTCATTATTAACTAACACACCCAAAGATTCCATTAACTCTTTTAGTAAAGGACATTCTTTATCCTTCCAATGCAGTAGAATCAGCCCCTTAAAAGCAAGGGAAACAGACAAAAGCCGTAGCATTTTATGGGCATGGACATCTGATATTACCGTGGAGTTATAACATCTTTTAGTTGGGACAATTCATTTAGTGCCATTCTTTCTGCATTACTTAAAGGAAAACTACACCCTCATGTCTTGTAAATTTGATATGTTTCTATGTCAACAGACAACTCTTTTCCTGTAGCTGTTGTATGTGTGTTTGCTTTAGTTTGTTTTCATTGTTCATGATAGGCCACTGTAACTATCCTAGTGGTCTCCATTTTATGGTTGTTGAAATCTCATTATCCATGAGAGCTGCATTAGCATATGAGAACGTGATGTCACATTACCCATTTATATGATGTATCTCTATGCTGAAATTACAAACATCCTGAAAAAAATGTTTTGGAAACACACAAATTGAACACAGTTTGAAGGGAAAACCCTGCATTACAACTCAGTTTGCAACGCTAACAGAAGGTAAATGTGGTATTATAGGGGTGTAGTTGCACCCCTATAGTTAGGGTTCAACCTTCACTTCTATGTTAAACTTGCAATTTTGCACTTTAATAACTTCACAACCATTCAAGCGATCCATAGAAAAGTTTGTATGTGCCATCTGGGACCAACGATCTCTTGATGTGGCAAGTTTTGCTCCAGTCAGATGTGTGGGTGCAGAGATAGAGTGTAAAAAAATGTGAACATTACTGTTTTTGCAAGCTTCTTTATACAGCCACTGCACAAAAACAGTGTGGAATTATGGTTTGCCATTTTTAGGGTAGAAAGGTCTTGTGTCACAGATGCGCCTTTTGAAGATTTGGTATAAAAATATTAATCCATTCCAAAGATATTAAATTTCAAAGTTTCCCATTATTTCCTATGGGACCAATTAGATGTCCCGCTCAAAATAGGATTCTTTTTTTTTTTTTACTTTTTATTTATGATTTTGATACACCATACAAGAGTACACTACAATTGGACATGTTACAAATATACATTTAGCAGTTAATTCTATTTCTGTAATATTTCATTTGCCACATTCTATGACAGATCAAAGAAGACAAGGACTGCAAAAGGGAATGATGTACAGGGGATATGTACTTCAAATACTTCATTTTTCTTAAACCAGAGTTACCTCTATATTATTTTATTAGTCTGAGGTCAGTATTTGCTATTCTTGCACCTTAGCTTCAGAAGTAATGAATGTTATATTCTGTATTTAAGAAACCTCCCTAGAGATTCTCGAACAACCCACATTATGGGACAAAGTCAGGCCTCACCCCAACCATATACAGAACCCAGCGCCTCCATAAACTCTCAAATGGAGGTATTTTCTTATTAATGGTTGCCGTTAAGGCTTCCATTCTGTATATAATGATCATAAGATCCTGCCACATATGTAAGGTGACACTCTGTTGAGACAGCCATTTTTTTGTTATCACCTTTTGGGCTGCAAGAAATTACATTTTTAAAAACTTACTTGTGAGGGGATCTCTATACTGTCTTGGCAAGTCCAAGAGGAAATAACAAGTGGGGGTTACATGCAAGCCAGGATCTGTTATTGATTGTAATACTTATTGCAAATCCCAAAAAAAGTGAGTTAGTAGTGGGCATCCCCACATTATGTGGGCTAGTGCTGCCGGGGAATGTCCACAATTTCTCTAGCAGGCCGAGGAACCATTACTTTGATATTTCACCTGAATTGCTGGGGTCCAAAAGTAACTAATGAAAACTTTTCAGGAGAACTCCTGCCAGGTGATTGCTGAGAGGCCCCAGTGTATCTTTGTTTGGGTCCAAGCCCACAACTCCTGAGAAATCTGGATACCCAGATCACGTTCCCATGCCTTTCTCGTGGAATGGGCGGTGTCCCCCTTCCAGGATAGTAGGGCTTGGTATAGAATTGAGATAATATGGGCTGTAGGGGGTCTGCCTTCTATCGCCATTTTAAGTAGGCTTGCAATCTGTGGAGGAGGCGATTCCTCAGCATTTAAATGGGGTTGGAGATTTCTAATATAATTTCTAATTTGAAAGTATCTAAACCTGTCTTGCCAAGATGCCCCATATTTATTAACTAAAACATGGAATGCCTGAGTCTCATTCCCTTTTATGAAATGCCAAATAAGGTATAGATTTTTTTCCTCCCATTTCTTAAATCCTATATCCCATTTAGCAGGAAGGAAGGAGTCCAGTTATGGGACAGAAAGGAGAAGATTTCTCCATTCCTTTGCATTTTAGTCTAACAAAATCCCATACCAGACATTCAGGGTGGGGACTGTGTATGGATTAGTGCTCTGGTCCATAGTTAGTTTCTCCCCCTGTCTAAGAAGCATACTATTCAGGTTTGTGATCTCTCCTTTCCGTAGTTCCAGTGTTTTCCACTTAGCCAAATATGTCCGGTTTAGCCAGTACAAAGCTGTCCACAGCTGAGCAGCTCGGTAATATAGTTTAAAATTTGGCAGGGATAACCCTCCTTCCCTTTTGGGGATCTGAAGGGCCTAGAGACATACCCTTGGTTTCTGAGAGCCCCAAATAAAGCGTGAAATTCCTCTATTGAGTGAATTGAAGTATGAATCTGGGATAAGAATGGGAATTGTTTGTACTAGGTACAAGAACTTAGGAAGGATTGCAATTTTTATCGCCTCCACCCTCTGTATCAGAGGGATAGGGATGGGAGCCCATCTATCCAGTTCCAATTTAATGTTTTCTAAGGTTGGCATAAAGTTTAGGGAAAACATCTGACCAATCTGAAGACCCAATTGGACCCCCAGGTATTTGATGTGCATTAGGTTCCATTTAAAGGGGAAATTCCTTTGAATCCTTTCCAAAGGTTCATACTGAATTTTTAAAACCTCTGTCTTGGCTGTATTAATTTTATATCCAGCTAGAAGACCAAATTCTGTTAAGTGTCAAAAATGGGATTCTTTATCGCAAATGTATGGGTTTAGTACACAACAAAGCTTGTGTTTGCCTAATCGAGACCCCTAGAATTCGATTCTGGGGTTAATTTTTTTTTTTGATAGCTTACTTGTAAATGTGTTTTTAACATGCTAAAATCCTTTTCCACAAATTGTGTCAAAGAATCGTGAAACAGGATCCTTTTTCACAATTTGCGAAAAAGGAATTTTCTTTCCAGCAAATTGTGAAAAAGGAACCATGGAAAAGGATTCTTTTTTGCAATTTGTGAAAAAGAAATTTAAAGACAGCTGTTTCTTTGTCACTCCACAGTTACCAAACTGTTTCTGATTTTGGTCTGAAATGTTCAGGGTACAAAGGGCTTGCCCCACAGATAAGCCTTTTGCTGGCTGGTGAAAGGATATTACGTTGCTCTGGAGTTCTGCAGGTTTAAATTTTGCTTTGTTTTCCATAGGATATTGTAGCGTGAGGTGTACACAGTCATTTCTTTGTCACTTCACTGTGAAGAAATGGTTTGCAGTTTTGCTCTGAAATTTTCAGGGTATAAAGGACTTGCCCCACTGATGTACCTTTCGCTAGTTTTATGAAAATATATTAATCTGGTGTCAGGTTGCACAGGTTTCACATTTTGCTGTGTTTTCTATAGGATAACATTGCAATGTGAGGTGTTTCTTTGACACTGCACACTACGGCATTAGAGCACTGGATACCACTATACTAACTCAAAAATTTGTATGGATGCCATTATGGACTGATGGAAGTGCAGGGCCCAGAAGGCCCTGTGCTTCCACAGGGGAATAGGGATATGATTATAATATCTCAAAAATTATTGATTGATGGCACCGTGTGCTCCCCTTCGCAAGGTATATATCTGGGGTCTCAGGCAACGTCTGCTGACTATTGTAATAATATAGCTCTGGTTGCTACCTGACGTGGTACTCGTGTACCTACATTATGACTACTGTGATCTATCTATCTATTACCAAGCATGTACCACCAGTGAATGCCTGTAACACTGGTTGCTTTTTTAATCTAAGTGTTCTGTACTGTACTGTTTTGTTTGATGTGATGTATTGCTCTCTTGACGAGGTGCCTTTGCAAATAAGTCTATGACTCAAAGGTTTGTAAACCGATGATCTAATAAATAAATAAATACAAATACCATTATGGAGTGATGGGAATGCAGGCCTTATGGATGGATGTTAACGCTAGTCCCTGCAAATAAGGCTATGATTATACTATCTCAAAAAGTAAGGAATTTGGTTGCAAAAAACTCCATTAATGCATCAGTTAGAGTTCCAGCAATGAAAGTTGGGAAGTGCGGCATTAGGGTTTCCAACCCTAACACCCCACCCCACCCTACACACAGCAACAAGTGTGGGGGGGTGCCTTGGGGTTGTCAGCCTTAACACTCACCTCATTCTTTTCTACTGTACCCATCTCAGGTTATTTACTCATGGAATGGGATGAGCGTTAGGGGTGACAACACCCCCCACCCCTGTTGCTGCTGTGCAGGGTGGGGGGTGGAGTGTTATGGTTGGAAACCGTAACACCACATTTCCCAACTTTTGTCACTGGGAGCCTAACTGATGTATTAAGTTGTTTTGCAATGAATTTCACATATTGCTACAACTTGTTTTGCTGAACTCTAATTAAGTACATAGGCATACTGTGGAATCTAAAGGGTGCTGACACATCATGTTCTCATGTACTAATGTAGCTCTCAGGGACAATTAGATTTCAACAACCAGAAAATGGAGACTCCCGGATAGTTACAGGAACTAATAAGAACAGTGAAAATTAATTAAGGCAATCACATACATCTCTAACAGCTACATAATAAAAGTGGTCTGTTGACATGAAAACAAACAAAAGTTACAAGATATGAGGGTGACATTTTCAAATCCATTCTTTACACTGTCTTCATCAAATCGTTTATTTACTTGTTGTTTTACTACTCTCTGATTTTAGGTTATTTTCATGAATGCAACCAAAGCTATCAAAGTGCAAAAATTTGGGTTTAACATATGAAAACCCCATATCAACCCTAACTATACTGGCACTACCTTGCCAGTATAATACATATTATGAAATGGCTAGAAAAAAAAAATCACAGTACAAAGCCACACTTAGTACACATTCCTAAAGATTCTCACATCATTTTAATGATATACTACACTTCTCTGTAGCTCAAAATAATATCTTTGACCTCTGCCTAAAATCACTACAGTTTCCCTCGATCCCGGCTAATTCACACAGCTCAGCCTATGATGGAGCTCTGCATTGTCACCACAGCACAAAAGCTGTTTTGTAAAGATAATACTGCCAATTTAACAGATATTCTTTCACTAACTCATCAAGCTGTCCCGTGTTGCCTCATCACTATTCACCACACACATCCAAGCTGTGAGTGGTGGAGGAAGGAGCAATTATCAGTGCCACATAATGGACAGAGTGGCACTTTGTGGACCGTGGTCACAGGCCTCTTACTCACTGAGGCAACAGCCAGAATGGAGCTCAGTGAACTGCAGCCTGAGGTGGGGTGCCGTTAGGTAGCTGCTTAACATCTGGAAGCAGAAGACTGGTCCCATCTGCACACGTTGTGGAGAACAGCTGATTTTAAATCCCAGTCTACAAATAGGGGGCAGGGGGCTGCAAGAAAATGTGTGGCTCCTCTAAATCAGCTCCCTGGCCCCATCTGTGAGTTTGTGAGAGCCAGGAGAGCAACTGATTGAAGGTCTCTGGTGTCCGACTGATACTGCTGTTAGGGGCCGGGAGGCAGCAAGGAATCCCTAACCCCATCTGCAGACTTTGTGGGTCTGGGAGAGCGAGTGATCAAGCAGACTGCTCTGTTTGGCTCCCCAGTTGTGGTTTGTGGAGGTTGGAAGAGCGGGAATCCCTGTGCGCCCCAGCCCCACGTGTACAGTTTGTAAAGGCCGGGGCAACTAATTGGTATGCGGCTCTGTAGATGTGCTGCACCCCTTTGACACATGGCTACTGCTACAAAGCACCTCCAGACCCATTTCTATATTTCCACAAGCTGGGCTGGGAGAGTGCGTCAGCTTGAAGCTCCTTAAAAAAAGTGTTTCTCGCTTCCAGATGTTGCACAGCTACATAATGGTACACCCCATGCTGTAGTTCACTGAGCTCTGTTCTGGTTGTTGCCTCGGTGAGTAAGAGACCCATGACTACAGTCCATGATGCACCACTCTGCCCATCCGTTGGCACAGATAACAGCTCCTGTCCCTGCCACTCACAGCTCGGATGTATATAGGGAATTGCAGTGTGGCAACACAGGATGTCTTAGCAGCTTGTGGGGCTGGGAGAGTGAGTCAGCTTGTAGCTCCTTCAAAAAAAGTGTTCCTGTTACTGAGATCCTCCCTGGCCCCATTTCTACAGTTTATGGGGTCCAGGAAAGCAATTCAGCTTGCGGCTCCATTGTGGATGTTCTCGCTGTAGCCAAAAATTTCCTCTGTAGTGTGCTCCATGGCCTGGTTGCAAACTCTGGTAGGGCCAGGAGAGCAGAAAGACTTATGGCACCCAGCAGTGAACAACTGCAGCTGTGGGAGAGGGTAGCCTGCTGTGCATATTCCTAAAGTGAGTGGAACTGTTTTTTTATTTCACAAAACAAAATCATTTTATTAAATAAAAGTACCCACAGCAGTTTGATTTAAAACTAAAATTGTATTATATATTACTTATTATAATTACTGTATAAATGAGCAATTTTATAAATGTTATAAGCCACTCCAGGGTTTGTATTAAAGGGGTTTAATGCACTTCCTATGGGCATAAGGACACTTGGCCTTTGGCCACATGCTTTACTACACCCATGGGGCATGCATTCAATCATTTAATGCACACCCTGTCATGGCTTGTTACTTACTTATAGTGGCATGGTAGTGCCACAGTACTTAAGTCTAATTATGGTGTTTAATGTTAAACTCCCGACTTTGCACCTCAATAGCTTTGCCTCCTTTCAACAGAATTGCACAAAATTTTGCATGCATGGTCTCGGGGCAAGGTCTCTTGATATGGCAAGTTTTGTTCCACTTCAATGCACAGATTCTGATATCCAAATAGTGCAAAAAGGACACATTTAGTTTTAGCTGTTTCTTTGCTCTCATGTACAGCCCACACAGCTTGGAATTTTGTTCTGAAATTTTCAGGATAGAAAGGGCTTGCCCTAGAATAATGCCTTACTTTGGTAAAAAAAAAATATTAATCTGTTCCCAAGTTATAAGGATTTGAAATTTTGGGTTTGAGCATGCTCAGTAGAGTCTTTCAGATAGATGTTTGATACGAAAGAAGAATTTTGGCTCACCAAAGAGAATTCTTGTTTCGTGAGGCAGAATTCCTGTTTTGTGAGAAAACAATCTGCTTTCATATAGTGGGCATCTTGCTTCCTTTTTTTTTATTTTTTGAAAACCTATAAAATGATACCCTCTAGAGACAAAATCACATGAATCTAGCTAAATGGGGCCATTTAGCTCAATTCTAGACTTAGATTTTCAAGAAATAACTCTAAAATGTGTTTTTGGGACATCCCTAAAATCCATAATGAAACTTATTTTGTGAGCCAATTTTCTTGTTTCATGAGGTTCATGAAGGAGGAATATGGCCTCATGAAACAAGAAATTGGCTCACAAGACAAATTTCAAGCTTAGTTTTCAGCATCTTGTTTCATGAGCAGCCATCTTGGTTTTTTTTAATTCTTTTTGGTAACTGGATAAGGCCCACGAGGCACAAGTGCCTATTTTCAGGGAGACCTGGGAGCAGTGGGGCGATTAAGTGACTTGCTCAGAGTCACACGGTATGCAAGTGGAGGTTGTGGGAATCTGCTGGATGTACAAAACTCATTCACTGCTCGTTAGCTCATTTTGTGAGCTCATGAAAATCTCACAATACAGGAAGGCCTGTACACGAAACAGGAAGTTGGACTTACTGTTTTTTCTGGAATCTTGTTCATGAGCAGGCATTCTGTTTCATGAGCTCACAAAAATCTCATGAAACAGGAAGGCCTGCTCAGGAAACAAGAAGTTGGACTTGTTTTTTTTTTTCAAATTTTTGTTTCATGAGTAGCCTTCTTGTTTCATGAGCTCATGAAATCTCACAGTCTCACAAAACAAAGAAGGCTGCTCATGAAACAACAAAGTTGCACTTTGTTTTTTTTTTTCTACATTCTTGTTTCATGAGCTCACAGAAATCTCATAAAAAAAAAGATGGACTTATTTTTTTTCAGATTCTTGCTTCATGAGCAACCATTTTGTTTACTGAGTTGTCTCCTGACTGTCGAAACAACATAGCTGCTCATAAAACAAGATTGAAAACCAAGAAACAAGTCCACCTTTTTGTTCTATTGAAATTTTTGGTTATAAATGATGAAAGACATCAAAGTAAGGACACAAGTACTGTATACTATTTGTCGTTGCGTGGTACTGTACGGGACAGTTTGCCTTCTGGTCTCACATGCAAATGAGACTGTGATATGGAGATACTTCCATATCTGTATGTGTACCTGCACAGAACTACAGTTATGACTTGGATGGTTCTCGTATCGTTCTTCTGCATGTACAGGTAGAATGTATAGGTATAAAACCCAGTGCTATGTATCGTCTGTGGTGTCAAAATCACTGCGACTCTGTACAGGGTGGCGTGCATCTCCATGTGAAGTTACACAACCACAGTGGTCTGTCATATGGTTTACGTCCTGCAGGGCATTATGTGTGCACATCTGTACTCGGTGCATGTGTGTATGTGTACTGATAGAAGCACAGTGGCTAGAGGAGCTTGTACTTCTGCAGCCAGATGGAATCTTCACTCACCAAGTAATATCCAGTACAAATAAAGGCATGAAACAGCAAACTTCAATGCAAAAATATAATGTTTTATATAATTTGTTTTTAAAATAAACACTGCTGTACATAAATTAAAAATAAGTTATTTTTCTCTGTAACCCCTTAAAAAAGAAACAAATAAATTATCCTTAAAAGTAAAAACAAATATTTTCTTTTTATGAGTATTCTAATGTTCATGTGAAAAAATCCATCTACAATTAGCAGCAGTTCTTGGTGATGAAAAGACACCTGATCTATGCTATAGTGATGCCGGGGGACTGGCTTCCTGCAGGAGTGTCTCAAGTGAAAGCTGCTACGAGGCAATGTCTGGGAGGATACGGTGACATGGTGGTTTCACAGCCCTTCCTCTTCTTCACTTAGCTGTGGAGGGGGCTCTGCAAGTAGAGCTGGATGTTGCCGATGGATGTTTATGCAAACATTGAAGGCCCGGTCTTCCCACCGCTGCAATAGACGGTTTGTCTTGTGCAGTTCCTCCACCAGCTGATGCAGCAGGCCCTGTATGTTCTCCACAACAGCAGTGTGGTCATTAGAATTTTCTTTCAACTCAGCATGTAAGTGTTGTGCTATTCTTTTAAGTAGTTCAGCACAAAAATTAGTTTTACATGTGGTTATGCAAGTACATCACTTCATATACTGTGTAAATAGAATCATGTGCTCTTAAAGAGCTAGTGTACTGCCTAAAACTAATTTTAGATTTTAAAAGCTGCCAACCATAAACTTGTTCTTTTCTCTTTGTTTAATTAGAAGACTGTTTACCCGATGTTAGTAGGTGTGTTCTGTGGGACAGCACTCTGCCTGGCTGCTGGCATAACTAGCTATGCTGCCCCCCCCACTACATCACCAGGATTGTGACTTCACTGACTGTGGCATCACTGCTGCTTAGGAACAGCCAATCAGTAGCTGCCAGGTCACATCTGTGATGTCACTGCCAGTGAGGTCACAATGCTGATGATGTAGTTCTGAAACAGAGACAGATATGTCAGCTGCCAGGCTAAGAGCTGTTCCACACATCCAGCACAATATCATCACATAGAAAACTTTCTAATGAGCAAAAGGAAAAAGAAAAATACTTCAGAAATAAAAAAAGTTAAAACTGACTGCTTCTTGAAATTTGTATTATTTTCCTGTCTGCCTGTTTTAGGCTCACTCACTTTTAATGATATACAACGAGCAGTGCCTGCTCCCCCCATACACACACACATGTTGCCAGTCAGCAGTGTACTTTCATTAATTTAGGCATGGTAGTTTGAAACTTGATATTGTGGTCTCACAGTATGATGCTTACAGAATGAACAGCTATTCTTTTGAGGCAATTAAATCAGTACTGCAGTGAACACCAGTTCTGCACAATGTACATCATCATATACAACTCATATGAAACATATAATATGTCAGTATACACCACGTTATCTGGATTGATGGATGACACTGATTGATCCCAACTACAAGTAATAGAAGGAAAAAAAACAGAAAATAAAATCACAAGGAATACACATGAAGCTATGATTTTATGTGCTGTGAACTTACTGCCTGTGTGAGATCGACATCTTGCAGAGGGCTGCATTTGCTGCACGGAACAGGCTGGGGCTCTTTCATTTTCTGAATGGGGCACAGATGAACTGATTCAGGCCCAGTGGTGCTGTGTTGTGACCAACAGAGGGAGCAGTTGCTGTTATATGACCTCCCTCTGTGGCCTGCTGTGTGGCACCACTGGTGTCTTCACCATCTGTCTCATCATCTGTAATACACAAATACATAAAGGTAGACTTTATAACAAGCTAACATATACTTATACTGTTGCCATTCCAGTCATGTATTATAGTGCATACTACATGATACTATTTCACCTCACTACTGTAAGACTCCTATTACCTGCATCATGTGTTATGTGTTCTTGTACATTTGGAGAAAAAAGTTCTGAAACAGGTTCTGCTGTATGAAACATACAGACATCGTTGTTATCCACTGAGATTTGCTGACTTAGCATTGCAGATGCAGCTTGTAAAGTAAGCAATAAGACCTGACAGGGTGGTGGTTGTTCTGTGATAACTGTACACCTGAGGTGTGTGATGAGGCACAGGCAAGGCCGAGGTTCCTTCCGCACCTGGGTGTGCGGTTATCACATAAAAACCACCACCCTGGAGTGTCTTATTGTGCTTATAAAATGGGTACTAGTGATGGAAAAAAGGACACTAACAAGATTTTTAATTTTGAAAACTGTAACATTTATTTAAATACTGAATAAGAATTAACTGAAACATTGAGAAAAAATAGTCCCTAGGTTAACTTTTTGAATGTTCAAAAATAGCAACTGGGAACAACATTAGCAAGCAACAGTCTACTTGTTTAAATATATATATATATATATATATTTAAACAATAAGGGTGAGCATGTTCACTGCAGTGGAATAACTCTGTGATGACATCACCATTGTGGATTTATTTCCTGATAAACCCACAGTGTCTACATCACCAGCAAATATACTCACAATAGTGGTGTCACCAGAGTCAGACTATCTACACTGCAGCCTGCATTTAATAGCTTCACAGTTTCTCTTCTCACTGAATCCTGCAACTAACTCAATTAGCATTGTAAAGACAATCACCTGTGTCCCATAGTTATTCTGACAATCCTAGCCCATTACTGTGCTGCTCTAATCTTCAAACCAGCCTCCTTTATAAACCAGTTTCTCTTTCTGAGTGCTGACTGCAACAGTTTCTCTGTCTCAGTGAAGCCTGCAACTTACTGAATAAACAGTCTGTTTCTCACTCCTAGCTGCAGGTAACACAATTATCATTGCAAATCACATGCACCTGTTCCTCATACTATCTAACACTCCCAGCCTATTCAGAAACATACACACACACACACACACACACACAGTGCTGTCAGTATAGCCTAGAGGTTAGAGTAACAAGCAATGAACCAACTCTTACATCCAGCAGTCCAGATCAGTGTTTAATTCTCACAACTTCCATTTCAATACTGTGTGACTCTGAGCAAATCACTTAACTGCCCAGTGCTCCCAGGTGCCCCCACAAAAAAAAAAAAAAATTACCCAATTACCAAAATAAAGTAAACAGGGAGAGAACACAGAAAAAATGTTCCTAAAATGTACTAGCCCTATTGTATAAATTGCACACATGATGTGCGACTTGTGGAATATGGCAAACATTTGCACTCGTGCAGAGTGAACTGCACAATATCACTGCGCCTTAGGCACTCTGCACTCATGCAAATATTTGCCATATTCCACAGTCGCCCATCATGTATCCTCTATATATATATATATATATATATATAAATATATATATATATAGTTATATTGTGGGATTTAAATTAACTCCTGTTCAGTGCTGTCACTGTTGCTTTAATTTCTGCTGCTTACCAGCATGCAGTGTGCACAGAGCTCGCAAAATCGTCCCTGCTTTAACTTTTTGCCTCTGAGCTGCATTTACCGTGTCTGGATTAGTTCTCATGGTGATTCGCTAGCAGCTATGTGACTGATGGGGAATCATGAAGTGACTGTAGAGGGACACGCTAGCAATGATTTACCAGTTTTTAAAGGGAGGGAGGGTAAGCGGTCATGCAGTTTATTGCGGGTATGCCATGTCACCAATTGAGTCCTTGGCTTCGATTGTACTACCAGCCAATGGATCTGTGGCCTAAAACGACTTGTAGCAAGGAGCCGACATGAGGTCAGTACATAAGGGACAATGTGCCACTAGGTTTATGTTTCTGTTGCTTTGCTGTCTGAATACATTCAGACTGTGGAGTCATCTGTTTTGTTTTTATGTTGATTCTGGCATCGCTGAAACATATGTGCAACTTTCTCCACAAGCAGGTTGTGGAGGCATGGCACTGTTGTGGCCAATGCCCCCACAGCCTTTAGAGGCTTGTCCAGCATCTCACAATGCTGTGGCACGAAGCTGCTGACACTAGTTCAGCCGGCATGCCACCAACTTGTAAAAAATCAGCTGCTGCAATCAGGGGCCGCCTCATCATTGCAGCATAAGCCATTTGCTGCAATGAGGGAGCGACCCATCATTGCAGGGCGGGATCTTCACACACTGATATTGTTTGTGAACATGGCGGCAGTTTGCTGCTGTGTTCACAAACAATATTAACTCCCACCATGTTAATTTGCCGACGGGGCCCTAATCCCCATCAGCTTCAATGCCCCATGTTTATGTTGCAGATGGGGAGCCCACCCGTCGGCATTATGTAATCCTCCACTTTATATTCTCTGCGACAAGGTGCACAATCTCCGCCGCATAATGTCACCCCACCCTTTTGTTGTGTGTGTCACTGGGGTGCCCAATCCCATTGACTACAGCTGCCCCCCAAAGGAAGATTCGGTGGCACACTGGGAGCCCACCCAGTGTGCCACATGCTCTTGTAAAATAAAAATGGTCCCACAACGCCTTTTTATTTTCACCTGTAAAAGGAAATCTACCTCGGGCGGTCTCCTTGCCCCCCTGCCGCAACCCACGCCCACCCACTGCGCACCCTGACTCCCCACACCCCCTCCAACCCATACTTACTTCTGGAGCTCAGCATGACGATCTTCGGTGGACCGGCAACCCATCTGCACTCTTCAAAGCCGACCGCGAACTGAGGAAATGCCGGTAAGCTGTATAATGGAATAAATGTTTTTTTTCCAACTTTAATGCATATCTCATTCATTTTTTGGAATGTTGGCATCGAATTTTCAATATGGGGTTTTTGGGACCCCTCAACATGAATTCTGGAACTGCCATGGCATTAATCAGCCCTGAAGGTGATTTCACAGTCACTGCGCAGAATCACCTTCGGGGCGATTAACAAATGACAGTGCCAGTGTTCATGAGCTGGGCTCTCAAAAGCCTATATTGCAAATGTATGGAAAAATGCAAAATGACTGTTTTACGCATGCTGCATTATGCAGTTGCTATGCACACCGGAACGCCATGAATTTGCAATATTTTACCCCAGATTTTCAACATTACATTTTTTCACACCTCCTTGTGAACAGCGAGCTGTCATTGTTCACATCCCGGCCGAAATGTGTTTTTGCACTTCCAGCACAGAATAGCGTGGTTGCTGTGGGAAAACAGTGTTCGGGACAGATTAAGAAAATGACAGTGACACTATTCATGAGTAGAGGTCCTAAAATGCCTATATTGAAAATTTGGTGATGATAGCTCATCAAATGATTGTGTTACAAATGTGCATTGCGCACTTTCCATGCACCCTTGTAACTTCACAGATTTGTAATATTGTCACACCAGATTTTCAACACTGGGATTTTTTCACACCTCTTTATGAGCAGTACAGCTGTCAGTTTCCACAGCCTGACCAAAAATTGTTTTCATGGTTCCGGCGCAGAATAACGCGGTTACTGTGGGAAATCAGTGTTCGGGACAGATTAAGGAAATGACAGTGGCACTATTCATGAGCAGAGGTCCTAAAATCCCTATGTTGAAAATTTGGTGATGAAATTCCATAACATGACTGTATTATAAGTGTGTGTTGAACTGTTTCCACGCACCCTTGTAACTTCATAAATTTATATTTTCATGCCACATTTTCAACAGTGGCATTTTTATCACACCTCCTTATGAACAGTACAGCTGTCATTTTTCACATCCTGGCTAAAATATTTTTTTGCACTCCTGCCGGAGAATAGCACGGTCGCTGTTGGAAATCAGTGTTTGGGACAGATTAAGATTGAGCGAGTGAGAGGGGAGAGTGACCGAACTCAACTGAGCTCCGTCGAGACTGCTGCGGATTTGTTTGTGGGCAGAAAAAGGCCCCAGTGCAAGAGCCCAGTACAAAAGGGCAGCCTGCAGCACTGGGAGAAACAGAATGAGAGAGCGAGTGAGGGAAGAGGAGTGAGCAAACCCATCGGAGCGCTGACAGGATTCTGCTGGATTTCTTTGTGGGCAGAAAAAGGTGCCACGCAGGCAGGAGCCCCATACAAAAGGGCAGCTTGCAGCTCCAGGACAAACAGAATAAGCGTGTGAAAGAGGGAGACTGAGCGACCTCAATGGAGCTCTGTCAGGAAAGCTGCGGATTTCTTTGTGGACAGACAAAGGTGCCAACGCAGCCAGGAGCCCCATACAAAAGCGCAGCCTGCAGCGCCAAGAGAAACAGAATGAGCAGATGAACAGAATGAGGGGATATGATAGAGACATACAAGTATCTTACAGGGAGGAACAGGGTGCAGGAAAACACTATTTTTAAGTGAAAAAGATGTTTCAGGACTAGAGGGCATGGGATGAAGTTGGAGGGAGGACGATTCAGAGGAAACATGAGAAAGAATTTCTTCACAGAACGGGTGGTGGACAAGTGGAACACCCTGCCAGAGGAAGTGGTGGGGGCTGAAACAATCACGGGATTTAAGAATGCATGGGATAGACATGAAGGAATTCCAGAGGTCAGGGGTAAGGGGCAACAGACTTCTAGGAAAACAAACTGAACTTACAAGCTCAAATGGGCAGACTGGGTGGGCCATAGGCCCTTATCTGCCGACACTGTCTATGTATCTATGTATCTATGAGCAAGTGACAGAGCGGTAGTGTACGAGCTCCATGGAGCTCTTTTGTGACTGTTGTGGATTTCTTTGTGGGCAGAAAAGGCAGCAATGCAGGTAGGAGCCCAGTACAAAAGGCCAGCTTGTAGCGCCGGAAGAAAGCGGAATGAGTGAGTAAGAAGGGAGAGTGAGCGAGCTCAATGGAGCTGTGTCAGGACTACTTCAGATTTCTTTGTGACCAGAAAACCGCCAACACAGGCAGGAGCCCAGTACAAAGGGCAGCCTGCAGCGCGGAGACACAGAACAAGTGAGGGAGGGAGGGAGGAGGGTGAGTGAGCTCGCGGGCTCTGTTGGGACTGCTGAGATTTGTTTGTGGGCAGAAAAGGGCAGCAGTGCACGAGGGGCCCAGTACAAAATGGCAGCCTGCAGTGGCGGGAAAACCAGAATGAGTGAGTGAGTGAGAGGGGAGTGAGCGAGCTCAACGGAGCTCTATTGTAACTGCTGCAAATTTCTTTTTGGGCAGAAGAAGGTGGCAATGCAGGCAGGAGCCCAGTAGAAAAGGGCAGCCTGCAGCACCGGCAGAAACGGAATGAACAAGTGAGAGAAGGGGTGAGCGAACTCAATGGAACTTTGTTGGGACTGCTGCAGATTTCTTTGTGGGCAGAAAAGGGCACCAATAGAGGCAGGAGCCCAGTACAAAAGGCCAGCCTGCAGCACCACGAGAAACAGAATGAGTGAGTGAGACAGGGGGACTGAGCGACCTCAATGGAGCACTGTTGGGATAGCTGGGGATTTCTTTGTGGGCAGAAAAAGGTGCCAATGCAGGCAGGAGCCCAGTACAAAAGGACAGCCTGCAGTGCTGGCAGAAACGGAACAAGTGAGTGAGAGAGGGGGAGTGAGCAGCCTCAACATACCTGTGTCGGGACTGCTGCAGATTTCTTTGTGGGCAGAAAAAGCCACCAACAGAGGCAGGAGCCAGTACAAAAGGGCAGCCTGCAGTGCCAGGAGAAACAGAATGAGCGAGTGAGAGAGGGGGAGTGAGCCACCTCAACGGAGCTCTGTCAGGACAGCTGCGGATTTCTTAGTGGGCAGAAAAAGTTGCCAATGCAGGGAGCCCAGTATAAAAGAGCAGCCTGCAGCACCGGAGAAACAGACTGAGCAAGTGACAGAGGGCCAGTGAGCGAGCTCAACAGACCAACCCAATCAACATTCGCACTGACAAATGCTTGTTTTAAAATGCTGGCAGTTATGGCTGAAGAAACTGTTTTACCTGACAAAGATGTCGGGTTAACGTTCTGTAAGAGAATGTTGAGGGGCATTAATATTTATGTGGGCTCTGTACTGATTACCTAAAGGGTTCTCAATCCAGAGGTTGTCTTCAGTTGTACAAGTAGATTCCTAAGCTCTTCGACCAATCACATTACATGATATTTCCTATCCATTTTACAATATGATAGAGTGTCTGAGAACCATGGTTGTTACAATAATAACTTAGAAATACAGTCATTTTACAGCATTTCCCATTCACAGCATGTTGTATTACTTTTACAAAAATTAAAACATGTAATATACAATTTAATAGCCATTTTCTAAAGAAGCCCCATTATTCTGATTTATTGTCTGTATCAAGATGAGCCCTGAAAACAGGCACTTGTGCCTAGTGGAGCTTACGGTTACCAAAGACTAAAATAAAAAAATAAAAAAAGAAAACATTTCGTATGATTATAAGGTTTTCTACTAAAGTCCATTGTGTGGTAGTACTTGTTCCCTTCATGTTACTGTTATGTTACATTTAAAACTGTGACATGCAGTTGCATAAGCGTAACAGGGTGCCATTGTACGTATAAAGATAAAGGGCAGGATTCACAAAGAAGATGCACCTGGTGCAACTCAGATGCGCCGGTGCAACTCAGATGCGCCAAGCCCATACATAGCCATTCACAGAGGCATACGCTGTGCCAAGCACTAAGCGCAACACCACTGTGAATCACCACAGGACACAATGGTGCAACCACAGATGCGCCAGTGCAACCAGTGATGTGTCAGTGCAGGCAGACAGCCCCACAGCCACATGGGGGAGCCAGCAGAACAACTGCAGCAAAACAGCAGGGCAGGAGGAGCAACCACAGAGCTGGAATAAACACACCCGCAGACACAAGTGTAGAGTAAAACATGTTTATAAAACATAATGGCCATATAAACTGTACAAACCAAACGCCAGAAAAGGAACAACAACATCCACAGATGGGGAAGAGGGAGCAGGGACGGGCAGGAGGACAGGAAAGGGGCAGAAACAGGGGACAGGGTAGGGCAACTATCTACACAGGATGGCCCCCAGAAAGTGGAAGGGGGACACTAGCAGCACCGTGCCCAGCCACGCAGCACCCTGGCATGGACCTGAAGGCACAGCATGATGACCCGCAGGGCAGCAGACAGGCACTGAACAGTCCGTGAAAGAGGGTGCAGGGCCACCTGGATGGCCACACGGATCCTCCGGTCCACATCCACTGGCGCAGCACCACCACCATCACCACCCAGAACAGCACGTCGATCAAGAACACCCACAGCAAATGACAGAAGGAACACACACTGAGGGCCAGAACGTGGAACACAACCCCACCCACCACCGACCGCACAGAACCAGAAAGACTGCAGTCATGGAAAGTGGAACTCACCCGCCCCTGGCAGGGCACCAGGCCTGGCACCCATGTATCATCGATGACACTCCTCAGCTGCGTCCGCGGCATGCTGCCTGGCCCCTGGTCCTGCAAAACACAACAAACAGCACCATGAGCAAACACTGCCACCGTGCAGGATGCATTTCCCAACCCCCCCCCACCGGCATGTGGCCATGCAGCAGACAGTGATGCCAGGGTGTGAAGCACCCGGTGTAAGCAGGCACACACAGCCATGCCCTGCCCCCCCGGCACCAGGGCAATGCAGCACGGGAGCACCATGAGGTCAGTGATAGACACACCCAGCACGTGCCACAGAAGGATATAGCCAAAGAACACCTACCTGGATGTGGCAGTGCACCCCTGCATACATGTCACCGCAGCCGCGCAAGCTGCTCTGGGTTCCACCTCTGGAGGTCACCATACTGATGCCTGCACTGCTCCCCTGTGCATGGCATCCCAGTATGGTGCACAATCTGTGATGCAATGGTGGCCCATACCTGGGTCCTGGGCATGTGGAGGTCCTCTTGTTCAAACAGGCAGCCCTCCACAGCCATGACCTGTGCTACAAGATGTAGCAGCTCCAAATGTGACCAGTTCATGGCCCTAGGCACCATTCTTCTAGCCCTAGGTATCCTACATTGTGTTCAGACAGTGGCAAGGTGCAAACAGGAAATGTGCAGTCTACCTAGCGTTTTGCGCCACGTGAAACAGTGAGGCATGTGCAGCACAGCATGCACTGAGCGAGAGCGTGATTGGCCACTGGTGATGGGCCTGCACATGGGCGCATGGTGCTGCATGGCCAGGACAGTAGACCAGTGCATGCATGCGTTTTATCACGGTGCCATTTTGTGCATGGCATATGCCCTGAATGTGTACCACGCATATTGTGTGATCCGTGGGGAGGGTGGGATCAATGCCGCATGGGCGGCACACTGTGGGACACACTTCGCGATATGGAACATGGCACTGCGATCGTCAGGTGCGCTATGGTGCACCGGACAGCGGCGGAATGGCACATCATGGGAGATGCGCCGTATCACACAGACACCACGCATGCATGAGGGATGTGCCATGCAGAATGCCCTTAAGTCATGCAGATGCACCACCCAGGTCACGCATGTGCTGGGAATGTGCTGTACGGTAATTGGCGCATCACACAGATGCTCCGTGCAAAGTGAGATGAGCTGGGAGCAGTTATGCTATTTAGAGAGAATGTGCCCCAAACAGCCTCATCAACCATGCATGGGCATCTCAGCCAATTAGCATCTCATTAACAGGTGCTCAGGCCTCATTTGCATGCCCTGAGCCATAAATGCTCCCAATTCAGCAGGCTGAGACCAGGGTACTGAGAGGAGTCAGTGCCTACAGGGTGAGTATACAGCCATGTTAACAGGGCTACAGCACACACAGGTGTGCCTGCATTGGGCGTGCACACTGATGGTGCCCCAGTACACCACATGTGGGACCAGACATCCATTAGGTGGCACCACGGCAACCGTGTTGTACAACTGCAGGGATGTATCCACAGGGTGACATTGGACTGGTCCCTGCCAAGTCCACAGTGGATGACCGGGTCACCGGGACACACCCAGCACAGTACATAGGGAGCACCGCTGCCAATCTGTGGTGTGGTTGGCAGTGCGCTGAGGTGGTGGAATGTGGGCTGGGGGGGGATGCGGCATGTACAGAGGACCACACAATGTACACAGGGACACAGGGATGGGATGTATGGCTGGTGGTGGACTGCACTATGAGGTGGATGCAGCCCCATGCCACAGGTAGGTACATCGCACAGTGCAACACCTGTGCAGGCACAGTGTCACCACTGCCAGCACACACACTGCTGCTGTCCTAACAGTGTGTGCCACCACATGGCATTCCCCCTCCGCCCTGCAGCCATTGCAGGGGTGGCACCCAGGTATGATGTGGCACCACAGTGGCAGAACACGCACTGCTGGGGTATTGGGACATACCCATGGCAGATGGGTCAGGGTCACACACCCTGTGGTGGCTACACAGTACCCCAACCGTGTCCTGGGTGCCATGAGTGGCATGTGCGCCATCCCATATGTACCACATACCATGGTGCATGTCCACCTGTGCTTGGCTGCCCACAAGCGGACCACGGCACAGGCCATCTTCAACACAGACCATGGTGAGGTTGCAGACAGTGGAAATGGGGTGGGTCTGTGTGTACACATGGGCAGGTCTGACACCAGGTTGCTTCTCCCACAGTGTTTGACATGTCTGAGAGACAGGTGTCACCACCAGGCGGTGACCAAACTTCATGAGGGATGAAGAGAGGGGACTCATTGAGGCATGCCACCTACACCTGGATGTACTCACTGGCAGGGGTGGCAGCAGGACAGCACATGTGGAGGGCTGGGAGGAGGTGGCCCAGCACGTGAATGTGGTGGCACCATACAATCACATGGTGCAGGAATGCAGAAAGCATTGGAATGATGG
Source organism: Neoceratodus forsteri (assembly GCA_016271365.2). Lineage (NCBI taxonomy): Eukaryota > Metazoa > Chordata > Ceratodontiformes > Ceratodontidae > Neoceratodus > Neoceratodus forsteri. The sequence continues at coordinate 42,751,407 of CM028136.1, forward strand.
CCGACGGAGGGCCAAGGAGAGGGTGGCCAGCATCCAGGCATCCCTGCGGTGGACAGGGGGAGGACCCAGCTCAGTGGCACAGCTCAGGCCCAACGAGGCCCTCCTGGCTGCCAGTGTGTCAGGGACAGCCGTGCATGGCATCCCAGAGGGTGGCTTCCAGATGAGGGGCAGCCCATCGCAGCATGATGAGTAGCTGTGCACCCTGTCCGCACCTGCCATGGACAGGCGTGCATACCCGGCAGTGTGTTGCTGACCGTGCTGTGTGTCATGTGCGTCCTGTGCATTAACCATGTTTTCCTTTCTCTCTTCCAAAGCTCCATTGCGACTCCAGGGTGCAGTCATGGGCGATTGTGCAGTACCCATAAGCAATGATGCAGGCCCACCCCATGGGACCGATGACACTAACGCGGGCATGTCTGCATCTGTGATGTCCACACACCATCGGTCATGGTCCCTGTGGCGGAGGGCCCTGCGGAGCCCTCCATCAGTGCTGGTGGAACTGCAGATGGGTACATTGCATGGTTGGAGGGCCTGGCTGGGTTGTCTGATGTTAACCCGGATGAGACGGTGGACATAGCAGATGCACTCATCGTGCTCGCCAGTGGCTTGCAGGGTGAGGACATTGGCACTGATGCATGTTCCACTGTCAGCAGCGCCACTGCCATGGGTGACAGCGGTGCACACAGTGCAGGGATGCCTGTGCACAGGACCCTGGGTACAAACGGCATTCCCACCATGCTGGACACTGGTGCAGCAGTGGCATGGCCACCCAGGGCTGAGTGTACTGTGCCCCCTGCACAGCTGTCTAGCGCAGTGCTGGCGGCATCAGTGGCATCCAGGCAAGGTGCCAGTGTGCATGCACCTGCTACAGTGGGCCCAGTGGATGACATGCATGGACAGCAGGTGGCTGTGCTTAGCCCAGATACACACACAGCACAGCCTGACGGGGTGCATCCACCACCCGTGGATGACCCTGGTGAGGCCGACTCATCCCAGTATGTCGGCACGCCACCATGCCACATCACCTGCCGATGACATGGATGTCTACTTTGACCTGTTGTGGGCAACTGTGGACAGTCAGGAGGCACTCCAGGCAGAGTTCTGGAGCCACAGGGCTGTCATGATCCAGGAGCATGAGTCCGCAGCAGCGTGGCATGCTCAGATGTTGGCTGAGACACACCTCATGCGGGTGGGCATGACCGCAGCCATGGAGCAGATCACGGCTGCTGCAGAGGCAGTGGCAGCATCCACAGCATGCTGTGGACAATGTGCGTCCAGCCAGATGCCCAGGAGCATGGCCTGGACACCCCAATGGAGAGGACAGGTGGGCCCCCTGCTGCTGATCCCGTCACCACTGGCATCCACTCCCACCTGCCATGGCTCGGCTGGTGGGAATAGAATAGCCACCCACTGAGCACCCATTCACGGTCTCAGTGCACCCCCTAAGGGGTCCTGGAGACACCCCATGTGTCCGGTGGTGGCACCCCATCACCAGTGGCCGTGGCAGAGGCTGCCCGTGTGTCTGTGGCAGTTGTGGGGCAGCCTGTGATGTCCATGCCCAGGGACCTGGTGGCGGGTGGCATGGTCATGTGTACTCGCTGCCCTGTGGGTGGTGCCAGTGCTGCTGTGTGTGCGGTCTCCAGCCACACAGTTGCCTAGCACCCCTGTGTGTGGCGCTCTGGGCGTTTGTGTGTACCACTGTCATGCCATGTGTCATGGGAATGATGAGTGCATTACGGTGCATGCAGTGCCCGTGTGCTGGCACGAGTGCACACTGACCTGTGACAGTGTGGGCATGGCCTGTGTGGTTCTGGGTGGTGCATGCATGGTGCCTGTGTGTGAGTGTGTATGTCCCCACCATGTGCATGCACCCATGTGTGTCCCTGTGTGGCATCTGGTGCCCACCATTCCTCCGTCATGCTGTCCCTACACTGTGGTGCTCACACCTGCAGATGCACCAACCTGCGTACTCACCTGCATGTCCCAAAGTATTCCTCCACCACTCATGTGTGGTATGTCTGTGCCCTAGCCACCAGCCTGGGATCCCTGCGCCCATGCCTGCCTTCAACTCCATGGTCCCCAGGGTGTGCCCTTGCTGTGCCCTCCCCAACCCCCTCCTCCTCCCTGGAACTGTTGCCCTCACTGGCCTCAACAGGTATCCCATGGTCATAGGCCATGATGTGTAGCATATAACAGGACAGGAATATGCCACAGGCCTTCTCAGGGCTGTACTGTAGGGCACCACCTGACCGACACAGGCACAGGAAATACATCTTCAGCATGCTGAAGACACACTCGATGATGGCGTGTGTCGCAATGTGTGCCTCATTGTAGTATTCTTCTGCCACTGTTCCGGGTCGTCGGATGTGTATCCAGCGTCACCTGTGGGGGTAGATGCATCTCCATTAGTACATGGTGTTACACTGTGGCATGTGGCCCGACCCCGTCCCGCCCTCTGTGTTGTGTGCCTCTGTCCTGCTCCCCCGCCCATGCAGCCATGCCTGGCAGTCCTGCATCCCTGCCCCGCTGCCCCTGCCTGCCCCTGTCTATCTTGTGGTGCACATCGGTCTCATGCCACCCTGTGCCCACTCCTGCACCCTTCCATACCCCTGCTGTCCCAGTGCCCCCATGCCTGGCGACTGCCCGCCCACAGTCCACCCCAGGTGTCCCAGACAGGTGCCCCTGCTGCTGGCACTTGGTCACATGTACCAACAGGTGTCCACTTTGGATGTCCCAGGCCTCCGAACCTTGTGCAGAGTGCTGACTGGTGCCATATGTATGCATCATGTGTGCTCCCAGGGTGTGTAGTGCAGACATTGGTGATCGCCCGTGGCATCGCGCACACCACTTGGCAGTTCACTGAATGGTACCCCTTTCGATTCACATATGTGATGCCCTCCTCACCAGGTGGTGTGTGGATTGCCACATGGGTGCAGTCGATGGCCCCTATGACACCTGGCATGCGTGCCACCCTGTGGAACCCCTGCATGGCTTCTGTCCGCTCTGCCTGTGTGCTGGGGAATCTGATGTATTCTGAAGCATGCGGTAGCAGTGCAGTGAGGAATTGTGTGAGGAGACAGGACGTTGAGGCCTGTGATATGCCAGTGGTGTCCCCTGTAGGCCCCTGAAGGTTCCTGTGGCAAGCAGGCACATGACCATTGTCATCTTGGTCTCCCCGAGATGGCATGACCTCATGCAGTGGGTGCCTGCATGACATCATGGCACAGCTCACATAGCTGCCTCAGCATGGCCCTGTTGAGGCGGTATCACCAACTGTCTCCACCTCTGTCAGGTGCTCAAGACAGCCAGGCACGGTACCGCCGTGGTGCTGACTGCCTATGGTTCTCCAGTGCCCTGCCTCCTCCTCCTCATTAGGGCACCAGCAATGGCAACTGCTGCTGGGTTCATCCTCTGTCGCCTGTGACCCTCTGGTGTAGCTTGCTGCCCGGTGTTGTTGCTGGTAGTTTGCCTGCCTGTGCCTCTCCCTCTGCCTGGTTCCACTTCCCTCTGACTGTGACCTGCTGTCATCGTTCCATTGCCAGCCTGCTGGTGTCTGACTTAAGTCTCCTTCTTTTGTACTTATCTTTCTTTGGTGCATCTTGGATTTGCACTGGATTTGCTCCATTGCTGCACCTTGGTTGTGCTCTGTGAAATGGGATGCGCTGTGTATGCATGGGTACGCCCCCTGCATATGCACTGCATGTCATTACGTTGCATGTCTTTCGGTGCAGGGCATCTCATTTGCACTGGTGCTTTCTCCCTGTTCCTGAATCAGCCTCCAGCGCATTTCTGACTTGCGCCGCACATCTGTTTTGTGAATCTTGCCCTCAACATTTGCAAATAATATGAGGTGCAATTTTGTAATTGTTACATGCCATCTTCTTCAATGATGATTACGCCATTGTCAGGAACACCTGGATCCTCCTCCACCAATTTGGCCAGGTCTGGCTCCAGCTGTTGTCTGGCCTTGGGTGTGACAGGGAACAGTAATAATAATAATAATAATAATAAAATGTATTTGTTATAGAGCCTTTTGTATATCAAAGCACTGTACATTCAAGATAAAAACAAAATACAATAAATACTATGAAATCAAGAAAATCCAGAGTAGGCTTTCCCCACAAAAAGTCTTAAGAGCCTGCTTGAAACACTCCACCATCCTGCACTCCCAAAGCTGACGTGGCAGAGAGAATTCCAGAGGTAGGTGCCACAAAACAAAAGCACATGCACCAGATGACTTTAAACTTACCCTCGGAATCTCCAGCAACTCCTCATCAGCTAGCGGAGCTGTCACAGAGGGTGTAAGGGACCAGGAGCTCTTTCAAGTAATCAGGGCCCTGTCTGTGTAGGGCTTAGTAAGTCAGTAGACCTACCTTAAAGGTGATCCACCACTGAATAGGCAGCCAGCAGACCGTGCAGCACAGTAGTAATGTGAGTTCTTCTAGATGCCACAGTCAACAGACGTGCTGCTGCATTCTGCACTAGCTGCAAGTGGCGGATATCAGCTCCAGGAATCCCTAAGTAAAGGGAGTTGCAGTAATCGAGGCGCAATGTCACAAAGGCATGGACCAACAGGTAGGTTGCTGGATGGAACAAGGTGCTTAATCCTAGCAATGTTCCTAAGATGGTAAAAGGCCAGCTGATGACTGCCGACACCTGATGATGAAGGGTCAGACCACGCCAAGCACCACTCCTAGATTACGCACCATTCAGAAGTGAGAATCTGGGCTCCCCCAGGACTAAACCGGAGGGAGCTCAGTCCTCAACCCTCTGCCCTACAACCGGGTCCACTACCAAAACTTCACTCTTTCCTGGTTTCAACTTTAAACCACTGGTGTTTATCCAGTCTTGGATTTTAATGAGGCAGCTGTTCAATATTGAGATAGCACTAACCTGGTTGGGGCAAAGACAGGTAGAGCTGGGTATCATCAGCATAACACGAAACCTCAGCCCATACCATCTTACAATGTCTCCGAGGGCAGCATATATACCGAATAACATGGGGACAGCACCGAACCGAGAAGCGCACAGAGAAATCTCGAAGAAAACATACCGAGACAACTCTCGCATTTTACCAGCGAGGAAGATGTAAACCATCTGAGAACTGTACCAGACAACCCACAGATGGACCTCAGATGCTCGAGCAGGACCCCATGATCCACAGTATCAAGAGCAGATGATAAATCAAGGAAAACCAAGATGGAGCGGTGTCTCTGATCTCTCACCATCAGGAGATCATTGAGCACCCAAACCAGAGCAGTCTCAGTACTATGCCTCTTATGAAAACCCGATTGGAGAAGTTCGTATAAATTATGGATGGTTAGATGGTTATCCATTTGAGTTGCCACAACTTTCTCAATAACCTTCCCCACAAAAGGGAGGTTAGAGATAGTCCTGTAGTTTGCTAGGTTCTCCGGGTCTAAAGAAACTTTCTTCAGGAGGGGTATCACCACCCCCTTCTTCAGGGAGCTAGGGAACTCACCCAACTCCAGAGAGCACCAGACAATCCGAGCTAAGACTGAGCCAATGATGTCACTATAACCCAAAATCAGGGACGTAGGGCCCAGATCTAAAATACAGCAGGTGGGATGCATCACCTGGACAATCCTCATAATATCTACGAACTACGGCAGATCAGAGGAACTCCAGGAAACTCTGGGTTCTGCGACATGGCACCGATCAACAGCATCCCCCATAGAGTGAAGCTGGAGGCATTCCTGCCTGATGTCAGCCACCTTATTCGCAAAGAAGCAAGCGATCTCATCACAATCATTTTGTGAAAAAACTCAACAGAACTGCTGACAGGCTGGGTTGCACAGTCTGTCAACAGTTCTGAAGAGTTGAGCCGGTCGGTTCTGTGACAGCTATTTCCTGGACAGGAATTCTGCCTTCTCATGGGAAATTTCTGTTTGATAGAATTTATAATGTTCTAACAAAATAAGCTGGTCGGCATCTGAGGCTGTCCTCCGCCAATGACACTCCAACCCACGCCCCTGTCTCCACAACTCCCTTAGAGTCCCATCAAACAAGGGCCCCCCACCCCAGGGTGACACAGGAGGGGTGAACACAGACAGGAGCAATCAGGTCAAGAGCTGAAGAAATTGCCCTATTATAGGCTGTAACTAGCTGCTCAGGATCTGTGCTAGTCTCGCCCAATAGCGAGAGGTCAATTACCGGCATCAGGTCTTCAGGGACCACTTCCCGCAAAGGGCGATAACTGACCACCTCCACAGGGGCCAACCTACCTGGGGGGGGGGCCAAAAAATTGAAATCAATGGAGTAATGGTCAGACTAACTGACTGGTTCCACCACCAAGTCAGAGGCCTTGATCCCCAGGAGGAAGACCAAATCAAGAGAGTGACCACCCTTGTGAGTAGCTGAGGAAACAACCTGTGTGAAGCCCAGAGATGTCATCAGCTGGAGGAAGTGTTGACCAAAAAGTGAGGATTCGTCGTCGATCCAGGCATTGAAGTTGCCCAGAACCATCAGTCTGGGTGACTCCAATGCCATGTCGGCGGCGAAGTCTGCTACTTCCTGCAGGAACAGCTTCTCATCACCTGGTGGATGGTAGATGAGAGCTATCCTGCACCCCACACCAGCTACCATGGTACACTCAAAAGACCTGGCCTCTCCTCTGGTACACTAGTTAAACCCAATTCGGTCTTGAAACAGACTGCAAACCCCCCTGTCCAACTGGCGTAGAAAACCAGGTGACCGGTGGGAACAACTGCCTTTAAAATAGGGCAGCTCCCATCCAACCAGGTCTCAGTAATGCAAACCAGATCAGCCCTAACAACAAAATCTGCAATAAGGCCAGTCTTGTTGCAGACAGATCTGGCATTGCATAACAGTGCCCAGCTGGACGAGATTGGTGAGCTGTCCCAACTACTTGCCCTCCCAAATCAGAGGTGCCCTTGGGTATGGGAACTAGAACTGAATCCACGTTCCAGATACCATTTTGCCCCAGGGTCTTCTGGCCTAACCACCCCTATGGGAGTGCACAGCCCATTGGCTCCGCTGTCCGGTGACTCCCACCTTACCCCCGACTCCCTCCCTCCCCCTGCGAGCAATCCCCAGCGCTGATAAATAGAAGCAGGTGGGGGGAGGGGAGAAAACGGGCAGAGGACATGGAGAACAGAGGCCGAATAGCACAGAACGGGGGGAGAGGGGGCAAGCAGGCACATTCTACTAATAGTTATAACAAAATAGTAAGGAAAGGACGTAAAACACCAAATTCCTGGATCCAAAGTGGAACTGGAGACAGTGAAAAGCCCTAAAACAATAAAAAACGTATACAGTGATCCTTGCCCTAACAAAACATATTAAATTATCCCCCTCCCACTAAAAGATGACGTATAATCCTAGAATAGAATACAAATAATACAGTCCCCTCTCACAGGATATGAAACAAACACACAAATACAGATCCTCCCTCTTCCACAGCCCTCCCACAGCCGAGGAAAGAAAAACAAAATTAAAAAAACATACAGTAACACAATCCCCTCTCACAGGATTTAAAAAATATATACAGAGATCAGTTCCCCCTTCCCACAGCCCTCTCACAGCCGAGGAAGAAAGGAAAAAAGTCAGACAACCACTAAAATAAACATCAAATAATATGGTAAATAAAATATAGGCTCCCTGCTACTCTCACCACCAGGAAACCAAAACAAATTAAAAAGTCCGGGAAAAAGTCATCTGTCAATAGGAGGAGCTGTAGAAAAAATTCAAAATAATATGAATCCAAGTCCAACCGAAAGTTTTAAATAATCCAGCATTGGTAAAACCCAAAATAAAAGGTCAGCAACAGAAATTTCATCAGTTCCAGATTGGGGCTTCCCGAAAGTGGCAGCACACCGTCTCATAGATCCAGAGGAGAACCACAGAGTCTCCAAAAGAGCCAGAAAAATGGACAGGCCAAGCCACTGAGAGCGGGAGCTCCCCCCCCCACACCCCCAAACTGCCTAATCAGGTATTTATTATACCACCAGGACCTGCAGCTACAGACATCCCAAGGCCAAACCGCTAGGACTAACTCTGAGATAACTTAGGGGCCCCCCACTAGTCCCTAACTCCCTAGGAAGAAGTGAGGTAGCTCCTGCTCGGTCCCAAGTGGAACCCAAGATCACCCAGGCACGGGGGGGGGGGGAGAGCTGCCCAAAGCCAGACCACTGCTATGGCCCTGCTTCTGGACTCAAAACTCTGGAGACAATTGGAGAATAATGTTACAGGAAAAAGGGGCTCTGATGAATAAATCAGACACCCTCACTCACAATACTCCAAGAAAGCCCACAGCAATCCCTTCAGCCAGTATTGAGAAATATTACACTGTAGGAGATCCTAGTTCCACTTCTTCTTCTTTATCCGGCACTACAAGATAAATCACGATCCAACAAGCTTAAGGCATGGACATCCAGAGGCTAAAACACCCGGACAAACCTGGCAAAAAGTTCACCAGTTTCCAGTTCCAAAAAAGGCACCTTTAGGGAAGATAGTCCTCTCCCGACTCTTCGACTCCCAGCCACAGGCTAGCTGTAAGCTCAAACACTCTTTTCATGAGCGCAAGCAACGGAGACACTGACCGACGCCACGGCCAGACACCAGTCGAAAAAGCAGTTGGAGGCAGGAGCCACGGCCAACCCGACCTGGACTCCACCACCAGAGAGAACGAGAAAACGCTGGGAAAATGCCAAAACAGTAACCAGTGAAAACAACGACCACTAGAAGCCAAAGCAGGTAAACGCTTTACCGAAAAGCACTTTAAACTAAAAACGTAAAATAAAATGAAATAAAATGAAAACAGAGCAGGGCCTCAAGCAGGTAGTAAGGGCTAATCAGGCACGACCGCCATCTTGAATGTAGCCACAATGTATGGCAGTGAGAAAGAAGACATAAATGGAAATGACAAGGCACGTGTCATATGGTACTACAAATTTATGTAGCTTATATTCCCAACAGACAGCATGGTATTGACAACTGTCTATTGTAGTGAAAACAGATATACTGCATAGAAATGCTTGTTTATGTATCTTCACAATACAGCATGAATGAAGCAGATCAAGTCAGACAACTGTGTATTCTTATTCTCCGTTAACTGATTAAATGTAACATGGTACTTCATAGTAATGCATTTCTGTACCACTATAGTAACATATATAGTACCAGTGGGTGACATATGTCTCAGAGGTGCTCGTTTACTGTCCTGTTTTTCCATGTAAACTGCTGTTTATAAGTACTTTTCAAATTGCAGCTGTGGGTTGACTGACTACTAAGTCTCACCCATATGTGATACTTTGCACTCCTCCCACAGTCCGCAGGCAGGATGTGATATTATGCCTTCCCCCAGTCCCTGCAGAACATTCAGACTTCACTTCACTTCAAGGAGGAAAAAAATGTCAGTTGCTGACAACCATATGCAGTGTTCTTTATGTGATGTCCATATAAGACCTCCCCATTCCGGACTGTGTTTCGGAGCCATGAAAGAAAGTATTTATAAACCATAATTTACGAACAGACGAATGTGCCAGCTGAAGCAGACCAACGGTCTATCTAAGTCTGTTCAAGTGTCAGCCAACACCCCTAGTTTGCAGCTGCCCCAACCCCCTCCCATTTGTCATCCCACTGCCGTCCCCCACCCTCACTCTCCCTGTTCCCTGTCCCATGCCCTTTGAAGCTGTTCACAGATTTACGTGATACCACCTATTCTGGTAGGGTGTTCCATTTTGCTACCACCCTCTCTGTGAAATAGTGTCTCCTCATTTCCTTCCTAAATATTCCCCCTCCATCCTTAGCCTGTGCCCCTGGTGGCTCCTCCCCTCCTTAACTTATAGACCCCATCTGCTCCATCCTTATTGATTCCCCCAGATACTTAAATGTCTCTATGTGTCCCCCATCCCTTCTATCCTCCAGGGTGTACATATTGAGGTCTTCCAGCCTGCTGTCATAGTCTCTCCCTTCCATTTCACATATCATCTTTGTTGCCCTCCTCGCACCCCTCCAGCAGCCTGATATCACTCTTTAGGTATGGCCTCAAAAACTGCACACAATGACTCTGAAGTGCGGCCTTAAGCGGTGATCTGTAGAGGGCAAGATCCCTCTCTTCGCCTGGACGGAAATCCCTTGCTATGCACCCCAGCATTTTGTTCACTTTTGCAGCCGCTCTCCTCGCTGGGCAGTGTTGTTCATGGTCCCTGTTATCATTATTCCAAGGTCTTTCTCCTCTTCAGTGATCCCAAGCTTAACCCCCCCCCAGCCAGTATTCTCTCCTTGGGTTCTTCACCCCAAAGTGCATAACCTTACACTTCTTTGCATTGAACCTCAGCTGCTACCCCTCTGACCACTCCTCTAGCTTGCTTAGGTCCTCCTGCAGCTGCTTCCACCCCTCTTCTCCATCCACCACTGCTCCGATTTTGGTGTCATGAGCAAACAGACTTACCTTGCTCACTACCCCATGTCCAATGTCTGATATGAAGAATCCAAACAATACTGACCCCAACACAGAACCCTGTGGCACCCCACTTGTCACCGGCCTTGGAGTTGAGAGCTCCCCTCTCACCACCACCCGTTGCAGCCTCCCTCTCAGCCAGCTTGTAATCCAGTTTGTCATTTTTGCCCCTACTCCAACATCAGTTAGCTTTCCCCCAAGGTGCCCATGAGGCACCGAATCGTAGGCCTCGCTGAAGTCCAAGTAAAGAACATCCACGCGCATGACCTTATCCAGTTCACCTGTCACCCAGTCATAATATTGTATCAGGTTGGTTTGCCAAGACTTCCCTGAAACAAACCCATGCTACCTCACATCCTGAGGCCATTTTCTCCAGGTACGACACCAGTCTTTCCTTCAGTATCATTTCCATGAGTTTGCACACTATGGAGGTGAGACTTACTGGATGATAATTACCTGGTTCATCCCTTGGCCCTCTTGTGTAATGGTACTACATGTGCCATCCTCCAGTCAGTGACATACATCCAGACTCCATTGAGGTGCTGTACAGATCGGCCAGTGGCTCCTCCAACACCTCCTCGATCTCCCTCAGCACCCTGGGGTGGATACCATCTGGCCCTGGTGCCTTGTCTACTTTCAGTGCCTCAGTCCTTCTAGGACTCTACTTGCCTCAGTTCTTCCATCTGTCGCCACCTCTTCTCCTGTCCCCACCCTCCCAGCCCATGCTGGTAGCAGTCCACTTTCTTCCATGAACACGGAATAAAGTATTCATTCAGTGATTCTGCCTGCTCCTCCCTCTTTTCCGTCCACTCCCCACCCCTTTTTATCTTCACTATTGTCTCCTTGCACTTTCTTTTCTCCCTGATGTATCTAAAGAAGCCTTTCTCTCCCTCCATTAATTCCCTTTGCTAATCTCAGCTCCCTCGGGGCCTTGGCTTCTCTCACTTTTCTGGTCACCTCTCAGGACCATCTTTCATATTCCTCCCTATCCACTTCCTTCCCCATCCTCCTAAACCTCTGGTGAGCCACTCGTTTTGCCCTCACCACCTCCACAACCTCGTTGTTCAACCAGCATGGTTTTCTTGCTCTGTTTCTCTTCCTCTGTGCCTTGGTGTAGGCTTCTGTTGTCTCTGTAACCCCCCATTTAATAATATCCCATTTTAGCTCCATGTCCATCTCATGCCTTATGCCCTCCAGTTTCTCTTTTAGTACTTCCTGCATCCTCCCAAAGTCCACCCCTGAAGTTTACTACCGAGTAACTGATTTCTCTGGCCCCCACACATCGTGATATTAAACACATCGCTTGGTGATCGCTGTCGGATAGTGGGTCCTCTACCTTTATTTCCCTCACTGCCTCCCCATTCGATGCAATGCCTGTCATGGGTATAATGTTTTGAAAGCAGCAGGCTCACTCACATCAGCTGACCTCTTGTATCTGTCTCAGCAATGCCACCGTGGGTATAATGTTTGAAACAGCAGCAGACTCACTCACAGCAGTTGCGCCTCTCATACCTGCCTCAGCAATGCCTGCCATAGGTGTAATTTTGGACACATCAGCAGGCTCAGCTAAGAACAGCTGCACCTCTAGTACCTGCCTGAGCAATGCCCCCTTGGGCATAATGGTTCAGGGCACCCTGAAACAGTGTACTAGTCAAAAACAGCCTTTCACATAGAAACATAGACTTTGACAGCCGATAGGACCGCTAGGCCCACCTAGTCTGCCCATTTCCCTACCTACAGGATAAGCTGCAGATCCTAGTTAACCAACAGCCTATTTCTTCCTACCCCCCACAAGAATTGCTTTATGTCTGTCTCATGCATTCTTGAATTCTCCCACAGTTTTAGACTCCACAACCTCCTCCCTCAGGAAGGCTGTTCCATGCATCCACCACCCTCTCTTTGAAAAAATACTTACTCATGTTGCCCCTGAGCCACCCCCCTCTATCTTCAAGTTGTGTCCCCTTGTTCTTGCACATCTCTTTTTCTGAAAGCTACTACCCTCTTGGACTCTGTTGATTCCCTTGATGTACTTGAAAGTTTCTATCATGTCCCCCCTCTCCCTCCTCTCCTCAAGTGTATACATATTAAGCTTCTTTAATCTTTCTTCATATGTCTTCTGGTGCAGAACCTGCACCATTTTAGTTGCCTTCTTCAGGACAGCCTCCATTCTGTCTATGTCCTTGAGGAGATGGGGTCTTCAGAACTGGATGCAGAACTCCAGATGGGGTCTCACCAACTGTCTGTATAGAGGGATAGCAACTTCCGTTTTTCTACTGGTGATGCCTCTCCCTATGCATCCCAGTAGCCCACCAGCACTCCTTACTGCCTTCTCACACTGCTTGCCCACTTTAAGGTAATCTGATATGACTACCCCAGGTCCCTTTCCATTTCTGTTGTTGTTATTATCTCACCCCCCATTGTGTACTCTTCCCTGGATTTTGTTTCCCAGGTGCATTACTTTGCACTTCTTTGCATTGACTCCAAGCTGCCATACTTCTGACCATTCCTCCAACCTTGCCAAGTCCCTTCTCATCCTTTCCATGCCTGCTTGTGTATCAACCCTGTTGCAGATCTTTGTGTCATCTGCAAAGAGGCATACTTTTCCTTCCAGTCCCTCTGCAATGTCATTGAATCTAAACTGCCATATATTTGACCATTCCTCTAACCTTGCCAAGTCCCTTTGCATCCTCTCCACCTCACCTTCTGTATCAACCGTGTTGCAGATCTTTGTGTCATCTGCAAAGAGGCATACTTTTCCTTTCAGTCCCTCTGCAATGTCACTTATAAAGACATTAAACAGGACCAGTCCCAGTACTGAACCCTGTGGTACTTCACTAGTAACCCCCTTTCTTCAGAGTAAACTCTGTTTACTATTACCCTCTGTAGTCTGTTGGCCAGCCAATTTTTAACCCAGGCTACCACCTTGAGACCCTCTCCAAAGCTGGCTAACTTGTATATTAATCTTTAGCGTGGAACTGTGTCAAATGCTTTGCTAAAGTCTAGGTAGGCCATGTCCACTACCCCTCCCTGGTCTACCACATTGGTCACCCAGTGGGTGTGCTACCCTGAAAGAGTAGTGACAAGAAAGTACAGGGTGAGGGAACAGTGACAGGATACTAGAAGGTATCCACAAGGTATGTGAGGGGTGGTGAGAAGAGAAGCTGCTGAGCTGACCTAGTGGAGCAGTGGGTAGGAGGCTGGCTCTGGTGGGAAGGTGCAGGGTTCAGGCTGGGTGGAGCACAATATTTTGTGCTTTTCTGTGCCCATTTTTCCCTTTGTACTACTTTCCCCCTCCCTTATGTACCACCGGAGTTAGTTATTTTAGTAAGGGGTGAGTGGGATGAAGCCCCTGCATGAACACTTAAGTGTGTTTTTGTCGCTGCAAATGTACATCACTGTTCTTATTTTTGACGATGTGCATTTGCCATAATGCCATTATGACATAGAACCTTGATGGTGTCAGAAGAAAATCTATGTTTGTCTGGGAAGACTACAAGGACAAATCAAGTGAGTTAATGTCAGTTCCTGCTTCCAGTTCATTGTCACTATGGCCACATACCACCACCACCACTTCCACCATCCCCCATGCCAACCACATAGTCCCTTGCCCCACTCCACTCAGTTGGGTGTTTTGCCTTTACATGTTGTATCACTACTGATGTTCCAAACTTTCCTGCTGCTCCACCACAACTGACACTCTTTTTGCACAGACTGCATACATCTTGAGAGTTGTCTGCAGGGTCAATATAAAATAAATTTCACACTGAAGATTTACCTTTTGTGCTTTGCACTATGGTGCCTGGCAGTATTTCTTGTACAGTCAAGGGACCTGGAGGAAACCCTTCACTTCCATTTCCTTGTTGACATGAGTTGTTCTCATTCATGCTCATCTTCTTAGTCTTACATTTAGCTAATCATTTTTTTCTGCACTTGCCTCTCATACCGTACAGGGCATCCTCTCCTACCCCTCATCAAAACTATAGAGCTCATCACCACAAAATTCAGAAGAAATGGAAGTGCTGTCACCATCAGGTGGGACATAGCATGGGATATCCCATTTGCAGTCCCCACTGTCACCACCTTCTTTATCAGCAAGTGCTGCCCCAGCATCTGGGCTTATATTTGAGGAGGATGCCTCCTTGTCCTTGCATGCTGCTTCAGCAGCTTGAAATATCCTGCCACATGTGGCAAAACATTAAGTACCTCTGTGAGTAACTCCAGTCAGTTATTTCCAAAACTTTACTATCATTTCATTGCTAACAAGCCTTTTTGGTTCAGGAGGACATTTAGTGCCAGTCCTAGTGATGTTATTATTATTGCCACTATGTTCTTCATTTGTGCTAAGATTCATATTGTCCACATCATTTTCAGTTGCACGTGCAGCAGCACTGGGCTTCCTTTTAATAAACTTGGACTGGGAAATACGAGACATAGTAGACACAGTCATGAAAGGAATGGATATTCTTTCACTAACTGTTGCAGAGACAGACAGTGTAGCTGACTGTGTCACAGACAGGAATAAATAACAGGGCTTTCACAGACAGTGTTCACTATGCTGCAGAGAGATGTCACACACAATGTAGCTATGTCAAAACAGTAATAAATGACAGGGCTCAGGACACCTAACAGATAGTGAAATACTGCCTAAATGACTTTCACTATGCTGCAGAGACATCATATATAGTGTAGCTATGACACCACGTAATAAATGACAAGGTCCAGGGCACCTAACAGACAGTGCAATACAGCCTAAATGGCTATCGATATGTTGTAGAGAGAGGCCACACACAGTGTAGCTATGTCACCATGTAATAAATGACAGAGCTTGGGACACCTAACAGATAGATTAATGCAGCCTAAATGGCTTTTGCTATGCTATAGAGATGTCACACACAGTGTAGCAATGCCACCATAGTAATAAATAACAGGGCTTGGGGCATCTAACAGACAGTGTAATACAGTCTAAATGGCTTTTGTCATGCTACAGAGAGATGTCACACATGGTTTTGCTATGACACCATAGTAATAAATGACAGGGCTCAGGGCACCTAACAGACAGTGTAATATAGCCTAAATGGCTTTTGCTATGCTGCAGAGAGATGTCACACACAGTGCAGCTATGACAGGGTTTGGGGCACCTAACAGACAGTGTAATATAGCCTAACTGGCTTTCACTATACTGTAGAGAGACACAGAGTAGCTGTGTCACAGGGCTTGGGGCACATAACAGACAGTTTGCAATACAGCCTAAATGGCTTTCACTATGCTGCAGAGAGACACAGTGTAGCTAATGTCACAGGCAGGGTTCGGGGCATCTAACAGACAATGTAATACAGCCTACAGTAAATGGCTTTCACTATATTGCAGATCACAAGCAGCTGTCAGCCAGTACCGTTTGTCCCCCCTTGCTCCTTCACTCCCCAGCACCACACTGGATGATCTCCTGATTCCCCCTTCAGCCCCCAACTCCTTGCTCCTTTGTGGACTTTTTTAAATAGGTTAACTTTTTGCCATAATTTAGGCAAAACATGCAGAGCGAGCACCTGATTCCTTCCTTTCCCTCCAGACTCCACTGCTATCTGTACAATGGGCTCACAGCAGACAGAGCACAGAAACCAGTACTGACCAATCAGATTGTCAGCCCAGTGTCATGTACTCCTTTCTACTGTGGGCTCGTGAAGGACCCACAAGCTGCCCTTTCATGCCGTTCTCATCTTGGGAAGACTCCCAGGACTCCACAGGCTGCCTGTAATGCCTGTTTTACAAAAAATGACCCGTTACCTGACCCGTTACCCATGTTAAAATATCTGACCCTTGAAGTACACTGTTATGTCAGGTAGGGTAGTAAATTACCTGAAGTACCTACCCAGAAAAGATATTTCTGATACCCAAGCTATCTGATCCACCTACCCAATGGGTAGCCCATCCCCAGTCTACACCCCATTTGTAGCACAAATCATTACTTCCAACATGGATGAGCAGTATGTCTGGCTCAGGATGACTGCTTGAATGTCTGCGTATGGTTGGCATTATCTGCTCCCACCTCATACCACCCTTACCAAACCAATGAACATCACAATTTTCCAGTTGCAAATCACTCACAAAATTACTTCTCCTGGCAAACTGTACACCCCTTCGCACAAGTGAAAGGCCCACAATCCAAACTGTTGCAATGAAGCCTTCTGCCATGCTGAGTCTCTTTAAAGACACTGCAAATACAGCAATCCTAAATGTGTGTTTCTCTGTCGCTACTGACAGTTTCTCTTTCAATTTAACAGTTTTGTGTTTGCAGGCAGAGTACAGAAAAAATGCTGTCTATCTTGCCATTTTATTGGCCACCATTCCTACTTGTTTACTAATCAGGTTACAAGTTTTACTGTGAGAGTTATCTTGGCTCTTAATTTGTTGATGGTCTGTACATTTTACCTATGGTTGTATATGACTGGTTAAACTGCAGAAAACACTGACTTTTTTAGTGGGAAAATGTAAAGACATGATTGACTCATATTTCAACTGAAAGCTTGTTATGGTGCCTGATTGGCCACAGCACCCATATGTATAGTGGCTCAAAGTCTTTTTTTTTTGTCCCCTCTCCTTTTTTGCCTGGCAACCTAGGTGGTAAGATTGTGCTGTAAACTGAAACATTTAACTGTGTATCTTGTCATTTCTTAATATTGTGTACTAATATGAACTGTTGCAGGCATAATTGTTATGTTCTCTTAATACTAGGTAACAGTACAAAGATTGTAGCCCCCAACCCCCCAAAAAAATCATATTTTGCTGTATGGCATGCATTTAAGCTTGCTTGCTTTCAATTTAATATCCAGTTATTGTGACAGTCGGATAGTTTTTCTGTTGATTCTGCTATGGAGAGAATTAGTTTGGGGGCATTTTTTAAGAAAGGAACCCTTCTAAGTGCTCTGGACTGTTTTTTTTTTTCAAAATAAATATATCTTATTTTTGTTTGTAGGAGGAGTTGACAGGTCATATGTAGCAGACATTGTACAGAGAAAAGTACTTGCTGGCATTACATAGAAGCACATTGTATGATAAAGTCTTATTACATTATTTGCTCTGGATCACTTTGCTGGATAATAACAGATATTTGGTAAAGATCTGGTCTTAATCTTATTCACATAACAGATTCTCCTCATTCGACCAAGACCTTTCCATGTTCCTCCTCCTACCACTCCCACCCCCAAAATACCCCAACCCCTATCAGGTATGCGGTAGCAATTGCCTATGTTTGCATTAGCCTAGGTATAGTAGTCAAAGAGGATCCAAATTAGTATATCCGTAGCACTAGTTCAGTTCCTCCCCTCTACCTCATTAGAATGTTGCTCGATATACTGTGGATCATTAAATGGTCAGTAAAGTATGTAAAGACGCCCATACTTTCTGATAGTATTGTGGCCTCTTTGTCATGTGAGTGATCATGTTTTCAGCCTGTAAAGCAAAAAGTATCTCTTTTAGCCATTCTGCATATGTTGGGATATTTTGGTCTAACCAGTGGCGCATGACCACTTTTTTAGCACATATGGATATTAATGTCATGTATTTTCATTGAGTGCCTCTTAAAACCTCTCTATAATCTCCTATTATACAAATTTCTGGGCTAAAGGCCACAGAAGAGCCTAGTAGTGGGGTCCAAGTTGGACCTAATACTATCCCAAAGGTGTAACTTTATTACATTCTCATAGTATATGCAACAAAGTGCCAGGCTTCTGCTTACAATGAGAACATAAATTTGAGGGGAGTTTCCCCATTTGGTGAAGCCTGGCCGGAGTATAATACAAGTTATTTATTACGTAGAACTGTAAAGTGCGATATCTAACCCATTTCACATCTTGATACAGGTGCGACCAGATTTTAGCCCATGGTCTTGGAGTTGAGGTGTTTGGAGGTAGTGCTTGGTCCCAGACATAGTACGGCATTCCTCATATTCCTTCAGTTGCATCCCTAAGGAGATGATAGAAATAGGAAATGATATGAGAGGAGGGTAGGTTGGCGATAGCCGGTAAGAAGGGGCCAGCTAAATACTTCATCCAGTACCCCGTTCCAAAGTGTCATAACAACATGTGTTGTAATTGAAGGTATTTGAAACAAAAAGAGTTAGGGAGATTAAACAATGAACTGGCTGTTCGAAATAGTATCAGTTTATGTTCCTGAAGTAGATCCACGACTCTCAGTTGAGTATTTCCGGGCCAAAAATTGTGCGATAGGGGCACTCTCCCAATTCTAAAATCAAGGTTCACACTTATAGGCTGGGAAACATCCTTCACGAGAGATATCTGGAAAAAATTACACATCTGGGTATGCACTCGAAGTGTTGTTCCTATGAGAAGGTTCCTGAGACCCTTAGGCAATTTTCTGAGAGGGGAATAAATAAGAGTATTAAGGGATATATTATGCGGAGAGAGAAGACTCTGCTCAATTTGATACCACAAGGGGATGTATTGAGCCTGTTTCTGATATGGGACATCCTTCATCCAGTATGCAAGAACTGAACAAGTAATGGAGAACTGATAAAGAAGCAAATCTGGGAGTTGCAAGCCCCCATTATTCCTACTTCTCTGCAGTTTAGAAAGGGCTTGCCGGGGTGTCTTGCCACACCACAGAAAATTAGACATGAGTTGATTAATCTGAATAAACCATGTTTTGGGTAAGAAAAAATGTGTCATCTGCAAGGGGTACAGGATTCACGGAAGAACATTCATTTTCAAAACGTTTACCAGTCCCCAAAGAGTAAGTGGTAGCATGGCCCAGCGAGAAAGATCCATTTTAATCTGAGTAAGAATTTTGTCTAGGTTGTATTGTTTCATTTTGGGTTCTGAACTGGAAGGTATATACCTAGATATTTTAGTTTGTCCTTAGTCCAGCGAAACCCAAAATGAGCGACTTCAGCTTGAAATTGTGAACATTTAAAGGCATCATTTCTGTTTTGTAATAAACTTGTAATGGAGAATTTACCAAATGTTTTAATAATTTCAAGTGCAGCAGGGATCAATTTTAGAGGATGTGTTATATGGAGTAAGATATCATCAGCATAAATCGAAATTTTATGTTGGTTAGACCCAATAGATATCCCAGAGATATTTGAGGAGCAATTGATACATCTAACCAACAGCTCCAAATATAAGTCGAACAAAAAGGGGGAAAGTGGGCACCCCTGTCTAATTCCTTGTTGTAACTGAAAAGATTGAGATAGGTGTCCATTACATAATATGCGTGCAGATGGACATGTATATAAAATCCTGACCCATTTTATATACTGTGTTGGGATGTTATATAGATGCAGCAAGTGGAATAGGTATTCCCATGAAACCCTATCGAATGCTTTCTCTGCATCCAGGGAGACCAAGGCGGATGGAATTCTGGACTTCCTGGATACAGAGATCAAATAGGCCAACTTACGCATATGATCAGATGAGAGCCTGCCAGCAACAAAGCCGACTTGCTGCAGCTTATGAGACATTGCCAGACACTGGATAGCCAAGTGGCCAAAAGTTTTGCTAGTATTTTTATGTCAACATTGATTAGGGAAAGGGTGTATTGACAACTTGAAAGGGGTCTCTATCAGGTATTGGGATAACCACGACCGTAGCTTCAAATAAAGTAGGGTCTGAGATACCTTGCTCGAACATATAATTATAAGTGTCTAAGAGGACTGGCACTATTTGCTCTTTGAACATTTTGTAAAATTCTACAGTAAACCCATCTGGGCCTGGGGATTTGTCTGTAGGAAGGGAGTCAATGGCCTGCTTAATTTCTTCCTGGGAAATTGGAGCTTTGAGCAAGTTCGCTTGACATTTGCTAAGCTGCAGGAGCTGCAATGGCTGCAGAAACTGTTCTAGCATATCCGGGCAAAAAGGGTGAGAAATGTGAGAATACAAGTTTTTATAATATTCTTGAAAACAATTAACGATTTCTCTCGGAGAAGTGACTATTTGTCCTCCGGGTTATTGGATACTTGGAACAATTCTGTTGGAGGCTTGTGCTTTGAGTCATAGGGCCAAGAGCTTTCCAGCCTTGTCCCCCTGATCGAAATACTTGATCTTAGAACGTACGAGAAGATATTCTACATGTTCGGTCAAAATTGAATTATATCGATCCCTTAAAACTTATAGGGCCTTAAATTGATCCGATGTTGACTCCGGAGAAAGTGACAATTCCATGGCTCTAATATCTTGTAGCAAGGCTGAAGTAACCTTGGAGGTCGTCTTTTTTTTAACTGTAGCCATACAAATTATTTCTCCTCTAACTGAACTTTTTAAAGCCCCCCAAAGCATATCTACCTTAGGCATTGAGGGGGTATTTATCTTGATAAAGTTAGTAATAAAAGCAGACAGTTGATTTTTCAAGTGTTCTGATCAAAAAAGCTGACAGTTGAATTTCCATACCTTATCTCTGGACGGGGGCGGACTGGGGCTCCAATTTAATAAGATGGGGTGGTGGTCGGAAATCACTTTGGGGAGATAATTACAGGATGTTATAGTTGAGAGGTGTCCCGTATCAATAAGGAAATAATCTAAACGAGAAAATGAGTTATGTGGAATAGAATGAAATGAGTATTCCCGCAGGTGTGGATAGAGGGCCCTCCAGGGGTCGATTAGTCCAATGGAGTCCATCATTTTTCTGATGGCAGCCTGTGCTGGAGAAGGAGACAAAGGACAACTTGGAGAGCGGTCCATAATATTACAATAAACAAGATTCCAGTCTCCACCTAACATTATAGGGAGTAGGACCATGGGGTCAAGTCATTCATGAGGGAGACAAAAAGGACGGGTCATCTGTGTTAGGGGCCATATATGGAACCAAGCACAACCTCCGATTGACCCAACAAGGCCTTAATCAAAATGCATCTGTGCTGGGAGTCTACAATAGTATCAGTGAGACTGAGCAGGGTATTCTTTGCAATAAAATTGCAACCCCCTACAGTGTCGGTCCAGTCCGAAGGTCTGGTCTACCAAGACCGTCTTAGTTGCAAAACCTGAGGAGGGGGCAAGTGGGTTTCCTGCAGAAATGCTATATCAATGCCAAGTTTACAGAGATGGAGCAGTATTTTGGCCCGTTTGATTGGGGATTAAGACTCTTTTACATTCCATGAACATACTTTGTATGAGGTCACCTTATTGATAGTTTTTCTTACCTTTAAGCCCTAGGCCTGGAATGATCTTGTTTTCCAGGTTGTTAAAAAAACATCTTTTATTAAGGCACTGTCGTGCCACATACCTGATCCCTCCCTCCCTCCACTTCCCCTTAACTACCCAATTATCCCTCCCTCCCCCCTTGCCATGTGTCAACGCTTTCCTGCACGCAGCTATTCGGCAAAGGATCCCGGAACTGTCCCCAGTTGGACCATTTTGTAAGATCCAAATCAGGGCAGACATCAGGCCACAGGACAGTCTAGTGAATGGTCCGCCAAGGAGCCACGCATACCTCCCTCCCTTCCTCCTGATTCGCAACACCCTTTTGAAGTTGCAGTTTCCAGATTACCCCACCCCACACCAACTCCAAATGATGAGATTGTAGCATATGAAACAGTATTTCTCATGCACCAAGGCAGCAACCCTGCGTTCATCCTATACAATTGGTGAGCAATAAAAAATGTTTTTCTCAGAACTTTATAGAACTGGCGGAGTCCTCTATAGTCCATCATGTAGGTTGACAATCCAGTTCCTCGAGACGTTTGCACACATTGTTGCTCAGCCAGAGAAGAAGGGTTGAGAGTCCAGTACAAAAAAAAAGGGGGGGGGAGATATGACCCCAGATTTGATTACACAGTTATTCCTCTTGCCTACTTATAGCAGATTATAGTTATCTTTTAAAGAGATCTATGACATTTTTTTACTTTTGTCTCCTAATTATGTTTGTCATCATGCCCTATAATGAGGGATTACAAAGACAATTGCCTTCGTACTAAGGGTCTGTACAATAAATTCTTAGCAGTAGTCTCTCTCAGGATACCTGTTTCCCCCAGTTAAGCCTTGTATATCTCAGCCACCTACGATCCAGCGTTATATCGCCATTTATAATTTTCTTCAAATGGGAGAGGAGCAAGAAGGATATATATAAGTTAAATGTTTTCCTAAGCAATCCATCCCCTCTATCCTCTTTCTACCCCTTCGATCCTTCCCATCCACCTACTTTGAATTTTAATGTACCATCTAGTATTAGTGCAGCAATAATCAAATAAACACACATTCACCATCTTAACTTAACTGTAATGCGAAGGTAATCATTTGGACCCATTATTTGTTCTCTCCATCTTAACTTTAGGAGAGAAAGAAGAAAGGGGAGCGGGAGAGGGAATTAAAAATAGTAAAATAAAAATAAAAGAAAAATAAAAAGTAGGGGAAGGGTGACCAGAGTTTACGAGTCTAGAGAACTCTTTACTGATTTGGATTCTCATCAAAAAGAAAAAAATATTTGTAAGCTAGTTACGCCGTTATGAACTCATCATGGCGTTTAACATTTCTGGAGCTCGGACTGCTCTGCTGTTAAGTCACCATAAGAGGTTTTTCCATTCGTGAAGTGGAGCACATGCATCTCGCATTATATAGTCACACAAATAGTCCTCTTCAAAGTAAAAAGAAAGACACTTTCCCCACTTAAGCTCAGGAGGGAGTTAATCAGCATTGCAAATTGGGACTTTCCATTATTACTGTGTGCAAAGTATTGAAAAGTTGGTGTTCCTCAGATAAATGCTGAAAATAAAAGGGAAAAAATAACACCAATCGGTCGGGTCACAATTCAGTACACAGGGCTAGAGCCCTCTTGTGGTGGTAGCCTCGAATGTCCCTGGGTTAACACAGAAACGATGGTCACGATGTACTCAGAGAATGTTAGAGCGAAGAAAATTTAATGAATCCACGGGTAGGGTATCCAACTTAACTGTTCAATCACTTTGTTTCTAATTTCTTCTTCTTCTGGGGAGGTGGAGGACCAAAGAAGAAAAAGAAAGGATCGGGAAAAATTCAGTTTTAAATTGCACTCACTTGGTGTTCCTGCACCATCTCGATTACTGTTAATTTCTACTCCTCAGTTGTACTTCGAGAATCCCCAAATTGAGAGTGAGAGTGCAGCAAGGAAATGCATGGCTTAAAGTCACAAAAACAAAGATTGCAAAGTTGATGTCATAAATAAAGTATGTATTCTCCCATTGCTTGTACACTTTCCATGACAGATGACATCATTTCTAGGGCTCAGTGTGGCTTGAACAGGTCAGGCATCAGCACCCTCAACTCAGATTGAGCTTGCTCGGCTGTATCAAAACTTTTCCAGGTATTTTGATGGTATACAGATAATTTAGATGGATTCTGGACCTTGAACTTTATGCTGGCGGCAATTAGTTTAGTAGCAATGGGATGGTATGCAGCCCTTCACTGTTGTATGGTAGCGGTGAAATCTTCGCTGAAATGCAGTTTCCGACCTTCCCATAAAATTTTCTGAAGGCTCTTGACTTGCCTAATACGTGGGTTTTATCCAGGTAATTGAGAAATTTTAATATTGGGGCCTTGGTGGTTGCCCTGTTGCTGGCTTGGGCCTAAGTGAACGATGGGCCCTCTCAATTACATATGTGGTGTTGTTGGGAGAGGGGCCAGCAATTTTAGTTAACAATTGCTGCAGAAAGGTTATCGGAGCCGCTCCCTCTGAGCCCTCCGGAAGGCCAAAGATAAGGATGTTATTGCGGCAACTTCGGCCTTCCAGGTCCTCGAGTTTGGCCTCCATGCAACTAATTTTTTGGCACAGTACAGGGAGTTCGGAGTCGATTGATATCTTCCATCCTTCCAGCGAGGTTGTCCTAGCCGCCACATCTTTAATCGCACGGTTGGTATCGGTAAGTTCTGTACGCATGGCCTTCAATTCTGAGGTGAGTTCCTGGAGTGTTGCACGGAATGGATTTAATTCCTCCAAAAATTTCTGTTCTGTTAAGGGGACAGCCAGTGGTACTAATGCCGAGATTATGCTCGCTTTAGAAGTGGATCCTGGTTGTCCCCTGGAGCGCTTCGAATTCTTCTCCGGCGTCTGCGGCGGTGTATGCGGGGGAGGCACTTGGCGCATCTCTGCCTCCATACTCGACTAGGCCACAATCTTCTTTCAATCTAAACTTCCGATATAATATCACTAAACCTTCCACTTGATTCGCCGTAAGTTCGAGAGACCGATAAGAAGGTATGCGGTAGGTACACTCTCAAGATTAGTGCACTGGAAGTTAGTGAAAAGTACTGTAAAACTTAGAGTTGAGGTGGTGATGGGCTCTCTGAGCTGCTATTCCTTCTGTGGCATCACGTGATCCCACACCCTGGACTGTTTTAAAAACTTCTTGTTTCATGACTCAACAATCCTCTTTCATGAGTTGTTCTTGTTTTGTGAGCTAGTACCATTTGTTGTCAAGAAAAAAGACCACTGAGTCTTGAGACAAAACAAATACATGTATATTAGCCTTTAGAACATAAGCCAAGTAGCCCACCTACAGTTTGAAATGTACATGTTGATTTAACCTAGTACATGATGTACTAGGATCCACCTTTTCTAACAAGTATAAGTTTAAACAGTATAAAAAGTTAAACAAATGATGAGCAGTACTTACACTGTCTTATAGTGTCTTCAGCAGTTGAAAACCAAGATGGCTGACTTCCTGTGTTGTTTTGACCTCAGAACTTCATTCCTATTGGTCCACAGGTGCCACTTCCTGTTTCTGTTCAAATCCTGTTTCATGACTCAAAAATTCTTCTTTTGTATGCATCTCATGAAAGAGGAATTCTCACCTCACAAAACAAGAACTGGCTCACGGAAAATTCTATTTTACTACGCAAAAAATGAAAAATGGGTTTAAAACAGTGAAAACAACCATTTCATGTGTATTGCTGCCATACTTATGATGCCAAACATGTTCTTAGTGTATTTACTTTTGTAACATACTTGAGTACATCTGTATTTTTAAAGCATGATTTGACAGATTCTTTCTATGTTTTTAAAGGTACAGTGCCTGTTTATGACAAAAAAAGAAACAATATGTGAAAAGAATGTACTGATTTCAGAATTTTTATTTCTTTTCACAGATACTGAGTCTGTTATAATTCTGTTGCAACACTGTCTTTAGAAGAAAATGCCTACAAGACAACATGCTCATAGTTTAAAGAGATGACAAAAGTACTTTGCTAGACATGACTTGCCTTACAAGGCTAATGGTGCAGTGTTATTACTACTACAAGAGGCAAAAATTGATGCCTCTGATTTAGCACAAGAAAAGAAAAGCAGCACATGAGGGACCGGAGTTGGCCAGCAAGCTGAATGGAAGTGTTTCTGTTGAGCTCCCTAACCGACTTTTGAATATTGGCCAAATCTATATTTCTTTTCCCAGAGTAACCCCTAGGTAGCGCTATCCCAAGGACTACTACCCCTGTCTGCTTGGCTAGTAACAGGTTAAGGGGCCTGAGTTCTGAAATGGGGTCAGGGTTGGTAGTGGTCACCCTTGTTTCTTGTGACAGAGTTGCGCCAGTCTCTCAAACATATGGACGTTTGTCCCAGTTAACAGGGGGACCCCATCATACAGTCTGGTGGGGGGACACACTAGGGCCAATGTCTCTACTCGCTCCTCTACACCTGTTACAGTTGTAGGAAAAGACAACCAGAGGTGGACATACCCTAGGTAAGGATAAGACTTGTCTCTCAGGCCCCATACATGTAGGCCTTCCAGGGATTGCAAAGGCACATCAGATAAGTGTTTGTCTTACCAGTCCTGGAATACAATGGTCACTTGTGACCCACTGTCAAGCACAGCCTGAGCATGAATACCATTCACAGTCACTGTAGTCTCCATTGAAGGGCCCACTATTTTGGACCAGTCTGGAGAGGCAGTAGCAGAGGCCTGGACAGACAATTTAGCCACAAAGAAATTTGAGTTAGGGTTTCTTGAACCCTCACTGTGGTCATTTCAGGCACTCCTTGGCCATTGATTTCCTTTTCAGAGCTCCCGTTGGAGTCTGTTTACTACTTTTTCTAAGTCCTTCTGAGACCGGCATTCTCTTTTCATATGACCATCCTTTCCACAGTTGTGACAAATGATAGACTCCTGGGTCATCCCAGGAGAGAACATCATATGAGGAACTGAAGCAGTAGTAAGAGATTGGGTTCTGGTAGCTGCTTGCAGTGGTGAGAGTGGGGCAATGTGTCTTAGCAGTTCCTTTAGAGTGGCAGTCAATCCAGTGATCTCGGCCTTGGGGCCACCCTTTGTAGTGGATGCCTGAGGGTGCACCCTCACCCCCATGGCAGTCACATCCTGAAAGGGACCAGAATCTTGTTCCATGGGGGAAACCCTTGCAGAAGCACCCGTCTTCAACTCTTGGACTTCCTTTACTAGCTCATCTTTCCAATGCCAGGCCCAGGGTGGGAAGTCCTTTGCATTCTCAGAGTGCTCCTTAAGTGCCGACTTTTGCCCCTGAGCCTCACTTGGCTGTTCACTCTCAGTCACTTGCACAGCAGCAGCAGATATATGTGCAATTCCCCCATAGGGTTGCCTTTGCTCATCCCCATACCTCTCAACTGTCCCTGATTTTCAGGGACTTGATTTGTCTAAAAATGTTACTCTGCCCTCCTAAAATTGTGTTTCTGTGACTAAACAGTGGGGTTATAAGTACAAAATAATATCAAACATAAAAGTTACAGACTTGTTCTTTCTTAGTTGATTTTTTTAAGCCTTGTCCCTGATTTATGAGGGAAGTTGAGAGGTATGCTCATCCCCAATTTCTTTCGTCTAGCTCGTCATAGGAGGCGATTCCAGTCGGGTGGCAGGTGCTACTGAAGCGGTAACAATTCTGAAAATGAAGCAGACTTAAGGATCCGGTCCAGCCTAGTTCGATCTAATTCATTTGACGGCAAACTACCCTTTCTGAGGCACTCTTGTAGTAGCTTTTCAAGCCGAGGTACATACACAGACAATAGCTCCCCTGAGTACTGCTGAGCGTTTCTTACTCTCCACCACAGATCCTCATCTGAATCTGGGCTCCCATACACATTTAACAAGGGGCAACATAGTCTATCCAGGTCTCCCAGTCATTCTCCCACTGGGGGGTGGGGAGAGTGGCCGAGAAAATTCTCAGCCTTCGGTAGGAGTTGTGACTAATGGCAGGTACAGATTTATGGGCCAGCATTGGCATGGGCACAGAAGGCGGGGCAGTAACAGGTGCTGGAGTGGGAGGGGGTGTTGGGGAAGGAACACCCCCAGGTTGCAGGAATAGTTTCTTAAAGTCCTCTATGGTTTTCCCTTCCTCCAGCAACAGCTTAGCAAATTTCTCCTCAAAAGTCTCAGATAATGGTGGGAGCACATCCTCCCCGGGGTCTTTACTGTCTTTTGTTATCACTCTTCAGGCAGCTGGAACCCCTTCTGGGGCAAAAGTCTGTAGCACTTTAGAGCTGTCCACGAGGTCACTACACTCTACCAAGGCTATGAAAGTTTGGGCGATCAAATCAGCCTGTCGACCCACCACCACAGGGTTTTTTAAACATTCAACTTTGGGGACTGCTCCCTCTACAGTGTCTTTACTGGTACCCAGGGGGATATCCAGTATAAGTAGAGCATTTTTAGGGGTCAATCTCCTGCCCAGTACACCACCCCAGCAACTGGTGCACAGTAATTTCTACTTGGGTAGCCATTAATCTTTAACAATAATTCATAATTTTTGGCCACTAGAAGGCACAAAATCCCAGCGGTGAGCCTCCAAAATGTAACCCCTAGGTGGCGCTACCCCAAGGGCTACTATCCCTGCCTGCTTGGCTAGTAGCAGGTTAAGGGGCCTGAGTTCTGAAATGGGTGCCTCCACCCAGAGGTCAGGGTTGGTAGTGGTCAAGCTAACCTGGGCACATCCCTCTGGGACACTGTAATCCCCCTCTTTCCTTACTAGTCACTGGAACAATACACAATAATCACTTTCACAATACCCCTGATACACCACACAAGTACCCACACTGTTTGTACTTACCACCAGGGCTTTCCTCTGGCCTGGCCCTGGGGACCCCCTGTAAAACAAGGTTATACACAGCAAATAGCAGCAGTACAGTACTCTTGCACAAACTGGAACCACACTCAGGGTAAACGCAAAAAAGAGTTAGATCCGATTTATTTAAGGGGCTTGAACAAGGGAGGGGCGTAATCAGGTTAATTTGCTTAAGGGCTCTATCAATCAAACAGTTATGCATGCCTTTAGGGTCCATAAACAGTCACACACTCTGGGTACCCAGATGGAGAATGGTGGGCTAGCCAGGAACATTGCAGCTGGTTGGGGCCCTGTGATGGAAGAAAACAACATGCACTTTTTGTAATCCGGAGCTCAGTTCATGAAACGAAAACAAGAAGACAATCAGATGACACACTTTTAGATTAGGCTGTTTTTGCAGGGAGCTACCCTGATGATTACTCACGATACCCAAGACTGCACACAGGCTGGATGAAAATGGAGATAGCAGGTGGTTAATCTGGAGTGCCAGGAGAAGCAGGGCCCACATGACTTGCTGAGGCATCATTCCTGTTCAAGCATGGAGCAGGGGGCTGATCCCCAGGCAGGTCTCTCGTCGGTGGCATTCTCCATGCAGTGGGGTAGTCTGGCAGGGCCAGCATGGCATGGCCCAAGCCAAATGGAGATGAACGCGGATTCAGTCCGATTAGGCTGGATAAAGCTTCCAGCAAGCAGAACACAGTTCATACAGTGGGGAACCAAATCACGACCCACAATTGCAAATTCTCTGCACAAACTGGGGATTCAAAAGCTGCTGGAAATCCTGACAGGCAGATCGAATTCAGCAAATCTTCGGTCTTCTTCAGGTTAAAGCCTGGTCACAGTCCAGTGGCTTAAATAGTCCTTACAACTCGGATTCAGTCCGAATAAACTCTATTTTCCCTTTCAGGGACAGCAGGCAGACAGGCAGGACAAAACTCAGCCCTTTCACAGTTCTCCCATGCAAAACTACACAGAACTGCTGCTCAGAACCACTTGAGCTGTTACTTCACTTCTCATCTCAAAACTGAAACTAGCTGCAGCAGCCTGAGAAATTCCCCAACATACAAAAGGTTAGGTTGGCTGATACTCCTGTCAGTCACAACAAAGGCTCCCCCTTCAGGTAAAGAAAGGCACAAAAAGTCCAAAACTACAATTCCTACAGATTTTGACTCCAGACAGCTCCTGTAGTCTGGCTCCATTTTAGGTCCCACCAGTACTGATTGGTCCAATTCACAGTCCAGGACCAAGATAGTGGAGATAAACAAAACAGTCCTTGCTGCAAAGAAGGCAGGTTAGACAAACTACATTACCATTATAACACTAAATGATTTTCAGCAAATAGTTACATCTTTCAGCAGAGTTCCTCTCAGATTACTTATGACAGCAATCCAAGAAGCTCTTAAAGAGACAGTACACAGAGGCTATCAGGTACTCTCTGGCAATCACATTTAAACTGTTAAACGCAGGACACCAGCCTGGCAGTGAGCATTTAGGCAAGCTCGAGGAAGACTTTTCGGCAGTGGCAGCACGGGGGCACACCAGGGCACGTGCCCTGGTCCAAAAATGCTGTGCCCCAGTTCATGCCCCGGTGCTCTGAAGTCCAAAAATTGATTTTTTTTTTCTGTTGTGCTAGTGTTGCCTCCTCCATCCTCCTTGGCATTGCAATTACGAACCGACCAATGCCTTTTGCCAGGAGGGTGGGAGGAGTGTCTGCAATGCATCAGGCCTGCACTGCAGATGGCAGTCACTTTGATTTTATTTGGCGTTTTGGCAACAGGCAGATTCTGATCCATGCTGAGAGCCCCAGGACTCCTAACTTTGCTGGAACTGCAGAGCTTGGGAGGGCTAGCTGCTGATCCTGAGCCAGCCAACTGGAGTGCAGCACAAGGTCTTTAACAGACCAATTGCGAATGGGAGAATTCTGCCCAATGACTGGGAGGTGGCTGCAGCCAATTGATTGCTGCAAAACTCTACCAATCAGACAGCA
The DNA here is from genome assembly GCA_016271365.2 of Neoceratodus forsteri. Taxonomy (NCBI): domain Eukaryota; kingdom Metazoa; phylum Chordata; order Ceratodontiformes; family Ceratodontidae; genus Neoceratodus; species Neoceratodus forsteri. Next base: position 42,781,837 of record CM028136.1, read on the forward strand.
CCAGGCTTCCTCATCCAATGAGGTGTGTCGCTTCTTGCATTTCATCCCAGAAGGAAAGGAAATAAAATAGCCCGCCATGTGTACCAACTGCCTGGATCGTTTTTTTTTTTTTTACTATCTTCTGTTGCTATTGCTAGTCATCAGTCAGTTTTTCCTGCAAAGTGCTGTGGACCGTGTCCTTGGCACTGCCTGGCCAGTAAAGCTGCTCGCTCTTGTCCTGCCTCCTAACGCCGCCTGCCACTCCGCTCTCCTCCCGTTTGCCTGCCATTCTGACACCAGAGGTCTGCTGCGGAACTCTGTTGTTGCTAACCCCCGGGCCCTGAGGTTACTAATTAGGAGCTCCTCAGGCAAGCTGCCGATGTGACCGCTGACCGCTCAACCACTTGCTTCAGGAGCGAGCCTCTTTATGGCTGGTGGCTCTTTCTGTGGGTCTTTCAGTGATGGGCCTGCATCTGTGGGGGGGCCATACACGATGCCTATGGCCTGTGTTTTTTACCACAAGGGAGTCCGAGGAGGAGGGGGAAGAAACATGCATGCCTTCAGGCTGGGGTGTGTGTATAATGGGACTGTTTGGGGGAACATATATGCCTCAAAGCTGGGAGTGTTTATGGCTGGGTGGCTCTTTTGTGGGTCTTTCAGTGATGGGTCTGGGGGACATATATGATGCCTATGACTGTAATTTGTCATCTGTGTGTAGCATATTGCTGATGGCCGGAGGTGTTTGAAAGATGGGCCTGTGTCTGAGGGTGGGGCAGGATACATACATAATGCCTCTGTCTGTGACTGCTCAGTATTTTATTTGTAGTTGGGGTTGTTTCAAAGATAACTAAGATGAATGTGTGTGTGTGTGTGTGTGTGTGTGTGTGTATGCACGCGCGCACACATACATAATGCCTCTGGTGTGCACTGTGCAGAATTTTATGTATGAGCCTGGCCAGCCTGGGGACATATAATGAATCTGTGAGGTGTTTAAATGGCTGTCTATTTATGCTGCCTGTCTGCATTGTGAGGGGTTGAAGTGGGTTTTTGTCCATGGTTTGGCTTGTTCTGTAATGATGAGTCTGCAGTGGAGGGTGGGTGGGTTCTGAAATTCCCGATGGTGTTGCTTGGGGAAATGGGGCCTTCCCCATGTCATTCATTATCCATTTGGCATGTCTGCCACTGTGCTTGAGACTTGGGGAGGCCCGGGATTTTCCCTGGCACCATAGGGGAGGCTCACCTTAGCAAAGTCTGAGAACCCTATCCTGCTGCACTTCAGTCTGCAGATCACGAGGCAGAGTGGAATTGCTTTGTGGATCTCTCCCTCAGTACTCTGTACCCCTTATCTTTCTTTCCCCAGAGTCACTGCAGGCAAAATAGGCAAAGCAAGAGTCAAGACTACAGATGGACATGCAGGAATTTACATGCATGATTTACATTCTGGTTTCTATAGGTGCCGTGGCTCCCAACTGTGGTGCCCACCCAGTGCCCTGGTAACCAACAGAAGCTGGAGCCGCCACTGCTTTTCGGCAACCCCCATTTGTAGGGGGGTTACACCAGTGAGGTGCATTTTAATTTCAGGCCTACTGTTTGGAAGCTCCAGTGGACAAAATGAGTCCAAAAAAAACAGATAGAGCTGCTGCTTCCTCCTCAAAATCAGTGGAGGATTTTCTACTTCCAAAGCCCAGTGTATCAACAACAGTGCTGACAGTAACACAGAAAAATCCTGCGATTGATAGAATTTTTGCTATCCTGCAAAAGATAGAGGAAAAGTTAATTTACCAAACACCTCATTGCCTGCTATGGATCAGTGGGTAAGAAACTAGAAGAAGGCAGGGAAGAGAGCTATAAGGCGATAGAGGAGTTTTCAGCCATCAGGAGCATTTTGCAGTGGCCCAGGTCTCCAAATTCCTGATTAATAAAGTTAAAACCTGGAAAATCAGCTTTGTGCTACTAATATTCGGTACTGGGATTTCCAATATCATTGGTGCTAAAAGATCTGAAGGTGGTGTTTGTGACCATACTTATGGAGTCGCTGGATTTGGCTGAGGACTGTATTCATATCACTCAGATCTTCCATCTTCAAATCACAGGAAATTACTGGAGGGCATGGAGCGACGGAAGTATCGGTGGTTGTGACTGTCGGTTCAGCTGAACATTTGCGTCCTTGCTGCTGCAAGGGACAAACATGATTTGCAGTACCAGGGCCTGAAAATATCCTTAATTCAGATGTTTCTCCCACCCACTCCCGGAGAAAGGAACTTTTGAAATGTCAACAGCGTTTGGCAGATCATGGTATTTCTGCTAACTTGTTTTCCCCTTGACTGCATCTTACTTATAGAGGTAAACTGTATATTTTACAGCTTTTGATGCTGTGAAAAGATTATCGATGGTTTGCCACCTCGAGAAGATCCAGACTCAAATGATCCTGATGGTCAGATGGTGGCATCTTGAATGCACTTTGTGTTGTTTCTTTGGCCTGTAATATATTTGTATAAGGGCCTTTAGTATTCTTTTTTTGGTTTAAATGGGGCCAATTCTGTATCTTCTTTTATATAGTCCTGCTGGCATTTAAATTTTAGGCAATGTTGCAACAAGGTCGGAGGTGCAATCCTTTAGCATATCCCTTTTTGAGCTGGACTCTTATATCCATTATGTTTCTACTCTCCCCTTGCTGATGCCATAAGTCTTTCCTGATAATGTTAGTGACTATTGTCATTTGGAGAATAGTGTACTATTGCATATACATGGTTTAATTAGCATTCTGAAATATGTTGTTTGCTATGCCTACCTCATTGAACTTTGGGATATAGGGGTGCATGGGGTAGATTTTGTTGTGGTTTTTGTATGCAACATTCTATGCTAATACATTATGATGTTATACTTTTATTTGGGGATAATCCCAACCATTTCCCTAACTCCTACAAGGGGCTGATCCCACTAACTACTATACTTTATTTTGTGGGTAGCTTATATTGGAATTCTTATTATTCTGTTTTTAAGTTCCCTGTCTCATTCTATGAATGAGAATGTCATAGCTCAGTATTGTACTGTAATGGAACTTTTAAATGTAAGTAGTAGTAATAGTTTTTATTTATAAAATATATATGAAAAGGATAGATGGTGCAATACTCCATTGAGCAGTGGCTCATTTCCAAGGAGGTCCTATTTTAGCATAAATAAGTGTTACCTATACAATTTTCAATACATACAATACATGCAACTAGTACAACATGCATCACAAGCTATATAATTACAATACATACATGAAGACATGCAATACATTTAAATCCACAGTATGCAAATTCTAGCAATTTGGATATTGTGCAAATTCTAATATGTTACTAAAACAAAACATTTAAAAGCAGCACATTGTTCGTCACACAAAAATAGACACTGTAATAGGAAAACAGATAGAGTAAAACAGAAGGCAAAATGGGTAGTAAAACCCAGAAATTGAAACAGAACAAAAAGTCTAGAAATCTCTGTGTTGCTGGCATCCACCAGACTCGAGCAAATTATTTTAAGACGTTGTCTGCAAAAGCCAAAACTGAGTGCATCATATCTGCAACAATGAGATGAAAGAGTAAGAAAATCAAGAGAAAACAACAGCTGATCAAACCATGTCTCAGTGTAAAACAATTTGTACACATGGCTGTAAATTTACGATCTTGTTTAAGGTCACAGATGATGGCTCAAATAGATGACTTAAAGTAAACAATTGTAAAGATTAAAATGAGAGTTGAAGAGTTTCCAAATCTGAACAGAGACAACTTCTGCCTCATATTTGATGGGTTTTGCACCGTGAACACAGAAAGGCATATTTTGGGAGGAAATGTACCATCAAACAGTAACCAAGTAGCTCTCTGTGTCAATGAAACATAGAAACATAGACTTTGATGGCAGATAAGGACGCCTGGCCCACCTAGTCTGCCCATTGCCCTATGTAGAGGATAAGCTACAGATCCTATTTAACCAACAGCCTATTTCTTCCTACCCCCACAAAATTGCCTTATGTCTGTCCCATGCATTCTTGAATTCTCCCACAGTTTTAGACCCCACAACCTCCTCAGGAAGGCTGTTCCATGCGTCCACCACCCTCTCTGCGAAAAAATACTTCCTCAAACTGCCCCTGAGCCGTCCCCCCTCTATCTTCAAATTGTGTCCCTTTGTTCTTGCACATCTCTTTTTCTGAAAGATGCTACCCTCTTGGATTTTGTTGATTCCACTGAGGTACTTAAATGTTTCTATCATGTTCCCCCTCTCCCTAGGCTATGAAGCTGGGAAAACACAAAGTGTTTTGCCATTAGTTCAATGTTTGGGGAATAGCGATAGAGTATTAGTGCCTGTGTAACTTGTAGTACTTTTTGTAGCTTTACTTCATTCCCACCCTTGAGTAGTAGGTATGTAGGTAGGAATTTGTAGGAAACAGAAGGCCCATGAACAAGAGTGAGAAGATCACCAGAAAAGGAGGAGGAGGGCATGGTGGTGGACAAAAAACACTCCCTAAGCAAGGGAGGTGTGTTAGTGATAGGGTTAAGTACATGTTGTGGGAGGAGCTATTCCCCCCATTGAACCATGGGTATAAGCCCTCCCATTCAAAGTTTGGGGAATAGTGATGTAGTATTAGTGTCTGTATAACTTGTCATACTTTTTGTGGCTTTACTCTATTGCCACCCTTGTGTAGTAGGTATGTCGGTAGGAATTTGTAGGAAATAGAAAGCCCAAAAAGATACGTCCTCCAGCTTACAGAGAGTATGACCGCTGACACTGAGGAGAGAAAAACAAACAGGTGGAGGAAACCTCTGAGGACCCATGGCCATTGGTCTGCCCATCCTCTGGGCATACTAAGAGGAGAAGGACCTAGGTTCTAGTAACCATGGCTAATTTTGAGGAAGGTGAGCTTCTTGGAGAGATGATAGTCCATCCTCGATCCATGGATGATGCTGTTTGGGTGATGATCTTGAGGTTGAAGAGTAGGTCTTTTCTGAAGGAGTGGTAGAATCCTAAGTCTGAAGCAGATCTAGTTGAAGAAGGATGAATGAAGTCCAAATTTCCAAGGTAATGAAGGATGGTTGTCCAAAGGGATTGCATTGCAGGGACGTAATGAGCAGAGAGAGCATGATTTGATTGACGTGCTGCCAGACAGTGAATGGTGGAAATGCAATGATTTGTGAAGTTGTAGGTGAATGATCCAACTTGTGGGAGGTTTGATGTTCACAGCAAAGTCTGGAGGTAAGGAATTCCATAGTGAGCGATAAGTTGCGGAATAAGCATCCATGAAGTGGAAGAAGGCATTGAGTAGAGTCGTAGGGTGTCTGATAAGAGAAATGCCATAAGTGATTTGTAGAAAAATACAGAAAGATTGGCATATGCAGGCCAGCTGGTAATTGAATATATATAAAGAATGACTGGAAGTTCAGTACGAGGAATTGGATACCTTATTTGGGCATTGATGTCATAACTACACTTGTACATGTTCTGCTGGTCCACTGACTGAAGTAAATATGGGTATTTCTGTGGTGTCAGTGCCCATGAGATGCACTGAGGTGGCTATGGCTGGTTAGTTTCTGCTAGAGAACAGGCAGAGAACACCAAGAAGAAGGAGCTGCTGTTATAACTATACTTCTCTACTGGGACTATATTGCCTCTTCCCTCCCCTCCACCCTCATAAGCCAATTCTACTTTTATAGGCACAGTTTGATTGACAACATGAACTTCCTGTTTTGGAGCAGGAAGTGAGTGAGTGATCACAGAGCCACAAAAGACTCACCATCCTAGAAGGAAAAGAGTAGTTGTCCGTTCCCTCTAGCTGCTGGAGGTCTGACTCTGAGCAAGTAAGGAAACTACTGAGAAATACAGGAACTTCTTGTCTCAGAACAGAAAGATCAGGAGCTTAAAGGCACAGAGGCAGTAAGTAAGTAGGGAGAAAAATAAAATAAAAGCAGAGGAAGAGTAAGTATTCCAAACAACAGTTAAGGCCAGAAATAAGACATGATGAGAGTGGTGCAGTGCAGTGGCTGTGGAGCAGCAGTCTTCCGAGAGACGTTCTGGAGGATGCAGAGTCCCATCTGCAGTTACCTCTCTGGGCTGAGGGAGGAGGTTGCTCATCTCCAGGCTGAGTTGGCCAGGATTTGGGGGACCTCCTCCCCCACCCAGGGACCACCAGGGCCACTGCTGTTGCCTCAGAGGTTGCCAAGAAAGAGGAGTGGTTGGACAAGGCAGTGAGCTCAGGGAGGGCAAGAGTGGTGGAACAGAGGTGCATCCCTCCAGTTGTACCTCTCCACAATTCATATGCCATTCTGGCAAAGTATGATTCCTCTATGGAGGCACCCACAGTGGAAACCAAGGAGGATGCTGGGAACCTCCACAAAGGAGACCAACATTAGGGTGACATGGGACCCCACAGGGGAAGGAAACAACTCCTGGTGGGGAACTCCATTGTTAGGAGGGTAGAACTGGGAGAGGAAGGGGAGAGGCAGGTAAGGTGCCTGCCTGGTGCCATGGCTTGGAAGGACAGGGAACGAATCCTCAGGATCGCTGGTGCAGCTACATGGGGGAGGGAGCTGGATGTCATTGTCCAACTAGGGACAAATGACCTGGCTGAGAAAGGGATCAGAGCAGTGCAGGAAGAGTTCGTGGAGTTGGGGAGGGCCTTAGACAAGTAGCATGCATGGTAACCTTCTCAGAGGTGCTGCCTGTCTATGGCATGGATTAGGCTAGGGTGCTCTACACCATGGGATTCAATCAATGGTTGAAAAACTGGTGCAGAGCTCAGGAATTTGGCTTTATTGGGGACCGGGGGTCCACCTGGAGTGATGCAGGCCTATACTGGTGTGATGGTCTGCATCTGTCGTCGAGGGGAACCAGGATCCTAGGTGATAGGTTTAATTGCTTCATTGGCAAGCATTTAAACTAGCCAAGGAGGGAGGTACTGGAAAGGAGCAGGGAGATCCTAACCCCCCAAAATAAATCATGGTAGTAAGTGAGGTAAACACCAAGACAGAGATGGTAATATGGAGAAGGGCAGGGGTAAATGAAGAAAATGACAAAGGCAATAAGGACAGAGATGGGGCAAAAAGGGGTAAGGCCATCAAGAAATGGATGGTAATGAGTACCAATGCCCATAGTCTGGGCAACAAGCTCCCTGAACTGGTGGCCTTGATGGAAGAGGGATGCCTGGATATCGTAGCAGTCACAGAAACATGGTACACAGAGAACCATGACTGCGATGTCAATATACCAGGGTACAATACCTACAGGAGAAACAGGGAGAGTAGAAGAGGTGGAGGAGTAACTCTCTATGTAAGGGAAGGGATAAAAGCAATAGAACAAGAATAAACAGGGAGGAGAGGAGGCACTGTGGGTCACCTTAGAGACTGGAAATGGCACCGCAATCTGCACAAGGGTTGTATACAGACCCCCATATCAGGGAGAGGGAATGGACAAGGATATGATAGAAAGCATCCTTAGGATGGCAGAGAAAGGGGAGATACTGTTGATGGGGGACCTGAATATGCCAGATGTTAATTGGAGCATCTTTGCTGCAGCCACATCCAAGAGCAGGGCCATTCTCGATGCCCTACAGGTGGCATGCCTCAGACAGCTAGTTTTGGAACCCACTCATGATGGAGCAAGCTTAGACCTCGTACTCTCAAATGGGGACAGTGAGAGGATCTCAGATCTAGACGTGGGTAGCCATTTGGGAACAAGTGACCACCAAACAGTGTGGTTCACAATAAACTCAGCTACAGATTCAAGCCACTACAAAGTGAGGGTACTGGACTTCAGGAGGGCTGACTTTGGTAAGATGGGAGAGTGCCTTAGAAAAGCACTAGCAAAAGGCTAGAAGGAGGGTGGAGCAACAATGGAAACATCAAAACTTCCATCACAGAGCAACAAGCCTTTGTGTGAAACAAATAAACAAATCAAAATGAAAGGAAAAGCCACTATGGTTCTCATCAAGAGGTGGTGGAAGGTTAGGGAGAAAGATAGCATTTAGGAAGTATAAGGAAACACAGAATGAGCAGGACAGAGAACTGTATCAGTTAAGGCAAAAAGAAGCAGGAGGAAAGTCAGAATAGCAAAGGTCCAAACTGAGGAAAAGATAGCCAACTCAGTTAAGAAGGGAGATAAAACCTTTTATAGGTACATCAGGGAGCGTAGAAAGACAAAGGGAGGGATAGTGAGGCTGAATAGAAAGGATGGTGGGTAGGCAGAGAGGGACAGTGAAAAAGCAGGTATACTGAAGGAATACTTCTGCTCAGTATTCACAAAAGAGGAGGAGGGGGAGGTGCCTAATCCAATTAACAGAAGCACTCTGGATAGGGGGGTTGATCCCAGTCCTTTCACAGAAGAAAGGGTTCTGAAAGAACTCCTAAAACTGAAGGTGGACAAAGCAATGAGGCCTGATGGAATTCCTCCAGAATTCTAAAAGAATTAAGGGAGAACTAGTGGCACCACTGACTACCCTTTTAACAAATCATGGGAGGATGGTGTGGTACCTGAGGACTGGAGGGGTGGATGTAATTCCCTTCACAAAAGTGGGAGCAAGACAGAGGCAGGAAACTACAGATCTGTCAGTTTGACCTCTGTGGTAGGGAAAGTGGTGGAATCACTTCTGAAAGAAAGAATTGTTGAGTACCTAGAGGCCACTGGGGCACAGGACCCAAGGCAGCATGGGTTCCTGGCGGGAAGGTCATGTCAGACCAGATCTAATCGATTTCTTTGACTGGGTACCAAAGTAGTAGACCAGGAGGGGCTGTGGACATGGCCTACCTAGACTTTAGCAAGGCATTTGACACAGTCCCACACAAAAGATTAATAATCAAATTAACCAGCCTGGGAGTGGGTCCGGGGTGGTAGCCTGGGTAAAACATTGGCTGGACAACAGGACACAGAAGGTAATTGTAAATGTGGTCCACTCTGAAGAAAGAGGGTTACTAGTGGGTACTGCAAGGTTCAGTTCTGGTACAGTCTTTTAATGTCTTTATAAGTGACATTGCAGAGGGTTGGAAGAAAAAGTATGCCTCTTTGCAGATGATACAAAGATCTACAACATGATTGATACAAGGAGGCATGGAAAGGACGAGGAGGGACCTGGCAAGATTGGAGGAATGGTCAGATGTATGGCAGCTTGAATTCAATGCAAAGAAGTGCAAAATAACGCACCTGGGAAACAAAAACCCAGGAGAAGATTACACAATAGGGGGAGGTAGTAACAACAACAAAAATGGAAAGGGACCTGGGGGTAATCATATCAGATGACCTTAAAGTTAGCAAGCAATGTGAGAAGGCAGTAGGGAGGGCTAGAGGGATACTGGGATGTATAGGGAGAGGCATCACCAGCAGAAAACAGGAAGTTGTTATCCCTCTGTACAGACAGTTGGTGAGACCCCATCTGGAGTACTGCGTCCAGTTCTGAGACCCATCTCCGCCAAGGATATAGGATGGAGGCAGTCCAGAGGAGGGCAAGTAAAATGGTGCAGGGTCTGCAAGAGAAGCCATATGAGGAAAGACTAAAGGAGCTTAATATGTATACCCTTGAGGAAAGGGGGCATGGTAGAAACATTTAAGTACCTCAGTGGAAGCAACAAAGTCCAAGAGGGTAGCATCTTTCAGAAAAAGAGATGTGCAAGAACAAGGGGACACAATTTGAAGATAGAGGGGGGATGGCTCAGGAGCAATGTGAGGAAGTATTTTTTCACAGAGAGGGTGGTGGACGCATGGAACAGCCTTCCTGAGGAGGTTGTGGGGTCTAAAACTGTGGGAGAATTCAAGAATGCATGGGACAGACATAAGCAATTCTTGTGTGGTATAGGAAGAAATAGGCTGTTGGTTAACTAGGATCTGCAGCTTATCCTGTAGGTAGGAAAATAGAAACATAGAAACATAGAAGTTGATGGCAGGTAAGGACTGCAAAGCCCATCCAGTCTGCCCATTTCTTTTTCTACCTTGTGAATGTGCCATAGGCCTTTGCTCTGTCAATGGCCTATCTATTCATACTCATCTGTATTGCTCCCTTATACCTATCCCATGCCTGTTTGAAGCCCTGCACTGTATTCATATCCACCACTTCCTGACGTAGGCCGTTCCATGCATCCACCACCCTTTCTGTGAAAAAGAACTTCCACACATTGCCCCTAATCGGCCTCCCTCTAATCTCATGCTGTGTCCTCTTGTCCTGCTATTTTTCTTATATTGAGACATGTTAGACTCTTTCACCTTGTTAATGCCCTTAAGGTGTTTGAATGTTTCAATCATATCACCTCTCTCCCTCCTTTGCTCTAGGGTATACATATTGAGCTCAGTTAATTTGTCCTCATATGTTTTCTGGACTGCCTCAATTTGGTTAATGTCCTTGTGAAGGTGTGGCCTCCAGTACTGCATCAGTACTCCAGATAGGAACTAAGCAGTGTCATGTAAAGAGGATTATTACCTCCTCTTCCAACTTGTGATACCCTACTAATACACCTCAACATCCCTCTAGCCTTACCTACTGCTTTGGAGGTCTGCTTGGATGATTTCAGGTTATTGGTGATGATGACACCCAAGTCTCTTTCTTCCCAGGTGACTGCCAGCAACTCCCCTCCCAGCCTATAGGTGGCCTCAGGGTTTCCCTTTCCTATGTGCATGATCTTGCACTTCTTTGTGTTAAACCCCAGTTGCCACTCTTCCGACCATTTTGCTAGTTTATCCAGATCTCTTCTCATTCTGCCCACCCCATCTGGATCATCTACTCTGTTGCAGATCTTGGTGTCATCTGCAAACAGACAAACCTAACCCTCCAGTCCATCTGCAATGTCACTGATGAAGATATTGAAGAGGACTGGCCCCAGGACTGATCCCTGAGGTACTCCACTTGTGACTTGCATCTCTTCTGACTGTATACCATTTACCACCACTCTCTGTTTTCTGCCCATCAACCAGTTTGCTACCCAGCTGACCAATGTCTGACCAACCCTGAGCCTACCCAGCTTATTAATCAATCTTCTATGTGGAACAGTATTGACAGCTTTGCTGAAGTCAAGGTAGGCAACATCAACTGCTCCCCCTTGGTCCACCACTCTGGTTACCCAGTCAAAGAAATCTATGAGATTAGTTTGACAGGATCTTCCTTTTGTAAACCCATGCTGTCTTGGATCCTGTGCTCCTATGGATTCCAGGTGTTGCACTATCCTTTCCTTAAGGAGTGTCTCCATAATCTTGCCCACTACTGAGGTAAGACTGACTGGTCTGTAGTTCCCTGCCTCCTCCCTGCTACCACTCTTGTGGAGCGGGATCACATGAGCCCTTCTCCAGTCTTCTAGGACCTCTCCTGTGCTCAGAGACTCACTAAACAGTTCTGATAATGGCTCTGCTAGTTCCACCCTTAGCTCCTTTAATACCCTGGGAAGTACGTCATCAGGTCCCATTGCCTTGTCCACCCTGAGCTTATCGAGCTCTTGTAGGACCCTTTCTTTTGTGAAGGGACTAGTGCACACCTCCCCCCGTGTCCATGGTGCTGAGCTGGGCCATTCCCTACCTTCTCGTCAGTAAATACTGAGCAGAAGTATCTATTTAGGATGAATGCTTTTACTGGTCCTCCTCCTCACAAGCCCCTTATCCCTTTGATCTTAGCAATTTCTCCTCTGGACTTTCTCCTTTGCTAATGTATCTATAGAAAGTCTTGTCACCTTATTTTACTGTTTGGGCCTTTGCCTGTCTTACTGCCTTCCTGCTTCCTTAGGGAAGTTTGGTATGCCTCTATCTTCATCCTGCTGCGTTCCCTTATATTTCCTGAAGACCAGCCTTTTGGCTCTGACCTTTTCTGCTACTGTGTTTGAGAACCAAAGTGGTTTCCTTCTTTTTTTGCGCTTTCTTTTCTCACTAACACAATGGGATGTTGCTTCAAGTATTGCATCTTTAATGCGTGTCCACTTTGCCTGTACCCCTTCACCTGTATTTCTCTTTGCCGGGGCTAGCTTAACTTGGCCATCTTATCAAAGTCAGCTCCTCTGAAGTCCCATATTTTTGCCTTGGAATGGGTTGATTTTGTTCTAGAGGCCAAATTGAACCATACCATGTGATGGTCACTGGCACCCAAGTGACCTTCTACCTGGAGATCTGTGATCCTTTCCCTGTTAGTCAGTACTAGATCTAGGATAGCTCTGTCTCTTGTGGGTTGTTGTACCAGTTGTTTGAGGTCCTCCCCCTGCAGGGAATCCACCATGTGTCTGGTTCTGGCAGATGTCCCTGCTGGTATTGACCAATCTGTCTCTGGCATGTTGAAGTTTCCCATTATCAGAACATCCCCTTTAGCTGTCATGTTTTGTATATCTTCTAAAAGTAACATGTCTATGTCCTCCCCCTGGTCTGGAGGTCTGTACACAACCCCAGTTTGCATGGCTGTCCCATTTTCTGTTTCCAGGGTGACCCACCATTCTTCTGGCTCCTTATGTGTCTTCTGAATTTCTGTAGCTTAGACATTTTCATTGACATAAAGGACCACTCCACCCTCCCCTTTTTTGCACCTCGGTCTCTTCTGAACAGTACATAGCCAGGTACTGAAGTCTCCCAAGTGTGGTTACTGGTAAACCATGTCTCGCTAATGGCTACTATGTCCAGTTTAGCCTCTGTCATTATTGCCTGCAAGTCCGAGATCTTGTTTCCTGCATTTGTGTTCATGATTTTCCATTGGTCAAATTTCAGTGTGTTAGTTGTTGGGCAAACTAGGTGGGCCAAGTGGTCCTTATCTGCCATCAAAGTCTATGTTTCTAGGTTTACAGGTAATCTGATGCCTAAATACTTAAGAGAAGCTTGGAAGCAGATATCCAGAAGTGTCTATAGGCTGGGTTGGTAGTGAAGTCGAGTAGTGTGAAATGCCAAAGGATCCTAATGCTATGGTTGATTGAGACTGGTTGGAAGGCAAGACTGGGATAGTGAATTTGCCGTAACAGTTGCAGATTTCCAAACTGAGAATCTGAGTATCCTGATTATGGTGAAAATCTTCACTGGAGGGAATAATGGAGATAATTCATGAAGGATAGACTGGAAGGACCGCTGGATGGGCAGCTAACTTGACTGATGGTAATAGGATGGATAAATACAAGTGAGTATATGAGGAATGGTGATGTTCAGGCACTAGAAAACAGTGGTTTGGATGGCATAACATTAGTAAAGCAGCTAGGCATGGGAGATCCAATGATGAAAGTTCTGGGATGGTAGCTGTGAAAGTCTTAGGACAAGGAATGATCATGAGACGGTAGGAGTTGAGTAACATGGTCAACAGAGTTGGTGTTGGTAGGAGAAGCTGCAGAAGGTAAAACGGATGATGTCCACAGTGGTATGCAGTATCTTGTGAGTCCCGGTATCCGTAATAGCAATAATGATGAAGTCAGAGCATAACAGCAGGATTTAAGTCCTTTCCATGTAGGAGGATAGCCACTGAGAAATGGTAGAGCGGGAAGTCATGGTGACTGCATAGACAGGTATCGTCAGGAGTATCCAGTAGAGACGGATGAGATCTTTCTATTGTCCAGTCAAATGAGATTCCAGGAATGATCATGAGGAGCTGATTGGTCAGTATATAAAACTCTATGATGACGTAAGATTCTATGAGGCATGTTATCCAAGGGTTGTTTGCCAGAAGTAGTTTTCCTCATGGGTAATGATTGAGTGATCCATTGAGTAGTGGATGGGAAATGTTAGAATGACCAGAGTAGGACTATGAGATGGATAAACTGGGAGTAGTTGATTGGGTAGGAATACTGACTGGAGCTAAGGTAATATGTCCAAAGAACCACATCAAAGAATATGAAGCCCCGAGCCTGCAAGACAGAGATAAAAATGCAGCTATCCAAAAATGGAAGGAAAGTCCGGAGTGAATCTTAACACACTGAAGGAATGATCCAGGAAAGGAGACTGCCTAGGAGAAGCTGGATGACATACAGTGCAGGAAGGAACAGGACTGAGTTGGCTCCTCAGCGAACAGCAGCTGAATGTGGGGTGGCTGTAGCAAGTTACCATAGGATGATCCATGAAAGGCCAAGGAGAGAAGCCAAGTACCAAGAGCAACTGAGTTGAGATACATAAGTCCCACATCAGATGAAGGCTTCAAACGGTGAGTGGATAGGATGGAAGGTGCTGGAATGAAGAAGGATTAGGTTCCACATCTGAAAGAAAAAACAAACTCATACAGCAGCTCGAAGGGGTGACCTGCAGGAAAGAAGTCTATGAGGTAGTCAAACTGGATTGAGATAGAGACTGAACAAGCTGGCAAGATCCAAATCATGAGGGAAAGGAGGTCAAGGGAATCAAGTACGATAGTCCATGAAAGTGCAGGATGGAGACTGGTGAGGAAGGATGTAAGGCATTCAGAGCACAGGGGTTCTGTTTCTGGAGGGAAGCAGTAATTAAGTAGGAGGTTGACAATGCAGAAGGATGAACTCTTAAGTTCAGATGAAGGCTCCTGAGGTAGTTGAGGTGAGATGACTTGGACATGATGCACCAGATAATGTATGAAGGCGAAGGCACATTCAGTACATGGTTCAAGTCCAGGAGGGAGCAACAAGCATTGGTCTGGTAGAGAGCAAATAAGGTTGAAATGGTTGATTGTAGAAACGAGCTTCCAGGCCAAGTAATCGAGGAGAGATAACTAGTATCCGATACCACTTGGCAGAGGTAGGAACATGGAGGCAAATGAGTTAATGAGGTCCCATTTCAGAAGGGGAGCAGCAACTGGGCATGAGAGAGAGGATATATTGAACTAGTGGATCCATAAATGGGCTACCACACTCAGTAGTTGGTGCGAGGTGACCTACAGTCGATGTCATCAGGCAGATCTAGAGGTGAAAGGCAATTGGAGACATAAAGGCCTCATTCCGAAGGGAAGTGGCAACCCATATCAGGTAGTGAATGCCAAAGGTGGAAACAGTTGATGCAAGCTCAGGCTCCTGACCAGGGAAGTCAGTGCGATAAGACCTGAGGGAAGGCTGCAGGCAAGGAAGAATGGAATATGTGGTAGGACATTGTCCTGTTCAGAAGGGTAGCAGGATCTGGTAACAAGTCGAGAATGAGTAAGTGTGAAGCAGAGGAACTAAACTCAGCCATCCATCCATGACAGTCGAGGTGAGAGCTCTTGACATAATGCAGCTGGAAGAGGTAGGATGATGAGAGTACATGGTTGAAGAAATTCCATTCTGAAGGGAAGCGCAACTGATATGGGTTAGAGAAGGCATGGTATGACTCAGTAGATTGTAGACATAGCTCCCATCCCTGGTAGTTTGGTCGAGCTAACCTTCACTCGATGCTGTCCAGCAGAGTTAGGGACAGAGGATGTCAGGTTGGTAAGTAGTAGGAGGTAGTAACTGTAACAGAATCCCATCCCGGTGGACAGAGAAGTCTACCTTCACTCAACACCTCAGAAGGGACAGATTCGAGTACTGCTGGTATGGGCTGGCAGAAAGCACAGAACGCTACTGTAGGAAGAGTGTAGATTAGGCAACTGAAATGAGATAGGTATGAGGAACAGTATACAGGTATGGTGAGACATATGTAGATGAGAGGAATGGTAGGCACATAAACAGGAATGGCAGTGGATAAGGAAGGCTGTGGAAGAAGGAACAATAAATGGGAAGAAAGACCACACCATAAACAGAAGCAGCAACCAGGGGATAGAAAATGAGGGTGAAGGTGACTGAGGTTGTAGGCAGTAGGGGGTTTAAGCTGGAAAAGCTGGGTACAGAAGCCTGGGGACACCCCCCTGCCCTCCTGCACCCCACCTACCCCACTCCCTGATGTCCTGAGGCATACAGAGCAAAGGAGACTAGGAAGGGATGTGCCGACGAGTATCCGGCCACAAAATTAGGGAAATCAGTATAATATGCAGTGAGCAGGCAGGAGATAAGCACGGCTCCCCAAGAGAAGTGTACCCAAATTGCAATCCAGGTTTGAAAGGGCTGCCTGACATACGATCCCCCCCCACTCAAGTGGAGCAGTGGAAGCATAAGCTTCTCACCAAGTGCTGCTGGTTCCAACCCTTAGTGGGGACACAACAAATGAAACTGCAGATGGGGAAGAGGTCAGCAGAGTGTACTGGGATACATAACTGTGGTTGGGAGAGTGATGGTCAACACATTGACCATGGGGCCAGGAAGGAGGCAGTGGGCGCCATGGAGAAAAGAAGTGCATGAGCCACTAAAGCAGTGGTCAGGTACAGGATGCTGTAGTACATCAGGGTAGGTATATAACAACAAAAGTTGCTGATCGACATGCAATTGTCCATCAGTGGCTGCATTAGAGGCCAGGATCATTGTCAGGGAGCCATGTAAACATCCACCCCGTGAGCGTAGCAATCGCTCAGCAGACATTGACAGTACAATGCAGCACTTTACTCTGATGCTGTTGCAGTTATAGACCTGAACGTTGACATGTAGTGCCTGGGTAAATGGGTCCTGAAATCAAACAATCTAGAGAAATGTGGTTCAATGTTTGGGGGCTAACGTGTAAGAACAGGTCAGAAGGAGTGGTGCAGGGAGACAACCCATACTCGGCAGAAAATGTAAAATAAAGACGTTCCAGAGTATTACAACATGTTAAGGAGTATGGAGGTTTGGTAGGGACTCTCAAAGAAGACAGCTTACATGCTGAAAGTAACATACAAAAACAGTACTGCAAGTGCAGAGGGGATAAGGAAGGAGACTAGTCTAAATAGAAGTCTGCTTTGAAAACTGGACCCCACACAAAACAGGGACACAGACATGGTCAAGTGACAAATGCTGAAATGAAAAGATGGTGGTACTTACTGGAAGAGAGCACAGTGCTGAACAGTGAAATGGGAGAGTGGAATCCAAGGAGAGTGCTGAGAGATGGCATGCTGCAGTCGGATAATCAAAGAGGAGAATGGGATGTCCACAGGACAGAAAGCGGGCATGCACTGGAAAGGAGGATGAAGGAAGCCTTGTAATATGAGAAGGAGCCAGGGACGCCCATAAGTGTCGACGGTCAAAGGGGATAGGATGAGGCCGGGAATCCCAAACAGACACTGAAAGGGAGAGTACCCAGAGCAGAGAGGGATGGAAATGATTGGAAGCAGGGAGGTGGAGGTGGAACCAGCCACCGGAGAGGAAACCAGCTGGGACACAGAACAGAGCAGGTATATGAAAAAGCAACAGAAAGCAAACCACAGGAGGAGGAAGACACACAGGTAAGGAGGACAAATGAGACAGAGCGGCAGGAAGTGCAGGAGAATGCCCAGCCACACGAGCCAGTGGGAGCTCAGGAACAAAAAACACACCCTAAGCAAGGGAGGGTTGTTAGTGATTGGGTTAAGTAGAGGTTGTGGGAGGAGCTATTCCCCCCATTGAACCACGGGCTTAAGCCCTCCCATAGAAAAACAAGATTCACATGAGATGGAAGAAGACAATGTCTCATCTACAGAACAAAGCAAGACACTTTACCTCACATGGACATATGATGAAACGTGTAACATTAGACAAAGGTCTTTTGATCAGGTAAAGGACTTCATAAATTTTTTCATCGTCACAAAGACTAAGTAAAAATACAGAATTATAAAAACATTGATAAATGGCAAATTAGATCTCACCGTGGGTTGATTGGTTGTTCCCTGCACGTTGCACACTGGAGCATGTGAAAGTATATTCCACCACATGCAGAAGATCGCTGTCCATAATACAGGGATGTGCAGATTTGTGTCTAAAACGTGTCGGGTCAGGAGTGTTGTCACAAAATTTGCATGATTACAGTCTTTTTTTTGTCAGAAGGCGATATGGACAGTGCTGTAGCTTTTACTAATCAGCTTCAGAAGAAGAATAAACAGTCTTCTGATGAATTTGCATGGTAGGATGCACAGGAAATGCATACATGTGTTGCAGTAACAAACACACTTAGTTTACAAATTTGACAACAAGATAGTGATGTTTGAACTGGGAAGAGAGAAAAATTTGAATTTGAATGTGTCTCATGCAACCACCTGTTTTATAGTTCTCAAAGTGTTAAAGTAAGTCTGTCCAATATTGGAAGGTGGAATGAGATGTGGGGATGTTTGCTTGCATTAGATGAAACAGTACATATATGCTTGTACTGTTTCAGAAAGGTAAAAGCAAATATCCAGCCTCATAGGGCTGTTTAAAACAACATGGAGGTAGAGGGTTACACCCACAGAGACTGGTTGCCCTGAACTTGTTTGAGTGGATTTTAATCCAAACAATAAAACCATTTCAAACAGTTCTAAGACTGAATACAAACCGAAACAAACATGCCACCGAAAGAGCTTCTAAAGCCATGAAGGATCTATCATGTACCTGCAACTCCACTCCAGGAAAATGTTGAGACAATAACTGGGACAATAACATTGAGATTTTGGTGAATGGTGTTCCAACAAAGTCAAAACCATTTGGCAGCATGTTGTGAATGTAGAGAGAGAGAGATAGAGAGAGTTAAAAAGGTGCTACAATACCTAAAAAACTCAAAATCCATTCTATGTAGATTTAAATGTGGGCCAACTTGGTGATATTGAGACTCACTCTGGAATAGTAGACACCAAAAAAATAATGACTGAAAAGGTCAGTACAAATAAAATGTGTATGGACGGTGTACAATTCATCCTCTCCATGGTAAGGCTCCAGTCAGTGACAACACTGACATGTATCAAATAAAACAGCGTGAAGGCAGTCCTGACAGTATCTGGGAGAGTACATTGAATGCACACTGCTTTTCTGACCTTTTCCCACATGGTACTGGTAGTTACTTTGATGAGTGTGAGGTACGTGTTCCTGGAGCCGAGTACAGAACATCTAGAATGCGACATTCTGATGGTAAGTTCAGAGGAAATATTTAGTATGTTTTGCCTCCTATCGGAGAGTGAGTTAAGCATACTGTCTGCGTCTATTGCACGCACTCTGCAACTGACCACATCATTGTATGATCTCACTGCAGCACAGTTGTTGCAAAAGTTAAAAGGCAAGAATGAGACCCTGGAAGTAAATCTGAACTCCATCCTTTCATGTATGTGGGGAACCAAAGAATACTGCTACCAAAGGCACTCAAAAGTCATGTGTATGCTATGAAAATGTGGAGCATCCACTTGGTTTATTACCCTAAGCTGTTCAGAATACAGCTTGGATGAAGTGGCAGAAATACTAAAGTGGGCAAATGCAGACGCTGATGACCTATTGTCTATGACTCTCAGTGAGATGTGCTCTCTAGACCCAGGTGTTCATGTCAAGGCACGTCCATCACTGATTTCATGCACTGCTGAGGTAAAGCTGAGTTTCAAAAAAAGAAACAACAGCCAAATTCTTTCATTGGTATTGTGGAACATTACTTCTGGAGAGTGGAATACCAAGCACATGGTGGGGATGCACTCCACAGTGGTGGCAGTCAGGACTCTGAAATCTTGAAGTTTATCATGCAGTACATTACTTGTCAGCTTCCCGACAATTACAACAGTCCAACATTATGGAAAATGGTGGAAAGGTTTCAACAACACATATGTTGCAAGCACTGTCATTAAAGGTGAAAAATCATGGCAATTGGTACACAAAAGTCATTTGGATTTCGAGATGTGTCTGTGAGTATGGGCATATGAATTAGTCATCTCTACAATGTAACATCACCTGAAGTGAAATCCACAAAGAGAGTCTATGAGTCATCTAGAAAGAAAATGAGACATTCATAAATGACTATAGTCAATTCTGTTGTTGATGTGGCAGGCGAACATAGTTGTGCAATTTGTTGTGAATAATTCCATGGCCTGGTATGGTATATAATATTATATATTACCAAAAGCGGCGAACATGCTTAGGGAACTTTGGGAGAGTCGTCCAATGGCAGCAGATCTATCAGTTCACAGTTGTGGTCTCCAGGGTTAAAACTCTGTCACACGCTGAATGTGGAGCCTTTGAAACAAGTGACCATTTGATTGGAACAGTATGGCAAATCCAAAGAGATACAGTACATGAATGTGAGAAACATGAAAACAGACAGCGTGTCTTAAAGTCTCATGACCAGATTGAAGACCTTGCAGAAAACAAGCCATCTTCAACAAATATTTTGAAAAACAATCTGACACATACTACCCACAGTGACACAATGTCATGAAGAACATGTGTCTCTTGAAGATGCCAGTGGTCTGACTATAAACTTGGAGCTGAGTGTAACCCAGCAAAGATATCTTCCAAGTAACAGACTTACAAGGAAGTCTCATTAAAAGACACAAGCCTTGGTTGATTGATCATTGCAAACTAACCTTGGAAATTGCTTAGAAAAGGGAACTTTACTACTTTGCTCTGCTTTTTCTTCATGCCACAGAGGCATGAGCGCTCACTGAAAAAAATCTGATACATATGAGGAGGGTTCAATTTCAGCTATGAGACTTTCAAGACTGAACTTTCAGCTGCCTACATAAAAGATTAGAACTAGAAGGCCATCTAGAAAAGCTAGAGAACAAAAGGAAGAAGACACATCAGTGAATTCTCAAGACAACTGTGATACAGAGGGAGAAGGTGCATCGGGAGCACCTCTTCCTATGAAAGATCCTACAGTACTCATGTCGGAGATTGAAACTGCCATGAAACAGGCATGCCACTCTGATGTTAACATATCTGTCATAGAGCAGCAGTTCAATCAGCAGCAGAAACTTGCATATATTGCTGTGACGTATGGCACTAAGCATGGTATTCGACATTGTAGCAAAGAACGTGCTTGTGAGGAACAAACCACTGTGTATGTTTGTGAGTCATTCAGCTGGAACAGGCAAATGTTTCCTTATTGAAGCAATTAGTTCAAACATAAGGAAACATACCGGAATGACAATGTGTACCATTGTTACAGCTCCAGCTGGACTAGCAGCATATAGCATAGGTTGAGTGGCTCTACACTGTATTTTTATGCTGCTTGGCGAACATGGTAAAACTAGTGAGTACCACAAGTTGTCATTTGAAGTTGCAAGTGAGCTATGCTGGTATGTTTGACAAAATGGAGCTTTTGATCATTGATGAAATCAGTATAGTCTCCAATGTTATGCTTGCATTCATTAACCTAAGTCTGCAGGTGGTTGTCTGCACAGATGATGAAGTTGTCTTTGGAGGCAAACATATTGTGACCGTCTTCGACTAGTACCCATGAATGGGAATGTATCTTTGCTAGACTCACTGTTGAGGAAGCTAAAAATACTACAGGGTGCATTGGTTGAACAACCCTGTGGGAGTTATTCACCCACATTGAATAGTTTCAGAATATGCGGCACAGTGCTGACTGTCAGTACAAGGCTGTACATGATGAGGCTCAGATTGGAAACTTGTCAGCTTCCAATGCCTCTCTGTTGAACACATATGTCATAGGGAAAGGCGAGAGTTCCATGTGTGATGTGTGTGATCTATTTTTGAAACTGTGCTGTGATGGAACACACATCGTGTGTTTGATGCCGAGGCTTAAGCAGTGTTCAGAATTCAGTCAGATTATGCTGGAGAGACAGCGGTGACTGATTGTCATACTGTCATTTCTTGATTCTAGCAATGATGTTTGCCTAAGCCCTAGAACGATCTCAAATACGACTGACCATCTAAAAGAGTTGAGTGCAGATGCGTTAGGAATGGTTGGTCTAGAGGCAGTTCTGACAGTTTGTAAAAATGCATGTGTGATGCTACATCATAACCTTGATGTGGAATGGGGACTGGTCAACTCTGCAATGGGGCACATAGTTGACTTCCATGATGAAGTTCAGAGAACATTTGTTGAAATGGTTGTGGTAAAATTTGATAATCTTGCTTACCCTCAAAGCATCAACAGATGCTCAGTAAAGTTCCAGCTTGTGACAGACACTCATGTAACTCAAAAACAGTTTCCACTGTGTGTTGCATATGCAGTGTCAATTCATCATGAGTTGCAAGGTTTAAAATTAGATGCTGTGATGATCGACAAAGGAAAGGCTATCTTCAAAGCTAGTATGAGCTATGTCGTTTTGTCAGCAATTAGAACTCTTAGCAGCATTATACATCATAAATGTTGCACCTAACAAAATTCATACTGAGAAAAGTGCATCATAGAGTACACTCAGTTGTGCACTCTGTATCAAAGCCAACCTGTCTCAGATTCCTCTACCAAGTGACGAATGATGTGTGATGTGTCTTTGGGGATGTCACAGAAATTGAAGAGGAAGAAGTCAACTGTACAAACTCTTCCACTTTAAGAAGTGATAAGTGATCCACTGTCCTTGATCATACAAGATCACCTCCAGCAAACAAATTACTTAGCCTATCTGCAATGGTGGCATCTGACAACAGTACTGGAGTTAATTGCTATGCCAATTCTGCAATACAGGGTGTTTCAGCATATGCCTAGTTTGTTGCCACAGTAAGTGCTTCTCAATTGACTGTGTTGTCTGATTCATTAAAGCAAGTTGTGACTGTCGGTCAACAATAAACGAATACTTTTCAGGTCACTGACACCACTACATCAAGCTGTGGCAGTTTATGAGCAGCACAGGACATTTGCTGACAACATTCTACAAGATGTAACAGAGTTCATGATGGCAATTATCAACACATTACAAGATAAGCACATTCCAGTAAGGCATTGCTTTACAGTAAAATGTGTCTGCAATTGTATTTGCCTGTCCTGTGGAAATGTTGACAGAAGTGACTGATGACATTCTGTGGATTTCTCTATATTTCCCACATGAATCATCTGTTAAATTCAGACACTTGTTTAGCAATACAAAATCTGGCTAGGAGTGAAGAGGATATTTTAGGAACAGCACGCGATCACTGAGAGTGAGCCATTCTGCTAACTACCCCATGCTTACACTAAAACGATTTGACTCACAAGGAGTCAAAGTAGTGACACCAATAAGTGACTTTATCACAGCTAGAGTCATGTTTGAAAGTACACATTTTGACACTCACGCAATAATTTTCCACCATAGAGCTTTTGTGCATTCTGGTCATTATGTCACTCAGCTCAGATACAGCAGCGGGTGGAAAGGGCGTAATGATGCAACATGCGCCTTTTAGAAGAGGCTTCCAAAGAATCTCAAGGATGCATATGTGATTATTCTAAAAAATAAGCAGTTTGTAGCAGCTGCAGAAGAATAGTTACCAATAATATGCTTCTAAGTTAACTAAAGTGCAAACAGGTACACATCCACAGATACGTCAGTGACACTGATTCAATTTAAATAGCATCACTCAGTGACTCAGAAACATAGTATTTATTTTGTTTCTACATGTAATGGCTAGATAGTTGTAATGATGATACTCAACTAATTTCAGTTTGAGTGGGCTGTCACAAGAGTGCAGGGCAGTATGTATAATCAGTTAATATAACCTATTCTATCACATGTAGATGTTTGTCCCCCCCACCCCAAAATACAAACAACACTTCATTCACATCTGTATATTGCATCGTCATGTAAAACAACACAATACAAGACATTGTTTGAACTATACCATACATGTATGGCTTGCCAACTCCTATCAAAGTGTGACTCAGATGTACTGTATATATGTAATTAATGCTGAAAATATCTTACTGTGTAAATATATTGCGTTACTACAGTATATACATAGCCTGAAACGTAATGCAGTTTTGTATATCTGTGCATGATTGTATGTCGTTCTTTCATTTGCGTGCATACTGGTATATACTGAAGTAACAAAAGGCATCACTACTTAAATACTATGTATTCAATTGCAATTGATTTGTTCATCAAAAAATGTTACAGGTTTGAAAGTAATATGTTACAATGCAGAAACTGTATAAACATTTAAATGGTTCAGCTAGTATGCTGGTTATGCAGTGTTCCTGCTCTTTCATAGGATCACGTTTATTAAGGGGTCAAATGAGGAACTTTCCAAGTACACCCTTGTTAATAGTGGTACTGTAGGTAGTTATGTACTTTTATACTACGTGCTAACATACTAACATACTAAAATGCCAGCAGAATAGGCCTAATGGTCTTTCGTGTCTTCTTCGTTGGTCAGCCCCACCCTGGGTGCTGACCTTGCTGTCCCTCGCCTTCTCTGGCTTCTCCCTTCCCAGTTCCGGATATTCTTGCTGCATTGGATTTTGCTTCCTGAACCCTTCCCCTGTACCTGTCCCACCCCCTCTTGAACCCCTCCACTGTCTCTGCCTCCACCAGCCCCCTAGGTAGTGCATTCCATGGCTCTACCACCCTCTCAGTGAAGTAGCACCTCCTCCTTTCTCCCCTGAATCTTCCCCCCTCCAGCTTCCACCCATGCCCTCTAGTGGCCCCTTCCTCCTTCCTTCGAAGCACCCTCACTGTTCCTCCCCTATTTATCCTCTTCATGTACCTGAAGACCTCTATCATGTCCCCCCGGTCCCTTCTCTCTTCCAAAGTGTACATATTTAGCTCTTCGAGCCTCTCCTCATAGGTCCTGTCCCCCAAGCCCCAAATCATTTTGGTTGCCCTCCTCTGGACCCTCTCAGGAGGTTAATGTCCCTCTTTAAGTGTGGCCTCCAAAACTGCACGCAGTACTCCAGTGCAGCCTCACCAAGCAGTTATACAGAGGAGTATCTCTTCCTCCTTCTGGAGGTGATCCCCTAGCGATGCATCCCAGCATCCTGTTGGCCTTGGCTGCTGCCCTCCTACAAGTCTCAGAGTTGTTCATCTTGACATCCACCACCACCCCCAGGTCCCTCTCAGCCATTGAGACTTGTAGTATTTCCCCCCCAGGGTGTACACTTGGCCTGGGTTTCTGGCCCCCAGGTGGAGTACCTTGCATTTCCCTGCATTAAACCTCAGCTTCCACTTTCTAGACATCTTTCCAGAGCCTCCAGACCAAAACCTACGGTTTTATTTGTGTTGGATCACTTACTGTTCTAACTACAATTGTTGTTTGATACTTTTTCTTAGTACTTGGTTTTCGCCTTCTCCAGGAACACAGAACCAATTTGGCACTAATTCAATTGGTAATTTTCTCTAAAACATTTTTGAAAACTTATCTTCTGTGTTATGTGTATTTCTTTATATACAGTAGGTATATGTTTATTGGTTGTGTTGCAAACTGTGAACACATTATTTTATTGATTTTCTTGGAATCAGATAGTGACTTATTGCAATGTTTTTTTTTCGGAGAGATTTAACAGGCAGTCATCATATTCCGGGAAATATTTTTTGAGGCTGAACTCCTGGCTGAGACATCTAAATTTAAGTTAATTTTAATTTTGACTTGAAGGAAGCAGGGGAGTCCCCCCATGCTCACATCTGATCCAAGAAGCGTAAAAAAAAGGTTCCCATATGAGCTCAAATTGTTGTTTTTCTCATTCTTGGCTATGAAATATTCTTTCTAGATTTAAACAGTCTACTAACAAACCGATCCCATTTTTATTTGTTTTCCTCCTCTGGGGTGGTCCTGAGTGGCTACTCCCTCCTGCACTGTCCCTCCAGGGTCTTCAACCCCTCATCCTGGGAACCCGGGTCCCCCACAGATTCCCCCATGGCAGGGCTGGGAGGAGATCTCCCTCCCCTCCCAGAGCACAACCCAGAATGGGGGCCATGACCAGCGGTGGAAGTACAGTGGAGTGTGGCAGCTGGGAGCTCATGAAGCTCAGGTTTGTCGTAATGTTTTCCATTTTCTCCCCGGCCCCCCCTTGCGGCATGAGCATGCCCATGTGGAAGCATGCACACGCCGTGTACCGATGCTCCTATGCCTCTCTGACTCTGGCGCTGCCCCTGATCTCCACCGGGGGCAGCCATGGAGCAGGATGACAACCCTCCTTCCCCAGGATAGGAGAGCAGTCCATCAGATGCTTGATGCTCTCCTTCCCCTGCTGATCTCCAGCGACCCAAAGTCACTTCTGATACTGGGTCACTGGCATGGCGCAGTGTGGCATCCAGTGCCTCAACCCTCAACATCACTGGGCTGGCCCTGGTCCAATTTTTAATTTGAGGTGGGTTATGATCTTGCCAATGTTGCAAAATCAATATTTGCCATTTATTAGTGCTAAAATGTTAGGTAAATGTGATATACAAGGAAATAAACCCATCAAAGGGCCAACAGATCATAAGTCCTAGCCAGAAAGGCAAGTGGCATTATAATCTGGTTAGCCCCCTCAATGGGTTGCTTCTGAGTATGGCAGACTTATCTATATTTCAATTTATATAATAAATTTGGATGGTTACTGTTAGTTTTGATCACAATTGCATATTAGGGGTGCTCAGATTTCAGGTGCAAGATTTGGAATCCTCGGATTCCGTCCAAGAGATGAGGCAGGACTTAGTCACAGCACATAAAGCACTTAAAATAGCTTGGTGCATCTGATCATTTAAAGCAGTCATTCTTTTAACAAATGCTTGATTAATCATGCTTAAAATAAAATAGCAACACTAAAGCCAGTTTCTCGGCTACACTAAATGAGTCAGTTTACTTGACACCCCCTCTTTGGTAGGTTGAATTCCTCTGCTCATTTAAAAGTAAGTGCATGCCACATACTGGAATCTGGAAGACAAAAAACACACAGAGAGAAGAGAACATTTAGAAAACATATATGATTAAATGGAAATGACAAAAGCAGCCAGACTTTGCTCTTTCTTTTGATCAGATGTGCAACATCTAACCTGTCATTTGATCCTGCAGGGTACTTTTTAAACACCCAAGCTGGCTAACCTCCTGTGTCCCTTTGACAAAGCAGAAGTTGCCCTCCTCTGGACTACCTCCGTCTATGTCCTTGTGGAGATGGGGTCTCCAGAACTGGATGCAGTACTCCAGATGGGATCTCGCCAACTGTCTGTACAGGGGGATAACAACTTCCTGTTTTCTGCTGGTGATGCCTCTCCTATACATCCCAGTATCCCCCAGCCCTCCCCTGCCTTCTCCCATTGCTTGCACAACCTTAAGGTAATCTGATATGATTACTCCCAGGTCCCTTTCCATTTCTGTTGTTGTTACTACCTCCCCGTGTACTCTTCCCCTGGGTTTTGTTTCCCAGGTGCATTATTTGCACTTCTTTGCATTGAACCCAAGCTGCCATACTTCTGACCATTCCTCCAACCTTGCCAAGTCCCTTCTCATCCTTTCCATGCCTCCTTGTGTATCAACCCTGTTGCAGATAGCCAGTATTCCATTTGTTGATTACCCGATTATTTATTACCTGACACAGGCTGATGTGGCGGAGCGGTGTTCCCATTCTAGAGTTATTTCTGAGTACAGCAGATGTACCCATATTTTAATTTATGTAATAAATTTGGATTGGTTACTGTTAGTTTTGATCACAATAGCATATTAGGGGTGCCCAGATTTCAGATGAAAAATTGGAATCCTTGGATTCTGATCCATTTTTAGGATTCTGGTTTTTCGGTATTCACTGCCAAAAAACTGAATTCAAAAAACACTGATTACATATAGAATAATGCATGGGTGACCATCCATAACAAGGCTAATTTTCATTGAGAGAAGTGAAACCATGAAACAGATCCCAAGAGTGAAGCTCAAGAGGTCTTTTTCATGGTTTCACTTCTCAAGATGAAAAAGAGCCTTGTTTATGGATGGTCACCTATCCATTATTTTAAATTTTTTATAATGTATGTTTTTTTTTTTTTTGTTTGTGTTGACTGAAAAAGCTGGTGACAAGAGAAGAGGAGCGGATGTCTGGTGAGCTGTACTGCTTGTTGCTCCACTCCTGACACTCTCACGCTGCCTCTGAGATGCTGTTCTCCCTACTGCGGTTCTGCTCGCCGACAGTGCTGGCGGTTAATTTGAATTTTTCACCACAATGGCTTGAGGTAGTCCATACTATTAATTTTGTGTGAAAAAAAGGGAAAGTGGGCCAAGAAGAGTCCTGAGCACAGGCGGTTTTGGCATTGGGTGATTCGTTGTTTATTGGACCATTGCCTGACAGAACGGAGCTGATCGTGGATTGGGTAAGCCTTTCGTTTGTGAAGAATTTTTTTAACAGCTGTGCAAAGGAAAGTTTTGGCACCTTAGAGTGCATCAGATGAGGAGTGAGTTTAACTTTGGTTTGATGAGGCGGAGCACGATGAGGGATCTGTGCTGTGTGACATCCGTAGTGCAGCAATGAAAAATCATTCTACTGCATTACAGACATCACTACTGCAGCAGAGCAATATTTTGGGTGCACTGAAATTGATTTACAACAACGTTCCACCATACACTATATTAATAAACCTTCTTCCACCACCCCGTATGGTAGCAGACAACAGTATTTCTTAACCTGCCCCCCTTGTAGTGCACTCTCCTCATCCTACCTTAGTTGGCTGGCTTCTGCTGGATTGGACAACTGCTGACTGTTATGAGACTGGTCCATGCTGTTGGTGTCGGAGCCTCCAAGAGGTAGGTAATTCAGGAGGAGTGGATTTGGGACTCATGATATGAAATCCCCTCCCTCCTGACACAATGCCACTTGTTGCATTATCTGTCCCAGCTCAAGTCCCAAGCCCCCTAGCCTGGCTTCATTTTGTTGTCCAATGTCCAATTGAAGACAACACTGGACACATACTCAGATAGGTGGTGGTGGTGATAACAATGGCAACAGGCTGTGGAGGGATGAAGACTCTCTTCCAATTGAGCTGCTGCAGCCAGTCACTACTAGTCCACCACTCTGACCCAACGATGTATATCGTTCTGCATGAGTAATCTGACTACATGCAGCCAACAACATGGAGTCAGGATAGGACAGTCAGACTAATAGACGTGGACAACTTCACATCCTCCACCACAGGGTCGGACTGAGAGATTGGAGACCTGATCACAGAGCAGCTGCCAGCCTGGTAGGTCATCACAAAGGGGTGTGTATACAACAGGTAGGGTACTTCTTGTTGCTTTACTGTGTGGTGTGGTGTGTGTGTGTGTGTGTGTGTGTGTGTGTGTGTGTGTGTGTGTGGGTGTGTGTGTGTGTGTGTGTGTGTGTGTGTGTGTGTGTGTGTGTGTGTGTGGTGTGGTGTGGTGTGTGTGTGTGAATGTGGTCAGTATTCACAGCCAGAATTGTATAGTCCAAATTCCAATGAAAGCAAAATGGAACAGATTCTGGAGAATCCGAGCACCCCAATTGCATATACAGGAACATGTATATATCTGTAGAATAAAGGATGGAAAAGTGTTGTGCACAAGAAATGACAGTACAAGCTACTTATAACGAACTACTCTGTGCAGTGCACTTTTATCTATTATAAGCAGTGTCTGGATCGTCCAAAATGCATTGAACTACTTGGTCCCACTTGTGACAAAACACTTGCCTCCCCACCTGGCATTGTGCCGCTTCCAGTCACCTTTCACACACCTTGCCCTGTCTCAGATTTCTCTTTTTACTCTCTCACCCTCAGACTGCAGCTCACACTGACACAGCAAGTTTCTGGTGTTCTGGAGGATTTCTTTTTCACAACAAAGCCAAAACTGAATCAGCTCCAGGAATAATGGGACAAAGTCTAGGACATGGGGAGAGGGAATAAACAGAGAGGCAGCATCCATGCAACAAGAAACTGAATCAGTGACAGGAATAATGGACCAAAGTTTAGAACATAGAGGGGAGCAAAATAAAGAAAGAAGTAGCATTCGCGTCTTAGATTTTACTCTCTCTCTCATGTGGTTTCAGTGCACTGCAGCGTCCATCAATTTTGCCATTGTCCATTCGCAAGTCTCTCTCTCTCTCTCTCTCTCCCTCTCTCACCCGATCTCACACTGGAACTTCCACTAATACTCAAAAAGGTAACAATTCAGAACAGCTGAAAACAGAATCGGTGATGTGGATATTGGACTATAGGTAGAATGGGGGAGTTGTCAGAGGCAGCAAAACAAAACAAATAAGCAGCTATCAGAACATGTGCAGCATTCAGGGATAAAACTAATGTGGTCAATCTTTGAATCTTTAACTTTGTAACTCACCTCGAGGATTGCTGTGATGGAGGGGCGAGGAGAAGGAACAAGGGAGATTTTAACATCTTGATAGTCAATTTAGCTAGATAGCTGCTGCAGTCAGGTAGTGTAAGGAGACCCATTAACACCTCCATAGCTGTGGTTAGCAGCCTTTGGAAGTGTTGGGAGGCTACCTGATTACAGCTGAGGAGGTGTTAATGGTCCTCAGCTGTCCAGGATAGCAGGTGCCATTAATACACTACTGTATAACCAGCATATGTATAATGAAGTCCAATTAGAAGTGGTTTTGGCAGCCGAATTTGTCTATTCTAAGTGGTCGTCTGGCTTAAGCATTGACAGAATAAGTGGTGCATACTGTAATATCATAGAGGGGGTTGACGAGCTCATTAACCACAAGCCCAAATGTTGAGTGACTTTATGTGCTTTTCTGTCCCCTAGATTATATTATTTCCCTAGCACACAGCACATTTAGATAGTTTGCTTTCTATATTTAGCCAAAAAATAGACATTTTTTACAAAACTGTAATACAGATTCAGAAGTACACAATATATATGGGATATGCAACAGCCTGACTCAAAATATGCAATTTATCTTCAAGTGTGAGGTGGCAGAACTATAAATCATGACTGAGTGGTGGAGCCACAAGTGAGTTATAAAGTCCACCATCATTGTAAATATAAACAGTTCGGCACACAACCTTGCTGTATATTGGATCCATAACTGAAAGGGGTGGAAGTATTCTGCCTTTGGTTGATATGTCTTATGTTACTGGCATGCCCTGCCCTATTCTGCACCTTCTGAGTGTTTTTAGGAGTAACCCATTTAAACAGAGGGTAAAGACACTGGAAGTGACATGAGCACTGCTATATTCCCTTTAAATAACATTATAAATGAAGATAAATTATCAGAAAAATGTGCAAGGAAAGGTTGCACAGACACTCCAAACAAAAAGGCAAGGTATTTCACACATCATAATTCTCAGTTTTTCCTTTCCCTGATTTGGTCATGTATGTAGACGTTCTTCTATATGGGAAGCCAGAAGAAGCCAGCAATGTTGTGGAGAAAATTGAACATGAGTTTGGCTGCCAGAAGTAAGAGCCGGATTCAGATGTAGACACAAGAGGCAACTGTCTTTATGGACAGAAGTTGGTCAAAAGAGCTAAAATTTCCAAGACCTCTCATTTTATGGTGTTTGAAATAATGAAACTCCATTTTCAAGATTTGAAAGTCCAGGTTGCACTGGTAATTGCTAGTCTAATTTCTGGATTGACAAGAGTCTACTGTTAGAGATTTAGTATGTGTATAAATAGTCGGACTAAAAGAAGACTAAGTCTACGGCAAATTAAACAGCAGCTGATGCCTTCAGGAGAACTTTAACAAAACATAATATATAAACAATGTTCGCCTTGTATTTCACATTAGTTCTGTATTCCTCCTCCCCGTTATTTATTACTGGTATTATTTGCATGAAAACAGGATCTGTACTCCTGAAGAGTTCATCTATTCCAGTTGTTTTCTCCCTATCTGAGGTCATAATGCACTCCTTGTGACATCACAGCTACTTTGATGGCAACAGATTATGATGTCACAACAGAGGATTATGCCTTGAAGTAGGGAGTAAGCTAAAGAGGCAGATGAACGCTAAGGTATAAAGATCATATATTCATGCAAATGTCCTCAGTAATAAATAATGGGGAGGAGAAATCTATAGAATATATATAGACTACAAGCTGAATTGTACCTAAATATCATGTTTTTCAAAGCTTTCTTTGAGGCATTAGCAGCTCTTTAAATGAAGCAAAATGAAAATAGTTCAGGAAAGAATTTTATAGAAAAGTACCAATTCTGGATATTCACTGATCTGGTAAAAAATGCCAGATTCTGTGAAATGCTTTGTTTTTACCAGTGTATAGGAAGATCAAATTCCAGAATTTTACCAGATTTTCTGGTGAAAATGTCAATAAGTGGCTTTAGAAATGTCTGGTGCAGATCTTACAGTAGTTTATGCTCTGTGTCAGAGCTCTATTTAAAGGGGAATAGTCCTCATAAAAGGCCCCACATTCAATTGTGGGGTTGAGTCCCAATATGCACTTTGTGTACAAAAACATTTTTGTTTACTTACTGTTTACTGTCATATAATAGATTGTATCAAACTAATTTTGCTTAGTTCTAAGCTGAGATCACTCTGGATGCTATGGTTACTACACTGCCTTGTGTGCTCAAACAAGGTTGAGGGGTCTGGGCTCTGTTTTTCCTGAATGGGGGGTTTATTCCTAACAGAATAATAAATAGCATGGTGCCTCCACCCAGAGTTAAATTTAAGTGGGCCTGATGACAAAGTGGTACAACTCCCTGGGATGTCGTACCTCCCCACCTCCCCGCACAGTCACCCCATACATGGAGTACCAGAAACAATAGTAAAACTTCAGTATATATGCAATTATTAGCTATCTCTAATAATATGCTCAAGAGACAGTTTAACAAGAACAATAAACAATTTATTAAACAGGGTAGGTATGGGGAAAGGGATGCAGGGAATAAACACAAGGTGAACAGGTTGAATGAAGAAACAGTAAACAATAACAATGCTCACCCCCACCAGCATATGCACTCAGTACAGTTCACCTCTCAAGTAGTA
This sequence comes from Neoceratodus forsteri, assembly GCA_016271365.2. Lineage (NCBI taxonomy): Eukaryota > Metazoa > Chordata > Ceratodontiformes > Ceratodontidae > Neoceratodus > Neoceratodus forsteri. The sequence continues at coordinate 42,814,304 of CM028136.1, forward strand.
CTAGTTCCCCCCATCTTCGCTGGGTACCCAGCCATTGGAATAATGTAGGCCTGATGGGGGTGCAGCTGGTTGGCCGGCATTGGTGCACTTTATTTATTTATTTATTTATTCAATTTTGATTACTGGGTAAGCCCACTGTGCCCCGAAGGTCCCTTTTTCATGGGCGACCCGGAATTAGTTACATAAAATAAGATCTTATTGTATATACAGTACATGAGTGAGCAGACAACATTAGATTACATTCAAGATTTTAAATAAACTTAAACCCCAAAGACGATGTAATTGCTGAAATGGCTTAAATGAAGCCATTGTAAATCTTGGCCCGGTGCCAAACAGTAACTTTGGTTGAAAACTATGTACAGTTCCCCCAGCTGCAGGGCAAGCCCTGAGGTTACTTACAGTTCTGGAGATAACAGTCTCTGAGTCTTTTCTGGCTGTAGATCTTACAAGCAGCAGCTCTGGGTTGCTCTGAACAAGGGTGCAGGTCTCAGATGGCTGGATTTGTAACAGTCTTGTTACTGGCTGGGATGCTGTCTTCAGCTTCTTTGCAGACAAACTGAAATGACCAGTTTTAGGGACCAGGGCCACATGCCTCACCCACTCATCCTGACATCCAGCCTTCAGGGTGAAGCGATAGCCAGCACCAAGCTGTGGCACTGACCGGCTGATTCCCCAGACTGTCCACAGGTGTGGAATTTCTTCCTGGATCTCAGAAACACAGTCTTCAGTCACACTGCCAGCTAGCAGCTGTGGTTGCAAATAGTTCAGCAGAACTGGATCACCTCCTATGGCTGTAGGCAGGAATCAGTCTCTCAGCACTTTGCAGGTGCTCTGGCTGTGTTCAGCAAAACAGCACTTCACACTTTAAGCTGCTTGGATGTAGGTTGTGGAAACCTCCTAGAATGCAATCTAATACCTGGCTGTGGAAACCTCAGGCAGGCTTCCAACTTTCAGCAGACACACAGTCCAAGCCCTCCTCACTCTGAGAGCTCCAGGCAGACTGCCTCAAGCTTAATTGACCCTCTGAGTCTGGCGAGATCAGGGCAGCATCCCATTGGTTAAACAGGCTGTCAGTCCATCAAATTAATATGTAGAATGGTCACTCAATGTCTGATTGACTGGATGAAAAGGTATCAAAGCACAGTCCTCTCTTTTTTCCCAGGAGCCCCCTTGTTTCTTTTTTCTTTACCTGATTAGCAGTATTAATATGCTCTGTGATTTTTTTTGTCCATCGTTTGCTGCATAAGTACTGTTTCAGACATGCAGCCAGTCTTGTGTTAAAAGTGCACTTTTTTTCCATGCGTAACTGGTAAGAGATAGGGGTAGAGAAGTTGGGTTCAGCACAGGATGACCAGACTCTAGACTCTGAACCCTGGAGTGTGAATCATGATATGCTGCCGATCTCGACAGGGACTGGTCTGCTGGACATTTTTAGACTGTACACATGCTCTGTCTTTCTCCCCATATGAAAAATGATAGCTGTACATGTCATAATTAGAATTTCAGAGTTCTAAAAGTTTCATGATTTAATCTAGAATTATAAGGTCATTTTGCACTGCTACTGTCGCTCAGAGCTGCTTACCTTTCATACCAAAGCATCTTAAGGGACTTTATATAACTTTCGTTGATGGCATGAGCCATGTTACATATTTTCCATTTTCTTGTATAACTAGCTTACCTTACTATATTGGTAATGTTGGAATAACATGCAGTTTCTGCAGCGGTTTCCCTCAGATGTTGCAGCAGCAGTTTTGAATGGCAGCTATACACTTCTATTGTAATATTACATAGAGACGAACTATGATTTCACTGTTCAGTGTATTCCACACCATTGTTACAAAAAAAGACAAAATATTAAAGGGGACCAGAAATTTGGGCTAATTGGCAGCAGTTAGTAATGTTACTAGTAAGAACAAGCATTTGTCAATGCCGAATGTTGTCTCGCTGGCATTGGCATTGGTAGTGCAAGTTAGAGACGCGTAATAGGAATGGTAGTGAAGTATTGAAGTGATGCCAACCCCACCCCCACCCTGTGGAGACCAACAGGCATTGGGGTGTGCCTTTGGGTCATCAGCTATAACGCTCATGCCATTGTACCTCACCCTACCCAGTAGACACTGACAAGTGTCATGGTGTGCTTTGGGGTCTTTGGGCATTATACGTACCCCATTCCATAAGGAAATATGCTGAGGTGGGTGCAGTATAGGAGAATGGGGTGAACTTTGTGGCTGAACAGTGCAAGGCGCACCACGATGCCTGTCACTGGCTGCAGGGTGGGGTGGGGTGGAATGGCGTGAGCATTACAGCCGATGCTCCCAAGTCACACCCCTGACACCTGTCAGTCTCTACAGGGTGGGGTGCTACAGTTGGAAACCCTAACACCATAGGCGTGTGTTGGTATTTTCACTCCAAATTTTCAACAAGGGCTGTTTGTGAGCCCACCTCATGAAAAGCGGCACTATCAGTTTGTTAGCTGAAAGGTGGTTTGCAGCACTATGCCATTTGGCAACACAGGGATGAAAACACATTTTGGGCGTATGTGGGAAATGTTTAGTTTAGTTTAGTTTATTAGTCTCGAATTAATACCTTTGAGCCAGGGCTCTTTTACAAAGGTTCCACATCACAAAGAACATTTAACAAAGCACGATACACATTACAGGTAAAACCAGACAGGAAAGTTACATCATAAATTTGCTATTAACAGTTTAAGGCAGTAACGTTTTTAAGTTTCATAGAAAAACAAGCTATAACAGGTTCAAGCGGTAGGCAATTTCGAGTTAAGAAAACTTCCAGGGCGAGGGTGATCATTAGGCACCAAAAGGAGGCTAGAGAGGAGGAAAGGTGGTGAGTGGAGAGTAAGTGAGAGGGACAGGAAAAAGGGGGAGTGAGTTTGGGTGGGAGACAGGAAGTAGTAGAGGTACCAGAGGGTTCATTAGTCAGGAGGAAGAGGCCTCAGATGTGAGGATGGACATGAGGATAGTAGTCTTTATCTAGCGCAATCACAGTTGCTAGTGGTGGTGAGGTGGGCATAGAGCATGGATTTGAAAGCTTCAAGCGAGGTTGAGGATAGAGTAGGTGGACTAAGCGCATTGAACCATGTCGGGGCCCTGTATGCGAAAGATCTTTGTCCCTGTGCAGTCGGCATCTCGGAACCAGGAAAGGTTGGTGTTCAGATCTGGTGGAGGGTCGTTGATGACAACTGTATTGTTCATGAGGAGATGTAAAAGAATGGCAACGTTGAAAATCTGGAGTGAAAATATGAAAAATTGATGAAGTTATGAGCATGCATAGAAACTGCAACACACGTCTGTAACCTAATTATTTTTGGGACTTTTTTAACCACAGGTTTAACATAGGCATTTTGAGACCTCCCCTCATGAACAGTGGCACTGTGATTTTGTTAATTTGTCCGAAACGTTGATTTCGCACAGTGACCACGCCATTGTGTGCCACAGGTGCGAAAACACATTTAGGGCAGGATGTGAAAAATGACAGCTGTACTGTTCATAAGGAGGTATGAAAAATGCCAGTGTTGAAAATCTGGCATGAAAATATTGCAAATTTGCGGTTAAGGAGCGTGGAAACTGTGCAATGCACACTTATAACACAGTCATTTTATGGATTCGTCACCAAATTTTCAACATAGGCATTTTAGGACTTCTGATCATGAACAGTGTCACCGCTATTTCCTCAAACTGTCCCGAAACTGATTTTGCACATGACTGCGTTATTCTTCATACCGGATGTGCAAAACACATTTTGGCCAGGATATGTAAAATGACAGCTGTACTGTTCATAAGAAGGTGTGGAAAAATGCCAATTTTGAAAATCTGGAGTGAAAATATTACAAATTCAGGAAAGTACGAGCGTGCATGGAAACTGCTCAATGCACACTCATAAAACAGCCATTTTTTGGATTTTTCCAACCAAATTTGCAACATAGGCCTTTTGAGAGCCTCCCTCATGAACAGTGGCACTGTTGTTTCATTACTTGGTCCCGAAAGGTGATTCCGTGAAGTGACCGTGAAATCACTTTTCGTGACCGAATAACGCCATGACAGTGCCTGAATTCACGAGGAGGGGTTCCAATAACCCCATGTTGAAAATTTGGTGCCAAAATTCCCAAAAATGGCTGAGATATGCACCAAGTTGAAAAAACCCTATTTATGCCATTATATAGCTTACCGGCATTTCCTCAGTTCGCGGTTGGCTTTGAAGAGTGTAGACGTGTTCCTGGTTCACCAAAGATTGTCGCGCTGAACTCTGGAGGTAAGTATGGGGTGAAGGGGGTGTGGGGAGGCAGGGTATGCAGAGGGTGTGTGTGGGTTGTGAGAGGGGGCAGGGAGACCATGAGGGACCGTTTTCTTTTTTACAGGTTTGAAAAAAAAAAACGGGGGACGGTTTTTCTTTTGCAGAGGATTTGGCATGCTGGGGTGGGCTCCCAGCATGCCACCTAAGTGTTTTTTTTGGGGAGGGATGCTGTAGCCAACGGGATTGGGCACCCCCATCAGCACATGCTGAGGGGGGGACACAAGCCGAGGGGGATTGGGCACCCCCCTCAGCACACAACAAAAGTGGAGGAGGGCATTATGCCTATGGGGAGTGGGCTCCCCCATTGGGAAAATGGCAAAATAAACGAGGACTGGGGATAAACGCCGATGGGGATTGGGCCCCCCTGTCGGCAAAGAAAAACTGTTTGGGGGGCACATGATGCCAAGAGGGATTGGGCACCCCCTCGGCATACATTTCAAATGGGAGGGGCAGGTCATTATGCCGACGGAGAATGGCCACCATGTTGCCTGCATGTCAGAAGGCGTGTTGTGGTCCCGCTGCATGAGAGCTTTGCTCTCATTGCAGCTGACCTTTTCTTAGATCTGGTGGCCACATTAGGGATGGATGACATCAGCGCCTGCTGCTGGCTTATTGGGGAATGAGGGATGCACCTACTGATGCGTGCCTGCATTACCAACAGTGACCGCACCTTCAAATCTGCTACTACCACAAGATGTTGGCTGGTAAAGCAAGAGCGAGCCAACATAAAAATGAAGGACTTGCCTCCAAATGAGGCATATTTAACTGTACCTTAATAAACACTGATGCCAAAAGAAAAAAAATACTCACCTTAGTAATTGTGTTTCTTCTAATGGAATCTTGCTGTATTCTGACAATTTGCAGTTAGCTCCAGCTCTTGAACTGCCTTGGAGAGTGAAGAGTTAAATTCTATGCCAGGCATAGAACGTCGGGCTCGAGCTCAGTTGAAAACTCTGTCTGTGTCCTTTTTGAAACCAAACCGTCAGATTCTTATGAGCTAAAACTTACTGACTAAATAATGTGGAAATTGTAAAAACTCCTAGTAGCCAACTGGCAACAAAGACTTTGGATTCCCCAAAAGACTCAAGTCGGGAAACCCAAAGAACCAAAACCAGATAATAAGAACTAAAAACTCTTAATTAAACAAATACAAAGCACCCAACACAAAAGGAGTCGGGTAAAGACACCCCTGGGGTGCAACACTGCACCTGCCCACCCACTTCCCAAAAACAGGTTCTGAGAGGGGAGGCAGGGAGGGAGGTCAGAATACAGCAAGACTCCATTAGAAGAAACACAATTACTAAGGTGAGTAATTTTTTCTTCAAACAACATGAAGTCTTGCTGTATTCTGACAATTTGCAGACTACCAAGCAGTACCTCCAAGGAGGAGGGACAGAACCTACTTTGGGAATAGGCTCTGAAGTACTGCTGTGCCAAACCTAGCATCACTCCTAGCCTGGATATCCAGAGAGTAATGCTTGGTGAAGGTTTGAACTATTTTCCAGGTGGCTGCTTGACAGATTTCTAACAAGGGGATATCCCTAGCTGCAGTCAGAGATGCAGCTGTACCTCTAGTGGAATGAGCCCTCAGGCCTGAGGGTGCAGTTTTTCCTAGTTTTTCATAGCAGAATTGAATACAGGACACAATCCACCTGGCAATGGTTCTCTTGATGGCAGGTTTTCCCTTACTTACTTCCCCATAAGTGAGGAACAACTGGAGGGAGTCAAACCTGTGACCCTTTGTACATTCTATGTAGTAACTAAGGGCCCTTTTAACATCTAAACTGTGTAGCCTCCATTCCCCTGAGGAGGTGTGATCAGTGAAGAACACAGTAAGAGACATAGATTGGTTTAAGTGGAAATCAGAAACCACTTTAGGTAGGAACCTTCTATTGGTTCTAAGGACCACCTTATCTCTATGGAAAGAGATGAAGTCAGACTCCACTGACAGGGCTTGCAATTCACTGATACATCTGGCAGAAGTAACAGCAACCAAAAATACAGTTTTCCAAGTCAAGTACTTGAGCTCTGCTGAGGACATAGGCTTGAAGTGGGGTTGCATCAGCTGAGCAATACAAATATTCAAATCCTAGGCAGGAGCAGGATCCCTAAAAGGGGGATTGGTATGAAGCAATCCTTTGAAAAATGTACAGAATACAGGGTGAGAAGACAGAGAGGAAGATTTCCCCAATGACAGGAAAGCAGAAATAGCTGACGAATGAACTTTGAGAGTAGCTAGTTTGAGGCTTAGGCCATTAAGGTAAACCATGTAATCCAGAACTGTAGACAAGTCAGCAGTGTCTGGGGAAAGGTGCTTCTTGGAACACCAAATACTGAACCTTTTCCATTTGGAGTTGTAGGTTTTTCTTGTGGCAGGTTTTCAAGAAGCCTTGAGGATCTCCAGAACCCCTTGGGACAGATGTAAATCTGCATACTCTAAGTCTTCAAGAGCCATGCCTTGAGATTGAGTGACTGGAGACTGAGGTAACAGATCCTCCCCTGAGGGGAAGCTAGACTGCTAAGGACAGCAACAGGGGGCACCAAGGCTGCCTGGCCCTGTCTGGAGCAATCAGAATCACTTTGCATGGTTGTGACCTTACCTTGACTAGAACCTTGAACAATAGAGAAAAAGGAGGGAAGGCATAAAGAAACTTCCCTTCCCAGTTCAAAATCAGAGCAACCAGAGGGACTGAACCCAAGACTGGGGGTCTGCAACAAAACAGAGGAAGTTGGTGATTGTCTGGGGCTGCAAAGAGATCTATCTCCAGAGTGCCCCACCTGGAGAAGATCACCTTCAACACCAAAGGATCCAGAGACCATTCGTGATGGCCCTGGGAAATCCTGCTCAATGCATCCACTATCACCTTGTCCTTTCCTGGGAGGTGGACTGCTACTAGAGAGGTCTGTAGGGAATAAGCCAGGGATCATACTTTCATGGCCTCCATGCACAAGGCCGTGGACTGAGTGCCTCCCTGCTTGTTGATATACCACATGGTGGTAGTGTTGTCCATCCTGACCTGAACCACCTTGTTCTGTATTGACTGAGAGAAAGCTTGAGGGCAAGAAGTACTGCCCTGAGCTCCAGAAGGTTGATGTGAAGAAGGGATTCCTGAGGGGACCACAGTCCCTGGGCCATGAGAGCCCCCAGATGGGCTCCCCACCCCAAAAGGGAAGCATCTGTGGTAAGAACCACAGAGTGAGTCTGAGGGACAAATGGAATACCTTTCCTCAGATTGTCCAGGTCCTGCCACCACTGAGGGGCCTGAATTAAGGTCTGAGTAACAGGAACTAGCTTGGTAAGAGGATCTTTCCTTTGGGACTAAAAGGTTCTCAGATGGAACTGAATGTCCTCATCTGAAACATGCCCTTGGACCACTGCTGTGGAAGCTGCCATGTGGCTCAGAAGCTGCAGAAAATGCCTTGCTGGTCGAGAAACCAGAGGAGAAAGGAAGAGGCCAGCTGAGATGGCTTTGCCCTTTCCAAAGGAAGGAATGCTCTTGCCTTGAGGGTGTCCAGCTTTGCTCCTATAAAAGTGAGGAGCCGTACTGATTCGAGAACTGACTTGGGAAGATTGAGAAGGAACCCCATTGAAGTGAGAACTTTCTGGGTAACCTGCAGATCTGACTTGACTTGGTCTGAGGACTGGCCACCAGAAGTCAATCATCCAGATATGGAAAATAGATCATTTTCCTTCTTAAAAGGCCACCACTACTGCCAGGCACTTTGTAAACACCCTTGGAGCTGAGGTTAGACCAAAGGGCATTGCTCTGAACTGATAATGGCCTGAGGGCAATTCGAACCTGAGGTACTTTCTGTGGCAGCACCTGATAGGAATGTGAAAATAGGCATCCTTGAGGTCCAGGAAGGTAGCCAGTCTCCTGGCCTCAGAGAGACGGAAGAATTGTTCCCAGAGTCACCATCGTGAATTTTGGCTTTACTAGGTGCTTGTTTAGGTATCTTAGATCTAGGATGGGTTGCCACTCCCCTGTCTTTTTCAGGGTAAGGAAGTACCTGGAGTACAGACCTTTGCCCCTGTAAGGAGTAGGAACTCTCTCTATGGCCTTTAAAGCCAGTAGAGATAAAACCTCTGCCTCTAGAGCAAGGGTTTCTGAAGTATTTGCAGGTGGACAGGATCTGGGTCTCAGTTTCGGAAAACTTTTAAAACTGAGAACCAGTCCCTGGCTTACAACCTTCAGGACCCAGTTGTCTGAGGTAACAGACATCCAGTCCTGGACAAAGTAAGCCAGCATGCCTCCTACTGGAATGGGGGAGTCGACCCGGGCTGACACATCAGGGTGTCTGCTTGGCAGGAGCCTTAGGCTGAGGGGTGGATGCAGCCCTACTCATCCCCCTTCTGCCTCTCCCTCTGAAGAACCCCCTCTGAGAAAAGGAAGAGGAGGCCTGCGCCTGGTAGAAAGGCCTGTGAAAATGCCTGCCCCTGCCCCTAGCTTGCTGCTTCTGAGGAGTTGCCTGCCTCTCCTTGGCCTGGGCACTCCTATAAGTGGTCCTGTACTCATCCATTTTCTTCATGTAATTCTCTGTCTGCTCCCAAACAGAGAATTACCCACTACAGGGAAATCCATGGCCTTAGCCTGGGTGTCCTATGAAAGGCTAGTACATCTGAGCCAGGCCATTCTCCGAAGAGCCGCAGATGTAGCCATGACTCTTGATGACACATCATTGGAGTCCACAGCAGCATGAAATTGCACCTTTGATGCCTCAGTTCCATCAGCAGCCACCCTCTCCAGCTCCTTGGCTAGCTGGGGGGAGGCCTGTTTAGTCAGTGCCAGTACAGTGTCCCACCTGGACTTCTGGTACCTGGCTGTATAAGCCATAAAATTAGCCTGCCTGAGTCCCAAAGATGATGCCAAGTACTGTTTCTTTGCCATGGCATCTATCTTCCTGGAATCTTTGTCTGGGGGTGTGAAGCCAAGGGGATGTTTGCCTTGTCACAGGCAGCAGCCTGCACTACCCCAACATGGCTGCATTGTTGGTAAAGAAATTCCATATCCGAGCCTGACAAAGTGTACCTCTTGTCCATTCTCTTGTCAACAGGAGGTACAGAGTTGGGAGACATAAGAATTTTTTGTGTCTGTTTCCTAAATGACCTATGAAGGGGAATAGACAGTCTCTTAGACTCTGGGATGTCCATCATCTCTATGAAGTCAGGCTCCTCTTGATGCTCTACAGCCTCCTCAGTAGGAAGCTGGAGGGTTTGAGCCACTTTTCTGTAGAATAAAAAGTGGGAAGGGGACTCAGAAAGCCTAGGAGTGGAAACACCAGAAGGTCTGTCTGGGGAGATGTCCAGTTCCACAGGCACATCCAGACTTTCACCGCCGTAATCATCCTCTTCAAAATCCCCCTCCTCATCAAACTCTGGTTCGTAAAAATCTTCAGGGGAATAATTCTGAACCGGGGGAACTGACTGAACCGAACCCCTGCCTGAAGGCACTGGATCGGTCGGAACCGGACGAAGCGATTCCACAATCAGAATCGCTTTGGCTATTTCTTTGGCAGTTGGAACATGCAGCTCTGGATCCGAACCAGCCGATTTATCTTTTCATTTTCTTTTTGTAGGAACCGATCCCTCAGGATCGGCTCTCCTCTGGCCCGAAGAAGTATCGCCCTGGTCAGAGGGCATTCCTTCTGGTTCGGTAGGAACCGAACCGGGATGGCCTTCCAGGTCAGCGGATTTCCCGGCCTCCTTATCCCTAAGTCTACATAACCTTTTCTCCAGGGTAGACTTAGGGAAATTCTTACAAATTTGACAGTCTGAATCAAGGTCGTTAAACCCCAGACAGTAAACACAGGTGATGAGGGGGTCGGCCTTAGCAAAGACCTCCCCACACACACTGCAGTGTTGAAACCCAGTGGGCCCAGTTTTTTCTTGGGTTTCTCAGACATGGCCAACCTAACCAACTTATCCTTTATATGGCAACCTCCAGGCAAGACTCCCCTATTAGTTTCTCACCGTGTCACGGGTGATGGAAAAAACGCTAAAATTACGTTTTTTTTAAAACCGATACAGACCGGTAACCACACACTAATTTTTTCTTTTTCAAGATCTTACTACAAGATCAGTTCAGCTGAACTGATTGGAAAAATTTCACAATTTCCACACAACAGCTACTAATCTAAGTACTTACGGTACTCAGACAGAGTCTCGAACCAAAAAAACGGAACGAAAATCAGACTAAAACCGAAACTTTAACCGCAATAGAACCAAGCAGAAGGAGAAATCTTCGGAGCGACTGTTCAGTGAGGCGGAGTAAAGAATCTGACAGTTTGGTTTCAAAAGGACACAGACAGAGTTTTCAACCGAGTTCGAGCCCAGCATTCTATGCCTGGCATAGAATTTAACCCTTCACTCTCCGGGGCAGTTCAAGAGCTGGAGCTAACTGCAAATTGTCAGAATACAGCAAGACTTCATGTTGTTTGAAAATTGTGTTTTCAATTTTTCCTTTTTATGAACAACATTCTGCACAGTTCTCTTCATGGAACCAGTAATTTAGAGTTTTTACTATGTGATGGTGTGCGTACAGAATGCTAAGCATGAGCTATAGTCCTATTAGAACCATGTTCAGAGTTCTGTGTACAAACTGTGACATAGTTAAAACTCCAGATCACTGGTTCATGAAGAGAACCGTAACAAAATGCTGCCCATAAAAACAAAACAATGTAAAATACAGTTTTTCCTATCACTTTTTATTGTGGTACAGTACCATATGGGTCATTTAGGTTTATGGATATCATTTCTGTAAATGTGAACATTATAAATCGCTACCAATTAGAAATAATTTCCTGTCCTCTTTAACAGGGTGAGAAGTACTAGAAATATATACAATATACGCTGAGTTTTTGTGTGTGTGTGTATATATATATATCTATATATATATATCTATATCTAGATATAGATATATATATATTAAAAAAAGGTTGACGATCGATGTACCATACATTATATTTTATAGTGTATGGTACCATTTATGTTTAAAAAATGAGAAACCAGTTCCTTACCTCAGTTTTTTGTGCCACCGCCACTCTGCTCTGGGTCATGCTCTCACCCCGCAGCCGTTTCATGGCCGCCCGATCAAGTTGCATGCATGCGCAGCGTGTTCCCGGTTGTTAACCCATCGATGTGACATACCATCGATGGGTTAACAACATCGTGATGTCACATTGATGGTAAAACGTTGTTATAAAAAGGTAGATTTCTATCTATAACAATGTTCTAACATGCATTTTATATATATATATATATATATATATATATATACACTATATACAAAAAGGTTTTCCTTCAAGTGTCAGGAGCTCTTTAAGTAGTTTGATGCTCAGTGCAATAAAATATAAATAAACCTTGGTATGCACATGCATACATCTCTAAAAGTGGAAGCCCTTGTAATGTAAAACAACAATGTTAGAAATCCCATGGAACTTATCTAAGAGTTAGGATTTGTTCCCAATGTCCGGGCTTTTGTTCCCTCTGTCAGTAAAACAGGTCTATGTAACCCACCCTCAAGGACCACACCTGGAAATGAGGTGGAACAGCTGAGCCTTCCTCACCAAACATAAGAAATATAATAAATCTGGCCCCATGGGATCTATCTCTAGGGACACGCCTGGAAACAAGGGCCTGGATTTGCAAAGGAGGATGCAGGGCTCGCATCAGTCCTTGCATGCATCTTTTGACGCAGCTGCACCAAACACCTTTGCTGCAACTGGTCCGAATTTCAGTAGGCCAGGAACGTTTTACCCAATTTATGACAGCTTGCGCCAAACATTTGGCGTGAGCCCCATACAAAGGGTATCTGGGATTGATGGAAGCGAGACCAGCAAAAGGCTCATCTAACTTGCAGCAATTGGTCCATGAGATTGAAAATCCCAATCAGTGGCTGGGAGAATGCCGCAGGCTCCATGCGCCATATGTTCAGCGCACCCGGCGCTTGTGGCATGCAGCTGCTTTTTTAAAATCTGGCAGAAGATGTCACAGCTCAGTTTGCCTTTCCTGGCCAACATTACAAATAAATGACTCAATCCATTAATCTGGGCCATGTAATCCACCCCCAGAACACCCTTGGAAATGATCTGTCACTACACTGTGTGTCTTTCCTGGTCAAAGTTTAAATATAGGATAAAGTATGGGGTGAAGTGTGTAATGAGAATTTTACACACACCCGAGTTGTTGGATGGCACATAAACCCCATGGGCAAAGCCATCCGACAATGAGGCTGTGTATAAAATGTGAGTTTACACACTGCACCCCATACTTTGTTTCATTTAATTGAGGGGTCGAATTTTTTTCATCGCATTCTCTCACACAAAGAGTCTGGTATTAAATCCTACAATAATACTTGTGTATTATGGCATTTAATGCAGGGCTATTTGTAAGGGAAAAATGTGACCCATTAATTAAAAATAAATTACTCAATGAATTAACCTGGGCCATGTAACACACCCCAGAACACCCCTGGAAAAGATCTGTCACTACACAGTGTGTCTTTCCTGGTCAAACATTATAAAAATAAATAAAGAAAACAGGTCCATCTAACCCACCCTCCAGGGACACACCTGGAAACCATCTGTCACTGTTCAGCATTCCCTTCCTGGTCAGAAGTTACAAATAAACAAACAGATTACAGGCACCCCCGCCCCATGACTCAACTGGAATGAGTTGTCACAACTCAGTGTGTCTTTCCTGGTCAAAAAGTAGAAATAGATTAATTTAAAAGAAAACATAAAAAAGTCATATCACTTTGGGGGGGGGCTATTTCAGGAGATACTGAATATAAAACTTAAATCATGCTGATGCTGCGCAAAACCTCAGGCTACAGTGAAAATACTTTGTGTAGCTTGGGGTTCCTCATGTGGATGTAATCGCCCTACTGAAAGTGCAGCACAGATTTCCGAGGGTAATACCATGGATGAATGATTGCAGTTCTGAAGAAACGCTGCAGAAAACAGGGCTATACTTATTTAAACTGAGAAGATTGTGGGGGATTGGACTGAGGCGTTTAAATTAATAAACTGTCTGGACAGAGTAAATCTAGATGGAGTATTTTATTCCTCGGTTGGAATTGACTCTGCCATGACTCGACAAGTCCAGTGCTGGTTTTACTCAAACCAGCACTTGCTAAATACTAGAAACAATGTCTCCCAGACTTTCACCTCTATGCTGAGTCTAGCAAAGCTCCAATCTATCTAAGTCTTTGAAGACTGGCTGGTGATCTGATGTGGCACCTTATATTTAGCATCCAGGGCTGAAGCTGGACCAAAACCTTAGTTTCCCTACTTACATAGGTGCCATACACAGGAAACTCTACCCCAAAATTGGCGTACTGTGCCACTACAAATACTACCCTCTATACCTGATCTGCCAATAGATCGCTTCAAGGTGCTTCTGCTGTGTTTTGACTGCATGGACGTGGTTTACAGCGTTGCCACTAAATCCACACTTGCCAGACAGGAGCATTCATTGCTGCATCAGCTGCCACCCATCATTGCTCTCTGCATTAATTGCTCTCTACCCTCCCACTAGGCCTGGTGAAACATAGAAACACAGACTTTGACGGCAGATAAGGACCACTTGGCCCACCCAGTCTGCCCATTTCCCTTCCTATTGGTTAAGCTGCAGATTCTAGTTAACCAACAGCCTACTTCCTGCAACCCCCCACTATAATTGCCTTATGTCTGTCCCATGCATGTTTGAATTCCCCCACTGTTTTAGCCCCAACAACCACCCCAGGAAGCCGGTTCCATGCATCCACCACTCTCTGTGAAAAAATGTCCTCCCATTACCCTGAGCCGTCCCCCTCTATCTTTAAATTGTGCCCCTTGTTCTTACACATCTCTTTTTCTGAAAGATGCAACCCTCCTGGACTTTGTTGATTCCCTTGAGGTACTTGAAAGTTTCTATCATGTCCCCCCGTCCCTCCTTTCATCAAGAGTATACATATTAAGCTCTCTCAGTCTCTCTTCATATGGTTTCTGATGCAGACCCTGCACCATTTTAGTTGCCCTCCTCTGGACTGCTTCCATCCTGTCTATGTCCTTGCGTAGATGGGGTCTCCAAAACTGCACACAGTATTCCAGATGGGGTCTCACCAACTGTATGTACAGAGGGATAACCACTTCCCTTTTTCTACTTGTGATGCCCCTTCCTAGCCATCCCAGTATCCCCCTGGCTCTCCTTACTGACTTCTCACACTGTTTACCTACCTTTAGGGCATCTGATATGACTACCCCCAAGTCCCTTTCCTTTTTTGTTGTTGTTAGTACCTCCCCTGCTATTGTGTACTCTTCTCCTGGGTTTTTGTTTCCCAGGTGCATTACTTTGCACTTCTTTGCATTGAACTTCAGTTGCCATATGTCTGACCATTCCTCCAACCTTGCCAAGTCCCTTCTCATCCTTTCTACCCCTCCTTGTGTATCAACTCTGTTACAGATCTTTATGTCATCTGCAAAGAGGCATACCTTTCCCTACAGACCATCTGCAATGTCACCTATAAAGATGTTAAAGAGGACTGGACCCAGTACTGAGCCCTGAGGTATTCCACTAGTAACCCCCCTTTCTTCGGAATGTGTTCCATTCACTATTACCTTCTGTGTCCTGTTGTGCAGCCAGTTTGCTACCCAGGCTACCACCCTAGAACCCACTCCCAGGCTGGCTAACTTGATTATTAGTCTTTTGTGCGGGACTGTGTCAAATGCCTTGCTAAAGTTTAGGTAGGCCATATCCACAGCCCCTGCCTGGTCTATTACTTTGGTCACCCAATCAAAGAAATCAATTAGATTCATCTTACATGACCTTCCTGCTGTAAATCCATGCTGCTTTGGGTCCTGTACCTCGTTGGCCTCTAGGTACTGAACAATTCTTTCTTTCAGAAGTGATTCCATCATTTTCCCTACCACTGAGGCCAAACTTACAGGTCTGTAGTTTCCTGCTTCTGCTTTGCTTCCACTTTTGTGAAGGGGAATCACATCTGCCCTCCTCCAGTCCTCAGGTACCACTCCATCCTCCCATGATTTGTTAAAAAGTGTGGTCAGTGGTGTCACTAGGTCCTCCCTTAGTTCTTTTAGGATTCTGGGGTGAATCACATCAGGCCCCATTGCTTTGTCCACCTTGAGTTTTAGGAGTTCTTTCAGGACTCTTTCTTCTGTAAATAGACTGGTATCAACCCCCCTACCCAGAGTGCTTCTATTGTCTGGTTTAGGTAACTCCTCCTCATCTTCTTTTGTGAATACTGAGCACAAGTATTCATTCAGTATCTCTGCCTTTTCACTGTCTCCCTCTGCCCACCTCCCCTCTCCCTCATTAATCTTCACTATTCCTCCCTTAACCTTTCTGTGCTCCCTAATGTACCTATAAAAGGTTTTATTCCCTTCTTAACTGAGTGGCTATTTTTTCCTTGGTTTGGGCCTTTTGCTATTCTGACTGCCTTCCCCACTTCTTTCTGCTTTAATTGATACAGTTACCTGTCGTGCTCCTTCTGTGATTCCTTATACTTTTTGAATGCAGCCTTTTTCTCCTTAACCTTCCCTGCCACCTCTTTTGAGAACCATAGTGTTTTTTTACTCCGCTTTGTTTTCTTTATTTGTTTCACACAAAGGCTTGTTGCCTCTATGATAGCAGTTTTGATTTTTCTCCATTGTTCTTCTACCCCTCCTTTTTGGCCATTTGCTAGTGTATTCCTCAGGTATTCACCCATTTTGCCAAAGTCGGCCCTTCTCAAGTCCAGTATCCTTGTTTTTGTATGGCTTGTCTCCATGGTTGTGCTTATTGTGAAGCACACTGTGCAGTGGTCACTTGTTCCCAGATGTCTACTGACTTCTAAATTTGTGATCCTCTCTCCATTTGAGAGTACCAGGTCTAGTATTGCTCCCTCCCGAGTGGGTTCCAACACTAGCTGTCTAAGGCCTGCCCCCTGCAGGGCATCGAGAATGACCCTGCTCTTGGATGTGGCTGCAGTACATGTCATCCAGTTAACATCTGGCATATTCAGGTCCCCCATCAACAGTATCTCCCCTTTTTCAGCCATTTTGAGAAGATCCTGTATCATTTTCTTGTCCATTTCCTCCCCTTGAGACGGGGGTCTGTATACAACCCCTATGCGGATTGTGATGCCATTCCCTGTCTCCAAGGTGACACAGAGTGCCTCTTGTCCTCCCCCTTTACTTTTTAATTCTGTAGCTTTGATCCCTTCCCCTACGTATAGAGCTACTCCACCTCCTCTTTTACCCTCCCTGTCCCTTCTGTAGACTGTGTACCCCGGTATGTTGATATCCCAGTCATGTTTCTACATGTACCATGTTTCCATGACTGCCACAATATCCAATGTTTCATCTTCCATCAGGGCTACTAGCTCAGGAAGCTTGTTTCACAGACTATGGGCATTGGTACTCATTGCCCTCCATTTAATGTTGGCTTTATCCTTTTCCCCATCCCTGCTCTTATTGCCCTTGTCTATTTTTCATTTACCCTGTCCTGCCCTCTGTTGAGCTCTGTACCTCATTGTTTACCTTACTACCTGCCATGTTTTGTGGGAGGCTTGAAATGTCCTGCCTCTTATCAGCACCTCCCCTTGGCTAGTTTAAAAGCTTGCCAAGGAAGCATTTAAACCTGTCACTTAGGAGCTTGGTTTCCTTTGTAGACAGATGCAGACCATCATGCCAGTATAGACCTTCATTTCTCCAGGTGTACCCCAGTCCCCAATGAAGCCAAAGCCCTTCCTTCTTCCTGGCCAAATACTGATATGATAATGTCCCCTACTACCTTTCCCCTCTCATTACCCCCTCAGTTACATCCTGGTAATCAGTCCTTTCATATCCCCCACTGCAAATCTGCAGTGGGCCAGTCTGCTTTCTCTATCCACCTTCTCACATTATAGCAATAATGGGATAGTGGTTGGGGTTTACTCAAGTGATAATCTTTTTTTTTTTTTTTAAATAAATTTTTATTAGTTTTCATAAATATTTAATCACAACATATTACATTTTTTTTTTATTTTAGTCTTTGGTAACTGAGTAAGGCCCACTAGGCACAAGTGCCTGTATTCAGAGGCGACCTGGGAGCACTGGGCGGTTAAGTGACTTGCTCAGAGTCACACAGTATGCAACTGGAGGTTGTGAGAATTAAACTCAGGTCTGGTCTGCTGGATGTATCAAGCTCGTTCACACCTTGTTCCTCTAACCTCTAGGCTATACTGCCAGCCCATCACGATACAAAAACAATTACTACCCCTTCCATTACTGTCCATAACATAAGAATGTCCAGTAAACTCATGCTATGCCTGAAAAGACAATACAATACAGACAAATTTTATCAAATGCCTCAATTAATATAAAAATATCTATACCACCACCAGAAAATTTAACCTTTTACTTAACTGGATCCAGCATTATTGCCCAATACTTCTTCCTTCTCAAAAAGAGGGGGGAAGGTAATAGAAAAAACAAACACCACCTAAGGAACTCAAAAATGACCCAATTCTATAGCTTTTTGTATTAGCATCCATTTTTGATTATACTTTTTTAATTGATTTTTTGTATAATAACAGCCTCTTTCTAAACTCATAGTTTCTAAGAAGAGGCTTCTCCATAATTGTATTGATGGTACTTCTGCATCCTTTCACATCCTAGTTATGCATCTTTTAAAAGTCATGAATGCAGTATGGACCACTGCTCCTCTAATTTGGGGAATAAATTGAAATACAGAGACTTCTAATAGACATATTTCTGCTCTGAACCTTAGATTTATATCCAATGATCTGCTCACAATTTCAATAACCCTTTTCCAGATCTCTTGAATATACGGGCACAAGACCAGAACATGGGTTGCATTCACCACTTCTCCACAACCCCTGTGGCATAAAGGGGAAATTGATGCCTTAAATTTATTTAATAAATAAGGTGAATAATAAATCCTATTTAATATGTAGAATTGTATCTGATTTAATCTATTACTCAATGCACTGTTCCAAGTATTACATATTTAGCCCATTGTTTGTCTGTTATGGAATGTTCAGATCCCTTTCCCATTTATTTTTAAAACAGTATCTGTATTATTCCTATTATCTTTAAATACTGTATGTCATTTTGAGATCATTTTTTCCTATCTCTACCTCAATCAAAGTTTCCAAAACTTGATTCTCTAACATCAAATTCCCTTTCTGGTTATTTCTGTAAGAACACTTCTAATCTATAAATAGAATAGAATATATTTTGTGAATACCGTATTCTTCCTGTAATTGGGAAAAGGATTTTAAATCCGTTCCTCATAGAGCTCTCCGATATTCACTAGCCCCTGTTGTTCCATCTTTTTAATATGTGTGTATCAAAGTATAGGTGGAACTTATTTTGATACAGAGATGTAAATCTACAGATCTTATTTCTCCCCTAGTATCCTCAGTAACTTTTTACCAGACTTTGATAGTCTGGCTGAAAAAGATGTTGCTACCTTGTTTCTTAATCTTATTGGAAGAGAGTATGTGTAAAGTTCAATTGATGTGGAGTTTTGGCACTTGAGGAATACCCATGAAGGAGACTCCATAGCCCAAAATTCTTCCAAAAGTTTTAACATTGCTGCCGAATGATATTGTTGAAAATTAGGTCATTTGAGACCCAACTGTAAGTATTCTTTACTCAACTTGTTTTTACTTAATCTAACCTTGCCCTGCCTCCATAGAAACTTGCCAATAATCTTGTCCAATTTCTTAAAAGAATCATTCGGTATCATCGATGGAATTGCCTGGAACACATATAACATACTAGGCAGTATGTTCATCTTTACTAACTCTACTCAATAAGGATGGGGAAGACCTTCCCATTTTTGTAGGTCCCTCTGCACTTCCTTCATCAGAGGTCTTAAATTTATATCTATCAATTTGTTCCAATTATTAGTTATTTGTATTCCCAAATATATCAGATTCTCCTTTTATAGTTGTAGGGAAATTCATGCTGTCTATATTTCTTTTTTCTGGATGTACAAATAATGCATCCAATTTTTCCCAATTAACTGAGTACCCTGAATATTTACGATACTCCTTTATTATTTGCAGTACTGTATTCATCTCCTGTTCCAGCTTTTTAAGATAGAACAGAATATCATCTGCAGACAGAGAGAGTTTTAATACTCCATTTTTTCATAACAGATTCCCTCTATTTCTTTATGATTTCTAATAACATTAGCAAGTGGTTCTATTATTAGTGCAAACAACAAAGGAGATAATGGACACCCCTGCCTGGTGCCTCTGAAAAGAGAAAAAGCAGAGAAAGTCATACCATTTGTCATAATTTTTGCCCTTGGTGATGAATATATAGCTTTAATCCATCCTATATACCTAGATCCCACATTAGCCTGCTTAAGGATTTCAAAAAGATATGGCCATTCAACCTTATCGAAGGCCTTCTCTGCATCCAGGGACAACACCACAACATTAGCTTCTTTAGTACTGTACAGGAAATTTAATGCAGTTCTGATATTATTGTGACCCTTCTTCCTGTAAGCCCGTCTGGTCCTTTTTAATCAAATTTGGCAAGATTTTTCCAGTCTTGTTGCTAATATTTTGTGTAGATCTCATAATCTGCATTTAAAAGCGAAATGGATGATAAGATCTACACAATGTCTTATCCTTACTTTTCTTAGGAATAACAATAATCAGGGCTTCATCAAAGGAAGAAGGAGTCTTCCTGAAACTCATTATACAATGTAACTAATCTAAAGGCTAATATCCTTAATAAAGGTTTTATAAAAATACATTCATATCCCATCCAGACCTGTTTTTTTCCAGGGTTTAACTCTCTAATAGCATTTACTACCTCCTGATTTGATATATCTTCATCCAAAATCTTTGCTCTTCCAGACTAATGTGTGGTATATCTAAAAGTTTTTATGAATTGTACCCTAATTCCCTTGTGATGTATATAAGTTCTTATAATATTGTTCAAATTCTAAATTTATCTCTTTCTCAGAGTTAAATGTATAACCATTCTTCCTTATTTCTTGAATATGTCTCTCATTTTTTCCTTTTGTGTCATATATGCCAATAATCTGCCCCCTCTATCTATATTCGAATAATTTTTAGCTACGGAGAATAACATTAGCCTTTCCATCTTTTCATTATAGATAAGAGTGTACTTAGTTTTAAGTTTCTCCAGGTTTTTCAAATATAGATTAGAGTTCGATTGTGAATGAAATGTCTGAATTATCTTTATTTCCTTTTCCAACTGATCCAATCTTGCTTTTTGTTGTTTTTTCCTTTTAATTGCATATGATATAGTTCCTGCCCATACAAAAGCTTTGTAAGCATCCCAAACTATCTCATTTGATACTTCTGGATCCTCATTACATATAAAATAGTTCTACGATTCTTCTTTCATTTTCTAATGTAGAGGTCTTATTTTAACAGTATTGGATCTAATCTCCAGTGTTTACTTGTGGTGGTGTCCCTGGACGCTATTGTGAGACAAAGTGGGGCATGGTCCGATATAAGAATCGGTTTATATTTCACTTCAACAACATCTTTCATCAATACCTGAGATCCCACAAACATGTCTATCCTAGAATAGGTCTTGTATCCAGCAGAGAGTTGTGAATATTCTTTATTACTAGGATAGATACTTCTCCATACATCAACCAAACCAAGATGGTCCATCCTGTTCCACAAAATCTCCACATCGCTACCCTTATACTCTCTTTTGACTGCTGTAGTGTCCAATTGTTGATGAAGAATCAAATTAAAATTCCCACCTATTAGGTATGGTTGTGGGTACCTGTTAATTTTGTAAAAATTCTAGTGTGATTTTCACCTCATCATTCGGTAAGTATAGTGAAGCTATTGTTAAATAATTATTCTTTGCTTTAGTTTTAGCTATTGTAAATTGACCTTTTTCATCCACAAATTGGTTAGAAATACTAATATTTGAGCCTTTCCTTAACAGGATGGATACCCCTCTTGACTTAGCAGTAAATAAAGAATGTATCGCTTGTCCTCCCCACATTCTGTTCACCTTAATCACTTCTTTCTCTATTAAATGGGTCTCTTGTAAACATACCACATCCAGATTTTTTTTAAATAGTTAAATATATTTTTCCTTTTTGTAGGATTGCTAAATCCATTAATGTTCCACAACATTACTTTTACATGATCCCCCATTATTTAAGTTTTGTTTTCATCCCCACCTGGTTGTGGTATATTTAAACTTATAATAAAATACATTTTTATTGAGACAAAACAGATTTATTCTCTTTTCATTTACTTTTATCTTTCCTAAATATAAAGCATAGCATATTTTAACAACTTTTAATTTTGCTTGGTCAGTATACCCTAATCCCCCCCTCAAAAAGATAATACTGCTACAGTTGGACTCCTTATCACAATGATCCCCCCATTCAAAAATGAATCCTCCATTGAGCGATTGCCCAGCAGCAGTACTCCTCAATACCCCTTCCATAACTAGTGCTACAAGAAAAAGGCCCTGTTATCTCGAGGTTGACCGGTATCATATCCACCTCCCAGCAACAAAAATGCTAATAAGATTTTTTTCCCTTTCCCCCATAACATTCAAAAAGACTTTCCACTCTAGCCCCAGTCTTTAGAAATTGTATCACCATTCTCATTCTCTTCCCTTAAGGGAGGGTCTTGAATAAACAAAAGCATCGTATTCTCACTCTCAATGTCCATTTTCTGCGGCTCTTCATCTTTCCTCAACTCTTGAATGTTATCTTCAGCACCTACTGTCTCATTTTGTTCTTGATTACTGACTTTGTTCTGCTGATTTTTTAGGTATAATGTCCTGTAAGTTATTTTTTAATTCTTATGCCCAAGATTTCTTTAGCAAATCGCTCAGCTGGTTCTACAGATTCAAAACTATTAAATGTCCTTGAAATGCTATCCTTAGGATATTAGGATAGCTATGCTGAAATCTGATGTGCTTTTCCCAAAGTACCTCTTTAAGTGGGTTGAACACCTTTCTTGTTATATAATTCTGGACCTGAGTCTGGGAACACCAAGAGCTGCTTTCTCATTAATTGTCAGTCCATTTTTTTGGGCATATGTTAAGACCCTTTCCTTATCTTGATATCTTAAAAAGTGTGCCATTATTATTCTGGGAAATCTCTGTGATTGACTATTATTAGGTTTATATCCTGGTATTTGATGGACGCTGTCTAGCTCGATTCTGTAGCCATCAGATATTTCATCTTTAAGGACATTATTCACCCCTTCCTCAAACAATCTATGCATATTTTGACCTTCCCAACCCTCTGGTTTATTTTAAAATTTTAGATTATTTCTCCATTAATGCCACTCCATACTGTCAATTTTTTGTTTCATTTCTTTAAGTTCTTTGTTATGCTCCATTAATTTGGGTTCTAATTGAGGCAAAATATCTTCCATGTCCAAAATTCTGTTTTCCATTTCTGTTATTCTGTTGTTGATTTCTATAATTTCCCTCTTTGTTTCCATTTCTGATCTAATTTCATCTATTTTTACTTGTATTCCCTTAAAACCTTGCTTGATTTCTTCCAATAACTTTTGGTATTGATCTTCCACTTTTGGGTTAACTTGTTCGTTTATTTGCTTGTCCATATCACTCCCTTTTATTTTTTCCTTCTCCTTTGGGATAGCTCCAGTCTGACAACCATATACATATGAAAATTCAAAATCAGGTGGTATTTGAAGAGAAATTGAAGGTTCGTCGTTTTGTTGTACTGCCCCATAGATTTTTTTGGCTGGGCAATGTCTGCGCCTTTTTTTTCCTTATTAGCATCAGTTACTGCGATATTGACTTTCCCTGGATTAGTCTGCTCCATGTCTTTATTCAGCACTTCCATGCCTTCCAAATTTCTTTTCTTAGCCCACAAATCTGACACTCTTTTCATCTTTAGATAATATAGCTGATTTCTCACTGTGTTTCTTTTGATTTGTGTTTTGGGTTTTCTGCATCTGCTTTGAGTTTGCTTTTACTTTTATCTCCTGATTTTCAAAGAAGTCCTTCAAATCTGTCATTCTTCTTTCTTACTCATACTGCACTTTCCACCTTTAGCTCTTTCATTTTTGATGCTCACTCAGTCCCCTTCCGTACCGACTTACAGAGCTTTTAGGTAGTTACTATTTTTCTCCTCTGCACAATTTACACCAGCATTTTCTCAGACTTCTCGCCCTCCCCCCAACTTGGGAGAGAGAACAGTGCTGGTACTTCGCACCTGCCGTGCAAGTCTACACAGTCCATTCTAAAACTCATGCAGCCTCCTCTGTGCCAACTTATAGTACTTCTGTTAGATAGATGGATTTCAGTACCATTTCTAGAAGTCACTTTCAGTGCTCACGTAGCCCCCCTATGCACCAACTTACAGAGAAGAAGAAGAAGAAGAATCAGAAGAATCAGCATTTATTGAGCGCTTTTCATACACAGTATCCCAAAGCGCTTTACAAGCAATGCTAGACTGGTAGTGAAGTGACTGAATGAGTGGTGGTGGCCATATCGCACATCATCACCCACACACAGCCTGGATAATTGCATGAACCGGTTTATGGGAAGGGGAATGTTGACCAGGACACTGGGAATGTTCCCTGCTCTTTGCGAAGAGTGCCCTGGGTTCTTTTACTTCCACCTGGACACCCACCAGGACAACACCAGGATGGGCAGAAGGGACCTCTGTTTAACATCTCATCCGAAGGATGGCACACCCCAGCAGTACAGCACCCCCCAATACTGCACTCGGATGCCAGTGATTTTTAGGTGCAAGTCCAATCCTGGTGTGGGACGAGAACTCACGACCTTCTGGCCCAGAGGTGGATGTGCTACCAACTGAGCCATGCCGACACCCTTTCAGGTATGACAATTCTTCCCTTCTAATTTAGTAGCAGACCATCCATATTTTCAATGATACTGAATTTGCACTTTCTCATTCAGATTCATAATGCTTACGCAGTCCCCACTGTACCGTCTTACAGAGCTCCTGATATTTATGTGCCTTTTTCTACAGGTATACATGCTTTAATACATTCAGAGACATGCAGGAGTATTAATATCGTAATAAGACCTTTATAGAAGAGCTTTACAGAGTAGACTTAATTCTTAATTCCTTTTAGTTATCAATCAGGCTACTTCAACATCTCGATTTCTCCCAGCTGTTTCAGTGTTTCAATTAATCACAGGAATGGCCTAGACACCCCCCCCGATACTAATCACAGTCAGTCCCACACTTTCATTTTTCAAACCAAAACGAATGCGTGCGTTCATTCATTTGGCACCGTGTAGGAATATTTTCACCAACACTTTACCATATTGAGGGGTTCTTTTCATAAAATATGAAAAATTAAGTCACTTTTTACTTAGTTCTGAATTCCTTTTCAGTGACTTTAATCAGCCCTGCTGCTCCAGGTTTCTTCAGTTTACAATGTCAGCCAGGGTGTCCTCCAAAGGGATAAAAGAAAAATCACGCCCAGTCCCATACTTTTAAAAAACAAGATCCCAGGGAGTAGCAGTGCGGTTAATCAGCCTCAAGTGCCCCTTAAAAGCAGGTAAAATGCTAGGACTGTTTTCTCTTTAAGTCTATCAAAGCAATTTTCAGTTTTTCATACAGACCTCCAGGCTGATATCTTCTTCGGCTGACACCTTCACCAGGTAAAGTTTCAGCATCCTGCTCTGTGTCTTTAAACTCGTAACACTGAGACCCACTGAGCTTATTTCCTTTTCCGACTGCCTCTCGAATTGGTGGTAACACTATAGTTCTGGGACACTGCCGCTTAATCTTACTACATACTTGTTGGATTTAGCATAGGGTTTAGCATTAGTTTCAGAAATAAATACTAACTGCCTGCCATGCCGGTGCTCCCCTTACTCCGCCTAACAGGCAGCTTGCTCCACCCCCCAAGTCATGAGGTGAAGTGGATAATCTTCTAGTTGAGTCACTTCATAAGGCAATAATATGCTTGTTGGCTGAAAAAGTACGAGGCTGAAGGCAGAGTACTGTATCTTCACAAGATAATCACAGTATTGCTGAGGATAGCGACCCAGCTAGAACATTATAATTATTTATTTATTTATATTCACATCAGAATTACAACCCTTTGAGTCATAGATTCATTTCCAAAGGCTCCTCATCAGTTACAGAGTATGCAGATGCAGTACATAGTTACAACAAAATAGCAAGACATAAGTACAGTAAACAATAGCAGTGTTACAGGCATGGTTACAGACTTGGTATTGTTTAGGAGGATTACAATACATTCGAGTGGGCGCATTTACAGAGTCTTAGGCAGTGCAGCTGTGGTCCTATACAGGCAGTAGCTTTGCGTCTAACATAGGTAGGAGCGTTGATTCTAGTGGTGTTTACGGATGCGGTCTTACAGGAGACATTGTCAATAAGCAGGAATAAATTGAAATAAACGGTGAGTGGGCACCCAGAACTAGGACTTCATCTACATATGACAAGAGTATGCGGGTGGAGAAGATGTGATTCCCAAGTGTGACTTTAAAAGGGCTATTTTAGGGAGGGTGGAGACTGAGGTGGGAGTGCATTGAACCAGTTAGGGACCCTATAACAAAAGGATATTTGGGCAAGTGATGTCCTTACCCCAGGCACCAGAAAGGCCATCTTTGAGGAACTGCGGGTGGCAACAGAGGGGGTGGCAGGGATTAGAGATGTGGACACCCCAGGGGGGGGAGAGACCAAGGAGTATTTTTTTTTCCAGGAGGCAGGACTGGTATTGTAGTCTCTCCTCAAAATTGGGCACGTTGGTTGGGGTGTACAGAGTGCATGTATGAGTCCGTTTGTCGGCACAGGACAGTAGCCGGCAGGTCTTGTTAACAGATATTTGGATTCTGTTGATAGTGGCATCAGCTGCTGCATAGACAGGGAGTCCATAGTCAACCAGAGACAGGACAGAGGAGGTGACAGCTAGGCAGAGGGCTTCTGGGGGCAGACAGTCCTTATGCCTATATAGGAGGCTGATACTGAGCATTGGTGGCTGAGGTGAGTGTGGTGATGTGTGCATGGAGAGAAAGAGAGCATGGAACAGAGTTTCCATTTACAAAGATATTATATCAAAGTAGGCAGCAGGCTTAGAGTCAAACATCAGTACACAATCCCAGTTAAAACATTTTACTGAGATGCAGAACATGTAGATGGCAGGGACAAGAATACTTTGAGAAGATGTTTCCATCTTGCAACAGCTGCTGATTGGGTTCTTCTTAACAGAGGGCCAGGGCATTCAGTATGAAATGGGCACTTGACACTGCAAACTGAAAAGTCAGTGTCACTTATTTTAATTTTTGGGCTGCTCTGGTTCTGTTGATATACCCTGCTTAAGCCAACTAGAGAAAGTGATTCTTTGGAGCTCTGTGACCAGTCCTGGAATCAACAGGGTCCAGAGACTGCCACTGCCACACAGATCACAGCATATGACCACTGACTGGGGCCTGGAGTTCAGACTGAGTCAAGGGCATAGCCATCAATACACAAAGTATGCCATGGCGTACACTCCATGGGTGGGGGGGGCAACAAATTTAAGTTCAGGATTGCAGCAAATAAAGCCGAACAGTGTGGTCACATGGCATCTTTTGTTTGGCGTTATGTAACCCTGAACCAGTTGCTAGTTACATAACTTAGTAGTTTCATAAGTGTGGGGGGGGGGTGGAGGGGAAGCTGCAGAATGTGATTTGCAATTAGCAGAGGAGCTTAACCAGGTGTGCAGCACAGCCGGCACTTGTGATTGGCTGTTGTGTTACTTAGGGTTCAGCTACCTCAGCCCCAGAAGATTTGAATGTCTGGAATACACAACAACCAGGAAGACTTGGGAAGAGTAAACCTGAAGACTTATGGAAGAATCTGCAGAATGCCCAGAGGAGCAGTTCCAGTTTTAGTAGTGGCTGATAACAGAGGACTCAGTCCCAACTCCCAGTCCGGTTGGTGGTCGTGTGCTGTGATCTCAGTGGCGCGGCAATCTCTGTGCTCTACTAATTCCAGAACAGGTCTCAGAGCTCCAAAGATTCACACTGTCTAGTTGGCTCTGGCAGGGTATATCACCAGAACCAGAGCATCCCAAAAATTAAACTATGTTACACTGCCTTTTCAGTTTGCAGTGTCAAGTGCCCATTTCATACTGAATGCCCTGGCCCTCTGTTAAGAATAATGCACTCAGCAGCTGTTGCAAGATGGAAACATCTCAAAGCATTCCTGCCCATCATTTATATGCTGTGCTTCTCAGTAAAATATTTTAACCGGGGATTGCGTGTTGATGTTTGACTCTGAGCTGCAGGGCTTTTTCTCATCTTTTAATTCCATCTAGTACTCACGCAGCTATTTCATAAATCAGTATGACATGTGGAAAGACACAGTTACTTTATGCAGCTTGTCAGGTGCTGCACATTGATTGCTGGCAACATTCACTTCCTGTTGTCTAGGCTTGGGCAGAGTATACCATGAGAACCAGAGCAACCACTGGCCAGCCTGAAAAAATAGTGTCATTTTGTTTTTCTAAACGGGATTTCGAAACCAGCAGTAAGGAATAAGACACAAAAGCAACACGTAGGGAGTGTGCACCAATGTCTGAAAAGAGAGATAAATACTCTATGGCTTTATAAACAGTCACATCCTTCCCTTGTCATTCTAATGCATTAGCAGCCATTTTGGCTGTGACCAGAGTTTATTAATTTCAGCACTGTTTTTTGCAGATGCACGTCATCTGTTCTTTGTTGGGTAACACTCCCCTAAACTCTGCCGTGCATTTGCTGACTTTTAGCAATTTTTATGTTCTGTAACTCTTATTTGAAGTGTCATTGAATTTCTGATCATGCTTGTCTAGTTGGAATTTTGTGTAAACAATTATTTGCATGTTTACTGTTCCTGTACATCCATGTGTTGCTGTCTCGAAAACATTTTTGCTGTATTGACACCCATTTATCACTCTTCCCCAGGTCATACCCGGAAATTTGTTCTGGCCCAGTATGCCTTTCCAATTAACACATTTTTCAACAACTTCCTCCCACAGTCAAGAAAGCAGCCAACAACTCCCTCCCACAGCCAGGAAATCAGCCAGCACAGCCCAGGCTGCAAGCCCTCACAACTACCTACCACAGCCAGGAAAGGATCCAGCACAGCCCAGGCTGCAAGCCCTCACGACTCCCTCCCACAGCCAGGAAAGCAGCCAGCACAGCCTAGGCTGCAAGCCCTCACAACTCCCTACCACAGCCAGGAAAGGATCCAGCACAGCCCAGGCTGCAAGCCCTCACGACTCCCTCCCACAGCCAGGAAAGTAGCCAGTACAGCCCAGTCTGCAAGCCCTCACAACTCCCTCCCACAGCCAGGAAAGCAGCCAGCGCAGCCCAGGCTGCAAGCCCTCACAACTCCCTCCTACAGTCAGGAAAGCATCCAGCACAGCCCAGGCTGCAAGCCCTCACAACTCCCTCCCACAGCCAGGAAAGCAGTCAGCCCAGCCCAGGCTACAAGCCCTAACGACTCCCTCCCACAGTCAGGAAAGCATCCAGCCCAGCCCAGGCTGCAAGCCCTCACGACTCCCTCCCACAGTCAGGAAAGCAACCAGTATAGCCCAGGATGCAAGCCCTCACAATTCCCTCCCACAGCCAGGAAAGTAGCCAGTACAGCCCAGGCTGCAAGCCCTCACAACTCCCTCCCACAGCCAAGAAAGCATCCAGCACAGCCTAGGCTGCAAGCCCTCACAACTCCCTTCCACAGCCAGGAAAGCAGCCAGCACAGCCCAGGCTGCAAGCCCTCACAGCTCCTTCCAACAGCCAGGAAAGCATCCAGCACAGCCCAGGCTGCAAGCTCTCACGACTCCCTCCCACAGCCAGGAAAGCAGCCAGCACAGCCCAGGCTGCAAGCCCTCACAGCTCCTTCCCACAGCCAGGAAAGCATCCAGCACAGCCCAGGCTGCAAGCTCTCACAGCTCCTTCCCACAGCCAGGAAAGGATCCAGCACAGCCCAGGCTGCAAGCCCTCACACCTCCCTCCCACAGTCAGGAAAGCATCCAGCACAGCCCAGGCTGCAAGCCTTCACAACTCCCTCCCACAGCCAGGAAAGTAGCCAGTACAGCCCAGGATGCAAGCCATCACAACTCCCTCCCACAGCCAGGAAAGCAACCAGTACAGCCCAGGATGCAAGCCCTCACAACTCCCTCCCACAGCCAGGAAATCATCCAGCACAGCCCAGGCTGCAAGCCCGCAGAACTCCCTCCCACAGCCAGGAAAGCATCCAGCACAGCCCAGGCTGCAAGCCCTCACAACACCCTCCCACAGTCAGGAAAGGATCCAGCACAGCCCAGGCTACAAGCCCTCACTACTCCCTCCCACAGTCAGGGAAGCAACCAGTACAGCCCAGGTACAGAGCAACTGTGGAACTGTGGAAAATTACTTTAAAGTCAGCAGATGACTACTGACTGATTTGTATGCACCGTTTTTGTTCACTAGGAGCCTTGTTTATTCCACCTGCTCTGTGTTACTTTAAGAAGTCTCTGCACTAATTTCAGCAGTTTTATGTGCTTACATTGCTTTTAATGCCTGTTCTAACCCTCTGTTAGACTGTATTATCATTGTATCTGTACTGTGCCTCTGCTGTAGTGCTTCTCAGCTGTGATTTGTGCTAGTTTTGCTTATTGCTTACTGCGTTGTAATCCTGATACCGAAGAGGGCCTCCTAAGGTGTTTCTCTGCTGCTGGACTTTCCACTATTTTCTGAGGTCAGGAGCAGGAGAAGGTGTCCCCCCACCTTTGTCTAGCTTTCCACCCAGAACTTGACTCCATTTGTATGCTGTCCTAGCAATCCCCTCCCTGCCTAAATCTTCTATTTTTCTTCCCTTCCCACAGGCTGCATAGAAACATAGACTTTGATGGCAGATAAGGACTGCTTGGCCCACCTGGTCTGCCCATTTCCCTACCTATTGGATAAGCTGCAGATCCTAGTTAACCAACAGCCTATTTCTTCCTACCCCCCACCAGAATTGCCTTATGTCTGTCCCATACATTCTTAAATTCCCTCACTGTTTTTGACCCCACAACCTCCTCAGCAAGGCTGTTCCATGCAACCACCTTCTCTGTGAGAAAATACTTCCTCACATTGCCATCCCCCCCCTCTATCTTCAAATTGTGTCCCCTCGTTCTTGCACATCTCTCACAAGCCCTCACAACTCCATCCAACAGCCAGGAAAGCAGCTATCACAGCCAAGATACAGAGCAATTGTGGAACTGTGTTAGCCCATCTCTGCTTATGCAGCAACTGCTCCACCCTGGCTTGGCTTTCCTTATATAGGTAGCATGTCACATGATCAGTCATGTGACCAGTCATGCCTCACCCACCATGGCTTGGCTTTCCCTATATAGGTAGCCTGTCACATGATCAATCATATGACCAGTCTTGTGACTGGTTGTCCCTGAAACAATCACCCAAGTTTCCCTTTAACAGTTTAAACTACACGGCCACTAGGAGTCACTGTTGTGACTGACTCTCTCCTCTTAGGCCTCTAGCATAATTAACTCTATCTGTGCTGGATAATGCTCCTCTTCTAGGCTCCTCTCTACTTCCCTGCCCAGCTCTAGTAAAACCCCCAACCACCTGCCCTGTACTTCTACACAGGTTTCAAACCCTAGACCTTCCACACCAGAGGTGGTGACTCTAACCTCCAAGCCATCTCAAAGGTACAATTACACCTTGCTTGTCAAAACCCTTATCCTCTCTGTCTTCCCCAACTGTATTTCTACCTGCTCTGCCACCTCCCACAGCCCCACTCCTCCCACCTTGAAGTCTAGTGGGATCTGCCGGTACATATTGCTCCTAAGTAGACTGTAAAGAAACAGTCATCCCCAATCCCCTACCCCCACCCTAGTAAAATCTCCTCCCCCCGATTAGCATCTCCAATCCACCATCCTTGCAATCACGCTGCTCCCCTTCTCACAGCTATCCTCTCTCCTCCTATTCACTCTCTTGGCCCTAATCCCTCTTCCGATCTCTGTCTGCTCTTTTTCCACCCCTCCACATCTCCCCCCATAGACTACACCTTCCCACCCTTGTCTGTGGCACCCTCCCCCATCACTCCCCCACTCTTCCCTTCTCCCCTCAGCTCCCTGCTCCTCTCCCTCCTTGCCCCTCTCACTCCCCGCAGCAGGCTACCCCTCCTTACCCTAAAACCGATGTCCCACCCCTCAGGCCTTCTTAGGAGGAAATGCCTCCCCAAATACCTTGCACCCTGACTCTTGCTTCTCATCCTCACTGGAGGCATTGAAACAAACTGAGGGCCTGATAACTTGGCCACCAACCCCTTCCCCCACTAGCGGCCTTGGCATTTACCACATAAATGCCAGAAATTTCCAACCTAAGTTGGATCACATAAAGGCCTGGATAACTCAAAATACCGGAATGTCCTATGTGTCTCCGAGATGTGGCTCTCTGCTAAGGTCCTAGACTCAATGATAGCAATCCCTGGCTGCTCTCTATTTCATCAAGACAGGGGCAAACATGGTGGTGGGGTTGCCACTTACTTCCACGAGTTCCTATGTGCCTTCATTGTCCATAAGAAGGTCACCCCCCCAATCACATCAGCTCCTACTCACCAAGCTGGTGCTCCCATCATCCTCGCCCTCTTCATTGGAGTATGCTATTTCTCTCCTAAAGCTAATCCCACGACTATTGTCTCTAGCCTAGCCACTCTCATCTCCCATGCTGCCTTGAGAGAGCTCCTAGTCTTAGGAGATTTTAATCTCAATTGGCTTGCCCCCCCTAACCAGATCAGTCACCCAGGAGATAGAGGCCCTCAATCTTACACAACTTATCTCTGAACCCACCAGGTTTAATCACCGCTCTGCCAACCACTGATTACTAGACTGGATCCTAGCTTTACATCCCCTAAAATTCTCTTCAGCTGGAATCCTTCCCGACATTTTCAGTGATCATTGCATCATTCACTGCCTTAGAAAATCCTGCCCCCCCCCCCGCTCAAGTACCTATGGTTCAGACCCCTAAAGTCACTTAACCACCAAGCTCTCCTGACAGACCTCTCTTTGGCCGACTGGTCCAGAGTTTTCTCCACACCTGACATCAACTCTGCAATGGCCACATTCAACTCTATCTTCTTAAATATATGGAATAGCCATGCCCCCCCCCCAAAAGGCAATAGCTCCGCTGCAGGTACCTTCCCTGGATCGCACCCAATCTGGTGAGGTTCTTCAAATCCAGAGACCATGCCTGGAGATTATACAAGGCTTCCTCCAACACCTTGGACATTTAAACATATAGATCCATAAGAAGTGCTTGCACAAGGCAGTGCGCATCGCCAAAGCAAACTTTTTAAATCACAGCTCGAAGACTGCCACCCTTCCCCGTGGCATTCTGGAAGACTCTCCACTCCCTGCTCGGTACCTCTTCCCACTCTTCCTCCCCCCATGTCTGCTCCTGGCATTGATGGCGTTGACCCTGAATCTGCTGCCTCCTCCATAAACCACTTCTTTACTATCTGCGCTCTCCCCGGACCACCCCACCCCTCTCCCCTGAACCTATCAACACTCTTGGCCCCTATGTCCAGCCACACCTTTCCCCTTTACCCCTACAGAGTTCTACGTGCCCTCAAATCCTAAACTCATTAAAGCAGAGTCCTGACAGACTCAAGCCCAATCTCCTGAAGATTTTTGCGCCTGCAATAGTCCTGCCACTTACCTATATTTTCAACCTATCACACTCTACATGCTCACTGCCCAAGGCCTGGAAACTAGCCAAAGTGATCCCATTCCATAAAGGGGGTGATCCCTCTATTCCAGGCAACTACAGGCCTATCTCCCGCCTCCCCTGCCTCTCAAAAATTCTTGAATCTCTCATTTCTAAAATGTTAAACTCCTTCTTGGACACAAATGACATCATGACACCTTACCAATCTGACTTTTGGAGTCTTCACTCCACCTCCTCCTCCTCCCTTCTCTGTCTTACCAATCATATCCATACCACTATGGACACAGGCATCTGACATTGGCCATCTTTGTTGACTTCACCAAGGTCTTTGAGTCTGTCTCCCATAGGTTCTTCCTGGATAAACTCTCCTCTATTGGCCTCTCACCCTCAACCACAGACTGGTTCAAGGGCTATCTGTCTGACAGATTCCAGTATGTACAGCTGGGCAACACCAAATCCCCCCCACCCTTCTGGCTGGGGTACCACAGATATTGATTTGTGGACCTTTATTCTTCTCAATATTTGTAAACAACCTCCCCTCTGTGAGCTCTGCCTTGCATGTACATATGTACGTCGACGATATGGTGATCCATGCATCTGGCCCCTCCCTTCCCCATATCGAACCAATCTTCCAGACCAACTTTGATAATATGCCGCAATGGTTTGAAGTCAATTTGCTCAGATGTAACACCAAAAAAGGTTCACCATGGAATTTGGCTCTGCTCAGAAACTGGCCAAACTGCCTTCTCCCCTCCTTCCTTGCTCTAGATGGCTCCAAATCGAGGCAGTTGACTCCAGTAAATACTTGGGAGTATGGTTGGACCCTAAACTGGACTTCTTCCACCACCTTGGTGCTATCCACAGCAAGCTGCATCCTAAATTAGATATGCTGTATAGACACAGGGACAGCCTCTTGATCCCCATCAGAAAGGAACTCATCTCCAAGTTCATCTTCCCGTCTTTTGACTTTGCTGATGTAGGCCAAGATATTCAAAGGGGTTGCACCTGGTGCAACTGAGATGGTCCAGCACAACCCCAGAAATGCACCCTGGGACAATATTCAAAAGGGGGAATTGTGCAACACAATTCCCGGTGCGCTGGAGTGTAAAGATAATGTATGCAGCACATCTCCATGGGGCGTGCCCATGCATATGCGGCACATCCTGATATTTAGCCCAGGATGAGCAGTGCATCTGTCGGCACATCCCAGAGATGTGTGGCATACCTGGGCACAAAGTTGAGCCCGTAAAAAATGTCTCAACTGCTAGCCACCCACAGGTGTGCTGCTGTATTGCAATGCGCAACACAGCGGCATCCAGTCGTGGGTGGCTACCCTCCCAGAACACCGTTCACAAGCACCCATATATTTCTCTGGTAGTCTAGTGGTACCCCCCCATCCCCTCCTATACCTCTGATCACCCAAAAAGTTGAAATATTAGTGCTCTGGTAGTCTAGTGGTACCCCCCCTCCCCACCAGTAACCCTGATCACCCGTACAGTTTAACAAATATTGCCCTGGTAGTCTAGTGGTACCCCCAGGCAATTGGGGTTACTGGTGGGGAGGTGGGTACTACTAGACTACCAGGACAATATTTATTAATCTTTATGGGCGATCAGAATTACCAGAGGGAAGGGGGGTGCCACTAGACTAGCAGGGACATATTCATTTTACTTTACGGGTGCCTGGAGGTATGCGCAGGGAGGGATGAACCAGTGGTCCTCCACTGACAGCACTGCAGCCTATGCAGGGCACCAGGCACATTTCGCTGGCCAGCCCTGCACAACTCATGCAAATGGGGTCATAATGCCCCACCAGGTTATAATGTCATATGCTGAATAACGTATGACATTACAGCTAACCCGGAATGGCGCTGTACCCAACAGCGAATGGTGCAATACTGCGAATACTGCTGTATGTGGTATTGCACCCTCACAGTATAGTATAGTATAGCAGTATAGCACAGTGGTTTAAGGCTCTGAGCTGCAAATCTAGAGACCTGGGTTTGAATACCACAGCCCTCACATGCATACTGTGTGACCCTGAGCAAGTCACTTAACTTCCCTGTGCTCTCAGGTCGCACCTCTAAACAAGCTTTCAGCTTAGTGTGTCTCTCCTGGTTAAACAATTGGAATGTACACTATCCCAGGCAGAGGATATGGCCTCTGCTGGGACAGGGTTCTGCCAAGCAGCTGCTGTGGCTCAATGGACTGAGCCATTGCAGCAAGGAACCCAGGCGCTGCGTCTGGGACCAGGTTTCATTTCCAGTCCCAGAACATTTTGTTTTTTTACGCACTTTAGTGCAAATTTCTCTGACCCCCCCAGAGTTGAGAATATGTATTGGGGGGGTTTGGGGTACACAGACCCCCATAAGGGGGGGTTGCAGGGGGCAGTGCCCCCTGCAAAAAAAAGACATGCCGCATGTAAAGAATCAGACTGTGTTGGCAGTGCAATTTTTTCATGCGGCATAATGTCATGTGACATTATGACCCCATGCCCATAATGACATGTAAATGGCCCCATTTGCACCTTGCACGCATTATGGCCCCTTTTGCATATCCAGGTCTGAATATCTGGAAATTGCACCCAGTGCATCTCTAGTTACGCTGGCACATTCCCATTCCAGGTACGCAGGCCTGTCTGAGGGATGTGCTGGTGCACTGTATTTGTGCCGCGAGCATTATGCAATATATTCAGAAGAGTTGTGCCATGGCACATCTCTTTTGAATATTTCCCTTTGTTGCTCCAGCACAACTCAGCTGTGCTATGCAACCACCTGCGCCATTGCCAGGCGCAAGACTGAATATCGGGCCCGTAGTATACAGCTCAGCACCTCAGTCATCCCTTGCCAAGTTGGACCTTCTTTTCCATGCCTTCTGCCATTTTGCCACTAATCTCCCTTATCACACTCATCACTGCTCCCTCTATCGAACCATATCTCTCCCCACTCTCTCCAACTGCTGTCTTGCTCATTGCACCACCTTCATCACCAAGTACTGGTTTGGCACCCTTCCCTCCTACTTTCATTGTGGATAGCCCCAGCCCCCAACTCAGGATATTTGCTGTGCAACCGTGACCACTGCTCCTTTGCTCTGCCCCAAATTCACTCAGTCTTGGGGAAATTATCCTTTGCCTACAGGCTCCCAGCCCTCTGGAACAGCCTCTCTCTCTCTCTCTCTCTCTCTCCCGGTCCACATTCTGCTGACCGCAGCATTCCTCAAAAAGCACTTCAAACTACTCCCCCCCGTGTATGCTCTCCTACTCCTCGCATATGAGTCAGCATGCCCTACCTTCCCCAACCTCCCTAGCCGCCCCCACCTTCCCCCAAACACCCTTCATTCACTTTCCCTACCTCCCTCGTACATCCCTCAGCAGCCTTCCCTTGCTTTGCCCCCCTCCTTGGCACTATTGATAGACTTCAATTCTGCTGCACAGAGTCTCCCGGTTACTGATCTAGTCTAACCATTATTAATCCCCCTACAAACCTACCTGTGCTTCTCTGTGCTTTTGTCATATAGCTATCTCCTGACTTTAATGCTATGTATCGCATATACTTGATTGCTGTATTGTCACATTGTGCAATGTCTTCACTTCAATGTAAATATTGTTTTCATTGCTGTTTTAGCCACACTATGTAATAGCCGCTAGGCATAATGTTTCCGCATCTATGTAAATATTGTATTTATGGTGTTTTCTATGTATGTATAGTCTCCTGTATATGATGTTATATTATTGTCACTATCCTCTACCCTGGGTGTGCTTTTCCCGGGTACCAAAATTTTAAATAAATAAATGTTCCTAAACATTGTGTATTCCCGCAGCCACAGTGTGACAGAACTGCATTCTGCCAGTCCGATAACCCCGGTGGAGGGATGCCTTTCCTATCTTCTTCTTTTTCCTACTGAAATCTGTTGCGCAACAGTATCTTCCTATACTATACTTTCCCTTTTTCTGCCCCTGGCATAGGCTGGCCACCTATGTCAGTCTTTTCTATCTCTGACTAAACTTTTTCCCTACTACTTTTATTTCTAATTTCCATATTTCCATCTCTCACCAAGAACTCCCCAAAACAATACATCGGGTTAAGGCCAGCTGGCAGGAATGAAATAAGGTGTATTTATGGCATTAAATGCCAAAGATATAAAATGCCTTTAAGTATATAAGGTGCCAATTAAATAAAGTGCATGGAGTGCATTTTGTGCCATGTTATGAGTTTAAAGTGCTGCACTGCGTAATTAAGTTAGTGCTTATGCCATTTTTATGTATATGGTGCAGGAATGTTTACAAATGTTTAAAATGGCAGTTAAATACCAAATAACGTCCATTCTGCTAGGTGGATTATGGATACAAATGAAGCGGCATTATGCTTATGTTGTTTGAATTATTTTATTTATTTTTATTTATTTATTTATTCAATCTCAGATTACAATACCTTTGCTCGCAAGGCGCTCATTTACAAAGGTTCCACATCAGTGGGGCGGGGTGAACAAACATATAGAGGAGGTAACACAAAGACTAGGTTTAAAAAACAGTACAGTACATACTTTAATTATCTAGAATTAATAACTTTAGTAATGGAGAAGAAAGGAGCGGGCCGGGGGGATAGTAAGAGGAGAGAAGAAATGTGGTAAGCAGCCAGTGTTTGTGTAAATAATTACTGGTGCCCCTGTATTATTAGGACTCCCAGCTGCTGGCTTTGTATAAAATATGCTAGGTTTAAAAAACATGCAGTACATACTTTAATTATCTAGAATTAATAACTTTAGTAAAGGAGAAGAAAGGAGCGGGGGGGGGATAGTAAGAGGAGAGAAGAAGAGGGGTAAGCAGCCAGTGTTTCTGTAAATAATTACTGATACCCTTGTATTATTAGGACTCCCAGCTGCTGGCTTTGTATAAAATATGCTGAAGAATTGTGCCAGCTAGCCGTGGAGGAGTTTGTGGCATGTGTTCAGCCAATCCAGGCGGTTAGAGAAGCAGGCTTCCCCGAGTAATCTGTGCTCTCTGAAAAGCAAACACTTGAAAATAAAAATGGACTACGCTGTCCCTGGACATAAAAACTACAGCCCAGTACAAAAAGAAATAAAAAAAGGGCTTACCAAAGCTATGCAGAGCCCCAAAGCAGAGTGGCTAGATAATGACTAACAGTCTGCTGCTCTGCTGCAACATAGAAAACACAATAAACAAATTAAGGAATTAAGAGACACTGCAGGTCTCTAAATGAGCACCATTATATGTATAGAGCCCTGAGATATAAATTAAAGGGCTAGTACCCATATACTATAACAATACAGCACAAATATAAATACAATCAATGTTTGCACTGTTTGCATATACAGTATATAGAAAATAAGGGACTTCCCATAAGTAAAACCTCATCAAGGAGATTTCCTATACAGGGACTTCTCATAGGTAAAACCTCATTACGTAAGAGAGGAGTTTCCCTATTTAGAGAGCATTCTAGAACTAACTGGATGTTATAGGAGGGACTTTCCTATAAGTGGGAGGGCTATATAAGCCCTCCTCAAACACCAAGAGTCAGATTAGCTAACTAGCCAGTCTCACTTACTAGAGGTTAAGGTAAGAGGAAGGACCTTTGCCTGAAACAGGGAATTTGTCTCTAGCAGCAAAAAAGCTGAGGGTTGAATTTTGAGATACCCAAAGTAAGGTGGAATAGCATTATGCTATTGTTTATTTTCTAGTTCTGATTGAACTGTTTATTGATATTTATTTATTATTTTTCTACTTTTTCATAAAATAAAACACACTGCAGGTGTGTTGTAGCCTGTTACTGTCCTGTATTATCTTTCCATACACATGTACCTGCGACACACAGGTGAGTCCTTCTTCCACTCCAGCCAATGCCTTTGTCCAGTCCATTCAGACTTTCCCAGCCATCTCCTGAGACCCCCCAGCCCACCCAGGGTCACCCACATTAGGGAAGATGTTCTAGGGTGTGGTAAATCAGGGTGGAGGAACTATGTCGGGAGGAATGAGAATGACTGGCAATTGTGTCACCCTCAAAGATGAGCAGAATACTTGCAGGAGCATAGGCAGCTGCTGTGTCCCTGCATTTATACAGGGGGCTTTTTCCCCCCAACCTGCATCAAGGTGAGCTTCACATCCCTGCACTTCCCAGTATTATTATACACAACTCTGGGTGCCACATATTGGGGGAGATGAGAAATATTCAGTAACAGTGGCAACCCCCCCCACATGCTCTGACTACAGGACATTCCAAAATCCCAGTAGCCCTTATTCTTCCCAACATCATTCCTCTGCCCTGTTTCCTGTACCTTAGCTTCCATGTCCTATTGTTGGGATACCACCCACCCATGAACCACCACAGTGCTGCCCTCCTGACTTGCCCCCCCCAAGGGCCAGGTGTGCTGTCACTCCTTTGGCATTTCCTCCTGCAGCAATCTGGCCACCAGTAGAGGGGGTGAAAACTGGGGGAGTCCC
Source organism: Neoceratodus forsteri (assembly GCA_016271365.2). Lineage (NCBI taxonomy): Eukaryota > Metazoa > Chordata > Ceratodontiformes > Ceratodontidae > Neoceratodus > Neoceratodus forsteri. Next base: position 42,853,745 of record CM028136.1, read on the forward strand.
CAGGAAGTGATGGCTGGAATCTAATGCCAGCATGGCTGATCAGTAGGGACTTCACCTGCTCTACCTGTGCCATTTTCTCCCTTTGGCTTGCCCCAGCTCCAGAAGCATACTTGCGTCACTGGGTGCTGCCACGCCTGATGCACCCAGATGAGGAGCATGCACTCCAGTCCCCCCCCTTCTCTGTTCCACTATGTCTTGCTCCACCACCAGGGCTCACACAGGTGGTGGCAAAGCAATAGGCCAATGAACCCCCCCCAAAGGAAGAGAGCATCTGATGGCTAGCCCTCCAATGGCCCAGGCTCATTCACAAACCCGGGCCATTGGCATTGCAAGAAGTAGCTCTACCACTGTGCCAGCAGGCCAGCCCCAGTGTGCCAGCAGGCTAGCCCCAGTCACAACACAATGACTTTACTTTCTCCAACCAAATTGCTGAAACACAACATGTGCGTGCCTACACCACCCTTATCCTTCTGAAGGGTTGTACCTACAACTCATTTTGTATGGTCAGAAAATACAAAATGACACAACTGGTTCATCTCCTGTTCCACACTATTAAACTGTGGTTTCTCCTACTCCTCATCATCCTATTGTCAGGGGACGTAGAACTAAACCCTGGCTCCTCTGTCCACTGCTCTCCCATTGACCTATCGGCTGTCTCAGGAAAAGGACTTCTCATTGCCCATATGAATATTAGGAGCATTACCAGGCACTTTGCTGATCTAGAGGCATGGATGAAAGTGTACAATCCTGACCTACTGTGCCTCTCTGAAACATGGCTCAAGCCTCACATTCCCAACTCCTTATGTTCCTTGCCCAATTATTTCTTGATACGGAGAGCTAGGCCTTCCCCAAAATGTGGAGGGGGGGGTCGCTATCCTCTATAAAAAAACATCTTGATGTTACGGTCTGCCCACCCACTGGCTCATCTTCAGTCTGTGAGTCCCTACACACAACCATTGCCCTTGGTGCAAAAAACTCCACATTATCTGCGTCTACAACCCACCCACTGGAGGTATCACAGGTCTTCAGGATTCACTTAATCAAACCGTCACAAATGCCAAGCAAAACAAGGTCATAACCTTAGGTGACTTTAACCTAAAGTGGCTGGGACCAACTCACAGCACACTGCTGACACTAACACAGAGCTATAACCTGCACCAGATCTTAACTGAACCCCTTAGAACCACCCCTTCTCTAACTACCTTCACTCTCATAGACTGGGTACTGGTAAATCGCCTTGACCATGTGCAACCTGCAGGCATCTTGGCAGATGCTATCACAGACCACTCCCCCACTTTCTGTGTATGGAGCCTGGAGACTGCTCCCCTACCCCCTCCATGCCACATCACAATTACCAACTTTGCCAAACTGGATGTGGAAACTTTCCTCTATGATGTATCCTGTATCAACTGGTCTGACATCTATCACTCCCATTATGTTCAAATAGCCCTTGATATCTTCATTGATAATTTCACAGCTTTTCAGGATAAACATACCCCGAAGGTCACCAGAAGTGTCAGGCATAAACAAACAAGATGGCTACACAAGGACCTGCTGGCTAACCTGTGCACACGGGACAAACTCTGGAAGAAGTATGAAGTGTCCACACTACCAGAGGATTACAATACCTACAGGGCCTCTCAGAGCACCTGTAAAAAACAAATCAGAACAGCAAAGAGCATCTACTGCAAGGAACTGCTCACAAACTCTGCTGGTGACCCTAGAAAATTCTGGACACACACATCAAGACCTTTCTTGGGGCTATCTAGTCACCGACCCCAGGGGACATGATCCTAAATGGTGTACATTGCAATGACTCGAACACTATAGTGAATGCCTTTAACAGATTATTCACGGACCTGTCTCAGTACACCTCGTCCTTCGCTTCACCTCCCACAGCATCTCAGCCTTACTGCACACCCCAGAGATCTGCATCTGGTGCTGACCACTGCCAACTAACTACAGTACTACCCCCTCTTTCCACTTTAAAGCTATATCTAGATCCGAGGTCCAAAGGCTATTGCAAATCACATCCGACAACACTAGCCCTGGCTCAGATTCACTCGAGCCACGACTCCTGAAGCTAGCAGCACCATTGATTGCCTCACCACTGGCCAAGATTTTCACTCTGTCTCTCTCCCTTGGCATTGTCCCAGATCTCTGGAAGATTGCCCGAGTTACACCTATCCTTAAAAAAGGAGACCCAAAGGATATCAACAACTACAGGCCCATAGCCATCCTCTCTGTGCTAAGCAAGCTACTGGAGAAACTTGTTGCAACCCAAACCATTGACTATCTCACAAAGAACAACCTTCTCTCAGACACTCAGCATGGTTTCAGAAAAGGGCACAGTACCTCAACCGCTCTTCTCAAATTCTCCACCGATGTGCTCTGCAACATGGACAAAGGCCTACTCACCGGAGCAGTATTTATCGATCTTACCAAAGTTTTCGATCTTATTGATCATCCCCTGCTTCTCTCAACCCTGCATAGACTTAACTTCTCATCCTCAGTAGTTGACTGGTTTAACAACTACCTATCAAACAGATTACAACTTGTTAAATTCAACTCCGCTCTCTCGGATGTGACCAGCACTGACATCGGAGTACCCCAGGGCTCCATCCTGGGACCCCTTTTTTTCTCACTACACATCAACAACATAGATTATGCCATACTCTCCTGCTCAGCTATCTTATACACTGATGATCTTGTCCTCTACTCCAGTGCTGACAAAGTTAACACCATTAACAAAAACCTCTCCTCAGATTTCAGGAATGTGCGAACATGGCTAAATGCTAATAAGCTCATCCTCAACACAAAAAAGACCCAAGCCATGCTATTTGGCACTGACCCCAAACTCAGGGCCTGTAAGGAACCCCTCCTAGTCCATGACTCTGGGGGGTCTCTCATCGACTGTGTCACATCCTTCAAATACCTGGGAGTCCTCCTTGATAAATCCCTTGATTTCAGTCTGCACATCCAGTCAACCTGTAAAACAACAAATGTCAAACTTGGAATCGCCTATAAGACTTGTCACCTGCTAACACCATCTGCCAAATTGGCAATTGCCAAGGGTATTCTGTTTCTAGCACTGATATATGGTGTCTCCACTTTTGCTAATGCCCATAAGACTGCTCTCCATAAATGGGATGTCGCGTATAACAAAATATGTCGGTATGCCTCCTCTTCCCATCGCCTCAAGCACCACTGCACACTGTATAGCAACCTAGGCTGGCTCTCCCCAACTGCCTATCGACTATACTCCCTAGGGATCCTCACAGACTCTGTAATCCATAACTAAACCCCCTCCTCCCTTGCAGCTCTACTTGTACCACAGACACCTGCCCACAGACTACGCTCAGCAAACAAATTTGTACTCACCATACCTAGGTGTCCTACTTCAGAAAGCTCTGGAGCATTTCACTGCACCACCCCAGCCACCTGGAACTCCCTCCCTCTTGCCCTGAGGCAGGCTAACTCCCACCCAATCTTCAAAAAAGAACTATATCGCCACCTATCCCGGGACCTCTGCACATGCTTTGATCCCACTTAATGCCTCACAGCTAACCACCCTATTTTGCCCAAGACACTGCTGCACTTCTAAACAAGCTTTGCTATAAAATGTCTTTATAGCTGCCACTTAGCCCAGTTTCAGTCATTTGCATGTACTAATGTCACTTTTGTCATCTCAGCATAGCTATATGTATTATCTCGAGTACTGTCTGACTTGATCTGTATTTTAACCTACCTGTACTATATACTATGTACCTGTACTATATACTATGTATTGTATAATCTCATCTCATTTTATGTATGTATTCTCCCGGGTCGTGCCTGAAAATAGTCAACTTTGGCTAGCGCACCTAACCCCGTTAACAAAAATGAAATAAATAAATTATAACTAAATAAAAATTAATATTTCCACTGTGAAGTGAACCAAGAATAAGAGGACATAATCCCAATATAAGAACTGGATCCACCTCAGGACCGATGGAGGGAACTTGTGCAAATGATCACTGGGAGTATGAAATGTTTTACCGCAAGAGGCTACCAATTCTGAATCAGTGACACAGTTAAACAAGAGTTGACTAGTGCCAATAAGGGTTTGGGGTGTAACTGCAGAGCATCCAAGTCAGCACACCTCTCCTGATTCTGACAGCTAACATCAGGGAGATTTTCCCAGAGCACTAATGTATGAGTACAAAAGGATGGGGATGCAGTGCTAGACCCATGAAAAGACAAGCAGAACAGCTTGTTCTTTGGTTCTGATAAATTGTGGGGAGTTGGAATGGCACTGTAGGAAGCAAGAAGAATGTAAAAATTGGGGAAAGACTCAGAAGCCCCTAAGAAACTATGAAGACATGGAAATTATGTTAACTGTTTGTTTTTTTTACTTTGGGTGAGGGCAGGCAGTCACAGCGTAATGTAGAAAGATACTGAGATATGCTTTCAGATGCAAGCCCAGACATATATATTGAGACACACGCATGCTCAGGGGCACAGTCACCCTCAGATGCATACTCACAGAGCCATGCTCTACCTTTGGGTAGAGCTGTAGTACCAGTTCAGCGGAGAGACAAAAGGTACACTTTATTCTTTGAACTTTGTAGAATGTAGGAAGAGAGGAAAAACTGGCCAAGCCATCAGATTCGGTTTTCACTTCTCCCGCAGGAGACCAAGAAAGACCAACTCCACAAGTTAGTAGTTTGTTACAAACTGCACCACCCCTGCGCTCTATCACAGCAAGTGCTGTTCAAGCACCACTCAGCTGTCTAGTGATTGGCCATTCCAGTTTTAAAGAAAAATGGTGTTTTGGATGGTGTAGGGTTACCATATAGAAGTGAGACCCAGTAGATCTGGGTTTGAATCTGACAACCACCACTTGCTTACCAAGTGACCCTGAGCAGGTCACTTAACGTCTCTGTGTTCCACCTAGAAATAACCTTGAGTTCAGTGTGTCACTCCTGGCCAACCACTGTAAAATAAGTAAATAAAATACAGCAAGGTTTAATGGGTCAGTCATGTTTTTTAGCCCTGTTTTGCATCTTAGCTGGAAAGTCAAAATGTTCTAAAGTGCCCTGTTTTGGGCTGCTCTGCAGCTTAATGTCCCTATTTTTAACATAACAGCTGTTTTTTTTCTTCATAGCTTTGTTTTTTGACTTTTTGGCCAGAAAGTGTGTTGGTGGAGTAGGGTAGTTTGAAACAAAACTGTGAGTTGAGCAGATTTCTGTTGTTTCATCCAGACACTGGAAGGGAGATTTTAAAAGCAACAGCAAACGGAGTGGGGGGTGTTTGGTAAAGTCAAAACTAATTAAGTGCAGCATATTCTCTACAGGTTTGTTGGTGATTTGTTTTGCAGAGAATAGAGGGATTAGTATAAAATGGATGTCTCAACAGACCTCTTCTCCTCCTAAAAGATCCGAGGAGGCAATCAGGAAGGTAAGAAAAGTTGTTTTGTCATTTATTTTTAGAAACTAGCACAGTTATTAGATTTGTGGGTTTTGAGTTGCATATTAATAGGGGATCTATGTATTTATTTGGATATATTTAGAATCTGGTGTCCTGGATAGGAACACTGAGCTTATAGAGCTAGTGGAACTAAAAATACCAGACAGGAAAATATTATAAATGTTATGAATTAGTCAGTTATAATTTTAATTATGGAAGTATTTATTCTTTTTCATATTATTTATTAGAAAGTTTTCAGAGTGATAGTATTACACTGGATGTGTGGAATAGCACTCTACCTGGCAGCTGGCATAACTCATTTTATTCCTTCCGCTATATCATCAGCACTGTGGCCTCACTGACTGTGACATCACAGGTGAATGGCCCGGCAGCTGCTCAATGGCTGTTCCTGAGCAACTGTGATGTCACAATCAGTGAAGTCATGATGCTGATGATGTAATGGAAGGAACAGAGCTAGATATGTCAGCTGCTAGGCAGAGTAATGTTCCAAACACCACAGCTATTAACATCAGGTAAAAAAAAATCTTCTAATTAACCAACAGGAAAAAAACAAGCATTTGTCAATGCCTAATGTTGTCTCGCTGGCATTGGCATTGGTAGTGCTGAGAGTCAGAGATGCATAATAGGAATGGCGGTGAAGTAGTGAAGGCTTGGCCTCCACCCCACCCTGCAGAGACTAACAGGTGTTGGGGTGTGCCTTTGGGTCGTCAGCTATAACGCTCATGCCATTTTACCTCACCCTACCCTGTAGACACTGACAAGTGTTGTGGTGTGCTTTGGGGTCTTTGGGCCTTATACTTAACCCCATTCCATAAGGAAATACACTGAGGTGGGTGCAGTATAGGAGAATGGGGTGAACTTTGGGGCCAAACACTCCAAGGCACACCTCGATGCCTGTCACTGGCTGCAGGGTGGGGGGTGGTGCAATGGCAGTAGCATTACAGCTGATGATGCCAAGTCACACCCTTGACACCTGTCAGTCTCTACAGGGTGGGGTGTTATAGCTGGAAACCCTAATGCCATAGGCGTGTGTTGGTATTTTCACTCCAAATTATCAACATGGGCTTTTTGTGACCCCACCATATGAACAGTGGCAGTATCAGTTTGTTAGCCGAAAGGTGATTTTGCACAGCAACTGAGCTATTTGGTGCCACAGGTACGGAAACACATTTTGGGCACGATGTGAAAAATGACAAATGTATTGTTCATGAGGAGGTGTAAAAAAAATGGCAACGCTGAAAATCTGGAGTGAAAATATAAAAAATTGAAGTCATGAGCATGCATAGAAACTGCACAATGCATGTCTGTACCCAATTATTTTGGGAATTTTTTTAATCACATTTTCAACATAGGCATTTTGGGACCTCCCCTCATGAACGGTGGCACTGTGATTTTGTTAATCTGTCCCAAAAGTTGATTTCCCACAGTGACCACGCCATTGTATGCCACAGGTGTGAAAACACATTTCAGGCAGGATGTGAAAAATGACAGAAAATCTGGCATGAAAATATTGCAAATTTGCGAAGTTACAAGGGTGCGTGGAAACTGTGCAATGCATGCTTGTAACACAGTCATTTTATGGATCTTCATCACCAAATTTTCAACATAGGCATTTTAGGACCTCTGCTCATGAACAGTGGCACTGTCACTTTGTTAATCTGTCCCTAAAACTGATTTCCCACAGCTACCATGCTATTCTGTGCCGAAAGTGCAGAAACACATTTTGGACAGGATATGTAAAATGACTGCTGTACTGTTCATAAGGAGGTGTGAAAAAATGGCAATGTTGAAAATCTGGAGTGAAAATATTACAGATTCATGAAGTTATGAGCGTGCATGGAAACCGCACAACATACGCTTGTAAAGCAGTCATTTTTTGGATTTTTTTCACCAAATTTGCAACATAGGGTTTTTGAGAGCCCACCTCATGAGCAGTGGCACTGTCATTTCGTTAATTGGTCCCAAAAAATGATTCTGTGCAGTAGCCGTGAAATCACCTTTTGGGATTGAATAACACAATGACAGTTACTGAATTCATGAGGAGGGGTCTCAATAACCCCATGTTGAATATTTGGTACCAAAATTGCCAAAAATGGCCGAGATATGCACCAAAGTTGAAAAAAACCTATTTATGGCATTATACAGCTTATTGGCATTTCTTCAGTTTGCGGTCAGCTTTGAAGAGTGCAGATGTGTTCCCGGTCCATCGAAGATCATCATGCCAGGCTTCAGAGGTAATTATGAGGTATGGGGGGTGTAGGGAGGCAGGGTATGCAGAGGGTTGGCGCGGGTTGTGGGAGGGAGCAGAACAGACCATGAGGGACCGTTTTCTGTTTTACAGATTAAAAAAATAAATAAAAATATTGCGGGACAGGCTATTTTTTACAGGGACATCTGGCATGCTGAGGTGGGCTCCCAGCATGCCACCTGAGTGTCTTGGGGGGGCTGTAGCCGATGGGGGATTGGGCACCCCTGTCGGCACATACCGAAGGGGGGCATGAGCTGAGAGGGATTGGGCACCCCCTCGGCATACAACAAATGGGGTGGCATTATGCTGATGGGGAGTGGGCTCCCCCATCTGTAAATTAAACTGGGAATGGGAGACTGAAGCCAATGATGATTGTGCCCCCATCAGCAAAAAAATCTGTTGGGGGGTGCATGATGCCGAGGGGATTGAGCACCCCCTCAGCACACACTTGAAATGTGAGGGGGGCCATTATGCTGACAAGGAGTGGGCTCCCCCATCAGCAAATGAAGTGGGTCAGGGCATGACGGGGGGGTTGGGTACCCCTGAAGTTGGGCGGCGGCAGTCAGTGCCACGTGTTATTGTGCCACTGCATGAGGAGCTTGCCTCTCATTGCAGCAGCACTTTTGTTAGATGTGATGGCCATGTTATGTATAACTGGTGTCAGCACCTGCATGCTGGCTTATTGGGGAATGAGGGACGCACCTATTGATGCATGTCCTACAGTCACCCACAGCGACCATACCTCCAAATTTGCTACTACTGCAATACGTTGGCTGACTCACACGCACAAGCCAACATAAAAAAGTACCTCAACTAAAAAAGGCAATAGCTAATCGCTTTTAAAAACTGACATTCATTTTAGACAGTACATTAGGGCCGAGATATTCAAAGGAGTTGTGCCAGTGCAACCCCAGAAATGCATCCTGGGGCAATATTCAAAAGGGGGATTTGCACAGCACAATTCCTGATGCACCAGGGTGCAAAGATAATGTCTGCGGCGCATCTCCAGGGGGCGTGCCCATGCATATGTGACACATCTCGATATTCAGCCAAGATGTGCGGCCCATATGCTGGCACATCCTAGAGATGTGCCACATACCTGGGCACAAAGTTGAACATGGAAAAATCATGCTCAAGTGGAAGCCACCCACAGGCGAGATGCCGTTATGCAAGGTGCACCACAGCAATCGCCAGCCATGGGTGGCTTCCCCCCCCAGAACATCATATACGGGCACCCACAAAAATCCCTGGTGGTTCCCTCCTCCCTGCCCATAACCCCGATTGCCCATTTGGAATAAAAGAAACTGCCCTGGTAGTCTAGAGATACCCCTCCCCACCCATAACACCGATTGCCCGTAATGTTCCAAATCATATTTACCTAGTAGTCTAGTGGTACCCCCCCCTCCATCTGTAACACCGATCACAGTAAAAATGTATTTTAATAATCCCTGGTGGTCCAGGGGTACCCCCCTCCCTGCCCGTAACCCTGACCACAGTAAAAATGTATTTTAACAATCCACACAGTGGATCAATGGGCTTGCAGTGCATACTGTAATAGTCATTCACAACTTTGTGAATGAATGACTTCTTCACAAAGTTGTGAATGCCTATTCAGTATGCACTGCAAGCCCATTGGTCCACAGTGTGGACCAATGGGCTTGCAGCAGATACTGTAAGCTGTCAGTCAGCAGGCAGCTGCAGAGGTATGCAGGTGGGTTTGCTGCCTACTGATGACTGGGGGGAGAGCTGGGTGGGTTGGAGGTCCTGTGTGGGTGGGGGATGGGGTACCACTAGACTACCAGGGAATGGGGTTTTACATATTGTACTGCAATTGGGGATATGGGCAGGAAGGGGAGGTACCACTGGGCCACCAGGGATTGTTAAAATACATTTTTACTGTGAACGGGGTTGTGGGTGGGGAGGGGGACCCACTGGACCTCCACCGACAGCACCGCATGCTGTGCAGGGTGCCAGGTGCAGTTCACTGGCCAGCCCTGCACAACCCATGCAATAGGGCCCATAATGACATGCAGATGGCCCCAATTGCACCTTGCATGCCAAATGGCCCCATCTGCATATCCAGGTCTGAATATCTGGAAATTGTGTCCGGAGCATCTCCAGTTGTGCTGGTGCATTCCTATTCCAGGTATGCAGGACTGTCTGTGAGATGCACCAGCACATTGTATTTGCACCGCATGGATTATTTGCTATATTCAGAATAGATGCGCCATGGCACATCTCTTTTGAATATATCCCTTTGTTGCTCCAGCACAACTCAGTTGCACTGTGCAACCTGCACCATTGCCAGGGCACTTGTGAATATCGGGCCCCAGCTGTTAAGCCTCGTTTCCATGTGTGATGGATTGGGGTGTCTGGGAGACAGTGTCTTTGGGGAGGGAAAATTGGCAGCTTGTTACTAATGGTTGCATTTATTCGGAGGCATTAATAGATAGGTGCTTTGTCCTGATTACCCCAAAGTTTGAAAACATTGGTTACCACATTCCATAAACACGTGCCTTTGGAATCCATTTAACCAATCAGGATGCTGGACATGCCCTGCCCATTTTCTAGCAGAAGATTGATTTAACAAAACAAGGACTCATCTGAATGCACAAATATTTAAAATAGTCTATCATTATATGCAAGCCCCACTTGCCAATGTGTCCCCAATATTTACAGTATTAATGTAAAATCTCACCTTTATGGGAGGCCAAAGGGAATGATACTCACTGCCAGGATGGTACCGCTCAACCTCTTGCCTCATAAATCAGGGACAAGGTTTTAAAAAAATCAGGGACAAAGACCGCAAATCAGGGACACATCTTAAAAATTGGTGATATTCACTCAGAAAGCTGATAGAATAAGGGAATTAATGTAAAATGCAATTTCTGAAGAACAAGTCTGTAACTTTAATGTTCGATATTATTTTTGTGCTTACAATCCATACGGTTCTGGCACAAAAACACAAATTTTACGAGCTACAGAGAAAAATTCAGAAGCAAAATCTGGGACACACTGAAAATCAGGGACAGTTGAGAGGTATGGCCAGGATTGTGAAGGGGGGGGGGTATTATATAAAGTTATGGCATATAGGCATTTTTTTAGAACGTGTTTCTTCTACTCTTTACTTACCTACATCAGCCTCTCATCTGAGTACCCCCAAGAAGAAAAAAACCCTTTCAGCCCTGCTTGTCGCCCTCCCCAGGGTGTGGAAAGTGTTAACACTGTGGGCGGGGGAGGAGTGACGTGCTGCCGTCTCTTTCCGCTCCTCGGAGCTTAGGCGAGCCAGTCTGAGCCTCGCCTAGCACTGCAGAGCTACCGGTGATACAGAGACAGAGAGCCGGAGAGAAGCAGAGAGAGAGAGAGAGGGGCGAGAAATCCAGCCTCAGCATGACTGAAAGCAGCAAAACCCACGTTATCCTGCTCGCCTGCGGCAGCTTCAACCCCATCACCAAGGGTCACATCCACATGTTCGGTAAGAGGACCCCGCTGAATTGTCTCTCTCTTTGGCTTTGCTGGGGCTCCGCTCCTTGCAGGTTTGTGCGGGCTGGGCGGACAGCTTGTGTGTGTGTGTGTGTGTGTGTTGTACGAAATGCAGTTGTATGATTTTTAGGCCCGGAGGTGGGGATTGTGGTTGTTGAGTGCTGACAGTGTGGTGTAGTAGAGACTGCTGATCAGGATGCTTCCGCAGGCGGGCTGGGGGCTGTCTGCTGCTGGAGAGGGCCAGGCGGGCTCCGCCGCTGTCCACCGGTGCTGGTGCTGAAATCGCTCTGCTGACAATGGAAGGGGCTTGAACTCCCAACACCCGCAGTGGTGTCTATTCAGATGGGCGTCTGGTGCCTTAATAATGGTCTAGGAAAGTATACAGGAATAATGATGAACCATTTTAAAACAGGGAGTATATATATATATATATATATATATATATATATACACACACACACACACACTGTATTGAGTATTGAGCAAGCAAAAGAAACAATGACCATACTAGTGGTGATATGATGTATATAACCTGGCAGTAATAGCATCTAATTTGCTGCGCTGTTTGGGGCAATACCAAGAAAATACAGCGAAACAAGGAAATAACTCATCTTATAGTTCCATAATTTTCAAGAAGCTATGTTTTCCAAATCACATTGCAGTATGTGTGAGAAGAGAGTCGTGGAGTAATAAAAGAAAGCAGCGTCGGTTTACAATTTTTCCGGGAGAGAAATATCACAAATATGGGTTTGTGTTACAAAACTTGGGCACTGTTTGCAGTGCACTGCGTCACGTAAAATAAACAAATGCAAAGCTCCCTGAAATTAGAAAGAATGGTTTACGGAAGGGCTGTGTAATAATCGGAACAAAGTTATACTAGACAGTAAACACACAGTTTTATTGTGTAATGTGTCCGCTAATGATTTTTAATAGGTTTTGGTACCGGTGACAACACTGAGCCGATTCTCTAATGCAAACAATAGTATTCAAAATATTAAGGTTAGCAGAAATCTGACAGTTTTGTTCAGTTGGAACAGGAAAATAATTTGTGAAAAGAGCTGAAGTTTATTCAGTCTCTATTTAGGTGTCTTGCTTTGCATGTGCTGAGGGAGCTATTCTAGACAAGGATACAGCCATTTTTACTGTTGCAAAAGTATGTTTTGTTGCTGCTAGCTTATATTTCACAAAGGGGCTGGGAATTTGAAAATACCCAGTTACAAGGGTACATACACAGCAGCAAATATGCAGTTAGAATAACATAACCTTTATTTTCTAGACCTCATACAACATCAGCATTGTAAATAAAATGTTAAAACAACTTGAAGTTTCTTGCACTTTCAGTTAGTCCTGATCAAGCAAATTGCCGGTCTGGCAACCTTTCAGGAAGGTATACAACACAGGCTTTCTGCAGTCCTATTTCTGACTTATCAGTGTGATGCAATACTGTTGATCACAAAACCATTTATGAGAGTTTTTGGTCTAGAAAAAAAAGTTTTGTCAGTGAGAAAAATAGTATTGTATTTGTACCTTTCAGTTCATATTTTTTCATGTGTTGATTTAACCCTTGCTGTGCCATGGACTGATATATCAATAGAAAATTCCTGTATGTTCTGATTCTGTCGGGAGCCTAAGAGTTAAGCTTGAATATAGACTTCTTGTTGACTTACCAAATGTGGGACACATAAGTTATCTTTTAATGTATTTTGACATGCATGACATGTTATTCCAGGTACAACATGTGCCCGGTCCACCTGCAGTAGGTTTGCCTCCAGAATTGTGATACAGGTCAATAACAACAACCCTCCTCCACATGTTTTGGTGCAGTTATTGCAACAATTCATGTTTATAGATGCTAGCGCGCTTCTGCCACTTTGCAACCAACTTCTCCCCCATACTCCCCACTGCTCCCGCTGCTTCTCCTTTTCTATCCTCCAACTCTCCTCACATCACCAGTCCCACTGTGCCTACTTGATTGCTAAATACTGGTTTGGGTCCCTTTGCTTCTACCTGTCCCTCATCCCCTATTCCTCCTACTCTCTCTCTCTCTCTCTGCCGCAAGGATCCTCACACCTTCTCCATTCCTCACCTCTACTCCTCTACGCAGTTTGCCTTCTCCTACCTTCTTCCCTTCCTTTGGAATATGCTTTCCTCTTCCATCCACGTCTCCCCCTCACTCCCTTCCCTTCGATACCAGCTAAGGTAGAAACATAGAAATTGTCGGCAGATAAGGAATGCTAGGTCCATCTAGTCTGCCTGTACACCCTATGCATTGTATGTGGCTACTGACCCTATGTGATTAATGGCTTTTCATCACTCCCTCCCCTCTCAGGCTTCCACTGTGCCTGTCCCAGGCATGCTTAAATCCCTCCACTGTGCTTGCCCCCACTACCTCCTGTTGCAGACTATATCAAGCATTGACTACCCTTTCTGTGTAGAAAACCTTCCTCGCAGTACCTCTTAATCTACCACTTTCCGATTTTATATTGTGCCCCTTTATTCTACTACTTTTTCTACATTGGAAAAGGTCCCCCACCTGCACATGGTTTATGCCCTTGAGGTACCTGAAAGTTTCAATCATGTCCCTACGCTGTCTCCTCTCCTCCAGTGAGTACATACTGAGGTCCCTTAGTCTCTCCTCATATGTTCTGTGGTGCAAGCCCTGTACCATCTTTGTTGCCCTTCTCTGGATAGTCTCCACCTCATCTATGTCCTTGCACAGGTGTGGCCTCCAGAATGGCATGCAGTACTCCAGGTGAGGCCTCACAATGTTTTATGCAATGGCATCACCTCCTCCCACCTCCTGCTAGTGATACCTCTGACTATGCACCCCAGCATGCCACTGGCCCTCCCTGCCGCCTTTGCACTGCTTTGATACCTTTAGGCCATCAGAGATGATAACTCCTAGATTCCTTTCCTCTTTGGTGACAGTCAGTCCCTCCCCCAACCTGTAGCTCTCCCCAGGGTTCCCTCTACCCAGGTGCATTATTGTGCACTTCTTTGCATTGAACCTCAGTTGCCACATCTCTGACCATCTTTCAAGCTTCTCCAGGTCCCGCTTCATTTTCTGCACCCCTTCAGGAGTATCCACCCTGTTGCAGATCTTGGTGTCATCTGCAAACAGGCAGACCTTTCCTTCCAGACCCTCTACAATGTCACTAATGAAGACATTGAACAGGACTGGTCATAGTACAGATCCCTGTGGTACCCTGTTGGTCACCCCCCCTCTCCCCAGATTGTACTCCATTTACCAACACCCTCTGTCTCCTGTCTGTTAACCAGTTCCTAACCCAGTTCACCACCTTGTCTTCCATGCCCTCCCTGCTCCCCCTGTCCCTGTCAATCCCAATCTTGACTCTCTTTTCCCTCCCTCCTGTCCTCCCATCTTGAATTGCCCTCCTACTTTTTTGCCAGTCTAAATGTGGCTTGGCCTGTGGTCTCTTCTATACCCCAAAGCACTGTCACCTTCTCCAACAGGCACTGTGTACTTTATGTAATTAACTATATGCTTGATTACATTTCATCTGCTAAGAGCAGTGTTGTTTATCTGCTTTTTATATATATACATACATATATATATATATATATATATATATATATATATATATATATATATATATATATAATTTTATAATTTACCTTCTTTCTATACTCCTCTTCCCCTCTCCCCAGGTCACATCTGGAAATCAGCTTTGGCTCAGTGTGTCTTTCCTGGTTACCAGTCTTCAAATAAATAAATAATCACTAGTGAATAACACCAGTCAGTTAATGTATGGACAAAAGACATTTCATTTCTTAATTAGGGGTCAAATGCTTTCCCGTAATTAAGTAGTTAAAATATTTTGTAACCCTTAATTTTAAAATACATTCCCAGTGTCCTTAACTCTTGGAGCAAACAGCCAAAAATCAGTGGAGAGGAAAGCACACAGCAATCTTGGCCCTATGTATCCAACAACCCTGGTCCTACTTTCACAATACCCTTGTTCCAACCATTACACTACCCCACCATACTCTTACAGTAACCCTGCCCTTATCTTACAATAACTATATTCAAACCCCTACAATAACCCTGTCCCAACCATCACAACACCCTGCCCCCCCTCACAATAACCCAGGCCTATTCTTACAGCAACCCTGACCTTACCCTTACAATTACACTGTCCCAACCATCACAACATTCTTTGCCCTACCCTCACACCAAACCTGGTCTTACCATCAAATTAATACTGTCCTTACCCTCACAATAAATAACCCTAATTTAACTATCACCACATCCCCTGGCACCATCCTCCTACCAGGTCACTATGTCATACACTCTCGCACATGACATGACCACAAGGTAGGAGCAGCATCGAGAATAGCGAGAGGGTGCAAAACCGCAAAGGAAGTATACGCTGAGTGCACCCTCACTCTTCCCAGTGCAGGATAGGAATCCTGCTGGAACAGGGTCCACCAAGCAGCTGCTGTGTCTCAACAGAATGAGCGACTGGCAGCAAGGAGGCAGGCAATGCGTTTGGGACGGGTTTAGATTCCCGATCCAGACACATGGACTTTTACTTTTTGCACTTTTGCAATTTTTACTGATAATCCTCCCCAGAGTTAGATAATTTAGTTGGGGGTTTTGAGAGCCAGCCCCCAACATGTGCGGGTGCAAAACAAGTCATGCCATTTGCAATATATCGCGCTGTATTGGCAGCGCAGTATTGTGGCATAATGTCTTGCGACATTATGACCCTGTGCCCCTCTATCCTAACAATGACACAAACTCTTCCTTCATAATAACCCTGCCCCAACACACAACAACAACCCTAGTCCCTAACAGAAACACTGCCCCTACCTCTAAACTAACCCTGTCCCAAACATCACTGCACCCTTTGCTCTACACTGACTACAGCTGTCACTGACAACTACCCTCCAATAACCCTGGCACTACCATCACAACATTCTTGACTTGCCCGCAGAATAACCCTGCTACAGCCATCACCACATACCTGCGCCTACCCATGCAACAACCCTGGCCCTACCTTCAAAATAGCCTCAGTGCAATCATCACAATATCCCTGCACCAACCCTCACAACAACCTTGCCCCAACCATCATAATAACCCTGCCTCTATCCTCACAACAACCCTGCCTCTACTCTCACAGCAGCCCTGTACTACCAAATACAGTAACCTTTGCCCCATCCTAACAACAGCCCTGGCCCTACCCTTACAATAACCCAGTCCCAACCATCACAATCTCCCTGGCTGTACCTTCACCATACCTGTACACCTACCACCACAACAACCCTGTCCGATGCTCCATGACAACCCTGGCACTACCCTCATAACAACTTGGGACAAACAGAGTCAAACCTGGATCTCCCCAGCTCTCTGGATCTTTGATTTGGTCACCATAATGTTTTAGCCACTAGCAAGTCATTAAATATTATGGAGACACACAATTCTACACCATATTAGAAAATTGGCAAGTTAAATATGGTTTTCTGATTGGCTGTTGCCATACCATGGCATATGTTTATCTGCCAATACCCACCGATCTCAAATTTGGACAAATCACATGCAGAATTCATGAGCCACTCACTCATTCTTGATTTCCATCAGAAACATGACTGCCATCTTTACTCCTACATAAAACCTTCAACTAGGCCTGAAAATCAAACTCTTTTAAATAAAAACATAAATAACTGAATGTTTTTTCATCATGATCTCAGTCTTGTATACATAAACAAATTTGAAAAAATCAGCTCTATTCTGATTTTTATTTCTGGTGTTTATTTGATGACCATAAAGTCCCCTCACAGCTAACCAGCTTGACAGAGCAATCTCTGCTGCTAATCCTGCCTCAGATACAATTGAACCACTAGCTAATGGGGCAAATCAGCAAGATAAGGATAGGGGATGGTTGGGCATAGGAGGTGGGGCAGGCAGAAGCCTAAATGAGTACTTGCCTCGTTTTTACAGGGGGATGGAGGGCTAGGTCTTGCGAGGGAGGCGGGGTAAACCAGAGCAAGGGGGGAACCGGTGAGACCAGGGGCCCTGATGGGTCTGGGGAAAGGGAGTGGCAACCACAGACAGGTGGGGGCCCAGCAGTGCAGGGTGACAAGGGGGAGGCCATGGAGGCTGAAATCCCAGTAGAGAGATTAAGGGAAGCCCTCAGGTCCCTTCAGATGGAGAAAGCACCTGGGCCAGATCAGATACATCCCAGGGTGCTGAGGGAACTGGTGGATGTCCTAGCAGTCCCTCTAGTGGAGCTTTTTAACATCTCTCTGAGGACTGGGTGGGTACCCCAAGACTGGAGGGTGGCCCATGTCATGCTAGTCCACAAGCGGGATCAAGAGAGAGGCGGAAATTACAGGCCCATTAGCCTGATGTCGGTGGTCGGCAAGGTGATGGAGGGTATTGTCAAAGAAAGGCTAGGGGGCTTAGTGGAGCAACTGGGTACTTGGATGATTGGCAACATGGCTTTGTCAAGGGAGGATCATGCCAGACAAATCTTGTAGAGTTCTATGACTGGGTGACAAGGGCCCTGGACCAGGGTAGGCCAGTGGACATCCTTTTTAGACTTTAACAAGGTGCTTGATTCGGTACCCCACAGTGGCCAGCTGGCTAAGCTAAAGGAAATGGGGTAGGGAGACAGTTGTTAAGATGGATAGGAAATTGCCTCTCTGAGTGTACTCAGAAGGTGGTGGTTGGAGGTAGCCTCATCCCAAGGTGGGTTACTAATGGGGTTCCCCAGGGATCACTGCTGGGGCCACTCCTATTCAATGCCTATATCTCAGACATCAGAAGGGGTATCAGGAGTGAGATGAGTCTCTTTGCAGATGACTCAAAACTGGGTGCAGGGAGAAGGGAGGTGGCCTTGCAGGAGGACCTGGAGGCTCTGGAAAGGTGGTCAGAAAATGGAAACTAAAATTCAATGCAGGGAAGTGCAAGGTTCTGCACCTGGGAGTCAGAAATCCAGGCCAGGGGTATACCCTGGGAGGAGACATGATTCAAGTCACAGAGGGTGAGAGGGATCTCGGGGTGGTGGTAGATATCAAAATGAACAGCTCAGAGACCTGTAGGAGGGCAGCGGCAAGGGCAAATAGGATGCTGGGATGCATCACCAGGGGAATTACCTCCAGAAAGGTGGAGTGATCCTTCCACTGTACAACTGCTTAGTTTGAGCCACACCTCAGTAGTGTGTACAGTTTTGGAGACCACATTTAAAGAGGACATAACACTCCTAGAGAGGGTCCAAAGGAGGGCAGCCACAATGATCTGGGGCCTGGGGAGAGGACCCATGAGGAGAGGCTCAAGGAGCTTGATATGTACACCCTGGAGAGGAGGAGAGACAGGGAGGGCGTGATAGAGGTCTTTAAGTACATAAAAGAGATCAATAAAGGAAGCCTAGCCAGGGTCCTCCAAAGGAAGGAGGGTGGGGCACAGGAGGTCAGGAAGTGGGTGGTAAGCTGAAGGGGGCAGGCTCATTCCATGCTTCTTGGGTGGAGGGGGTAGCATTCTATAAGTGGAATACTGCAGAATATTGAATTCTTATATTCCATGGTTAAACAAACAAACCTTCTATTGCATATGTAGAATGACAAATGACAGACAGGCAGAAATCATCTGTGGAGGAATTATTTATTTTTTCTAAACAAATAATTTGTGTGTCTTTTTATCTTTAAGAGGTTTTTTTTCTATTTTCACAACCCATTTTCAAAGTGCAGTAAGACCCTTAAGGGTGTGAGGTATTGGTGGATACCCACACTTCCAGGGGCTGTAAGGCCCTCTGCCTGCAGTGTCAGGCCTCATCACACCCCTGGCATGCAGGTATCCACTAATACCCCACACCCTGTCAGTCTTATTGCCTGCATAGCCAGGGGCTTGATGACAACTGCGACCAACTGTGGGAGATTGGAAAGCGGATATTGGCTGTGGTTGGTGCCTTCTTGGCTACACTAAGGGAGTTTCTGGCCAGTGCCAAATAGGAATTTTGCTAAGTGATTTTAGCATTGCAAATAGACATGTTTGCGTGGTGTGGAAAAGCCTTGAACTGTATGAAAAGTGCGATATTTCTGCTGGGATACATACTGCATATATATATATATATATATATATATATATATATATATTACTGTTTTAGTTTCAATCAATAGTCACAGTATTCTGTGCTGCAGGCGGAATAGGTTGTGTCTTTCAGATAGTGCTGTCTTCTTTATAGTCCCAGCTTTTAGAAATTAAGTAAGATATTGATTTATATACTTAAGCGTTCACATATCTGATTACTAGGCCATACATCATATGTCAACACGAGGTATCAAGTATACGGATAAATAATGGAAACACATAAATCAGGTAATCAATACCTTTGTGGAACATAAACTTCTCAGAAAACTGTGTGTGTGTGTATGTATGTGGGGGAGGGGCTTTTGTTCATTAATTGATGGGGTCAAACACCAGGCCCACACCCTTAGTTTTGCTGCAAATGGTCTTATGTAGGGGAAGTTTTGTGGTGCAGTGCGTGAAGCACAGCCATAGGAAGCAGAGCAACTTACCAACTGCAGGGCCCAATGAGGAGACAAGGGCCTGCATTTCCAGATGCTTGGATGCAGCCCTTGCAGCAGATGTACTGCGACAGCTAAATCCATGTAAATGTGGCAGGATGTTTGCTTGTGATTTTCAAACAACCTGATGCATTTACGACACTTAACACAATTTACGGCCGAAGAACAATGCATGTGTCTCATCGTTGATGTGGGTGGTATTTTCGGTATCTCATTCGTGGCACTTGAGACAAGAACTTAGATTGTTTTCTGTGGTTCAACAGTCCTATTGCATGTGGCATAAGTGTGCAAAAACTGTGATGTGACTGGCCAGAAATACTGGATCTGGCATAGATTTAATGGCTCTGGTTTAATGCCAGACATGCATAAGGGAATTGTATACGTCACAGCAAGCCACCCACCCACAGACCAAGGCAGCCATCATGGAGGCATAGGCAAAAGTGACCACGGCACTTCACCCACAAAATGCTTCATCAGGGGATGTTTGGGAACCAGCAGACCCCAGTTCTAATCCCACCAGAGCCACTTACTCACTGCGGGACCCTTAGCAAGTCAGTTAAGCTCCCTGTGCCACAGGCTTCCCAGTTGTAAAATTGAGTAAAGCAAGACACTACTGAAAATGAGATGCGGCTTCTCACTTGGGTTATCCTGGGTCAGTATTTTATTTATTTATTTGCTTTTGTTTACCAGATGAGCGCAGTAGACAGCCAAGTGCCTATTTTCAGGCGCGACCTGGAGGGTACAATGGAACAATACATGAACATCAGGCATGCAGGTATAAACAGGGTTAACATACATTAGGTTCAGGCAACATGATGGATCATACGAACAGGGTACATAGATTAAGTACTTTTGTGGCGTCTGAATAAGGTGCATAGTTGAGGTACATAGATCACATTTGACCGAGCACAATGAGTGGAAATCATCAGTGAGGTAGCATGGATAACTATGTAATAAAAATAAATAAATAAATAAATAAAGTAGATTAATAACAAATAAAAATATGTTTTTTTTTTTTTACTACCTGAACAGAAAAAACAGAGCACCCATGGAAACCGCCAGATGGATGCAAAAGGCTGACATATAAAAGGATTTACCTATTTATTTTTGTACCAAATAAAGTGCTATTGCCAAAGACCGGTACACGAAGTACAAGTGTTACAGCAGGGGAAAGATTCTGGGTGAGAGACGATCAACACATAATGCTGACTGATGCCCAGCAGCGTAATGTTTCTCGCTGCCCCCGTGGTGCTTTGTTAAACTGCCGGGGGGGGAGGGGCAGTACCAGCTGTTAGGCTGTTGAGCATCAATTGGTGTCTTTTCTGATATTGTAATGCTTGCACTGTTGTTCCAGCATTTGCTTCACTCCCACATCCTCGCTCCCTGAAGCACTTCATTCAGCCCCATTGCCAACCTTCATGAACGTGCATTGGTAAACCACGCCTACCCAGTACCACAGATGATGGTGGGTGGCCCACCACATCAGTTGTGCAGTGCCTGCAGTGTGTGCTGTATCAGGCCAGGATATTTTCTGCTGGTGCTTTCTCCCCAGAGCATTGGCATACAATGACAGTCACATGCTTGCATCTGCCGACAGCCCTGCCCTGCTGTTGCTCTCACCAGTACCACCATCTGAACTCCACCAGGTGGCAGTCATGTGGTGAGAAGCAGGATCCCCACTCTGAACAAGGGAGCTGTCCTTGGGATGTCTGAGCCTCCCTCCCTCTCCCTGGCTGGCCTCCATGATGTGTGCTCATTCCTGAACATGGGTAAGCTGCTTGCTTGCACTTTTGTGCTGTTTTTGCACTAGCACTTCATCTAGCACACCAATAAAAGGTATGTCTTTCACATACCAGCATTTTTATTTGTGTCCATTTGGCAATTTGAGGGCACTCTGTTTTCCATCCACTGTTTGCTACAGGTAGCACCACGGCCTGCCTTGAACGTGGCCCTGCTGTTTTCCTTGTTTTCACACCTGCCATGCATTTTCAATGGAAATTCACCTCTAGCACTGCTGTTTTGTGTTTGCAGGTTGCAAGGGATCTTTCCAGCTTATTAATCCACAAACTTATCAGCTTCCCTTTGAAGCTGTAGAGCTGTGTTAGACACATCTTGCTGGTTGGTTTGCCCTTGAATACTTCATTGTTTTTCTTGTGCTTCCCAGTGATCAGTGGCTGTGTGCCGACTGGGAAAAAAATGTCCACCCATAACAGGATGAAGGACTGGCACTGCGCGGGCCCCACACTGCCAACCACAGCTCCTGTCTCTCTCCTGTTATCCAGACCTTGGAACAGAGGAAGAAAGGCCCCTGCCAGAGAGAGAGAGAGAGAGAGCGCATGTCACAATATCTGAGTCGACATCTGTCCTGGACGTGATGGATGTTGGGGCTTGGGGTACCGATCTGGCAGGGGCAGGTTGGCAAAGGATGAAAACCAATATGGTAGAAAAAGCTTTTGATGTAAACTGGTAAGGCCTTCTAGAGAGAGAGATCAGTATTATATTCTTATTTTAATGATATGCATCACTGAAGGCGGTTTATTCTGACGCTGTATTTTTACATCAAATGCAGATATGTATGGCCAGATTAGGGTGTTTGAAACTGAGTGTACGTTTGTGCTCACACTGTAGCACAGAATTCATGGAGAGCCAGTCTGTACAAATTCAGTTTTTGAAATTCAGATCCTGGACTCCTTACTTTGGACAGTGTTTTATATGAGAAAAAAGCGACGGTATGGGCCAAGTGGTCCTTTTTCTGACAACCAATTCTACGTTTCCATGTTTCAATCTGAGCAAGGTGGTGCTATGTAGCAGTAAAAGCTGGTAATAGCATTCAGAAGTAATGTAGCGATCTAGCTATGAATGGTCAATGGGACAGCAAGCAGGAAATTCAAAGGAGCTCTCTAACCTCCAAGCTGTGAGGAATTCTCCTTTTGCTGAATGGTTACAGGTGCTGCTTCTGGGACTGAGAGTCCAAGGTTTGATTCCATCACATTCAGCTGCCCATAGGAAGGACACACATGACAGGCAGCGTGGCCAAGAGTAGCTGAGACATAGAAACATAGACTTTGATGGCAGATAAGGACCGCTGGCCCACCTAGTCTGCCCATTTTCCTACCTACAGGATAAGCTGCAGATCCTAGTTAACCAACAGCCTATTTCTTCCTACCCCCACAAAATTGCCTTATGTCTGTCCCTTGCATTCTTGAATTCTCTCACAGTTTTAGACCCCACAACCTCCTCAGGAGGCTGTTCCATGTGTCACCACCCCCTCTCTGTGAAACAATACTTTCTCACATTGCCCTGAACCGACCCCCCTCTATCTTCAAATTGTGTCCCCTTGTTCTTGCACATCTCTTTTTCTGAAAGATGCTACCCTCTTGGACTTTGTTGATTCCACTGAGGTACTTAAAAGTTTTTATCATGGCCCCCCTCTCCCTCCTTTCCTCAAGGGTATACATATTAAGCTCCTTTAAACTCTCCTCGTATGGCTTCTCTTGCAGACTGTGCACCATTTTTGTTGCCCTCCTCTGGACTGCCTCTATCTTGTCTATGTCCTTGCGGAGATGGGGTCTCCAGTACTGGATACAGTACTCCAGATGGGGTCTCACCAACTGCCTGTACAGAGGGATAACAACTTCCTGTTTTCTGCTGGTGATGCCTCTCCCTATACATTCCAGTATCCCCCCAGTCCTCCCTACCACCTTCTCACATTGCTTACTAACCTTAAGGTCATCTGATATGATTACCCCAGGTCCCTTTCCATTTTGTTGTTGCTACTACCTCCCCCCCATTGTGTAAACTTCCCCTGGGTTTTTGTTTCCCAGGTGGATTGTTTTGCACTTCTTTGCATTGAATCCAAGCTGCCATATTTCTGACCATTCCTCCAACCTTGCCAAGTCCCTTCTTATCCTTTCCACACCTCCTTGTGTATCAACCCTGTTGCAGATCTTTGTGTCATCTGCAAAGAGGCCTACTTTTCCTTCCAGCCCCCTCTGCAATGTCACTTATAAAGGCATTAAAAAGGACTGGACCCAGTACGAACCCTCGGTACCCCACTAGTAACCCCTCTTTCTTCAGAGTGTACTCCATTTATAGTTACCTTCTGTGCCCTGTTGTCCAGCCAATGTTTCACCAGGATACCACCCTGGGACCCATCCCAGGCTGGTTAATTTGACTGTTAATATTTTGTGTGGGACTGTGTCAAATGCCTTACTAAAATCTAGGTAGGTCATGTCCACAGCCCCTCCCTGTCTACTACTTTGGTCACCCAGTCAAAGAAATCAATTAGATTTGTCGACATGACCTTCCTAGCAGAACCCATGCTGCCTTGGGTCCTGTGCCCCACTGGCCTCTAGATAATCAAAATTCTTTCCTTCAGAAGTGATTCCATCACTTGCCCTACCACAGAGGTCAAACTGACAGGCCTGTAGTTTCCTGCCTCTGTCTTGGTCCCACTTTTGTGAAGGAGAATCACATCCACCTTCCTCCAGTCCTCAGGTACTACACCATCCTTCTATGATTTGTTAAAAAGGGTAGTCAGTGGTTTCACTAGTTCTCCCCTTAATTCTTTTAAAATTCTGGGCTGAATTCTGTTAGGCCCCATGGCTTTGTCCATTTATAGTTTTAAGAGTTCTTTCAGAACCTTTTCTTCTGTGAAAGGACTGGGATCAACTCCCCTATCCAGAATGCTTCTGTTAATTGGATTAGGCACCTCCCCCTCTTCCACCTCTTTTGTGAATACTGAGCAGAAATATTCCTTCAGTATCCCTGCTTTTTCACTGTTCCTCTCTGCCCACCCACTGTCCATTCTATTCAGCCTCACTATCCCTCCCTACCTTTGTCTTTCTACGCTCCCTGATGTACCTATAAAAGGTTTTATCCCTCTTCTTAACTGAGTTGGCTATCTTTTCCTCAGTTTGGGCCTTTGCTATTCTGACTTCCCTCCTCTTTCTTCTGCCTTAACTTGTACAGCTCTCTGTCCTGCTCCTTTTGTGTTTCCTTATACTTCCTGAATGCTATCTTTTCTTCCTGACCTTCCCTACCACCTCTTTTGAGAACCATAGTGGCTTTTTCTTTCACTTTGATTTGTTTATTTGCTTCACACAAGGCTTGTTGCCTCTGTGATGGCAGTTTGATGTTTCCCCATTGTTGCTCCACCCTTCTTCTAGCCTGTTTGCTGAGTGCTTTTCTAAGGCACTCTCCGCTTGCCAAAGTCAGACCTCCACAAGTCCAAATTTTCCTCACTTTTACATGGCTTGATCTGTAGCTGAGATTATCGTGAAACACACTGTTTGGTGGTCACTTGTTCCCAGATGGCTACCCACTTCTGGATCTGAGATCCTCTCACTGTCCCAATTTGAGAGTATGAGGTCTAAGATTTCTCCCTCACGAGTGGGTTCCAAAACTAGCTGTCTGAGGCATGCCACCTGTAGGGCATTGAGAATGGCCCTGCTCTTGGATATGGCTGCAGCAAATGTGCTCCAGTTAACATCTGGCATATTCAGGTCTCCCATCAACAGTATATACCCTTTCTCTGCCATCCTAAGAATGCCTTCTATCATATCCTTGTCCATTCCCTCCCCCTGACATGGTCTGTATACAACCCCTGCGCAGATTGCAGTGCCATTTCCAGTCTCTAAGGTGACCCACAGTGCCTCCTCTCCTCCCTGTTTACTCTTTTGTTCAGTTGCTTTTATCCCTTCCCTTACATACAGAGCTACTCCTCCCCTCTTCTCTCCTCCTGTCTCTCCTGTAGGTTGTGTACCCTGGTATGTTAACATCCCAGTCATGGTTCTCTGTGTACCATGTTTCTGTGACTGCTACGATATCTAGGCATCTGTCTTCCATCAAGACCACCAGTTCAGGGAGCTTGTTGCCCAGACTACGGGCATTGGTACTCATTACCCTCCATTTCCTGATGGTCTTACCCCTTTTTGCCCCATCCCTGTCCTTATTGCCTTTGTCACTTTCTCCATTTACCTCTGTCCTTCTCCCTAGTGATATCTCTAACTTAGTGTTTACCTCACTTACTACCCTGACTTTTTTGGGGGGGGCTAGTATTTCCCTACTCCTTTCAAGTGCCTCCCCCTTGGCTAGTTTAAATGCTTGCCAATGAAGCATTTAAACCTATCGCCTAGGATCCTGGTTCCCCTCCTGGACAGATGCAGACCATCACGCCAGTATAGGCCTGCATCACTCCAGGTGGACACCCAGTCCCCAATGAAGCCAAATCCCTGAGCTCTGCTCCAGTTTTTCAACCACTGATTGAATCCCATGGTGTGGCTCACCCTAGCCTTACCTACGCCATAGACAGGCAGCACCTCCGAGAAGGTTACCATGTGTGCTACTTGTCTAAGGCCCCTCCCCAACTCCACAAACTCTTCCTGCACTGCTGTGATCCCTTTCTTAGCCAGGTCATTTGTCCCTAGGTGGACAATGACATCCAGCTCCCTCCCGTGTGCAGCTGCTTCGGCGATCCTGAGGGTTCGCTCCCTGTCCCTCCAAGCCATGGTGCCAAGCAGGCACCTTATCTCCCTCTCTCCTTCCTCCCCCAGTTCTACATTCCTAACAATGGAGTCCCCCACCAGGAGTTGTTTCCCTCCCATTTGGGTTCCCATGCCACCCTCCCGTGGGTCTCCTTTGTGGAGGTTCCCAGCATCCTCCTTGGCCTCCACTGCGAGTGCCTCCATAGAGGAACCACACTTTGCCAGAATGGCATATGAATTGTGGAAAGGTACAGCTGGAGGGATGCGCCTCTGTTCCTCCACCCTCACCCTCCCTGACCCCACTGTGGTCCAACCGCTCCTCTTTCTTGGCAACCTCTGAGGCAACGGCAGTGGCTCTGGTGGTCCCTGGATGGGAGAGGAGGTCCCACAAATCCTGGTCAATTCAGCCTGGAGGTGAGCAACCTCCTCCCTTAGCCTAGAGAGGTGCCTGCAGATGAGACAACACCGCATCCTCCAGAACGTCTCCCAGAAGACTGCTGCTCCACAACCACTGCACTGCACCATTCCCATCATGTCTTATTTCTGGCCCCTTCACTGTTGTTTGGAATACTCACTCTTTCCTCTGTTTATTTTTCCTCCCCACTTACTTACTGCCCTTTAAGCTCCTGGTCTTCCTGTTCTGAGACAAGAAGATCTTATATTTCTCAGTAGTCCCTTACTTGCTCAGAGGCAGACCTCCAGCAGCTATGGGGGAAGGAAGCTACTCTTGCCCTTCTGGGATGGTGAGTCTTTGGTGGCTCTAGATCATTCACTTCCTGCTCCCAAACAGGAAGTTCCTGTTCTCAGTCAAATCCTGTGCCTATAAAAGTAGAACTGGCATTGGGTGGGGGAGGAAGGAGGGCAATATAGTCCAGTAGGAAGTCCAGTCACAACAGCAGCTCCTTGTCCTGGTGTTCTCTGCCAATTCTCTTCAGCCCTGAACATGGGACTAGGACATTTGAATTATCCTGCTGTTTGCACTTCTCCCTACTGAGTGTGCAACACGCCCCTGCCAGTGACTGCAGTACACTTTAGTACATAGAAACTGTTGGCAGATAAGGACTGCCAGGCCCATCCAGTCTGCCCATTTTATTGGTTGTAAAAGCGGCCCATGTCTCTACATGATCATTGGCTGTAGCCTTACATTCCCATCACTAGTGTTCCTTTATTCCTATCCCGAGCATGTTTAAATCCTGCCATCATCGTTGCAGCCACTACCACCTGGGGCAGGCTATTCCATGCACCCCTACCCTCTCAGTGAAAAGAACTGCACATTTCCTCTAATCAGCCTCCCTCTAGTCACATGTCATGTCCTCTGGTCCTGGCATTTCTTTTGAACTGGAAGATGGTTTCCCTTCTAACCTTGTTTATACCCTTGAGGTACTTGAACATCTCAATCATATCGCCCCTCTCCCTTCTTTTTTCCAGGGTGTACATACTGAGGTCCCTCACTCTCTCTGCTCATAAAGCTTTTGCTGTAACCCTCTGACCATCTTCATCACCCTCCTCTGCACTGTTTCCATCCTGTCAATGTCTTTATGAAGGTGCGGCCTCCAGAACTGGACACTGTTCTCTAGATGAGGCCTCACCAAGGTTTTGTGCAGTGGAACTATGACCCCCCTCCTCTGGCTCATGATACCCCTCCCAATACAAGCCAACGTACCACTTGCTTTCCCTACTGCCTTAGCTGCCTGCCTGGTAACTTTCAAGTCAGTTGTGACAATGACTTCCAAGTCCCTTTCCTCCCTTGTAACTGTCAGCAGCTAGCACCCCCCCCCCATCCTGTAGCTTGCTTCTGGGTTTTTACTCCACACGTGCATGATTTTGCACTTCTTTGCATTAAACCTCAGTTGCCATGCTTCAGACCATCTCTCCAACTTTTCCAGGTCCCTTCTCATCATTTCTATCCCTTCTGGCATGTCTACCCTGTTGCAGATGTTGGTATTATCTGCCAACAGGCAAACATTTCCCTCCAGCCCATCTGCAGTGTCACTGATGAAGACATTAAAGAGGACTGGCCCGAGTACCGAACCCAGAGGTACCCTGCTGGTGACCTCCATTTCACCTGAGTGGGTTCCATTTACCACTACCCTGTTTTCTGCCCCTAGCCAGTTTGTAACATATCTTACTGTCTTGTGAAGAAATAAAAATCACACATACCCCGTAATCAAATCACCACAAAATATTATGCTGGCTCAACTGCAGAAATGCATGGTGCTTAAGGCCTCTCACACAGTCTGCAAAGGGTGCCAACAGAAGACACAGACAGTGTTTCATCCTACTAGGATTCATCAGTGTGTGCCTCCTCTGTGTGACACACCCCAGTGGAATGAACCAACTTTACCCTAAGTTGGTCTATCAGGTTTGGGTTGTGGTGAGCCCAATAAAAACAAAAAAACAAGCTAAAGACAAGAAACCCAGTGCGCAAGTTAA
The DNA here is from genome assembly GCA_016271365.2 of Neoceratodus forsteri. Classification (NCBI taxonomy): domain Eukaryota; kingdom Metazoa; phylum Chordata; order Ceratodontiformes; family Ceratodontidae; genus Neoceratodus; species Neoceratodus forsteri. The sequence goes on from CM028136.1 coordinate 42,882,410, forward strand.
TGCTTGAGGCAAGGGCTACCCAAAGGCATTGGCTGGGAAGCAAAGTTTCAAAGAAATACAAAATCATGCATACTCCCATAATGCAAAACATCATGGGCTGTATATGGAAAACACCACAAAATATTATGCTGGTTCAACTTTAAGCAGAAATGCATGGTGCTGAAAGGCCTCTCACACAGTCTGCAAAGGGTGTCAACAGATGGTACAGACACATGTTTCATCCTACTACCTTTTTGCCCACCTCCAGATTTCTGAGTTTGTTGACCAGTCTTCTATGTGGCACAGTATCAAAGGCTTTGCTGAAATCAAGGTGGGCGATATGTACCTCCCCTCCTGATCCACTGCCTTTGTCACCCAGTCAAAGAAATCAATCAGATTTGTTTGACAGGACCTTCCTGCTGTGGAACCATATTGCCTGGGATCTAGGGCTCCGATGGCTTCCAGGCACTTCATTGTCTGCTCCTTTAGGAGTGACTCCATGATCTTCCCGACAGCAGATGTAAGACTTACTGGCCTGTAGTTCCCTGCATCCTCTTTGCTGCCACTCTTATGAAGAGGGACAACATTTGCCCTTCTCCAGTCCTCTGGGACTGCTCCAGTGTCCAGGGACTCACTGAATAGGTTCGCTAGAGGGGCTGCAAGCTCCATCCTCAGTCCCCTCAGGATCCTTGGATGTTTGCCATCTGGACACATGGCTTTGTCCATCCTTACCTTAGTAAGCTCTTCCAGTACCTTTTCCGCCATGAAAAGGCTGGCATCTGCCTTCTTCCTCTCCATTTGTTTGAAGTCCCGCTGTTGTCCCTGCCCTTCTCCCTCCACAATGAAGACAGAACAGACTAGGTGGGCCAAGTGGTCCTTATCTGCCATCAAATTCTATGTTTCTATGTAGAACAGAAGCATTTGTTCAAGATAGATGCTTTTTTCCATGTCTCCCTCCACACACTCTCTGCTATCCCATGTGAGTTCATCTATTTTCCCCCACCCTGGCCTTCCTTCTCTCACTGATGTACCTGAAGAATGTCTTGTCTCCTTGTTAAGAGAGTGAACTATTCTCTCTTCTGTTTGAGCCTTTGCACTCCTTACAGCCTTCCCTGCCTTCCTCAGACAATTCTGGTACATTTCCTTGTCCTCAACCCTTTGTGACTCCTTGTATCTTCTGAAGGCTACTTTCTTGGCCCTCACCTTTTCTGCCACCGTCCTTGAGAACCAAAGTGGTTTCTTTCTTCTTTCCCCCTTAATTACCAGCCTTACACATTGGTTTGTGACTTCTGTTATGGCTTCCTTGATGTGTGTCCATTTCTCCTGTACTCCCCCTCCTAGCCCCTCTTTTTGCTAGCGTTTTCTGAACTTGTAATCCCATCCTGGTAAGTCTGCCCTTCTGAAATCTAAGACCCTTGCTTTTGTATGAGTTAACTGAGTCCCTTTGTCCACTTTGAACTGCACCATATGATGGTTTCTGGACCATAGTTGACCTTCCACCTGGAGTTCTGCCACACTGTCCTCATTGGTCAGTACCAGATTTATGATAGCTCTGTCTCTAGTGGGTTCTTGCACCAGCAGTCTGAGTCCTGCCCCTAGAAGTGAATCCATGAAGTCCCTTGCCCTAGCTGAGGGTCCTGCTGGGATGGACTGTTTAATGTCTGGCATATTAAAATCCCCCTTTAGTAGGACTTCCTTTGCTGTCATCTCTTGTATGTTCTCCAGAATTATCTCGTCAGTTTCTTCTCCCTGAGCAGGGGCTTGTAGATGACCCCTACTGCGAATAGCTTGTTCTGTTGCCAGCTCAAGGGTGACCCATACTTCGTCTGTCTTCCCTTGTGTACTCTGAATTGCTGTTGCCTTGATGTTATCTCTGATGTAAAGGGTTACATCACCACCCTTTTTGCCATCCCTGTCTTTTCTAAACACAGGGAATAACCTGGTACATTTATGTGTCAGTTGTGGTTGGTGGTGTACCATGTTTCAGTCATGGCCACTATGCCCAGATCTGCCTCCATCATTGCAGCCGCCAGTGCTGGGACCTTGTTCTCCCGAGACTGCGGGCATTGGTGTACATGACCTTCCATGAAATGCTGTCCCCTTCTGTTCCTACCTTGCATTTGTCTCCTTGATTCCCCACCTTGTATTTGTCCCCTTGTTTGCCCATCTTGCATTTGTCACCTAGTTTCTTCACAAGGTTTTTGGTGCTATCCTACTTCCCTTTCCCCACCTGTCCCTGTGTCTGTGGTGCAGTTGGGGGTGGGTCCTTGTCCTTGTGTACTACTATACTACAACCCCCTAGTATATGTTTTATATTGTGTCGCTTTGGAACAGAAATTTATTTTTTTTGGTTTTTGCAATCTGCACAGAATCAATTACTCTTGCAGTGTGGAACAGGAAGGAACAGATGCTGGAGAGCTAAACTGATACACCATTCAGTTATCATGTCAGTTTGAAGTGGCAAGCCTGGAGGCACAGCCTCTGCCAGCACCGAAAAGGTTCTTTTGTGTAATTAATGGGGGTATTCTTTGTACTTGCAGCTGGAAGTGCTTGGTACTTCCTTATTTATGTTTAGTATTCATTGGTAAGCTGCAAGGCCCACTAGACACAAATATCTGCTTTCAGGCGCAGGCTGGGAGCACTGGGAGGTTAGGTGGCTTACTCCAGAGTCACACAGGATGCAGGTGGAGGTGTGGAACCAAACCCAGGTCTGCCGGATTTACTAAGCTCATTCACAGTTTGTTACTCTAATCACTAGGCTACACTGCTAGGCCCTTCTATGAGAGTAGCTGTCAATGCAGAACCTCTAGATAACAATTTATGCTGAAGGAGACCATTCTTGCTGATGCCTTAAAGAGACAGTAAAACCTTTAAATGTTGTAGTACTTGTGCATATCCAAATGATTTCACCATTGTATGTTCATTTTGGAAAATAAATAAAATTTGTTTGGAAAAAAAAAGATAGTAGAACCAAAAATATCAGACAGGAAAATATTAACATTTTGAGAATTAATCGTAACTTTTATTTCTCAAGTATTTTTTCTTATTCCATTTGCTCATTACACAGTTTTCTGTGTAATAGCATTGTGCTGGGTGTGTGGAACAGCACTTTGCCTGGCAGTTGACGTATCTAGTTCTATTCCTCCTATTGCATCATCAGCTCTGTGAAGTCACTGACAGTGACATCACATGTAACTGACCTGGCAGCTGCTGAGTGGCTGTTCCTGAGCAGCTGTGATGTCACAGTCTGTGAGGTTCCAGTGCTGGTGATGTAATGGGAGGAATAGAGCTAGATAGGTCAGCTGACAGGCAGAGTGCTGTTCCACACATTACACTAACATCAGGTAAAAAATCTAATTAACCAACAGGAAAAGAAGTATTTTAGATATAAAAAGTAACAGTTGGCAGCTTTTAAAGACTTATATTCATTTTACATAGGACACTAGCTCTTTAATAATATAGTAGGGAGGCTGACTAATTTCAGTTTGAAAGGCAAACCTGCAGTAGGTTGATAGCATTTTTAACAAGGACATGAAATTATTTCGGACAGGCAGTTGTTTATAATGTTGCTATTTTCAGAAATAATATTCATTCTCCTAAATGATTCATATATAACTGTACATGAACAAAAAGTGATGAAAAAAAATGTATTTCGCATTGTTTTGCTTTTTTGGGCAACAATTTGTTACAGTTCTCTTCATACAACCAGCTATCTGGAATTTTAACTAGAGAATTCCAAAGTGAACCAGCCACGAACCACGGTACAGGGCTGGTGTGGCAGAAACAGTACGGCCAACCAGACATGAAACAAAGACAAGTATTGCCAAATACAAAGGTGCAAAATGCAGACTGGGCTGCTTGCTGCAACGCCCCAGCACTTCCAGTCCCTCAGACTCTTCGTCAGGACACCTGCATTTAGCACCTTTGTATTTTGTGAATAAACAAACTGCACAGTTAGTTTTATCTCTGGTGCCCTTGTTGTGCACGGTTCTACTTATCTTTGCCTCATGTCTGGAATTTTAACTAGGTCACGCTTTGTGTACAGAACTCTGAGCACGTTTCAGATGGATCAACAGCTCACGCTTAGTGTTCTGTACACAAAACCTGACTTAGTGAAAACTTAGAAAAAACTCCAAATTACTGCTTCCATGAAGAGAACTGTTACGAATGTATTTACTCAAGTACAGTTAAATGTGCATCATTTGGAGGTGTGCATTTCATTTCTGTAAACAGGAACGATTCTAACTGCTGAAAATAAACACAAATTTCTTGTCCCCTTTAACAGTTTGATTGGTGACCAGCGTGTTGCTAAGATGGCTAGCATGTTGCTAAACCTTTCTAGCATTATAGTATTGGTATTTTGTTTAGATTTTGTATTTGATTTCATAATCTGGTTTATACAACATACAGAAGTGCAAAACTAAAGAAAATAAAATGATATACAGATCATAGAATCCTGACTAGCTAGATACATTTTTCACCCAGTGAGTTGCATACATCATAATGTTTAACGTGTTAATGTGGTACATTATACTCTGTGACTAAGCTGTTCTGTGACTCTTGCTGTGCTGGAGCTTGTCATAGCATGTGTTGCTTGAAATGACCATGGTTTATTTTAAAAAAGAAATGCCAAGAAATCAAGAATTCAGTGCCGTTGTCCCCCGGTGCACAAATCAGTCTGATCACAGTGAAGAAAAATGGAGAAGAAGGCCAGAAGATGCCTGTTGATCTTCACTTCACTTCCATAAGGCCTCCTAGTATCAAGCAGCAACTTGTGTGAGTTGTATAAGTCGCACAAGTGATGAGCGGCTCCATGATATTGTTATCGTCATTTGTGATCAGTGATCTCCTGTACCCTCATAGAAACATAGACTTTGACGGCAGATAAGGACCGCTAGGCCCATCTAGTCTGCCCATTTCCCTACCTACAGGATAGGCTGCAGATCCTAGTTAACCAACAACCTATTTCTTACTACCCCCCACAAGAATTGCCTTATGTCTGTCCCATGCATTCTTGAATTCTTCCACAGTTTTAGACCCCACAACCTCCTCAGGAAGGCTGTTCCATGCATCCACTACCCTCTCTGTGAAATATTACTTCCTCACATTGCCCCTGTACCACCCCCCCATCTTTAAATTGTGTCCCTTGTTCTTGCAAGTCTCCTTTTCTGAAGATGCTACCCTCTTGGACTTTGTTGATTCCACTGAGGTACTTAAAGTTTCTATCATGTCCCCTCTCCTCCTTTCCTCAAGGGTATACATATTAAGCTCCTTTAGTCTCTCCTCATACGACTTCTCTTGCAGACCCTGCACCATTTTAGTTGCCCTCCTTTGGACTGCCTCTATCCTGTCTATGTCCTTGCGGAGATGGAGTCTCCAGAACTGGACACAGTACTCCAGATGGGGTCTCATCAACTGTCTGTACAGAGAAATAACAGCTTCCTGTTTTCTGCTGATGATGCCTCTCCCTATACATCCCAGTATACCCCCAGCCCTCTCTACTGCCTTCTCACATTGCTTACTAACCTTAATGTCATCTGATATGATTACCCCCCAGGTCTCTTTCCTTTTTTGTTGTTGTTACTACCTCCCCACCCATTGTGTATTCTTCCCTGGGTTCTTGTTTCCCAGGTGCATTATTTTGCACTTCTTTGCATTGAATCCTTGCTGCCATACTTCTGACCATTCCTTCAACCTTGTCAAGTCCTTTTCATCCTTTCCACGCCTCCTTGTGTATCAACCCTGTTGCAGATCTTTGTGTCATCTGCAAAAATTTTTCCTTCCAGTCCCTCTGCAATGTCACTGATGAAGACATTAAAAAGGACTGGACCCAATACTGAACCCTGCGGTACCCCACTAGTAACCCCCCTTTCTTCAGAGTGGACTCCATTTACAATTACCTTCTGTGTCCTGTTATCTAGCCAATGTTTTACCCAGGCTACCACCCTGGGTCCCATTCCCAGGCTGGTTAATTTGACTATTAATCTTTTGTGTGGGACTATGTCAAATGCTTTGCTAAAGTCTAGGTAGGCCATGTCCACAGCCCTCCTGGTCTACTACTTTGGTCACCCAGTCAAGAAATCTATTAGATTCGTCTGACATGACCTTCCGCTGTGAACCCATGCTGCCTTGGGTCCTGTGCTCCACTGGCCTCTAGGTACTCAACTATTCTTTCCTTCAGAAGTGACTCCATTACTTTCCCTACCACAGAGGTCAGACTGACAGGTCTGTAGTTTCCTGCCTCTGTCTTGGACCCACTTTTGTGAAGGGAATCATATCGCCTTCCTCCAGTCCCAGTACCACACCATCCTCCCATGATTTATTAAAAGAGAGTAGCCAGTGGTTTCACTAGTTCCTCCTTAATTCTTTTAGAATTCTGGGGTGAATTCCATCAGGACCCATTGCTTTGTCCACCTTCAGTTTTAGGAGTTCTTGCAGAACCCTTTCTTCTGTGAAAGGACTGGGATCGACTCCCTATCAAGAGTGCTTCTGTTAATTGGATTAGGCACTTCCCTCTCTTTTGTGAATACTGAGCAGAAATATTCGTTCAGTATTCCTGTTTTCACTGTCCCCCTCTGCCCACCCACCGTTCATTCTATTCAGCCTCACTATCCCTCCCTTTGTCTTTCTATGCTCGCTGATGTACCTATAAAAGGTTTTATCCCCTTCTTAACTGAGTTGGCTATCTTTTCCTCAGTTTGGGCCTTTGCTATTCTGACTTCCCTCCCTGCTTCCTTCTGCCTTAACTGGTACAGCTCTCTGTCCTGCTCCTTCTGTGTTTCCTTATACTTCGGAATGCTATCTTTTCTTCCTGACTTTCACAGCCACCTCTTTTGAGAACCATAGTGGCTTTCTTTCATTTTGATTTGTTTATTTGCTTCACCAAAGGCTTGTTGCCTCTGTGATGGCAGTTTGATAATTCCCCATTGTTGCTCACACCTCCTTCTAGCCTGTTTGCTAGTGCTTTTCTAAGGCACTCTCCCATCTTGCCAAAGTCAGCCCTCCTAAAGTCTAGTACCCTCACTTTTGTAGCTTGACTCTGTAGCTGAGTTTAATGTGAACCACACTGTTTGATGGTCACTTGTCCCCAGATGGCAACCCACTTCTAGATCTGAGATCCTCTCACTGCCCTGTTTGAGAGTACGAGGTCTAAGATTGCTCCCTCATGAGTGGGTTCGAAACTAGCTGTCTAATGCCTGCCACCTGTAGGGCATCAAGAATGGCCTGCTCTTGGATGTGGCTGCAGCAAATGTGCTCAGTTAACATCTGGCATATTCAGGTCTCCATCAACAGTATCTCCCTTTCTCTGCCATTCTAGAATGCCTTCTATCATATCCTTGTCCATTCCTTCCCCCTGACATGGGGTCTGTACACAACCCTGTCTTGGTTTGTGGTGCCCTTTCCAGTCTCAAGGTGACCCACAGTGCCTCCTCTCCTCCCTGTTTACTCTTTTGTTCATTGCTTTTATCCCTTCCTTTACATAGAGGCTTCTCCTCCTCTCTTCTCCCTGCCTGTCTCCTGTAGGTTATGTGCCTGGTATGTTAACATCCCAGTCATGGTTCTCTGTGTACCATGTTTCTGTGACTGCTCGATATCCAGGCATCCCTCTTCCATTAAGGCCATCAGCTCAGGGAGCTTGTTGTCAGACTAGGGCATTGGTACTCATTACCCTCCATTTCCTGATGGCCTTACTCCCTTTTGCCCCATCCCTGTCCTTCTTGCCTTTGTCACTTTCTCCATTTACCCCTGCTCTTCTCCCTATCAACACCTCTATGTTGGTGTTTGCCGCACTTACTACTGTGATTATTTGGGGGCAAGGATTTTCCTGCTCCTTTCCAGTGCCTCCCACCTTGGCTAGTTTAAAAGCTTGCCAATGAAGCATTTAAACCTATCACCTAGGATCCTGGTTCCCCTCCTGGACAGATGCAGCCCATCATGCCAGTATAGGCTTGCATCACTCCAGGTGGCCCCCCCGTCCCCAATGAAGCCAAATCCTTGAGCTCCACACCAGTTTTTCAACCACTGATTGAATCCCATGGTGCAGAACACCCTAGCCTCTCCTATGCCATAGATGGGTAGCACCTCCGAGAAGGTTACCGTGTGTGCTGCTCACTCATGGCTACATCACTTGCAAGGGTCCAGAAGTCATGGACCACTCATAAAGATAATAACAGTATCTCACAGCCACCCATCACATATCCCCAATAGGTTCATGAGTTATAATGCCCTTTTTTAGGAATGATCAGGAAAAAAAAAAGTATACGTATATGTACAATAAAAATGTTACAATTATATATCATGTGCAGTTGCAGGTATTGCAAGATAACAGATAGCACCTAAGCAAAAATTTGATGTTGGAAATGTAGGTAGCCGTAGTGGCAGGGAAGTATAACATTTCAGTGCCCTAAACCGGAGATCTGTGTCCCCGAGTAAACATCCAGGGGCTGGAAAATGGTTGGAGGAAGCAGCTCTACTAAACACTTCCTTACTAACATATTGAAAAAGCCCAGGTGGAAAGCAGTGCAACGAAACTGTTTTCAAAAGATTCCTTTATTTAAAGTTTAAATTTATTGGCGTTTTCGTGCAGTACATCATGGAATGCATATAATATGTTGCATAGTCACAGTACAACAGTAGGCTTACAGTTTATATATCATATAATGAACGAGGAGCCATTCAGTAATTAAAGATGAGTGGAAACCCCTCTGTATAATTTCACAACCAGTGATACTTCTTGTACTTTTGTGTTGCTCTGAAAATTAAGCCCGTTGGGCTGTCCAGACTTGCCTCTGTATCTTCCTTAGGGGGAGTGAGTTCCTCCATGCTTCTTGGGGTTTACAGTGTCACATCTGCCCCATGTTCCATTATATAAAGGAGACAGGCATTCCATAGATTTTGCAAGGTGAGGAGTCTGTTGTGGAGCTGTATTGTCAATTTTCTAGTTTGTATATGTCTAACATAGTATCCTCTCACTGGGATTATATGTGTGTGTGTGTGTGTGTGGGGGGGGTGGATTATAGCCATAATCTTGTCATTGTTTTTATAGCAGCAGTGAAGAGTATGCCCACTAGAGCTGGCCGACTGCTCCTGGGGTGACAATTCCATTGCAGTGATAATACTGTTAATCACTTTCTGTACTTGAGCCCAGACTGTATTTACCACTGGGAAGGACCAAGAGATGTGTGTATAAATCGCCACCTCCTGTCCACAGCCCCTCCAGCAGGAGGAACCTATGGAAGCATAGAATGTGGCTGTTATTTATAGGGTACGCGAGTATGTGTTTTAAGTGGTTTTGGTGGAGGTACTCTTGCCTCCAGTAATGCATTATAGCATGCAGAAAGATTTCTGCCTGAAAATGACATCTGTGATCAAATGACAACCATCAAAGTGATGTAAATACTGCAGCACATAGCGATGAGTCCGTGCAGGAAGCTGTGAGACAAAACATGTAGTTTTATCATATTGGTACTTCACTCTTGTTGTGCACTGCCGTTGCCTGCTGAATAAAATAATCCATAATCAGGACTGGGAAAAGAAGCTTGGAGCTAAAAGCTTCCTGTTATCAGGTAGATAAGAACAGGTTTGCCAGTGTTCAGCCACGAATTGTGCATGCCGCTAAACCCCAACTAGAACATCTCCTGTGTAATACAACAAACAGCAGATTAGATCAAACTGAGCTGTGTTTATACACCGTACTGCAGTTTGTATGTTTCGGTTTGCCTGATGACAGGTTACTTTGTTGCCTCTCTGTATATAATCAACATGTCAGACATTCCATTCGCTGTCACAGCTGCACACAGTTACTTATAGGTTGTATTACTGCGCTGGGCAAATAAAATGAACAAGACCAAATATGCCCATTCAGATCTTTGTGGCTTGCCTTGTTCTGCTGTCATGAACCCACTGCTTTTTATCATGGTTAGGGCTGTACTTTTGTCATGGACATATCTGGAGAAAATCATAGTCTTGCCATGATTAATAAGACATAAATGATGGAAATCATAGTAAAAAAGTCATGAGAAGTCATGAATCCATGCTGGATTAATCAAATGACCTCTGTTTTGACATATTTTTGTGCACACACGTTAACAAAGCTTTATGTTTTTAAAGGGAACAGTCAGCAGTAAGAACCCCACATCCAAGTATGGGGCTGGCTCCAAATTGCCCTGTGTGTACACTTATTGTTTACTGCTATAGTAGATTGTATAAGGCTGACTCTGCTGACTCCCAAGCTGGCTTTTGCTGTAACCAGAAATCCCAGAATCCCCTGCAGTTGACATCAGAGTTGAGCTGTAGCAGTGGGAGATTCAATAACCTGCAGTGCATGTTAGAGGTTTTATAAGCATCGCTCTTTTGTTTGCTGGTCCTGCTGTCCTCCCTGGGATAAGTACACTCCAGAGGATTGTATTTAGCCCCAGTAGAACATCGGAACCAGCAAACATCTGATTTTTCTTGAGTCATCGACCATTAGTTTTCCCCATAAACTACGGATATCTGCAGCTGCTCTTGGCCTAAAACAGATTTTTCTAAAAACAGGAAATCCCAGACCTTTTACAGGAATGTTACAACCAACGTTACAACAAAATGAGCTTTGTAGCTAGCAGTGAGAGGGATTGTTACCTACTGAACAACAGGCTAGATATATTTGACAAGCTTTGGTCTCCTTTCCTAAACTTATTAAAGTTCTAACATTCCAAAGTTGATTCAGCATATAATCATAATAGTTTAACAATAAAGATGTTATCATTGACACTTTCATACTAAAGAAACACACATTCAAAATCTGTTCCAAAATCTATTGAATATTTGTTCTCATTCTTTGTATATTCAGTTATGTAATTCTTTAAGTTCTACAAAATTTAGATATTGTAACTGACAGTTCCTAAATACAGCACAACCCCATTTGTCTGACCCCCTGTAATCCCAACCTCTCTATCTAATGGACATCTGTTTGTCCCCGCTCACAGGTAGCAAGTGTATAACTGTGACGTACTGCTGTGGCCACTTTACAGAGTGAATAGCTGGAGTTAACACTTGATTTAATTCCTTAGCACTTGATTAGCATATCTATAACTAGCACAAGAAATGGCTTTCACACCATTTCAACTTGTAGTCAGATTGTGCTTGTCTTTATTTTGTGATGGTGGCCTGTAAAGAACAGGTTAGCTCAGCTTGATGCAGAATGTTTGTATCGTCGAGCAGTTGGAGAATGGGAAATCGGCTGTAGTGCTGGCTGATGGGTACAGATTGAAAAATTGACTGTAAATTATATAAAATTGGCCAAAAGAAAAGCTTTTGCAAATTTGCACTCAGAATGGAGACTGTTCCTGGTTTTGAGGATTGGAAGAATGTGCAATTCTGCCAGGATGAACAGCGGGACTCTGCAAGCTCTGTATTGTTCAGGCAGGAGCACGAGAAGGGGACTCTGATTTTGAGCCCCCTTCTCAAAGAAAAAGCACTTATGTTTCACCAGCAGCGTGGTAGTCACAGCCCTTTTGTAGCCAGTGAGGGGTGGTTAAATCATTTTAAACACTGCCATTGTATCAGGCATCTGTGGCTATGTGGCAAAAGAATAAGTGCCGTCAAAGACGTCATCTTCCCTTTTATTGACCAGCTGCTGGATATAATTGAAGCAGATGGTCTTGTCCCTGATCAGCTGTACAGTCAACAGAATTATGCATTAAGCAGGTTAGCAAGAGGAAGAGGAGACCATTATGGTTTTCAAGAGGTAGCAAAGAAAGTGAAAGCCAAAAGATTGCATTCAGGCAATACAAAAAGACACAGGCAGAAGGGGATAGGGAGAAGTACCAGGAGAAGCAAAGGGAGGCAGGGAGGTCAGTAAGGGAAGCCAAAGCTCAGACAGAAGAACACATTGCAAAATCAGTGGGTAGAGGGGACAAAACCTTTTACAGGTACATAAGTGAAAAAAGAAAGGCAAAGGGAGGGATAGTGAGACTGAAAGGGGAGGATGGGGGCCGTGTGGAGGATGACAACAGTAAAGCTGACATATTGAACAGGTATTTCTGCTCAGTCTTTACTGAGGAAGAGGAGGGTAATGGGTCTGAAGGGAGTACAAGGGGTGAGAATGGTGCAGAAATGGACACAAGTCCCTTTACAAGAAAGGGTCCTGAAGGAACTGGAAGTAATAAGAGTTGATAAGCTAATGGGGCAGATGGGTGCACCCCAGGGTCCTTAAAGAACTAAGAGAGGTGGTGGCTGAACCTCTGGCTATCCTGTTTAGCGATCACTAGAAACAGGGAGGTACCCAAAGACTGGAGGACAGCAGATGTAGTCCTTTATACAAAAGTGGTAAATAAAGAGGAAGCAGGGAACTACAGACCAGTCAGCCTCACCCCGGTAGTGGGGAAGATCATGGAAGCACTACTGAAGGAGAGATTGGTGGAACATCTGGTTGTCAATGGACTACAGGACCCAAGGCAGCATGGTTTCACCAGGGGGAGGTCATGTCAGACCAACCTCGTTGAGTTTTTTTACTGGATGACTAGGGAGGTGTATCAGGGAAGGGCAGTGAACATGGCCTATCTGGACTTCAGCAAGGCCTTTGACACTGTGCCACATAGAAGACTATTACACAAACTGGGGAATATGGGTGTGGGCAGGACAGTAGTGTGGTGGGTAGGTAACTGGCTGGGTGGCAGGACACAGAGGGTGGTAGTAAATGGCTGTCACTCCACAGAGGGAAGAGTGACCAGTGGGGTACCACAGGGGTCAGTGCTGGGACCAGTCCTATTCAACATCTTCATCAGTGACATTACGTGGGACCTAGAAGCAGAATTTCACTGTTCACTGATGACACAAAGCTCTGTAACAGAGTAGACACACCAGAGGGTGTAGACAGAATGAGAAGGGACCTGCAGAAACTTGAAGAATGGTCAGGGTTTGGCAGTTGAAATTCAATGCAAAGTGCGAGATAATGCATATGGGGCACAAACCTGGCACAATATATATCAGTTGGGGTGAGGATATAGCATGCACCAAGCAGGAAGGGATCTTGGGGTTATCATCTCTGATGACCTCAGGGTAGAAACAGTGTGACAAGGCAGCAGGTAAAGCAAATAGGATGCTGGGATGCATAGGCAAGGCATCACCAGCAGGAAAAGGAGTCATAATTCCACTATACTAGACACTAGTGAGGCCACACCTGGAGTACAGTGTACAGTTCTGGAGACCATACCTACGTAAGGACATAGACAGGGTAGAGAAGGTTCAGAGGAGGGCAACAAATATGGTGCATGGATTGCATCACAAGTCCTATGAAGACAGGTTGAAGGAACTGAACATATACTCCCTGGAGGAGGGAGGAGAGGGATATGATAGCGACATAAAAGTATCTTACAGGGAGGAACAGGTGCAGGAATACACTATTTTTAAGCGAAAAAGATGTTCCAGGACTAGAGGGCATGGGATGAAGTTGGAGGAGGACGATTCAGAGGAAGCGTGAGGAAGAATTTCTTCACAGAACGGGTGGTGGACAAGTGGGAACACCCTGCCAGAGGAAGTGGTGGGGCTGAAACAATCATGGGATTTAAGAATGCATGGGATAGACATAAAGGAATTCTGGAGGTCAGGGGTAGGGGCAACAGACTTCTAGGAAAACATAAACTGAACTTACAAGCTCAAATGGGCAGACTGGGTGGGCATAGGCCCTTATCTGCTGCACACTGTCTATGTATCTATCTAGCGGCAATGAAAAGGTTGTACTGGGGTTGTTTACTGGATTGAACCCCAACATATGGCAGTGAGAAAGATGCACCCAGTTTTAAAAAGTAAAAAGAGCGGGTGACAATTCTGGGGTGTGTTAATGCTACTGGGTCACATAAATTGAAGCTGGTGCTAGTTGGCAAATCATGAGAACCACATTGTTTCAAGCACATGAACATGTCCAGCCTTCCTTTGCAGTATGAAGCACAGCAAAGCTCATGGATGGACAGTCAAATTTTAAGACGGTTCTCCAATCAATTTGTTCCCTAAGTCAAAAGGCTTCTGCATTCTACGGGATTGCTCCTGAAGGAAGTCCAGTTAGTGGACAATTCTGCTTGCCCAGACATACCTGATGTGAGAGCAGGAAACAGGTTCATCAAGTGTATTTTCCTCCCTGTGTAAGCACCCTCTGGGCACTAACTAGTTAACTGGTGTAGCTAGGCTGTTGGAGCTCTGGTGCCAGTAGGTCTGGGACATGGCCGCCTGCTGCCTACAGGGGACCCACCCTATGGGATAAATAGTGGGTTTGGTGCGAAGAGGTTGGAAGGAAAGTGAGAGAGGAGAGAAGTCAGGGTGAGGCCCACAAGTTCGGCCGGAGGGCCATGATGGGGCTGGGTGATCTGCATGCCACCCCAACATTTCTCCCTCAAAGACCTGTGTATGAACATGCAGCAGTTTGGGCCGTAAGATTGTAGGGGAGGCAGTGGACAGCAAGTCTAAGTCCTGTTGGTGCAGTTTGGGAGCCGGAGCCTGGAGAGGCCGAAGCATGGAGGCCCGCCAAGTGATCTCTGGCACCTTGGTAGGGAAAGCACCGATGGAGGGCTCTGTTCCTGAGTAATCTCACCCATGGGCAAGTGCAGCCTGAGCACCAGTCAGTGTTTCTGTGGGCAGGCCTGTTCTGGCATATGGGGTCTGGGGCGCAGCCCAGAGGTGGCAGCCTGGACTGTTAAGGGTGTAGTGGTGGAAGTCTACCCTTTCCCATGGCCAGTAGCTGCTACAGTGTTTTGGAGCTCTAAGGGGTGCAGCTTGTGGAAGCAAGAAAGATCCATGTGGAGAGTTTGTGGTTGGTTGGGACCCTGGAGAGGTGGAAGGCCATCTGGGTGCTCCATGTGGCACAGCAAGCCATCCCCTGGGTGAAGGTAGTCCAGAAATTGAAATTGCTGCATGAGCAGACAATGCCTTGGATCTCTGGGATCACCAGGGATGAAATAATTCCCTGGGATAGTCAGAGCAGGTGCATGGCATCAGCAATTGGGTATCAAAAAGGTCTTCAATGGCTCTGTTCATGCTAAAAGGAACAAGGTTGTGGAAGTTAAGACCTCCCAGTAAGACGATAACCCCCATGTGTTTTAAAGTAACCCCCTCATACAACAAGGCAAAGTCAGAAAGGGATTGGGACAGTAGAAACATCTCATGCTGTCACAATTGCTACCTCAGTTTAAGTATTGATGATACTAAGAGAAAAAAATTAAGCAAGTGCCTGTGTTAAGAAAGAGTATGAAGAGAAGGAACAGGAATTGAACATCTGCAAGTGTGAAATACATCTACATGTAGCCTTTTTCAGCCCAATGACTAGTGCTGCTGTCAGGAATGTAGCCTTTTTGGCTTGAGAGGATGTCTGCAAGCAATAAGCCAATCTGTTGGAAAAAGAGATTGCTGCAGACGTGATGGTTGGGTTTACACCTGTGGAGTGCCCCCACTGTACTTGTTACACCCACGCTCCATGGAGTGGTTTATCAGATTTCTCGTTTTATATTAAATCTGTTTTGCACTTTTGATTCTGGAGTGGACATTGAATTTAATGGACTTAAACTGTGCATGTGTGCCTGTTAACAAGCACTGCCCCCTGCAGCTAGCCTACTGAAGCAAAGAGGTGTACCTGCTCCTCCGCAATGCAAAGCCATCTCTCAACAGTGAATCAGATAATGAGCATTTTTCATTTTCTCCGGACTGTGTTTTCTTGGTTGTACTGTGCCCACCCCTCCACCAAGTTACCATCTGGATACCCCTAGACATCGGGTGGGGGCTTACACCTGCAAATACTGCATTAAAACTGCAGCCCTATTATATACATGGCTTCAGAAGCCCTGGATAGTTTGTGCCCTGAGACCATACAAAAAGCCTGGGTGAAATCAGGGATTCAGACATGCCGCACTGAGAACACTGAGTCAGTCAGTGAACAGCCAGATCAAGAAAACTCACCAGAGGCACTTTTTCAACTGGCTGCATCTATGCCGAACCCCCTTACAGAAGATGAGCTGAAGGAGTGGTAGCAGTGCAACGTGGGAGACCAGGGGCATGAACAACTTTCTGATGCATTCTTATCTGAGACATTTGATAAGGTCCCACATGGGGAATTGGTGGATGCTTTAATAGAACACAAAATACCTGGGTATATTACATGTTGGGTAAAAGCATGGTTGAGTGATAGAAAGCAGAGGGTTTGTTTAAAGGGTGTACATTCTGATTGGTTAGGAGTGGAAAGTGGAGTTCCCCAGGGATCAATGCTGGGGCCTTGTTTGTTTAATATATATATATATATATATATATATATATACACTCACTGACTGGAGGAGGGCATGTTTGGGAAACCAAATTTGCAGATGACACTAGGATTGGTACTAGTGTCAAAAATAGTGACGATGTAATGAAGCTGCAGGAAGCCTTATTTAAAATGGAAAGCTGGGCTAGGGATTATAAGTTATCTTTTAACACCAATAAATGTGCAGTTATGCACTTTGGGAAAAATAACAAAAAGCTGATTATGTTCTAAATGGACATGTGCTGGGAAAGGTACTTGAAGAAGAGATCTGGGTGTTAAAATGACTAATGATCTCAAGTTCCATCAACGCTGTAGCAGGTGATAAAGACCGCTGGTGGTATTCTTATTAATATTAAGAAGCATATTAAGAGTGGGAAGAGGGAGGTGATTGTGCCTCTGTTTGGTGCACAGGTGAGGCCGCATTTGGAGTATTGTGCCCAGTTCTGGTCACCTGGGTTTAGGACAGATGTCAAGAGATTGGAGAGGGTTCAGAGAAGGGCAACAAGGTTGGTGGCAGATGTTAGGGACCTAGATTATGAGGACAGATTGGAAGAGTTGGGGATGTTCACACTGGAGTATAGGCATTTGAGAGGAGACTTGTGTATGGTGTATAGTTCGCTTAAAGACATCAACTTAAGGGAGAAACTGGGACTTACACATAGGGATCAGCATTATGGCACTAGGACACACTCATGGCAGTTGAAGAGACTACATTTTAAGACAATAAAAAGAAAACACTGGTTTATTGTTAGGGTAATTCCAGTCTGGAACAACTTGCCTGAAGAGGTGGTTGGTAGTAAGACCATGCTTGAGTTCAAGAGGGAACTGGACAAACATTGTGTAGCGGACAAAATAGGGAGCTACCATAATTAGGGCCTAAGCGAGCACAATGGACGAAAGTCTTCTTTGCTCTGTACCTACCTATAATACCTATGATGAGGCCATAATTGATATATTGAAACAGACAGATGAGCAGAATGAAGATTCTGATAAAGAGCCTGAGGAAGATGACACTGAACCCCTGATTGTTCTCACACACTCTGAGCCAGTGGAGCTCTTTGAACGCTGCGTGTTGCACGTAGAAAATCAGCCTGACTGTGGCCCAGTTCAGGTGATGCTACTACAAGCTATACACCAATTTATTCATTTATTTCTCAGATGCACACCTTTGAGGAAAATTTCTCATTTACAAAAGTTCTTCGTCAAGAACAACAAATGGTTGCAACATGTCATCAGAGTTCACAAATCCTAACCAAAAAACGAGCAATAAAAACAGGAAGTAGGTAACAGAATGTCAGGGTACAGAAATCAAAGGTTTTCTTCAAGTGGCATAGGAGTACACAGTAATAGTGTTGAACATAGTTAGCAGTCTTGTTAGGCATTGTCTGGGGATTTGTGTGTAATATGGCACAAGGAATCAGTAGAGTAGTACATGAATGAGCGGTCAAAGAGATACTTAGGTACGGATGGGTTGTGGTGCTGGTGTTACGTGCCAGTGTGTGGAGGGGTCTTTTTGGAGGATGTAGTCACAGTTGGTGCCAGGTAGGAGCACTTTTTGTAGCTCTCATTTGAATTGGCCCAGTTTAACAGGTGTCTATTGTGATACTTGCAATTCTTTAAGCCATTTGTGGGGCTCTTGTTGCAAAGGAGTGTTTGGCTAAACTTTTTCTGCTGTAAGGCATTGCCAGGGTACCACATGCCATGCTTCTGGTAGGGTAGGGACTTTGTAGAGCTTGCACGCCTGGGGGGGTCAGATTCATAAGGGCTTTCATACCCTGGAGGTAGGCCTGGTATTTTATTCGTTTGTGCAATAGGAGCCATTTTGTGAGGGAGTACAGTGAGCATGTATGCATGTATGCATGTATTTGTCTACCCCTGTTAATAAGTGGCAGGCTTTATTCAGCACTAAGCAAACCCTATTCAACACATTGTCAGAGGCAGTTCCATAAACCATATATAGGATAGTGTATGGCTTAACGTTAACAACAAGGCAGTTCTTACACGAGTGGTTGCTATGACGATTGTTGACCTCGAGAGCACAGCTCGAGAGATCACAATATCGTCATAGCAACCACGAGTGTAAGAATTTGCCTTGTTGTTAATGTTAAGCCATACACTTTCCTATATAGTGTATGTTATGGCCAATAACAGGACAAAAGGGAGATAAAGTGAAAAAGGGGAAAAAAAATCAGTAAACTTACAAAATAATACGTGCCGATAGCAGCAACTGCAGGGTGATTCCGAGAACCGACGATAGGTCTGCACTCGCTAGCTACTCTCGTAGAATGCCCCCCCAACCACCACCAGAGCACACTTCGACCTTCACCTGTCACCCATTACCCCTCACATCCACTGCGGACTCTCGGACATTGGCTAGCAATCAATTACTCGAGTTACATTAAGTTGATGGTGGCGCGACT
This sequence comes from Neoceratodus forsteri, assembly GCA_016271365.2. Classification (NCBI taxonomy): domain Eukaryota; kingdom Metazoa; phylum Chordata; order Ceratodontiformes; family Ceratodontidae; genus Neoceratodus; species Neoceratodus forsteri. Next base: position 42,901,073 of record CM028136.1, read on the forward strand.
TTGACAACGTGCTGGTGAACTTTTTTTTTTATTTTTGAAACTGCCGCTTTTGCGGGTGGGAGCAATGGGCGTCATTGGCTACCAGGGCAACACAGGTGTACGTGGGGGAGATAGTATGATGTCCGTACTGAAGCAGAACGAAAAGTCGTTCTGCTGCAGTTTGGACGTCACTACTGCAGCAGAACCGCATTTTCCTTGTAACAGAAATCAAGTGAGAACTATGTTCTAACATACACTATCAAGCCGTAATCCACTATGGGGAGGATGGAACTTGTGACTGTCACTCGTTTGGATTCTGGGGTGAGGTTATGTCACTGTCTTTAGAGAGCCCCTAGTTTCCTGTTTATGTTGCAGACTATTTTATCCATGTGTGGTGCAAATGGAAGTATCTGGTCAATGGTTATCCCTAGGTATTCAAAAGTGTTTACCTGTTCTAGAGTCTCTCCCTTTACATTATGGATGTTGAGCAGATCGGTTTACCTATTTCAAATCGACAGCACCATTGTCGAAGTCCGGCATAGTGAGATCCCCAGTGTCGACAGGCAAAATTTCACCTGTCCGACACTGGAGTGTTTCTCTCAGGGGGCTGTGCCCTTGCGCCCCCCTTATAAAGATTATCAACTCTGAGTCAGAGTTGATTTGAAGGGGTGACACAGCGAAAGGACAACATTTTGCCCTCAGGTCCACCACAGTGACAATTTCGAAACCTGTTGAAATTGTCACTGTGTGAAATTTCGCCATACAGGTTTCATTGTTCAGTCAGCACACCGAGCAGATCTGCCTCAGCCCTCTTTTGTGCACTGGAGAAAAGCATTGTTTTGGTCTTATAGTTGAGAACTAGCTTATTCTGCTGGAACCATTTCTCGAGAGATGCAAAGCTGTGTTGAAGGTCACAGCTGAGTATCTCCTAGCAGGGGTTATTTGTGCATATGACGCATGGAACCGCCTTCCTGGAGAGGTTGTGGGGTCTAAAACAGTGGGGGAATTCAAACATGCATGGGACAGACATAAGGCAATTATAATGGGGGGTTGCAGGAAGTAGGCTGTTGGTTAACTAGAACCTGCAGCTTATCCAATAGGTAGGGAAATAGGTAGACTGGGTGGGCCAAGTGGTCCTTATCTGCCATCAAAGTCTATCATCTGCGTGTAGCATAACCCTAGAGCTAGGGCAGGCTCCATGCAGGTTGTTCATGAAGAGGCTGAACAGTAGGGGTCCCAGGATGGAGCCTTGTGGCACTCCAGTTGTGACAGGTCTGGTGTCAGATTGCACCCCACTGATCTTGATGCATTGGGATCTGCCTGAGCGGTAGTTTTTAAATCAGAGTGTAGTGTCAGTAGAGAGGCCTAAGGTGGGGAGTTTGTTTAGTAGTAGTGCATGACTGACTAAATCAAAGGCCCTGGTTAAATCTATGTAGACTGAACCCAACAAAAGGTGCGACTTTTGTATTAAAGAGCATGGTGCGTCGCCGCACCTTTACAGTAAATGGAGCCCCCCAGTGTCCGCCATATTCCCAGTTCGTGGACTTTTCAAAATAAAAATAAAGTAAGTAGCAGGGCGAGAAAAATTTGCTTTTCTAGATAAAAAGCTGGTTAAGCTTTTGGGGCAGAGGGTGTAGATTTACAGAGTTTTCCTTTAAATTTAAATATATGCAGTATTATGCACTTGGGCAAAAATAATAATTACAATAAGTACAGTATCTTCTATGTAGCATTATGTTAACATCTGTGATTTAGGAAAGGGATTTGGGGGTTATTGCCTCTAACTCCTCAAAATTTAGCTCACAGTGTACATCAGTAATTATAAGATATGGTGGTTAATACAAAAGCACAGAAAGAGCACGGAGCCAGATGTTATCATCCCACATTATAGATCTTATATACATCCCTACTTGGACTATGCTAGCCAGCTGTGGAACCCACACACAAGTCAATATGAAGGTAAGCTAGAGAAAATATAGCGTAGAATTATAAAAAGTATAAAAGGCGCAAACAATATGTAGTTTTGAGTTGGAGGCAGTATAGCGCAGTGGTCTCAGGCTCTGAGCTGCAAATTTGGTGACATCCGGCAGACCAGACCTGGGTTTGAATCCCACAGCTTCCACTTGCATACTGTGTGACCCTGAGCAAGTCACTTAACCTCCTTGTGCTCCCAGGTCACTCCTGTAAAAAAGCTTTCAGCTTAGTGTGCTATACCTGGTTAAACATAAAAATTAAAAAAAAAATCTCTGATAGGTTGAATTCCTTGAATGAAACATCATTAAAAGTAAGGCACCTAAGAGGTGACCTTCTAGCACTGTATGACATCACTCATGATGAATATACTGTATGATGGCTGAATTAAATTTGTCTCTAAAACAATGCCGTATACAAACAAGAGGACATGCACTACAGCTAAAGGGACAGATATTTAGAACTTCTGCCGGAAAACACTTCTTTACTCAGAGAGTAGTGGAGACATGGAACAAGCTCCCTGAATATGTAGTTTTGAGTAAAACAAAACTAGAAGTAAAACATGCCTAGACAACTATATAGTGAATCATAATTAAGGGTCAGTGGGGTTTTAAGGAAGCTATTCTTGGGCTTCGGCCTTCTGTGCTTCTTCACGTTTCTAGTATGATTTTTTCAACATACACTATATATATAGTCTATATAGAATAGTGTACGAGAGCCCAAATACACAGCAAGGCTAGTCTTACACCTTGTGATTACATGACGACAGAGGGACCGCTCGAGGTTTGCGCTCGATGTCTGCGTTATCATGGTAACCATAGATTCATAGATATGTGATGGCAGAAAAGGGCCTTCCTGGCCCATTGAGTCTGCCCATTACCTCCCTCTACCTGTCGTCTCCTCCCCCTCAAGATTCCCCACGTCCTTCCCTTGACAACCCTCTGTGTTTGTCCCAAGCCCTCTTGAATCCCTCCACTGTACTGGTACTCGCCACCTCCTCTGGCAGTCTGTTCCAGGGTTCAACCACTCTCTCTGTGAAGTAATACTTCCTAACACTTCCCCTAAACCTTCCCCCTCCACCTTCAGTCCATGCCCCCTAGTTCTTGTATCTACCTTCTCTGTAAATAAGCTCTTCCCTACTTTATTGATCCCCTTCACATACTTGAATGTTTCAATCATGTCCCCTCTTTCCCTTCTTATCTCCAGAGGATACAAATCCAGTTCCCTCAACCTCTCCTCATATGCTATCCCTCTTAGCCCATGCACCATTTTAGTGGCCCTTCTCTGCACCTTTCCATGCCATCTACGTCCTTTCTTAGATGGGGCCTCCAGAACTGTACCCCATACTCCAGTTGTGACCTCACCATGGAGCTGTAAAGTGGCATCAGCACCTCCCTCCTTCTGTTGGTTATTCCTCTTCCTATGCACGTCAGCACCCTGTTAGCCTTTCCCACTGCTTTGCTGCACTGAGTTACCACCTTATGGTCATTTGCGATTATAATCCCTAGATCCTTCTCCTGCCTGGTTGCTGCAATCCCCCCCCCCCCAGTGTGTATGGGGTAATTGGATTCCTCCTCCCCAGGTGCATCACTTTGCATTTCCTGGCATTGAATTTCAGCTACCATGTTTCCGACCACTCTTTCAGTAACCTTATATCATTCTTCATTGCCTCTACCTCCCCCCCCCGGGGGTGTCCACCCTGTTACTGACTTTTGTGTCATCTGTGAAAAGGCAGACCTTCCCCTGAGGCCTCTCTGCTATGTCGCCAATGTATATGTTAAACAGAATGGGCCCCAGCACCGACCCCTGAGGGACCCTGCTTGACACCCCAGTCTCCTCAGAAAGCACCCCATTGACCATCACCCTCTGGCTTCTCCCCGTCAGCTCCACCCCATCTTACTATTTTCTTACCCTAGACTCCCAATTTATTAACCAGCCTTTTGTGGGGCACTGTGTCAAAGGCCTTCCCGAAGTCCAGTAGGCCATGTGCATTGCCCCACCCTGATCAACCGCCCTCATCACCTCATCGAAGAATTCAAGTCAAATTTGTGACCGCCCCCGAGTGAAGCCATGCTGCCGAATGTCTTGCAGCACCCCTCTTCCAAATATCTAACCATCCTTTGTTTCAATATTGCCTCCATTACTTTACCCACCACCGATGTGAACAATAGCCTTGTTGTGTATGGGCTCCCATACAATATTCTGTATATGAAAGTATGAAGCAGAAATTGCTCAAAGACTTGTTTCAGTGAGCTGCTGTTTGTTTTCTTTTTGTCCTAATTACAGTAATCATGATTTTATAGCCTGATTATTGGTTGATGTTATTGCCTGTATAAAATAAAATGATTACCTTCTAGCGAAAAGCCTCTTGTGTTACTGTTTTTTGATACACAACATTTTTTTTTTGTTAGTTGTTTAACCAGGACTAGCACACTAAGCTGAAATATTTTTTACAGGTGCGACCTGGGAGCACAGGGAAGTTAAGTGACTTGCTCAGGGTCACACAGTCTGCAAGTGGAGGCTGTGGGATTCAGACCCAGGTCTGGTCTGTTGGATGTCACCAGATTTGCAGCTCAGAGCCTTAAACCAATATGAAAGCTACTGTTGTTGCAAAAAACGCCTTATGAAAAATCTGTTTTGTCCAGTAAAAAGTTTATTTTTTGTCAATAGAACAGTAGTTGCAGTCCCAAAAGTGAAATTCAACAATAAAACTAAACAAATGCATATTATTTAAATATCAAAAACATGAAAAGTTATTTCTTTGCAGTATAAACATATGGTGCAGTTCCAGAATGAATTACCATTAGTATAGATCACGTCAACAGATCGACGGGATCCACCAACACATTATTTATGCAGTTGCAAACAAGGACTGCAAACTCTACTAAAAACATCACGTTTCTCTATCAACATAAAACTTATTTTCTCACTGTTTGTAGTTGTCCCATATATTTTGACCATTCTTCTATTAAGGGAGTGATCTAAGTTTGCTATTGCTGTTTACTCAGGCTGACATTTATTGAGAAGTTGCCTAATAAAAACGGTGAAGGAGTAAACGGCAGGTTTCCCTTAATTACTTCAGAGCAAATGGAATGAATCTGTTCCCCAAAATGCCTAATTTTGGAGCACGTCCACAGCATATGAAATAAATCTGCATGTTGATGTAAACCCCTCCAGCAATTGCCATCAGGGAGATGTCCCAAGGTTTTAAGTTTAAGAGGGGTACAACAGTAATAGTGCAGTATTTTGTATTGTACTAATTTGCCCTGAACCTCCTGACAAGCAAGCTTTGCATTACTCTCTGTTTTTTTCCATTCACCTAGCCTGATAGTCAAATTAAGTTCCTTTCCCCACTTTTCTTTGTCCTTGTCTATAGAATTAGGTTCTGGTTGAGAGATTAGCTTATATATTAGGCTGTCCCCTTTATTGAGTGTAGAGATCTTAATCAATTGTGCCCATTTGGGGGGAGTGCTGGAGCCTCAAGTCTGGTCCAAGTAGATTTGTAAGTGCTTCTCTAAATTACAGGAAGGAGTAAAATTGAAACTTGTGCAGCTTAAATTTATTTCTCAGTTCTTCAAAGGATAACAGAATGTTGCATCCTCTAACCTCCTAATTCCCATTTTACCCCAACCGGGATCTCTTAAGGGGATACTATCGTATTTCACACTCGGGTTATTCTATAATGGCAGCTATTTAATGGGTATTGACTTGGGGTTTATATGCACAAACACTTTCTTAAGGATTTTGACAGGATTATTCTTAACTCTTTAAGATAATGGCATAAAAAGTAGGTCCTGAGGTTGGTATGGGAATAAGGGTAATACAAGCCTGTTGCAGAGAGTGGGGTGAGGACTGTGATGACCAAGCTTCCTGAACTACTTTGTGAAAGAAGGGAGCTATTTGAGAGCTCAGTAACTTATATAACTCCCCAGGAATACGGTTCTTCCCAGGGATTTTACCATTTGGAAAGTTCTGTATTACTGTGACCACTTCACTGAGAAGTATTGATTTATCAGTGTCTGTGGCTTTTTGTTCAGTGATGATAGGCATGTTGATGTGAGAAAGGAAGCTGTCAGCATCTAAGGTGTAGCCTGATGTTTTACTGCAATAAATGCCACTATAAAATTGTGCAAATGCTTCATTAATTTTTTTATTATTTTAGAAACATAGACTTTAATGGCAGTTAAGGACTGCTTGGCCAACCTAGTCTGCCCATTTCCCTACCTAACAGATAAGCTGCAGATCCTAGTTAACCAACAGTCTACTTCTTCCTACCCCCCCTCTAGAATTGCCTTATGTCTGTCTCATGCATTTTTGAATTCCCCCACGGTTTTTGACCCCACGACCCCCTCTGGAAGGCTGTTCCGTGTGTTCACCACCCTCTCCATGAAAAAGTACTTCTTCACATTGCCCCTGAGCCATCCCCCCTCTATCTTCAAATTGTGCCCCCTAGACCTCTCTAGAGGGCCAACCTCATTATCATTGGGACTATGTCTTACCATCAACGTCCCCCTCCTTGTAAATGGCAGCGAATATGGAAACGCTTATATAGATATATTAAATGGGACCATTACCATCTTCTCCAATTCCAGGTGATACACAATCTCTACTATATGTTGGATGAATTACATAAAATGGGTAAGCTCTCCTTGAATCTCTGCACTAGGTGTAATAAAGACCTGGGCACACTTCTCCATATACTCTGAATTTGTGAGAAGGTTTTTCCTTTCTCGGAGGAGATCCAGGCCAAGTTAGATCCTCTTTTGGACCTCTCAACCTCCTTTCCCCCCAAAATATGTATACTGGGAGAGTACGGCTCTTTACTGGTCAGCAATCAATGTGCGCACGTGGCCCTCATCGCCATCTGTGCAAAAAAGGTCATCCTGCGATACTGGCTGGATCATTCGGTTCCTTCCTGAGTGGAGTGGCTAAGAGAAATGCTTTTTGCACTCTGTGCTGAGCAAATTCTAGCTAATTGGTCCAATAGACCTCACACCTATAAGCGGGTTTGGGAACCTTTACTTACCCTAGTAACATTGTCGACTACTAAATTTCTCAGGCACCCTTAGTCTACCCCCCCCCAATAATCCTCTTTCTCTGACTCATTAAATAAAATCACTCACCAAGTCGACTATTCAGACAGACCAGATATATCTTTATTAACCTCCTGTGACGTGGGTGGGGGGAGGGGATGGGGTAGTTTTAGTATGTGAATTCTATTTTACTACCTGTCTCTAGATACCATATTTTGTAGCTTTATCTCTTCTTCTTCTCCCTATCTCCCTGCTCCCTATCACTGGCAGCCCTTATGAAATTACTGATCTTCCTATTGCTCTGTATTGGTAATGTAGAAATCAACCCTGGACCTCTTGAAAGCATCACCTCTCCATCAGACCTATCCTCAATTAAAGGCCTCAGTTTCCTGCATATTAATGTATGCAGTCTGTTGAAAAAATTTACATTGCTACAAGCCTGGGTTGCCCATACCTTGCCAGACTTTCTTGTGGTAACTGAGACATGGCTCAAGACCACCACAATGGACAGGGAAGTTAACCTACCTAACTATCAGCTATTCAGAGCTGATCGCCAAAGAAGGGGAGGCGGAGTAGCCATATATGTAAAAGCTGGTTTAGTTGTATCCTGTACTGCTGCAACATCTATGCCCAAGGAATTTGAATGTCTATCTCTAAAAGTCTCTCTCCCCAATACAGCAGCTTTCCATTTAATTGGTTGCTACAGCCCCTCTGCTGAACACAAGCTCTTATCCCACCTGGAAACCTGGTCAAGTCCTGTACTGAAGAAGTCATTATCATAGGGGACCTGAATTTCAACTGGCTCACCCATGCAGCTACACCTCTGGTATCATTCTGTGACATCATGGGCTCACACAGTTAATTAATGAACCAACAAGACTAAATGCAAGGAATAGTAGTAACAGTACTCTACTTGGCATCATGATAATGAGTAAACCACATCTGTTCACACATGCTGGAGTGCTCCTATGCGACATAAGTGACCACTGCCCCATCGCAGGGGTAAGATCCAACAGCATTAAAACAGATCCTGCAAAATTTCTCATGAGGAGATCCAAGAAAAACATCAATATTGAAGGATATCTGCATGATATAGCCTACTCTCCACACTGGCAAAAGTTCTATCTTGCACATTCTGTAGAAAAAGCTCAGCAGGTGCTAAATAGCATTATATTAAATGCCCTTAACACCCATGCCCCAATCTCTAGTATCCGAATAAAAAACAAATCCTATCGCTGGTTTTCAGCTGACCTCAAAGCTGCACTGCTGGAGAGAGATAAACTTTGGAAAGTAGCAAGAAAAACTAAGAATACCATGGACTGGATGATCTTTAGGAAAGCCAGGAATAAATGCACTAGGAAAGTTAGGGATGCAAAGGCTGCCTACTACCTGGCCCAGCTCGACTCCTCCTACCATAATACTGCTAGATTTTGGGGCACCATCAAGGGTATGATGGGCCAGGATGTTAACAACCCCTTCAACCCAATTACACAGTAACTATGGCCCCATTACTGGCACATTGGAAATCCTGGATGCATTCAACAACCACTTCACAACAGCTGGCCTTGCCTTTGACTCCTCCCCAGCTAACCTATTAGGGATCATTTAAGCTCCCACTATACTGGTGAACAAAGAGTTGACTCCTCCTTTAGCTTCAAACCTATACTGTTGAAACAAGTTGAGGATCTATTATGGCATCTAGATACCAAAAAAAGTGCAGGAGCAGATCTTCTGGACCCATTCTTTCTAAAGATTGCATGTCATGTGCTTGCAGTCCCCCTTACTCACCTCTTTAACCTTTCCCTAAACTCTGGCTCTATTCCCACGCTGTGGAAGACAGCCCAAGTGGTCCCCCTTCTAAAATCAGGGGACCCTATGGATCTTAATAACTACAGGCCCATTTCCATCCTACCTATGTTATCCAAGATGCTGGAGAAATTAGTGAGTATTCAGTTAAGGGAATATCTGGACAATGCTAATTTATTAAATCCAGCTCAATCTGGATTCAGGGCCAAACATAGCACTATCACTGCATTAGCCAAGATCACCAATGATTGGCAAACAGAACTGGATAAAAAGAACAATGTCTGTGCAGTATTCCTGGACCTGAGCAAAGCATTCGACACTGTGGACCATGAACTGCTACTCTCATCCCTACACTCCATTGGCCTAGATCCATCCTCCTTAAGTGGTTCAGATGCTACCTCTCGTAGATCACAGCAGGTAAAAGCTGAAGATGACCTCTCCCCATTAAGACCACTGTCAAGAGGAGTCCCCAAGGCTCTATTCTGGGTCCTATGCTTTTTGCCATTTATATAAATAAAATTGATTCAACCCTTACCAAGTCCTCAGTACATCTCTTTGCTGATGACACTGTACTGTATGTCAGCAACCCTTCACCTAAAGTTGCTCATGAAATCCTACAAGCAAAATTCTCCCTGTTACAACATCGGCTTCTTGAGAAAAAGCTTCTGCTAAATGCAAAGAAACCAAAGCAATGATGTTCACAACCCAAAACTCCACCAACACATCCTCTTCAATCAGTCTCCCCAGCTATGCACTATACTTGGAAAATCTGGAGTATGTTGAAAATTTCAAATACCTAGGTGTGTGGATTGACAACAGACTTGACTTTACTCAGCATCTAGAACAACTGCTGAAAAAACTTCTAAGCTTGGCCTCCTCTACAGATTAAAACCCTTCCTTAATAGAGATTCAAAGATGAGATTAGTCCAGGCCATCTTTCTATCAGTCATGACTCATGAGACTTCCTCTATAGTCACTGCCCCATTCCCTACCTTCAAAGTTGGATACCTTATACCATAGAGCAATAAGGTTCATTACAGATCTGCCATATAATACTCACCATTGTTCTCTCTATGGTGCAATTGGATGGTTTCCCTTCATGTCAGGAGGAGCAGAAATGCAGCTCTATGGATCTACAGAGCTTTATCAAAAAACTTCCAAGCTATATCCTGGACTGCTTCAACCTGACCACTCCCAGCTCCTATGCCCTAAGAACAACAATATCATCCTGCTCAAATTGCCCAAAGTCAACACCAAAATAGGGAGGCAGCAATCAGCTATTCTCTAGCCATAGCATGGAACACCCTACAAAATCCCTAAAACTGTCCATTATCATTCCATTTACATCCTTCAAGCAGCACTGTACAGCCTTCTTCACAGAGAAATGCAGTTGTTACCGCTAGAGATAGAATAGTCATCCCACAAAACCATATTCCAATCACATCTGGCATATTCCTTCCAGCCAGACACCGCCAGTATATAGCACCCAATATTCCTTCACCATCCTTGTACTCATTATGTGAGGGACTGTCATGGCCCTCATTGTGATATATATGTACTGTACATATTGTAGATGTTAGTTTAACTTTCTCTTGCCAAGCTTTAACATGTGAATTCTCTGTATATTATTGTGTTATAAATAACATTTTCTTTTTTCTGTATGTATAACTGTCTCATAAGTATGTGATGTAATTGCTGTGCATCAACTTGAACCTTGACCTTATCAGGTCCATCTTGTAAATGAGCCTTGCTCAATGATGATCGCCTGAATAAATAAAGATTTGATTGATTGATTGATTGATCGATCTTCTTTGTATGTTTGGTACCATTCTACTGTTAAGCTTTGAGTGTATCTTGCTACTTTTATGACTTTGCGTTTTCTCCTTTTGAAAAAATTAATAAAGTATACACAATTTGAAAAAAAAAATTGTGCCCCCTTGTTCTTGCACATCTCTTTTTCTGAAAGATGCTACCCTCTTGGACTTTGTTGATTCCCTTGAGGTACTTGAATGTTTCTATCATGTCCCCCCACCCTCCCTCCTTTCCTCAAGGGTATACATATTAAGCTCCTTCAGTCTCTCTTCATATAGCTTCTGATGCAGATCCTGCACCATTTGAGTTGTCCTCCTCTGGACTGCCTCCATCCTGTCTACAGTATGTCCTCGTGGAGATGGGGTCTTCAGAACTGCATGCAGTACTCTAGATGGCGTCTCACCAACTGTCTGTACAGAGGGATAACAATTTCTTGTTTTTTACTGTTGATGCCTCTCCCTATGCATCCCAGTATCCCCCAGCCCTCCTTACTGCCCTCTCACATTGCTTGCCCACCTTTAGGTCATCTGATATGACTACCCCTAGGTCCTTTTCCATTTTGGTTGTTGTTAGTACCCCCCCCATTGTGTACTCTGTCCCATGGTTTTTGTTTCCCAGGTGCATTGCTTTGCACTTCTTTGCATTGAATCTAAGCTGCCATACTTTTGACCATTCCTCCAGCCTTGCCAATTCCCTTCTCATTCTTTCCACCCCCCCCGTGTATCAACTCTGTTGCAGATCTTTGTGTCATCTGCAGTGAGGCATACTTTTCCTTCCAGTCCCTCCTCAATGTCACCTAAAAAGACATTAAAGAGGACCGGCCCCAGTACTGAACCCTGCGGTACCCCACTAGTAACCCCCCTTTCTTTGGAGTGGACTCCATTTACTATTACTCTCTGTGTCCTGTTGTCTAGCCAATTTTTGACCCAGGTTACCACTCTGGGACCCACTCCCAGGCTGTCTAACTTATTTACTAATATTTTGTATGGGACTGTGTCAAATGCCTTGCTAAAGTCTAGGTAGGCCACATCCACAGCCCCTCCCTGGTCTACTACTTTGGTCACCTAGTCAAAAAAATCTATTAGATTCGTCTGACATGATCTTCCCGCTGTGAATCCATGTTGCCTTGGATCCTGTGCCCCGCTGACCATTAGGTACTCAACAGTTCTTTCTTTATGAAGTGATTCCATCATTTTCCCTACCACTGAGGTCAAACTAACAGGTCTATAGTTTCCTGCCTCTGCCTTGCTCCCACTTTTGTGAAGGGGAATCACATCCACCCTCCTCCAGTCCTCAGGTACCACACCATCCTCCCATGATTTGTTAAAAAGGGTAATCAGTGGTGTCACTAGTTTTCTCCTTAGTTCTTTTAGAATTCTGGGGTGAATCCCATCAGGCCTCATTGCTTTGTCCACCTTCAGTTTTAGGAGTTCTTTCAGGACCCTTTCTTCTGTGAATGGACTGGTATCAACTCCCCTATGTAGAGTGCTTCTGTTGTTTGGTTTAGGTACCTCCCCCTCATCTTCTTTTGTGAATACTGAGCAGAAGTATTTGTTCAGCATCCCTGCTTTTCACTGTCACCCTCTGCCCATCCCTCCCTTTTATTGCCTCTCTATCCTCCCTAGGTCTTCATCCCCTAACGCATCTATAAAAAGGTTTTATCCTTCAACTGGAGTTGACTATCTTTCCTCGGTTTGGGCCTTTGCTATTCTGACTGCCTTCCCTGCTTCCTTCTGCTGTAACTGGTACAGTTCTCTGTCCTGCTCCTTCTGTGTTTCCTTATACTTCCTGAATGCTATCTTTTTCTCCCTAACCTTTCCCTCCACCTCTTTTGAGAATCATAGTGTTTTTTTTCCTTCATTTAGTTTTATTTGCTTCACACAAAGGCTTGTTGCCACTGTGATGGCAGTTTTGATTTTTCCCCATTGTTCCTCCACCCCTCCTTCTTGTCTGTTTACTAGTGGTTTTCTGAGGTACTCTCCCATTTTGCCAAAGTCAGCTCTCCTAAAGTCCAGTATACACTTTTGTATGGCTTGACTGTATGGCTGTGTTTATCGTGAACCACACTGTTTGGTGGTTGCTTGTTCCCAGATGGCTACCCACTTCTAAATCTGAGATCCTCTCTCCATCCCCATTTGAGAGTACCAGGTCTAAGATTGCTTCTCCCAAGTGGGTTCCAACACTAGCTGTCTGAGGCATGCCCCTGTGGGACATCGAGACTGACCCTGCTCTTGGATGTGGCTGCAGCTTAGGTGCTCCAGTTAACATCAGGCATATTCAGGTCCCCCAGCAACAATATCTCCCCTTTTTCTGCCATTCTAAGCATGCTTTCTATCATTTCCTTGTCCAGTTCCTCCCCCTGAGATGGGGGTTTGTATACAACCCCTGTGCAGATTGTGGTGCCATTTCCTGTCTCCAGGGTGATCCACAGTGCCTCCTCTCCTCCCTGTTTACCCTTTAGTTCCATTGCTTTGATCCCTTCCCTTTCATAGAGAGCTACTCCTCCTCTTTTACCCTCCCTGTCCCTCCTATAGATTGTGTACCCTGGTATGTTGACATCCCAGTCATGGTTCTCTGTGTGCCATGTTTCTGTGACTGCCACAATATTCAAGCGTCCCTCTTCCATCAAGGCTACTAGTTCAGGGAGCTTGTTACCCAGACTACAGGCATTAGTACTTATCACCCTCCATTTTTTGATGGCCTTACCCCTTTTAGTCCCTTCCCTGTTCTTACTGCCTTTGCCTTTTTCTCCATTTACCCCTGTTCTGCTCCCTATTGACTTCTCTGCCTTGGAGTTTACCTTGATAACTACCTGTTTTGTGTGTGTGTGTGTGTGTGTGGGGGGGGGCTTTTCAGTGTCTCCCCTCTTGGCTAGTTTAAATGCTTGCCAATGAAGCATTTCAACCTAGGGCATACATTAGACCATATCTAGACTATGGTTCCCCTTTCTGGAATCCAAACCAAAAAAAAGACATAGCAATTCTTGAACAGGTTCAAAGGAGAGTAACTAGAATGATTCCAAGATTAACAAACTTGGATTATCAGAACAGATTAAAAGCTACTGGTCTCGTCTCTCTTCAAACTAGAAGATTAAGAGGTGATATGCTTATGGTTTTTAATTTAATAAATTCACCAGATCTAATGGAAAATGTGGTCTTAACACTCTCCAAAAGACATGTTCCGAGACTGCATAATAAACAGCTTGAGTAAAAACTTATAAAACCAGCAAAAGGGGAAACTTTTTTCCAATAAGAGCATCCATTGTATGGAACACCTTGCCACAAGAATTGGTAGAGGCAACTAGTGCCACTGTATTTAAAAACAAATTAGATGTTTGGTTGAGGGATAATAGATAAATCATGTCCCACATAGTGTGGGGAACAGTCTCGATGGGCTCTGGCCTTCTTCTGTTCTTTCATACCAAGTAAGTAACCTATCACCTAAGATCCTGGTTCCCCTCCTAAACAGATGCAGACCATCGCACCAGTATAGGCCTGTATCCCTCCAGGTGGAACCCAGTCCCTAATGAAGTCAAAACCCTAAGCTCGGCACTAGCTTTTCAACCAATCATTGAATCCCATGGTGTGGCGTACCCTAGCCTCACCCATGCCATATACAGGCAGCACCTCCAAGAAGGTTACCATGTGTGCTACTTGTCTAAGGCCCCTCCCCAACTCTACAAACTCCTCCTGCACTCCTCAGATTCCATTCCCAGACAGGTCATTTGTCCCTAGGTGGACAGTAACATCCAGCTCCCTCTCCCATGCTGCTGCTCCCACGATCCTGAGGATTTGCTTCCTGTCCCTCCCAGCCATGGCACCAGGCAGGCACCTTACCTCCCTCTCCCCTCCCTCCCCCTCAAGTCCTACCCCCCTAACAATTGAGTCCCCCGGCAGGAGTTGTTTCCTTCCTGTGGGTCCCATGCCACCCTCCTGTGGGTCTCCTTTTTGGAGGTTCCCAGCATCCTCCTTGGTCTCCACTGCAAGTTCCTCCATAGAGGAACCATGCTCTGCCAGAATGGTGTATGAATTGTGGAGAGGTACAGCTGGAGGGATGCTCCTCTTTTCCACCACCCTCACCCTCCCTGAGCCCACCGTGGTCCAACCGCTCCTCAGTCTTGGCAAACTTTGAGGCAGAGGTAGTGGCCTTGGTGGTCCCTGGGTGGGGGAGAAGGTTTTCTGAATCCGTGCCAGTTCGGCCTTGAGATTAGCAACCTCCTCCCTCAGATCACAGAGGTTCCTGCAAATAGGGCAGCATTGCAGCCTCCAGAACATCTCCCAGAAGACTGCTGCCCCACAGCCAGTGCATTGCACCACTCCCCATGTCTGTCTCCCTTCCTGTTTATATTTTTTAATTAATTAATTAATTTTTTGGTTAGTGTGTGCATGCATTTACCTCCTACACAGTGTGCTGGGCTGTTAGGATATGTCAGGTGCATGCCTTTTGGAGAGTGATGTCAGAACCCGTGGTATAAGTAAACGACACCCTTGGCATGGGTGGGGTGAGGGGCAGGGTGGGTGGGACCAATCCCGTTTCCTCCAGAAACAATCAGCTACAGCTCTGACCCACCACCCCAGTGAGTGCTTTCCTTGCCTTCAGCAAGACAACCTGCACAACAATTTAACAGAAAATATCCCCTGCAAAAAACAATATCAGCTGCTGCACTCTTGCTTTCCCTTGCTTCTCTGCTGTCTTCCTAGTTTGCTGGCTCTGTCAGAATTTAAAGGTTTTGTGGGTGGGCAAGTCTGGGCAAGTCCTGTTTTCAGCTACTGCTCTCTTGCTTTCCTTTGCTTCTCTTCTATTATTTTCAAAAAGTATGTTCCCATTTTGGTCACAATTACCTTGGATTATACTGCAAGCTTACTGCTTCTTAAGGCTATAGGCCAAGAGTTTGCCCACTTTTCCCCAGATTCCCCAAATGATTGCTTGGTCCTATAGAGGCTGTATTCTGCTTTGGATGAATAAAGTTGGTTTATGTCATATTTAAGGGATGTCATATGCCTTAAAGGAGAACTGCGCTGAACCTGTAAGTCAGTTTTTCTTGTGGAAGCTGTTCTTTAAACACTGGTTCAAATTCTGTTATTGGTCTAGCTATCCAAGCTTTTTAGTTATTTTAGTGGGTGTTTCTGATTTACATTCTGCTGGTAAGAACCATTTTAGAAATGTATGATGTAATGTATGTCCGTTTTATTCTTCTTCTGTTGGGACAATGCATCTATGTTCTACTATAGAACTCTGAGGTTGTTTGGGTCATAAACTACATCATACCGTTCTAAAATGGTATGTACAACTAAACTGTAAAGCAGAAACAAGCACTAAGATTACTAAAAGGCCTGTATAGATGGAACAATAACAGAATTACAAACCAGTACCTAAAAAACGGCTTCTACTGGGAAAAATAACTTGCAGGTTCAGCACAGTTCTTCTTTAAAAGATATGTTCAGCTGCCTACATTTTGTTTGCAGTTCATTTCACTGTTTTGAGTTCATTTTCCAAATGTAAGATTTTTTTGGTGAGTTTCTTTCCTATGCTGCCAAATAACTAATTATTCTCCCTCTCAAGTATGCTTTAGAAGTCTTCAGTGCACAAGATTTCAAAACATCTTCATTATCATTAGTTTAGAAGTACTCCGTGATTTCTTTTGTAATCCAGTCTACACATTTTTTGTCATTCAACAGTGATACATTAAATCTCCGCCTGAATGATCTAGCCGATGGATCCCCAAAGGACAAGTCAGTGCTTGTCAGGGTATGGTCTTAGATGACTATGCTTTGAACATCAGCTGCATATCGTGAATTATTTAGGGATGAGGATATCAGGATGTAATGTAACTTACTAAACGATGTGTGTCTGTTAAAATAAAAAGTCAAGTCTTTTTCTCTGGGATGAGTAAGACTCCATGCATCAGTCATTCCCAAATCATCTCTAGCTTGAGTAAAGATTTTCGAGTTGGAGTAGGCTCTCCTGAAAGCATTTGTTTACCATTATTCCTGTCCCGACCATGACTGCATCAGTAATCGTATTGAAATCCCCCCCAAGGATGATTTCATATCCTGCAAGGTCATTCAGATCTAAGGATAACTGGTCAAAAAATGGCCTCTGATTTTCATTCGGGTCATAGATGTTACATAAAGCTATCTATTTGTGGGTAGCTGGCCGGGGTGGCGCAGAGGGTTGAAGTGCTGGTGTCTTACCTCATGCTACGCCGGCGACCCGGGTTCGGGAACGACCTCGGGTTGTCGGGGTGCCAGTGTGGGGGGGGGGGTGGAGCAGGATTAAGCATCCCGGCAGGCAGCTCTCCTCTCCTGAGGGTGGTGAGGGTAGGTTGGTGCCCCCCATAGTTCCGCTCCCACCGGGTGGCGGTCTGGTGGGTAGCATAGGTGGAGAGAGGGTGGCAAAAGTATTGGGAGGTGGAAGGGGCTGAGCTGGTGCCATGGGGTGCAAAGCATGCCTCCACATGCTTGCACAGCTGAGTGCCGGGGCCCCGTCGGGGTCAGGGAGAAAACCAATAAAATGCATATGTGTCCCTGTTGCCAGTTGGTGAGAGGAGGTGACGGGGACCAAAGAGCTCTATCCAAAAAAAAAAAAGCTATCTATTTGCCTTCCAGGACACCTCTAAGAATCTGAATTCTCCCCTCAGTGTCCACAATGTGTTTGTGTTTAGTAAAGTTAGTGCTCTTCTTAATCAATATAGCAGTACCTTTTGTTTTAGAACTGTAACAGTTGTATTTGGCTGTAGATACCCAACCCCTAACTAGCTTGGCTGCCAGGAGTATTACGAAGGGCTGAAATGCAAAATCCTGAGTGTCTGGAGCCGAAAATCAATTGCCCAACACTTGGGATTTGCCCTCGGCGAGTTGTAATCCAAAATAAGGGGGTTGCCACCGCATTGAAAGTGTGGGCAAAGTCCCCCAGCATTAAAACCCTCTGCCACAGGCAAATCCAGAGTGTCGGGATACCGAGTGTTGGCCAGTTGGTTTTGGGCTCCAGACACTCGAGATTTTGCATTTCAGTCATTTGTAGTATATCCCTAACTAGCTTGGCTGCCTCTAGTGGCACCAAATGTGTCTCCTATAAAAATGCTATATCTGTTTTTTGTCTGTGTAAGTAATTTAGTATTTTTTTTTCATGATACGTGATCCCAACCCTTAAACATTCCAGGATATTAGTCTATATGTCTTAGACTTAGTTAATAATCAAATTATTAGTCTGGGATTACTTAGAAAAATTACTCAACAAGCCTGTAGAGAAATGTATAGAACTATAATACTATTGCAACCCCCCCTCCCCAGTGTCTAAGGGTATGCTGGGGGTAATAATGTGGGAAGCGGACACTCATAGCAGAAACCACAGTTATTTCTTACTGGGATGGCTGGCATTGATTGGAGGTTAATAGTGCAGGAGCACAGGCTTCTTCTGGTTCTGGGCTGCAATGAACTTTGGTTAATAGCCACAAACAGTTCAACAGAATGACTGACGTCCACACATAAGTAAAACAACAAGGGTTCCCATTTAATTAATAACAAAGCACTCACTGGAGGTAACGCACTTGAACAGTTGATCTGCAGTCCTGACCGTAGGGGTCATGAAAGTTGCTAGCGTCCACTGTAGCTGCTATGGCCCCACTAACATTTGGGTAGCTTTTACTGGGCTGATGTAGCCACTTTACAGTACAGGTAGCTTTAACTCTGGGCTGCTATGACCTTTAGAGCTGTAGGTGGTAGGCAGAACTTAATTCTCTCTGTCTCTTTCTCAACTACATGCTCATCTCTGTGCTGATCTCCTGGGTTCACAGCAGCAAGCCCTTCAGCACAGGGCTACCACTCCTTCCCCATACTTCAGTTCAAAAGTCAGGCATGGCAAGCGACTCCACCCTTGGCATCAGAGTAGACATCTCCGCTGCAGCTGCCACAACCGGGCTGGCATACTATACTTTGGGGCAGACCTTGTCTCTCTCTCTCTCTCTCTCTCTCTCTCACTCACTTTCCCTCTCTCAGTACTTCTTCACAGCAGCAACTGGGCCCTGGCGAATGACTTCACCCTCAAATCTCACAGGCAAAAATACCACCAGAGCTGCCACAACTGGGTTGGCATCTTAGTCTCTGGGGCTATTGTTCTCCCTCTTTCTTTTGGGCTCAAAACGGTTCTCCCCTCAGACATGTGGCATGGCTGTAGCCCTCTGGTCTTTCTCTTACAGCAGGGCACCATGCAGGCTGAACCATTCAATCAGGGCTCCCAAATCTCGACACTCTCTTAATCTTCTCTCCGGCCATTGATCTCTTACTGCAGAATTGAGGGGCATTTCAAAGGTACACACTGCAGACACCCTGCAGACCAGGCTGATGATTGATGCCATGTCACTCGCTGTACATACAGTCGCCAGAAGACCTCTGGACACCCTCAGAGTGGGCAATTGAACCCACCCTCCCGACACTCTCTCTCCCAGACCCCACCTTCTTCTGGAGCTCTCGCTCTTTGGTGCCAGAACCTCCAAACGTATACTCCCATGCACCAATGGTGACCTTTGACCTGCAGAAGCTCCCGCCAGTGTGGCAGAGGGAAATTAATCATTTAACTGCTGGACCAAAAGGACCTAGAGTGCACAAAACATGTACACACCCTATATGCCTGTGTAAAGATCTATATAAAGAAATCAATAATCTAAGCTTTTTACCTTACTAATGAGTAGCGACTAACACAATTCTTACTAAGTCGCAGTTTTTGAAGTATGTAAACTAATAACCCAATATGAAGGAATTGCTGTGAAGCACCAGAGTTCCAAGGTACCAACAATAAACTCTCCTCTAAATTAGCTGATAACTTGCTAAGTTGTGACAACAGTGTCATTTCTCAAGTACAGTTGTTGCCAAACTTGGAATTGTTAGTTTCGCTGGTGGCCTCATGCTAATTCTTATTAGACAGTGAGTCACAGGTGGAAGCAGAAGCTTGTGCTGGCTCAGAGTTGTGTTGTTTTCCAAAAAAAAATGTCTGTTGCCTGTTATTTGGCTCCTCTTGCAGGTCATTGTCAATAACCTCCCATGCCTGTTCGGGAGTGTAACAAAAGAAGTGGTGCCATTTTTGATATAGATTGTTAGTGTAGCTGGGTACCTCATTGCATAATTAAGCCCTTTCCTTTGATGCGCCTGTTTTATTTCATTAAATGCCTCTCTTTTATCCATAATCTCCACTGAAAAGTCCCAATACAATGAGACCCTCCCCATATTAATGTTCAGCACTCCCTTGCTAATTTAAATAGCTCTTCCTTTACAATTAACCTTGGGAAGTTAATAATTACTAATCTGGGGTTGGCTCCTGACTGTGGATTGGGTACCAATGAGCTGTGGGCTTGCTTGATTGTGAGTGGCCATTGCCAGTAAAACAGATTCATGCAAAGCTGTTGTAAAACGTTCCATGTCAACTGAGCGACATGCAATCTGCTGTGGTAAAATATAGAGTGGTCAAAACGACGCAAAACAAAGCCGCACATCTGAAAAACAGCTACAGCAAAATCAGCGCTCAAGTCCCTCAAGTGTAGATTTACTATTACAACACCACACCACCACGGATCACCACTCCAGTGCAATTCAAGGGAAATACAGATTTACTATTACAACACCACACCGCCATGGATCACCACTCCAGTGCAATTCGAGGGAAGTACAGATTTATTATTGCAACACCATGCCACCATAGATCACCACTCCAGTGCAATTCGAGGGAAGTACAGATTTACTATTGTAACACCACACCACCACGGATCACCACTCCAGTGCAGTTCAAAGGAAGTACAGATTTACTATTGCAACACCACACCGCCATGGATCACCACTCCAGTGCAATTCAAGGGAAGTACAGATTTACTATTGCAACACCACACCTCCATGGATCACCACTCTAGTGCAATTCGAGGGAAGCACAGATTTACTATTGCAACGCCATGCCACCATAGATCACCACTCCAGTGCAATTCGAGGGAAGTACAGATTTATTATTGCAACACCACACCACCACGGATCACCACTCCAGTGCAATTCAAAGGAAGTACAGATTTACTATTGCAACACTACACCAGCATGGATCACCACTCTAGTGCAATTTGAGAGAAGTACAGATTTACTATTGCAACACCACACCGCCATGGATCACCACTCTAGTGCAATTTGAAGGAATACCAGATTTACTATTGCAACACCATGCCACCATGAATTACAACTCCAGTGCAATTTGAGAGAAATACAGATTTACTATTACAACACCACGCCGCCATGGATCAACACTCCAGTGCAATTCAAGGGAAGTACAGATTTACTATTGCAATACCACACCACCATGGATCACCACTCCAGTGCAATTCAAGATACAGATTTACTGTTGCAACACCACCACCATGGATCACCACTCCAGTGCAATTCAAAGTACAGATTTACTATTACAACACCACACCGCCATGGATCACCACTCCAGTGCAATTCAAGGAAGTACAGATTTACTATTGCAACACCACACCGCCATGGATCACCACTCCAGTGCAATTTGAGTGAAGTACAGATTTACTATTGCAACACCACCACACCACAGATCACCACTCCACTGCAATTGAGAAGTACAGATTTACTATTACAACACCACTCCACCACAGATCACCACTCCAGAGCAATTCAAGAGAAGTACAGATTTATTATTGCAACACCACACCGCCATGGATCACCACTCCAGTGCAATTTGAGAGAAGTACAGATTTACTATTGCAACACCACACCGCCATGGATCACCACTCCAGTGCAATTCAAGAGAAGTACAGATTTACTATTGCAACACCACACCGCCATGGATCACCACTCCAGTGCAATTCAAGGGAAGTACAGATTTACTATTGCAACACCACACTGCCATGGATCACCACTCCAGTGCAATTTGAGAGAAGTACAGATTTACTATTGCAGCGCCACACCGCCATGGATCACCACTCTAGTGCAATTTGAAGGAAGACCAGATTTACTATTGCAACACCATGCCACCATGAATTACAACTCCAGTGCAATTTGAGAGAAATACAGATTTACTATTACAACACCACGCCGCCATGGATCAACACTCCAGTGCAATTCAAGGGAAGTACAGATTTACTATTGCAATACCACACCACCATGGATCACCACTCCAGTGCAATTCAAGGGAAGTACAGATTTACTGTTGCAACACCACACCACCATGGATCACCACTCCAGTGCAATTCAAGAGAAGTACAGATTTACTATTACAACACCACACCGCCATGGATCACCACCCCAGTGCAATTCAAGGGAAGTACAGATTTACTATTGCAACACCACACCGCCATGGATCACCACTCCAGTGCAATTTGAGTGAAGTACAGATTTACTATTGCAACACCACGCCACCACAGATCACCACTCCACTGCAATTCGAGAGAAGTACAGATTTACTATTACAACACCACGTCACCACAGATCACCACTCCAGAGCAATTCAAGAGAAGTACAGATTTATTATTGCAACACCACACCGCCATGGATCACCACTCCAGTGCAATTTGAGAGAAGTACAGATTTACTATTGCAACACCACACCGCCATGGATCACCACTCCAGTACAATTCAAGAGAAGTACAGATTTACTATTGCAACACCACACCGCCATGGATCACCACTCCAGTGCAATTCAAGGGAAGTACAGATTTACTATTGCAACACCACACTGCCATGGATCACTACTCCAGTGCAATTTGAGAGAAGTACAGATTTACTATTGCAACGCCACGCCACCACGGATCACCACTCCAGTGCAACTCGAGAGAAGTACAGATTTACTATTGCAACACCACGTCACCATGGATCACCACTCCAGAGCAATTCAAGAGAAGTACAGATTTACTATTGCAACACCACACCGCCATGGATCACCACTCCAGTGCAATTCAAGGGAAGTACAGATTTACTATTGCAACACCACACCAGCGTGGATCACCACTTCAGTGCAATTTGAGAGAAGTACAGATTTACTATTGCAACACCACGTCACCACAGATCACCACTCCAGTGCAATTCGAGAGAAGTACAGATTTACTATTGCAACACCACAACGCCATGGATCACCATTTCAGTGAAATTTGAGGTAGCGCAGTTAAGGCACCTCGCTATTTTGTATACCACGCTCTTCTGTCCTACTCAATTTTGGCCATGCACTATTGGCCACACTTCTTTTATCTGCAAGAACTTGACACGCCAGGTTTGTAAAGAACCAGCCATGTTATTTTCTTCAACACCCTCTGGGAGGACAACTATCCTTAAGCTGTTGCGCCACCTCTATTTTCTAAATCATCCAATTTCTCTAGGATATATTCAATTTGTTTAGTGTGGATATTAGTAGATTCTTCCACACTAAAATCACATCGTCAGTTAGTGTAACGTGCCCCTCATTCACATCTATTTTTTTGCTTGTGCGCTCTGATTCTTTTCTGATCTGTTCTATAGTTACCTTAAGTTTCTTGATGTCCAATTTCATTTCAACAAACATTTCTTTTATTGTTCTGAGGTTCGATTTCTTTGGCTTGTGGTTGGCATAGTCTGAGAGCTGTAATTTAAGCAGTGAGAAAAAAAACAACAAAAAGTCCTTTGACACACAAGTTTTAACATAAATTCATTAGAATGATTAATATTGTAACAAATAAAACAAGAAATAGCCAGCAGAATCTATTTTCAATAGAAGATTAAGGGTTTTAATGAGATAGATGACAGCAGCTGTATAGCTAATCAGCCATCTTCCTCGGCACCGTGCACACACTCTGTTAGGAAAAATTTATGAAAAGATGAAATACGCATGCACAAAATGGAAAACTCTATTATTAATTTCAGCTTTACAGAATTATCACATTAACCACATAGTGAAGAATCTTACTTGGGTCAAACTCTAACTCACCTGTCACTGTCAGTGAGCACAACAAGGTCTAAAAAATATATTTTTATCTCCTTTCAACTTTCCAAAACTTAGGAACTACTGAATTGATCATTACCAAATTTTCAGAATCTGTAGCTCCTGCAACCAACTATTTTTTTGCCAAATTTCAGGGTATTCTATTCAGAGAAAGCCATGGTATTAGGATGCAAAATAGGGTTTTAACATGATCCACCTCCTCCCTGACTGACCATCTGATACCCCAAGTTTGATTCCCAAGCCGTATCGTCGGCACTGCAAATGGTAGCACTACCATTGCATGGGTGAGTCAGCTCGCTTGTTTAATTTTAGCTATATTCATACTCATCATTGAAACAGGAAATTATAGTGATTAGGAAATTTGAGTGACAAGCCATACAGTTCACTGCAGTGCCAAGTCTATATGATTTTAGGACATGCATGTGCACCTAGTCAGAATGTGCTTTCATAATACCTATGGCTACAGTGTGGACAACCCTGACGCTCACCGTGGTATCTTCAGAGCGGAAGCTTGTGACAGTTTTTTTTAACTGCTCTAGAAGTAGAGGGGTCTTCCTTAAGTAGAGGGGTCTTTCTTGGGGCCCTTTGGGCAGTTAGATAGACAGCTATGCAGGGTCAGGGGTAATCCAAAGCTGGGAGAGGTAGTGGACTTCAGTTTTCTAACTGTGCTCTCATTAATGATGTGATGGTATTTCGTTTGATAATACCTGACCCCTGACATCACACCATGTTTGCAGGTATGTTTGCCTAATTCAAAATGAACATGACTACTGTACGTAGCATATTGGGAAGGATGTCTCCTTTTACTGAGATGGGGGCAGAAGATGTTATTTCCCCTCGCTTCAGCAGCAGTAACCTGACATTCAACACCGGCACAGTCAGTCAGATCACCAGCGGTCACCTCAGACAGAAATGAAATGTATATTCTCATTTAACAGCTTTTTTTTACACCATATCCAATTGAGAAGGGACATTTCCATTTTTAATAGCGATGCCTGCTTGTCTGCTTTTCAGTTTCAGATTTCTAACTGATGCTCTGACGTAACAGCTCCAAGCGGGATGGTGCAGAAATTTGCAGGTGTGATTAAAGTCCGGTCTGCAGTACCACAAAATAAAGCAGGCGTGAATAGAAACCATTCTCGAGTATATGAAAAGCCCCAACAACAAGCTGTTAATCAGCAAGATGCTGTCGTCGTGTATACAATCAAGTCATTTGGTAGGCTGTCGCAGTCTGGCAGTCCAAAATATAAATGAACCATTCTGTGTGGAACTGGCTGCAATCTAGTGGCCTGTTGCACACTTCTTA
The DNA here is from genome assembly GCA_016271365.2 of Neoceratodus forsteri. Taxonomy (NCBI): domain Eukaryota; kingdom Metazoa; phylum Chordata; order Ceratodontiformes; family Ceratodontidae; genus Neoceratodus; species Neoceratodus forsteri. The sequence continues at coordinate 42,925,934 of CM028136.1, forward strand.
CGCAGAGCACTGCAGAGCACTGAATCAAACAAGCAAGCAGCTTCCTGTGCGGCACAAACAATGTGCTCGCCCCTCCTGACTTCCGCCTCACACTGCACGTATCAGTTGCTCCTTTATTTACCTTTATGTCTCTGTGCAGTATATTCTGTTGCAAGGAAAGGATACAGAGTCCCAAGGCAGCATAGGGATTTAAAGCAGTTCAAAGTCCCCCCAAACAATTTCCAGATTCTAAACATTGTCATTGTTTACCAGTTTCGGCATCCTCAACCATGCCTTCATCAGAGCAGGTGGATTTCCCTTAGGTCAGCAGTACGTCCTGACTCTGGAGTTAAAGAGACCAGCAGGAGCACATCATAAACAAAAGGAGTATGTACGTATTTGTGTATGCATACGTGTGTGGGTATGTATGTATGTAAGTGCATGTATGTGTCTATAAGTGTGTATGTATGCATGTCTGTATGTATGTTTATATGAATGTGTGAGTCTGTATGTACTGACATGTGTTTGCATATGTCTATATGTATGTTTAGGTATCTATCTATCTGTCTATGTACCTATCTGTGTACTGTGTATGTTTGTATCTGCATCTGTACATATGTATATTTCTGTCTGTCTGCCTATCTGTCTGTCTATCTATGTATCTATTTATCCTCCTGTGTGTATGAATTAATAGAGGTATGTCTGTGTGTGTGTGTGTGTGTGTGTAAGTATCTATGTATATATGGACATATCTATGTACTATACATGTGTGTATTTAAGCATGTATGTACTATGTGCATATGTAACCCCCCTGCAAATGGGGGTTCCCAGAAGTCTTCCAGGAGCTTGCAGGAATGCTCCAAGCCTGGAGGTGTTCGGCACCTAAGCTGTTTAAATGTGGTTCCAAGTGAGTGCTATCTGAGCCTCCTTGTACTGTCTCTTTAAGAGCTGTCGGCTTTGCAGGCATAATTAATTTAGAAGGGAGATTGTGTGTTTCATTGCCTGAGTCCCGCCCGGGCTGCTGTCAACTCGCTCCATTTCTGCCGTTGCTAAATGAGCAGAGGGAGCTCTTTCAAAAGGTGTAACAATCTGCCAGGAATTGTTTAGAATAATAATGAAAATACAGTTTGTCTAACCTGCTTTTCTTTGCAGTCTGAACTGTTTTTGCCTAGCCCTCCATTCTGGTTTTGAACTGCTGAACTGGACCAATCAGTGTGGGGGGACCTTTAAAATGGAGCCTGCTGCTGGCAAATCAGAACTTGGACTCTCATTGTGGAGCCAGACACCTAGGTACTGTATGGCCAGTGCCTCTGGGAAATGTAGTTTGGACCTTGGCGCCTTTTTGCACCAACAGAGGGAGCCCTATGGTGAGTGACAGCCAAACCAGCCAACCAAACTGGGAGGAACTCAAAGGAAATGCCCTGCTCTGTTACTGGAAAGCTCAGATCAGTAGTGACGATGAAGAGAGAAGGAGCCTTGCTTCTGATGTGGCATGCAGTTCGCACGGGAAGCTCATGGGAGGCCCTGAAGTTGGCCTGCAGCCATTTGTAAGTGCCAGTTCGGACTGAATCTGAGTTTTGAAGAGAAGGAAGCAGTGTGTAGAACCAGGCTTGCCCGTAGAAGACCGAAGATTTGCTGAAGTGCGATCGACCTGTCGGGGACTGCTGATGCTGTGTGTGCTCCCGGATAATTTGCAAGTGTTTGTGATCAGGATCGAGAAGCAGCTGCCTGGCATAGTACTTTCCTTTTACATATAAATGTGCATAGTGCCTGTGGGGGATCACAATGTTATTTCTCCCTTTTCTGTGAGCTAAAGCTGGAAGCAGATCCCAGCTTGAGTCGGACTAAATCCACTTGCTATCAACTACAGTTGGGTCCAGCCACAAGGACTCCGTCTCTAGACCTTGTTTTTCAGGCAATCCAGCTAGAACATCCTCCATCCAGCTTTCAGCTTTGGTATTGTGAGTACAAATCTGGTATCTCCCTGCAGCCTTTTATCGATTACAAGTGTGTCATCTGATTATTGCTGTTTCATTTCTTCTCGAACTGAGCCCCAGGGCTCCAGATTACAATTTGTGTGTGCATGGTTTTTTCCATCAAAGGGCCCCAACCAGCTGCACTGACCCTGGCTAGCCCCCCACCATCCTGGGTACCCAGAGAGTGACATTTTGGACTCTATATGCATGCACAGTACTGTGATTTGAATATTTCCAAACCAAATCAACCTGATTGCCCCTTCCTTGTTACTGCCCCTTCTAATAAATCAGATTTGTTGTTATTGAACTATATGCTGTCTGTGGTGTCAGTACATGTAGAAAAAGCACTGCATTGTGTTAGTGTATATTGCCTAACCTTGTTTTACAGGGGGTCCTCAGAGACGTGCTGCCAGACATCAGTCCTGAGGGTAAGTGTTACTGTATGTGTAAGAAGCGTGCATATGTAGGGTATTGGGAAGGTAACTCCCATGTACTGTGTGGGCCACTAGTGGGATCAAAGGGTGGTCACAATGTCCCGGAGGACTGTGCTCAAGTTAGTTTAACCACTATCGACCCTGACCTCTGGGTGGAGGCACCCGCCATAGAACCTAGGCCCATCAACCTGTCAGTAGCCAAACAGGCAGGGGTAGTAGCCCCTGAGATAGCGCCACCTGGGGGTTACACATATGTATGTAGGTAAGTATCTCTGTACTACACAGGGGTGGAACCAGAGTGTTTTAAGGGGATAGCAGTATTTTCTCAAGAAGTGTCACAAGCGTTGTAAGAATTAAATGTAACGGGAAGTACAAAGGTTGAAGGAACAATGAAGGTGCAAGCACCAAGTGACAATGAGACACTGGGACGGATTTTCAAAGCGTGTCGCAAGGTTTGTGCCAAGCCCTGCATTACGACACTTAGGTTCTGGCAGTGTGCCAATCCTGTTGCTGCGAATGCGCCCGATTCCACAATCTCGGGTGCAGTGGCAACAGTTTTCATTATTTATGGCAGCTTGTGCCAAATATCTGGTACAAGCACCATAAAAAAGGCCCTCAGGGTTGCGCAAGTTAGACCAGAAAAAGTTGGTCTAACTTATGCACGGTCATATCTGGACAGAAACCCCGTTAGATTGTGACAGTTTGTGCGTCAGGATCATCCACGCATCCAGGGCTTGTGGTGATCTACTTTGGAAATTCTGCCCGTGTGTGTTTAGTTGAGGGCATGGTAGAAAAGCTGAGTTGTGAGATGCGATCTGAAAATGTGAATAGAGTCACTGAGGTTGCGAAAGAGCAGAAGTGGAAAAAGCTCTGCTAGCGGCAGCTGATTGGCAGTGGGAGACTGAAGAACAGAGAGGAGTGGGGTAGGAGGGGAGTGAAGGGAGTAACTAGTTGAGCAGGTGGGGATGAGGTCACAGAGATAGGCAGGAGCAGAACCAGGGAGGAATTTTGACTGGGCATGCAACTTTGAAGTAGAGCCACAAAGGGATAAGGAGCTAATGAGGGCCAAAAAGAATTAGTGTGGTATGACCATGGTTCTCATTGTAAGTGTTGAGGCAGGTAGCAGCACTCTGGACAGATTGAAGTCTTAGAAGTTGTAATTTAGTTACTCCAGAAAGAAGGGGCTTACAGTAATTGAGACAAGAGGCCACAAACAAGAAAAAAAAACATGGTTGAGGATTTCAGTAGAGGAAGAGTCAAGACAGTGTGGGACATGGGATATACCACAGGGGTGCTAGTATGAGTCTTTCAGACACTGGAGATGAGTGAAGAAAATAAAAGGGCAGGTTCAAGGAGAAGGAAAGGGTTCAAAGTAGAGGAGGGGAGAGATGAGGTCAGAGTTGAATAGAGGGATGGAGGAGGATGACTGAAAATTGAGAGGTCTGTTCTGATCCTTGGGATTGCCACAGGACTACAGACCAGTATCACAGCTATTAAGAGCTCAGTAAAGCCTTTTAGCCTTTGCAGTTGAGCGTGTTTATGTGAGTCCCACCCAAAGGTCACATCAGTCTGATGGATTTGCATTAGCGCCTTGCTCACTGCCCTGTGCACTGTCTTACCTGCCACATGGTTAGTATCACACCGCTCCCCCCCCCCATTGTAACAGGTCCTCATGGGAGCAGCTAAACAGATTTAGGGGCATGGAGGATGAGGGCACACACAACTGTGGCCCCCTGAGACTGGGAGCCAGTTTGGGTTTCCTTTCTTAAGTATGCCCCATTCAGGAAGTGGAATCCCCCCAATCTCAGATGTGGCAGGGAGGCATTATAACAGTTAGTAGGCAAGGGCAAAAGGGTAGCTAGGTTGGGTGTTGAATTAAGAAGGAGCTAATGAGACAGGGAGGTCTTTAAAAAAAATTAACACAAAATAGGATGCCGGGCTATGACCCTGTTCTGGCCTGATGGATTGGACATGGCAATACCAGGCTGGTTTGCTTCTCTGACCCAGTCTGCTGTCTACCCCTAATATTTTTAACATCCACTGTTGCTTTCAGTTCTATCCATTCAAGCCACTACCTTTCTTTTACCACCAAGTCAGGTGATCGTGAGCTCCGAAAGCAAATGCTGTGGGTACTCCAAATAACGGAGCCACGAGGGTCTGTGGCACTTGATGCATTCTGTAGAAACCCACCCCGCACAGAGAAATGAAACTTAGTAAAGGAGTTTTCTTATACAAGCTTAGCATATGAAAGTGGTTCAGGCCATAAACTAATATGCACCAGTCTCCCACAGTGAACACAAATCGAATTGAAACAATATTTATTATTTTATTTTTATATTTTATTCTTTGATTAACCAGATAAGGCCTACCAGGCACAAGGCCTGTTTTCAGGGGTGATCCAGGAGCACTGGGGAGATTAAGTGACTTACTCAGGGTCACACAGTGTGCAAGCGGAAGTTGTGGGAATCAAACCCAGGTCTGCTGGATGTACCAAGCTCATTCACAATTTTCTTACTCTAACCTCTAGGCTATACTGCCAGCCCACAAGAAAACAGCATGCCAGTAATTCCAGTCTCTTCCTCTTGTACGCATGCATGGATACCAGTCCATGGAGCAAGTACGACTTACAAGTGATTGCTGAGTAGTGAAAACAACATTTCCTCACTCAGACCTCCAAAGATAAACGGGGAGGAGAACTGGGTGAAAATACCCCCCCCCCAACAAAAAATGGTCTGATACTTGGACTAATGCCTACAGCTGTTGTAAAGAAATCCAGGACAGGCTGGTAGTGGTCCAAAGACATTATCACCTGAGGGATGTTCAGTGGCCTTTGTGAAATGAGTTCTGGTGGTCTCAAGTTCAGTTCCCAGTGGGCAGGTGTCCACATCACAAAACCACCAACACAACTAGCATTAATTGGCACCCATTTTGGCAGTCTTACATGAGCGGTCAAGAATTGAACAGGCATCGAGTCTGAACTACCCTCTCACTTACGTGGTGGTCCCTTCGTGGCAGGGTTGAGGCATATTGGGGGGGCAGTGTGAGGAAGCTTGCACCGTGATCGCCTGTGCTGCACCTGTTATATGCATGGTTTACTGTCCTTTGCCTTGTATATATGTAAATAATCGTACATCTATCTCACTCATAAATGTTTGTATTTGTGCTATTTCAATATCATGTTTTTGTATACACTCTGTAACCTTTTTTGTTATGACCACTCAGGTCCATCTTGTAAATGAGCTATGCTCAATGATGTTCGCCTGAATAAATAAAGATTTTTGATTGATTTGATTGATAAGAAGAGGGCTTCGGATTCCAGTGCTGTCAATCCAGCATCTTTCACAAGCACTAAAATTCTCACAGAGAAAAAAAAATCTTAAATAAAAAGAACTATAGGGTGGAACAGTCCACTTTAAGATGCTCTGCTGTTACTACTCTCCCAAAATGCTAGAAGACATGAACTGCCTCCCAAACGGCCCATGCTGGAGGTGTCAGGAGCATCATGCAATCTTTTACACATGTCATGGGGTTGGCCAACCATTAAACATATCTGGCTAAAGATTCACAAAACCGCTGGCCCAGTGGTGCTGAGGGCTAAGGTGCTGGATGCTTTACCTCGCGCTATGCCGGTGACCCAGGTTCAGGAGCGAGCACGGGTCATTGGAGGTTGGCGAGGGGGGGGGAGGGTGGAGCTGGATGCAGCTGCCAGAAGGCAGCTCTCCTCTCCAGGGAGGGAAGACAGCATCCCTCGGCTATTGTCTGCCTCCTGGTGGAGGCCAGGGGACAGTACAGGCTCAGAGGGTGCCTAGGCATAGGCTGACAGGGAGGGCAGAAGGGGTCGTTACTGGGGCTGTAGTGTGCATGCGCGTCTCCACGAGCATGCGACTACTCCTGGGACCCTAGGAATAAAATAGGAGGAGAAAAATCACCGGCGGCAGGATGACGCCCGACTCCCCGTAGGCACCTCTCCCGGGCCGGGCATAAAGTAAGCCCTGGTAATTCCAGGTGTCGGAGCTGAGGGGGTCGATCAGGCTGTAGGGGGCAGCCGGCCAGGCACACAAATAAAGATGTGATTGAAAAAAAAAAGATTCACAAAACCTGTGAAAATAACTGGGAAAAAAAATTCCATTTACACCTAGGCTTTTCATTTTAGAGATTACCTCACAGGTAGAATATCCTGACAGGTCGTAAAAGAATTGGATTCTAGCTGCTGCTCTCACTCTTCAAAGAATATTACTAGCTCAATGGAAATCCTCTCCCATCTCCTTCTTTCTCAGAAAGACCCAACAGTCTAAGTTGTGTAGTTGATAATAAAAGGATTTCTTATATACCTGCAGGGAATAGAAATTTTTGAAAATGTTTGATATACCTTCATGTCATTTCTGAAACCAGATGCATTATAAGATATTTATTTAAGATGCGTTTGTTATGTTGGAGTTTTTTATTATCTGTCTTGACACTCATAAGAATATTACTAGCTACTGGGTACTTTTTTATCTGGAGTAAAGTTTATTCCACACATACTAATCATGTTTGTCAGCTTATTTAAGACAGAGTTACCATTTTTTCCATTTGTTGTGACTGTAAACTGTTCCTTGTGCTCTGTTGTGATTTTTGTGTTATTGTTTGGAAAATCAATAAACGTTTTAATGGAAAACAATTGATGCCAGTCCTCTGTCCAGGATGAGCGGCAGGCAACCAACACCAGTGTAGAACCAGATCCACAGCTGGTCAGCCATCAGAGGACGTTCTTAATTACGCAGCTACACCCTCCCCTCCTTGAAACTGAACCTGTGACCTCCATGCCACACTTGACTGCCAGATCTCTGCTTGTGCCTCATGGGAAACTGAGAAACCTTCAGCATTTTTCGGGGGCTGCCTGAAGAGATCGGTCAGATTTCTGGGGCATTCAAATAAAGAGCACCCAAAAGTTAAGTGGTCTACCTTTCGTATGATGTTGCCACAGCTTGTAGAACTACGAGTGTCACTTGCATAAAAAAAGTGACGTGTCCTTTTTTTCATGCCGGATGCTACAGATCATGGCAACTGGTGTAAATGCATCCAGCTCTTCGAAAATAAGGCATGGGATTTTATCCCCATTCCAGGTTCGTCTCTTAGTTGGGCTCTGCGCCTGCATTCTCCTCTCTGAAAATCCTGATTTTACTATTTAGATAAAATGTAGCTTATCTTTTAAATATTCTCAGTATAAAACACCCCTTTGTTCTTCATTATTAAGAATACTTTAATGGGAATCAGTTCCTTGCACCTCAGAGTTCATCGACTCCTGCTGTTCAGTTCCTGCTTCAAGTCAGTTTCCTTTCTTAGTGACATCATATTCTGTAGCCAAAGAGATGATGGTCATGTCTTCAGTGGTAGTGGAGTATACTGTACCAACAAGTGGGGGTCTGAACTGTATAAGTCAGGAGACGAATCAGTGCAACACTTCAGCCCAGGGCACATTAAAATTATGTACCTTCTTGAATATGCTTCAGTCAGCATACCTGGCTTTCTGTAATCTTGATTAGAAACTGGATTGAGACAGTCCTGCATTCTGGTTGGCAAAACAGGCATTCTACCATTATGCTTTTTTTTTTGGTATAGCACAGGTAACAAAAATTCCAGGTGCCTGTGTCTGCATTACTAAAAATATCCGTGTACCACTGACTTGACTTTTCAAAACAGATTTGGCAGCCATTTTCTTTCTCCGCAATCACTCTCGCTGTCTCACTGCTCGGCAACAATCGCTGAAACAGACTGCGCTCTAACACTTAAGAAAGGTCAGAACACTTATATATTTATTCATTTAGTAGTAATTGTATTTTATTTAACACCCAGTCTCAGAGCCGCTGGGCGCTGTACATCATCACAACACACCAAAAATAACACAACACAAAATAACAAGGACAGAAAACTTAAACATGCAAATTCAGTAGGCAGGATAACTTTAAGACTAAGACCAGTGGGGTTACATCAGATAAAATGCTTGACTGAACTTGTGTTTTTTTTTTAGGCCCCTCATAAAGGCCTCCACTGATGAAGCCTCCCTCAGAGACCTGGAAAGGGAGTTCCACAGGGCGGGACCAGCCACCTCAAACATGTGGTCACCTGATGTATGGAACCTGCCCTGGGAACCACTAGGAGGCTCCCCTTGGAGTGGCAGAGAGGGGAGCCTCCTAACACTGGGGAAAATGCATCTGGTACTTGGTTGCTTTGCTGTTAGTCTGATTGCACTCTCTTCCTCTTCCTTTTGACCCACACCATGCCCGGCAGATGGAGACTGATGGCACTTTTATGAAACTGGCTACCACAGATGGTAGTATGCTGTCTGCAAGATCATAGGACAATCTCAGTCTTGTTAGTAGCCTAGTGAACTGCCATGGTTGCTCTCAACAGTGCATTCAATCTCTAGTGCCCCTAGTGACAACAATAAACCATTTGGACCATTTAGCATAAAATATGCATTTTTTATTTCTTTTTACAATTTTTTAAAGTGTTAAAATATTTTTCAACCTATACCCATTTTATAAGTGCAATAACACACTCCAGGGTATGGGTTATGCTCTGATAAACACACTTTCAGAGGTCAGTAAGGCACTCGGCCTGTGGCCGCATGCCTCACTACACCACTTTTTGTGCATTTATCAGAGAATAACCCACACCCCATTGTATGTTATTACTTACATAATCCACACATTTTTTTAAGAACCTCCATGGTTTATTAAACAGAAATGTATGTATTATTCATAATTATCACCACAAAACAAGGTAAGGATGTGCAACTTTCAGACACTTTAAGAGGGGAAAGGATTTCACAATAGCTAAAAAGTGCTACCCAATCAGCAGTGAAATAAAATGTAATACATTTTTCTCAGAAATATACTTTGTTGCCCATATTCTCTTTGCACAGTAAGCTCAAAATAAGTTTAAAAGTAGGTTGCTTGTTGTCTTCAGAGAATGTCCACCAGCCTCAGTTCTCTTAAATTAATGCAGCCCCGCTGATTGAAATTTGGGAAGGGTCAGAATGCATTGGCTGACCCCGTAGCTACAAAAGCGAGGGATGTGCTGACCCTGATGACCCCTGTCTCCTTCGTCTATGATCATTTCACAAACAGAAAATTATGACCCGGATATTCAACGGGTTGCGCACGGCGCATATGCTGGCACAACCTCACACTGCACCCAGGTGGGATAGTGAAAAGGCTGCCAGGCGCAGCGTAGTTGCCGATGCGCCTAGGCGCAATGATAATGTATGCGGCGCAGATGCAGGGGGCGTGCCCATGAATATGCGGCACATCCCACTATTCAGCTCAGGATGTGTGGCGCATATGCTGGCACAACCCTGCATTGCGCTCCACGGAGAGTCAAAGTTGAGCCCATGAATAGTAGGAACAACTCCTGGCCACCCACAGGTGGGCTGCTGTATTGCAGGGCACAACACAGCAGCCACCAGCCGTGGGTGGCCACCAGCCCACCCAGAACATTGTCCACAAGCACCCATAGCTCCCTGGTAGTCTAGTGGTACCCCCTCCCTCCCGTTTCCCTGATCGCTGGTAAATGTGCTCAGTATCATTCCCTGGTAGTCTAGTGGTACCCCCCCCCGTTGCCACGATCACTGAGTAATAGCCCTAAAAAGCCCCTGGTGGTCTAGTGGTACCCGCCGTCCATTGCAATCGCGGTAAATCACCATGAAACTTCCCTGGTCATCCAGTGGCACCCCCATCCTCTCACCCACACAAGACTGTGTGCCCCCTGCTCCCCCGTCCTTTGGTGAGCGGATCGCTCCCGCCCGCTTTACCATGACCACCCGCCGATAGCTTAGGTACAGTATGGGCTTCTGAGGGCATACTGTACTAGACAGTCCCAAATATGTGAATGATGCCCCACAAGCCCATACTGTACCTGTCATTCGTCGGGCGGCCGGGCGGTATGCGGGCGGGTTGCAGCCGCCCGCCGATGATGGGGCGGGGGGTGCCACTGGATCACCAGGGAAGTTTCATATGGCGATTTACCATGATTGCGGCAACGGACAGGGGGGGTACCACTAGACCACCAGGGCCTTTTTAGGGCCCTTAACCGGCGATTGTGGCAATGGGAGGGGGTACCACTAGACTACCAGGGAATGGTATTGAGCACATTTACTGGTGATCGGGGAAATGAGAGGAGAGGTACCACTAGACCACCAGGATATTTCTTATGGCATTCAACGGCAATCGTGTCTATGGGGTGGAGATTGCCCCGGGACCCCTTCAGCACATGTCAGTCTGCGCAGGGCGCCAGGTGCAATTCGCTGGGCTGCCCTGCGCAAGGCATGCAAATGGGGCCATAATGACATGCAAATGGCCCCATTTGTGCCTTGCATATATTATGGACTCATTTGCATGCCCTCTGCTGAATATCGTGGGTGATGCACCCAGTGCAACTGCATTTGCACTGGCGCATACCTGTGCTCCCTATCTGTGGCTTGCACTGGTGCAGTGCCACTGCACCGTGCACTGCCTGTGCCATATTCAACGGTGCTGTGCTATGGCGTATCACCGTTGAATATCACCTGGTCCTGGCCCCAGTGCATCCCAGTTGTGCTGCGCCCATGCTTGCACCACTGCCAGGTGCAGTCGGAATATCCGGGCCTATGACTTCAGGTGGGGAATAGCAGTGATAACAGATGAAGTGTTATGGGTACACTTCCAGTTTTCATGCAAATCTCCAAAAGAAACACCAGAGTCACAGTGGCTCACCTTTGACCATGATGGCTTTCAGCTTCCCGCAACATGGTGTGCATGTGTTCGGTACCAGGTCAGTACAGCGCTTCAAGAAGAGTGCTGCAAGAACCGCGCTGTGTAAAGTGCAAAAACATTTGGAGCGACAGTGGTGTAATAGCGATAGGGAATTACCGCTACCCCTGTCGCTCTGCACATGAACTGACAACGGATCAAGTTGCCTTATGTGTGGTGTCTGGTTGAGCCGCTCCCGTGGTGGAGTGGCTAAGGCACTAGTACCCAGTAGGTAGCACTGGAGGCCTGAGACCACGGTTTGATTCCCTTCAGGTCTCTGGGTGTTGCAACTTATCATACTGTTAAATTAATTTTCCCCTCCTCCCCGATTTTCTCCCCATCCCCGAAGTCCACAATCCCACTGGAGTTGATTATTTTAAATCCAGGGGGTGTGGAGGGCGAAGACCCCATGTTGGGGGGGGGGTGCGGACAGTGGGACCCCCCGCAAAAATAAAAAGGGCCATTGGTTTCTATTTTGTGTGCTGTGTTTGGAGCAGTTGCTGTTTTAACCAGCGTTATTCTGGCAGATGGCATTTTGCTTCTGGCGTTGCTTGCCGTGCGGTTATTGCTTCATACATTATGATCCCATGCCCATTTGTTCTATGAGAAGTTCATCAAGCAGGAAAGGCAGGGAGGGGTGTACCTCACCATTGGATCCAGCACAGACCTGAAGGAGACATCACACTGGTGTCAGAATTTTAGCTGTTGCAGTGCGTGCAGGTGAACACACCTTCAGGTTCATCCCTGTTCTTAAGAATCTAACAAGGGAGATGAAACTGGAAAACCAGTAACCTTTGTTTTGTATTTAATGTATTCATTGCCTTAAACTGTTAGTGTTTATTTTAAAAAACCATTTCAAGAATAAAACTAGTATGGAATTCATAAGCCTGACTTGAATCTGAAGCGATTTGGGCCCTTGGTTTATGCTGGCCCCAACAGCAAGGAATACCCTCGATACCTTCCCTACATGTTAATGACCTTAGAAAGACAAAACCAAGAACAGAAAAATTCAGAAAATATATGAATGTAAAATGAAATAAATGTTATGTTTTCAAACGTTTTCCCAGAGGCATTAGCTGCTCTTTAAGAGCCCAAGTCCACTCTTAGACCCCAGGAGGTACAGTCTGTCTGTGCTCTGTGGCTGGGCCATTGATCTGGAAATTCCAGTCAACTGCAGCAAAATATGAGGAAAGAGGCCATTTGGAGCAACAGCTGTGAGTAACGTGTTTCTAGAAGAGCAGAACAGTGTGAAAAGAATTTGAAATAATATGAAAAACCAGCCCATCGGTGCAGTGGTAGGGTTAACCCTCATGATGCCGGAGATCCAGGTTCCTCCAGGGAAGCACGGCAGTCAGACTCAGCTGCGATACTGCCTCCTGGTGACACTTGGGGGTAGTGCAGTTGGAGCAGCTTTCACGGGAGGGGGACGCTAGCTGGCCTAATGCATATTGTACATGCATTCACATATGCACACAATGCTGTTGCCACCAGCGTCTGAGAGGGAAGGGAATAATGCAAGTGGAAAAAGCCCCAGTGCAAGCATGATGATACACCGGGCTATTACATCCTGCCCTCCTGACTGGGTATTCTGTCTCCTACACCAGAGGGCCGAAGTGGGCTACTAAATGAAAGACCCCACCCCCCAAAAGAAACCACCACAGGCAGAAGCTGCACTGTGGCATTATGAGATGGGGGTTTGTGCAAGAGAAGTGATGGGATAGGGTGGGAGTCAGGGCAGAAGGGGGCAGCATTGGCAACAGAGGATAAAAGGACTAAAAAAAAAATAGTCTAAAAACGTATCAGTGCTAGGAGGAGCACTGTACCTGTAGCAGCTTAATGCTGCAGAGTAGAAACAGTTTGAGAGTACTGTGTGAGGGATTTGTTGGTGTAATATTACATGGATTGAAGAGATAAAAGGGATTACTTGCCAGGTCACATGGGCTGGTACAATAAAATGGGAATTGAAAGCAGCCTATAGAGCAAGAAATGATACAGTATAGTTAGAAAATCCACAGAGAAGAGATGCATTTGTCTGCAGAAGCAGATCATGTAACTGGGCTGAGAATCCTAGGAACAGAAAGACGGTCTCATTTAAATCCACAAACACATCCACAATAACACACACTTGCAGAGTGGGATGTGTGCTACTTCAGAAGCCATATCTGACTTGAAACACACAAATACAGCACACACAAAAGGCAAAATGCCCCCAAAAGAGTATTGTATTCATGCAACAGAGGAAGAAAGCCTACAGCACTACCACCCCTCTCTACTAGTACCAGTATTAGAGCTGTAAACGTTCTTCCTCTGTTACGACAATAAAATATCCTTCCTGGGGAGTATTGTGCTGTCAGTAATTCCTTTCTCACTTGCCTTACATTTGTGTATCTCAAGTCATTTTTGAGGCAGTATAGTGTAGTGGTTAAGGGCACTGAGCTGGAGACCTGGGTTTGAATCCCGTCAGTCCCAGCTTGCATACTGTGTGACCCTGAGCAAGTCACTTAATTTCCTTGTGCTCCCAAGTCATACCAGGAAACAAGTTCCAGCTTAGTGTGCCTTTCCTGGTTAAAAAGTTTCCCCTTTCCCTTCCCTTTAAATTCCCTGCTATATCATTTGTAGTGTGTATGCGATACTGTGCTAATAGGGATACTGGGTAGGCAACTTTTGTAAAATGATAGGGAGACTTTCACACAAATACCAGAAGTCCGGGTAATCCTTTACTGGACTTCAGCAAGGTCTTTGACTCAATATCATGCAGGAGGCTTGTGATGAAGCTGAGGGACCTGGGAATGGGGAAGAACTTATCCAGTTGGATAAGTAATTGGGTGGGTGAGCGGGGGGACCCAGATGATGATGGTGAATGTAAGAAAGTAAGTATGTACACTTTTATTTCAAAAGCACCCATTCCTGGTGGCTGTATGCGCTGTACAGTATAAAACTCATCATAACTTTAAAACATAACAGATAAAGACTGTGTAACATAAAACCAAATTACCAACAACATTTAAAATAACTGAAAATGAATAAATGAATAAATAATAATAAAATCTATATAAAATTATTATTTGAGGACAACCAGCAAGTTATAATAAAACTGACTGCCTTCTTAAAGAGATGGGATTTCGGATGCTACTTAAAGGCTTCCAATGAGAGGACCGCCTCTCTCAAGTAACCATAAGGGGAAGGGATCAGATCAATTCCAGTACAGTAGCTCCTTCTTGCTGCTTTTACATTGTTTCTTGTGGATTTTACTTGGTAGGAGGTTATTTTTTTTTCTTTCTCACTACTTCTAAGGGGCTAGCAGGGTATTGTTTTGGGGCTGTTGGAATTTTGAAACCTAGTTTGGTGTGCTGTAAGTGGGCTCATTTGTCTTGATGTTTCACTGTGTAGCAGGCTGAGTTTTTCTTACTTCTTAAAAGGGGCCAGCAGGGAACTATTTAGGAGCTGATGAAACTTTTAAAACTATTTTCGTGTGCTTTGAGTGGGGGGTGTCATTCCTTTATATTGGAGGTTTATTTCTTCTGATTTCAAACCTATTTAGTGTGTTTTTATTGGGGCTGTTTCTTTGAATTGGAGACCTATATCTTCTAATTTCAGGCCTATTTTGGTGTGTTGTGGGTGAGGCTGTTTGAATTGGAGACCTGCTTCTTTTGGTATCAAACCTATTTTTTGTGCTTTTAGTGGAATTGTGATTGTTTTTTGCTGGCTTCACTAGCTGCAAAGTTTAGTGCATAGTGGGGGAAGGGTGCTAATGGTCTGACCAGAGGCCTCAGCTACCCGACTGTTTCTGGAAGGCACAGGCTGATCCCACCCTCCCTGTCCCTCACCCTGCCTGCCCCAGGTTTGTCATTTCCTTTATATCAGGGGTTCTGACATCTCTTCTCCAAAAGGGCAAAGGACAGGCACCTGTCACAGCAGAAGCAGACATCCAGGAAAGGAACAGTAGTGAATGAACAGGTGACTGCTATCTCAGTGGAAGGGAAGTAACTGCAAAGCAAGGAGCTTTCATTGTTACTTCTTTGCATTTCTATTTGCATTGTGGAAAGGAGGGGTAGGAGTTTAAAGAAGGCTGTGCAATAGTTGCTTAAAGTTTCTTTTTGGGTGTGGACAGGAGGGATAGGAATGTAAAATGCAGTTGCTCAATCTATCTAGAAGTGTACGACAAAGGGGGTAAGGGAAATTAAGAAAAGGAGAAGAATGTTTTGCACTGATAGAGGGGGAGAGGGGAGTCTTGGAGGAGTGTTTGGTATCCTTCATCTGGAAGGGTGGGGGGGTCACTGGTGGGCAAAGAGAGCAATGGGTAGGGTGGTAGGCTGTAACAACTGCGGTGCACCAATCTTTCTAAAAATTGCCGGAGGGTGGGGGGATGTTTAGTGTGTAACCATGTAGAGAAACTTAGAAAGGAGATTGAGGGTCTGCAGGAGGAACTAAGACAGGCAAGGCAGACTGGAGGAGGTTATAGCCCAATACTGGAGGGAGGGAGGAGGGCAGATGAGGGAGGGTAATTTGAGCCAACAGTGGTGAGGAGAGGGTCAGAAGAATGGAAGCAGAGACAAAGGGGCCTAGGCCAACAAGAACGGTGTCAGGGGAAACCAGGTCAGGGGACAAAAGACAAACGAAGGAAGGAGATGGGGACTTGTGAGGGGAGGAGGAGAAGTGGCAAAAGTCATGGAGTAGAAAGGAGGGAATAGGTTACTATGAGGAGAGAGGAAGCGGGCATTGGTGAAGGGTCTTCAGAAAATTGTTCTGCAATACTAGAGGGGAGGGAGGAGGAGGAGGAGAAGGAGGAGGAGGAGGGAGGTGATGAAATTGGAGGAGCAACTGATAGATGCTCAGATCAAACTGGAGTGGGAGGAAGTTCTGCTAGGGGAATTACAACGGGGCAGAAGGAGGAACTACTGTGCAAGAGGAAGAGGAGGAGCTGGGAGCAAGAGATGGGGATGAATGGAAGCAAGCAGTGAGCAAGAGGGGTGGAATCTTAGTGCTGGGGGACTCAATATTAAGAGGAGTCAGGTGGGGTAGCAAAGGGGGAGGCATAGTCGCATTTGGGTGGAGTCCATGCCAGGAATGACAGTGGAAAGGGTGGGACAATCTGTTCTAAAATATGCTAGAAGGGGTAGGGACAAGCCTCATTTAATTATACATTTGGGGACGAACGACCTGGCTGACAAGACAGTAGATATAGTCCAGAGGAGGTTTGAGGAACTAGCACAATTATGTGAGGGGGTAGGAAGATCAGTAAATTTTTCAGAGATACTGCCAGTGCCCAGGGCAAGCACAGCAAAAAAGCTGAGAATAAAGGAATTTAATGGATGACTAATAACCTGGTGTCATGCTAAAGGGTATGGGCTGGTGGGGGGCAAGGAACATGAAGAGACCACAGGTTGGGAAGCCATATGCGCTTACCCCCATAACAGTGACAAAGGGCAAGTACTACTGGTGATGCTAGTAAAGGAGGGCAGGATGGGAGGGGGGAAAAGGGTGAAAGGTGGTCACCCTTAATGCTAGGAGCCTTGGGAGGAAAACTGCAGAGCTACAGGCTTTCATGGCAGAGAGAGAGGTGGACATTGCAGCCATCACAGAAACATGGGCCACCCAATACAATGACTGGGACCTGTTTGTACCAGGGTACAGGTTATTTTGTAGGGATAGAGTGATTGGGAAAGGAGGGGGGTGGCACTGTATGTGAGGGAAGGACTGAAGTGTGTAAGGGAGGAAGGGGAGAATGGTAGTACGGAGTCACTTTGGATGCAAATCCAGGATTCCAAGAATAGGACTCTAAGAATGGGAGTAGCATACAGGTCGCCCTCTCAGATGGAGGAGTTAGACAGGGAACTAGCGGGACAGATCAGGGGACCTGCGAGAAGGGTAGAGTGGTGATTGTGGGGGACTTCAACATGCCAGGAGTGGACTGGAGTACCCCAACAACCAGGAATAGAAGGGAGTAGGTACTGCTGGATGCCTTCCAGGACAGTTACCTGATTCAAATGGTCAGTGAACCAGCCAGGTTAGGGAATACCCTGACCTTGTGCTGGCAAATGGGGAGTTTGTGAGGGAACTTAGGGTGGAAGAACCGCTGGCAGGGTGGTGACCACCACTCAGTATGGCTCACATTGGTAATAGGCAAGGAAGTGAGTGGAATCTAGCACAAGGGTGCTGGACTTCAGGAGGGCTGACTTTTGGAGGATGGGGGAAGTGGTAAAAATGTACCTGGCCAGAATTCAACCTAGTATGGGCACTAACCAGAGGTGGGAGCTCATAAAGCTGGGTATAGTGGAGGCAACCAGAACCTGCAGCAAGGCCCAGAGCAAGAAGGCTAGGGCTAAGAAACCAAGCTGGGTGAGCAAGGAGGTCGTGGAAAAGGTAAGGAAGAATAGAGCTGCCTTTAGGAGACACAAGATAACGGGGGGGGGGGGAGGACAGGGAGGAGTACCTGAAAGAATCGAAAGAGGTGACACAGGCAGTAAGGGGAGCCAAGGTGTCTACGGAGCTCAGGCTGGCACAAGGTATTAAGAAGGGGGAGAAGGACTTTTTCAGGTACATCAGGGAGAAAAGGAACTGTAACAGCCACATAGTAAGGATTAAGAAGGTGGGGGTTGGGTGGAAGCAGGGGTGATAAGGCAGAAGTGCTAAATGATTACTTCTGCTCAGTATTTATGAAGGACAAGAGGGGGGTGATACCCAAGGGGGGAGGAACAGTGGAAATGGGGGGGAGGGGGTGACAGACAGGGAAATCATGGACATCAGAGTTCTGGAGGGTTTGAGGACACTGAGGGTGGACAAGGCACCAGGCCCAGATGGCATCCACCCCAGGGTACTGAAGGAGCTGGCAGAGGTCCTTGTGCGACCTTTGGCAGACCTATTTAATGCTCACTACACTCAGGGTGTGTACCTCAGGATTGGAGGATGGCTCATGTGGTGCCCCTCCTCAAGAGTGGCCCCAAGGATGAACCAGGGAACTACAGACCAGTGAGCCGCACATCCATTGTGGGTAAGCTGATGGAGACTATCCTGAAGGAGAGGCTGGTGGTTCTCCTGAAAGCCAAAGGACTACAGGACAGCAGACAGCATGGCTTCATATGTGGCAGATCCTGCCAAACCAACCTGGTTGAGTTCTGTGACTGGGTAACTAGGCAATTGAATGGGGGCCAAGCAGTGGATGTCCTGTATCTGGACTTCAGTAAGGCATTCGACTTGGTGCCACATGGGAGGCTGAGAAGTAAGTTAGAAGGCACAGGGGCAGGTGCAAAGCTGGTGAGATGGGTAGGGAACTGGCTTCAGGGAAGGCAACAGAGGGTGGTGGTGGGTGGGGAGCTCTCATCCCCAGGGTAATAATAATAATAATAATAAACTTTATTTATCTGCACCTTTCTCAAAACCAAGGCGCATTACAATAAAATACAGAATAAAACATGCTAAAACATATAAAAACTGAGTTGACTACAACAATTAATCATCATCCAAGTTACCTACAAATGCCTTACTCCATAAAAAAGACTTTAGGCCCTTTTTAAAACCCTCCACCGTCATGCACTCTCTAATCCAACATGGTAGAAAATTCCAGAGGGTCGGCGCCACGAACATAAAAGCTCAGGCGCCGGAAAATTTTAAAGTAACCCTCGGGATCTCTAGCAACCCCTCGGCCGAGCGGAGTGGTCGCGTCGGTAGGTAAGGCACCAGAAGCTCTTTCAGGTAATCAGGGCCCAACCCGTGTAGGGCTTTATATGTCAGAAGTCTGACTTTGAAGGTGATCTGCCACTGAATCGGCAGCCAGTGCAGATCTCGGAGCACCGGTGTAATATGGGAGGAACGGGAAGTCCCCATTAACAATCGGGCTGCCGAGTTCTGCACTAGCTGCAAGTGGCGGATATCAACCCCAGGCAGCCCAAAGTAAAGGGAGTTGCAGTAGTCCAGACGCGAGGTCACAAAGTCGTGGATCAGCGTGGGTAGGTCGCCGGATGGAACAAGGTGCTTGATCCTGGCAATGTTCCTAAGATGGTAAAGGATACCTTAACAACCGCTGACTTACTTCGCACGCAATGTCAGCTGATAAGTCAGAGATCACCCCAGGTTTCGCACCCATTCAGTGGGAGCTCCGCATCCCCAGGAATAAACCAGAGGTTTGAAGTGCCCCCAACCCCTCAATCCGGCGGCCAGGATCCACAACCAACACCTCTGTCTTCCCAGAGTTCAACTTCAACCAACTGGACCTCATCCAATCCTGGATCTCACTGAGACAGTTGTTAAACACTGAGAGTGCTCTATTCTGGTCAGGCACAAAGGATAGATAGAGCTGGGTATCATCGGCATAACAATGAAACTCCAGCTCATATCGTCTTACAATGTCTCCGAGCGAAGCATGTACACTGCAAACAACATGGGGGACAGCACAGAGCCCTGAGGCACCCAACAGGTCACAGCAGTAGGATCGGAGGAAAAAATCCCTGATACCACCCTCTGAGTTCTACCTGTGAGGAAGGAAGTAAACCATCTGTGCACCAAGCCCGACAGACCACAGATGCATCTCAGGTGCTCAAGCAACACCCCATGGTCTACGGTGTCAAATGCTGCTGACAAATCCAGAAGGACCAAAATGGACGTTTTTTTTCTGGTCTCTCGCCATCAGGAGATCATTATGGACCCGAACCAGCGCAGTCTCAGTGCTGCGCCTCTTTCGAAAGCCTGATTGAAGAGGATCGTAGATGTTATGGATGGTAAGATGGCTGTCCAACTGGGCTGCCACCACTTTCTTGATTACCTTCCCGACAAAGGGGAGGTTCGAGATAGGTCTGTAGTTTGCTAGGAGTCGGGTCCAAGGATGCCTTTTTCCAACACTGGTGTCACCACCGCTTCCTTCAGGGAGTGGGGATATTCACCAGTGTCTAGAGGACACCAGACTATCCTAGCTAGAACCGGGGAGATAACCTTCCCACAGCCCATGATCAGGCCTGTGGGACCCGGGTCTAAACTACAGCTTGTGGTGCACATACCCTGGACAATCCTCATAACATCCTTGATTTCCGGCCTTATGAAGGAACTCCAGGTGAACGGTGTGCTTGTGACCGTAGGCTGGACCACCACAACTCCCATGGAGGGGGCGGCACAAATCTCGGCCCTGATGTCGGCCACCTTATCTGCAAAGAATCGAGCAAGCTCCACACACTGCATTTGTGAAAAGGCTCGATGAACCTGCAGACAGGCTGGGTTGCACAGCCTGTCTACGGTTCGAAAGAGCTGGGCTGGTCGATTCTGAGCAGCAGCAATTTCTCCGGACAGGAACGCTGCCTTCTTATGAGTAATTGCTGACTGATAGAGTTTATAATGCTCTAGGAGTCTAAGATGGTTGGCATCTAAGCCTGACTTCCGCCAACATCTCTCCAACCTGCGACCTAATCTCCGCAACTCCCTCAGATCCCGATCAAAGGGGATCGGGGGCGAAGGGAGAGAGGCCGCTCACGGGTGGGAGCAATTAAATCCAAGGCGGAGGTGACAGCATTATTATAGGCTTGCACCATCGCTTCAGGATCTAAGCTCAACCCAGGAAATTCTGATAGGTCAAGAACCGCAGTTAGACCGGTGGGAGTAACATCCCATAAAGGGCGGTACTTGACCATCTCCACTGGGGTAGGTCTACGGGGTGGGTGCAAAATTGAACCTCACAGTGTGGTGGTCAGACCATCCGACTGGTTCCACCCCACATGGAGGCCTCCAACCCCAGCAGGAAGACCAGATCGAGTGAGTGGCCATGTTTATGAGTGGCAGAGGTAACCACCTGTGAGAGGCCCAATGAACACATCAGTTGGAGGAAGTGCTGACCAAATTGCGAGAGTTCGTCATCGATCCAGGCATTGAAATCACCCAGCACCATCAACCTGGGCGATTCAAATACCAGGTCGATGACGAAGTCCGCCACTTCCTTTAGAAATAGTTTCTCGTCACCGGGTGGACGATAGACGAGCGCTATTCTATAGCCCCCACCTGCCACCACGACACATTCAAAGGATCTGGTCTCCTCCACTGGAACACTAGCGAGGTCCAATTCAGTCTTGAAACAGACCACAACCCCCCCACCCCTGCGATTCAATCTCGGGTGGTGAATCACTGAATACCCAGCTGGAATTGCTGCCTCAAGAACTGGGGCAGCATTACTATCCAGCCAGGTTTCGGTGATGCAGGTCAGGTCTGCCGTGCCTACCAAGTCTGCTACAATGGCAGTCTTGTTCACAACGGACCTGGCATTGCACAACACCACCCGAGTTGGATAGGACTCCTGGGAAGCCCTGACCACCTGCCCACCATTTACAGAAGTGGTGGTGCCCTTGGGTATGGGGACCAAACAGGGAGGACCACGTTCAGCACTCCATTTCGCCCCAGGGCGTCTTCTGGACTTAACCACATGAACGCGAGCACCCCCTCAACCATCCCCCGCTGTTCACGCCCCCAGCCCCTCCGAACCCCACCCATCAGGGTAGAGACGAGTGGTGTTCCGCAGGGCTCGGTGTTGGGACCAGTGTTGTTTGGGATAGTCATTGCAGACATATCATTGGACATCAAAAGCAAGATCAGTCTGCTTGCTGACGACACCAAGATGGGAGCGGTGGTGGATGACCTAGGGGGATGGCAGGGGTTTCAGGATGATCTGGCAAAGCTGGAAACCTGGTCAGACACCTGGCAACTGGGGTTTAATGCCAAAAAGTGCAAGGCGCTGTATTTTGGGGTGAAGAACCCAAGGAGACGTTACCAGCTGGGGGGAGTGCAGCTAGCCGAGAAAGAGGAGGAGAAGGATCTGGGAGTGCTCATTACAGGGTCAATGAACAACTCAGCACAATGTAGGACGGCAGTTGCAAAGGCCAACAAAATGCTGGGTTGCATTGCAAAGGGTATATCCTCGAGGAGGGGGAGGTGATTCTGCCACTGTATAGATCATTAGACCGCACCTGAAGTACTGCGTGCAGTACTGGCGCATGTATGTGAAGAGGGACATTAAGTTACTGGAGGGGGTGCAGCGCAGGGAGACAAAGATGATCAGAGGGTTGGGGGACTTACCATACGAGAGGAGGCTGAGGGAGTTGAACATGTACTCACTAGAGGAGAGGAGGGACCGGGGGGACATGATTGAAACCTTTAAGTACATGAAAGGAATAAACAAGACAGGTATGGAGGGGCTATTCAAAGTAAGGGAGGGGAGGGACACCAGGGGCCATGATATGAGACTGGAGGGAGGAAGGTTCAGGAGGGAGATGAGGAGACACTTTTTTACAGAGAGGGTGGTAGCTGGGTGGAATGCGTTACCGGCAGAAGTTGTATCCAGTAGAACAGTGGACTGCTTCAAAAGGGGCTGGGACAGGGCAAGGGGGAGGGTCAATGGAGTGGAAGAGTGGGAGGGGCAGCTGCAGAATAAGGGGTGCTAGCTGCACATTCGAGCAGACTTGATAGAACTCTAGGCCTTTATCTGCTGGCAAATTTTGTATGTTCATATGTTCGTTAGGACCTTGAGAGTGAGTTCCACAGGGTCAGGACCAGCTACTTCAAAGGTCTGGTCACCAGATGACTTCAACCGAGTCCTGTGAACCACTGGGAGACCTATCTCAGAGGAATGGAGGTCTGGTGAGGAGCCAGGAGGTCACACAGATAGCTAGGGCCCAAGTCATGCAGGGCCTTGTACATCAGCAAGTTGACCTTGAAAAAGATCTGCCACCTCCCCGGCACCCAGTGCAGGTCACGCAGGACCAGGGTCACATTAGAGGACATCAGGAGGCCCATCTGCAACCTGGCCGCAGTGTCCAGCACTAACTGCAGGTGATACAGGACCCCACCATTTAACCCAAGTTATAGGGTATTGCAGCAATCAAGTCTGGATATCACAAAAGTGCATACCAATGAGAACACAGCATCAGGTGGGATCAGAGGTTTGATCTGGACAATATTCCTAAGATGGTTAAAACCATTTTGGATGATGGACGACATCTGAGCCACCAGTGTTAATTCACTATCCAGGGTAATGCCCAGATTCTTCAGCTTAGCAGAGGTGGCAGGAGAGGAGGAACTAAGCACCATCCCAGTTACCTCTCCCACCATCCCAGCTCCCCACCAAGGACCAGGCTTGGCCACAAGTACCTCCGTCTTGTCTGGATTAAGCCTTAACCAGTTGGAGGACATTCAGTCTTGGACCTCAGCCAAACAGGAGTCCAATACAGAGACTGCACCCTGTCCTCCGCATTCCATGTTTCTGTGTTTCTAAATAGTCAAAGTTATCAAAAAGAAGAGGTTTGTAAAACGTTCATTTGTCTCCCCAGTTGTATTTTGTATTCACTTGCCTAATTTGCATCAGATATTCTGATTGACTGATGTGCTTAAGACCTCACAAGCAGCTGCTGAGTGCTTTGAATAAATTATTTACTATTTGCAAACTAATGAAAATGTATGATCATCATCTCCTTCGACTAACATAATTGTATTTCCTTAAAAAAATCTAAATTGATGCACTCTGTGTTGTCATGTGAGAGATCAAGTTTAGAAATAACCTTGAAACTTCCTCCTCATATTAAGCTATACAGCAGGGCTGAGGTGCCCAGGCTTTGGGGGTTGAGGGTGTGGACACCCCCCCCCGGCAACCTTGCCATACTATTGATGTTGGCAGGCACTAGTGACAACTGCTCATCTCATCCCACCTGCTTAGTTTCAAGATAGGTGCAGTTGTGAGTCTAAGTTGCTGTTATGGTAATGAGGTCATGAGTACCAGCGGTTTTTTTTTCTGCACAAGTTAGATAGTTACCAGGTTGCAGGCCCAGCACCTGTTAGTTATCAGGTTTCAGGCCCTGCACCTGTTAGTTATCAGGTTTCAGGCCCCACACCTGTTAGATAGTTATCAGGTTTCAGGCCCAGCACCTGTTAGATAGTTGTCAGATTTCAGGCCCAGCACCTGTTAGTTATCAGGTTTTAGGCCCCGCACCTGTTAGATAGTTATCAGGTTTCAGGTCTAGCACCTGTTAGATAGTTATCAGATTTCAGGTCTAGCACCTGTTAGATAGTTATCAGGTTTTAGGCCCCGCACCTGTTAGATAGTTATCGGGTTTCAGGTCCAGCACCTGTTAGATAGTTATCAGGTTTTAGGCCCAGCACTTGTTAGATAGTTATCAGGTTTCAAGCCCTGCACCTGTTAGACAGTTATCAGATTTCAGGCCCAGCACCTGTTAGTTATCAGGTTTCAAGGCCTGCACCTGTTAGATAGTTATCAGGTTTCAGGGCCTGCACCTGTTAGATAGTTATCAGGTTTAAGGCCCCGCACCTGTTAGATAGTTATCAGGTTTTAGGCCTGCACCTGTGAGTTATCAGGTTTCAAGGCCTGCACCTGTTAGATAGTTATCAGGTTTCAGGGCCTGCACCTGTTAGATAGTTATCAGATTTCAAGCCCAGCACCTGTTAGTTATCAGGTTTCAAGACCTGCACCTGTTAGATAGTTATCAGGTTTCAGGGCCTGCACCTGTTAGATAGTTATAAGGTTTTAGGCCTGCACCTGTTAGATAGTTATCAGATTTCAGGCCCAGCACCTGTTAGATAGTTATCAGGTTTCAGGCCCAGCACCTGTTAGATAGTTATCAGGTTTCAGGCCTGCACCTGTTAGATAGTTATCAGATTTCAGGCCCAGCACCTGTTAGTTATCAGGTTTCAAGGCCTGCACTTGTTAGATAGTTATCAGGTTTCAGGCCCAGCACCTGTTAGATAGTTATCAGATTTCAGGCCCAGCACCTGTTAGTTATCAGGTTTCAAGGCCTGCACCTGTTAGATAGTTATCATGTTTTAGGCCCCACACCTGTTAGACAGTATCAGGTTTCAGGCCCCGCACCTGTTAGATAGTTATCAGGTTTCAAGGCCTGCACCTGTTAGATAGTTATCAGGTTTTAGGCCTGCACCTGTTAGATAGTTATCAGATTTCAGGCCCCGAACCTGTTAGTTATCAGGTTTCAAGACCCGCACCCGTTCGATAGTTATCAGGTTTCAGGGCCTGCACCTGTTAGATAGTTATCAGGTTTAAGGCCCCGCACCTGTTAGATAGTTATCAGGTTTCAGGCCTGCACCTGTTAGTTATCAGGTTTCAAGGCCTGCACCTGTTAGATAGTTATCAGGTTTCAGGGCCTGCACCTGTTAGATAGTTATCAGATTTCAAGCCCAGCACCTGTTAGTTATCAAGTTTCAAGACCTGCACCTGTTAGATAGTTATCAGGTTTCAGGGCCTGCACCTGTTAGATAGTTATAAGGTTTTAGGCCTGCACCTGTTAGATAGTTATCAGATTTCAGGCCCAGCACCTGTTAGATAGTTATCAGGTTTCAGGCCCAGCACCTGTTAGATAGTTATCAGGTTTCAGGCCCAGCACCTGTTAGATAGTTATCAGATTTCAGGCCCAGCACCTGTTAGTTATCAGGTTTCAAGGCCTGCACCTGTTAGATAGTTATCAGGTTTTAGGCCCCACACCTGTTAGATAGTATCAGGTTTCAGGCCCCGCACCTGTTAGATAGTTATCAGGTTTCAAGGCCTGCACCTGTTAGATAGTTATCAGGTTTTAGGCCTGCACCTGTTAGATAGTTATCAGATTTCAGGCCCCGAACCTGTTAGTTATCAGGTTTCAAGACCTGCACCTGTTAGATAGTTATCAGGTTTCAGGGCCTGCACCTGTTAGATAGTTATCAGGTTTAAGGCCCCGCACCTGTTAGATAGTTATCAGGTTTCAGGCCTGCACCTGTTAGTTATCAGGTTTCAAGGCCTGCACCTGTTAGATAGTTATCAGGTTTCAGGGCCTGCACCTGTTAGATAGTTATCAGATTTCAAGCCCAGCACCTGTTAGTTATCAAGTTTCAAGACCTGCACCTGTTAGATAGTTATCAGGTTTCAGGGCCTGCACCTGTTAGATAGTTATAAGGTTTTAGGCCTGCACCTGTTAGATAGTTATCAGATTTCAGGCCCAGCACCTGTTAGATAGTTATCAGGTTTCAGGCCCAGCACCTGTTAGATAGTTATCAGGTTTCAGGCCCAGCACCAGTTAGATAGTTATCAGGTTTCAGGCCCAGCACCTGTTAGATAGTTATCAGATTTCAGGCCCAGCACCTGTTAGATAGTTATCAGGTTTCAGATCCAGCACCTGTTAGATAGTTATCAGATTTCAGGCCCTGAACCTGTTAGATAGTTATCAGGTTTCAGGGCCTGCACCTGTTAGATAGTATCAGGTTTCAGGCCCCGCACCTGTTAGATAGTTATCAGGTTTCAGGCCCAGCACCTGTTAGATAGTTATCAGATTTCAGGCCCAGCACCTGTTAGTTATCAGGTTTCAAGGCCTGCACCTGTTAGATAGTTATCAGGTTTCAGGCCCAGCACCTGTTAGATAGTTATCAGATTTCAGGCCCAGCACCTGTTAGTTATCAGGTTTCAAGGCCTGCACCTGTTAGATAGTTATCAGGTTTCAGGGCCTGCACCTGTTAGATAGTTATCAGGTTTAAGGCCCCGCACCTGTTAGATAGTTATCAGGTTTCAGGCCTGCACCTGTTAGTTATCAGGTTTCAAGGCCTGCACCTGTTAGATAGTTATCGGTTTCAGGGCCTGCACCTGTTAGATAGTTATCAGATTTCAAGCCCAGCACCTGTTAGTTATCAAGTTTCAAGACCTGCACCTGTTAGATAGTTATCAGGTTTCAGGGCCTGCACCTGTTAGATAGTTATAAGGTTTTAGGCCTGCACCTGTTAGATAGTTATCAGATTTCAGGCCCAGCACCTGTTAGATAGTTATCAGGTTTCAGGCCCAGCACCTGTTAGATAGTTATCAGGTTTCAGGCCCAGCACCTGTTAGATAGTTATCAGATTTCAGGCCCAGCACCTGTTAGTTATCAGGTTTCAAGGCCTGCACCTGTTAGATAGTTATCAGGTTTTAGGCCCCACACCTGTTAGATAGTATCAGGTTTCAGGCCCCGCACCTGTTAGATAGTTATCAGGTTTCAGGGCCTGCACCTGTTAGATAGTTATCAGGTTTTAGGCCTGCACCTGTTAGATAGTTATCAGATTTCAGGCCCCGAACCTGTTAGTTATCAGGTTTCAAGACCTGCACCTGTTAGATAGTTATCAGGTTTCAGGGCCTGCACCTGTTAGATAGTTATCAGGTTTAAGGCCCCGCACCTGTTAGATAGTTATCAGGTTTCAGGCCTGCACCTGTTAGTTATCAGGTTTCAAGGCCTGCACCTGTTAGATAGTTATCAGGTTTCAGGGCCTGCACCTGTTAGATAGTTATCAGATTTCAAGCCCAGCACCTGTTAGTTATCAAGTTTCAAGACCTGCACCTGTTAGATAGTTATCAGGTTTCAGGGCCTGCACCTGTTAGATAGTTATAAAGTTTTAGGCCTGCACCTGTTAGATAGTTATCAGATTTCAGGCCCAGCACCTGTTAGATAGTTATCAGGTTTCAGGCCCAGCACCTGTTAGATAGTTATCAGGTTTCAGGCCCAGCACCTGTTAGATAGTTATCAGGTTTCAGGCCCAGCACCTGTTAGATAGTTATCAGATTTCAGGCCCAGCACCTGTTAGATAGTTATCAGGTTTCAGGTCCAGCACCTGTTAGATAGTTATCAGATTTCGGGCCCTGAACCTGTTAGATAGTTATCGGGTTTCAGGGCCTGCACCTGTTAGATAGTATCAGGTTTCAGGCCCCGCACCTGTTAGATAGTTATCAGGTTTCAGGCCCAGCACCTGTTAGATAGTTATCAGATTTCAGGCCCAGCACCTGTTAGTTATCAGGTTTCAAGGCCTGCACCTGTTAGATAGTTATCAGGTTTTAGGCCCCACACCTGTTAGATAGTTATCAGGTTTCAAGGCCTGCACCTGTTAGATATTTCTCAGGTTTTAGGCCTGCACCTGTTAGATAGTTATCAGATTTCAGGCCCTGAACCTGTTAGATAGTTATCAGGTTTCAGGGCCTGCACCTGTTAGATAGTTATCAGGTTTCTGGCCCTGCATGTTTTAGATAGTTATCAGGTTTCAGGGCCAGTTCTATGTGATAACGGTGACTGCAGAATAGCGATCGCCATTACAAGTGTACATCGCCGAAAATGAATTTTGCCAATGCACACTCGCGGCGACTGACAATAGGGTGCCTGAGATCCACTGCTGTGTTTCTTAATGCAGGGGACTTCGGCTTCCGCACCCTCCTATGAAAGGATTCTCAACTCCAGGGGAGTGCATGTTTTGGGGGGGTGAAGTACTTGTACAAAGAAATCCCGGCTACGGGTATAAAAAAAAAAACACTCCGTGCTGGACCCGAACCCTGCACCTCCCAACCAACGACCCTCACCACCTTGCTAACGGATGAGATCGGCAGCTGCACACCACCACTCCACATACATTTCCTCCCCTTCTTCCCCCCCCCACATGTGCGCACACGCATATGCGGGTAGCTTCCTCTCGTTCTACTTTGCCCACCCCGGTATCTGGGCGCTACCCTGCCAGATAGCCCTGAATACAGGCACCATAATTGAGTCGCAATTTTTGTAAACGCTCAGTTGTAGACACCGTATTCACTGGATACCTTCAAGGCCTGCACCTGTTAGATAGTAATCAGGTTTTAGGGCCTGCACCTGTTAGATAGTTATCAGGTTTCTGGCCCTGCACATTTTAGATAGTTATCAGGTTTCAGGCCCTGCACCTTTTAGATAGTTATCAGGTTTCAGGCCCTGCACCTGTTAGATAGTTACCTGGTTTCAGGCCCCCCGCGCCTGTTAGATAGTTGTCAGGTTTCACGCCCTGCACCTGTTAGGTAGTTATCAGGTTTCAGGCCCTGCACCTGTTAAATGGTTATCAGGCTTCAGGCCCTGACCCTGTTAGTTATATATAGCAAATAGTGAGTAACTTATCAGGGGTCCAGGCCCTGCACCTGTTAGTTATATATGGAAAATAGTGAGTAACTTATCAAGGTCCAGGCCATGCACCTGTTTGTTATGGCAAACAGTGAGTGACTTATCAGGGTCCAGGCCATGCACCTGTTAGTTATTTATAGCAAACTGTGAGTAACTTATTAAGTTTCAGGCCCTGTGCCTGTTAATTATATATGGCAAACAGTGAGTAACTTCTCAGGGTCCAGGCCATGCACCTGTTAGTTACTTATGACAAACTGTGAGTAACTTATTAGGTTTCAGGCCCTGCACCTGTTTGTTATATATGGCAAACAGTGAATAACTTATCAGGGTCCAGGCCATGCACCCGCGAGGTAGTTAGGGTAAACAGTGAGTAACTTATCAGGTTTCAGGCCCTGCACCTGTTAGATAGGACAAACTGTGAGTAGCATATCTGGCTTCAGGCTCTGCATCTGTTAGGTTGTTAGGTAGGGCCAGATTCAGAAGCGGACCAACTGTAGGTTGTCGGGAGCTGGTCAGGGGGAGGAGAATTGAGCATCCCAGAAGACGCTTTCCTACTCCGAGGAGGGAGCTCTGCTGCAGCATCACCACTTAGGAGACCACGGGTGGTAATACAGACCGGAGCAGCTATGGGGTGGGAATGCACTCTGGCGGAAGGCATCTCTATGCTTGCATGATGACATCATGCCGCCATCTCCGTGGAGCATGCAAAGGAGGAAATCCAAAAAGGAAAACCTGGAAGTTGCAGTAAGATGATGTCAACAACTTCCCACAGACTTCACACTGCCTACTGAGCAGAAAGGCCTACCAGATTGAGCAAGGTGTCCAAAGGAGGCTTAGGGGGTTATCTGTGGTGGAACAAGGTAGGCCCAGCTAAATCCCAGAGGGGGTGGGTGTTGGGGTTGGGGGAGCCATTGGTGAAAGGGGGCTAGCTGACATTGCAAGGGGAAAAAAGAACAGAAAGTTAGGTAGTACAGATGATAATACATCATGCCCAATGTCTGCTTGGGTTGCTCCAACCTCTCCAGATAGTGGTGACTGTACACCAGGGCATATACCCTG
Source organism: Neoceratodus forsteri (assembly GCA_016271365.2). Lineage (NCBI taxonomy): Eukaryota > Metazoa > Chordata > Ceratodontiformes > Ceratodontidae > Neoceratodus > Neoceratodus forsteri. The sequence continues at coordinate 42,956,044 of CM028136.1, forward strand.
CTTAAAAAGCACTGTGCCGTGGTTGCTGTTCTGTGTTGTGCAGAGCTACCCCCATAGCAACAATACTGTATATAGGTGCTCTGGTTACCAGCTGTTGTACCCCACCTGCCCTGGTAACCAATAGATTGGAGCTACCACTGTCTGCAGAAGAGGTACTCCATGCCTTCTTAACCCAAACCGTTTCTCAGCTAAGAGGGACTGGCTGAACCCTGCCATGGGGCAGGGGCTATACAGGCTTATCAGAAAGTCAACAGAAGCTCCAGAAATCATATGGACCTTTGGATAGTCAGATGAGTGCCAGAACTTCCCATGAAGGTGATGAATAAAAACCACCATCACAACTGGCATAAATTGTCATCTTTAAATGGAGACCTTCACATGATGCCAGGATTTGAATGAGCATGGGCTACAAACTGTGTTTTCACCCAGTAGAGGTGGTCCCTCCATGACAGGGCTGTGGGACATTGGCTGGGTTATGTGAGAAATGTTATAGTGTGGCCAACCACACTGTACCTGCCATATAGATTATTACAGGGCGTTGGTCAGCGCAGCCGTCATCTTCCATATTTCATAATCGCAAACATTCACAATAACCTGAAGAAATATGCAACCATATTTAAGAGTTCTTACTGCAGATCCTTAGTTTATGTATTCTCTTTATAATTTTCTGATGCTTTCACAGCTTGTAGATTGGGAAGAGTTGGGGTTACTCAAAGAAAGAAAGATTTTATGCGACGCAGTTAGACTCACTGAGAAATACTTTATCATGCCCAAATTTATGGCAGAAATTTTTTTTCAAGTACAGAAAACAAAAAATGTGAAAATATTGAAAAAGTATTTTAAAACGTTAAACCAAAAAAGTAAAATGTTTATGTTGATGTACAGAGTGCCCCACTGTACTGTGTACACTGTATTGTTTTTACACAAGTGTAACTTCAGAGAACATTATCTCTGCAACTGTACATGCTAGGAGCTAATGTTATATACATTGTTGGAAAGGTGAGGGGCCAGCTGTCCCACTGGTGTACAACATCGGGTTCTAGCATGAAAAGTACAAAATATATTATTTTAAATCTGAATTGTCATGATTGATATAAAGACAATACATCAAGTAAAAGTTAGTGTAACGATACACAAAACATTCTATCAACATGCTGCTTCCATGTTGGTATGACATCAGGCTTTCATTAAAAAAAGAAAAACAAGTTACATTCCAGGCCCTAATGGTTCCAGAGCTAGCCCATTCTACAGATAATTTATTTGAAAAGTGCCCACTTTGGAACCAGGTGGGCTAGGAACTTAATTTTGTTTAAAATGGAAGCTTAGAGTAAAGCTGACATAGTTGTATCATGTTATTTACAGTTTTCATGCATCAATGAATATCAGATCAGGTGTCAAACAATCGAATTAGGTGGGCAGTGCTTGATATAACATTGGCTGCTGAATCAGAAGACACTAATGGCATTCTGTCAAGAAACATTTTATTCTGGTTATTACATGTAACATATCAGACTAAGAGAATCCTCTACATGTCTAGCCCTAGGACAGAATTCATTAGTTAACAGGCTGCTTCACCCCAAATTGTCAAAGGAAAACCCCAAATTGACTGTGGAAGACATTAAACTGGCTAAAATAGGAGCTGAACTCATTAGCTAAAAATATTTGCCTGGGGTTGGCAAAGGGAAACATCTTGGGTAGTGCTGGACTAGCCTCTGCTACCTCGCAGTTTGTTTGGTGTAACTTGCCCTATTTTGTTTATTTATTTTCTTTTTAGTTTTAAAACGCGTTTACGTTTTGTTTTAACGTTATTTTTACCTTTGTGCCACTCGGTGCTACTGCGGATGATTACCGCTAACTCTCGGTCGCTGGTCCTGGCGCCTCGTGTGAGCAGTGAGTTGTTCGCTGGGAGCTGCTTTTTGCTTTTGGCGGTCGCTATCAGCTTTGCTGCTGGTCGCTTCCTCGGTCTTTACCTCAGTGTCTCCCTTAGTGTGATGAAGGGAGTCGCCTTGTGTGAAGCTGTACCTTGACTGGGCTTATCGCTGTGAACAATATGGATTTGAGGAGTTAGGCGGCTTATTTTCTGGACTTGTTCCTGATTTCGATTATGTGGATGCTCGTTCGTATTGGACCTATGGACCTATGTTTTCTTCGATCGTCCTTGCTTGATGTTGTTTTTGCATCCTGGATGTTCTTCTGGAGGATCTTACAGCATTTTAAGAGAGAGCTGGATATTTTTGCTGTGAGAGCTGTGAGAGTACTGTATGAACCCCAGCCGAAGGACAGTTGGTGGTGCTCGGAGTACTGTGAGTGGTGGGACCTGATTCATTGATCGGTGTCCTTGTCGTTTTGGGGATTTCTATTTTAATTTGCCTCATTCATTTGAAGTGCTCAGTCTGCTTGGGGAAGCAGGGCCATAGTAGTGGGTTTGGTTGTGGGAGGCTCTTACCCCCCCCCCCTTTTCTGTGCCTGGGTGATGTTGGGTTGTGCTGCCTGGGACCGAGCAGGAGCTGCTCTCATTTTCTCCCTAGGGAGTTAGGGGTTATTGGGGGGCTCCTAAGATACTCAAGGGTCGGCCTTGTTAGTCCGGCCTTGGGATATCTGAAGCTGCAGGTCCTGGTAGTATAATATAACCTGATTAGGCAGTTTGGGGGTGTCGGGGGGGGGGCCCTGTTTCTTATGGCCTGGTCTGTGTTTCCATTTATGGACTTGCACCAAAACTGTATGCAGTTCCTTGTGGCCTGGCCTGGGTATATTTTTGGCCTTATTTGAGATTCCTGCTTCCATTCATGGACTGGTATCAAGACTGTCTGTAGCTGCCCTCTGGATGCACAAATTGGAGTAGTTTGGATTTTGGTTTCTGTTTTTTGAATGCCAGTTGACATTTTACTGAATCCTATTTTCATCTTTTGGAGGAAAGTGTGTGTGTGGTGAGAGAGCCTCACTGTCCTTATATATTTGGACTCTGTGTAAAACTAATTATACAATGGCAATAAAAAATCCTGGACTCTGATTGGTCAGTCTTGGGCTGGACCCGTGCTGTTATCCCAGCACAACATCACGGCTCTAGTCTCAGCCTCACTGTGAACCCATGTGGATGATGACATAGACCAGCAGCAGTGGTTTTTGTTTTGTTTTTGCATCTCCTCTTAAGAAACAAAAATATTTTTCCACACTAATAAAAACATTCTTTAAAATTATTTTTTTATTTTATATATAACAACGAGCCATTGTATAATATCAATAATGCCCTCCAGGGTGTGTGTCGTTTGGGATAACGTCACGCCTCAGTTATTGGACACTCGGCCTGCGGCCTCGTGCCCGACCTCCTGAGGTGTGATGTTATCCCAGCACGACACACACCCTGTCGGGCATTATTGCTTAATTATCACCGGCAGTGAGAGTGCCTAAAATCGCACATGGACTATTTATATATTTTTGGTTTTTGGTTGTTTTCATCCTACTGGTAGTGAGAGGACCTCTGGGACGAAAATTAATTTTGGACCGTTTTATTCTATTGTTATTTTGTTTCTTTTTTTTTCCCTCCTCAGAGCTGTGAGAGGGTCCTGGGTGGGGAAGTTTTATTAATTTACTTCTATTTGTTTATTTTATTATGTTTTTTATAGTTGTGTTTTAAGTATGGTGTAGCTCTGGATGGGTTTTAGTTTTTTGTAATTTAGGGTAATTCCATTTATGAGGTAACTAGAAATCTTATTGAGGTGTTTGGTATTTAGTTTGTTCCCTGTTTGTGGTATGTGTTGGTTAGCTTTCCCGGTCGTGCATTATTCGTCCTCCGATCTCCGTGCCTTCCGCCCTTCCCCCCTCCCATTTTCTATCTACCAGTGCTGTCGGGTGCTTGGTATTGTTTGTAGGAGGGATTGGGGTGGGTATGGCGGGGGGTGCAGACATTGGAGGGCGAAGGTACGGACCTCTCATATAGGGCTGGTTAGGTCCAGAAGACGCCCTGGGGTGAAATGGAGTCTGGAACATGGTGCTCCATGTCTAGTCCCCATACCCAAGGGCACCATCTGTTCTGATGGGCAAGTATTTGGGACGGCTCAGGGGCCCTGTCCAACTTGGACGGCGTTGTGCAATGCAAGAGCTGTTAAACACAAGTCGGCTGTTATTGCTGACTTTATTGGAACAGCTGATCTGGCTTGCATCACCAAGACCTGGTTGGGTGGAAATGCTGGCCCCATTTTGGAGGCAGCAGTTCCAGCTGGGTACTCGGTGATTCACTGCACGAGATTGGATCGCGGGGGAGTAGTGGTCTGTTTCAGGACTGGGTTGGGACTCACATGTGTACCAGTTGAGGAGGCCGAATCCTTTGAGTATACTGTAGTAGCTGGTGTGGGTTGCAGGAGAGCCCTCGTCTACCATCCACCAGGGGACGAGAGGCGATTCTTGCAGGAAGTGGCAGACTTCGTCGCCGATATGGCTTTGGAGTCACCCACACTGATGGTTCTGGGTGAATTCAATGTTTGGGTCGATGATGAATTCTCATCTCTTGGTCAACACTTCCTCCAGCTGATGATATCACTGGGCTTCACACAGATTGTTTCCTCAGCTACTCATAATCACGGTCACTCTTTGGATTTGGATTTTCTCTTGGGGATTGAGGCCTCTGATTTGGTGGTGGAACCTGTCAGTTGGTCTGATCATTACACCGTGGGCTTCAATTTTTGTGCTCCCCTTCGTAGGTCTGCCCCTGTGGAGATGGTTCGATACTGCCCTTTACGGGATGTGTGCCCTGAAGACCTGATGGTGGTGTTGAACCTCTCAGAGTTTTCTGTTGCCAGCATGAGCCTGGAGTCGATGGTTCTGGTTTATAATCAGGCCATTTCCTCGGCTCTTGACTCAATTGCTCCTGTCCGTGTTCATCCCCTCTCTCTCTCTGCCCTCGGGCCCCGTGGTTTGATGGGTCCTTGAGGGAGTTGCGACATGTGGGACAGCGGTTAGAGTGTTGTTGGCAGAAATCTGCTCTAGAAGTTGACCGCCTTAGTTTGGTGGGGCATTATCAGCTTTACCAATCAGAGATCTCCCATAAGAAGGCAGAATTCCTGTCCAGGGAGATTGCTGTCACTCAGAACCGTGCAACTCAGCCTTTCTCCAGCTCCGTCGAGCTTTTTCACAAAAGGAGTGTGATGAGATCGCTCAATTCTTTGTGAATAAGGTAGCTGACATCAGATCAGAGATCTGCCAGACACACTCTATGGGGGATGCTGTTGGTCAGCATTTGGTCACGGTACCCCGGACCTCCTGGAGTTCCTTTGACCTGCCGAAGTTCGAAGATGTTATGCGGATTGTCCAGGGGATGCACCCTATGTGCTGTAGTTTAGCTCCGGGCCCAACCTCCCTGATTTTGGGTTGTGGTGAGATCATAGGCCTGTTTCTGGCTCAAATAATCTGGTGCTCCCTAGAATTGGGTGAGTTCCCTAGCTCCCTGAAGGAAGTGGTGGTGACTCCCCTTTTGAAGAAAGCTTCTTTGGACCCAGATATTTTTGCCAACTGCAGACCTATCTCTAACCTTCCCTTTATTGGGAAGGTTATTGAGAAGGTAGTGGCAAATCAACTGGAGGACCACTTGACCATCCATAATATCTACGAACCTCTCCAATCTGGTTTTTGTAAGAGACATAGCACCAAGACTGCTCTGGTTCGGGTGCTCAATGATCTCTTGATGGCGAGACATCGGAGAAACCGCTCTATCTTAGTTCTCCTTGATCTCTCCTCAGCCTTTGATACTGTAGACCATGGGGTTTTGCTCGAGCACCTGAGGTTCATCTGCGGACTGTCGGGTACAGTTCTCAGATGGTGTACATCTTTCCTATCTGGAAGAACACAAAGAGTTGTGTCAGGGATTTATTCCTCTGACCCTTTCTCTCTGCAGCGTGGTGTTCCTCAGGGCTCGGTGCTCTCCCCCATGTTGTTTGCAGTGTATATGCTGCCCCTCGGAGACATTGTAAGATGGTATGGGCTGAGGTTTCACTGTTATGCTGATGATACCAAGCTCTACCTGTCTTTTGCCCCCGATCAGGTTAGTGCTCTCTTGGTATTTAATAGCTGCCTCGCTGAACTCCATTATTGGATGAACTCAAGCTGGTTAAAGTTGAACGCCGGTAAGACCGAGGTTATGGTAGTGGACCCAGGTCACAGGATAGAGGGGTTGAGGTCTGATCAGCCTTCTGGTTTATTTCTGGGGGGAGATCAGATCCTTACCTCTGAACAGGTGCGTAACCTGGGAGTGGTACTTGACGATGGGCTGACCCTTCGTCATCAGGTGTCAGCAGTCTTTAAGTCTGCTTTTTATCATCTTACAAACATTGTCACTGTGAAACACCTTGTTCCATCAGGCGATTTACCTGTATTGGTCCATGCCTTCGTGACCTCTCGTCTTGACTACTGCAACTCCCTGTATCTGGGGCTTCCTGGGGTTCATATCCGCCACTTGCAGCTAGTGCAGAATGCTGCTGCTAGATTGTTGACAGGGGTATCAAGAAGGATGCATATTACCCCTGTCTTTCGCGATCTGCACTGGCTGCCAATACAATGGTGGATCACCTTTAAAGTAGGTCTTTTGACCTTCAAAGCCCTGCATGGACTTGGCCCCGACTACTTGAAAGAGCTTCTGATTCCCTACAGCCCTGTATGACAGCTCCGTTCGGCTGATGAGGGGTTGTTGGAGGTTCCGAAGGTTACTTTAAAATCTTCTGGGGCCCGGGCTTTTATGTTTATAGCCCCGACCCTCTGGAATTCTCTGACTCGCCAGCTTCGGGAATGCACGACCGTGGAGATTTTCAAGCGGGAACTTAAGACCCATCTGTGGAGTCACGTTTTTATGATCTGAGGTTTTGTTTTTACTCTGATTTTATATATGTATTTTCTGATTTTATTGTTCATTTGTACAGCGCCTTGGTGCTTGAAAGGCGCTTAATAAATAAAGTTTTATTATTATTGTTATGACTGGGGAACTCCTCCTTCAGGCATCTGGTGCTGGTGCAGAATTTATAAACTAAGTTCATTAGCGACTGTCAAGGGAACACTCCTATGTTTTTCCCACCTCCGAGTCCGCCCACAAATGGGATCCTTTCTGCTTTATTGTGAGAGTCTCACCCTGCCAGGAGCCATGTGAAACTGCAATTTCTTTAGCTACCTCCAGTTTATGGAACTATGCCCAACTGCTAGTCAAAACATGTGAGTGTTCTGAAGTGGGGAAGAGGGTGGGGTGCACATTTGTGTCCATCACGGTCACCTCCAACACTTTTGGGTCCAACAGGTTCTAGTCCAACATGTTCACGTACAGCATATTCATGTCCTGCACTTTCACATCCAGCACATTTGTATCCAAGTTGAGTGCCTGAAACATGAAACGTTTTCCATTCAGTTGTGTGATTTAAAGAAAAGCCTACAGAAAAATAAAAATGCATCCTGTAAATAATGAAAAAGAGCTCTTTGTGGTTCCAATTTATGTATTTCAGTTCAGTTTCTGCATCTTTCCATAAACTACCCTGAAGTCAAATGTTTCATTTCTGCCTGCGGAGTGTCTCACCCCAGCAGTGCATTAAGCATTCTGTGTGTCCGAGCCCTGCACAGTCAGCTGTCATTGGTTTTTCACAGGCATTCTTCCTCATGGCTCATTTTCTTTGTTTGCTAGCTGCCAAAGTCTCTCCTTTTCTTCATAGCTGACTGGTGATTTTTAGAAGGTTTACTGTTTTACCCCCATTGAAATGCATAAACAGCTGGTAGGGGTGTCATTATTAAGACTTTAATCAAGGACATGAATTTACAGTCATTTGAAATGATTGCAGGACACAGAATGATTACCTGGTGTCTAATGGCCACAGGATTGCCTGTCAGCTTGGATGAAACCACTGAAATGTTTTTCCAGGGCTTCAGACAAATAACGAGAGTCAAGAGAAGGGAGTCATTCACGGCATTCTGCCCTTTGTTATTGTCTGGCTGCATGCCAAGAGAACGTGTGTGTGTGTGTGTGTGTGTGTGTGTGTGTGTGTGTGTGTGTATAGTATATGTGTGTATATATATATATATATATATATATACATACATATACACACACACACTCACATATATATTTTTAATACATGGTTAGGCCCTCGTCCACATTAAAAATGCTATCATATATTTCTCTGTATACCAAGACACCCAATTAGTGTATGTGAATTATTTTATTTTTATTTTATTTATTGAAAAGTTTCACCAGGAAAGGCACACTGAACAATATAAAATTGCTTGTCTCACGGAGTGTCCTGGGGGAAGGGGAAAATGGGAGTACAGTAATCAAAGCACATTTCCATGCAGTATTATAGTAACATTTATATACAATACTCAGCAACACATTTCCAAAGGTAATATGAAACAGAGAAGCAACAGAGTAAAAAACAATACATCAGTAGCATTAGATAAACATTGGGATTTGATGTGAGAGGAGCAAATTAACAGCACTGCAGACTAATACATACAATGCGGAAAAGGAAGTGCAATTAAGTATATCAGTTACTCCTCACATTAAGTGCTAGGCTGGGAAAGGAGATGGGGAAGCCAGAGGGGAAATTAGGAGTGAGGAGCCAGAGGGGAAATTAGGAGCAGCTGCAGGATGGAGAGAGGAAGTTGAGGAAGGAGGGAGGTCAAGATGGAACACAGGGAGGAGGAGTGCCTGATTTGATGAGGCATTGAGTTCCAGAGCTTAGGCAACGTATAGGAGAATGACAATTGGCCTACAGAGGTGGTGCGTTGTGGTATAGCTAGGGTGCAGGCGTCATTGGATCTCAGGGAGAGAGGGGTAGTGGGGTGGGAGGACAGTTAGGAGGCAAGGTAAGGGGGAAGCATATCAAACCAGACTATAGAGACAAATTTTATGCAGTGGGCTAGACAGCGGTTTTCCAAGGAAGGAAAAGCTAGAGAGCGATATAGATCCCAGTGGTGGATAAGGGAAGGGGCATCCCCAGTGAAACGACAAAAAACATTGAAAAGGGTGTCCAGTCTGGTTAAGGATGACTTCAGTGCGGCGCTGTAGACTACATTGCAGTATCAAAGATGGGTAGTATCATTTTCTGGGCAGCAGCTTTTCAGGATGGAGTCTATGTGTCCAGTGAAGTTTAGGTGCTGGTCGAGCCAGACCCTGAGATACCTAAAGGAGGAGGTGTCCTCTAGAGTAGAGCCATCAAGGGTGTAGAAGGAGGGCAATGTAGTTAGCCTAGAGAGTCTCTGCCTAGTGCCGAAGGTCATAGAGACTGTTTTCTTGGCGTTGAGGAAAAGCTGATGGGAGCTTAGCCATTGCTGAACTTTCTCAAAGTCATGCTGAAGTGTGGAAGTGACATCAGTTGGCGATTGGCCAGAGTAGAAAAGGACATTTTCATCAGCACACATATGGATGGAGGAGGAGATGCACACTGACGGGAGGTCATTAAGGAATATGGAGAATAGTAGGGGGCCAAGGATGGAGCCTTGGGGTACACCAACATTAATCTGGAGTGGGGGGAGGTGGAATCAGCAGTTTTGACTGACTGTGTCCAGTCTGTTAGGTAGGAGCTAAACCAGTTTGTGGCTGAATCAGACAGGCCAACAGATTGCAGATTTTCTAGGAGAAGAGGGTGGGAGACAGTGTCAAAAGCCTTTGCAAGGTCGACAAAGATCGCAGATGTGATTAGACCACTGTTCCTACCTGAGAGTATGGAATCAGTGAGCCTAAGTAAGGAAGTGGTAGTGGAGTGATCTTTCCTAAAACCAGATCGGGAGGGAGTGAAACAGGCAGAGTCAGAGAGGTAAGAGGAGAGTTGGGAGAGGACCAGGTGCTCCTGAAGCTTAGCGAGAATAGGTAAGAGAGAGAGACTGGCCGATAGTTCCCAGGCATAGAAGGGTCACCTCCCTTGGGTAGTGGAAGAACTACAGCGTGCTTCCATGGGTCAGGGATGGAGACCAGCAAGAAGGAAAGATTTAGTAAGGCAGAAAGTGGAGAACAAATGGCATGAGCGGAGAGGAAGAGAAATTTGGGGTCCAGGCCATCAGGTGAGGAGCCCTTAGATGGACTGAGAGTGAGGAGAGCATTTAGAGTATCATGAGGTGAGATTGGAGAGAAGGAGAAGAGGTCACTAAGGAGGGTGCTTGGGTGTGAGTTATTGTAGACAGACGCGACTGGCTGGGTAACAGGAAGAAACGCTAGTAGAGCAGCAGCACATGAGGTAAAGTAAGAGTTGAATTCAGTGGCAACTGAGAGGTGGGCAGACAAAAGGGCATTATTGACGTAGATGAGTGGAGTTTGGGATTTAGAGGGGGAAGAGAAGAGGGAGTTAAAAACTTTCCAAAATTTTGATAGGGTATATATGTTAGCATCAAAGGTGGATCTAAAGTATTCGGACTTAGCGAGCCTTGTAGCCTTAGAGCAGGCATTTCTGAGGGCTTGATATCTGTCACAGTCAGCATTTCATTTAGAGACTTTGTGAGCCTTCCAAGCCCAGTCATGAGCTCTCATACATGCCATCAATTCCGTTGTGATCCAAGGGAGGTGGTTTCCACGTACTCGAGTGCGCTTAAAGGGTGTGTGCTTGTTCCAGATGTTAAGAAAGTAGCCTTGGAAATAGTCCAGGAATTATAATAGGAATTATGAACCCAACCAACTAATTATACTGTATTAAAGTGTTATTAACACCTTAATAACACATTAATACCTAATATACTGCAAACCACCCCAATAACACATGTAACAATCCCCTTAATAACACATGTAACAGCCACCCCAAATCCCCCAAAACTCTGCCTAAGAGAACTTCCCTAGCCTACAGTAAAACCCCACCCAACATCTTCCCCCTACTCACCAAGCAAGCAGGTATCTCCTGTAGGCCCTCCAACCTGCTACTGCTGCTTCTTTCATCCCCTGATGCTCATGGACCTCTGTGTGTGCCCCAGTCTGTAATGCCTCTTCTGAGCAGACCACATGCCCTCCTGGCCACACACCACATTTCCTGCCACACACCATGCCACTTCCAACTGCACAGCTCATCACTCCCAACCACATGCCACGTCGCTCTACATCCTGACTAATTAAAGGGAAACCTGACGGAGCCATGCCTCCTTTCATAGGAGCCCATACACTATGGTAACACTGCAGGGACAAAAAAACAGCAATCCCCAAAGAACCCATTGCACTACTGAAAGCTCAAAGGTGCTTACCACTACAGTGCAGAAAATCACTACACTGTGGAAAAACAGTAACAAATATCACTACACTGTAGAAAAACACTAACAAAAATCAGTACACTGTGGAAAAACACTGACAAAAATCACTACACTGTGGAAAAACACTAACAAATATCACTACACTGTGGAAAAACACTAACAAATATCGCTGCGTTGTGGAAAAACACTAACAAATATCACTGCACTGTGGAAAAACACTAACAAATATCACTACACTGTGGAAAAACACTAACAAATATCACTGCGTTGTGGAAAAACACTAACAAATATCACTACACTGTGGAAAAACACTAACAAATATCACTGCACTGTGGAAAACACTAACAAATATCACTGCGTTGTGGAAAAACACTAACAAATATCACTGCACTGTGGAAAAACACTAACAAATATCACTGCACTGTGGAAAAACACTAACAAATATCACTACATTGTGGAAAAACACTAACAAATATCACTGCACTGTGGAAAAACATAGGGCACAGCAAACACTGGCCAGCCTAATTCATTATATAAAATAAATGATGGCAAAGTCCAGCACACTCATGAAATAATACCATCCTGAGGTTACACAAACAAGCTTATAAAGACCATTCACCCTTTGGGATTGTCACTTTAGGGCTTGTTCAGCCCCTCAATGGTATTATTTCCTTGTATACCACCCTCTGCCATCATTTATTCTCTCTCTCTCTCTCACTGTCTAGCTATCTATCTACAAACAGTATCTGTCTGTCTGGCTATTCATCTATCCATCTGCAGACAGTATCTATCCATCTATCTATGTATCTATGTATCTATCTATCTATCTATCTATCTATCTATCTATCTATCTATCTATCTGCAGACAGTATCTATCTATCTATCTATCTATCTATCTATCTATCTATCTATCCATCTGCAGACAGTATCTATCTATCTATCTATCTTATCTATCTATCTATCTATCTATCTATCTATCTATCTATCTATCTGCAGTATCTATATATCTGTCTATCTATCTATCTATCTATCTATCTATCTATCTATCTATCTATTGACAGTATCTACTCTAGGGAGGTGGTCAAGAATCTGGACACTGAAGTTTAATGCTGCGAAACGCAGGGTTCTTCACCTGGGAGCCAAAAGCCTGACTCATACATATACCTTGTGGGGGGGAGACATTGCAGGTTTTAAGGGGGGGAGAGAGAGACCTCAGGGTGGTGGTGGATGCCAGAATGAACAATTCGGAGCAGTGTAGAAGGGTGGCAGCACAAGCAAATAAAATGCTGGGGTGCACAGCCAGGGGGATAACCTCAAGGAGTCGAGAGGTGCTCCTTCCGCTGTACAATAGTCTGGTTAGACCACACCTTGAATACTGCGTGCAGTTTTGGCATCCCTACTTAAAGAAGGACATTGCATTACAGGAGAGGGGTACAGAGAGAACGACTAGGATGGTACTGGGGTTAGGGGAAATGCCCAATGAGGAGCGACTGGGGGAGCTCAACCTATACTCGTTGGAGGAGAGAAGAGACGGGGGGATATGATAGAGGTTTTCAAGTATCTCAAGGGGGTCAGTAGGGTAAGCCTTGAGGGGGATCCTACAGCTAAGGGAACCGGGGGCCACCAGGGCCACCCCATGAAGCTGGATGGGGGTAGGTTGAGGGGGGAACAAGGAGGCGCTATTTCACTGAGAGAGTGGTGGAGCCCTGGAATGCGTTGCCCAGAGAGCTGGTGGCTGCTACTGTGGTGGAGGAGTTCAAGAAGGGCTGGGATAGGTGCAGGGGGAGGATACATCCAGGAGCCCTGCAGGGAAATAGGGGGTCCTTGTGTGGGTGGGATGAAGGGCTAAAAATCGGTGCCCGGCATAGGCACTGACCATCACGCAGATTCGATAGACCATAGGGCCTATTCTGCTGGCTTCATAGTATGTTAGTATGTTAGTATCTATCTATTCATCTATCTGTTTGTCTATCTATTTATCTATCTATCTATTGACAGTATTTATCTGTCTGTCTATCTATTGACAGCATCTATCTAGCTATAGACAGCATCTATCTACAGTATCTATTTAGCTATCTACAGAATTTATCTCTCTATAGTATCTGTCTATCTACAGACAGTATCTATCTGTCTGTCTGTCTTTCTGTCTGTCTATTCATCCACAGACAGTATCTATCTATCCATCTATCTATCTAGCGACAGTTTGTCTATCTAATCTGTTTACAGACAGTATCTATCTGTCTGTCTGTCTATCTATATCTATTTATTATTCTGTGATTCGAAAGAACATGAATACGTTAGGGTTGCACCCTCCAGTTTATAATCTAATTTTAACACTAGATTGCTTACATTAGTTACTGAGGCAGTGATGTCTTAACCCTAACTTTTGAATCTATTTCACTTTTTGGTGGTGTTCATAAGCAAGCTTTAATGTTAATTTCATTTTTTTAAATGTATTTTTACTCGGTTGTTGTTGAGTCTGTTGCTTCATTATGCTGTATTTGTTAGATTTTAGTTGGTTTGTCAGTGCTGGCCTTTAGCCCCTCTCCCATCATCCACCTCTTGGTTTTACAGATAATGTGCAATGTAACAAAATGCTCAGCAGTCTAATAGCATTCCATGCTAATTTTCATGTTTCATACAATGCAACATCTAATTCAATGACATAAATACATAGATACATAGACAGTGTTGACAGATAAGGGCCTACGGCCCACCCAGTCTGCCCATTTGAGCTTGTAAGTTTACTTAATGTTTTCCTAGAGGTCTGTTGCCCCTTACCCCTGACCTCCAGAATTCCTTTATGTCTATCCCATGCATTCTTAAATCCCATGATTGTTTCAGCCCCCACCACTTCCTCTGGCAGGGTGTTCCACTTGTCCATTACCCGTTCTGTGAAGAAATTCTTCCTCACGTTTCCTCTATGACAACACACACTAGCCATATAAAGCCGCTAATAATATTTTGTGCCCTTTTATTTATTTCTCTCACTTTCTGCATGAATATAACTCCATGTGTGTGCCACGTCTAGTTTAAAAGGGGATCCATGAAACCATACCAGGAGTGAAACAGCAATTATAGATTAGAAAGGTTGATCAACCAGCACACTTTTGTTCAAATTCAACCATTTAGCCCACCAGTACCATGGTGGAAGAGCTACCATCTGCTGTGGCAGTGACACCAGTTCCGCACAGACTCGGGTCACAAGGGGGCCGGCCTTGGGGAGAGAGGATCGAGTTTCCCAGGGACTGCTCTCCTCTCTTGGGAGGCAGGGACTCGATGCACCATTGCTTGTCTGCCACCCCGTGGAAGTTGAACGGTAGCACTGCAGGTGCATCTGCGCTGGGGAGGACCCACATTCAGATGCTGATACACATGTACAGTACATGCCTCTGCACGTATCACACCTACTGATGCAATCAAATGCAATAAACATTGACATTATCACACAGGACGGAGGTAACAAAGTGCAATAAGCAGCAGCATTGTCAAACATCACTGTGATAACAGTATGTAAGAAAATTGCCATTTGCTTACAGCACTGGCGTAACAGGATGTAATAAATATCAGAATTATCGCATAGCACTGTGGTAACAGGATGCAGTAATGTCAGAATTTTCTCACATAGTAAGGTAACAGGATGTAATAAACATCAGCTTTATTGCACTATACTGAGATAACAGTATACAAGAAACAGCAACATTATTACATAGCACAGAAGTGACAGGATGGCAGTAGACATCAACATTTATCCCACAGCACTGAGGTAACACAATGCTATACACGTATCATGATCACACATCACTAAGATAACAGGATGCAACAAATATCAGAAGGTATGTGGATGCAATAAACATCAACATCATCTCACAGTACTGAGGTAAAGCAATTAAAAATTAGCATTATCACACATCACTGAGGTAACAAAATGCAATACACATCTTCATTATCACACAGCACTGAGGTAACAGGATGCAATAAGCATCAGCAGATAAGAGGATGCAATAAACATAAATGTAATTGCAAGGGATTAAATGAATGGTTAGGCAAATGGTGTCACAGCGAAGGGTATGGTTAGAGAGAGGGTGGGTAAAGACCTGGGAGGACCGGAGACTAAACGCTAAGGGTAGACTTCACCTAAATGAAGAGGGCAAGAAGGTGTTGAAACGGAAGCTTGGGGAGTATACTGAGGTAGCTGGACATTTAAACTAGGAGAGAGGGTGGCAGGTGGATCGAGGGCATACAGTGGCCATGAGATGGGAAGCAGAGCAAGCTAACCCCCCCAGAACAAGCCATGAACTAGGTAGAAGCAATAGAGAGGATGCTGGAAGTGGAGGGCAGAGGGATGGGGGAGGGACGGTAAAGGGATGGAAGGTGGTCACCATGAATGCTAGAAGCCTGAAGGATAAAATGAATGACTTACAGGCCCTCATGGTGGAGGGGGAGGTGGACATGGCAGCCATCATGCAAACATGGGCCACCCAATACCATGACTGGGACCTGGCAGTCCCAGGGTACAGAATATTCCATAGGGATAGGGAAAACAGGAGCAGGGGGAGTGGCATTATACGTGAGGGAGGGGCTAAAGTAAGTTAGAGAGGAGGGGAAGGAGGAGGAGGGAGAAACAGAGTCATTATGGCTGCTAAACCAGGATTCCAGGAATAGGACTCTCTGGATGGGAGTGGTGTACAGGCCACCCTCCCAGACAGGGGAGTTGGACAGGGAACTTGCGAGGCAGATTAGAAGGGCATGCGGGAAGGGGAGTGTGGTGGTTGTGGGGGACTTCAACCTGCCGGGGGTAGATTGGGGAACCCCAGCCACCAGCAATAAAAGGGAGCAGGTGCTGCAGGACGCCTTTCAGGAGTTACCCATCCAGGGAAGGGGGGACACTCTCGACATAGTTCTCACAAATGGGGAGTTTGTGAGGGACATCAAGGTGGATGAACCACTAGCAGGGAGTGACCATCACTCAGTATGTTACAGGTTGATTATGGGCAAAGGGGGAGCATCCAATGCAAAGGTGCTTGATTTCAGGCGGGGGGATTTTGCAAAGATGGGGGAGGTAGTGAGTGGGTGCCTGGCCAGGATCCAGTCTAGTATGGACATGGACCAGAGATGGGAGCTTATTAAGAAGGAGATACTAGAGGCTACCAGTTCCTGTAGCAGGACTTGGAGTAAAAAGGCCAGGGTAAAAAGACTAAGCTGGATGAGCAGGGGGGTCATGCAAAAGGTGAAGAGAGAAAAAGGGTGACCTTTAGGAGATACAGGAAATCAGGAAGGGGGGAAGATTGGGAGGAGTACCTGCAGGAGGCAAGGGAGGCGACAAGGGCAGTAAGAACAGCAAAAGCCACCAAAGTGCTCAGGCTGCCGCAAGGCATTAAGGAGGGGGAGAATAGCTTCTTCAGGTACATCAGGGAGAATAGAAGCTGCAAAGAACAGACAGTAAGGATTAAGAAGGATGGGCAATGGGTAGAGAAGGGGAGAGAAAAGGCAGAAGCACTCAATGACTACTTCTGCTCGGTATTTATGAAAGAGAGGGGAAGAGTGCTACCCAAGGGGGGGTGGGAAGGCAGTAAAGGCTGGGGAGGGAGTAACGGGCGGGGTGATCACAGAAGGTAGAGTGCTGGAGGGCTTGAGAATGCTGAGGGTGGACAAGACACCAGGGCAAGGTGGCATTAACTCCAGGGTACTGAAGGAGCTAGCAGAGATCCTGGTGGGGCCCTTGGTAGGCCTATTCAATGCATCACTGAATTCAGGATGCATACCCAAGGATTGGAGGTTGGCTCACATGGTTCCCCTGCATAAGAGTGGCCCCAAAGATGAACCAGGGAACTATAGACCGGTGAGCCTCACATCCATCGTGGGGATGCTAATGGAAATGATCCTGAAGGAGAGGCTGGTTTCCCTGCTGGAGTTCAGTGGGCTGCAGGACAGTAGACAGCATGTCTTTGTCGCTGGCAGAGCTGCCAAACCAACCTGGTAGATTACTATGACTGGGTAACTAGGCAGATGAACAAGGGCCATGCAGTGGATGTCCTGTACCTGGACTCCTGCAAGGCATTCGATTTGGTGCCGCATGGGAGACTTGGAATAAAACTTGAAGGCACAGGGGCGGGAGCAAAAATGATTGGATGGGTGACAAACTGGCTGCAGGGAAGGCAGCAGAGGGTGATGTGAGGGAACTAAAATGGTGCAGGGTCTGCAAGAGAAGCCATATGAGGAGAGACTAAAGGAGCTTAATATGTATACCCTTGAGGAAAGAAGGGAGAGGGGGACATGATAGAAACTTTTAAGTACCTCAGTGGAATCAACAAAGTCCAAGAGGGTAGCATCTTTCAGAAAAAGAGACGTGCAAGAACAAGGGGACACAATTTAAATATGGGGGAGGTTCAGGGGCAATGTGAGGAAGTATTATTTCACAGAGAGAGTAGTGGATGCATGGAACAGCCTTTCTGAGGAGGTTGTGGGGTCTAAAACTGTGGGAGAATTCAAAAATGCATGGGACAGACATAAGGCAATTCTTGTGAGGGGTAGGAAGAAATAGGCTGTTGGTTAACTAGGATCTGTGGCCTATCCTGTAGGTAGGGAAATGGGCAGACTAGATGGGCCAAGCGGTCCTTATTTGCCGTCAAAGTCTATGTTTCTATGAACTCTCATCCCCAAGGGCAGTAACAAGTGGGGTTCCAGAGGGCTCGGTGCTGGGACCAGTGTTATTGGGGATATTTATTGCAGACATTTCCATGAGCATCAGGAGCAGGATCAGCCTGTTTGTCGACAACACCAAGATAGAGGTGGTGGTGGATAACATAGAGGGGTGGCAGAGTTTGCAGGAAGATCTGAAAAAGCTGGAGACATGGTCGGACACTTGGCAGCTGGGGTTCAATGCCAAAAAGTGTAAGGTACTGCATTTTGGGGCAAAAATTCCAAGGAGAAACTACCAACTGGGGGGGAGTGCAGCTGGCAGAGATGGAGGAGGAGAAGGATCTGGGGTGGTCATCACGGATCAATGAGCAACTCAGCACAGTGTAGAAAGGCAGCAGCAAAGGCCAACAAAATGCTGGGTTGCATTGCAAGGGAAAAAACGTCAAGGAGGGGGGAGGTGATTCTGCCGCTGTATAGATGATTAGTTAGACCTCATCTTGAATACTGCATGCTATACTGGTGCCCGTACCGAGAAAGGGACATTAAATTACTGGAAGGGGTGCAACGCAGAGCAACTAAGATGATCCAGGGACTGGGGGACTTACCGTATGAGAGTAGGTTAAAGGAGTTGGACATGTACTCGCTGGAGGAGAGGAGGGGCAGAGGGATATAATCGAGACATTTAAGTACATGAGGGGGATAAACAAGACTTTTATGGAGGGCTATTCAGGGTAAGGGTGAGGAGGGACACTCGAGACCATGACATGAGATTGGAAGGGGGGAAGGTTCAGGAAGAAAATGAGGAGAACACCTTTTTACATAGAGAGGATGGTGGCAGGGTGGAATGCATTACCAGCAGAGGTAGTGGCCTGTAAAACAGTGGCCTGCTTAAAAAAGGGCTGGGACAGGGCAAGAGAGAGGATAATGGGGGGTGGGAAGGGAGGGGCAGCTGCAGAATAGGGCTGCTAGCTGCAAAATCAAGCAGACTCGATAGACCAAATGGCCTTTTCTGCTGGCAAATTTCGTATGTTCGTATACGACCGAGGTAAATGGATGCAGTAAACATCAGCAGATAACAGGATGCAATAAACATAGAGGATTGTGTACGAGCAGTCGTACATAACAAGGATATTCTTGTATTGAGAGGTTTAATTGGTAACAGATGACCTCGAGAGCGCAGCTCAAGAGGTACTCTGTTACCAAGGGAACCTCAAGATACAAGAATTTTCTTGTTTGTGTATGACTGCTCGTACACAATCTTTTATAGTGTATGGGCTTTCACAGCATAGAAAATCATACAAAACCAGCTGGAGAAGACAACAGAGAATAGAAATTTTAACATTTTTTTTTTTTTTTTTTTTTTACTGACACAGTGTGCTGCAGATGTTTCTGCAAGTTCAGGTTTAAAACAAACAGCAACTTCTATTTCAACTGGATTGAGGAAAGCAACTATGTGGCAGCATTCCAAGTTGTTCTGCAGCAGTAGTGACATAGCTAGTGCAGCATAACAGCTGTGATGACATAGCTACTGCAGCATAACAACTCTGTTCTAGTTATGGATTTCTATCCATAACAACATTCTACCATACACTATATAAACATAATTGCGCACTACCTAGGTAAATGGATGCAGTAAACATAGCAGATAACAGGATGCAATAAACATCGATATTATTGCATACTACTAAGGTAAATGGAAACAATAAACATCAGCCTTATCCTGCTGTACTGAGGTAACAAAATGCAGTGCACCTCATGACTATCATACGGTACTGAGGTTAACAGGATGCAATAAACATCAGCATCATCGCACAACACTGACGTAAATGAATGCAATAAATATGTATAATTTATTTTATCAATGCCAAGCTTCTTGCCACCAACGTTTTCAAGACCTCAAATAAGTGTCTTCTTCTGGGAACTAGCTGAAATCATGTTTAAATAATAATTACAAAAATCAGAATGCATGTCTCTTCAAATTATGAATAAATTACAGTACTAAATATAGTTATTTAAAAATTGAGTGGACTGAATCTTCATTTTACCTATTATTGTTACACTGAGTGATTTTATTAAACCATGCTATTCCTTCAAATCTCGTTCAAATTACCGAATATAGACAAAAATATTTCTATATTTATGTTCTGTTATTTTTTCTTCCTACAGTAATAATCATGTTATTTAATTTTCATAGCAAAACTTACTATAATTGTTCACTGTGCATATGCCATCAACTTCTTTCTTATTTCAGTATGCTTCCATTCTGTATAAGAATATATTTTTCATTTCCAGGTGTTACCACTTCCAAAAATATATATCTTCCTAAAATTCCATAATCTGTTCTCTGTTTATTTAACTTGTGATTTTATCCATTATTTTTAATTGTCAAGGTAAAAAGCTTCAAACGTTTTTGACGCTTTTTGCCTTAGTAATTGAATATAACAGAAATGAGAAATATATTCATGTATTTTTAGAATGAAAGTATACTGAAGTAAGAACATAGTTGATTACACATCCAGTACAATAAATATGTGCATTTTCAGTATTTTCATTTTCAAACAGCACTGGGATAGCAGTATTCAAGAACAATTACCATTATCTCACAGCACTGACAGAACGGCAACAAATAAATATCAGCATTACTCTGTATTGTAATTAATCTGTATTATCCTACAACACTGAGCTGCCAGAATACAATAAATACTGGGCTGGATATTCAAAAGGGTTGCGCCATGCGCAAGTCCGAAATTGCGCCATTCTGCCGTATTCAGCAGCAGGCAGTTGCGCCCCCCCCAAGTCAAGCTGAGCAACAGCGCAATGCTAATGAAGACACGCTGAACGGAGGAGGAACCATGCATAAACTGCACAGTCCGATATTCAGCGGGCTGTGCAGAGTTGTGCAGGCGCAACCCCAACCTCGCCTGCACAACTTTGAGCCAAAAAAGAGGTAAGTGAGGCCACCCACAGGTGAGCTGCCACATTGCAAGGGCACACAGCAGCTGCCACCTGTGGGTGGCCCTCAACCTACTCCCTGTGCCCCGCGCGGCCAGCCAGCAGAGCATAAAGTAACCCCAACCCCGACTGGCCCGATCATGGGCAGAAGTTCAAACATCCCCCACCCCCGACTGGCCGATCGCGGGCATAGGTTTAAACATCCCCCACCCCCCGACTGGCCGATTGTGGGCATGGGTTTAAACATCCCCCACCCCGACTGGCCCGATCGCGGGCATAAGTGAAATAAAAACCCACTCCCCACCAGCCCGATCGCGGGCGAAATCGTTCAACCCCCAAGTACATATCCCTGGTGGTCCAGTGGACCTCAAGCCCATTCACATATCTGGACTGCCTTGTACGGTATGGGCTGCACGCCCATTGGCTCTTGCTCTGAACCAATGGGCGTGCAACCCTACGGGCAGTCAGTCGGTGGGCGGCGGGGCGGCAGGCGGGTGGGATGCAGCCGCCCGCCGGCTGGCCGAGGCGGGTGGTGGGGCTCCTGTGTGGGTGGGATGGGGGCCACTAGATCACCAGGTAGGTGGTTCTGGGGGTTTGAACGCATTTCTGCCCGCGATCGGGCTTGAGGTCCACTGGACCACCAGGGATATGTACTTGGGGGTTGAACGCATTTCTGCTCACGATCGGGCTGGTGGGGGTGGGATTTTTTTTCACTTATGCCCGCGATCGGGCCAGTCGGGGTGGGGGATGTTTCAACTTTTGCCCACGATCGGGCCAGTCGGGGGTGGGGAATGTTTAAACTTTTGCCACGATCGGGCCAGTCGGGGGTGGGGAGATGTTTAACTTTTGCCCGTGGATCGGGCCAGTCAGGGGTGGGGGATTTTTAACTATGCCCACGATCAGGTTGCAGGGGCGTCGGTCCCTCGATGGCTGCTGCCTGGCAGGCCGCCAGGCACAAGTCCTTGGGGATCGGCGCACCTGCATGCTAATGGCATGCAAATAGGGCCATAAATAGATGCAAATGGTCCCCCACGCGCTTTGCATGAATTATGGCCCCATTTGCATGTCACCTTTTGAATATCAGAAGTTTGCGCATGGCGCAATGGTACTTGCCCCACCGCATCTTGAATGCTCCGCTCTGACCTCTTGCGTGGTGCAAGTTCCACTGCACCATGCACAGTGGCTGTGGCCCGGGGGTGATATTCAAAGGAGTTGCTCAATAGCGCAACTCCGTTGACTATCTCCCTGGCCACACCCCTGCTCAACTATTTTGTGCAGCGCAAGGGCTTGCGCCACAGAATAGCGCAGTTTGAATAGCCAGCCCATTATCTGGGAAGGCTACACATAAAAAAGCTGCAACAAAACTTAATGTAACCCCCCTGCAAATGGGGGTTCCCAAAAGACTTCCAGGAGCTTGCTTGAATGCTCCAAGCCTGAATGGTGTTTGGCGTTTAAGCCATTTATCAGTGAGTGTTTTTAGAGCCTCTGGTACTGTCTCTTTAAGAGCTGTCTGCTTGCAGACATAATTAGTTTGTATGGGGGGACTGTGTGCTTCTCTGTTTGAGTACCACTCGAGCTGCTGCCAATTCACTCCATTTTTGCAGTCACTAGGAGTGCAAAGGGAACCTATCTGAAAGATGTAATTGTTTGCCAGAAATCAGTTGGAGTAATAATGAAATTACAGTTTGTCTAACCTGCTTTCTTTGCAGTCAGAACTGTGTCTGCCTAGTTCCCCATTCTGGTTTTGAACTGCTGAACTGGACCAATCAGTGTGGGGTAAGCTAGCTCTAAAATGGTGCCTTGGACGAATCAGAACTTGGACTCATAATCTGAGCCAGCCACAAGAGGATTGTATGGGCAGTGACTCTGGGAGATGTAGTTTAGACTTCGCGCCTTTTGGACCAACAGCAGCAGTCTATTGTGAGTGACAGCCAATCCAGTCAAGAACTGGGAGGAACTCAAAGGAAGTGCCCGGTTTTGTCTGTTGGGAGTTTCAGTTGAGCTTTGGCAGTGAAGGGAAAGGAACCCTGTGCTCCTTCAGTGCACAGTTTTAGTCAAAAACATGTGTAAGGTCCAGAGTTCCGGTCTGCAGCTTGTTAGGACTGAATCGTCCTGTGAAGAGAATCAAAGGATATCTGAAGAGTAGAAACCAGGCTCACCCTGTAGAAGACTGGAGGAATTGCTGAAAATTGCACTCGGTCTGTCAGGAACTGAATCTGCTGTGTGTTCTCCGGTATTGTGCAGTAATTGCGATGGGATACAGATGCAGCCTGCCTGGTATAGTGCTTTCTTTTTACCATATAAATGTGGTGAAGAGGTTTGTGTACCTCAAGTGAATCCTGCTGCCATTAAGTGACTTTTGCCTGTGACTGTTTACCATATAAATGTGTGAGGAGTCTCTTGGAGCTCAAGAGTAGCCCTGCTGACATTGAAGGACCCTATCTTATTTGGAGGTCGTGAGTACTAATTCAGGGTCGCTCCCTGTTGAATTGCCACATTAAATCCAAATGGAATTACTGTACTGCTGACTGTTTAATTCTCCTTTTCTCTGTGTGAAAGGGCCCCTACCAGCTGCCACGGTTTGGACTAGCCACTAGGGCTTGGGTACCCAGGGACAGTAACTGATAGGGATAGGCCTGCACAGAGCCATAGGTAGATGAGTAGAGTGATAAGCTAATTAACCTGATTTCCCTGTCCTTGTTATATCCCCTAAATAAATCAGAGCTGCTTGTTTCAGCAAAGTTATACTGCCTGAGGTATTTGTCTATGTTAAAGTACTGTACTGTGATTGTTGCACTGTATCTTATTTCACAGGAGGTCCCAGTGCCGGAACCAGTCCTGGGGGTAAGTGTATACTGTGAAGGTAATTCTGATATATTGTGTGGGCCACTAGTGGGAAGAAAGGGGTTGCAGTGTCCCAGAGGGTTGTGACCAAGTTAGTTTAACTATTGTAAACCCTGACCTCTGGGTGGAGGCACCCGCCATTGGATCCAGCCCCTCAACCTGTTAGTGGCAAATCAGGCAGGGTAGTAGCCCTGGGATAGCGCCATCTAGGGGTTACATCTTGGAGGCTCACCGCTGGGATTGTGTGTCCTCTAGTGGCCATATTACGAACCACTGTTAAGAAAAAATGGGTACCCGACAGAAGTGGCTGTGCACCGGCTGGTGGAGTGGTGTACTGGGAGAGATCGACCCCAAAATGCTATGCTTATCCTGGACATCCCCTGGGTATCACAGGACACTGTGCAGGAGTACTTTCCAAGGTGGAAGGTTTACAAAACCCTGTGGTGGTGGGTCGGCATGCTAATCTGCTCACCCACACTTTCCTGGCCCTAGTAGAGTTTAAGGATCCCATAGATAGCTCCAAAGTGCCACAGACCATTGCCCCAGAGGGAGCCCTCACTGCTTGGAGAGTGATAACTAAGGACAGTAAAGCCGGGGAATGAGCCCCACCACTATCTGAAACTTTTGAGGAGAAATTTGCTAAATGGTTGCTGGGGAAGGAAAACTGTGGAGGACTTGAAGAAACTATTCTTGCCACCTGGGGGTGTTCTTCCCCCAACACCTTCTCTCGCTCCAGTGCCCGTAATGGTGGCTGAACCAATGCAGACTCCAATTTCTGCACCTTCCATTAGTCACGACTCTTACCGAAGGTTGAGGATCTTCTCTGGCACCCTCCCCACCCCCCAAGGGGAGGATGACTGGGAGACCTGGATAGACTATGTTGCCCCCCAAGTGCTAGAATGGCAATGCTCGGAAGCCGAAAAGTGAAAGAGGGTTAGTGAGAGCCTCCGAGGTCCTGCTCTGGCTACCATTCATGCTAAACGGGCCAGTAACCCTGAAGTGACTGCACAGGCCTATCTTGAGGCCCTGGAGAATGTGTATGGGAGCCCAGATTCTGATGAGGACCTATGGTGGAGAGTAAGAGATGCACAACAGTACCAAGGGAGTTGTTGTCTGTGTATGTATCTCGGCTGGAAAAATTGTTGCAAGAATGCCTCAGAAAAGGTAGTTTGCCAGCGATTGAACTGGACCGAACCAAGCTGGACAGGATCCTTAAGTCTGCCCCTTCTCAGAACTGCTGTTGCTTCAGTTACGCCTGGCAGATCGACTGGAATCCCACCTCCTATGATGAGTTAATGAGAGAAATTGAGGAGTTGAGAAAGATGACCTCGGGAGGACCTGCACCAATAGCTGCGGCTACGACCCAGTGACTGAGGGTGACCCATCAAGTGAAGTTCAGGGACAGAGGTTGGCAGTAAATGAGTGCTCTGGCAAGGAAAAGATATGCCACAATGGGGCGAACTGTTGAGAGAGATCCAGGAATTCAAAAACAGTCCCTTTATGAAGGCCACGCCTGCAAGTACGGGCCCTGACCTATATCCGACTGCATCTGCTATGGGGGTGGGGGTACCCACCCATGTATCTCCTGCTGATAACAGCTCCAAACTCAATTCCTTGACCATGGAAGTGGAGAAACTGACGAGATGTCTCCAAATGCTTATCACGCCGCAGACAGAGATGGCACCCAGGTTTCCAGTTAGTAATACCCCCGCCTTGGCTCCCACTGTGGCGCCTCGGCCAGCTCAAACTCCAGAAAGTATGTTTTGCTATAATTGTGGGAAAGATGGGCACATGAAAAGGGAATGCCGGTCCCCAAAAGACACTGACAAAAGTTGCATATAGGCTACAAGGAGAGCTTCGGAGAACAAATCAGTGGTTAAGAGGTGCACAAAATGATCCCAGTGAGGGCACCAAAAATGCTAACTCACGTCCTTTTGTGGCAAGGTCAGTTGCCCAGGCCCCACTACCGCCTCTCCAGACTGGTCCAGAATAGTGGGTCCCTCCATGGAGACCACTGTAAAGGTGAATGGAGTGTCTACAAGAGCTGTATTAGACAGTGGCTCCCAAGTGACAATTATGTTCGGGGATTGGTATCAGAAGCATTTGTCAGACGTACCCTTACAACCATTAGAAGGACTGCATGTATGGGGGTTAAGTGAGAAGGCCTACCCTATTCCGGGTATATCCGAATTTGGCTGTCTTTCCCCACCTCCGTGGCTGGAGTGGCCGAACAAGTAGAGACCCTAGCCTTAGTGTGTCCCCCCACTGGACTGTATGATGGTGTCCCTTTGTTGATTGGAACAAATGCTCATATGTTCGGAAGGCTGGCATAGTTGTGTTATGAAAAACAGGGGTCAAAGACTAGTAGAGCTTTAAGAGTTCCAGCTTTAATTAAGAAGGCCTATGAGGCACAGAGAGATGCTGAAAAAATAGAACCAGAGGAACCGGTCGGAATTGTATGGAAGAAGGATCCTGAGTCTCTGATCCTGGCGCCAAATGCCCAGTGTACCTTACAGGGAGAGGTCCGTATCAGAAAGGATGTTAAGGATAAAATATTAATGTTGGATGCACCAGGCGATGGAAAATTGCCAGAGGGACTGCTGGTCAAGCCTAATATTTTGCCCGCTAGAGCCCATGCTTATGCTAGAAGGGTAATGGTCCAAGTTCATAATGTGTCTGAAAGAGACATTCGAGTAAATAGAGGTTGCATCTTGGCTAATGTGCATTGTGCAGACACTTCAGTGCTACCCAGCAGCAAGAGTTCAAGGAAGAATGACAGAGTAACACCTGACTTGTTTAATTTCGGCGACTCCCCGCTGCCAGCTGAATGGAAAGTGAGGATCAGTGAGAAGCTTGCCCAGAGAGACCAGATATTTTCTTTAAAGGAATGGGATGTAGGATGCGTGCAAGGAGCTGAGCACAATATCCGGCTGCATGACGAAAGACCATTTCGTGAGAGGTCTCGACGCCTGGCACCTGCTGACATAGATGATGTGAGACGGCATCTGCAAGAGATGTTAGCTGCTAGTGTAATACAAGAATCCAGAAGCCCTTATGCTTCCCCCATTGTGGTAGTGAGGAAAAAGAATGGAACAGAAGGATGTGTGTGGATTATCGCTTTTAACGAAGCCGGACTATCCTGATCAGTACCACAGTACCCGTATTCAAGGATGCTTTGGACTGCCTAAATAGGACAAGTGGTTCTCTGTGCTGGATCTCCATGAGTGGGTACTACCAGATCGATGGCCCCAGAGGACCGTGAAGACAGCCTTTATCTGTCGCTTGGCTTCTATGATTCATGGGGATGCTCAAGGTTTCAGGTGCCCCAGCCACTTTTCAACGATTGATGGGAGTGCAGTGGGGGACATGAACTTACTAGAATGCCTGCTATACCTAGATGATGTTATTGTGTTTGGCAGCTCACTGGAGGAACATGAGAGCAGATTATTTAAGGTATTGGACCGACTGGAGGACTTTGGTCTAAACTGTCCATTGATAAGTGTCAATTCTTTCAAACATCAGTAAAGTATGTGGGACACATAGTATCCACCAGGAATAGAGACCGACCAAGTAAAGTTGAGGCCTTGACCACCTGGCCACAGCCCAAAATCTAAAAGAACTGCAAAGATTCCTGGGATTCTGTGGTTATTATCGGTTTCATCAAGGACTATTCAAGAGTGATCGCCCTTTACTTAACCTTACTCAAGGTATCCCCAACCCACAAAAATACCAAAAGTCAGCGTCCCTCAAGACTGAAGAGTGTATTTCGTCCGAGTGAAGTATTTGGGGCCGCTGGACTCCTGATTGTGAGACTGCTTTTCATGAGATCATTTATCAACTTACCCATGCTCCAGTGCTGGCCTATGCCGATCCAAGAAAACCTTATGTCCTGCACACTGATGCTAGCTTGCAAGGGTTGGGGCTGTGTTGTACCAAGAGCACGAGAATGGCCTGAGACCAGTGGCCTTTGCCAGTAGAAGTCTGACCCCATCCGAAAAGAACTATCCTGTACATAAGTTAGAGTTTCTAGCTTTGAAGTGGGCTATTGTTGACCAATTCCATGAGTACTTGTATGGGGCTAAAATACTAGTAAAAACTGACAATAATCCTTTAACCTATGTGCAGACCTCAGCTAAGTTGGATGCCACTGGCCATAGGTGGCTTTCTGAATTATCTACATACGACTATGCTCTCAAATACAGAGCAGGTCTGTACCACGTAGATGCTGATGCTCTCTCCAGGAGGCCTGTTCCCCAGAATGATTGGGTCCGATTGGCAGAACCTGACATTCGGGCACTCTGCCGGAAGTTTGACAGGGAGGAACAAATGTCCACGGACGCAGTAGACTGCATGGTGGATTGCTTGGGACCCTCTGAAAATTGCATACCTGCTGCTTTTGCCACTTTTCTGCAATAGACATTGGTGCACTGCCTCAGCTGGACAATGACAGTATTCGACGGGCTCAATCCGCGATCCCATGATCAAAGCAGCTTTAGAAGCCCTCTATGCAGGAAAGATGTGTCAAATTCGCTCCACTGATTTGAGAACTGCACTGTTATACAAAGAAGGTCCTAAATTGAAACTGATCAATAAACTGTTATATAGAGAAACAGTAGACAGAGGGGACAAGTAGACAAACAACAACTAGTGCTGCCCACTGCCTTCGAGACTCAGTATTGAGGTCCTTGCACAACCACATGGGCACCTTGGTATAGACAGAACACTTGACT
The DNA here is from genome assembly GCA_016271365.2 of Neoceratodus forsteri. Lineage (NCBI taxonomy): Eukaryota > Metazoa > Chordata > Ceratodontiformes > Ceratodontidae > Neoceratodus > Neoceratodus forsteri. The sequence goes on from CM028136.1 coordinate 42,984,402, forward strand.
TGGTGAGATCCAGATTCTATTGGCCTAAGATGGGGCTGATGTGGAGCAACACATTCGAACATGAAGTCGCTGCTTACAGAGCTTTGCCCCAGAGGGCTGCCCCCTTGTTAACATAACCACCAGTGCACCCATGGAGCTGGTCTGTATTGATTTTCTGAGTTTGGAGTCAGATCAAAGAAATATCAGTAATGTGCTGGTGGTCACTGACCATTTCACGAGATATGCCCAAGCTTTCCCACCAAAGACCAGAAAGCATCCACTGTAGCCAAAGTACTTTAGAAAACTTTTTGTTCACTATGGGGCTCCACAAAGAATCCATTCTGATCAAGGGAGACTTTGAGAGTCGCCTGATCAAAGAGATGCTTTCTCTGTGGGGAGTGCGAAAGCCAGAACCACTCCTTACCACCCAGGGGGACCCACAGCCTGAACGTTTCAACCGCACTTTGCTAGATATGCTAGGCACCCTGCACCCAAAGGACAAGCCTAGATGGAGCCAACAAATTAGCACCCTGGTACATGCTTATAACTGCACCAAAAGTGATGCCACTGGGTTCTCCCCTACCGCCTGATGTTTGGAAGAAGCTCTACTACCAGTAGATGTGTGTTTTGGGGTCTCTCTGATGGGGTTCAAGCTGACAACTATTTACAGTATGTGCAAAGTTAAAGGCCCAGCTAACTCATGCGTACCAACTGGCTCAAACCATGGCTGCCAAAAGAAATCTGGCCAACAAAGAAAGGTATGATAAAAGGTGAAAGCACAGGAACTCCAGGAGGGAGATCGGGTGTGCTAAGAAATCTGGGACTGCATGGCAAACACAAGATTGCTGACAGATGGCACCATCTCCCTCACATTGTAGTGGGCAAACTAGATGATCTGCCAGTGTACAAAGTAAGGCCTGAGAATAATTCAAAGATGTAAAAACAATGCATAGAAATCATTTACTGCCCATTGGACAAATTTTGATTGAGTCTGAGCCCCCAGAAGATGCCCCTCTAGACCAGTGACTAGAGCTGCTGCTAAGAAAAGATCAAGAAAGTCTGCACCTACAGAAGCAGAGTTAAAGTGTTCCCCTCCACAAGTCCCAGTTGAGCATGACTGTCAGTCTGTATCAGAAGAAAGTGAGAGTGACTTTGAATACTATACTTCTTACGAACTGAGTCAATTGTTTTGGGGCAATCCCCTAGTCAATACTGGAGATGAAGCTGGGCCTTCTGGACTGTCCAAGCCCCCAGCTTCGTCCCTGGACCAATGCTCCCAGAAAGTGAAGTGCAAAGCATCAGATCAGATGAAATGGAATCATTGTGCATGGTTGAACTGTTTGAGCTTTCAGGAGGAAAATGATGGATTGGTCAGACTGGTGATACACCAGAACAAGAAAGATATTTTGAGTGCCCTGACAGTCCACTGCCAGTGTCCGAAAGCTCTCCATGCGAGCCAAATGTTGTGGACTCAGAAACTGTAACTCCTGGAGCTGAAGTGCCCCAAGTTCTAGCCTCTCTACCCCATGGAGACTCCTGACAAGTGAGGACAATGCTGAAAATGAGGCTCAGAGTGCAGAGACTGTAACAGTTCCCTAGAAAGACTGGTCGAGCTGTAAAGCTTGTGGTGCACCTCAGTTATGATTCCCTGGGCCGGCCAGTGGATCTGCCTCTCAATGTTGTCCATAAAGGAGTGTATGTGTCCCCGAGCTCATTGCCCAAACTGAGTGTCAGTGCTAACTCCAAGTTACTTGTGTTGCCCTCTAAGTATGGTGCCCTTGCCCCATCCAGCCCCAAGGTAACTGATAGGGAAGGGCCCCCTCTCTTCAGGTTTCATGTACAAGAGGTGATAACTTGAGTTATGGTACAATGTGTGTGTAATACTGTGTAAAGAGTGACGTACTGCAATGTTTCAAAATCGTTCTTGGTAAAATTATATATTGACTGATTACATGTGTGAGCCTAATGCAAATGTATATGGTTGCAGTTAAAACTTATGGAGAACTTGCTTGACGCGGACGTCAAGCTTTCCCAGGCCAGGAAGGGTGTAACCCCCCTGCAAATGGGGTTCCCAAAAGACTTCCAGGAGCTTGCTTGAATGCTCCAAGCCTGAATGGTGTTTGGCGTTTAAGCCATTTATCAGTGAGTGTTTTTAGAGCCTCTGGTACTGTCTCTTTAAGAGCTGTCTGCTTGCAGACATAATTGAATTGTATGGGGGACTGTGTGCTTCTCTGTTTGAGTACCACTCGAGCTGCTGCCAATTCACTCCATTTTTGCAGTCACTAGGAGTGCAAAGGGAACCTATCTGAAAGATGTAATTGTTTGCCAGAAATCAGTTGGAGTAATAATGAAATTACAGTTTGTCTAACCTGCTTTCTTTGCAGTCAGAACTGTGTCTGCCTAGTTCCCCATTCTGGTTTTGAACTGCTGAACTGGACCAATCAGTGTGGGGTAAGCTAGCTCTAAAATGGTGCCTTGGACGAATCAGAACTTGGACTCATAATCTGAGCCAGCCACAAGAGAATTGTATGGGCAGTGACTCTGGGAGATGTAGTTTTAGACTTGGCGCCTTTTGGACCAACAGCAGCAGTCTATTGTGAGTGACAAATCCAAGTCAAGAACTGGGAGGAACTCAAGGAAGTGCCGGTTTTGTCTGTTGGGAGTTTCAGTTGAGCTTTGGCAGTGAGGAGAAAGGAACCCTGTGCTCCTTCAGTGCACAGTTTTAGTCAAAAACATGTGTAGGTCAGAGTTCGGTCTGCAGCTTGTTGGGACTGAATCCGTCCTGTGAAGAGATCAAAGGATATCTGAGTAGAAACCAGGCTCACCCTGTAGAAGACTGGAGGATTGCTGAAAATTGCACTCGGTCTGTCAGGAACTGAATCTGCTGTGTGTTCTCCGGGTGTGTGCAGTAAGTGCGATCGGGATACAGATGCAGCCTGCCTGAGTATAGTGCTTTCTTTTACCATATAAATGTGTGAAGAGGTTTGTGTACCTCAAGTGAATCCTGCTGCCATTAAGTGACTTTTGCCTGTGACTGTTTACCATATAAATGTGTGAGGAGTCTCTTGGAGCTCAAGAGTAGCCCTGCTGACATTGAAGGACCCTATCTTATTTTGAGTACTAATTCAGGGTCGCTCCCTGTTGAATTGCCACATTAAATCCAAATGGAATTACTGTACTGCTGACTGTTTAATTCTCCTTTTCTCTGTGTGAAAGGGCCCCTACCAGCTGCCACGGTTTGGACTAGCCACTAGGGCTTGGGTACCCAGGGACAGTAACTGATAGGGATAGGCCTGTGCACAGAGCCATAAAATAGATGAGTAGAGTGATAAGCTAATTAATCTGATTTCCCCCTGTCCTTGTTATATCCCCTAAATAAATCAGAGCTGCTTGTTTCAGCAAAGTTATACTACCTGAGGTATTTGTCTATGTTAAAGTACTGTACTGTGATTGTTGCACTGTATCTTGTTACAGGGGGTCCAGTGCGGAACCAGTCCTGGGGGTAAGTAGTATACTGTGAAGGTAATTCTGATATATTGTGTGGGCCACTGAGTAGGAAGAGGGGTTGCAGTGTCGCAGAGGGCTGTGACCAAGTTAGTTTAACTATTGTAAACCCTGACCTCTGGGTGGAAGCACCCGCCAATGGATCCAGGCCCCTCAACCTGTTAGTGGCAAATCAGGCAGGTGTAGTAGCCCCTGGGATAGCGCCATCTAGGGGTTACATTAAGATGAACTAGAATTATGCCCAAGTATAAAAAAGTTTTAAAGAAGACTGCACATTTAAATGACTCTTGTTTTTAGTCTACTGTTTTATTTGGGCGTGGGCAGAATTTTAAAGAGCTGCTGAAGCCTCCTCAGGGGAATTTTATGAACAAACATTGGCAATGTCACATGGCACTGAGGAAACAGAATGCAGTAAACATCAGCCTTATCACATACAGCACTGAGTTAACAGGATGCAATAAACATTAGCATTACCATACAACACTGAGGCAAAAGAATGCAGTAAACATCAGCATTACCATACAGTACTGAGGTAACAGAATGCAGTAAACACCAGCCTTATCACATACAGCACTGAGGTAAAAGGATGCAATAAAACCAGCCTTATCACATACAGCACTGAGGTAAAAGGATGCAATAAACATCAGCCTTATCACATACAGCACTGGGGTAACAGAGTGCAGTAAACACCAGCCTCATCACATAAAGCACTGGGGTAACAGAATGCAGTAAACACCAGCCTTATCACATACAGCACTGAGGTAACAGAATGCAGTAAACACCAGCCTTATCACATACAGCACTGAGGTAAAAGGATGCAATAAACATCAGCCTTATCACATACAGCACTGGGGTAACAGAGTGCAGTAAACACCAGCCTCGTCACATACAGCACTGGGGTAACAGAATGCAGTAAACACCAGCCTTATCACATACAGTACTGAGGTAACAGAATGCAGTAAACACCAGCCTTATCACTTACAGCACTGAGGTAACAGAATGCAGTAATACATCAACCTTATCACATACAGTACTGAGGTAACAGAATGCAATAAACATTAGCATTACCATACAACACTGAGGCAAAAGAATGCAGTAAACAGCATTACCATACAGTACTGAGGTAACAGAGGGCAGTAAACATCAGCCTTATCATATACAGCACCGAGGTAACAGGATGCAATAAAAACCAGCCTTATCACATACAGCACCGAGGTAACAGGATGCAATAAACACCAGCCTCATCACATACAGCAGCGAGGTAACAGGATGCAATAAACACCAGCCTTATCACATACAGCACTGAGGTAACAGGATGCAATAAACACCAGCCTTATCACATACAGCACTGAGTTAACAGGATGCAATAAACATTAGCATTACCATACAACACTGAGGCAAAAGAATGCAGTAAACACCAGCCTTATCACTTACAGTACTGAGGTAACAGGATGCAATAAACACCAGCCTTATCACATACAGCACTGGGGTAACAGAGTGCAGTAAACACCAGCCTCATCACATACAGCACTGGGGTAACAGAATGCAGTAAACATCAGCCTTATCACTTACAGCACTGCGGTAACAGAATGCAATAAACATTAGCATTGCCATACAGTACTGAGGTAACAGGATGCAGTAAACACCAGCCTTATCACATACAGCACTGAGGCAACAGGATGCAGTAAACACCAGCCTTATCACATACAGCACTGGCGTAACGGAGTGCAGTAAACATTTGCCTTATCACATACAGCACTGAGGTAACAGAATGCAGTAAACACCAGCCTTATCACATACAGCACTGAGGCGAAAGAATGCAGTAAACAGCCTTATCACATACAGCACTGGGGTAATGGAGTGCAGTAAACACCAGCCTTATCACATACAGCACTGAGGTAACAGGATGCAATAAACGCAAGCCTCATCACGTAGGGCACTGAGGTAACAGGATGCAGTAAACATCAACCTTATCACATACAACACTAAGGTAACAGAATGCAGTAAATATCAGCCTTATCACTTACAGCACTGCGGTAACAGAATGCAATAAACATTAGCATTGCCATACAGTACTGAGGTAACAGGATGCAGTAAACACCAGCCTTATCACATACAGCACTGAGGTAACAGAATGCAGTAAACATCAGCCTTATCACTTACAGCACTGCGGTAACAGAATACAATAAACATTAGCATTGCCATACAGTACTGAGGTAACAAGATGCAGTAAACACCAGCCTTATCACATACAGCACTGAGGTAACAGGATGCAATAAACATCAGCCTTATCACATACAGCACTGAGGTAACAGAGTGCAGTAAACACCAGCCTTATCACATACAGCACTGGCGTAACGGAGTGCAGTAAACATGAGCCTTATCACATACAGCACTGGGGTAACAGAATGCAGTAAACACCAGCCTTATCACATACAGCACTGAGGCAAAAGAATGCAGTAAACATCAGCCTTATCACATACAGCACTGGGGTAACGGAGTGCAGTAAACACCAGCCTTATCACATACAGTACTGAGGTAACAAAATGCAATAAACATTAGCATTACCATACAACACTGAGGCAAAAGAATGCAGTAAACAGCATTACCATACAGTACTGAGGTAACAGAGGGCAGTAAACATGAGCCTTATCATATACAGCACCGAGGTAGCAGGATGCAATAAAAACCAGCCTTATCACATACAGCACCGAGGTAACAGGATGCAATAAACACCAGCCTCATCACATACAGCACCGAGGTAACAGGATGCAATAAACACCAGCCTTATCACATATAGCACCGAGGTAACAGGATGCAATAAACACCAGCCTTATCACATACAGTACTGAGGTGACAGAGTGCAGTAAACATCAGCCTTATCACTTACAGCACTGAGGTGACAGAGTGCAGTAAACATCAGCCTTATCACATACAGCACTGAGGTAACAGAATGCTGTAAACACCAGCCTTATCACATACAGTAGTGAGGTAACAGAATGCAGTAAACACCAGCCTTATCACATACAGCACTGAGGTAAAAGGATGCAATAAACATCAGCATTATGACATACAGCACTGAGGTAACAGGATGTAATAAACACCAGCCTTATCACATACAGCACTGAGATAAAAGGGTGCAATAAACACCAGCCTTATCACATACAGTACTGAGGTAACAGAATGCAATAAACATTAGCATTACCATACAACACTGAGGCAAAACAATGCAGTAAACAGCATTACCATACAGTACTGAGGTAACAGAGGGCAGTAAACATCAGCCTTATCATATACAGCACCGAGGTAACAGGATGCAATAAAAACCAGCCTTATCACATACAGCACCGAGGTAACAGGATGCAATAAACACCAGCCTCATCACATACAGCACCGAGGTAACAGGATGCAATAAACACCAGCCTTATCACATACAGCACCGAGGTAACAGGATGCAATAAACACCAGCCTTATCACCTACAGTACTGAGGTGACAGAGTGCAGTAAACATCAGCCTTATCACTTACAGCACTGAGGTGACAGAGTGCAGTAAACATCAGCCTTATCACATACAGCACTGAGGTAACAGAATGCTGTAAACACCAGCCTTATCACATACAGTAGTGAGGTAACAGAATGCAGTAAACACCAGCCTTATCACATACAGCACTGAGGTAAAAGGATGCAATAAACATCAGCATTATGACATACAGCACTGACGTAACAGGATGTAATAAACACCAGCCTTATCACATACAGCACTGAGATAAAAGGGTACAATAAACATCAGCCTTATCACATACAGCACTGAGGTAACAGAATGCAATAAACACCAGCCTTATCACTTACAGTAGTGAGGTAACAGGATGCAGTAAACACCAGCCTTATCACTTACAGTAGTGACGTAACAGGATGCAGTAAACACCAGCCTCATCACATACAGCACTGGCGTAACGGAGTGCAGGAAACATTAGCCTTATCACATACAGCACTGGGGTAACTGAGTGCAGTAAACACCAGCCTTATCACATACAGCACTGAGGTAACAGGATACAATAAACACCAGCCTCATCACATAGGGCACTGAGGTAACAGGATGCAATAAACACCAGCCTTATCACATACAGTACTGAGGTAACAGAATGCAGTAAACACCAGCCTTATCACATACAGCACTGAGGCAAAAGAATGCAGTAAACATCAGCCTTATCACTTATGCAGTAAACACCAGCCTTATCACATACAGCACTGGGGTAACAGAATGCAGTAAACACCAGCCTTATCACATACAGCACTGAGGTAACAGAATGCAGTAAACATCAGCCTTATCACTTACAGCACTGAGGTGACAGAGTGCAGTAAACATCAGCCTTATCACTCACAGCACTGAGGTAACAGGATGCAATAAACACCAGCCTTATCACATACAGCACTGGGGTAACAGAATGCAGTAAACACCAGCCTTATCACATACAGCACTGAACGTAACAAAATGCAGTAAACACCAGCCTTATCACATACAGCACTGAGGCAAAAGAATGCAGTAAACATCAGCCTTATCACCTACAGCACTGAGGCAAAAGAATGCAGTAAACACCATCCTTATCACATACAGCACTGAGGTAACATAGTGCAGTAAACATCAGCCTTATCACATACAGCACTGAGGCAAAAGAATGCAGTAAACATCAGCCTTATCACTTACAGCACTGAGGTAACAGAATGCAGTAAACACCAGCCTTATCACATACAGCAATGGGGTGACAGAATGCAGCAAACATCAGCCTTATCACTTACAGCACTGAGGTGACAGAGTGCAGTAAACATCAGCCTTATCACATACAGTACTGGGGTAACAGAATGCAGTAAACATCAGCCTTATCACTTACAGCACTGAGGTGACAGAGTGCAGTAAACATCAGCCTTATCACATACAGCACTGGGGTAACAGAGTGCAGTAAACACCAGCCTTATCACATACAGCACTGAGGCAAAAGACTGCAGTAAACATCAGCCTTATCACTTACAGCACTGAGGCGACAGAATGCAGTAAACACCAGCCTTATCACATACAGCACTGAGGTGACAAAGTGCAGTAAATATCAGCCTTATGACATATAGCACTGAGGTGACAGAGTGCAGTAAACATCAGCCTTATCACATACAGCACTGAGGTGACAGGATGCAATAAACACCAGCCTTATCACATACAGCACTGAGGTGACAGGATGCAATAAACACCAGCCTCATCACATACAGCACCAAGGTAACAGGATGCAATAAACACCAGCCTTATCACATACAATACTGAGTTGACAGAGTGCAGTAAACACCAGCCTCATCACATACACTACTGAGGTAACATAATGCAGTAAACATCAGCCTTATCACTTACAGCACTGCGGTAACAGAATGTAATAAACATTAGCATTGCCATACAGTACTGAGGTAACATAATGCAGTAAACATCAGCCTTATCACTTACAGCACTGCGGTAACAGAATGCAATAAACATTAGCATTGCCATACAGTACTGAGGTAACAGGATGCAGTAAACACCAGCCTTTTCACATACAGCACTGAGGTAAAAGGATGCAATAAACATCAGCCTTATCACATACAGCACTGAGGTAACAGGATGCAATAAACACCAGCCTTATCACATACAGCACTGAGGTAAAAGGATGCAATAAACATCAGCCTTATCACATACAGCACTGAGGTAACAGAATGCAGTAAACACCAGCCTTATCACTTACAGTAGTGAGGTAACAAGATGCAGTAAACACCAGCCTTATCACTTACAGTAGTGAGGTAACAGGATGCAGTAAACACCAGCCTCATCACATACAGCACTGGTGTAACGGAGTGCAGTAAACATTAGCCTTATCACATACAGCACTGGGGTAACTGAGTGCAGTAAACACCAGCCTTATCACATAAAGCACTGAGGTAACAGGATGCAATAAACACCAGCCTCATCACATAGGGCACTAAGGTAACAGGATGCAATAAACACCAGCCTTAGCACATACAGTACTGAGGTAACAGAATGCAGTAAACACCAGCCTTATCACATACAGCACTGAGGCAAAAGAATGCAATAAACATCAGCCTTGTCACATACAGCACTGAGGTGACAGGATGCAGTAAACACCAGCCTTGTCACATACAGCACTGAGGTGACAGGATGCAGTAAACACCAGCCTTGTCACATACAGCACTGAGGTGACAGGATGCAGTAAACACCAGCCTTGTCACATACAGCACTGAGGTGACAGGATGCAGTAAACACCAGCCTTGTCACATACAGCACTGAGGTGACAGAATGCAGTAAACACCAGCCTTGTCACATACAGCACTGAGGTGACAGGATGCAGTAAACACCAGCCTTATCACTTACAGCACTGAGGTGACAGGATGCAGTAAACACCAGCCTTATCACATACAGCACTGGGGTAATGGAGTGCAGTAAACACCAGCCTTATCACGTACAGCACTGGGGAAACAGAATGCAGTAAACACCAGCCTCATCACATACAGTAGTGAGGTAACAGGATGCAGTAAACATTAGCCTTATCACATACAGCACTGGGGTAACTGAGGTAACAGGATGCAATAAACACCAGCCTCATCACATAGGGCACTGAGGTAACAGGATGCAATAAACATCAGCCTTATCCCATACAGCACTGAGGTGACAGTGTGCAGTAAACATCAGCCTTATCACATACAGCACTGAGGTGACAGTGTGCAGTAAACATCAGCCTTATCACATACAGCACTGAGGTGACAGAGTGCAGTAAACACCAGTCTTATCACATACAGCACTGAGGTGACAGAGTGCAGTAAACACCAGCCTTATCACATACAGCACTGAGGTGACAGGATGCAATAAACACCAGCCTCATCATATACAGCACTGAGGTGACAGGATGCAATAAACACCAGCCTCATCATATACAGCACTGAGGTGACAGGATGCAATAAACACCAGCCTCATCACATACAGTACTGAGGTGACAGGATGCAGTAAACACCAGCCTCATCACATACAGTACTGAGGTGACAGGATGCAGTAAACACCAGCCTCATCACATACAGCACCGAGGTGACAGGATGTAGTAACCACCAGCCTCATCACATACAGCACCGAGGTGACAGGATGCAGTAAACACCAGCCTCATCACATACAGTACTGAGGTACCAGAATGCAGTAAACACCAGCCTTATCACTTACAGTAGTGAGGTAACAGAATGCAGTAAACACCAGCCTTATCACTTACAGTAGTGAGGTAACAGAATGCAGTAAACACCAGCCTTATCACATACACCACTGAGTTAAAAGGATGCAATAAACATCAGCCTTATCACATACAGCACTGAGGTAACAGGATGCAGTAAACACCAGCCTTATCACATACAGCACTGAGGTAAAAGGATGCACTAAACATCAGCCTTATCACATACAGCACTGAGGTAACAGAATGCAGTAAACACCAGCCTTATCACTTACAGTAGTGAGGTAACAAGATGCAGTAAACACCAGCCTTATCACTTACAGTAGTGCGGTAACAGGATGCAGTAAACACCAGACTTATCACTTACAGTAGGGAGGTAACAGGATGCAGTAAACACCAGCCTTATCACTTACAATAGTGAGGTAACAGAATGCAGTAAACACCAGCCTTATCACATACAGTAGTGAGGTATCAGAATGCAGTAAACATCAGCCTTATCACATACAGCACTAAGGTAAAAGGATGCAGTAAACACTGGCCTTATCACATACAGCACTGAGGTAACAGAATGCAGTAAACACCGGCCTTATCACTTACAGTTGTGAGGTAACAGGATGCAGTAAACACCAGCCTTATCACTTATAGTAGTGAGATAACAGAATGCGGTAAACACCAGCCTTATCACTTACAGTAGTGAGGTAACAGAATGCAGTAAACACCAGCCTTATCACATACAGCACTGGGGTAACAGAATGCAGTAAACTCAAGCCTTATCACATTCAGCACTGGGGCAAAAGAATGCAGTAAACATCAGCATTACCACATACAGTACTGAGGTAACATAATGCAGTAAACACAAGCCTTATCACATACAGTACTGAGGTAACAGAATGCAGTAAACATCAGCCTTATCACTTACAGCACTGCGGTAACAGAATGCAATAAACATTAGCATTGCCATACAGTACTGAGGTAACAGGATGCAGTAAACACCAGCCTTATCACATACAGCACTGAGGTAAAAGGATGCAATAAACACCAGCCTTATCACATACAGCACTGAGGTAACAGAATGCAGTAAACACCAGTCTTATCACATACAGCACTGAGGTAACAGGATGCAGTAAACACCAGCCTTATCACTTACAGCACCGAGCCAAAAGAATGCAGTAAACACCAGCCTTATCACATACAGCACCGAGGCAAAAGAATGCAGTAAACACCAGCCTTATCACATACAGCACCGAGGCAAAGGAATGCAGTAAACACTAGCCTTATCACATACAGCACAGAGGCAGAAGAATGCAGTAAACATCAGCCTTATCACATACAGTACTGAGGTAACAGAATGCAGTAAACATCAGCCTTATCACCTACAGTAGTGAGGTAACAGAATGCAGTAAACACCAGCCTTATCACATACAACACTGAGGTAAAAGGATGCAATAAACATCAGCATTATCACATACAGCACTGAGGTAACAGGATGCAATAAACACCAGCCTTATCACATACAGCATTAAGGTAAAAGGATACAATAAACATCACCCTTATCACATACAGCACTGAGGTAACAGAATGCAATAAACACCAGCCTTATCACTTACAGTAGTGAGGTAACAGGATGCAGTAAACACCAGCCTTATCATTTACAGTAGTGACGTAACAGGATGCAGTAAACACCAGCCTCATCACATACAGCACTGGCATAACAGAGTGCAGTAAACATTAGTCTAATCACATACAGCACTGGGGTAACTGAGTGCAGTAAACACCAGCCTTTTCACATACAGCACTGAGGTAACAGGATACAATAAACAACAGCCTCATCACATAGGGCACTGAGGTAACAGGATGCAATTAACACCAGCCTTATCACATACAGTACTGAGGTAACAGAATGCAGTAAACATCAGCCTTATCACATACAGCAGTGAAGCAAAAGAATGCAGTAAACATCAGCCTTATCACTTATGCAGTAAACACCAGCCTTGTCACATACAGCACTGGGGCAAAAGAATGCAGTAAACATCAGCATTACCACATACAGTACTGAGGTAACATAATGCAGTAAACACCAGCCTTATCACATACAGTACTGAGGTAACTGAATGCAGTAAACATTAGCCTTATCACTTACAGCACTGCGGTAACAGAATGCAATAAACATTAGCATTGCCATACAGTACTGAGGTAACAGGATGCAGTAAACACCAGCCTTATCACATACAGCACTGAGGTAAAAGGATGCAATAAACACCAACCTTATCACATGACAGCACTGAGGTAACAGGATGCAGTAAACACCAGCCTCATCACTTACAGCACCGAGCCAAAAGAATACAGTAAACACCAGCCTTATCACATACAGCACCGAGGCAAAAGAATGCAGTAAACACCAGCTTTATCACATACAGCACCGAGGCAAAAGAATGCAGTAAACACCAGCCTTATCACATACAGGACTGAGGCAAAAGAATGCAGTAAACATCAGCCTTATCACATATAGTACTGAGGTAATAGAATGCAGTAAATATCAGCCTTATCACATACAGCACTGAGGCAAAAGAATACAGTAAACACCAGCCTTATCACTTACAGTAGTGAGGTAACATAATGCAGTAAACACCAGCCTTATCACATACAGCACTGGGGTAACGGAGTGCAGTAAACACCAGCCTTATCACATACAGCACTGAGGTAACAGAATGCAGTAAACACCAGCCTTATCACTTACAGTAGTGAGGTAACAGGATGCAGTAAACACCAGCCTCATCACATACAGCACTGGCGTAACGGAGTGCAGTAAACATTAGCCTTATCACATACAGCACTGGGGTAACTGAGTGCAGTAAACACCAGCCTTATCACATACAGCACTGAGGTAACAGGATGCAATAAACACCAGCCTCATCACATAGGGCACTGAGGTAACAGGATGCAGTAAACATAAGCCTTATCACATACAGAACTGAGGTGACAGGATGCAATAAACACCTGCCTTATCACATACAGCACTGAGGTGACAGGATGCAATAAACACCAGCCTTATCACTTACAGTACTGAGGTGACAGGATGCAATAAACGCCAGCCTTATCACATACAGTACTGAGGTGACAGGATGCAATAAACACCAGCCTCATCACATACAGCACCGAGTTGACAGGATGCAATAAACACCAGCCTCATCACATACAGTACTGAGGTGACAGAGTGCAGTATACACCAGCCTCATCAAATACAGTATTGAGGTAACAGAATGTAGTAAACACCAGCCTTATCACTTACAGTAGTGAGGTAATAGAATGCAGTACACACCAGCCTTATCACATACAGCACTGAGGTGACAGGATGCAATAAACACCAGCCTCATCACATACAGCACCGAGGTAACAGAATGCAATAAACACCAGCCTTATCACATACAGTACTGAGGTGACAGAGTGCAGTAAACATCAGCCTCATCACATACAGTACTGAGGTAACATAATGCAGTAAACATCAGCCTTATCACTCACAGCACTGCGGTAACAGAAAGCAATAAACATTAGCATTGCCATACAGTACTGAGTTAACATAATGCAGTAAACATCAGCCTTATCACTTACAGCACTGCGGTAACAGAATGCAATAAACATTAGCATTGCCATACAGTACTGAGGTAACAGGATGCAGTAAACACCAGCCTTTTCACATACAGCACTGAGGTAAAAGGATGCAATAAACATCAGCCTCATCACATGCAGCACTGAGGTAAAAGGATGCAATAAACATCAGCCTTATCACATACTGCAGTGAGGTAACAGGATGCAGTAAACACCAGCCTTATCACACACAGCACTGAGGTAAAAGGATGCAATAGACATCAGCCTTATCACATACAGCACTGAGGGAACAGGATGCAATAAACACCAGCCTCATCACATAGGGCACTGAGGTAGCAGGATGCAGTAAACATCAGCCTTATCTCTTACAGCACTGAGGTAACAGGATGCAATAAACACCAGCCTTATCACATACAGTACTGAGGAAACAGAATGCAGTAAAAACCAGTCTTATCACATGCAGCACTGAGGCAAAAGAATGCAGTAAACATCAGCCTTATCACTTATGCAGTAAACACCAGCCTTATCACATACAACACTGGGGTAACAAAATGCAGTAAACACCAGCCTTATCACACAGAGCAGTGAGGTAACAGAATGCAGTAAACATCAGCCTTATCACTTACATCACTGAGGTGACAGAGTGCAGTAAACATCAGCCTTATCACTTACAGCACTGAGGTAACAGAATACAGTAAACACCAGCCTTATCACATACAGCACTGGGGTAACAGAATGCAGTAAACACCAGCCTTATCACATAGAGCACTGAGGTAACAGAATGCAGTAAACACCAGCCTTATCACATACAACACTTAGGTAACAGAATGCAGTAAACACCAGCCTTATCGCCCACAGCACTGAGAGGCAAAGAATGCAGTAAACATCAGGCTTTCACTTTACAGCACTGGGGGGACAGAATGCAGTAAACACCAGCCTTATAACATACAGCACTGAGGTAATCAGGTGCAGTGAACACCAACCTCACGTACAGCACTGAGGAAAAGAATACACGGTAACATCCACCTTATCACTTACAGCACTGAGGTAACAGAATGCAGTAAACACCAGCCTTATCACATGCAGCACTGGGGTGACAGAGTGCAGTAAACATCAGCCTTATCACTTACAGCACTGGGGTAACAGAGTGCAGTAAACACCAGCCTTATCACATACAGCACTGAGGCCAAAGAAAGCAGTAAAATCAGCCTTATCACTTACAGCACTGAGGTGACAGAATGCAGTAAACACCAGCCTTATCACATACAGCACTGAGGTAGCAGAGTGCAGTAAACAGCCTTATCACATACAGCACTGAGGTGACAGAGTGCAGTAAACATTATCCTTATCACATACAGCACTGAGGTGACAGAGTGCAGTAAACATCAGCCTTATCACATACAGCACTGAGGGAAAAGGATGATATAAACACCAGCCTTATCACATACAGCACGGAAGTGACAGGATGCAATAAACACCAGCTTCATCACATACAGCACCGAGGTAACAGGATGAAATAAACACCAGCTTCATCACATACAGCACCGAGGTAACAAGATGCAATAAACACCAGCCTCATCACATACAGCACCGAGGTAACAGGATGCAGTAAACACCAGCCTCATCACATACAGTACTGAGGTAACATAATGCAGTAAACATCACCCTTATCTTGCCTACACTGCGATAACAGAATGCAATAAACATTGGCATTTCCATACAGTACTGAGGTAACATAATACGGTAAACATCAGCCTCATCACTTACAGCACTGCAGTAACAGAATGCAATAAACATTAGCATTGCCATACGGTACTGAGGTAACGGGATGCAGTAAACACCAACCTTATCACATACAGCACTGAGGTAAAAGGATGCAATAAACATCAACCTTATCACATACAGCACTGAGGTAACAGGATGCAATAAACACCAGCCTTATCACATACAGCACTGAGGTAAAAGGATGCAATAATCATCAGGCTTATCACATACAGCACTGGGTGACAGAGTGCAGTAAACATCAGCCTTATCACTTGCAGCACTGGGGGCAACAGAGTGCAGTAAACACCAGCCTTATCACATACAGCACTGAGGCGAAAGAATGCAGTAAACATCAGCCTTATCACTTACAGCACTGAGGTGACAGAATGCAGTAAACACCAGCCTTATCACATACAGCACTGAGGTAACAGAGTGCAGTAAACATCAGCCTTATCACATACAGCACTGAGGTGACAGAAGTGCAGTGAACATCAGCCTTATCACATACAGCACTGAGGTGACAGAGTTGCAGTAAACATCATTTTATCAAATACAGCACTGAGGTGACGGGATGCAAAAGCCACCAGCCTTATCACACACAGCACTGAGGGTGACAGGATGCAATAAACAGCAGCCTCATCACATACAGCACAGAAGCAGTGCAATAAACCTCAACCTCATCACATACAGCACCGAGGTAACAGGATACAATAAACACCCAACCTCATCACTTACTTTACGAGAACAGGATGCAATAAACTCCAGCCTTATCACATACCAGTACTGAGGTGACGAGGTGCAGCAAACACCAGCCCTAATCACATACAGTACTGAGGTAATAATGCAATAAACATCAGCCTTATCACTTACAGCACTGCAGTAACCAGAATATGATAAACGTTTGCATTGCCATAGAGTACTGAGGTAACAGGATGCAGTAAACACCAGCCTTATCACATACAGCACTGAGGTAAAAGGATGCAATAAACACCAGCGTTATCACATACAGCACTGAGGTTAAAGGATGCAATATACATCAGCCTTATCACATACAGCACTGAGGTAACAGAATGCAATAAATACCAGCCTTATCACTTACAGTAGAGAGGTAACAGGATGCAGTAAACACCTGCCTTATCACATACAGCACTGAGGTAAAAGGATGTAATAAACACCAGCGTTATCACATACAGCACTGAGGTTAAAGGATGCAATAAACATCAGCCTTATCACATACAGCACTGAGGTAACAGAATGCAATAAACACCAGCCTTATCACTTACAGTAGTGAGGTAACAGGATGCAGTAAACACCAGCCTTATCACTTACAGTAATGAGGTAAAAGGATGCAGTAAACACCAGCCTCATCACATACAGCACTGGCGTAACGGAGTACAGTAAACATTAGCCTTATCACATACAGCACTGGGGTAACTGAGTGCAGTAAACACCAACCTTATCACATACAGCACTGAGGTAACAGGATGCAATAAACACCAGCCTCATCACATAGGGCATTGAGGCAACAGGATGCAGTAAACATCAGCCTTATCACATACAGCACTGAGGTAACAGGATGTAGTAAACATCAGCCTTATCACATACAGCACTGAGGTGACAGAGTGCAGTAAACATCAGCCTTATCACATACAGCACTGAGGTGACAGAGTGCAGTAAACATCAGCCTTATCACATGCAGAACTGAGGTGACAGAATGCAGTAAACACCAGCCTTATCACATACAGTAGTGAGGTAACAGAATGCAGTAAACACCAGCCTTATCACTTACAGTAGTGAGGTAATAGAATGCAGTAAACACCAGCCTTATCACATACAGCACTGGGGTAACAGAGTGCAGTAAACACCAGCCTTATCACATACAGCACTGAGGTAACAGAATGCAGTAAACACCAGCCTTATCACTTACAGTAGTGAGGTAACAGGATGCAGTAAACACCGGCCTCATCACATACAGCACTGGGGTAACGGAGTGCAGTAAACATTAGCCTTATCACATGCAGCATTGGGGTAACTGAGTGCAGTAAACACCAGACTTATCACATACAGCACTGAGGTGACAGAGTGCAGTAAACATCAGCCTTATCACATACAGCACTGAGGTAACAGGATGCTATAAACACCAGCCTTATCACATACAGCACCGAGGTGACAGGATGCAATAAACACCAGCTTCATCACATACAGCACCGAGGTAACAGGATGAAATAAACACCAGTTTCATCACATATAGCACCGAGGTAACAGGATGCAATAAACACCAGCCTCATCACATACAGCACCGAGGTAACAGGATGCAGTAAACACCAGCCTCATCACATACAGTACTGAGGTAACATAATGCAGTAAACATCAGCCTTATCACTTACAGCACTGCGGTAACAGAATGCAATAAACATTGGCATTTCCATACAGTACTGAGGTAACATAATGCAGTAAACATCAGCCTCATCACAGCACTGCAGTAACAGAATGCAATAAACATTAGCATTGCCATACAGTACTGAGGTAGTGGGATGCGGTAAACACCAGCCTTATCACCTTTGACACTGAGGTAAAAGGATGCAATAAACATCAACCTTATCATGCAGCACTGAGGTAACAGGATGCAATAAACACCAGCCTTATCACATACAGCACTGAGGTAAAAGGATGCAATAATCATCAGCCTTATCACATACAGCACTGGGTGACAGAGTGCAGTAAACATCAGCCTTATCACTTACAGCACTGGGGGCAACGGAGTGCAGTAAACACCAGCCTTATCACATACAGCACTGAGGCGAAAGAATGCAGTAAACATCAGCCTTATCACTTACAGCAGTGAGGTGACAGAATGCAGTAAACACCAGCCTTATCACATACAGCACTGAGGTAGCAGAGTGCAGTAAACATCAGCCTTATCACATACAGCACTGAGGTGACAGAAGTGCAGTAAACATCAGCCTTATCACATACAGCACTGGGGTAACAGAATGCAGTAAACACCAGCCTTATCACATACAGCACTGAACGTAACAAAATGCAGTAAACACCAGCCTTATCACATACAGCACTGAGGCAAAAGAATGCAGTAAACATCAGCCTTATCACCTACAGCACTGAGGCAAAAGAATGCAGTAAACACCACCCTTATCACATACAGCACTGAGGTAACATAGTGCAGTAAACATCAGCCTTATCACATACAGCACTGGGGTAACAGAGTGCAGTAAACACCAGCCTTATCACATACAGCACTGAGGCAAAGACTGCAGTAAACATCAATATATACTTACACGGCACTGGGGCGACAGAATGCAGTAAACACCAACCTTATCACACACAGCACTGAGGTGACAAAATTGCTGCAAATATCAACTTATATGACATATAGCACTGAGGTGACAGAGTACCCGGTAAAACATCAACCTTATCACATACAGCACTGAGGTGACGGGATGCAATAAACACCAGCACTTATCACATACAGCACTGAGGGTGACGGGATGCAATAAACACCAGCCTCATCACATACAGCACCAAGGTAACAGGATGCAATAAACATAGCCTTATCACATACAATACTGAGTTGACGAGGTGCAGTAAACACCAGCCTCATCACACACACTACTGAGGTAACATAATCATAAACATCAGCCTTATCCACTTCACAGCACTTTCTTGGTAACGAGATATGTAATAAACATTAGCATTGCCATACAGTACTGAGGGTAACATAAATGCAGTAAACATCAGCCTTATCACTTACAGCACTTTCTGATAACAGAATGCAATAAACATTAGCATTGCCATACGGTACTGAAGTAACAGGATGCAGTAAACACCAGCCACTACGCATGCACTGAGGTAAAGGATGCAATAAACATCAGCCTTATCGCATACAGCACTGAGGTAACAGGATGCAATAAACACCAGCCTTATCACATACAGCACTGAGGTAAGGGATGCAATAAACATCAGCCTTATCATGGACAGGCACTGAGGGTAACTTAGAGATGCAGTAAACACGCCAAGACTTATCACTTACAGTGAGTGAGGTAGCCCAACAGATGCAGTAAACACCAGCGCCTATCACTTACAGTAGTGAGGTAACAGGATGCAGTAAACACCAAGCCTCATCACATACAGCACTGGTGTAGCAGGTGCAGTAAACATGAACCTTATCACATACAGCACTGGGGTAACTGAGTGCAGTAAACAATGTATCACACTAAGCACTGAGGTAACAGGATGCAATAAACATCAGCCTCATCACCTTAGAGCACTAAGGTAACAGGATGCAATAAACACCAGCCTTAGCACACACACGTACTGAGGTAACAGGAATGCAGTAAACACCAGCCCATCACATACAGCACTGAAACAAGAAATGCAATAAACATCAGCCTTGTCACGCATACAACACTGGGTGACAGGATGCAGTAAACCTCAACCTTGTCACGCATACAGCACTGAGGTGACAGGATGCAGTAAAACTCCAGCCTTGTCACATACAGCACTGAGGTGACAGGATGCAGTAAACACCAGCCTTGTCACATACAGCACTGAGGTGACAGGATGCAGTAAACACCAGCCTTGTCACATACAGCACTGAGGTGACAGAATGCAGTAAACACCAGCCTTGTCACATACAGCACTGAGGTGACAGGATGCAGTAAACACCAGCCTTATCACTTACAGCACTGAGGTGACAGGATGCAGTAAACACCAGCCTTATCACATACAGCACTGGGGTAATGGAGTGCAGTAAACACCAGCCTTATCCGTACAGCACTGGGGAAACAGAATGCAGTAAACACCAGCTATCATCACATACAGTAGTGAGGTAACAGGATGTAATAAAACGTGCCTTATCACATACAGCACTGGGAGGCCAACTGAGGGTAACAGGATACAACAAACACCAGCCTCACATCACATAGGGCACTGAGGTAACAGGATGCAATAAACATCAACAACATATCCCGCACCACAGCACTGAGGTGACAGTGTGCAGTAAACATCAACCTTATCACGCTAGCACTGAGGTGACGGTGTGCAGTAAACATCAGCCTTATCACATACAGCACTGAGGGTGACAGGTGCAGTAAACACCAGCCTTATCATACAGCACTGGGTGACAGAGTGCAGTAAACACCAGCCTTATCACATACAGCACTGAGGTGACGGGATGCAATAAACACCAGCCTTATCACACACCACTGAGGTGACAAGGATGCAATAAACACCAACCTTATCACACACAGCACTGGGTGACGGGATGCAACAAACACCAACCTCATCATATACAGCACTGAGGTGACAGGATGCAATAAACACCAGCCTCATCATATACAGCACTGAGGTGACAGGATGCAGTAAACACCAGCCTCATCACACTACAGTACTGAGGTGACAGGATGCAGTAAACATCCAGCCTCATCACGCACAGTACTGAGGGTGACAGGATGCAGTAAACACCAGCCTCATCACATACAGCACCGGTGACGGGATGTAGTAACCACCAACCTCATCACACACAGCACCGAGGTGACGGGGATGCAGTAAAGCATCCAGCCTCATCACACACCGGTACTGGGTACCGGAGAATGCAGTAAACACCAGCCCTTATCACTTACAGTAGTGAGGTAACAGAATGCAGTAAACACCAGCCTTATCACTTACAGTGAGTGAGGTAACAGAATGCAGTAAACACCAGCCTTATCACATACACCACTGAGGTAAAGGATGCAATAAACATCCATGTATCACATACAGCACTGAGGTAACAGGATGCAGTAAACACAGCCTATATCACATACAGCACTTGAGGTAAAAGGATGCACTAAACATCAACCTTATCACATATACAGCACTGAGGTAACAGGATACAGTAAACACCAGCCTATCACTTACAGTAGAGTGAGGTAACAAGATGCAGTAAACACCAACCTTATCACTTACAGTAGTCGCGGATAACAGGATGCAGTAAACACCAGACTTATCACTTACAGTAGGGAGGTAACAGGATGCAGTAAACACCAGCCTTATCACTTACAGTAGTGAGGTAACAGAATGCAGTAAACACAGCCTTATCACATACAGTAGTGGGTATAGTACAGTAAACATCAGCGCATCACATAACAAGGTAAAGGATGCAGTAAACACTGGCTCATCACATACACACTGAGTAACAGAATGCAGTAAACACGAAGCCTTATCACTTACAGTAGTGAGGCAACAGGATACAGTAAACACCAGCCTTATCACTTATAGTGGTGAGATAACAGAATCCGGTAAACACCAGCCTTATCACTTACAGTAGTGAGGTAACAGGATGATAAACCGCCAGCCTTATCACATACAGCTGGGGTAACTGGTGCAGTAGCTCAGCCTTATCCATACAACACTAGGGTAACAGAATAATAACTCAAATATCACATTCAACATGGGGCAAAAGATGCAGTAAACATCAACGTACCATACAGTACTGAGGTAACAATGCAGTAAACAAAACATATCACGCTCATACTGAGGTAACAGAATGCAGTAAACATCAGCCTTATCACTTACAACACTGCGGTAACAGAATGCAATAAACATAAGCATTGCCATACAGTACTGAGGTAACAGGATGCAGTAAACACCAGCCTTATCACATACAACATGAGAGTAAGGATGCAATAAACACCAGCTGATCACATACAGCACTGAGGGTAACAGAATGCAGTAAACACCAGCCTTATCACATACAGCTAGGTAACAGGATGCAGTAAACACAAGATATCACTTGCACGAGCAAAAATGCAGTAAACACCAGCCTTATCACATACAGCACCGAGGCAAAAGAATGCAGTAAACACCAATATCACATACAGCACCGAGCAAAGCCTGTTGCTGCTGTGCAGGGTGGGGGTGGAGTGTTATGGTTGGAAACCGTAACACCACATTTCCAACTTTCGTCACTGGGAGCCTAACTGATGTATTAAGTTGTTTTGCAATGAATTTCACATATTGCTACAACTTGTTTTGTTGAACTCTAATTAAGTACATAGGCATACTGTGGAATCTAAAGGGTGCTGACACATCATGTTCTCATGTACTAATGTAGCTCTCAGGGACAATTAGATTTCAACAACCAGAAAATGGAGACTCCCGGATAGTTACAGGAACTAATAAGAACAGTGAAAATTAATTAAGGCAATCACATACATCTCTAACAGCTACATAATAAAAGTGGTCTGTTGACATGAAAACAAACAAAAGTTACAAGATATGAGGGTGACATTTTCAAATCCATTCTTTACACTGTCTTCATCAAATCGTTTATTTACTTGTTGTTTTACTACTCTCTGATTTTAGGTTATTTTCATGAATGCAACCAAAGCTATCAAAGTGCAAAAATTTGGGTTTAACATATGAAAACCCCATATCAACCCTAACTATACTGGCACTACCTTGCCAGTATAATACATATTATGAAATGGCTAGAAAAAAAAAATCACAGTACAAAGCCACACTTAGTACACATTCCTAAAGATTCTCACATCATTTTAATGATATACTACACTTCTCTGTAGCTCAAAATAATATCTTTGACCTCTGCCTAAAATCACTACAGTTTTCCCTCGATCCCCGGCTAATTCACACAGCTCAGCCTATGATGGAGCTCTGCATTGTCACCACAGCACAAAAGCTGTTTTTGTAAAGATAATACTGCCAATTTAACAGATATTCTTTCACTAACTCATCAAGCTGTCCCGTGTTGCCTCATCACTATTCACCACACACATCCAAGCTGTGAGTGGTGGAGGAAGGAGCAATTATCAGTGCCACATAATGGACAGAGTGGCACTTTGTGGACCGTGGTCACAGGCCTCTTACTCACTGAGGCAACAGCCAGAATGGAGCTCAGTGAACTGCAGCCTGAGGTGGGGTGCCGTTAGGTAGCTGCTTAACATCTGGAAGCAGAAGACTGGTCCCATCTGCACACGTTGGAGAGAACAGCTGATTTTAAATCCCAGTCTACAAATAGGGGCAGGGGCTGCAAGAAAATGTGTGCTCCTCTAAATCAGCTCCCTGGCCCCATCTGTGAGTTTGGAGAGCCAGGAGAGCAACTGATTGAAGGTCTCTGGTGTCCGACTGATACTGCTGTTAGGGGCGGGAGGCAGCAGGAATCTAACCCCATCTGCAGACTTTGTGGGTCTGGGAGAGGCGAGTGATCAAGCAGACTGCTCTGTTTGGCTCCCCAGTTGTGGTTTGTGGAGGTTGGGCGAAGAATCCTGGCTGCCCACGTGTACAGTTTGTAAAGGCCGGGGCAACTAATTGGTATGCGGCTCTGTAGATGTGCTGCACCTTTGACACATGGCTACTGCTACAAAGCACCTCAGACCCATTTCTATATTTCCACAAGCTGGGCTGGGAGAGTGCGTCAGCTTAAGCTCCTTAAAAAGTGTTCTCGCTTCCAGATGTTGCACAGCTACATAATGGTACACCCCATGCTGTAGTTCACTGAGCTCTGTTCTGGTTGTTGCCTCGGTGAGTAAGAGACCCATGACTACAGTCCATGATGCACCACTCTGCCCATCCGTTGGCACAGATAGCAGCTCCTGTCCTGCCACTCACAGCTCGGATGTATATAGGGAATTGCAGTGTGGCAACACAGGATGTCTTAGCAGCTTGTGGGGCTGGGAGAGTGAGTCAGCTTGTAGCCCTTCCAAAAATGTCTTGTTACTGAGTACTCCCTCATTTCTTCAGTTTATGGGGTCCAGGTGCACCAGCTTGGCGGCTCCATTGTGGATGTTCTCTGTAGCCAGCAAATTTCCTTCAGTGTGCTCCATGGCCTGGTTGCAAACTCTGGTAGGGCCAGAGAGCAGAAAGACTTAGGCACCCAGCAGTGAACAACTGCAGCTGTGGAGAGGGTAGCCCGCCGTGCATATTCCTAAAGTGAGTGGAACTGTTTTTATTTCACAAAACAAAATCATTTTATTAAATAAAAGTACCCACAGCAGTTTGATTTAAAACTAAAATTGTATTATATATTACTTATTATAATTACTGTATAAATGAGCAATTTTATAAATGTTATATAACCACTCCAGGGTTTGTATTAAAGGGGTTTAATGCACTTCCTATGGGCATAAGGACACTTGGCCTTTGGCACATGCTTTACTACACCATGGGGCATGCATTCAATCATTTAATGCACACCTGTCATGCTTGTTACTACTTATAGTGGCATGGTAGTGCCACAGTACTTAAGTCTAATTATGGTGTTTAATGTTAAACTCCCGACTTTGCACCTCAATAGCTTTGCCTCCTTTCAACAGAATTGCACAAAATTTTGCATGCATGGTCTCGGGGCAAGGTCTCTTGATATGGCAAGTTTTGTTCCACTTCAATGCACAGATTCTGATATCCAAATAGTGCAAAAAAGGACACATTTAGTTTTTAGCTGTTTCTTTGCTCTCATGTACAGCCCACACAGCTTGGAATTTTGTTCTGAAATTTTCAGGATAGAAAGGGCTTGCCCTAGAATAATGCCTTACTTTGGTAAAAAAAAAATATTAATCTGTTCCCAAGTTATAAGGATTTGAAATTTTGGGTTTGAGCATGCTCAGTAGAGTCTTTCAGATAGATGTTTGATACGAAAGAAGAATTTTGGCTCACCAAAGAGAATTCTTGTTTCGTGAGGCAGAATCCTGTTTGTGTGAGAAAACAATCTGCTTTCATATAGTGGGCATCTTGCTTCCTTTTTTTTATTTTTGAAAACCTATAAAATGATACCTCTAGAGACAAAATCACATGAATCTAGCTAAATGGGGCCATTTAGCTCAATTCTAGACTTAGATTTTCAAGAAATAACTCTAAAATGTGTTTTTGGGACATCCCTAAAATCCATAATGAAACTTATTTTGTGAGCCAATTTTCTTGTTTCATGAGGTTCATGAAGGAGGAATATGGCCTCATGAAACAGGAAATTTGGCTCACAAGACAGAATTTCAAGCTTAGTTTTTTTCAGCATCTTGTTTCATGAGCAGCCATCTTGGTTTTTTTTTTTTTTAATTCTTTTTGGTAACTGGATAAGGCCCACGAGGCACAAGTGCCTATTTTCAGGGAGACCTGGGAGCAGTGGGGCGATTAAGTGACTTGCTCAGAGTCACACGGTATGCAAGTGGAGGTTGTGGGAATCTGCTGGATGTACAAAACTCATTCACTGCTCGTTAGCTCATTTTGTGAGCTCATGAAAATCTCACAATACAGGAAGGCCTGTACACGAAACAGGAAGTTGGACTTACTGTTTTTTCTGGAATCTTGTTCATGAGCAGGCATTCTGTTTCATGAGCTCACAAAAATCTCATGAAACAGGAAGGCCTGCTCAGGAAACAAGAAGTTGGACTTGTTTTTTTTTTTCAAATTTTTGTTTCATGAGTAGCCTTCTTGTTTCATGAGCTCATGAAAATCTCACAGTCTCACAAAACAAGAAGGCTGCTCATGAAACAAGAAGTTGCACTTTGTTTTTTTTTTTCTACATTCTTGTTTCATGAGCTCACAGAAATCTCATAAAAAAAAAGATGGACTTATTTTTTTTCAGATTCTTGCTTCATGAGCAACCATTTTGTTTACTGAGTTGTCTCCTGACTGTCGAAACAACATAGCTGCTCATAAAACAAGATTGAAAACCAAGAACAAGTCCACCTTTTGTTCTATTGAAATTTTTGGTTATAAATGATGAAAGACATCAAAGTAAGGACACAAGTACTGTATACTATTTGTCGATTCGTGGTACTGTACGGGACAGTTTGCCTTCTGGTCTCACATGCAAATGAGACTGTGATATGGAGATACTTCCATATCTGTATGTGTAACTGCACAGAACTACAGTTATGACTTGGATGGTTCTCGTATCGTTCTTCTGCATGTACAGGTAGAATGTATAGGTATAAACCCAGTGCTATGTATGCGTCTGTGGTGACAAAATCACACTGCGACTCTGTACAGGGTGACGTGCATCTCCATGTGAAGTTACACAACCACAGTGGTCTGTCATATGGTTTACGTCCTGCAGGGCATTATGTGTGCACATCTGTACTCGGTGCATGTGTGTATGTGTACTGATAGAAGCACAGTGGCTAGAGGAGCTTGTACTTCTGCAGCCAGATGGAATCTTCACTCACCAAGTAATATCCAGTACAAATAAAGGCATGAAACAGCAAACTTCAATGCAAAAATATAATGTTTTATATAATTTGTTTTTAAAATAAACACTGCTGTACATAAATTAAAAATAAGTTATTTTTCTCTGTAACCCCCTTAAAAAGAAACAAATAAATTATCCTTAAAAGTAAAAACAAATATTTTCTTTTTATGAGTATTCTAATGTTCATGTGAAAAAATCCATCTACAATTAGCAGCAGTTCTTGGTGATGAAAAGACACCTGATCTATGCTATAGTGATGCCGGGGGACTGGCTTCCTGCAGGAGTGTCTCAAGTGAAAGCTGCTACGAGGCAATGTCTGGGAGGGATACGTGACATGGTGGTTTCACAGCCCTTCCTCTTCTTCACTTAGCTGTGGAGGGGGCTCTGCAAGTAGAGCTGGATGTTGCCGATGGATGTTTATGCAAACATTGAAGGCCCGGTCTTCCCACCGCTGCAATAGACGGTTTGTCTTGTGCAGTTCCTCCACCAGCTGATGCAGCAGGCCCTGTATGTTCTCCACAACAGCAGTGTGGTCATTAGAATTTTCTTTCAACTCAGCATGTAAGTGTTGTGCTATTCTTTTAAGTAGTTCAGCACAAAAATTAGTTTTACATGTGGTTATGCAAGTACATCACTTCATATACTGTGTAAATAGAATCATGTGCTCTTAAAGAGCTAGTGTACTGCCTAAAACTAATTTTAGATTTTAAAAGCTGCCAACCATAAACTTGTTCTTTCTCTTTGTTTAATTAGAAGACTGTTTACCCGATGTTAGTAGGTGTGTTCTGTGGGACAGCACTCTGCCTGGCGCTGGCATAACTAGCTATGTTGCCCCCACTATCATCCCAGGATTGTGACTTCACTGACTGTGGCATCACTGCTGCTTAGGAACAGCTAATCAGTAGCTGCCAGGTCACATCTGTGATGTCACTGCCAGTGAGGTCACAATGCTGATGATGTAGTTCTGAAACAGAGACAGATATGTCAGCTGCCAGGCTAAGAGCTGTTCCACACATCCAGCACAATATCATCACATAGAAAACTTTCTAATGAGCAAAAGGAAAAAGAAAAATACTTCAGAAATAAAAAAAGTTAAAACTGACTGCTTCTTGAAATTTGTATTATTTTCCTGTCTGCCTGTTTTAGCTCCACTCACTTTTTAATGATATACAACGAGGCAGTGCTCCTGCTCCCCCCCCCCCCATACACACACATGTTGCCAGTCAGCAGTGTACTTTCATTAATTTAGGCATGGTAGTTTGAAACTTGATATTGTGGTCTCACAGTATGATGCTTACAGAATGAACAGCTATTCTTTGAGGCAATTAAATCAGTACTGCAGTGAACACCAGTTCTGCACAATGTACATCATCATATACAACTCATATGAAACATATAATATGTCAGTATACACCACGTTATCTGGATTGATGGATGACACTGATTGATCCCAACTACAAGTAATAGAAGGAAAAAAAACAGAAAATAAAATCACAAGGAATACACATGAAGCTATGATTTTATGTGCTGTGAACTTACGTTTCCGTGTGTGAGACTGACATCTTGCAGCAGGGCTGCATTTGCCAGACGGAACAGGCTGGGGCTCTTCATTTTCTGAATGGGGCACAGATGAACCATTCGTGCCCAGTGGTGCTGTGCTGTGACCAACAGAGGGAGCAGTTGCTGTTATATGACCTCCCTCTGTGGCCTGCTGTGTGGCACCACTGGTGTCTTCACCATCTGTCTCATCATCTGTAATACACAAATACATAAAGGTAGACTTTAGTAACAAGCTAACATATACTTATACTGTTGCCATTCCAGTCATGTATTATAGTGCATACTACATGATACTGTTCACCTCACTACTGTAAGACTCTATTACCTGCATCATGTGTTATGTGTTCTTGTACATTTGGAGAAAAAAGTTACGAAACAGGTTCTACTGTATGAAACATACAGACATCGTTGTTATCCACTGAGATTTGCTGACTTGTAAGCATTGCAGGTACGCTTATCAAGTAAGCAATAAGACACGACAGGGTGGTGGTTGTTCTGTGATAACTGTACACCTAGGTGTGTGATGAGGCACAAGGCCGAAGGCCGAGTGTCCTTCCGCACCTGGGTGTGCGGTTATCACATAAAAACCACCACCCTGGAGTGTCTTATTGTGCTTATAAAATGGGTAATAGTGATGGAAAAAAGGACACTAACAAGATTTTTAATTTTGAAAACTGTAACATTTATTTAAATACTGAATAAGAATTAACTGAAACATTGAGAAAAATAGTCCTAGGTTAACTTTTTGAATGTTCAAAATAGCAACTGGGAACAACATTAGCAAGTAATAGTCTACTTGTTTTAATATATATATATATATATATATTTAAACAATAAGGGTGAGCATGTTCACTGCAGTGGAATAACTCTGTGATGACATCACCATTGTGGATTTATTTCCTGATAAACCCACAGTGTCTACATCACCAGCAAATATACTCACAATAGTGGTGTCACCAGAGTCAGACTATCTACACTGCAGCCTGCATTTAATAGCTTCACAGTTTCTCTTTCTCACTGAATCCTGCAACTAACTCAATTAGCATTGTAAAAGACAATCACCTGTGTCCCATAGTTATTCTGACAATCCTAGCCCATTACTGTGCTGCTCTAATCTTCAAACCAGCCTCCTTTATAAACCAGTTTCTCTTTCTGAGTGCTGACTGCAACAGTTTCTCTGTCTCAGTGAAGCCTGCAACTTACTGAATAAACAGTCTGTTTCTCACTCCTAGCTGCAGGTAACACAATTATCATTGCAAATCACATGCACCTGTTCCTCATACTATCGAACACTCCCAGCCTATTCAGAAACATACACACACACACACACACACACACACACACAGTGCTGTCAGTATAGCCTAGAGGTTAGAGTAACAAGCAATGAACCAACTCTTACATCCAGCAGTCCAGATCAGTGTTTAATTCTCACAACTTCCATTTCAATACTGTGTGACTCTGAGCAAATCACTTAACTGCCCAGTGCTCCCAGGTGCCCCCACAAAAAAAAAAAAAAATTACCCAATTACCAAAATAAAGTAAACAGGGAGAGAACACAGAAAAAATGTTCCTAAAATGTACTAGCCCTATTGTATAAATTGCACACATGATGTGCGACTTGTGGAATATGGCAAACATTTGCACTCGTGCAGAGTGAACTGCAAATATCACTGCGCCTTAGGCACTCTGCACTCATGCAAATATTTGCCATATTCCACAGTCGCCCATCATGTATCCTCTATATATATATATATATATATATAATATATATATATAGTTATATTGTGGGATTTAAATTAACTCCCTGTTCAGTGCTGTCACTGTTGCTTTAATTTCTGCTGCTTACCAGCATGCAGTGTGCACAGAGCTCGCAAAATCGTCCCTGCTTTAACTTTTATGCCTCTGAGCTGCATTTACCGTGTCTGGATTAGTTCTCATGGTGATTCGCTTTAGCAGCTATGTGACTGATGGGGGAATCATGAAGTGACTGTAGAGGGACACGCTAGCAATGATTTACCAGTTTTTTTAAAGGGAGGGAGGGTAAGCGGTCATGCAGTTTATTGCGCGGTATGCCATGTCACCAATTGAGTCCTTGGCTTCCGATTGTACTACCAGCCAATGGATCTGTGGCCTAAAACGACTTGTAGCGAAGGAGCTCGCATATGAGGTCAGTACATAAGGGACAATGTGCCACTAGGTTTATGTTTCTGTTGCTTTGCTGTCTGAATACATTCAGACTGTGGAGTCATCTGTTTTGTTTTTATGTTGATTACGCGCATGCGCAAGAAACATATTGTGGCAGCTTTCTCCACAAGCAGGTTGTGGAGGCATGGCACTGTTGTGGCCAATGCCCCCACAGCCTTTAGAGGCTTGTCCAGCATCTCACAATGCTGTGGCACGAAGCTGCTGACACTAGTTCAGCCGGCATGCCACCAACTTGTAAAAAATCAGCTGCTGCAATCAGGGGCCGCCTCATCATTGCAGCATAAGCCATTTGCTGCAATGAGGGAGCGACCCATCATTGCAGGGCGGGATCTTCACACACTGATATTGTTTGTGAACATGGCGGCAGTTTGCTGCTGTGTTCACAAACAATATTAACCCCCCCCACCATGTTAATTTGCCGACGGGCCCCTAATCCCCATCAGCTTCAATGCCCCATGTTTATGTTGCAGATGGGGAGCCCCCGCCGGCATTATGTAATCCCCACTTTATATTCTCTGCCGACAAGGTGCACAATCTCCGCCGGCATAATGTCACCCCACCCTTTTGTTGTGTGTCACTGGGGTGCCCAATCCCATTGACTACAGCTGCCCCCCAAAGGAAGACTCCGGTGGCACACTGGGAGCCCACCCAGTGTGCCACATGCTCTTGTAAAATAAAAATGGTCCCACAACGTCTTTTTTTTATTTTTCACCTGTAAAAAAGGAAACTGTCCCTCGGCGGTCTCCTTGCCCCCCTGCCGCAACCCACGCCCACCCACTGCGCACCCTGACTCCCCACACCCCCTCCAACCCATACTTACTTCTGGAGCTCAGCATGACGATCTTCGTGGACCGGCAACCCATCTGCACTCTTCAAAGCCGACCGCGAACTGAGGAAATGCCGGTAAGCTGTATAATGGAATAAATGTTTTTTTTCCAACTTTAATGCATATCTCATTCATTTTTTGGAATGTTGGCATCGAATTTTCAATATGGGGTTTTTGGGACCCCTCAACATGAATTCTGGAACTGCCATGGCATTAATCAGCCCTGAAAGGTGATTTCACAGTCACTGCGCAGAATCACCTTTCGGGGCCGATTAACGAAATGACAGTGCCAGTGTTCATGAGCTGGGCTCTCAAAAGCCTATATTGCAAATGTAGGAAAATGCAAAATGACTGTTTTACGATCATACGCATTGCTAGTTGCTATGCACACCGGAACGCCATGAATTTGCAATATTTTACCCCAGATTTTCAACATTGGCATTTTTTTCACACCTCCTTGTGAACAGCGTAGCTGTCATTGTTCACATCCTGGCCGAAATGTGTTTTTGCACTTCCAGCACAGAATAGCGTGGTTGCTGTGGGAAAACAGTGTTCGGGACAGATTAAGAAAATGACAGTGACACTATTCATGAGTAGAGGTCCTAAAATGCCTATATTGAAAATTTGGTGATGATAGCTCATCAAATGATTGTGTTACAAATGTGCATTGCGCACTTTCCATGCACCCTTGTAACTTCACAGATTTGTAATATTGTCACACCAGATTTTCAACACTGGGATTTTTTCACACCTCTTTATGAGCAGTACAGCTGTCAGTTTCCACAGCCTGACCAAAAATTGTTTTCATGGTTCCGGCGCAGAATAACGCGGTTACTGTGGGAAATCAGTGTTCGGGACAGATTAAGGAAATGACAGTGGCACTATTCATGAGCAGAGGTCCTAAAATCCCTATGTTGAAAATTTGGTGATGAAATTCCATAACATGACTGTATTATAAGTGTGTGTTGAACTGTTTCCACGCACCCTTGTAACTTCACAAATTTATATTTTCATGCCACATTTTCAACAGTGGCATTTTATCACACCTCCTTATGAACAGTACAGCTGTCATTTTTCACATCCTGGCTAAAATATTTTTTTGCACTCCTGCCGGAGAATAGCACGGTCGCTGTTGGAAATCAGTGTTTGGGACAGATTAAGATTGAGCGAGTGAGAGGGGAGAGTGACCGAACTCAACTGAGCTCCGTCGAGACTGCTGCGGATTTGTTTGTGGGCAGAAAAAGGCCCCAGTGCAAGAGCCCAGTACAAAAGGGCAGCCTGCAGCACTGGGAGAAACAGAATGAGAGAGCGAGTGAGGGAAGAGGAGTGAGCAAACTCATCGGAGCGCTGACAGGATTGCTGCGGATTTCTTTGTGGGCAGAAAAAGGTGCCAATGCAGGCAGGAGCCCCATACAAAAGGGCAGCTTGCAGCTCCAGGACAAACAGAATAAGCGTGTGAAAGAGGGAGACTGAGCGACCTCAATGGAGCTCTGTCAGGAAAGCTGCGGATTTCTTTGTGGACAGACAAAGGTGCCAACGCAGCCAGGAGCCCCATACAAAAGCGCAGCCTGCAGCGCCAAGAGAAACAGAATGAGCAGATGAACAGAATGAGGGATATGATAGAGACATACAAGTATCTTTACAGGGAGGAACAGGGTGCAGGAAAACACTATTTTTAAGTGAAAAAGATGTTTCAGGACTAGAGGGCATGGGATGAAGTTGGAGGGAGGACGATTCAGAGGAAACATGAGAAAGAATTTCTTCACAGAACGGGTGGTGGACAAGTGGAACACCCTGCCAGAGGAAGTGGTGGGGGCTGAAACAATCACGGGATTTAAGAATGCATGGGATAGACATGAAGGAATTCTAGAGGTCAGGGGTAGGCAACAGACTTCTAGGAAAACAAACTGAACTTACAAGCTCAAATGGGCAGACTGGGTGGGCCATAGGCCCTTATCTGCCGACACTGTCTATGTATCTATGTATCTATGAGCAAGTGACAGAGCGGTAGTGTGCGAGCTCCATGGAGCTCTTTTGTGACTGTTGTGGATTTCTTTGTGGGCAGAAAAAGGCAGCAATGCAGGTAGGAGCCCAGTACAAAAGGCCAGCTTGTAGCGCCGGAAGAAACGGAATGAGTGAGTAAGAAAGGGAGAGTGAGCGAGCTCAATGGAGCTGTGTCAGGACTACTTCAGATTTCTTTGTGACCAGAAAAACCCGCCAACACAGGCAGGAGCCCAGTACAAAAGGGCAGCCTGCAGCGCCGGGAGACACAGAACAAGTGAGGGAGGGAGGGAGGGGGAGTGAGTGAGCTCAACGGAGCTCTGTTGGGACTGCTGCAGATTTGTTTGTGGGCAGAAAAGGGCAGCAGTGCACGCAGGGGCCCAGTACAAAATGGCAGCCTGCAGTGGCGGGAAAACCAGAATGAGTGAGTGAGTGAGAGAGGAGTGAGCGAGCTCAATGGAGCTCTATTGTAACTGCTGCAAATTTCTTTTTGGGCAGAAGAAGGTGGCAATGCAGGCAGGAGCCCAGTAGAAAAGGGCAGCCTGCAGCACCGGCAGAAACGGAATGAACGAGTGAGAGAAGGGGAGTGAGCGAACTCAATGGAACTTTGTTGGGACTGCTGCAGATTTCTTTGTGGGCAGAAAAGGGCACCAATAGAGGCAGGAGCCCAGTACAAAAGGCCAGCCTGCAGCACCACGAGAAACAGAATGAGTGGAGTGAGACAGGGGGACTGAGCGACCCCAATGGAGCACTGTTGGATAGCTGTGATTTTGTGGGCAGAAAAGGTGCCAATGCAGGCAGGAGCCCAGTACAAAAAGGACAGCCTGCAGTGCTGGCAGAAACGGAACAAGTGAGTGAGAGAGGGGGAGTGAGCAGCCTCAACATACCTGTGTCGGGACTGCTGCAGATTTCTTTGTGGGCAGAAAAAGCCACCAACAGAGGCAGGAGCCAGTACAAAAGGGCAGCCTGCAGTGCCAGGAGAAACAGAATGAGCGAGTGAGAGAGGGGGAGTGAGCCACCTCAACGGAGCTCTGTCAGGAAAGCTGCGGATTTCTTAGTAGCCAGAAAAAGTTGCCAATGCAGGCAGGAGCCCAGTATAAAAGAGCAGCCTGCAGCACCGGGAGAAACAGACTGAGCAAGTGACAGAGGGCCAGTGAGCGAGCTCAACAGACCAACGCAATCAACATTCGGCACTGACAAATGCTTGTTTTAAAAATGCTGGCAGTTATGGCTGAAAGAAACTGTTTTACCTGACAAAGATGTCGGGTTAACGTTCTGTAAGAGAATGTTGAGGGGCATTAATATTTATGTGGGCTCTGTACTGATTACCTAAAGGGTTCTCAATCCAGAGGTTGTCTTCAGTTGTACAAGTAGATTCTAAGCTCTTTCGACCAATCACATTACATGATATTTCCTATCCATTTTACAATATGATAGAGTGTCTGAGAACCATGGTTGTTACAATAATAACTTAGAAATACAGTCATTTTACAGCATTTCCCATTCACAGCATGTTGTATTACTTTTACAAAAATTAAAACATGTAATATACAATTTAATAGCCATTTTTCTAAAAGAAGCCCCATTATTCTGATTTATTGTCTGTATCAAGATGTCGCCCCTGAAAACAGGCACTTGTGCCTAGTGGGCTTTAATCGGTTACCAAAGACTAAAATAAAAAAATAAAAAAAAAGAAAACATTTCGTATGATTATAAGGTTTTCTACTAAAGTCCATTGTGTGGTAGTACTTGTTCCCTTCATGTTACTGTTATGTTACATTTAAAACTGTGACATGCAGTTGCATAAGCGTAACAGGGTGCCATTGTACGTATAAAGATAAAGGGCAGGATTCACAAAGAAGATGCACCTGGTGCAACTCAGATGCGCCCGGTGCAACTCAGATGCGCAAGCCCATACATAGCCATTCACAGAGGCATACAGCTGTGCCAAGCACAAGCGCACACCACTGTGAATCACCACAGACACAATGGTGCAACCACAGATGCGCCAGTGCAGACAGTGATGTGTCAGTGCAGGCAGACAGCCCCACAGCCACATGGGGGAGCCAGCAGAACAACTGCAGCAAAACAGCAGGGCAGGAGGAGCAACCACAGAGCTGGAATAAACACACCCGCAGACACAAGTGTAGAGTAAAACATGTTTATAAAACATAATGGCCATATAAACTGTACAAACCAAACGCCAGAAAAGGAACAACAACATCCACAGATGGGGAAGAGGGGGAGCAGGGACGGGCAGGAGGACAGGAAAGGGGCAGAAACAGGGGACAGGGTAGGGCAACTATCTACACAGGATGGCCCCCAGAAAGTGGAAGGGGGACACTAGCAGCACCGTGCCCAGCCACGCAGCACCCTGGCATGGACCTGAAGGCACAGCATGATGACCCGCAGGGCAGCAGACAGGCACTGAACAGTCCGATGAAAGAGGGTGCAGGGCCACCTGGATGGCCACCGGATCCTCCGGTCCACATCCACTGGCGCAGCACCACCACCATCACCACCCAGAACAGCACGTCGATCAAGAACACCCACAGCAAATGACAGAAGGAACACACACTGAGGGGCCAGAACGTGAACACAACCCCACCCACCACCCGACCGCACAGAACCAGAAAGACTGCAGTCATGGAAAGTGGAACTCACCCGCCCTGGCAGGCTACCAGGCCTGGCACCATGTATCATCGATGACACTCCTCAGCTCGCGTCCATGCCATGCTGCCTGGCCCCTGGTCCTGCAAAACACAACAAACAGCACCAGAGCAAACACTGCCACTGCAGCAGGATGCATTTCCACCCCCCACCCGGCGTGGTCCATGCAGCAGACAGTGATGCCAGGGGTGTGAAGCACCCGGTGTAAGCCAGGCACACAGCCATGCCCTGCCCCGGCACCAGGGCAATGCAGCCGCAGGGAGCACCATGAGGTCAGTGATAGACACACCCAGCACGTGCCACAGAGGATATAGCCAAAGAACACCTACCTGGATGTGGCAGTGCACCCCTGCATACATGTCACCGCAGCCGCGCAAGCTGCTCTGGGTTCCACCTCTGGAGGTCACCATACTGATGCCTGCACTGCTCCCCTGTGCATGGCATCCCAGTATGGTGCACAATCTGTGATGCAATGGTGGCCCATACCTGGGTCCTGGGCATGTGGAGGTCCTCTTGTTCAAACAGGCAGCCCTCCACAGCCATGACCTGTGCTACAAGATGTAGCAGCTCCAAATGTGACCAGTTCATGGCCCTAGGCACCATTCTTCTAGCCCTAGGTATCCTACATTGTGTTCAGACAGTGGCAAGGTGCAAACAGGAAATGTGCAGTCTACCTAACGTTTTGCGCCACGTGAAACAGTGAGGCATGTGCAGCACAGCATGCACTGAACGAGAAGCGTGATTGGCCACTGGTGATGGGCCTGCATATGGGCGCATGGTGCTGCATGGCCAGGAGCGAGACGATTGCATGTGCGATATTCCCGGTGCCATTTGTGCATGGCATATGCCTGAATGTAGCCACCATGCATGTGTGCGATCCGTGGGGAGGGTGGGATCAATGCCGCATGGGCGGCACACTGTGGGACACACTGCGCGATATGGAACATGGCACTGCGATCGTCAGGTGCGCTATGGTGCACCGGACAGCGGCGGAATGGCACATCATGGGAGATGCGCCGTATCACACAGACACCACGCATGCATGAGGGATGTGCCATGCAGAATGCCCTTAAGTCATGCAGATGCACCACCCAGGTCACGCATGTGCTGGGAATGTGCTGTACGGTCATTGGCGCATCACACAGATGCTCCGTGCAAAGTGAGATGAGCTGGGAGCAGTTATGCTATTTAGAGAGAATGTGCCCCAAACAGCCTCATCAACCATGCATGGGCATCTCAGCCAATTAGCATCTCATTAACAGGTGCTCAGGCCTCATTTGCATGCCCTGAGCCATAAATGCTCCCAATTCAGCAGGCTGAGACCAGGGTACTGAGAGGAGTCAGTGCCTACAGGGTGAGTATACAGCCATGTTAACAGGGCTACAGCACACACAGGTGTGCCTGCATTGGAGCGTGCACAACTGATGGTGCCCCAGTACACCACATGTGGGACCAGACATCCATTAGGTGGCACCCACGGCAAACCGTGTTGTACAACTGCAGGGATGTATCCACAGGGTGACATTGGACTGGTCCCTGCCAAGTCCACAGTGGATGACCGGGTCACCGGGACACACCCAGCACAGTACATAGGGAGCACCGCTGCCAATCTGTGGTGTGGTTGGCAGTGCGCTGAGGTGGTGGAATGTGGGCTGGGGGGGGATGCGGCATGTACAGAGGACCACACAATGTACACAGGACACAGGGATGGGATGTATGGCTGGTGGTGGACTGCACTATGAGGTGGATGCAGCCCCATGCACAGGTAGGTACATCGCACAGTGCAACACCTGTGCAGGCACAGTGTCACCACTGCCAGCCACACACTGCTGCTGTCCTAACAGTGTGTGCCACCACATGGCATTCCCCTCCGCCCTGCAGCCATTGCAGGGGTGGCACCCAGGCATGATGTGGCACCACAGTGGCAGAACACGCACTGCTGGGGTATGGGACATACCCATGGCAGATGGGTCAGGGTCACACACCCTGTGGTGGCTACACAGTACCCCAACCGTGTCCTGGGTGCCATGAGTGGCATGTGCGCCATCCCATATGTACCACATACCATGGTGCATGTCCACCTGTGCTTGGCTGCCCACAAACGGACCACGGCACAGGCCATCTTCAACACAGACCATGGTGAGGTTGCAGACAGTGGGAAATGGGTGTGGGTCTGTGTGTACACATGGGCAGGTCTGACACCAGGTTGCTTCTCCCCACAGTGTTTGACATGTCTGAGGAGACAGGTGTCACCACCAGGCGGTGACCAAACTTCATGAGGGATGAAGAGAGGGGACTCATTGAGGCATGCCACCTACACCTGGATGTACTCACTGGCAGGGGTGGCAGCAGGACAGCACATGTGGAGGGCTGGGAGGAGGTGGCCCAGCACGTGAATGTGGTGGCACCATACAATCACATGGTGCAGGAATGCAGAAAGCATTGGAATGATGGCCGACGGAGGCCAAGGAGAGGGTGGCCAGCATCCAGGCATCCTGCAGGGTGGACAGGGGAGGACCCAGCTCAGTGGCACAGCTCAGGCTCAACGAGGCCCTCCTGGCTGCCAGTGTGTCAGGGACAGCCGTGCATGGCATCCCAGAGGGTGGCTTCCAGATGAGGGCAGCCCATCGCAGCATGATGAGTAGCTGTGCACCCCTGTCCGCACCTGCCATGGACAGGCGTGCATACCCGGCAGTGTGTTGCTGACCGTGCTGTGTGTCATGTCGCCCTGTGCATTAACCATGTTTTTCTTCTCTCTTCCAAAGCTCCATTGCGACTCAGGGTGCAGTCATGGGCGATTGTGCAGTACCCATAAGCAATGATGCAGGCCCACCCCATGGGACCGATGACACTAACGGGCATGTCTGCATCTGTGATGTCCACACACATCGGTCATGGTCCCTGTGGTGGAGGGCTCTGCGGACCCTCCATCAGTGCTGGTGGAACTGCAGATGGGTCATTGCATGGTTGGAGGCCTGGCTGGGTTGTCTGATGTTAACCCGATGAGACGGTGGACATAGCAGATGCACTCATCGTGCTCGCCAGTGGCTTGCAGGGTGAGGACATTGGCACTGATGCATGTTCCACTGTCAGCAGCGCCACTGCCATGGGTGACAGCGGTGCACACAGTGCAGGGATGCCTGTGCACAGGACCCTGGTACAAAGCGGCATTCCACCATGCTGGACACTGGTGCAGCAGTGGCATGGCCACCCAGGGCTGAGTGTACTGTGCCCCCTGCACAGCTGTCTAGCGCAGTGCTGGCGGCATCAGTGGCATCCAGGCAAGGTGCCAGTGTGCATGCACCTGCTACAGTGGGCCCAGTGGATGACATGCATGGACAGCAGGTGGCTGTGCTTAGCCCAGATACACACACGGCACAGCCTGACGGGGTGCATCCACCACCCGTGGATGACCCTGGTGAGGCCGACTCATCCCCAGTATGTCGGCACCGCCACCATGCCACATCACCTGCCGATGACATGGATGTCTACTTTGACCTGTTGTGGGCAACTGTGGACAGTCAGGAGGCACTCCAGGCAGAGTTCTGGAGCCACAGGGCTGTCATGATCCAGGAGCATGAGTCCGCAGCAGCGTGGCATGCTCAGATGTTGGCTGAGACACACCTCATGCGGGTGGGCATGACCGCAGCCATGGAGCAGATCACGGCTGCTGCAGAGGCAGTGGCAGCATCCACAGCATGCTGTGGACAATGTGCGTTCAGCCAGATGCCCAGGAGCATGGCCTGGACACCCCAATGGAGAGGACAGGTGGGCCCCCTGCTGCTGATCCCGTCACCACTGGCATCCACTCCCACCTGCCATGGCTCGGCTGGTGGGAATAGAATGGCCACCCCACTGAGCACCCATTCACGGTCTCAGTGCAGCACCCCTAAGGGGTCCCTGGAGACACCCCATGTGTCCGGTGGTGGCACCCCCATCACCAGTGGCCGTGGCAGAGGCTGCCCGTGTGTCTGTGGCAGTTGTGGGGCAGCCCTGTGATGTCCATGCCCAGGGACCTATGGTGGCGGGTGGCATGGTCATGTGTACTCGCTGCCCTGTGGGTGGTGCCAGTGCTGCTGTGTGTGGCGGTCTCCAGCCACACAGTTGCCCTGGCACCCCTGTGTGCTGGCGCTCTGGAGCGTTTGTGTGTACCACTGTCATGCCATGTGTCATGGGAATGATGAGTGCATTACGGTGCATGCAGTGCCCGTGTGCTGGCCGCAGTGCACACTGACCTGTGACAGTGTGGGCATGGCCTGTGTGGTTCTGAGGTGGTGCATGCATGGTGCCTGTGTGTGAGTGTGTATGTCCCCCACCATGTGCATGCACCTGCATGTGTGTCCCTGTGTGGCATACGGTGCCCACCATTCCTCCGTCATGCTGTCCCTACACTGTGGTGCTCACACCTGCAGATGCACCAACCTGCGTACTCACCTGCATGTCCCAAAGTATTCCTCCACCACTCATGTGTGGTATGTCTGTGCCCTAGCCACCAGCCTGGGATCCCTGCGCCCATGCCTGCCTTCAACTCCATGGTCCCCAGGGTGTGCCCTTGCTGTGCCCTCCCCACCCCTCCTCCTCCCTGGAACTGTTGCCCTCACTGGCCTCAACAGGTATCCCATGGTCATAGGCCATGATGTGGCATATAACAGGACAGGAATATGCCACAGGCCTTCTCAGGGCTGTACTGTAGGCACCACCCGACCGACACAGGCACAGGAAATACATCTTCAGCATGCTGAAGACACACTCGATGATGGCGCAGTCGCAATGTGTGCCTCATTGTAGTATTCTTCTGCCACTGTTCCGGTCGCCGGATGTGTATCCAGCGTCACCTGTGGGGGTAGATGCATCTCCATTAGTACATGGTGTTACACTGTGGCATGTGGCCCGACCCCGTCCCGCCCTCTGTGTTGTGTGCCTCTGTCCTGCTCCCCCGCCCATGCAGCCGCATGCCTGGCAGTCCTGCATCCCTGCCCCGGCTGCCCCTGCCTGCCCCTGTCTATCTTGTGGTGCACATCGGTCTCATGCCACCCTGTGCCCACTCCTGCACCCTTCCATACCCCTGCTGTCCCAGTGCCCTCATGCCTCGACTGCCCGCCCACAGTCCACCCCAGGTGTCCCAGACATGGTGCCCCCCCGTGCTGCTGGCACTTGGTCACATGTACCTAACAGGTGTCCACTTTGGATGTCCCAGGCCTCGAACCTTGTGCAGAGTGCTGACTGGTGCCATATGTATGCATCATGTGTGCTCCCAGGGT
Source organism: Neoceratodus forsteri (assembly GCA_016271365.2). Lineage (NCBI taxonomy): Eukaryota > Metazoa > Chordata > Ceratodontiformes > Ceratodontidae > Neoceratodus > Neoceratodus forsteri. The sequence continues at coordinate 43,026,219 of CM028136.1, forward strand.
GTGTGGTGCAGACATTGGTGATGCGCCCCGTGGCATCGCACACCACCTGGCAGTTCACCGAATGGTACCCCTTTCGATTCACATATGTGATGCCCTCCTCACCAGGTGGTGCACAGATCGCCACATGGGTGCAGTCGATGGCCCCTATGACACCTGGCATGCGTGCCACCTTGTGGAACCCCTGCATGGCTTCTGTCCGCTCTGCCTGCGTGCTGGGGAATTTGATGTATTCTGAAGCATGCAGTTGCAGTGCAGTGAGGAACTGTGTGAGGAGACAGGACGTTGAGGCCTGTGATATGCCAGTGGTGTCCCCTGTAGGCCCCTGGAAGGTTCCTGTGGCAAGCAGGCACATGACCATTGTCATCTTGGTCTCCCCCCGAGATGGCATGACCTCATGCAGTGGGTGCCTGCATGACATCATGGCACAGCTCACATAGCTGCCTCAGCATGGCCCTGTTGAGGCGGTATCACCCAACTGTCTCCACCTCTGTCAGGTGCTCGAAAGACAGCCAGGCACGGTACCGCCGTGGTGCTGACTGCCTATGGTTCCTTCCAGTGCCCTGCCTCCTCCTCCTCATTAGGGCACCAGCAATGGCAACTGCTGCTGGGTTCATCCCCTCTGTCGCTGTGACCCTCTGGTGTAGCTTGCTGCCCGGTGTTGTTGCTGGTAGTTTGCCTGCCTGTGCCTCTCCCTCTGCCTGGTTCCACTTCCCCCTCTGACTGTGACCTGCTGTCATCGTTCCATTGACGGCCTGCTGGTGTGCTTGACTTAAGTCTCCTTCTTTTGTACTTATCTTTCTTTGGTGCATCTTGGATTTGCACTGGATTTGCTCCATTGCTGCACCTTGGTTGTGCTCTGTGAAATGGGATGCGCTGTGTATGCATGGGTACGCCCCCTGCATATGCACTGCATGTCATTACGTTGCATGTCTTTCGGTGCAGGGCATCTCATTTGCACTGGTGCTTTCTCCCTGTTCCTGAATCAGCCTCCAGCGCATTTCTGACTTGCCCGCATCTGTTTTGTGAATCTTGCCCTCAACATTTGCAAATAATATGAGGTGCAATTTTGTAATTGTTACATGCCATCTTCTTCAATGATGATTACGCCATTGTCAGGAACACCTGGATCCTCCTCCACCAATTTGGCCAGGTCTGGCTCCAGCTGTTGTCTGGCCTTGGGTGTGACAGGGAACAGTAATAATAATAATAATAATAATAAAATGTATTTGTTATAGAGCCTTTTGTATATCAAAGCACTGTACATTCAAGATAAAAACAAAATACAATAAATACTATGAAATCAAGAAAATCCAGAGTAGGCTTTCCCCCACAAAAAAGTCTTAAGAGCCTGCTTGAAACACTCCACCATCCTGCACTCCCAAAGCTGACGTGGCAGAGAATTCCAGAGGGTAGGTGCCACAAAACCAAAAGCACATGCACCAGATGACTTTAAACTTACCCTCGGAATCTCCAGCAACTCCTCATCAGCTGAGCGGAGCTGTCACAGAGGGGTGTAAGGGACCAGGAGCTCTTTCAAGTAATCAGGGCCCTGTCTGTGTAGGGCTTAGTAAGTCAGTAGACCTACCTTAAAGGTGATCCACCACTGAATAGGCAGCCAGCGCAGACCGTGCAGCACAGTAGTAATGTGAGTTCTTCTAGATGCCACAGTCAACAGACGTGCTGCTGCATTCTGCACTAGCTGCAAGTGGCGGATATCAGCTCCAGGAATCCCTAAGTAAAGGGAGTTGCAGTAATCGAGGCGCAATGTCACAAAGGCATGGACCAAAACAGGTAGGTTGCTGGATGGAACAAGGTGCTTAATCCTAGCAATGTTCCTAAGATGGTAAAAGGCCAGCTTGATGACTGCCGACACCTGATGATGAAGGGTCAGACCATCGCCAAGCACCACTCCTAGATTACGCACCCATTCAGAAGTGAGAATCTGGGCTCCCCCAGGACTAAACCGGAGGGGAGCTCAGTCCTCAACCCCTCTGCCCTACAACCCGGGTCCACTACCAAAACTTCACTCTTTCCTGGTTTCAACTTTAAACCACTGGTGTTTATCCAGTCTTGGATTTTAATGAGGCAGCTGTTCAATATTGAGATAGCACTAACCTGGTTGGGGGCCAAAGACAGGTAGAGCTGGGTATCATCAGCATAACAGCGAAACCTCAGCCCATACCATCTTACAATGTCTCCGAGGGGCAGCATATATACTGCGAATAACATGGGGGACAGCACCGAACCGAGGTGCCCCGCAAGGCAGAGAGAAATCCCCGGAAGAAAACATACCCGAGACAACTCTCTGCATTTTACCAGCGAGGAAAGATGTAAACCATCTGAGAACTGTACCAGACAACCCACAGATGGACCTCAGATGCTCGAGCAGGACCCCATGATCCACAGTATCAAGAGCAGATGATAAATCAAGGAAAACCAAGATGGAACGGTGTCTCTGATCTCTCACCATCAGGAGATCATTGAGCACCCAAACCAGAGCAGTCTCAGTACTATGCCTCTTATGAAAACCCGATTGGAGAAGTTCGTATAAATTATGGATGGTTAGATGGTTATCCATTTGAGTTGCCACAACTTTCTCAATAACCTTCCCCACAAAAGGGAGGTTAGAGATAGTCCTGTAGTTTGCTAGGTTCTCCGGGTCTAAAGAAACTTTCTTCAGGAGGGTATCACCACCCCTTCTTCAGGGAGCTAGGAACTCACCCAACTCCAGAGAGCACCAGACAATCCGAGCTAAGACTGAGCCAATGATGTCACTATAACTCCAAAATCAGGGACGTAGGGCCCAGATCTAAAATACAGCAGGTGGGATGCATCACCTGGACAATCCTCATAATATCTACGACTACGGCAGATCAGAGGAACTCCAGGAAACTCTGGGTTCTGCGACATGGCACCGATCAACAGCATCCCCCATAGAGTGAAGCTGGAGGCATTCCTGCCTGATGTCAGCCACCTTATTCGCAAAGAAGCAAGCGATCTCATCACAATCATTTTGTGAAAAAACTCAACAGAACTGCTGACAGGCTGGGTTGCACAGTCTGTCAACAGTTCTGAAGAGTTGAGCCGGTCGGTTCCGTGTGACAGCTATTTCCCTGGACAGGAATTCTGCCTTCTCATGGGAAATTTCTGTTTGATAGAATTTATAATGTTCTAACAAAATAAGCTGGTCGGCATCTGAGGCTGTCCTCCGCCAATGACACTCCAACCTACGCCCCTGTCTCCACAACTCCCTTAGAGTCCCATCAAACCAAGGGGCCCCCACCCCAGGGTGACACAGGAGGGGGTGAACACAGACAGGAGCAATCAGGTCAAGAGCTGAAGAAATTGCCCTATTATAGGCTGTAACTAGCTGCTCAGGATCTGTGCTAGTCTCGCCCAATAGCGAGAGGTCAATTACCGGCATCAGGTCTTCAGGGACCACTTCCCGCAAAGGGCGATAACTGACCACCTCCACAGGGGCCAACCTACCTGGGGGGGGGGCGGGGGGCCAAAAAATTGAAATCAATGGAGTAATGGTCAGACTAACTGACTGGTTCCACCACCAAGTCAGAGGCCTTGATCCCCAGGAGGAAGACCAAATCAAGAGAGTGACCACCCTTGTGAGTAGCTGAGGAAACAACCTGTGTGAAGCCCAGAGATGTCATCAGCTGGAGGAAGTGTTGACCAAAAAGTGAGGATTCGTCGTCGATCCAGGCATTGAAGTTGCCCAGAACCATCAGTCTGGGTGACTCCAATGCCATGTCGGCGGCGAAGTCTGCTACTTCCTGCAGGAACAGCTTCTCATCACCTGGTGGATGGTAGATGAGAGCTATCCTGCACCCCACACCAGCTACCATGGTACACTCAAAAGACCTGGCCTCCTCAACTGGTACACTAGTTAAACCCAATTCGGTCTTGAAACAGACTGCAAACCCCCCCGGTCCAATCTCGGGCGTGGTAAAACCGAGTACCCGGTGGGAACAACTGCCTTTAAAATAGGGGCAGTGTTCCCATCCAACCAGGTCTCAGTAATGCAAACCAGATCAGCCCTAACAACAAAATCTGCAATAAGGCCAGTCTTGTTGCAGACAGATCTGGCATTGCATAACAGTGCCCGAGCTGGACGAGATTGGTGAGCTGTCCCAACTACTTGCCCTCCCAAATCAGAGGTGCCCTTGGGTATGGGAACTAGAACTGAATCACCACGTTCCAGATACCATTTTGCCCCAGGGCGTCTTCTGGCCCTAACCACCCCTATGGGAGTGCACAGCTCATCTGGCTCCGCTGTCCGGTGACTCCCACCCTACCCCCGACTCCCTCCCTCCCCCTGCGAGCAATCCCCAGCGCTGATAAATAGAAGCAGGTGGGGAGAAAAACGGGCAGAGGACATGTGAGAACAGAGGCCGAATAGCACAGAACGGGGGAGAGGGGCAAGCAGGCACATTCTACTAATAGTTATAACAAAATAGTAAGGAAAGGACGTAAAACACCAAATTCCTGGATCCAAAGTGGAACTGGAGACAGTGAAAAGCCCTAAAACAATAAAAAACGTATACAGTGATCCTTGCCCTAACAAAACATATTAAATTATCCCCCTCCCACTAAAAGATGACGTATAATCCTAGAATAGAATACAAATAATACAGTCCCCTCTCACAGGATATGAAACAAACACACAAATACAGATCCTCCTCTTCCACAGCCTCCCACAGCCGAGGAAAGAAAAACAAAATTAAAAAAACATACAGTAACACAATCCCCTCTCACAGGATTTAAAAAATATATACAGAGATCAGTTCCCCCCTCCCACAGCCCTCTCACAGCCGAGGAAGAAAGGAAAAAAGTCAGACAACCACTAAAATAAACATCAAATAATATGGTAAATAAAATATAGGCTCCCTGCTACTCTCACCACCAGGAAACCAAAACAAATTAAAAAGTCCGGGAAAAAGTCATCTGTCAATAGGAGGAGCTGTAGAAAAAATTCAAAATAATATGAATCCAAGTCCAACCGAAAGTTTTAAATAATCCAGCATTGGTAAAACCCAAAATAAAAGGTCAGCAACAGAAATTTCATCAGTTCCAGATTGGGGCTTCCAGTGGCAGCACACCGTCTCATAGATCCAGAGGAGAACCACAGAGTCTCCAAAGAGCCAGAAAATGGACAGGCCAAGCACTGAGAGCGGGAGCCTCCCCACACCCCAAACTGCCTAATCAGGTATTTATTATACCACCAGGACCTGCAGCTACAGACATCCCAAGGCCAAACCGCTGGGACTAACTCTGAGATAACTTAGGGCCCCCACTAGTCCCTAACTCCCTAGGAAGAAGTGAGGTAGCTCCTGCTCGGTCCCAAGTGGAACCCAAGATCACCCAGGCACGGGGGAGACTGCCAAAGCCAGACCACTGCTATGGCCCTGCTTCTGGACTCAAAACTCTGGAGACAATTGGAGAATAATGTTACAGGAAAAAGGGGCTCTGATGAATAAATCAGACACCCTCACTCACAATACTCCAAGAAAGCCCACAGCAATCCCTTCAGCCAGTATTGAGAAATATTACACTGTAGGAGATCCTAGTTCCACTTCTTCTTCTTTATCCGGCACTACAAGATAAATCACGATCCAACAAGCTTAAGGCATGGACATCCAGAGGCTAAAACACCCGGACAAACCTGGCAAAAAGTTCACCAGTTTCCAGTTCCAAAAAAGGCACCTTTAGGGAAGATAGTCCTCTCTCCGACTCTTCGACTCCCAGCCACAGGCTAGCTGTAAGCTCAAACACTCTTTTCATGAGCGCAAGCAACGGAGACACTGACCGACGCCACGGCCAGACACCAGTCGAAAAAGCAGTTGGAGGCAGGAGCCACGGCCAACCCGACCTGGACTCCACCACCAGAGAGAACGAGAAAACGCTGGGAAAATGCCAAAACAGTAACCAGTGAAAACAACGACCACTAGAAGCCAAAGCAGGTAAACGCTTATGCGAGCACTTAAACTAAAAACGTAAAATAAAATGAAATAAAATGAAAACAGAGCAGGGCCTCAAGCAGGTAGTAAGGGCTAATCAGGCACGACCGCCATCTTGAATGTAGCCACAATGTATGGCAGTGAGAAAGAAGACATAAATGGAAATGACAAGGCACGTGTCATATGGTACTACAAATTTATGTAGCTTATATTCCCAACAGACAGCATGGTATTGACAACTGTCTATTGTAGTGAAAACAGATATACTGCATAGAAATGCTTGTTTATGTATCTTCACAATACAGCATGAATGAAGCAGATCAAGTCAGACAACTGTGTATTCTTATTCTCCGTTAACTGATTAAATGTAACATGGTACTTCATAGTAATGCATTTCTGTACCACTATAGTAACATATATAGTACCAGTGGGTGACATATGTCTCAGAGGTGCTCGTTTACTGTCCTGTTTTTCCATGTAAACTGCTGTTTATAAGTACTTTTCAAATTGCAGCTGTGGGTTGACTGACTACTAAGTCTCACCCATATGTGATACTTTGCACTCCTCCCACAGTCCGCAGGCAGGATGTGATATTATGCCTTCCCCAGTCCCTGCAGAACATTCAGACTTCACTTCACTTCAAGGAGGAAAATGTCAGTTGCTGACAACCATATGCAGTGTTCTTTATGTGATGTCCATATAAGACCTCCCCATTCGGACTGTGTTTCGGAGCCATGAAAGAAAGTATTTATAAACCATAATTTACTTAACAGACGAATGTGCCAGCTGAAGCAGACCACATTGTCTATCTAAGTTCGTTCAAGTGCAGCCAACACCCCTAGTTTGCAGCTGCCCCAACCCCCTCCCATTTGTCATCCCACTGCCGTCCCCCACCCTCACTCTCCCTGTTCCCTGTCCCATGCCCTTTTGAAGCTGTTCACAGATTTACGGATACCACCTATTCTGGTAGGGTGTTCCATTTTGCTACCACCCTCTCTGTGAAATAGTGTCTCTCATTTCCTTCCTAAATATTCCCTCCATCCTTAGCCTGTGCCCCTGGTGGCCCTCCCCTCCTAACTTATAGACCCCATCTGCTCCATCCTTATTGATTCCCCCAGATACTTAAATGTCTCTATCGTGTCCCCCCATCCCTTCTATCCTCCAGGGTGTACATATTGAGGTCTTCCAGCCTGCTGTCATAGTCTCTCCCTTCCATTTCACATATCATCTTTGTTGCCCTCCTCTGCACCCCCTCCAGCAGCCTGATATCACTCTTTAGGTATGGCCTCAAAAACTGCACACAATACTCTGAAGTGCGGCCTTAGCGGTGATCTGTAGAGGGGCAAGATCACCTCTCTTCGCCTGGACGAAAATCCCCTTGCTATGCACCCCAGCATTTTGTTCACTTTTGCAGCCGCTCTCCTGCGCTGGGCAGTGTTGTTCATGGTCCCTGTTATCATTATTCCAAGGTCTTTCTCCTCTTCAGTGATCCCAAGCTTAACCCCCCCCCAGCCAGTATTCTCTCCTTGGGTTCTTCACCCCAAAGTGCATAACCTTACACTTCTTTGCATTGAACCTCAGCTGCTACCCCTCTGACCACTCCTCTAGCTTGCTTAGGTCCTCCTGCAGCTGCTTCCACCCCTCTTCTCCATCCACCACTGCTCCGATTTTGGTGTCATGAGCAAACAGACTTACCTTGCTCACTACCCCATGTCCAATGTCTGATATGAAGAATCCAAACAATACTGACCCCAACACAGAACCCTGTGGCACCCCACTTGTCACCGGCCTTGGAGTTGAGAGCTCCCCTCTCACCACCACCCGTTGCAGCCTCCCTCTCAGCCAGCTTGTAATCCAGTTTGTCATTTTTGCCCCTACTCCAACATCAGTTAGCTTTCCCCCAAGGTGCCCATGAGGCACCGAATCGTAGGCCTCGCTGAAGTCCAAGTAAAGAACATCCACCGCATGACCCTTATCCAGTTCACCTGTCACCCAGTCATAATATTGTATCAGGTTGGTTTGCCAAGACTTCCCTGAAACAAACCCATGCTACCTCACATCCTGGAGGCCATTTTCCTCCAGGTACGACACCAGTCTTTCCTTCAGTATCATTTCCATGAGTTTGCACACTATGGAGGTGAGACTTACTGGATGATAATTACCTGGTTCATCCCTTGGCCCACTCTTGTGTAATGGTACTACATGTGCCATCCTCCAGTCCAGTGACATACATCCAGACTCCATTGAGGTGCTGTACAGATCGGCCAGTGGCTCCTCCAACACCTCCTCGATCTCCCTCAGCACCCTGGGGTGGATACCATCTGGCCCTGGTGCCTTGTCTACTTTCAGTGCCCTCAGTCCTTCTAGGACTCTACTTGCCTCAGTTCTTCCATCTGTCGCCACCTCTTCTCCTGTCCCCACCCTCCCAGCCCATGCTGGTAGCAGTCCCCCTTCTTCCATGAACACGAATAAAAGTATTCATTCAGTGATTCTGCCTGCTCCTCCCTCTTTCCCACTCCCCACCCCTTTTATCTTCACTATTGTCTCCTTGCACTTTCTTTTCTCCCTGATGTATCTAAAGAAGCCTTTCTCTCCCTCCATTAATTCCTTTGCTAATCTCAGCTCCCTCGGGCCTTGGCTTCTCTCACTTTTCTGGTCACCTCTCAGGACCATCTTTCATATTCCTCTATCCACTTCCTTCCCCATCCTCCTAAACCTCTGGTGAGCCACTTTCGTTTGCCCTCACCACCTCCACAACCTCGTTGTTCAACCAGCATGGTTTTCTTGCTCTTTCTTCTTCCTCTGTGCCTTGGTGTAGGCTTCTGTTGTCTCTGTAACCCCCCATTTAATAATATCCCATTTTAGCTCCATGTCCATCTCATGCCTTATGCCCTCCAGTTTCTCTTTTAGTACTTCCTGCATCCTCCCAAAGTCCACCCCTGAAGTTTACTACCCGAGTAACTGATTTCTCTGGCCCCCCACACATCGTGATATTAAACCACATCGTTTGGTGATCGCTGTCGGATAGTGGGTCCTCTACCTTTATTTCCCTCACTGCCTCCCCATTCGATGCAATGCCTGTCATGGGTATAATGTTTTGAAACAGCAGCAGGCTCACTCACATCAGCTGCACCTCTTGTATCTGTCTCAGCAATGCCCGCCGTGGGTATAATGTTTGGAAACAGCAGCAGACTCACTCACAGCAGTTGCGCCTCTCATACCTGCCTCAGCAATGCCTGCCATAGGTGTAATTTTTGGACACATCAGCAGGCTCGCTAAGAGCAGCTGCACCTCTCGTACCTGCCTGAGCAATGCCCCCCTTGGGCATAATGGTTCAGGGCACCTAAGAAACAGTGTACTAGTCAAAAAACAGCCTTTCACATAGAAACATAGACTTTGACAGCCGATAAGGACCGCTAGGCCCACCTAGTCTGCCCATTTCCCTACCTACAGGATAAGCTGCAGATCCTAGTTAACCAACAGCCTATTTCTTCCTACCCCCCACAAGAATTGCTTTATGTCTGTCTCATGCATTCTTGAATTCTCCCACAGTTTTAGACTCCACAACCTCCTCCTCAGGAAGGCTGTTCCATGCATCCACCACCTCTCTTTGAAAAATACTTACTCATGTTGCCCTGAGCCACCCCCTCTATCTTCAAGTTGTGTCCCTTGTTCTTGCACATCTTTTTCTGAAAGCTACTACCCTCTTGGACTCTGTTGATTCCCTTGATGTACTTGAAAGTTTCTATCATGTCCCCCTCTCCCTCCTCTCCTCAAGTGTATACATATTAAGCTTCTTTAATCTTTCTTCATATGTCTTCTGGTGCAGAACCTGCACCATTTTAGTTGCCTTCTTCAGGACAGCCTCCATTCTGTCTATGTCCTTGAGGAGATGGGGTCTTCAGAACTGGATGCAGAACTCCAGATGGGGTCTCACCAACTGTCTGTATAGAGGGATAGCAACTTCCGTTTTTCTACTGGTGATGCCTCTCCCTATGCATCCCAGTAGCCCACCAGCACTCCTTACTGCCTTCTCACACTGCTTGCCCACTTTAAGGTAATCTGATATGACTACCCCCAGGTCCCTTTCCATTTCTGTTGTTGTTATTATCTCACCCCCCATTGTGTACTCTTCCCCTGGATTTTTGTTTCCCAGGTGCATTACTTTGCACTTCTTTGCATTGACTCCAAGCTGCCATACTTCTGACCATTCCTCCAACCTTGCCAAGTCCCTTCTCATCCTTTCCATGCCTGCTTGTGTATCAACCCTGTTGCAGATCTTTGTGTCATCTGCAAAGAGGCATACTTTTCCTTCCAGTCCCTCTGCAATGTCATTGAATCTAAACTGCCATATATTTGACCATTCCTCTAACCTTGCCAAGTCCCTTTGCATCCTCTCCACCTCACCTTCTGTATCAACCGTTGTTGGAGATCTTGTGTCATCTGCAAGAGGCATACTTTTCTTTCAGTCCTCTGCAATGTCACTTATAAAGACATTAAACAGGACCAGTCCCAGTACTGAACCCTGTGGTACTTCACTAGTAACCCCCTTTCTTCAGAGTAAACTCTGTTTACTATTACCCTCTGTAGTCTGTTGGCCAGCCAATTTTTAACCCAGGCTACCACCTTGAGACCCTCTCCAAAGCTGGCTAACTTGTATATTAATCTTTAGCGTGGAACTGTGTCAAATGCTTTGCTAAAGTCTAGGTAGGCCATGTCCACTACCCCTCCCTGGTCTACCACATTGGTCACCCAGTGGGTGTGCTACCCTGAAAGAGTAGTGACAAGAAAGTACAGGGTGAGGGAACAGTGACAGGATACTAGAAGGTATCCACAAGGTATGTGAGGGGTGGTGAGAAGAGAAGCTGCTGAGCTGACCTAGTGGAGCAGTGGGTAAGGAGGCTGGCTCTGGTGGGGAAGGTGCAGGGTTCGGGGCTGGGGTGGAGCACAATATTTTTTGTGCTTTTCTGTGCCCATTTTTTTTCCCTTTTGTACTACTTCTCCCCCCCTCCCTTATGTGCACCCCCCCCCGGAGTTAGTTATTTTAGTAAGGGGGTGAGTGGGATGAAGCCCCCTGCATGAACACTTAAGTGTGTTTTTGTCGCTGCAAATGTACATCACTGTTCTTATTTTTGACGATGTGCATTTGCCATAATGCCATTATGACATAGAACCTTGATGGTGTCAGAAGAAAATCTATGTTTGTCTGGGAAGACTACAAGGACAAATCAAGTGAGTTAATGTCAGTTCCTGCTTCCAGTTCATTGTCACTATGGCCACCGCCACCACCACCACCACCACTTCCACCATCCCCCATGCCAACCACATAGTCCCTTGCCCCACTTCCACTCAGTTGGGTGTTTTGCCTTTACATGTTGTATCACTACTGATGTTCCAAACTTTCCTGCTGCTCCACCACAACTGACACTCTTTTTGCACAGACTGCATACATCTTGAGAGTTGTCTGCAGGGTCAATATAAAATAAATTTCACACTGAAGATTTACCTTTTGTGCTTTGCACTATGGTGCCTGGCAGTATTTCTTGTACAGTCAAGGGACCTGGAGGAAACCCTTCACTTCCATTTCCTTGTTGACATGAGTTGTTCTCATTCATGCTCATCTTCTTAGTCTTACATTTAGCTAATCATTTTTTTCTGCACTTGCCTCTCATACCGTACAGCGGCATCCTCTCCTACCCCCTCATCAAAACTATAGAGCTCATCACCACAAAATTCAGAAGAAATGGAAGTGCTGTCACCATCAGGTGGGACATAGCATGGGATATCCCATTTGCAGTCCCCACTGTCACCACCTTCTTTATCAGCAAGTGCTGCCCCAGCATCTGGGCTTATATTTGAGGAGGATGCCTCCTTGTCCTTGCATGCTGCTTCAGCAGCTTGAAATATCCTGCCACATGTGGCAAAACATTAAGTACCCTGTGAGTAACTCCAGTCAGTTATTTCCAAACTTTACTATCATTTCATTGCTAACAAGCCTTTTGGTTCAGGAGGACATTTAGTGCCAGTCCTAGTGATGTTATTATTATTGCCACTATGTTCTTCATTTGTGCTAAGATTCATATTGTCCACATCATTTTCAGTTGCACGTCAGCAGCACTGGGCTTCCTTTTAATAAACTTGGACTGGGAAATCACGAGACATAGTAGACACAGTCATGAAAGGAATGGATATTCTTTCACTAACTGTTGCAGAGACAGACAGTGTAGCTGACTGTGTCACAGACAGGAATAAATAACAGGGCTTTCACAGACAGTGTTCACTATGCTGCAGAGAGATGTCACACACAATGTAGCTATGTCAAAACAGTAATAAATGACAGGGCTCAGGACACCTAACAGATAGTGAAATACTGCCTAAATGACTTTCACTATGCTGCAGAGAGACATCATATATAGTGTAGCTATGACACCACAGTAATAAATGACAAGGTCCAGGGCACCTAACAGACAGTGCAATACAGCCTAAATGGCTATCGATATGTTGTAGAGAGAGGCCACACACAGTGTAGCTATGTCACCATAGTAATAAATGACAGAGCTTGGGACACCTAACAGATAGATTAATGCAGCCTAAATGGCTTTTGCTATGCTATAGAGAGATGTCACACACAGTGTAGCAATGCCACCATAGTAATAAATAACAGGGCTTGGGGCATCTAACAGACAGTGTAATACAGTCTAAATGGCTTTTGTCATGCTACAGAGAGATGTCACACATGGTTTTGCTATGACACCATAGTAATAAATGACAGGGCTCAGGGCACCTAACAGACAGTGTAATATAGCCTAAATGGCTTTTGCTATGCTGCGAGAGATGTCACACACAGTGCAGCTATGACAGGGTTTGGGGCACCTAACAGACAGTGTATATAGCCTAACTGGCTTTCACTATACTGTAGAGAGACACAGAGTAGCTGTGTCACAGGGCTTAGGGCTGCATAACAGACAGTTTGCAATACAGCCTAAATGGCTTTCTATGCTGCAGAGAGACACAGTGTAGCTAATGTCACAGGCAGGGTTCAGGGCATCTAACAGACAATGTAATACAGCCTACAGTAAATGGCTTTCACTATATTGCAGATCACAAGCAGCTGTCAGCCAGTACCGTTTGTCCCCTTTGCTCCTTCACTCCCAGCACCACACTGGATGATCTCCTGATTCCCCTTCAGCCCCAACTCCTTGCTCCTTTGTGGACTTTTTTAAATAGGTTAACTTTTTGCCATAATTTAGGCAAAACATGCAGAGCGAGCACCTGATTCCTTCCTTTCCCTCCAGACTCCACTGCTATCTGTACAATGGGCTCACAGCAGACAGAGCACAGAAACCAGTACTGACCAATCAGATTGTCAGCCCAGTGTCATGTACTCCTTTCTACTGTGGGCTCGTGAAGGACCCCACAAGCTGCCCTTTCATGCCCGTTCTCATCTTGGGAAGACTCCCAGGACTCCACAGGCTGCCTGTAATGCCTGTTTTACAAAAAAATGACCCGTTACCTGACCCGTTACCCATGTTAAAAATATCTGACCCTTGAAGTACACTGTTATGTCAGGTAGGGTAGTAAATTACCTGAAGTACCCTACCCAGAAAAAGATATTTCTGATACCCAAGCTATCTGATCCACCTACCCAATGGGTAGCCCATCCCCAGTCTACACCCCATTTGTAGCACAAATCATTACTTCCAACATGGATGAGCAGTATGTCTGGCTCAGGATGACTGCTTGAATGTCTGCGTATGGTTGGCATTATCTGCTCCCACCTCATACCACCCTTACCAAACCAATGAACATCACAATTTTCCAGTTGCAAATCACTCACAAAATTACTTCTCCTGGCAAACTGTACACCCCTTCGCACAAGTGAAAGGCCCACAATCCAAACTGTTGCAATGAAGCCTTCTGCCATGCTGAGTCTCTTTAAAGACACTGCAAATACAGCAATCCTAAATGTGTGTTTCTCTGGCTACTGACAGTTTCTCTTTCAATTTAACAGTTTTGTGTTTGCAGGCAGAGTACAGAAAAAATGCTGTCTATCTTGCCATTTTATTGGCCACCATTCCTACTTGTTTACTAATCAGGTTACAAGTTTTACTGTGAGAGTTATCTTGGCTCTTAATTTGTTGATGGTCTGTACATTTTACCTATGGTTGTATATGACTGGTTAAACTGCAGAAAACACTGACTTTTTTAGTGGGAAAATGTAAAGACATGATTGACTCATATTTCAACTGAAAGCTTGTTATGGTGCCTGATTGGCCACAGCACCCATATGTATAGTGGCTCAAAGTCTTTTTTTTGTCCTCTCCTTTTGCCTGGCAACCTAGGTGGTAAGATTGTGCTGTAAACTGAAACATTTAACTGTGTATCTTGTCATTTCTTAATATTGTGTACTAATATGAACTGTTGCAGGCATAATTGTTATGTTCTCTTAATACTAGGTAACAGTACAAAGTTGTAGCCCCACCCCAAAAAAATCATATTTTGCTGTATGGCATGCATTTAAGCTTGCTTGCTTTCAATTTAATATCCAGTTATTGTGACAGTCGGATAGTTTTTCTGTTGATTCTGCTATGGAGAGAATTAGTTTGGGGCATTTTTAAGAAAGGAACCTTCTAAGTGCTCTGACTGTTTTTTTTTTCAAAATAAATATATCTTATTTTTGTTTGTAGGAGGAGTTGACAGGTCATATGTAGCAGACATTGTACAGAGAAAAGTACTTGCTGGCATTACATAGAAGCACATTGTATGATAAAGTCTTATTACATTATTTGCTCTGGATCACTTTGCTGGATAATAACAGATATTTGGTAAAGATCTGGTCTTAATCTTATTCACATAACAGATTCTCCTCATTCGACCAAGACCTTTCCATGTTCCTCCTCCTACTCCCACCCCAAAATACCCCACCCTATCAGGTATGCGGTAGCAATTGCCTATGTTTGCATTAGCCTAGGTATAGTAGTCAAGAGAATCCAAATTAGTATATCCGTAGCACTAGTTCAGTTCCTCCCCTCACCTCATTAGAATGTTGCTCTGATATACTGTGGATCATTAAATGGTCAGTAAGTATGTAAAGACGCTCATACTTTCTGATAGTATTGTGGCCTCTTTGTCATGTGAGTGATCATGTTTTCAGCCTGTAAAGCAAAAAGTATCTCTTTTAGCCATTCTGCATATGTTGGGATATTTTGGTCTAACCAGTGGCGCATGACCACTTTTTTAGCACATATGGATATTAATGTCATGTATTTTCATTGAGTGCCTCTTAAAACCTCTCTATAATCTCCTATTATACAAATTTCTGGGCTAAAGGCCACAGAGAGCCCTAGTAGTGGGGTCCAAGTTGGACCTAATACTATCCCAAAAGGGTGTAACTTTATTACATTCTCATAGTATATGCAACAAAGTGCCAGGCTTCTGCTTACAATGAGAACATAAATTTGAGGGGAGTTTCCCCATTTGGTGAAGCCTGGCCGGAGTATAATACAAGTTATTTATTACGTAGAACTGTAAAGTGCGATATCTAACCCATTTCACATCTTGATACAGGTGCGACCAGATTTTAGCCCATGGTCTTGGAGTTGAGGTGTTTGGAGGTAGTGCTTGGTCCCAGACATAGTCTGGCATTCCTCATATTCCTTCAGTTGCATCCCTAAGGAGATGATAGAAATAGAAATGATATGAGAGGAGGGTAGGTTGGCGATAGGGGCCGTAAGAAGGCCAGCTAAATACTTCATCCAGTACCCCGCTCCAAAGTGTCATAACAACATGTGTTGTAATTGAAGGTATTTGAAACAAAAGAGTTAGGAGATTAAACAATGAACTGGCTGTTCGAAATAGTATCAGTTTATGTTCCTGAAGTAGATCCACGACTCTCAGTTGAGTATTTCCGCCAAAAATTGTGCGATAGGGGCACTCTCCAATTCTAAAATCAAGGTTCACACTTATAGGCTGGGAAACATCCTTCACGAGAGATATCTGGAAAAAATTACACATCTGGGTATGCACTCGAAGTGTTGTTCCTATGAGAAGGTTCCTGAGACCCTTAGGCAATTTTCTGAGAGGGGAATAAATAAGAGTATTAAGGGATATATTATGCGGAGAGAGAAGACTCTGCTCAATTTGATACCACAAGGGGATGTATTGAGCCTGTTTCTGATATGGGACATCCTTCATCCAGTATGCAAGAACTGAACAAGTAATGGAGAACTGATAAAGAAGCAAATCTGGGAGTTGCAAGCCCCATTATTCCTACTTCTCTGCAGTTTAGAAAGGGCTTGCTGGGTGTCTTGCCACACCACAGAAAATTAGACATGAGTTGATTAATCTGAATAAACCATGTTTTGGGTAAGAAAAATGTGTCATCTGCAAGGGGTACAGGATTCATGAAGAACATTCATTTTCAAAACGCTTACCGTCCCTAAAGAGTAAGTGGTAGCATGGCCCAGCGAGAAAGATCCATTTTAATCTGAGTAAGAATTTTGTCTAGGTTGTATTGTTTCATTTTGGGTTCTGAACTGGAAAGGTATATACCTAGATATTTTAGTTTGTCCTTAGTCCAGCGAAACCCAAAATGAGCGACTTCAGCTTGAAATGTGTGAACATTTAAAGGCATCATTTCTGTTTTTGTAATATTAAGCTTGTAATTGGAGAATTTACCAAATGTTTTAATAATTTCAAGTGCAGCAGGGATCAATTTTAGAGGATGTGTTATATGGAGTAAGATATCATCAGCATAAATCGAAATTTTATGTTGGTTAGACCCAATAGATATCCCAGAGATATTTGAGGAGCAATTGATACATCTAACCAACAGCTCCAAATATAAGTCGAACAAAAAGGGGGAAAGTGGGCACCCCTGTCTAATTTTGTTGTAACTGAAAAGATTG
Source organism: Neoceratodus forsteri (assembly GCA_016271365.2). NCBI lineage: Eukaryota > Metazoa > Chordata > Ceratodontiformes > Ceratodontidae > Neoceratodus > Neoceratodus forsteri. The sequence goes on from CM028136.1 coordinate 43,043,095, forward strand.
AGATAGGTGTCCATTACATAATATGGCAGAGATGGACATGTATATAAAATCCTGACCCATTTTATATACTGTGTTGGGATGTTATATAGATGCAGCAAGTGGAATAGGTATTCCCATGAAACCCTATCGAATGCTTTCTCTGCATCCAGGGAGACCAAGGCGGATGGAATTCTGGACTTCCTGGATACAGAGATCAAATAGGCCAACTTACGCATATGATCAGATGAGAGCCTGCCAACAACAAAGCCGACTTGCTCGCAGCTTATGAGACATTGCCAGACACTGGATAGCCAAGTGGCCAAAAGTTTTGCTAGTATTTTTATGTCAACATTGATTAGGGAAAGGGCGGTAGTTGACAACTTGAAAGGGGTCTCTATCAGGTATTGGGATAACCACGACCGTAGCTTCAAATAAAGTAGGGTCTGAGATACCTTGCTCGAACATATAATTATAAGTGTCTAAGAGGACTGGCACTATTTGCTCTTTGAACATTTTGTAAAATTCTACAGTAAACCCATCTGGGCCTGGGGATTTGTCTGTAGGAAGGGAGTCAATGGCCTGCTTAATTTCTTCCTGGGAAATTGGAGCTTTGAGCAAGTTCGCTTGACATTTGCTAGCTGCAGGAGCTGCAATGGCTGCAGAAACTGTTCTAGCATATCCGGCAAAAGGGTGAGAAATGGAGAATACAAGTTTTATAATATTCTTGAAAACAATTAACGATTTCTCTCGGAGAAGTGACTATTTGTCCTCCGGGTTATTGGATACTTGGAACAATTCTGTTGGAGGCTTGTGCTTTGAGTCATAGGGCCAAGAGCTTTCCAGCCTTGTCCCCCTGATCGAAATACTTGATCTTAGAACGTACGAGAAGATATTCTACATGTTCGGTCAAAATTGAATTATATCGATCCCTTAAAACTTATAGGGCCTTAAATTGATCCGATGTTGACTCCGGAGAAAGTGACAATTCCATGGCTCTAATATCTTGTAGCAAGGCTGAAGTAACCTTGGAGGTCGTCTTTTTTAACTGTAGCCATACAAATTATTTCTCCTCTAACTGAACTTTTAAAGCCCCCAAAGCATATCTACCTTAGGCATTGAGGGGTATTTATCTTGATAAAGTTAGTAATAAAAGCAGACAGTTGATTTTTCAAGTGTTCTGATCAAAAGCTGACAGTTGAATTTCCATACCTTATCTCTGGACGGAGCGGACTCGGGGCTCCAATTTAATAAGATGGGGTGGTGGTCGAAATCACTTTGGGGAGATAATTACAGGATGTTATAGTTGAGAGGTGTCCCGTATCAATAAGGAAATAATCTAAACGAGAAAATGAGTTATGTGGAATAGAATGAAATGAGTATTCCCGCAGGTGTGGATAGAGGGCCCTCCAGGGGTCGATTAGTCCAATGGAGTCCATCATTTTTCTGATGGCAGCCTGTGCTGGAGAAGGAGACAAAGGACAACTTGGAGAGCGGTCCATAATATTACAATAAACAAGATTCCAGTCTCCACCTAACATTATAGGGAGTCGGGACCATGGGGTCAAGTCATTCATGAGGGAGACAAAAAAGGACGGGTCATCTGTGTTAGGGCCATATATGGAACCAAGCACAACCTCCGATTGACCCAACAAGGCCTTAATCAAAATGCATCTGTGCTGGGAGTCTACAATAGTATCAGTGAGACTGAACGGGGTATTCTTTGCAATAAAAATTGCAACCCCCCCCTTTACGAGTGTCCGGTCCAGTCCCGAAGGTCTGGTCTACCCAAGACCGTCTTAGTTGCAAAACCTGAGGAGGGGGCAAGTGGGTTTCCTGCAGAAATGCTATATCAATGCCAAGTTTACAGAGATGGAGCAGTATTTTGGCCCGTTTGATTGGGGATTAAGACTCTTTTACATTCCATGAACATACTTTGTATGAGGTCACCTTATTGATAGTTTTTCTTACCTTTAAGCCCTAGGCCTGGAATGATCTTGTTTTCCAGGTTGTTAAAAAAACATCTTTTATTAAGGCACTGTCGTGCCACATACCTGATCCCTCCCTCCCTCCACTTCCCCTTAACTACCCAATTATCCCTCCCTCCCCCCTTGCCATGTGTCAACGCTTTCCTGCACGCAGCTATTCGGCAAAGGATCCCCGGAACTGTCCCCCAGTTGGACCATTTTGTAAGATCCAAATCAGGGCAGACATCAGGCCACAGGACAGTCTAGTGAATGGTCCGCCAAGGAGCCACGCATACCTCCCTCCCTTCCTCCTGATTCGCAACACCCTTTTGAAGTTGCAGTTTCCAGATTACCCCAACCCACACCAACTCCAAATGATGAGATTGTAGCATATGAAACAGTATTTCTCATGCACCAAGGCAGCAACCCTGCGTTCATCCTATACAATTGGTGAGCAATAAAAAATGTTTTTCTCAGAACTTTATAGAACTGGCGGAGTCCTCTATAGTCCATCATGTAGGTTGACAATCCAGTTCCTCGAGACGTTTGCACACATTGTTGCTCAGCCAGAGAAGAAGGGTTGAGAGTCCAGTACAAAAAAAAAGGGGGGGGGAGATATGACCCCAGATTTGATTACACAGTTATTCCTCTTGCCTACTTATAGCAGATTATAGTTATCTTTTAAAGAGATCTATGACATTTTTTTACTTTTGTCTCCTAATTATGTTTGTCATCATGCCCTATAATGAGGGATTACAAAGACAATTGCCTTCGTACTAAGGGTCTGTACAATAAATTCTTAGCAGTAGTCTCTCTCAGGATACCTGTTTCCCCAGTTAAGCCTTGTATATCTCAGCCACCTACGATCCAGCGTTATATCGCCATTTATAATTTTCTTCAAATGGGAGAGGAGCAAGAAGGATATATAAGTTAAATGTTTTCCATACAATCCATCCCTCTATCCTCTTTCTACCCTTCATCCTTCCCATCCACCTACTTTGAATTTTAATGTACCATCTAGTATTAGTGCAGCAATAATCAAATAAACACACATTCACCATCTTAACTTAACTGTAATGCTAAGGTAATCATTTGGACCCATTATTTGTTCTCCATCTTAACTTTAGGAGAGAAAGAAGAAAGGGAGCGGAGAGGAATTAAAAATAGTAAAATAAAAATAAAAGAAAATAAAAAGTAGGGAAGGGTGACCAGAGTTTACAGTCTAGAGAACTCTTTACTGATTTGGATTCTCATCAAAAGAAAAAATATTTGTAAGCTAGTTGCATGGTTATGAACTCATCATGGCGTTTAACATTTCTCTGGAGCTGTACTGCTCTGCTGTTAAGTCACCATAAGAGGTTTTCCATTCGTGAAGTGAGCACATGCATCTCGTATTATATAGTCACACAAATAGTCCTCTTCAAAGTAAAAAGAAAGACACTTTCCCCACTTAAGCTCAGGAGGGAGTTAATCAGCATTGCAAATTGGGACTTTCCATTATTACTGTGTGCAAAGTATTGAAAAGTTGGTGTTCCTCAGATAAATGCTGAAAATAAAAGGGAAAAAATAACACCAATCGGTCGGGTCACAATTCAGTACACAGGGCTAGGGCGCCCTCTTGTGGTGGTAGCCTCGAATGTCCCTGGGTTAACACGAGAAACGATGGTGCGATGTACTCAGAGAATGTTAGAGCGAAGAAAATTTAATGAATCCACGGGTAGGGTATCCAACTTAACTGTTCAATCACTTTGTTTCCTAATTTCTTCTTCTTCTGGGGGAGGTGGAGGGAGCCAAAAGAAGAAAAAGAAAGGATCGGGGAAAAATTCAGTTTTAAATTGCACCTCACTTGGTGTTCCTGCACCATCTCGATTACTGTTAATTTCTACTCCTCAGTTGTACTTCGAGAATCCCCAAATTGAGAGTGAGAGTGCAGCAAGGAAATGCATGGCTTAAAGTCACAAAAACAAAGATTGCAAAGTTGATGTCATAAATAAAGTATGTATTCTCCCATTGCTTGTACACTTTCCATGACAGATGACATCATTTCTAGGGCTCAGTGTGGCTTGAACAGGTCAGGCATCAGCACCCTCAACTCAGATTGAGCTTGCTCGGCTGTATCAAAACTTTTCCAGGTATTTTGATGGTATACAGATAATTTAGATGGATTCTGGACCTTGAACTTTATGCTGGCGGCAATTAGTTTAGTAGCAATGGGATGGTATGCAGCCCTTCACTGTTGTATGGTAGCGGTGAAATCTTGCGCGAAATGCAGTTTCCGACCTTCCCATAAAATTTTCTGAAGGCTCTTGACTTGCCCTAATACGTGGGTTTTATCCAGGTAATTGAGAAATTTTAATATTGGGGCCTTGGTGGTTGCCCTGTTGCTGGCTTGGGCCTAAGTGAACGATGGGCCCTCTCAATTACATATGTGGTGTTGTTGGGAGAGGGGCCAGCAATTTTAGTTAACAATTGCTGCAGAAAGGTTATCGGAGCCGCTCCCTCTGAGCCCTCCGGAAGGCCAAAGATAAGGATGTTATTGCGGCAACTTCGGCCTTCCAGGTCCTCGAGTTTGGCCTCCATGCAACTAATTTTTTGGCACAGTACAGGGAGTTCGGAGTCGATTGATATCTTCCATCCTTCCAGCGAGGTTGTCCTAGCCGCCACATCTTTAATCGCACGGTTGGTATCGGTAAGTTCTGTACGCATGGCCTTCAATTCTGAGGTGAGTTCCTGGAGTGTTGCACGGAATGGATTTAATTCCTCCAAAAATTTCTGTTCTGTTAAGGGGACAGCCAGTGGTACTAATGTCAGTTATGCCGGCTTTAGAAGTGGATCTAGTTGTCCCCACGATACTCAGGTGTTCTTCTCCGGCGTCTGCGGCCCAGGTGTATCTTGAGAGGCAGGCGCATCTCTGCCTCCATACCGACTAGGCCACAATCTTCTTTCAATCTAAACTTCCCGATATAATATCACTAAACCTTCCACTTGATTCGTCGAAGTTCGAGAGAGACCGATAAGAAGGTATGTAGGTACACTCTCAAGATTAGTGCACTGGAAGTTAGTGAAAAGTACTGTAAAACTTAGAGTTGAGGTGGTGATGGGCTCTCTGAGCTGCTATTCCTTCTGTGGCATCACGTGATCCCACACCCTGGACTGTTTTAAAAACTTCTTGTTTCATGACTCAACAATCCTCTTTCATGAGTTGTTCTTGTTTTGTGAGCTAGTACCATTTGTTGTCAAGAAAAAAGACCACTGAGTCTTGAGACAAAACAAATACATGTATATTAGCCTTTAGAACATAAGCCAAGTAGCCCACCTACAGTTTTGAAATGTACATGTTGATTTAACCTAGTACATGATGTACTAGGATCCACCTTTTTTCTAACAAGTATAAGTTTAAACAGTATAAAAAGTTAAACAAATGATGAGCAGTACTTACACTGTCTTATAGTGTCTTCAGCAGTTGAAAACCAAGATGGCTGACTTCCTGTGTTGTTTTGACCTCAGAACTTCATTCCTATTGGTCCACAGGTGCCACTTCCTGTTTCTGTTCAAATCCTGTTTCATGACTCAAAAATTCTTCTTTTGTATGCATCTCATGAAAGAGGAATTCTCACCTCACAAAACAAGAACTGGCTCACGGAAAATTCTATTTTACTACGCAAAAAATGAAAAATGGGTTTAAAACAGTGAAAACAACCATTTCATGTGTATTGCTGCCATACTTATGATGCCAAAACATGTTCTTAGGTGTATTTACTTTTTGTAACATACTTGAGTACATCTGTATTTTTAAAGCATGATTTGACAGATTCTTTCTATGTTTTTAAAGGTACAGTGCCTGTTTATGACAAAAAACCAAAAGAAACAATATGTGAAAAGAATGTACTGATTTCAGAATTTTTATTTCTTTTCACAGATACTGGAGTCTGTTATAATTCTGTTGCAACACTGTCTTTAGAAGAAAATGCCTACAAGACAACATGCTCATAGTTTAAAGAGATGACAAGAGTACTTTGCTAGACATGACTTGCCTTACAAGGCTAATGGTGCAGTGTTATGTACTACATAAGAGGCAAAAATTGATGCCTCTGATTTAGCACAAGAAAAGAAAAGCAGCACATGAGGGACCGGAGTTGGCCAGCAAGCTGAATGGAAGTGTTTCTGTTGAGCTCCCTAACCGACTTTTGAATATTGGCCAAATCTATATTTCTTTTCCCAGAGTAACCCCTAGGTAGCGCTATCCCAAGGACTACTACCCCTGTCTGCTTGGCTAGTAACAGGTTAAGGGGCCTGAGTTCTGAAATGGGGTCAGGGTTGGTAGTGGTCACCCTTGTTTCTTGTGACAGAGTTGCGCCAGTCTCTCAAACATATGGACGTTTGTCCCAGTTAACAGGGGGACCCCATCATACAGTCTGGTGGGGGGACACACTAGGGCCAATGTCTCTACTCGCTCCTCTACACCTGTTACAGTTGTAGGAAAAGACAACCAGAGGTGGACATACCCTAGGTAAGGATAAGACTTGTCTCTCAGGCCCCATACATGTAGGCCTTCCAGGGATTGCAAAGGCACATCAGATAAGTGTTTGTCTTACCAGTCCTGGAATACAATGGTCACTTGTGACCCACTGTCAAGCACAGCCTGAGCATGAATACCATTCACAGTCACTGTAGTCTCCATTGAAGGGCCCACTATTTTGGACCAGTCTGGAGAGGCAGTAGCAGAGGCCTGGACAGACAATTTAGCCACAAAGAAATTTGAGTTAGGGTTTCTTGAACCCTCACTGTGGTCATTTCAGGCACTCCTTGGCCATTGATTTCCTTTTCAGAGCTCCCGTTGGAGTCTGTTTACTACTTTTTCTAAGTCCTTCTGAGACCGGCATTCTCTTTTCATATGACCATCCTTTCCACAGTTGTGACAATGATAGACTCTGGGTCATCCCAGGAGAGAACATCATATGAGGAACTGAAGCAGTAGTAAGAGATTGGGTTCTGGTAGCTGCTTGCAGTGGTGAGAGTGGGCAATGTGTCTTAGCAGTTCCTTTAGAGTGGCAGTCAATCCAGTGATCTCGGCCTTGGGGCCACCCTTTGTAGTGGATGCCTGAGGGTGCACCTCACCCCATGGCAGTCACATCCTGAAAGGGACCAGAATCTTGTTCCATGGGGAAACCCTTGCAGAAGCACCGTCTTCAACTCTTGGACTTCCTTTACTAGCTCATCTTTCCAATGCCAGGCCCAGGGTGGGAAGTCCTTTGCATTCTCAGAGTGCTCCTTATGCCGACTTTGCCCCTGAGCCTCACTTGGCTGTTCACTCTCAGTCACTTGCACAGCAGCAGCAGATATATGTGCAATTCCCCCATAGGGTTGCCTTTGCTCATCCCCTATACCTTTCCAACTGTCCCTGATTTTCAGGGACTTGATTTGTCTAAAATGTTACCTGCCCTCTAAAATTGTGTTTCTGTGACTAAACAGTGGGGTTATAAGTACAAAATAATATCAAACATAAAAGTTACAGACTTGTTCTTTCTTAGTTGATTTTTTTAAGCCTTGTCCCTGATTTATGAGGGGAAGTTGAGAGGTATGCTCATCCCCCCGAATTTCTTTCATTAGCTCGTCATAGGAGGGGGCGATTCCAGTCGGGTGGCAAGGTGCTACTGAAGCGGTAACAATTCTGAAAATGAAGCAGACTTAAGGATCCGGTCCAGCCTAGTTCGATCTAATTCATTTGACGGCAAACTACCCTTTCTGAGGCACTCTTGTAGTAGCTTTGCCGAGGTACATACACAGACAATAGCTCCCTGAGTACTGCTGAGCGTTCTTACTCACCACAGATCCTCATCTGAATCTGGGCTCCCATACATTTAACAAGGGCAACATAGTCTATCCAGGTCTCCCAGTCATTCTCCCCTGGGGTGGGGAGAGTGGCGAAAATTCTCAGCCTTCGGTAGGAGTTGTGACTAATGGCAGGTCAGATTTATGGGCCAGCATTGGCATGGGCACAGAAGGCGGGGCAGTAACAGGTGCTGGAGTGAGGGGTGTTGGGAAGGAACACCCCAGGTTGCAGGAATAGTTTCTTAAAGTCCTCTATGGTTTTCCTTCCTCCAGCAACAGCTTAGCAAATTTCTCCTCAAAAGTCTCAGATAATGGTGGGAGCACATCCTCCCGGGGTCTTTACTGTCTTTGTTATCACTCTTCAGGCAGCTGGAACCCCTTCTGGGGCAATAGTCTGTAGCACTTTAGAGCTGTCCATGAGGTCACTACACTCTACCAAGGCTAAGAAAGTTTGGGCGATCAAATCAGCCTGTCGACCCACCACCACAGGGTTTTTTAAACATTCAACTTTGGGGAGTGCTCCCTCTACAGTGTCTTTACTGGTACCCAGGGGAATATCCAGTATAAGTAGAGCATTTTGGGGTCGATCTCCTGCCCAGTACACCACCCCAGCAACTGGTGCACAGTAATTTCTACTTGGGTAGCCATTAATCTTTAACAATAATTCATAATTTTTGGCCACTAGAAGGCACAAAATCCCAGCGGTGAGCCTCCAAATGTAACCCCTAGGTGGCTGCCATCTCAAGGGCTACTATCCCTGCCTGCTTGGCTAGTAGCAGGTTAAGGGGCCTGAGTTCTGAAATGGGTGCCTCCACCCAGAGGTCAGGGTTGGTAGTGGTCAAGCTAACCTGGGCACATCCCTCTGGGACACTGTAATCCCCCTCTTTCCTTACTAGTCACTGGAACAATACACAATAATCACTTTCACAATACCCCTGATACACCACACAAGTACCCACACTGTTTGTACTTACCACCAGGGCTTTCCTCTGGCCTGGCCCTGGGGACCCCCTTTAAAACAAGGTTATACACAGCAAATAGCAGCAGTACAGTACTCTTGCACAAACTGGAACCACACTCAGGGTAAACGCAAAAAAGAGTTAGATCCGATTTATTTAAGGGGCTTGAACAAGGGAAGGGCGTAATCAGGTTAATTTGCTTAAGGGCTCTATCAATCAAACAGTTATGCATGCCTTTAGGGTCCATAAACAGTCACACACTCTGGGTACCCAGATGGAGAATGGTGGCTAGCCAGGAACATTGCAGCTGGTTGGGGCCCTGTGATGGAAGAAACAACATGCACTTTTGTAATCCGAGCTCAGTTCATGAAACGAAAACAAGAAGACAATCAGATGACACACTTTTAGATTAGGCTGTTTTGCAGGGAGCTACCCTGATGATTCATCACGATACCCAAGACTGCACACAGGCTGGATGAAAATGGAGATAGCAGGTGGTTAATCTGGAGTGCCAGGGAGAAGCAGGGCCCACATGACTTGCTGAGGCATCATTCCTGTTCAAGCATGGAGCAGGGGCTGATCCCCAGGCAGGTCTCGTCGGGTGGCATTCTCCATGCAGTGGGTAGTCTGCAGGCCAGCATGGCATGGCCCAAGCCAAATGGAGATGAACGCCGATTCAGTCCGATTAGGCTGGATAAAGCTTCCAGCAAGCAGAACACAGTTCATACAGTGGGGAACCAAATCACGACCCACAATTGCAAATTCTCTGCACAAACTGGGGATTCAAAAGCTGCTGGAAATCCTGACAGGCAGATCGAATTCAGCAAATCTTCGGTCTTCTTCAGGTTAAAGCCTGGTCACAGTCCAGTGGCTTAAATAGTCCTTACAACTCGGATTCAGTCCGAATAAACTCTATTTTCCCTTTCAGGGACAGCAGGCAGACAGGCAGGACAAAACTCAGCCCTTTCACAGTTCTCCCATGCAAAACTACACAGAACTGCTGCTCAGAACCACTTGAGCTGTTACTTCACTTCATCTCAAAACTGAAACTAGCTGCAGCCTGAGAAATTCCCTCAACATACAAAAGGTTAGGTTGGCTGATACTCCTGTCAGTCACAACAAAGGCTCCCCCTTCAGGTAAAGAAAGGCACAAAAAGTCCAAAACTACAATTCCTACAGATTTTGACTCCAGACAGCTCCTGTAGTCTGGCTCCATTTTAGGTCCCACCAGTACTGATTGGTCCAATTCACAGTCCAGGACCAAGATAGTGGAGATAAACAAAACAGTCCTTGCTGCAAAGAAGGCAGGTTAGACAAACTACATTACCATTATAACACTAAATGATTTTCAGCAAATAGTTACATCTTTCAGCAGAGTTCCCTCTCAGATTACTTATGACAGCAATCCAAGAAGCTCTTAAAGAGACAGTACACAGAGGCTATACAGGTACTCTCTGGCAATCACATTTAAACTGTTAAAACGCAGGACACCAGCCTGGCAGTGAGCATTTAGGCAAGCTCGAGGAAGACTTTTCGGCAGTGGCAGCGCTACACCGGAGCACACCAGGGCACGTGCCCTGGTCCAAAAATGCTCTGCCCCAGTTCATGCCCCGGTGCTCTGAAGTCCAAAAATTGATTTTTTTTTTCTGTTGTGCTAGTGTTGCCTCCTCCATCCTCCTTGGCATTGCAATTACGAACCGACCAATGCCTTTTGCCAGGAGGGTGGGAGGAGTGTCTGCAATGCATCAGGCCTGCACTGCAGATGGCAGTCACTTTGATTTTATTTGCGCTTTGGCAACAGGCAGATTCTGATCCATGCTGAGAGCCCCAGGACTCCTAACTTGCTGGAACTGCAGAGCTTGGGAGGGCTAGCTGCTGATCCTGAGCCAGCCAACTGGAGTGCAGCACAAGGTCTTTAACAGACCAATTGCGAATGGGAGAATTCTGCCCAATGACTGGGAGGTGGCTGCAGCCAATTGATTGCTGCAAAACTCTACCAATCAGACAGCACCAGGCTTCCTCATCCAATGAGGTGTGTCGCTTCTTGCATTTCATCCCAGAAGGAAAGGAAATAAAATAGCCCGCCATGTGTACCAACTGCCTGGATCGTTTTTTTTTTTTTTACTATCTTCTATTTATGTGCTAGTCATCAGTCAATTTTTCCTGCAAAGTGCTGTGGACCGTGTCCTTGGCACTGCCTGGCCAGTAAAGCTCAGCTCTGTCCTGCCTCCTAACGCCGCCTGCCACTCCGCCTCTCCTGCTTGCCTGCCATTCTGACACCAGAGGTCTGCTGCGGAACTCTGTTGTTGCTAACCCCGGCCCTGAGGTTACTAATTAGAGTCCTCAGGCAAGCTGCCGAGTGACCGCCAATCACCAACCACTTGCTTCAGGAGCGAGCCTCTTTATGGCTGGTGGCTCTTTCTGTGGGTCTTTCAGTGATGGGCCTGCATCTGTGGGGGGGCCATACACGATGCCTATGGCCTGTGTTTTTTACCACAAGGGAGTCCGAGGAGGAGGGGGAAGAAACATGCATGCCTTCAGGCTGGGGTGTGTGTATAATGGGACTGTTTGGGGGAACATATATGCCTCAAAGCTGGGAGTGTTTATGGCTGGTGGCTCTTTTTGTGGGTCTTTCAGTGATGGGTCTGGGGGGGACATATATGATGCCTATGACTGTAATTTGTCATCTGTGTGTAGCATATTGCTGATGGCCGGAGGTGTTTGAAAGATGGGCCTGTGTCTGAGGGTGGGGCAGGATACATACATAATGCCTCTGTCTGTGACTGCTCAGTATTTTATTTGTAGTTGGGGTTGTTTCAAAGATAACTAAGATGAATGTGTGTGTGTGTGTGTGTGTGTGTGTGTGTCTATGCACGCGCGCACACATACATAATGCCTCTGGTGTGCACTGTGCAGAATTTTATGTATGAGCCTGGGCTGTGCCTGGGGGGGGGATATAATGAATCTGTGAGGTGTTTAAATGGGCTGTCTATTTATGCTGCCTGTCTGCATTGTGAGGGGTTGAAGTGGGTTTTTTTTGTCCATGGTTTGGCTTGTTCTGTAATGATGAGTCTGCAGTGGAGGGTGGGTGGGTTCTGAAATTCCCGATGGTGTTGCTTGGGGAAATGGGGCCTTCCCATGTCATTCATTATCCATTTGGCATGTCTGCCACTGCTGAGACTTGGGGAGGCCCGGATTTTCCCTGGCACCATAGGGAGGCCACCTTAGCAAAGTCTGAGAACCCTATCCTGCTGCACTTCAGTCTGCAGATCACGAGGCAGAGTGGAATTGCTTTGTGGATCTCTCCCTCAGTACTCTGTACCCCTTATCTTTCTTTCCCCAGAGTCACTGCAGGCAAAATAGGCAAAGCAAGAGTCAAGACTACAGATGGACATGCAGGAATTTACATGCATGATTTACATTCTGGTTTCTATAGGTGCCGTGGCTCCCAACTGTGGTGCCCACCCAGTGCCCTGGTAACCAACAGAAGCTGGAGCCGCCACTGCTTTTCGGCAACCCCCATTTGTAGGGGGGTTACACCAGTGAGGTGCATTTTAATTTCAGGCCTACTGTTTGGAAGCTCCAGTGGACAAAATGAGTCCAAAAAAAACAGATAGAGCTGCTGCTTCCTCCTCAAAATCAGTGGAGGATTTTCTACTTCCAAAGCCCAGTGTATCAACAACAGTGCTGACAGTAACACAGAAAAATCCTGCGATTGATAGAATTTTTTGCTATCCTGCAAAAGATAGAGGAGAAAGTTAATTTACCAAACACCTCATTGCCTGCTATGGATCAGTGGGTAACGAAACTAGAAGAAGGCAGGGAAGAGAGCTATAAGGCGATAGAGGAGTTTTCAGCCCATCAGGAGCATTTTGCAGTGGCCCAGGTCTCCAAATTCCTGATTAATAAAGTTAAAACCTGGAAAATCAGCTTTGTGCTACTAATATTCGGGTACTGGGATTTCCAATATCCATTGGTGCTAAAGATCTGAAGGTGGTGTTTGTGACCATACTTATGGAGTCGCTGGATTTGGCTGAGGACTGTATTCATATCACTCAGATCTTCCATCTGCCAAATCACAGGAAATTACTGGAGGGCATGGAACGGCAGGTAACGGTGGTTGTGACTGTCGGTTCAGCTGAACATTTGCACGTCCTTGCTGCTGCAAGGGACAAACATGATTTGCAGTACCAGGGCCTGAAAATATCCTTAATTCCAGATGTTTCCTCCCACACCCACTCCCGGAGAAAGGAACTTTTGAAATGTCAACAGCGTTTGGCAGATCATGGTATTTCTGCTAACTTGTTTTTCCCCGCCAGACTGCATCTTACTTATAGAGGTAAACTGTATATTTTTACAGCTTTTGATGCTGTGAAAAGATTTATCGATGGTTTGCCACCTCGAGAAGATCCAGACTCAAATGATCCTGATGGTCAGATGGTGGCATCTTGAATGCACTTTGTGTTGTTTCTTTGGCCTGTAATATATTTGTATAAGGGCCTTTAGTATTCTTTTTTTGGTTTAAATGGGGCCAATTCTGTATCTTCTTTTATATAGTCCTGCTGGCATTTAAATTTTAGGCAATGTTGCAACAAGGTCGGAGGTGCAATCCTTTAGCATATCCCTTTTTGAGCTGGACTCTTATATCCATTATGTTTCTACTCTCCCCTTGCTGATGCCATAAGTCTTTCCTGATAATGTTAGTGACTATTGTCATTTGGAGAATAGTGTACTATTGCATATACATGGTTTAATTAGCATTCTGAAATATGTTGTTTGCTATGCCTACCTCATTGAACTTTGGGATATAGGGGTGCATGGGGTAGATTTTGTTGTGGTTTTGTATGCAACGTTCTATGCTAATACATTATGATGTTATACTTTTATTTGGGGGATAATCCCAACCATTTCCCTAACTCCTACAAGGGGGCTGATCCCACTAACTACTATACTTTATTTTTGTGGGTAGCTTATATTGGAATTCTTATTATTCTGTTTTTAAGTTCCCTGTCTCATTCTATGAATGAGAATGTCATAGCTCAGTATTGTACTGTAATGGAACTTTTAAATGTAAGTAGTAGTAATAGTTTTTATTTATAAAATATATATGAAAAGGATAGATGGTGCAATACTCCATTGAGCAGTGGCTCATTTCCAAGGAGGTCCTATTTTAGCATAAATAAGTGTTACCTATACAATTTTCAATACATACAATACATGCAACTAGTACAACATGCATCACAAGCTATATAATTACAATACATACATGAAGACATGCAATACATTTAAATCCACAGTATGCAAATTCTAGCAATTTGGATATTGTGCAAATTCTAATATGTTACTAAAACAAAAACATTTAAAAAGCAGCACATTGTTCGTCACACAAAAATAGACACTGTAATAGGAAAACAGATAGAGTAAAACAGAAGGCAAAATGGGTAGTAAAACCCAGAAATTGAAACAGAACAAAAAGTCTAGAAATCTCTGTGTTGCTGGCATCCACCAGACTCGAGAAAATTATTTTAAGACGTTGTCTGCAAAAGCCAAAACTGAGTGCATCATATCTGCAACAATGAGATGAAAGAGTAAGAAAATCAAGAGAAAACAACAGCTGATCAAACCATGTCTCAGTGTAAAACAATTTGTACACATGGCTGTAAATTTACGATCTTGTTTAAGGTCACAGATGATGGCTCAAATAGATGACTTAAAGTAAACAATTGTAAAGATTAAAATGAGAGTTGAAGGAGTTTCCAAATCTGAACAGAGACAACTTCTGCCTCATATTTGATGGGTTTTGCACCGTGAACACAGAAAGGCATATTTTTGGGAGGAAATGTACCATCCAAACAGTAACCAAGTAGCTCTCTGTGTCAATGAAACATAGAAACATAGACTTTGATGGCAGATAAGGACCGCCTGGCCCACCTAGTCTGCCCATTGCCCTATGTAGAGGATAAGCTACAGATCCTATTTAACCAACAGCCTATTTCTTCCTACCCCCCACAAAAATTGCCTTATGTCTGTCCCATGCATTCTTGAATTCTCCCACAGTTTTAGACCCCACAACCTCCTCAGGAAGGCTGTTCCATGCGTCCACCACCCTCTCTGCGAAAAAATACTTCCTCAAACTGCCCCTGAGCCGTCCCCCCTCTATCTTCAAATTGTGTCCCTTTGTTCTTGCACATCTCTTTTTCTGAAAGATGCTACCCTCTTGGATTTTGTTGATTCCACTGAGGTACTTAAATGTTTCTATCATGTTCCCCCTCTCCCTAGGCTATGAAGCTGGGAAAACACAAAGTGTTTTGCCATTAGTTCAATGTTTGGGGAATAGCGATAGAGTATTAGTGCCTGTGTAACTTGTAGTACTTTTTGTAGCTTTACTTCATTCCCACCCTTGAGTAGTAGGTATGTAGGTAGGAATTTGTAGGAAACAGAAGGCCCATGAACAAGAGTGAGAAGATCACCAGAAAAGGAGGAGGAGGGCATGGTGGTGGACAAAAAACACTCCCTAAGCAAGGGAGGTGTGTTAGTGATAGGGTTAAGTACATGTTGTGGGAGGAGCTATTTCCCCCATTGAACCATGGGTATAAGCCTCCCATTCAAAGTTTGGGGATAGTGATGTAGTATTAGTGTCTGTATAACTTGTCATACTTTTTGTGGCTTTACTCTATTGCCACCCTTGTGTAGTAGGTATGTCGGTAGGAATTTGTAGGAAATAGAAAGCCCAAAAAGATACGTCCTCCAGCTTACAGAGAGTATGACCGCTGACACTGAGGAGAGAAAAACAAACAGGTGGAGGAAACCTCTGAGGACCCATGGCCATTGGTCTGCCCATCCTCTGGGCATACTAAGAGGAGAAGGACCTAGGTTCTAGTAACCATGGCTAATTTTGAGGAAGGTGAGCTTCTTGGAGAGATGATAGTCCATCCTCGATCCATGGATGATGCTGTTTGGGTGATGATCTTGAGGTTGAAGAGTAGGTCTTTTCTGAAGGAGTGGTAGAATCCTAAGTCTGAAGCAGATCTAGTTGAAGAAGGATGAATGAAGTCCAAATTTCAAGGTAATGAAGGATGGTTGTCCAAAGGATTGCATTGCAGGGACGTAATGAGCAGAGAGAGCATGATTTGATTGACGTGCTGCCAGACAGTGAATGGTGGAAATGCAATGATTTGTGAAGTTGTAGGTGAATGATCCAACTTGTGGGAGGTTTGATGTTCACAGCAAAGTCTGGAGGTAAGGAATTCCATAGTGAGCGATAAGTTATGGAATAAGCATCCATGAAGTGGAAGAAGGCATTGAGTAGAGTCGTAGGGTGTCTGATAAGAGAAATGCCATAAGTGATTTGTAGAAAAATACAGAAAGATTGGCATATGCAGGCCAGCTGGTAATTGAATATATATAAAGAATGACTGGAAGTTCAGTACGAGGAATTGGATACCTTATTTGGGCATTGATGTCATAACTACACTTGTACATGTTCTGCTGGTCCACTGACTGAAGTAAATATGGGTATTTCTGTGGTGTCAGTGCCCATGAGATGCACTGAGGTGGCTATGGCTGGTTAGTTTCTGCTAGAGAACAGGCAGAGAACACCAAGAAGAAGGAGCTGCTGTTATAACTATACTTCTCTACTGGGACTATATTGCCCTCCTTCCCTCCCCCTCCACCCTCATAAGCCAATTCTACTTTTATAGGCACAGGATTTGATTGACAACATGAACTTCCTGTTTTGGAGCAGGAAGTGAGTGAGTGATCACAGAGCCACAAAAGACTCACCATCCTAGAAGGAAAAGAGTAGTTGTCCGTTCCCCTCTAGCTGCTGGAGGTCTGACTCTGAGCAAGTAAGGAAACTACTGAGAAATACAGGAACTTCTTGTCTCAGAACAGAAAGATCAGGAGCTTAAAGGGCACAGAGGCAGTAAGTAAGTAGGGAGAAAAATAAAATAAAAGCAGAGGAAAGAGTAAGTATTCCAAACAACAGTTAAGGGGCCAGAAATAAGACATGATGAGAGTGGTGCAGTGCAGTGGCTGTGGAGCAGCAGTCTTCCGAGAGACCGTTCTGGAGGATGCAGAGTCCCATCTGCAGTTACCTCTCTGGGCTGAGGGAGGAGGTTGCTCATCTCCAGGCTGAGTTGGCCAGGATTTGGGGGACCTCCTCCCCCACCCAGGGACCACCAGGGCCACTGCTGTTGCCTCAGAGGTTGCCAAGAAAGAGAGTGGTTGGACAAGGCAGTGAGCTCAGGAGGGCAGAGTGGTGGAACAGAGGTGCATCCCTCCAGTTGTACCTCTCCACAATTCATATGCCATTCTGGCAAAGTATGATTCCTCTATGGAGGCACCCACAGTGGAAACCAAGGAGGATGCTGGGAACCTCCACAAAGGAGACCAACATTAGGGTGACATGGGACCCCACAGGGGAAGGAAACAACTCCTGGTGGGGAACTCCATTGTTAGGAGGGTAGAACTGGGAGAGGAAGGGGAGAGGCAGGTAAGGTGCCTGCCTGGTGCCATGGCTTGGAAGGACAGGGAACGAATCCTCAGGATCGCTGGTGCAGCTACATGGGGGAGGGAGCTGGATGTCATTGTCCAACTAGGGACAAATGACCTGGCTGAGAAAAGGATCAGAGCAGTGCAGGAAGAGTTCGTGGAGTTGGGGAGGGGCCTTAGACAAGTAGCATGCATGGTAACCTTCTCAGAGGTGCTGCCTGTCTATGGCATGGATTAGGCTAGGGTGCTCTACACCATGGGATTCAATCAATGGTTGAAAAACTGGTGCAGAGCTCAGGGATTTGACTTTATTGGGGACCGGGGGTCCACCTGGAGTGATGCAGGCCTATACTGGTGTGATGGTCTGCATCTGTCGTCGAGGGGAACCAGGATCCTAGGTGATAGGTTTAATTGTTTCATTGGCAAGCATTTAAACTAGCTAAGGAGGAGGTACTGGAAAGGAGCAGGGAGATCCTAACCCCCCAAAATAAATCATGGTAGTAAGTGAGGTAAACACCAAGACAGAGATGGTAATATGGAGAAGGGCAGGGGTAAATGAAGAAAATGACAAAGGCAATAAGGACAGAGATGGGGCAAAAAGGGGTAAGGCCATCAAGAAATGGATGGTAATGAGTACCAATGCCCATAGTCTGGGCAACAAGCTCCCTGAACTGGTGGCCTTGATGGAAGAGGGATGCCTGGATATCGTAGCAGTCACAGAAACATGGTACACAGAGAACCATGACTGCGATGTCAATATACCAGGGTACAATACCTACAGGAGAAACAGGGAGAGTAGAAGAGGTGGAGGAGTAACTCTCTATGTAAGGGAAGGGATAAAAGCAATAGAACAAGAATAAACAGGGAGGAGAGGAGGCACTGTGGGTCACCTTAGAGACTGGAAATGGCACCCAATCTGCACAAGGGTTGTATACAGACCCCCATATCAGGGAGAGGGAATGGACAAGGATATGATAGAAAGCATCCTTAGGATGGCAGAGAAAGGGGAGATACTGTTGATGGGGGACCTGAAAATGCCAGATGTTAATTGGAGCATCTTTGCTGCAGCCACATCCAAGAGCAGGGCCATTCTCGATGCCCTACAGGTGGCATGCCTCAGACAGCTAGTTTTGGAACCCACTCATGATGGAGCAAGCTTAGACCTCGTACTCTCAAATGGGGACAGTGAGAGGATCTCAGATCTAGACGTGGGTAGCCATTTGGGAACAAGTGACCACCAAACAGTGTGGTTCACAATAAACTCAGCTACAGATTCAAGCCATACAAAAGTGAGGGTACTGGACTTCAGGAGGGCTGACTTTGGCAAGATGGGAGAGTGCCTTAGAAAAGCACTAGCAAAAAGGCTAGAAGGAGGGGTGGAGCAACAATGGGGAAACATCAAAACTTCCATCACAGAGGCAACAAGCCTTTGTGTGAAGCAAATAAACAAATCAAAATGAAAGGAAAAGCCACTATGGTTCTCATAAGAGGTGGTGGTGAAGGTTAGGGAGAAAAAGATAGCATTTAGGAAGTATAAGGAAACACAGAATGAGCAGGACAGAGAACTGTATCAGTTAAGGCAAAAAGAAGCAGGGAGGAAAGTCAGAATAGCAAAGGTCCAAACTGAGGAAAAGATAGCCAACTCAGTTAAGAAGGGAGATAAAACCTTTTATAGGTACATCAGGGAGCGTAGAAAGACAAAGGGAGGGATAGTGAGGCTGAATAGAAAGGATGGTGGGTAGGCAGAGAGGGACAGTGAAAAAGCAGGTATACTGAAGGAATACTTCTGCTCAGTATTCACAAAAGAGGAGGAGGGGGAGGTGCCTAATCCAATTAACAGAAGCACTCTGGATAGGGGGGTTGATCCCAGTCCTTTCACAGAAGAAAGGGTTCTGAAAGAACTCCTAAAACTGAAGGTGGACAAAGCAATGAGGCCTGATGGAATTCACCCCAGAATTCTAAAAGAATTAAGGGGAGAACTAGTGGCACCACTGACTACCCTTTTTAACAAATCATGGGAGGATGGTGTGGTACCTGAGGACTGGAGGAAGGTGGATGTAATTCCCCTTCACAAAAGTGGGAGCAAGACAGAGGCAGGAAACTACAGATCTGTCAGTTTGACCTCTGTGGTAGGGAAAGTGGTGGAATCACTTCTGAAAGAAAGAATTGTTGAGTACCTAGAGGCCACTGGGGCACAGGACCCAAGGCAGCATGGGTTCACAGCGGGAAGGTCATGTCAGACGAATCTAATCGATTTCTTTGACTGGGTACCAAAGTAGTAGACCAGGGAAGGGCTGTGGACATGGCCTACCTAGACTTTAGCAAGGCATTTGACACAGTCCCACACAAAAGATTAATAATCAAATTAACCAGCCTGGGAGTGGGTCCCGGGGTGGTAGCCTGGGTAAAACATTGGCTGGACAACAGGACACAGAAGGTAATTGTAAATGTGGTCCACTCTGAAGAAAGAGGGGTTACTAGTGGGGTACTGCAAGGTTCAGTTCTGGGTACAGTCTTTTTAATGTCTTTATAAGTGACATTGCAGAGGGGTTGGAAGAAAAAGTATGCCTCTTTGCAGATGATACAAAGATCTACAACATGATTGATACACAAGGAGGCATGGAAAGGACGAGGAGGGACCTGGCAAGATTGGAGGAATGGTCAGATGTATGGCAGCTTGAATTCAATGCAAAGAAGTGCAAAATAACGCACCTGGGAAACAAAAACCCAGGAGAAGATTACACAATAGGGGGAAGTAGTAACAACAACAAAAATGGAAAGGGACCTGGGGGTAATCATATCAGATGACCTTAAAGTTAGCAAGCAATGTGAGAAGGCAGTAGGGAGGGCTAGAGGGATACTGGGATGTATAGGGAGAGGCATCACCAGCAGAAAACAGGAAGTTGTTATCCCTCTGTACAGACAGTTGGTGAGACCCCATCTGGAGTACTGCGTCCAGTTCTGGAGACCCCATCTCCGCAAGGATATAGGATGGAGGCAGTCCAGAGGAGGGCAAGTAAAATGGTGCAGGGTCTGCAAGAGAAGCCATATGAGGAAAGACTAAAGGAGCTTAATATGTATACCCTTGAGGAAAGGGGGGGGCATGGTAGAAACATTTAAGTACCTCAGTGGAAGCAACAAAGTCCAAGAGGGTAGCATCTTTCAGAAAAAGAGATGTGCAAGAACAAGGGGACACAATTTGAAGATAGAGGGGGGGGGATGGCTCAGGAGCAATGTGAGGAAGTATTTTTTCACAGAGAGGGTGGTGGACGCATGGAACAGCCTTCCTGAGGAGGTTGTGGGGTCTAAAACTGTGGGAGAATTCAAGAATGCATGGGACAGACATAAGGCAATTCTTGTGTGGTATAGGAAGAAATAGGCTGTTGGTTAACTAGGATCTGCAGCTTATCCTGTAGGTAGGAAAATAGAAACATAGAAACATAGAAGTTGATGGCAGGTAAGGACTGCAAAGCCCATCCAGTCTGCCCATTTCTTTTTTCTACCTTGTGAATGTGCCATAGGCCTTTGCTCTGTCAATGGCCTATCTATTCATACTCATCTGTATTGCTCCCTTATACCTATCCCATGCCTGTTTGAAGCCCTGCACTGTATTCATATCCACCACTTCCTGAGGTAGGCCGTTCCATGCATCCACCACCCTTTCTGTGAAAAAGAACTTCCACATTGCCCCTTAATCGGCCTCCCTCTAATCTCATGCTGTGTCCTCTTGTCCTGCTATTTTTCTTATATTGAGACATGTTAGACTCTTTCACCTTGTTAATGCCCTTAAGGTGTTTGAATGTTTCAATCATATCACCTCTCTCCCTCCTTTGCTCTAGGGTATACATATTGAGCTCAGTTAATTTGTCCTCATATGTTTTCTGGACTGCCTCAATTTGGTTAATGTCCTTGTGAAGGTGTGGCCTCCAGTACTGCATGCAGTACTCCAGATGGGGACTAAGCAGTGTCATGTAAAGAGGGATTATTACCTCCCTCTTCCAACTTGTGATACCCCTACTAATACACCTCAACATCCCTCTAGCCTTACCTACTGCTTTAGAGGTCTGCTTGGATGATTTCAGGTTATTGGTGATGATGACACCCAAGTCTCTTTCTTCCCAGGTGACTGCCAGCAACTCCCCTCCCAGCCTATAGGTGGCCTCAGGGTTTCCCTTTCCTATGTGCATGATCTTGCACTTCTTTGTGTTAAACCCCAGTTGCCCTCTTCCACCATTTTGCTAGTTTATCCAGATCTCTTCTCATTCTGCCCACCCCATCTGGATCATCTACTCTGTTGCAGATCTTGGTGTCATCTGCAAACAGACAAACCTAACCTCCAGTCCATCTGCAATGTCACTGATGAAGATATTGAAGAGGACTGGCCCCAGGACTGATCCCTGAGGTACTCCACTTGTGACTTGCATCTCTTCTGACTGTATACCATTTACCACCACTCTCTGTTTTCTGCCCATCAACCAGTTTGCTACCCAGCTGACCAATGTCTGACCAACCCGAGCCTACCCAGCTTATTAATCAATCTTCTATGTGGAACAGTATTGACAGCTTTGCTGAAGTCAAGGTAGGCAACATCAACTGCTCCCCCTTGGTCCACCACTCTGGTTACCCAGTCAAAGAAATCTATGAGATTAGTTTGACAGGATCTTCCTTTTGTAAACCCATGCTGTCTTGGATCCTGTGCTCCTATGGATTCCAGGTGTTGCACTATCCTTTCCTTAAGGAGTGCCTCCATAATCTTGCCCACTACTGAGGTAAGACTGACTGGTCTGTAGTTCCTGCCTCCTCCTGCTACCACTCTTGTGGAGCGGGATCACATGAGCCCTTCTCCAGTCTTCTAGGACCTCTCCTGTGCTCAGAGACTCACTAAACAGTTCTGATAATGGCTCTGCTAGTTCCACCCTTAGCTCCTTTAATACCCTGGGAAAGTACGTCATCAGGTCCCATTGCCTTGTCCACCCTGAGCTTATCGAGCTCTTGTAGGACCCTTTCTTTTGTGAAGGGACTAGTGCACACCTCCCTCCCCCGTGTCCATGGTGCTGAGCTGTGGGCCATTCCCTACCTTCTCGTCAGTAAATACTGAGCAGAAGTATCTATTTAGGATGAATGCTTTTACATGGTCCTCCTCCTCACAAGCCCCCTTATCCCCTTTGATCTTAGCAATTTCTCCTCTGGACTTTCTCCTTTTGCTAATGTATCTATAGAAAGTCTTGTCACCTTATTTTACTGTTTGGGCCTTTGCCTGTCTTACTGCCTTCCCTGCTTCCCTTAGGGAAGTTTGGTATGCCTCCCCTATCTTCATCCTGCTGCGTTCCCTTATATTTCCTGAAGACCAGCCTTTTGGCTCTGACCTTTTCTGCTACTGTGTTTGAGAACCAAAGTGGTTTCCTTCTTTTTTTGCGCTTTCTTTTCTCACTAACACAATGGGATGTTGCTTCAAGTATTGCATCTTTAATGCGTGTCCACTTTGCCTGTACCCCTTCACCTGTATTTCTCTTTGCCGGGGCTAGCTTAACTTGGCCATCTTATCAAAGTCAGCTCCTCTGAAGTCCCATATTTTTGCCTTGGAATGGGTTGATTTTGTTCTAGAGGCCAAATTGAACCATACCATGTGATGGTCACTGGCACCCAAGTGACCTTCTACCTGAGATCTGTGATCCTTTCCTGTTAGTCAGTACTAGATCTAGGATAGCTCTGTCTCTTGTGGGTTGTTGTACCAGTTGTTTGAGGTCCTCCCCCTGCAGGGAATCCACCATGTGTCTGGTTCTGGCAGATGTCCCTGCTGGTATTGACCAATCTGTCTCTGGCATGTTGAAGTTTCCCATTATCAGAACATCCCCTTTAGCTGTCATGTTTTGTATATCTTCTAAAAGTAACATGTCTATGTCCTCCCCTGGTCTGGAGGTCTGTACAAACCCCAGTTTGCATGGCTGTCCCATTTCTGTTTCCAGGGTGACCCACCATTCTTCTGGCTCCTTATGTGTCTTCTGAATTTCTGTAGCTTAGACATTTTCATTGACATAAAGGACCACTCCACCCTCCCTTTTGCACCTCGGTCTCTTCTGAACAGTACATAGCCAGGTACTGAAGTCTCCCAAGTGTGGTTACTGGTAAACCATGTCTCGCTAATGGCTACTATGTCCAGTTTAGCCTCTGTCATTATTGCCTGCAAGTCCGAGATCTTGTTTCCTGCATTTGTGTTCATGATTTTCCATTGGTCAAATTTCAGTGTGTTAGTTGTTGGGCAAACTAGGTGGGCCAAGTGGTCCTTATCTGCCATCAAAGTCTATGTTTCTAGGTTTACAGGTAATCTGATGCCTAAATACTTAAGAGAGGCTTGGAAGCAGATATCCAGAAGTGTCTATAGGCTGGGTTGGTAGTGAAGTCGAGTAGTGTGAAATGCCAAGGATCCTAATGCTATGGTTGATTGAGACTGGTTGGAAGGCAAGACTGGGATAGTGAATTTGCCGTAACAGTTGCAGATTTCCAAACTGAGAATCTGAGTATCCTGATTATGGTGAAAATCTTCACTGGAGGGAATAATGGAGATAATTCATGAAGGATAGACTGGAAGGACCGCTGGATGGGCAGCTAACTTGACTGATGGTAATAGGATGGATAAATACAAGTGAGTATATGAGGAATGGTGATGTTCAGGCACTAGAAAACAGTGGTTTGGATGGCATAACATTAGTAAAGCAGCTAGGCATGGGAGATCCAATGATGAAAGTTCTGGGATGGTAGCTGTGAAAGTCTTAGGACAAGGAATGACTGTTGAGACGGTAGGAGTTGAGTAACATGGTCAACAGAGTTGGTGTTGGTAGGAGAAGCTGCAGAAGGTAAAACGGATGATGTCCACAGTGGTATGCAGTATCTTGTGAGTCCCGGTATCCGTAATAGCAATAATGATGAAGTCAGAGCATAACAGCAGGATTTAAGTCCTTTCCATGTAGGAGGATAGCCACTGAGAAATGGTAGAGCGGGAAGTCATGGTGACTGCATAGACAGGTATCGTCAGGAGTATCCAGTAGAGACGGATGAGATCTTTCTATTGTCCAGTCAAATGAGATTCCAGGAATGATCATGAGGAGCTGATTGGTCAGTATATAAAACTCTATGATGACGTAAGATTCTATGAGGCATGTTATCCAAGGTTGTTTGCCAGAAGTAGTTTTCCTCATGGGTAATGATTGAGTGATCCATTGAGTAGTGGATGGGAATGTTAGAATGACCAGAGTAGGACTATGAGATGGATAAACTGGGAGTAGTTGATTGGGTAGGAATACTGACTGGAGCTAAGGTAATATGTCCAAAGAACCACATCAAAGAATATGAAGCCCCGAGCCTGCAAGACAGAGATAAAAATGCAGCTATCCAAAAATGGAAGGAAAGTCCGGAGTGAATCTTAACACACTGAAGGAATGATCCAGGAAAGGAGACTGCCTAGGAGAAGCTGGATGACATACAGTGCAGGAAGGAACAGGACTGAGTTGGCTCCTCAGCGAACAGCAGCTGAATGTGGGGTGGCTGTAGCAAGTTACCATAGGATGATCCATGAAAGGCCAAGGAGAGAAGCCAAGTACCAAGAGCAACTGAGTTGAGATACATAAGTCCCACATCAGATGAAGGCTTCAAACGGTGAGTGGATAGGATGGAAGGTGCTGGAATGAAGAAGGATTAGGTTCCCACATCTGAAAGAGAAAAACAAACTCATACAGCAGCTCGAAGGGGTGACCTGCAGGAAAGAAGTCTATGAGGTAGTCAAACTGGATTGAGATAGAGACTGAACAAGCTGGCAAGATCCAAATCATGAGGGAAAGGAGGTCAAGGGAATCAAGTACGATAGTCCATGAAAGTGCAGGATGGAGACTGGTGAGGAAGGATGTAAGGCATTCAGAGCACAGGGGTTCTGTTTCTGGAGGGAAGCAGTAATTAAGTAGGAGGTTGACAATGCAGAAGGATGAACTCTTAAGTTCAGATGAAGGCTCCTGAGGTAGTTGAGGTGAGATGACTTGGACATGATGCACCAGATAATGTAAGGCGAAGGCACATTCAGTACATGGTTCAAGTCCAGGAGGAGCAACAAGCATTGGTCTGGTAGAGAGCAAATAAGGTTGAAATGGTTGATTGTAGAAACGAGCTTCCAGGCCAAGTAATCGAGGAGAGATAACTAGTATCCGATACCACTTGGCAGAGGTAGGAACATGGAGGCAAATGAGTTAATGAGGTCCCATTTCAGAAGGGGAGCAGCAACTGGGCATGAGAGAGAGGATATATTGAACTAGTGGATCCATAAATGGGCTACCACACTCAGTAGTTGGTGCGAGGTGACCTACAGTCGATGTCATCAGGCAGATCTGAGAGGTGAAAGGCAATTGGAGCATAAAGGCCTCATTCCCCGAAGGGAAGTGGCAACCCATATCAGGTAGTGAATGCCAAAGGTGGAAACAGTTGATGCAAGCTCAGGCTCCTGACCAGGGAAGTCAGTGCGATAAGACCTGAGGGAAGGCTGCAGGCAAGGAAGAATGGAATATGTGAGTAGGACATTGTCCTGTTCCAGAAGGGTAGCAGGATCTGGTAACAAGTCGAGAATGAGTAAGTGTGAAGCAGAGGAACGTAAACTCAGCCATCCATCCATGACAGTCGAGGTGAGAGCTCTTGACATAATGCAGCTGGAAGAGGTAGGATGATGAGAGTACATGGTTGAAGAAATTCCATTCTGAAGGGAAGCGGCAACTGATATGGGTTAGAGAAGGCATGGTATGACTCAGTAGATTGTAGACATAGCTCCCATCACTGGTAGTTTGGTCGAGCTAACCTTCACTCGATGCTGTCCAGCAGAGTTAGGGACAGAGGATGTCAGGTTGGTAAGTAGTAGGAGGTAGTAACTGTAACAGAATCCCATCCCCGGTGGACAGAGGAAGTCTACCTTCACTCAACACCTCAGAAGGGACGGATTCCGGAGTACTGCTGGTATGGGCTGGCAGAAAGCACAGAACGCTACTGTAGGAAGAGTGTAGATTAGGCAACTGAAATGAGATAGGTATGAGGAACAGTATACAGGTATGGTGAGACATATGTAGATGAGAGGAATGGTAGGCACATAAACAGGAATGGCAGTGGATAAGGAAGGCTGTGGAAGAAGGAACAATAAATGGGAAGAAAGACCACACCATAAACAGAAGCAGCAACCAGGGGATAGAAAATGAGGGTGAAGGTGACTGAGGTTGTAGGCAGTAGGGGTTTAAGCTGGAAAAGCTGGGTACAGAAGCCTGGGGACACCCCTGCCCTCCTGCACCCCACCTACCCCACTCCTGATGTCCTGAGGCATACAGAGCAAAGGAGACTAGGAAGGATGTGCCGACGAGTATCCAGCCACAAAATTGGGAAATCAGTATAATATGCAGTGAGCAGGCAGGAGATAAGCACGCCCCAAGAGAAGTGTACCCAAATTGCAATCCAGGTTTGAAAGGGCTGCCTGACATACGATCCCCCCCCACTCAAGTGGAGCAGTGGAAGCATAAGCTTCTCACCAAGTGCTGCTGGTTCCAACCCTTAGTGGGGACACAACAAATGAAACTGCAGATGGGGAAGAGGTCAGCAGAGTGTACTGGGATACATAACTGTGGTTGGGAGAGTGATGGTCAACACATTGACCATGGGGCCAGGAAGGAGGCAGTGGGCGCCATGGAGAGAAAATGAAGTGCATGAGCCACTAAAGCAGTGGTCAGGTACAGGATGCTGTAGTACATCAGGGTAGGTATATAACAACAAAAGTTGCTGATCGACATGCAATTGTCCATCAGTGGCTGCATTAGAGGCCAGGATCATTGTCAGGGAGCCATGTAAACATCCACCCCGTAAGCGTAGCAATCGCTCAGCAGACATTGACAGTACAATGCAGCACTTTACTCTGATGCTGTTGCAGTTATAGACCTGAACGTTGACATGTAGTGCCTGGGTAAATGGGTCCTGAAATCAAACAATCTAGAGAAATGTGGTTCAATGTTTGGGGCTAACGTGTAAGAACAGGTCAGAAGGAGTGGTGCAGGAGACAACCCATACGGCAGAAAATGTAAAATAAAGACGTTCCAGAGTATTACAACATGTTAAGGAGTATGGAGGTTTGGTAGGGACTCTCAAAGAAGACAGCTTACATGCTGAAAGTAACATACAAAAACAGTACTGCAAGTGCAGAGGGGATAAGGAAGGAGACTAGTCTAAATAGAAGTCTGCTTTGAAAACTGGACCCCACACAAAACAGGGACACAGACATGGTCAAGTGACAAATGCTGAAATGAAAAGATGGTGGTACTTACTGGAAGAGAGCACAGTGCTGAACAGTGAAATGGGAGAGTGGAATCCAAGGAGAGTGCTGAGAGATGGCATGCTGCAGTCGGATAATCAAAGAGGAGAATGGGATGTCCACAGGACAGAAAGCGGGCATGCACTGGAAAGGAGGATGAAGGAAGCCTTGTAATATGAGAAGGAGCCAGGGACGCCCATAAGTGTCGACGGTCAAAGGGGATAGGATGAGGGCGGGAATCCCAAACAGACACTGAAAGGGAGAGTACCCAGAGCAGAGAGGGATGGAAATGATTGGAAGCAGGGAGGGTGGAGGTGGAACCAGCCACCGGGAGAGGGGAAACCAGCTGGGACACAGAACAGAGCAGGTATATGAAAAAGCAACAGAAAGCAAACCACAGGAGGGAAGGGGAAGACACACAAGGTAAGGAGGACAAATGAGACAGAGCGGCAGGAAGTGCAGGAGAATGCCCAGCCACACGAGCCACGTAGGGAGCTCAGGGAACAAAAAACACACCCTAAGCAAGGGAGGGTTGTTAGTGATTGGGTTAAGTAGAGGTTGTGGGAGGAGCTATTCCCCCCATTGAACCACGGGCTTAAGCCCTCCCATAGAAAAACAAGATTCACATGAGATGGAAGAAGACAATGTCTCATCTACAGAACAAAGCAAGACACTTTACCTCACATGGACATATGATGAAACGTGTAACATTAGACAAAGGTCTTTTGATCAGGTAAAGGACTTCATAAATTTTTTCATCGTCACAAAGACTAAGTAAAAATACAGAATTATAAAAACATTGATAAATGGCAAATTAGATCTCACCGTGGGTTGATTGGTTGTTCCCTGGCACGTTTGCACACTGGAGCATGTGAAAGTATATTCCACCACATGCAGAAGATCGCTGTCCATAATACAGGGATGTGCAGATTTGTGTCTAAAACGTATCGGGTCAGGAGTGTTGTCACAAAATTTGCATGATTACAGTCTTTTTTTGTCAGAAGGCGATATGGACAGTGCTGTAGCTTTTACTAATCAGCTTCAGAAGAAGAATAAACAGTCTTCTGATGAATTTGCATGGTAGGATGCACAGGAAATGCATACATGTGTTGCAGTAACAAAAAACACACTTAGTTTACAAATTTGACAACAAGATAGTGATGTTTGAACTGGGAAAGAGAGAAAAATTTGAATTTGAATGTGTCTCATGCAACCACCTGTTTTATAGTTCTCAAAGTGTTAAAGTAAGTCTGTCCAATATTGGAAGGTGGAATGAGATGTGGGGATGTTTGCTTGCATTAGATGAAACAGTACATATATGCTTGTACTGTTTCAGAAAGGTAAAAGCAAATATCCAGCCTCATAGGGCTGTTTAAAACAACATGGAGGTAGAGGGTTACACCCACAGAGACTGGTTGCCCTGAACTTGTTTGAGTGGATTTTAATCCAAACAATAAAACCATTTCAAACAGTTCTAAGACTGAATACAAAACCGAAACAAACATGCCACCGAAAGAGCTTCTAAAGCCATGAAGGGATCTATCATGTACCTGCAACTCCCACTCCAGGAAAATGTTGAGACAATAACTTGGGACAATAACATTGAGATTTTGGTGAATGGTGTTCCAACAAAGTCAAAAACCATTTGGCAGCATGTTGTGAATGTAGAGAGAGAGAGATAGAGAGAGTTAAAAAGGTGCTACAATACCTAAAAAACTCAAAATCCATTCTATGTAGATTTAAATGTGGGCCAACTTGGTGATATTGAGACTCACTCTGGAATAGTAGACACCAAAAAAATAATGACTGAAAAGGTCAGTACAAATAAAATGTGTATGGACGGTGTACAATTCATCCTCTCCATGGTAAGGCTCCAGTCAGTGACAACACTGACATGTATCAAATAAAACAGCGTGAAGGCAGTCCTGACAGTATCTGGGAGAGTACATTGAATGCACACTGCTTTTCTGACCTTTTCCACATGGTACTGGTAGTTACTTGATGAGTGTGAGGTACGTGTTCCTGGAGCCGAGTACAGAACATCTAGAATGCGACATTCTGATGGTAAGTTCAGAGGAAATATTTATATTTTTTTGCCTCCTATCGGAGAGTGAGTTAAGCATACTGTCTGGGCGCTTCATTGCACGTACTCGCAACTGACCACATCATTGTATGATCTCACTGCAGCACAGTTGTTGCAAAGTTAAAAGGCAAGAATGAGACCTGAAGTAAATCTGAACTCCATCCTTTCATGTATGGGGAACCAAAGAATACTGCTACCAAAGGCACTCAAAAGTCATGTATGCTATGAAAATGTGGAGCATCCACTTGGTTTATTACCCTAAGCTGTTCAGAATACAGCTTGGATGAAGTGGCAGAAATACTAAAGTGGGCAAATGCAGGCGCTGATGACCTATTGTCTATGACTCTCAGTGAGATGTGCTCTAGACCCAGGTGTTCATGTCAAGGCACGTCCATCACTGATTTCATGCACTGTTGAGGTAAAGCTGAGTTTCAAAAAGAAACAACAGCCAAATTCTTTCATTGGTATTGTGGAACATTACTCTGGAGAGTGGAATACCAAGCACATGGTGGGATGCACTCCACAGTGGTGGCAGTCAGGACTCTGAAATCTTGAAGTTTATCATGCAGTACATTACTTGTCAGCTTCCCGACAATTACAACAGTCCAACATTATGGAAAATGGTGGAAAGGTTTCAGCAACACATATGTTGCAAGCACTGTCATTAAAAGGTGAAAAATCATGGCAATTGGTACACAAGAAGTCATTTTGGATTTCCGAGATGTGTCTGTGAGTATGGGCATATGAATTAGTCATCTCTACAATGTAACATCACCTGAAAGTGAAATCCACAAAGAGAGTCTATGAGTCATCTAGAAAAGAAAATGAGACATTCATAAATGACTATAGTCCAATTCTGTTGTTGATGTGGCAGGCGAACATAGTTGTGCAATTTGTTGTGAATAATTCCATGGCCCTGGTATGGTATATAATATTATATATTACCAAAAGCGAGCGAACATGCTTAGCAGGAACTTTGGGAGGGTCGTCCAATGGCAGCAGATCTATCAGTTCACAGTTGTGGTCTCCAGGGTTAAAAACTCTGTCACACGCTGAATGTGGAGCCTTTGAAGCAAGTGACCATTTGATTGGAACAGGCCTGTATGGCAAATCCAAAGAGATACAGTACATGAATGTGAGAAACATGAAAACAGACAGCGTGTCTTAAAGTCTCATGACCAGATTGAAGACCTTGCAGAAAACAAGCCATCTTCAACAAATATTTTGAAAAACAATCTGACACATACTACCCACAGTGACACAATGTCATGAAGAACATGTGTCTCTTCGAAGATGCCCAGTGGTCTGACTATAAACTTGGAGCTGAGTGTAACCCAGCAAAAGATATCTTCCAAGTAACAGACTTACAAGGAAGTCTCATTAAAAGACACAAGCCTTGGTTGATTGATCATTGCAAACTAACCTTGGAAATTGCTTAGAAAAGGGAACTTTACTACTTTGCTCTGCTTTTTTTCTTCATGCCACAGAGGCATGAACGCTCACTGAAAAGCAAATCTGATACATATGAGGAGGAGTTCAATTTCAGCTATGAGACTTTCAAGACTGAACTTTCAGCTGCCTACATAAAAAGATTAGAACTAGAGAAGACGCATCTAGAAAAAGCTAGAGAACAAAAGGAAGAAGACACATCAGTGAATTCTCAAGACAACTGTGATACAGAGGGAGAAGGTGCATCGGGAGCACCTCTTCCTATGAAAGATCCTACAGTACTCATGTCGGAGATTGAAACTGCCATGAAACAGGCATGCCACTCTGATGTTAACATATCTGTCATAGAGCAGCAGTTCAATCAGCAGCAGAAACTTGCATATATTGCTGTGACGTATGGCACTAAGCATGGTATTCGACATTGTAGCAAAGAACGTGCTTGTGAGGAACAAACCACTGTGTATGTTTGTGAGTCATTCAGCTGGAACAGGCAAATGTTTCCTTATTGAAGCAATTAGTTCAAACATAAGGAAACATACCGGAATGACAATGTGTACCATTGTTACAGCTCCAGCTGGACTAGCAGCATATAGCATAGGTTGAGTGGCTCTACACTGTATTTTTATGCTGCTTGGCGAACATGGTAAAACTAGTGAGTACCACAAGTTGTCATTTGAAGTTGCAAGTGAGCTATGCTGGTATGTTTGACAAAATGGAGCTTTTGATCATTGATGAAATCAGTATAGTCTCCAATGTTATGCTTGCATTCATTAACCTAAGTCTGCAGGTGGTTGTCTGCACAGATGATGAAGTTGTCTTTGGAGGCAAACATATTGTGACCGTCTTCGACTAGTACCCATGAATGGGAATGTATCTTTGCTAGACTCACTGTTGAGGAAGCTAAAAATACTACAGGGTGCATTGGTTGAACAACCCTGTGGGAGTTATTCACCCACATTGAATAGTTTCAGAATATGCGGCACAGTGCTGACTGTCAGTACAAGGCTGTACATGATGAGGCTCAGATTGGAAACTTGTCAGCTTCCAATGCCTCTCTGTTGAACACATATGTCATAGGGAAAGGCGAGAGTTCCATGTGTGATGTGTGTGATCTATTTTTGAAACTGTGCTGTGATGGAACACACATCGTGTGTTTGATGCCGAGGCTTAAGCAGTGTTCAGAATTCAGTCAGATTATGCTGAGAGACAGCGTGACTGATTGTCATACTGTCATTTCTTGATTCTAGCAATGATGTTTGCCTAAGCCCTAGAACGATCTCAAATACGACTGACCATCTAAAAGAGTTGAGTGCAGATCGTTAGGAATGGTTGGTCTAGAGGCAGTTCTGACAGTTTGTAAAATGCATGTGTGATGCTACATCATAACCTTGATGTGGAATGGGGACTGGTCAACTCTGCAATGGGGCACATAGTTGACTTCCATGATGAAGTTCAGAGAACATTTGTTGAAATGGTTGTGGTAAAATTTGATAATCTTGTTTACCCTCAAAGCATCAACAGATGCTCAGTAAAGTTCCAGCTTGTGACAGACACTCATGTAACTCAAAAACAGTTTCCACTGTGTGTTGCATATGCAGTGTCAATTCATCATGAGTTGCAAGGTTTAAAATTAGATGCTGTGATGATCGACAAAGGAAAGGCTATCTTCAAAGCTAGTATGAGCTATGTCGTTTTGTCAGCAATTAGAACTCTTGGCAGCATTATACATCATAAATGTTGCACCTAACAAAATTCATACTGAGAAAAAGTGCATCATAGAGTACACTCAGTTGTGCACTCTGTATCAAGCCAACCTGTCTCAGATTCCTCTACCAAGTGACGTAATGATGTGTGATGTGTCTTTGGGGATGTCACAGAAATTGAAGAGGAAGAAGTCAACTGTACACAACTCTTCCACTTTAAGAAGTGATAAGTGATCCACTGTCCTTGATCATACAAGATCACCTCCAGCAAACAAATTACTTAGCCTATCTGCAATGGTGGCATCTGACAACAGTACTGGAGTTAATTGCTATGCCAATTCTGCAATACAGGTGTTTCAGCATATGCCATAGTTTGTTGCCACAGTAAGTGCTTCTCAATTGACTGTGTTGTCTGATTCATTAAAGCAAGTTGTGACTGTCGGTCAACAATAAACGAATACTTTTCAGGTCACTGACACCACTACATCAAGCTGTGGCAGTTTATGAGCAGCACAGGACATTTGCTGACAACATTCTACAAGATGTAACAGAGTTCATGATGGCAATTATCAACACATTACAAGATAAGCACATTCCAGTAAGGCATTGCTTTACAGTAAAATGTGTCTGCAATTGTATTTGCCTGTCCTGTGGAAATGTTGACAGAAGTGACTGATGACATTCTGTGGATTTCTCTATATTTCCCACATGAATCATCTGTTAAATTCAGACACTTGTTTAGCAATACAAAATCTGGCTAGTAGAGAGGATATTTTAGAACAGCACGGATCACTGAGAGTGAGCCATTCTGCTAACTACCCCATGCTTACACTAAAACGATTTGACTCACAAGGAGTCAAAGTAGTGACACCAATAAGTGACTTTATCACAGCTAGAGTCATGTTTGAAAGTACACATTTTGACACTCACGCAATAATTTTCCACCATAGAGCTTTGTGCATTCTGGTCATTATGTCACTCAGCTCAGATACAGCAGCGGTGGAAAGGCGTAATGATGCAACATGCGCCTTTTAGAAGAGGCTTCCAAAGAATCTCAAGGATGCATATGTGATTATTCTAAAAAATAAGCAGTTTGTAGCAGCTGCAGAAGAATAGTTACCAATAATATGCTTCTAAGTTAACTAAAGTGCAAACAGGTACACATCCACAGATACGTCAGTGACACTGATTCAATTTAAATAGCATCACTCAGTGACTCAGAAACATAGTATTTATTTTTGTTTCTACATGTAATGGCTAGATAGTTGTAATGATGATACTCAACTAATTTCAGTTTGAGTGGGCTGTCACAAGAGTGCAGGGCAGTATGTATAATCAGTTAATATAACCTATTCTATCACATGTAGATGTTTGTCCCCCCCACCCCAAAATACAAACAACACTTCATTCACATCTGTATATTGCATCGTCATGTAAAACAACACAATACAAGACATTGTTTGAACTATACCATACATGTATGGCTTGCCAACTCCTATCAAAGTGTGACTCAGATGTACTGTATATATGTAATTAATGCTGAAAATATCTTACTGTGTAAATATATTGCTACTACAGTATATACATAGCCTGAAACGTAATGCAGTTTTGTATATCTGTGCATGATTGTATGTCGTTTTTCATTTTGCGGCATACTGGTATATACTGAAGTAACAAAAGGCATCACTACTTAAATACTATGTATTCAATTGCAATTGATTTGTTCATCAAAAAATGTTACAGGTTTGAAAGTAATATGTTACAATGCAGAAACTGTATAAACATTTAAATGGTTCAGCTAGTATGCTGGTTATGCAGTGTTCCTGCTCTTTCATAGGATCACGTTTATTAAGGGGTCAAATGAGGAACTTTCCAAGTACACCCTTGTTAATAGTGGTACTGTAGGTAGTTATGTACTTTTATACTACACGTACTAACATACTAACATACTAAAATGCCAGCAGAATAGGCCTAATGGTCTTTCGTGTCTGCTCGTTTGGTCAGCCCCCACCCTGGGTGCTGACCTTGCTGTCCCCCTCGCCTTCTCTGGCTTCTCCCTTCCCAGTTCCGGATATTCTTGCTGCATTGGATTTTGCTTCCTGAACCCTTCCCCTGTACCTGTCCCACCCCCTCTTGAACCCCTCCACTGTCTCTGCCTCCACCAGCCCCCAGGTAGTGCATTCCATGGCTCTACCACCCTCTCAGTGAAGTAGCACCTCCTCCTTTCTCCCCTGAATCTTCCCCCCTCCAGCTTCCACCCATGCCCTCTAGTGGCCCCTTCCTCCTTCCTTCGAAGCACCCTCACTGTTCCTCCCCTATTTACCCTCTTCATGTACCTGAAGACCTCTATCATGTCCCCCCGGTCCCTTCTCTCTTCCAAAGTGTACATATTTAGCTCTTCGAGCCTCTCCTCATAGGTCCTGTCCCCCAAGCCCCAAATCATTTTGGTTGCCCTCCTCTGGACCCTCTCCAGGAGGTTAATGTCCCTCTTTAAGTGTGGCCTCCAAAACTGCACGCAGTACTCCAGGTGCGGCCTCACCAAGCAGTTATACAGAGGAGTACTCTTCCTCCTTCTGGAGGTGATCCCTAGCGATGCATCCCAGCATCCTGTTGGCCTTGGCTGCTGCCCTCCTACAAGTCTCAGAGTTGTTCATCTTGACATCCACCACCACCCCCAGGTCCCTCTCAGCCATTGAGACTTGTAGTATTTCCCCCCCAGGGTGTACACTTGGCCTGGGTTTCTGGCCCCCAGGTGGAGTACCTTGCATTTCCCTGCATTAAACCTCAGCTTCCACTTTCTAGACATCTTTCCAGAGCCTCCAGACCAAAACCTACGGTTTTATTTGTGTTGGATCACTTACTGTTCTAACTACAATTGTTGTTTGATACTTTTTTCTTAGTACTTGGTTTTTCGCCTTCTCCAGGAACACAGAACCAATTTGGCACTAATTCAATTGGTAATTTTCTCTAAAACATTTTTGAAAACTTATCTTCTGTGTTATGTGTATTTTTATATACAGTAGGTATATGTTTATTGGTTGTGTTGCAAACTGTAACACATTATTTTATTGATTTTCTTGGAATCAGATAGTGACTTATTGCAATGTTTTTTTTTCGGAGAGATTTAACAGGCAGTCATCATATTCCGGGAAATATTTTTTGAGGCTGAACTCCTGGCTGAGACATCTAAATTTAAGTTAATTTTAATTTTGACTTGAAGGAAGCAGGGGAGTCCCCCCATGCTCACATCTGATCCAAGAAGCGTAAAAAAAAGGTTCCCATATGAGCTCAAATTGTTGTTTTTCTCATTCTTGGCTATGAAATATTCTTTCTAGATTTAAACAGTCTACTAACAAACCGATCCCATTTTTATTTGTTTTTCCTCCTCTGGGGTGGTCCTGAGTGGCTACTCCCTCCTGCACTGTCCCTCCACAGGTCTTCAACCCCCTCATCCTGGGGAACCCCCGGGTCCCCCCCACAGATTCCCCCCCATGGCAGGGCTGGGAGGGGGAGATCTACCCTCCCCCCTCCCAGAGCACAACCCAGAATGGGGGCCATGACCAGCGGTGGAAGTACAGTGGAGTGTGGCAGCTGGGAGCTCATGAAGCTCAGGTTTGTCGTAATGTTTTCCATTTTCACCCCCCTTGCTGCATGAGCATGCCCATGTGGAAGCATGACACCCTGCAACAATTATGCTCCTATGCCTCTCTGACTCTGGCGCCTGCCCTGATCTCCACCGGGCAGCCATGGAGCAGGATGACAACCCTCCTTCCCCAGGATAGGAGAGCAGTCCATCAGATGCTTGATGCTCTCCCTTCCCTGCTGATCTCCAGCGACCCAAAGTCACTTCTGATACTGGGTCACTGGCATGGCGCAAGGTGTGGCATCCAGTGCCTCAACCCTCAGCATCACTGGGCTGGCCCTGGTCCAATTTTTAATTTGAGGTGGGTTATGATCTTGCCAATGTTGCAAAATCAATATTTTGCCATTTATTAGTGCTAAAATGTTAGGTAAATGTGATATACAAGGAAATAAACCCATCAAAGGGGCCAACCAGATCATAGAGTCACAAGCCCGAAGAGCAAGTGGCATTATAATCTGGTTAGCCCCCTCAATGGGTTGCTTCTGAGTATGGCAGACTTATCTATATTTCAATTTATATAATAAATTTGGATGGTTACTGTTAGTTTTGATCACAATTGCATATTAGGGGTGCTCAGATTTCAGGTGCAAGATTTGGAATCCTCGGATTCCGTCCAAGAGATGAGGCAGGACTTAGTCACAGCACATAAAGCACTTAAAATAGCTTGGTGCATCTGATCATTTAAAGCAGTCATTCTTTTAACAAATGCTTGATTAATCATGCTTAAAATAAAATAGCAACACTAAAGCCAGTTTCTCGCTACACTAAATGAGTCAGTTTACTTGACACCCCTCTTTGGTAGGTTGAATTCCTCTGCTCATTTAAAAGTAAGTGCATGCCACATACTGGAATCTGGAAGACAAAAAACACACAGAGAGAAGAGAACATTTAGAAAACATATATGATTAAATGGAAATGACAAAAGCAGCCAGACTTTGCTCTTTCTTTTGATCAGATGTGCAACATCTAACCTGTCATTTGATCCTGCAGGGTACTTTTTAAACACCCAAGCTGGCTAACCTCCTGTGTCCCTTTGACAAAGCAGAAGTTGCCCTCCTCTGGACTACCTCCGTCTATGTCCTTGTGGAGATGGGGTCTCCAGAACTGGATGCAGTACTCCAGATGGGATCTCGCCAACTGTCTGTACAGGGGGATAACAACTTCCTGTTTTCTGCTGGTGATGCCTCTCCCTATACATCCCAGTATCCCCCCAGCCCTCCCTACTGCCTTCTCCCATTGCTTGCCAACCTTAAGGTAATCTGATATGATTACTCCCAGGTCCCTTTCCATTTCTGTTGTTGTTACTACCTCCCCGTGTACTCTTCCCCTGGGTTTTTGTTTCCCAGGTGCATTATTTTGCACTTCTTTGCATTGAACCCAAGCTGCCATACTTCTGACCATTCCTCCAACCTTGCCAAGTCCCTTCTCATCCTTTCCATGCCTCCTTGTGTATCAACCCTGTTGCAGATAGCCAGTATTCCATTTGTTGATTACCCGATTATTTATTACCTGACACAGGCTGATGTGGCGGAGCGGTGTTCCCATTCTAGAGTTATTTCTGAGTACAGCAGATGTACCCATATTTTAATTTATGTAATAAATTTGGATTGGTTACTGTTAGTTTTGATCACAATAGCATATTAGGGTGCCTAGATTTCAGATGAAAATTGGAATCCTTGGATTCTGATCCATTTTAGATTCTGGTTTTCGTATTCACTGCCAAAACTGAATTCAAAAACACTGATTACATATAGAATAATGCATGGGTGACCATCCATAACAAGGCTAATTTTCATTGAGAGAAGTGAAACCATGAAACAGATCCCAAGAGTGAAGTTTCAAGAGGTCTTTTCATGGTTTCACTTCTCAAGATGAAAAGAGCCTTGTTTATGGATGGTCACCTATCCATTATTTTAAATTTTTATAATGTATGTTTTTTTTTTTGTTTGTGTTGACTGAAAAAGCTGGTGACAAGAGAAGAGGCGGATGTCTGGTGAGCTGTACTGCTTGTTGCTCCACTCCTGACACTCTCACGCTGCCTCTGAGATGCTGTTCTCCTACTGCGGTTCTGCTCACGACAGTGCTGGCGGTTAATTTGAATTTTTCACCACAATGGCTTGAGGTAGTCCATACTATTAATTTTGTGTGAAAAAAAGGGAAAGTGGGCCAAGAAGAGTCCTGAGCACAGGCGGTTTTGGCATTGGGTGATTCGTTGTTTATTGGACCATTGCCTGACAGAACGGAGCTGATCGTGGATTGGGTAAGCCTTTCGTTTGTGAAGAATTTTTTTAACAGCTGTGCAAAGGAAAGTTTTGGCACCTTAGAGTGCATCAGATGAGGAGTGAGTTTAACTTTTGGTTTGATGAGGCGGAGCACGATGAGGGATCTGTGCTGTGTGACATCCGTAGTGCAGCAGAATGAAAAATCATTCTACTGCATTACAGACATCACTACTGCAGCAGAGCAATATTTTTGGGTGCACTGAAATTGATTTACAACAACGTTCCACCATACACTATATTAATAAACCTTCTTCCACCCACCCCCGTATGGTAGCAGACAACAGTATTTCTTAACCTGCCCCCCCCCTTGTAGTGCACTCTCCCTCATCCTACCTTAGTTGGCTGGCTTCTGCTGGATTGGACAACTGCTGACTGTTATGAGACTGGTCCATGCTGTTGGTGTCGGAGCCTCCAAGAGGTAGGTAATTCAGGAGGGAGTGGATTTGGGACTCATGATATGAAATCCCCCCCTCCCTCCTGACACAATGCCACTTGTTGCATTATCTGTCCCAGCTCCAAGTCCCAAGCCCCCTAGCCTGGCTTCATTTTTGTTGTCCAATGTCCAATTGAGAAGACAACACTGGACACATAGCTCAGATAGGTGGTGGTGGTGATAACAATGGCAACAGGCTGTGGAGGGGATGAAGACTCTCTTCCAATTGAGCTGCTGCAGCCAGTCACTACTAGTCCACCACTCTGACCCAACGATGTATATCGTTCTGCATGAGTAATCTGACTACATGCAGCCAACAACATGGAGTCAGGATAGGACAGTCAGACTAATAGACGTGGACAACTTCACATCCTCCACCACAGGGTCGGACTGAGAGATTGGAGACCTGATCACAGAGCAGCTGCCAGCCTGGTAGGTCATCACAAAGGTGTGTATACAACAGGTAGGGTATTCTTGTTGCTTTACTGTGGTGGTGGTGTGTGTGTGTGTGTGTGTGTGTGTGTGTGGTGTGTGGGTGTGTGGTGTGTGTGTGTGTGTGTGTGTGTGTGTGTGGTGTGGTGTGGTGTGTGTGTGTGAATGTGGTCAGTATTCACAGCCAGAATTGTATAGTCCAAATTCCAATGAAAGCAAAATGGAACAGATTCTGGAGAATCCGAGCACCCCAATTGCATATACAGGGAACATGTATATATCTGTAGAATAAAGGATGGAAAAGTGTTGTGCACAAGAAATGACAGTACAAGCTACTTATAACGAACTACTCTGTGCAGTGCACTTTTATCTATTATAAGCAGTGTCTGGATCGTCCAAAAATGCATTGAACTACTTGGTCCCACTTGTGACAAAACACTTGCCTCCCCACCTGGCATTGTGCCGCTTCCAGTCACCTTTCACACACCTTGCCCTGTCTCAGATTTCTTTTACTCTCTCACCCTCAGACTGCAGCTCACACTGACACAGCAAGTTTCTGGTGTTCTGGAGGATTTCTTTTCACAACAAAGCCAAACTGAATCAGCTCCAGGAATAATGGGACAAAGTCTAGGACATGGGGAGAGGGAATAAACAGAGAGGCAGCATCCATGCAACAAGAAACTGAATCAGTGACAGGAATAATGGACCAAAGTTTAGAACATAGAGGGAGCAAAATAAAGAAAGAAGTAGCATTCGCGTCTTAGATTTTACTCTCTCTCTCATGTGGTTTCAGTGCACTGCAGCGTCCATCAATTTTGCCATTGTCCATTCGCAAGTCTCTCTCTCTCTCTCTCTCTCCCTCTCTCACCCGATCTCACACTGGAACTTCCACTAATACTCAAAAAGGTAACAATTCAGAACAGCTGAAAACAGAATCGGTGATGTGGATATTGGACTATAGGTAGAATGGGGGAGTTGTCAGGCAGCAAAACAAAACAAATAAGCAGCTATCAGAACATGTGCAGCATTCAGGGATAAAAACTAATGTGGTCAATCTTTGAATCTTTAACTTTGTAACTCACCTCGAGGGATTGCTGTGATGGAGGGGCGAGGAGAAGGAACAAAGGGAGATTTTAACATCTTGATAGTCAATTTAGCTAGATAGCTGCTGCAGTCAGGTAGTGTAAGGGAGACCCATTAACACCTCCATAGCTGTGGTTAGGCAGCCTTTGGAAGTGTTGGGGAGGCTACCTGATTACAGCTGAGGAGGTGTTAATGGTCCTCAGCTGTCCAGGATAGCAGGTGCCATTAATACACTACTGTATAACCAGCATATGTATAATGAAGTCCAATTAGAAGTGGTTTTGGCAGCCGGAATTTGTCTATTCTAAGTGGTCGTCTGGCTTAAGCATTGACAGAATAAGTGGTGCATACTGTAATATCATAGAGGGGGTTGACGAGCTCATTAACCACAAGCCCAAATGTTGAGTGACTTTATGTGCTTTTCTGTCCCCTAGATTATATTATTTCCCAGCACACAGCACATTTAGATAGTTTGCTTTCTATATTTAGCCAAAAATAGACATTTTTACAAAACTGTAATACAGATTCAGAAGTACACAATATATGGGATATGCAACAGCCTGACTCAAAATATGCAATTTATCTTCAAGTGTGAGGTGGCAGAACTATAAATCATGACTGAGTGGTGGAGCCACAAGTGAGTTATAAAGTCCACCATCATTGTAAATATAAACAGTTCGGCACACAACCTTGCTGTATATTGGATCCATAACTGAAAGGGGTGGAAGTATTCTGCCTTTGGTTGATATGTCTTATGTTACTGGCATGCCCTGCCCTATTCTGCACCTTCTGAGTGTTTTTAGGAGTAACCCATTTAAACAGAGGGTAAAGACACTGGAAGTGACATGAGCACTGCTATATTCCCTTTAAATAACATTATAAATGAAGATAAATTATCAGAAAAATGTGCAAGGAAAGGTTGCACAGACACTCCAAACAAAAAGGCAAGGTATTTCACACATCATAATTCTCAGTTTTTCCTTTCCCTGATTTGGTCATGTATGTAGACGTTCTTCTATATGGGAAGCCAGAAGAAGCCAGCAATGTTGTGGAGAAAATTGAACATGAGTTTGGCTGCCAGAAGTAAGAGCCGGATTCAGATGTAGACACAAGAGGCAACTGTCTTTATGGACAGAAGTTGGTCAAAAGAGCTAAAATTTCCAAGACCTCTCATTTTATGGTGTTTGAAATAATGAAACTCCATTTTCAAGATTTGAAAGTCCAGGGTTGCACTGGTAATTGCTAGTCTAATTTCTGGATTTGACAAGAGTCTACTGTTAGAGATTTAGTATGTGTATAAATAGTCGGACTAAAAGAAGACTAAGTCTACGGCAAATTAAACAGCAGCTGATGCCTTCAGGAGAACTTTAACAAAACATAATATATAAACAATGTTCGCCTTGTATTTCACATTAGTTCTGTATTCCTCCTCCCCGTTATTTATTACTGGTATTATTTGCATGAAAACAGGATCTGTACTCCTGAAGAGTTCATCTATTCCAGTTGTTTTCTCCCTATCTGAGGTCATAATGCACTCCTTGTGACATCACAGCTACTTTGATGGCAACAGATTATGATGTCACAACAGAGGATTATGCCTTGAAGTAGGGAGTAAGCTAAAGAGGCAGATGAACGCTAAGGTATAAAGATCATATATTCATGCAAATGTCCTCAGTAATAAATAATGGGGAGGAGAAATCTATAGAATATATATAGACTACAAGCTGAATTGTACCTAAATATCATGTTTTTCAAAGCTTTCTTTGAGGCATTAGCAGCTCTTTAAATGAAGCAAAATGAAAATAGTTCAGGAAAGAATTTTATAGAAAAGTACCAATTCTGGATATTCACTGATCTGGTAAAAAATGCCAGATTCTGTGAAATGCTTTGTTTTTACCAGTGTATAGGAAGATCAAATTCCAGAATTTTACCAGATTTTCTGGTGAAAAATGTCAATAAGTGGCTTTAGAAATGTCTGGTGCAGATCTTACACAGTAGTTTATGCTCTGTGTCAGAGCTCTATTTAAAGGGGAATAGTCCTCACAAAAGGCCCCCACATTCAATTGTGGGGTTGAGTCCCAATATGCACTTTGTGTACAAAAACATTTTTGTTTACTTACTGTTTACTGTCATATAATAGATTGTATCAAACTAATTTTGCTTAGTTCTAAGCTGAGATCACTCTGGATGCTATGGTTACTACACTGCCTTGTGTGCTCAAACAAGGTTGAGGGGTCTGGGCTCTGTTTTTCCTGAATGGGGGGTTTATTCCTAACAGAATAATAAATAGCATGGTGCCTCCACCCAGAGTTAAATTTAAGTGGGCCTGATGACAAAGTGGTACAACTCCCTGGGATGTCGTCTCTCCCACCTCCCCGCACAGTCACCCCATACATGGAGTACCAGAAACAATAGTAAACTTAGTATATATGCAATTATTAGCTATCTCTAATAATATGCTCAAGAGACAGTTTAACAAGAACAATAAACAATTTATTAAACAGGTAGGTATGGGGAAAGGGATGCAGGAATAAACACAAGGTGAACAGGTTGAATGAAGAAACAGTAAACAATAACAATGCTCACCCCACCAGCATATGCACTCAGTACAGTTCACCTCTCAAGTAGTACTAGTTCCCCCATCTTCGCTGGGTACCCAGCCATTGGAATAATGTAGGCCTGATGGGGTGCAGCTGGTTGGCGGCATTGGTGCACTTTATTTATTTATTTATTTATTCAATTTTGATTACTGGGTAAGCCCACTGTGCCCCGAAGGTCCCTTTTTCATGGGCGACCCGGAATTAGTTACATAAAATAAGATCTTATTGTATATACAGTACATGAGTGAGCAGACAACATTAGATTACATTCAAGATTTTAAATAAACTTAAACCCCAAAGACGATGCAATTGCTGAAATGGCTATTAAATGAAGCCATTGTAAATCTTGGCCCGGTGCCAAACAGTAACTTTGGTTGAAAACTATGTACAGTTCCCCCAGCTGCAGGGCAAGCCCTGAGGTTACTTACAGTTCTGGAGATAACAGTCTCTGAGTCTTTTCTGGCTGTAGATCTTACAAGCAGCAGCTCTGGGTTGCTCTGAACAAGG
Source organism: Neoceratodus forsteri (assembly GCA_016271365.2). Taxonomy (NCBI): domain Eukaryota; kingdom Metazoa; phylum Chordata; order Ceratodontiformes; family Ceratodontidae; genus Neoceratodus; species Neoceratodus forsteri. The sequence goes on from CM028136.1 coordinate 43,086,858, forward strand.
GTGCAGGTCTCAGATGGCTGGATTTGTAACAGTCTTGTTACTGGCTGGGATGCTGTCTTCAGCTTCTTTGCAGACAAACTGAAATGACCAGTTTTAGGGACCAGGGCCACATGCCTCACCCACTCATCCTGACATCCAGCCTTCAGGGTGAAGCGATAGCCAGCACCAAGCTGTGGCACTGACCGGCTGATTCCCCAGACTGTCCACAGGTGTGGAATTTCTTCCTGGATCTCAGAAACACAGTCTTCAGTCACACTGCCAGCTAGCAGCTGTGGTTGCAAATAGTTCAGCAGAACTGGATCACCTCCTATGGCTGTAGGCAGGAATCAGTCTCTCAGCACTTTGCAGGTGCTCTGGCTGTGTTCAGCAAAACAGCACTTCACACTTTAAGCTGCTTGGATGTAGGTTGTGGAAACCTCCTAGAATGCAATCTAATACCTGGCTGTGGAAACCTCAGGCAGGCTTCCAACTTTCAGCAGACACACAGTCCAAGCCCTCCTCACTCTGAGAGCTCCAGGCAGACTGCCTCAAGCTTAATTGACCCTCTGAGTCTGGCGAGATCAGGGCAGCATCCCATTGGTTAAACAGGCTGTCAGTCCATCAAATTAATATGTAGAATGGTCACTCAATGTCTGATTGACTGGATGAAAAGGTATCAAAGCACAGTCCTCTCTTTTTCCCAGGAGCCCCCTTGTTTCTTTTTTCTTTACCTGATTAGCAGTATTAATATGCTCTGTGATTTTTTTTGTCCATCGTTTGCTGCATAAGTACTGTTTCAGACATGCAGCCAGTCTTGTGTTAAAAGTGCACTTTTTTTCCATGCGTAACTGGTAAGAGATAGGGGTAGAGAAGTTGGGTTCAGCACAGGATGACCAGACTCTAGACTCTGAACCCTGGAGTGTGAATCATGATATGCTGCCGATCTCGACAGGGACTGGTCTGCTGGACATTTTTAGACTGTACACATGCTCTGTCTTTCTCCCCATATGAAAAATGATAGCTGTACATGTCATAATTAGAATTTCAGAGTTCTAAAAGTTTCATGATTTAATCTAGAATTATAAGGTCATTTTGCACTGCTACTGTCGCTCAGAGCTGCTTACCTTTCATACCAAAGCATCTTAAGGGACTTTATATAACTTTCGTTGATGGCATGAGCCATGTTACATATTTTCCATTTTTCTTGTATAACTAGCTTACCTTACTATATGCTGTAATGTTGGAATAACATGCAGTTTCTGCAGCGGTTTCCCTCAGATGTTGCAGCAGCAGTTTTGAATGGCAGCTATACACTTCTATTGTAATATTACATAGAGACGAACTATGATTTCACTGTTCAGTGTATTCCACACCATTGTTACAAAAAAAGACAAAATATTAAAGGGGACCAGAAATTTGGGCTAATTGGCAGCAGTTAGTAATGTTACTAGTAAGAACAAGCATTTGTCAATGCCGAATGTTGTCTCGCTGGCATTGGCATTGGTAGTGCCAGAGTTAGAGACGCGTAATAGGAATGGTAGTGAAGTATTGAAGTGATGCCAACCCCAACCCCACCCTGTGGAGACCAACAGGCATTGGGGTGTGCCTTTGGGTCATCAGCTATAACGCTCATGCCATTGTACCTCACCCTACCCAGTAGACACTGACAAGTGTCATGGTGTGCTTTGGGGTCTTTGGGCATTATAATGCACTTCATTCCATAAGGAAATATGCTGAGGTGGTGCAGTATAGAGAATGGGGTGAACTTTGTGGCTGAACAGTGCAAGGCGCACTCACGATGCCTGTCACTGGCTGCAGGGTGGGGTGGGGGTGGAATGGCGTGAGCATTACAGCCGATGTCTCCTAAGTCACACCCCTGACACCTGTCAGTCTCTACAGGGTGGGTGCTAGTTGGAAACCCTAACACCATAGGCGTGTGTTGGTATTTTCACTCCAAATTTTCAACAAGGGCTGTTTGTGAGCCCACCTCATGAAAAGCGGCACTATCAGTTTGTTAGCTGAAAGGTGGTTTTGCACAGCGACTATGCCATTTGGCAACACAGGGATGAAAACACATTTTGGGCAGTATGTGGGAAATGTTTAGTTTAGTTTAGTTTATTAGTCTCGGAATTAATACCTTTGAGCCAGGGCTCTTTTACAAAGGTTCCACATCACAAAGAACATTTAACAAAGCACGATACACATTACAGGTAAAACCAGACAGGAAAGTTACATCATAAATTTGCTATTAACAGTTTAAGGCAGTAACGTTTTTAAGTTTCATAGAAAAACAAGCTATAACAGGTTCAAGGCGGTAGGCAATTTAGGTTAAGGAAACTTCCAGGGCGAGGGTGATCATTAGCACCAAAAGGAGGCTAGAGAGGAGGAAAGGTGGTGAGGGAGAGTAAGTGAGAGGGACAGGAAAAAGGGGGAGTGAGTTTGGGTGGGAGACAGGAGTAGTAGAGGTACCAGAGGGTTCATTAGTCAGGGAGGAAGAGGCCTCAGATGTGAGGATGGACATGAGGAGTAGTAGTCTTTATCTAGCGCAATCACAGTTGCTAGTGGTGGTGAGGTGGGCATAGAGCATGGATTTGAAAGCTTCAAGCGAGGTTGAGGATAGAGTAGGTGGACTAAGCGCATTGAACCATGTCGGGGCCCTGTATGCGAAAGATCTTTGTCCCTGTGCAGTCCGGCATCTCGGAACCAGGAAAGGTTGGTGTTCAGATCTGGTGGAGGGTCGTTGATGACAACTGTATTGTTCATGAGGAGATGTAAAAGAATGGCAACGTTGAAAATCTGGAGTGAAAATATGAAAAATTGATGAAGTTATGAGCATGCATAGAAACTGCAACACACGTCTGTAACCTAATTATTTTTGGGACTTTTTTAACCACAGGTTTAACATAGGCATTTTGAGACCTCCCCTCATGAACAGTGGCACTGTGATTTTGTTAATTTGTCCGAAACGTTGATTTCTAGACAGTGACCACCATTGTGTGCCACAGGTGCGAAAACACATTTAGGCAGGATGAAAATGACAGCTGTACTGTTCATAAGGAGGTATGAAAATGCCAGTGTTGAAAATCTGGCATGAAAATATTGCAAATTTGGCGGTTACAGGAGTGCGGAAACTGTGCAATGCACACTTATAACACAGTCATTTTATGGATTGTCACCAAATTTTTCAACATAGGCATTTTAGGATTTCTGATCATGAACAGTGTCACCTATTTCCTCAAACTGTCCCGAAACTGATTTTGCACACGACTGCGTTATTCTTCATACCGGATGTGCAAAACACATTTTGGCCAGGATATGTAAAATGACAGCTGTACTGTTCATAAGAAGGTGTGGAAAAATGCCAATTTTGAAAATCTGGAGAAAATATTACAAATTCAGGAGTACGAACGCATGCATGGAAACTGGCGCAATGCACACTGAAATAGCTATTTTTGATTTTTCCACCAAATTTGCAACATAGGCCTTTTGAGAGCCTCCCTCATGAACAGTGGCACTGTTGTTTCATTACTTGGTCCCGAAAGGTGATTCCGTGAAGTGACCGTGAAATCACTTTTCGTGACCGAATAACGCCATGACAGTGCCTGAATTCACGAGGAGGGGTTCCAATAACCCCATGTTGAAAATTTGGTGCCAAAATTCCCAAAAATGGCTGAGATATGCACCAAGTTGAAAAAACCCTATTTATGCCATTATATAGCTTACCGCATTTCCTCAGTTCACGGTTGGCTTTGAAGAGTGTAGACGTGTTCCTGGTTCACCAAAGATTGTCGCCTGAACTCTGGAGGTAAGTATGGGGTGAAGGGGGTGGGAGGCAGGGTATGCAGAGGTGTGTGTGGGTTGTGAGAGGGGCAGGAGACCATGAGGGACCGTTTTCTTTTTTACAGGTTTGAAAAAAAAAATCTCGGGACGGTTTTTCTTTTGCAGAGGATTTGGCATGCTGGGGTGGGCTCCCAGCATGCCACCTAAGTGTTTTTTTTGGGGAGGGGATGCTGTAGCCAACGGGGGATTGGGCACCCCCATCAGCACATGCTGAGGGGGGGACACGAGCCGAGGGGGATTGGGCACCCCCCTCAGCACACAACAAAAGTGGAGGAGGGCATTATGCCCATGGGGAGTGGCCTCATTGGGAAATGGCAAAATAAACGAGGACTGGATAAACGCCGATGGGATTGGGCCCCTGTCGGCAAAGAAAACTGTTTGGGGCACATGATGCCAAGAGGGATTGGGCACCCCTCGGCATACATTTCAAATGGGAGGGCAGGTCATTATGCCGACGGAGAGTGGCCACCATGTTGCCTGCATGTCAGAAGGCTGGTTAGGTCCTGCTGCATGAGAGCTTTGCTCTCATTGCAGCTGACCTTTTCTTAGATCTGGTGGCCACATTAGGGATGGATGACATCAGCGCCTGCTGCTGGCTTATTGGGGAATGAGGGATGCACCTACTGATGCGTGCCCTGCATTCGCCCAACAGTGACCGCACCTTCAAATCTGCTACTACCACAAGATGTTGGCTGGTGAGCAAGAGCGAGCCAACATAAAAATGAAGGACTTGCCTCCAAATGAGGCATATTTAACTGTACCTTAATAAACACTGATGCCAAAAGAAAAAAAATACTCACCTTAGTAATTGTGTTTCTTCTAATGGAATCTTGCTGTATTCTGACAATTTGCAGTTAGCTCCAGCTCTTGAACTGCCTTGGAGAGTGAAGAGTTAAATTCTATGCCAGGCATAGAACGTCGGGCTCGAGCTCAGTTGAAAACTCTGTCTGTGTCCTTTGAAACCAAACCGCCAGATTCTTATGAGCTAAAACTTACTGACTAAATAATGTGGAAATTGTAAAACTCCTAGTAGCCAACTGGCAATAAAGACTTTGGATTCCCAAAGACTCAAGTCAGGAAACCCAAAGAACCAAAACCAGATAATAAGAACTAAAAACTCTTAATTAAACAAATACAAAGCACCCAACACAAAGGAGTGGGGTAAAGACACCCCTGGGGTGTAACACTGCACCTGCCCACCCACTTCCCAAAAACAGGTTCTGAGAGGGGAGGCAGGGAGGGAGGTCAGAATACAGCAAGACTCCATTAGAAGAAACACAATTACTAAGGTGAGTAATTTTTTCTTCAAACAACATGAAGTCTTGCTGTATTCTGACAATTTGCAGACTACCAAGCAGTACCTCCAAGGAGGAGGGACAGAACCTACTTTGGGAATAGGCTCTGAAGTACTGCTGTGCCAAACCTAGCATCACTCCTAGCCTGGATATCCAGAGAGTAATGCTTGGTGAAGGTTTGAACTATTTTCCAGGTGGCTGCTTGACAGATTTCTAACAAGGGGATATCCCTAGCTGCAGTCAGAGATGCAGCTGTACCTCTAGTGGAATGAGCCCTCAGGCCTGAGGGTGCAGTTTTTCCTAGTTTTTCATAGCAGAATTGAATACAGGACACAATCCACCTGGCAATGGTTCTCTTGATGGCAAGTTTTCCCTTACTTACTTCCCCATAAGTGAGGAACAACTGGAGGGAGTCAAACCTGTGACCCTTTGTACAATCTATGTAGTAACTAAGGGCCCTTTTAACATCTAAACTGTGTAGCCTCCATTCCCCTGAGGAGGTGTGATCAGTGAAGAACACAGTAAGAGACATAGATTGGTTTAAGTGGAAATCAGAAACCACTTTAGGTAGGAACCTTCTATTGGTTCTAAGGACCACCTTATCTCTATGGAAAGAGATGAAGTCAGACTCCACTGACAGGGCTTGCAATTCACTGATACATCTGGCAGAAGTAACAGCAACCAAAAATACAGTTTTCCAAGTCAAGTACTTGAGCTCTGCTGAGGACATAGGCTTGAAGTGGGGTTGCATCAGCTGAGCAATACAAATATTCAAATCCTAGGCAGGAGCAGGATCCCTAAAAGGGGGATTGGTATGAAGCAATCCTTTGAAAAATGTACAGAATACAGGGTGAGAAGACAGAGAGGAAGATTTCCCCAATGACAGGAAAGCAGAAATAGCTGACGAATGAACTTTGAGAGTAGCTAGTTTGAGGCTTAGGCCATTAAGGTAAACCATGTAATCCAGAACTGTAGACAAGTCAGCAGTGTCTGGGGAAAGGTGCTTCTTGGAACACCAAATACTGAACCTTTTCCATTTGGAGTTGTAGGTTTTTCTTGTGGCAGGTTTTCAAGAAGCCTTGAGGATCTCCAGAACCCCTTGGGACAGATGTAAATCTGCATACTCTAAGTCTTCAAGAGCCATGCCTTGAGATTGAGTGACTGGAGACTGAGGTAACAGATCCTCCCCTGAGGGGAAGCTAGACTGCTAAGGACAGCAACAGGGGGCACCAAGGCTGCCTGGCCCTGTCTGGAGCAATCAGAATCACTTTGCATGGTTGTGACCTTACCTTGACTAGAACCTTGAACAATAGAGAAAAAGGAGGGAAGGCATAAAGAAACTTCCCTTCCCAGTTCAAAATCAGAGCAACCAGAGGGACTGAACCCAAGACTGGGGGTCTGCAACAAAACAGAGGAAGTTGGTGATTGTCTGGGGCTGCAAGAGATCTATCTCCAGAGTGCCCCACCTGGAGAAGATCACCTTCAACACTAGAGGATCCAGAGACCATTCGTGATGGCCCTGGGAAATCCTGCTCAATGCATCCACTATCACCTTGTCCTTTCCTGGGAGGTGGACTGCTACTAGAGAGGTCTGTAGGGAATAAGCCAGGGATCATACTTTCATGGCCTCCATGCACAAGGCCGTGGACTGAGTGCCTCCCTGCTTGTTGATATACCACATGGTGGTAGTGTTGTCCATCCTGACCTGAACCACCTTGTTCTGTATTGACTGAGAGAAAGCTTGAGGGCAAGAAGTACTGCCCTGAGCTCCAGAAGGTTGATGTGAAGAAGGGATTCCTGAGGGGACCACAGTCCCTGGGCCATGAGAGCCCCCAGATGGGCTCCCCACCCCAAAAGGGAAGCATCTGTGGTAAGAACCACAGAGTGAGTCTGAGGGACAAATGGAATACCTTTCCTCAGATTGTCCAGGTCCTGCCACCACTGAGGGGCCTGAATTAAGGTCTGAGTAACAGGAACTAGCTTGGTAAGAGGATCTTTCCTTTGGGACTAAAAGGTTCTCAGATGGAACTGAATGTCCCTCATCTGAAACATGGCCCTTGGACCACTGCTGTGGAAGCTGCCATGTGGCTCAGAAGCTGCAGAAAATGCCTTGCTGGTCGAGAAACCAGAGGGAGAAAGGAAGAGGCCAGCTGAGAGATGGCTTTTGCCCTTTCCAAAGGAAGGAATGCTCTTGCCTTGAGGGTGTCCAGCTTTGCTCCTATAAAAGTGAGGAGCCGTACTGATTCGAGAACTGACTTGGGAAGATTGAGAAGGAACCCCATTGAAGTGAGAACTTTCTGGGTAACCTGCAGATCTGACTTGACTTGGTCTGAGGACTGGCCCACCAGAAGTCAATCATCCAGATATGGAAAAATAGAGATCATTTTCCTTCTTAAAAAGGCCACCACTACTGCCAGGCACTTTGTAAACACCCTTGGAGCTGAGGTTAGACCAAAGGGCATTGCTCTGAACTGATAATGGCCTGAGGGCAATTCGAACCTGAGGTACTTTCTGTGGCAGCACCTGATAGGAATGTGAAAATAGGCATCCTTGAGGTCCAGGAAGGTAGCCAGTCTCCTGGCCTCAGAGACGGAAGAATTGTTCCCAGAGTCACCATCGTGAATTTTGGCTTTACTAGGTGCTTGTTTAGGTATCTTAGATCTAGGATGGGTTGCCACTCCCCTGTCTTTTTCAGGGTAAGGAAGTACCTGGAGTACAGACCTTTGCCCCTGTAAGGAGTAGGAACTCTCTCTATGGCCTTTAAAGCCAGTAGAGATAAAACCTCTGCCTCTAGAGCAAGGGTTTCTGAAGTATTTGCAGGTGGACAGGATCTGGGTCTCAGTTTCGAAAACTTTTAAAACTGAGAACCAGTCCTTGGCTTACAACCTTCAGGACCCAGTTGTCTGAGGTAACAGACATCCAGTCCTGGACAAAGTAAGCCAGCATGCCTCCTACTGGAATGGGGGAGTCGACCCGGGCTGACACATCAGGGTGTCTGCTTGGCAGGAGCCTTAGGCTGAGGGGTGGATGCAGCCCTACTCATCCCCCTTCTGCCTCTCCCTCTGAAGAACCCCCTCTGAGAAAAGGAAGAGGAGGCCTGCGCCTGGTAGAAAGGCCTGTGAAAATGCCTGCCCCTGCCCCTAGCTTGCTGCTTCTGAGGAGTTGCCTGCCTCTCCTTGGCCTGGGCACTCCTATAAGTGGTCCTGTACTCATCCATTTTCTTCATGTAATTCTCTGTCTGCTCCCAAACAGAGAATTACCCACTACAGGGAAATCCATGGCCTTAGCCTGGGTGTCCTGCGAAAGGCTAGTACATCTGAGCCAGGCCATTCTCCGAAGAGCCGTAGATGTAGCCATGACTCTTGATGACACATCATTGGAGTCCACAGCAGCATGAAATTGCACCTTTGATGCCTCAGTTCCATCAGCAGCCACCCCTCCAGCTCCTTGGCTAGCTGGGGAGGCCTGTTTAGTCAGTGCCAGTACAGTGTCCCACCTGGACTTCTGGTACCTGGCTGTATAAGTTTATAAAATTAGCCTGCCTGAGTCCCAAAGATGATGCCAAGTACTGTTTCTTTGCCATGGCATCTATCTTCCTGGAATCTTTGTCTGGGGTGTGAAGCCAAGGGGATGTTTGCCTTGTCACAGGCAGCAGCCTGCACTACCCCAACATGGCTGCATTGTTGGTAAAGAAATTCCATATCCGAGCCTGACAAGGTGTACCTCTTGTCCATTCTCTTGTCAACAGGAGGTACAGAGTTGGGAGACATAAGAATTTTTTGTGTCTGTTTCCTAAATGACCTATGAAGGGGAATAGACAGTCTCTTAGACTCTGGGATGTCCATCATCTCTATGAAGTCAGGCTCCTCTTGATGCTCTACAGCCTCCTCAGTAGGAAGCTGGAGGGTTTGAGCCACTTTCTGTAGAATAAAAGTGGGAGGGACTCAGAAAGCCTAGGAGTGGAAACACCAGAAGGTCTGTCTGGGGAGATGTCCAGTTCCACAGGCACATCCAGACTTTCACCGCGTAATCATCCTCTTCAAAATCCCCTCCTCATCAAACTCTGGTTCGTAAAAATCTCAGGGAATAATTTGAACCGGGAATTGACTGAACCGAACCCCCGCCTGAAGGCACTGGATCGGTCGGAACCGGACGGTTTATTCCACAATCAGAATCGCTTTGGCTATTTCTTTGGCAGTTGGAACATGCAGCTCTGGATCCGAACCAGCCGATTTATCTTTTCATTTTCTTTTGTAGAACCGATCCCTCAGGATCGGCTCTCCTCTTGCCCGAAGAAGTATCGCCCTGGTCAGAGGGCATTCCTTCTGGTTCGGTAGGAACCGAACCGGGATGGCCTTCCAGGTCAGCGGATTTCCCGGCCTCCTTATCCCTAAGTCTACATAACCTTTTCTCCAGGGTAGACTTAGGGAAATTCTTACAAATTTGACAGTCTGAATCAAGGTCGTTAAACCCCAGACAGTAAACACAGGTGATGAGGGGGTCGGCCTTAGCAAAGACCTCCCCACACACACTGCAGTGTTGAAACCCAGTGGGCCCAGTTTTTCTTGGGTTTCTCAGACATGGCCAACCTAACCAACTTATCCTTTATATGGCAACCTCCAGGCAAGACTCTTATTAGTTTCTCACCGAATCACGGGTGATGGAAAAACGCTAAAAATTACGCTTTTTAAAACCGAACAGACCGTAACCACACACTAATTTTTTCTTTTTCAAGATCTTACTACAAGATCAGTTCAGCTGAACTGATTGGAAAAATTTCACAATTTCCACACAACAGCTACTAATCTAAGTACTTACGGTACTCAGACAGAGTCTCGAACCAAAAAAACGGAACGAAAATCAGACTAAAACCGAAACTTTAACCGCAATAGAACCAAGCAGAAGGAGAAATCTTCGGAGCGACTGTTCAGTGAGGCGGAGTAAAGAATCTGACAGTTTGGTTTCAAAAGGACACAGACAGAGTTTTCAACCGAGTTCGAGCTCAGCATTCTATGCCTGTATAGAATTTAACCCTTCACTCTCCGGGCAGTTCAAGAGCTGGAGCTAACTGCAAATTGTCAGAATACAGCAAGACTTCATGTTGTTTGAAAATTGTGTTTTCAATTTTTTCCTTTTATGAACAACATTCTGCACAGTTCTCTTCATGGAACCAGTAATTTAGAGTTTTTACTATGTGATGGTGTGCGTACAGAATGCTAAGCATGAGCTATAGTCCTATTAGAACCATGTTCAGAGTTCTGTGTACAAACTGTGACATAGTTAAAACTCCAGATCACTGGTTCATGAAGAGAACCGTAACAAAATGCTGCCCATAAAAACAAAACAATGTAAAATACAGTTTTTCCTATCACTTTTTATTGTGGTACAGTACCATATGGGTCATTTAGGTTTATGGATATCATTTCTGTAAATGTGAACATTATAAATCGCTACCAATTAGAAATAATTTCCTGTCCTCTTTAACAGGGTGAGAAGTACTAGAAATATATACAATATACGCTGAGTTTTTGTGTGTGTGTGTGTATATATATATATCTATATATATATATATTATATCTAGATATAGATATATATATTAAAAACTGTTGATTTATCGATGTACCATACATTATATTTTATAGTGTATGGTACCATTTATGTTTAAAAATGAGAAACCAGTTCCTTACCTCAGTTTTGTACCACCGCCACTCTGCTCTGGGTCATGCTCTCACCCGCAGCGTTTCATGGCCGCCCGATAGTTGCATGCATGCGCAGCGTGTTCTGGTTGTTAACTCCATCGATGTGACATACCATCGATGGGTTAACAACATCGTGATGTCACATTGATGGTAAAACGTTGTTATAAAAAGGTAGATTTCTATCTATAACAATGTTCTAACATGCATTTTATATATATATATATATATATATATATATATACACACTATATACAAAAAGGTTTTCCTTCAAGTGTCAGGAGCTCTTTAAGTAGTTTGATGCTCAGTGCAATAAAATATAAATAAACCTTGGTATGCACATGCATACATCTCTAAAAGTGGAAGCCCTTGTAATGTAAAACAACAATGTTAGAAATCCCATGGAACTTATCTAAGAGTTAGGATTTGTTCCCAATGTCCGGGCTTTTGTTCCCTCTGTCAGTAAAACAGGTCTATGTAACCCACCCTCAAGGACCACACCTGGAAATGAGGTGGAACAGCTGAGCCTTCCTCACCAAACATAAGAAATATAATAAATCTGGCCCCATGGGATCTATCTCTAGGGACACGCCTGGAAACAAGGGCCTGGATTTGCAAAGGAGGATGCAGGGCTCGCATCAGTCCTTGCATGCATCTTTTGGCGCAGCTGCACCAAACACCTTTGCTGCAACTGGTCCGAATTTCAGTAGGCCAGGAACGTTTTACCCAATTTATGACAGCTTGCGCCAAACATTTGGCGTGAGCCCCATACAAAGGGTATCTGGGATTGATGGAAGCGAGACCAGCAAAAGGCTCATCTAACTTGCAGCAATTGGTCCATGAGATTGAAAATCCCAATCAGTGGCTGGGAGAATGCCGCAGGCTCCATGCGCTTATATGTTCAGCGCACCGCGCTTTGTGGCATGCAGCTGCTTTTTAAAATCTGGCAGAAGATGTCACAGCTCAGTTTGCCTTTCCTGGCCAACATTACAAATAAATGACTCAATCCATTAATCTGGGCCATGTAATCCACCCCCAGAACACCCCTGGAAATGATCTGTCACTACACTGTGTGTCTTTCCTGGTCAAAGTTTAAATATAGGATAAAGTATGGGGTGAAGTGTGTAATGAGAATTTTACACACACCCGAGTTGTTGGATGGCACATAAACCCCATGGGCAAAGCCATCCGACAATGAGGCTGTGTATAAAATGTGAGTTTACACACTGCACCCCATACTTTGTTTCATTTAATTGAGGGGTCGCAATTTTTTCATCGCATTCTCTCACACAAAGAGCCGTGTATTAAATCCCATAATTAACACTTGTGTATTATGGCATTTAATGCAGGGCTATTTGTAAGGGAAAAAATGTGACCCATTAATTAAAAATAAATTACTCAATGAATTAACCTGGGCCATGTAACACACCCCAGAACACCCCTGGAAAAGATCTGTCACTACACAGTGTGTCTTTCCTGGTCAAACATTATAAAAATAAATAAAGAAAACAGGTCCATCTAACCCACCCTCCAGGGACACACCTGGAAACCATCTGTCACTGTTCAGCATTCCCTTCCTGGTCAGAAGTTACAAATAAACAAACAGATTACAGGCACCCCCGCCCCATGACTCAACTGGAATGAGTTGTCACAACTCAGTGTGTCTTTCCTGGTCAAAAAGTAGAAATAGATTAATTTAAAAGAAAACATAAAAAAGTCATATCACTTTGGGGGGGGGCTATTTCAGGAGATACTGAATATAAAACTTAAATCATGCTGATGCTGCAGAAACCTCAGGCTACAGTGAAAATACTTTGTGTAGCTTGGGGTTCCTCATGTGGATGTAATCGCCTTACTGAAAGTGCAGCACAGATTTCCGAGGTAATACCATGGATGAATGATTGCAGTTCTGAAGAAACGCTGCAGAAAACAGGGCTATACTTATTTAAACTGAGAAGATTGTGGGGGATTGGACTGAGGCGTTTAAATTAATAAACTGTCTGGACAGAGTAAATCTAGATGGAGTATTTTATTCCTCGGTTGGAATTGACTCTGCCTGCATGACTCCGACAAAGTCCAGTGCTGGTTTTACTCAAACCAGCACTTGCTAAATGCTAGAAACAATGTCTCCCAGACTTTCACCTCTATGCTGAGTCTAGCAAAGCTCCAATCTATCTAAGTCTTTGAAGACTGGCTGGTGATCTGATGTGGCACCTTATATTTAGCATCCAGGGCTGAAGCTGGACCAAAACCTTAGTTTCCCTACTTACATAGGTGCCATACACAGGAAACTCTACCCCAAAATTGGCGTACTGTGCCACTACAAATACTACCCTCTATACCTGATCTGCCAATAGATCGCTTCAAGGTGCTTCTGCTGTGTTTTGACTGCATGGACGTGGTTTACAGCGTTGCCACTAAATCCACACTTGCCAGACAGGAGCATTCATTGCTGCATCAGCTGCCACCCATCATTGCTCTCTGCATTAATTGCTCTCACCCTCCCACTAGGCCTGGTGAAACATAGAAACACAGACTTTGGACGGCAGATAGGACCACTTGGCCCACCCAGTCTGCCCATTTCCCTTCCTATTGGTTAAGCTGCAGATTCTAGTTAACCAACAGCCTACTTCCTGCAACCCCCCACTATAATTGCCTTATGTCTGTCCCATGCATGTTTGAATTCCCCCACTGTTTTAGCCCCAACAACCACCCCAGGAAGCCGGTTCCATGCATCCACCACTCTCTCTGTGAAAAAAAATGTCCTCCCATTACCCCTGAGCCGTCCCCCCCTCTATCTTTAAATTGTGCCCCCTTGTTCTTACACATCTCTTTTTCTGAAAGATGCAACCCTCCTGGACTTTGTTGATTCCCTTGAGGTACTTGAAAGTTTCTATCATGTCCCCCTGTCCCTCCTTTCATCAAGAGTATACATATTAAGCTCTCTCAGTCTCTCTTCATATGGTTTCTGATGCAGACCCTGCACCATTTTAGTTGCCCTCCTCTGGACTGCTTCCATCCTGTCTATGTCCTTGCGTAGATGGGGTCTCCAAAACTGCACACAGTATTCCAGATGGGGTCTCACCAACTGTATGTACAGAGGGATAACCACTTCCCTTTTTCTACTTGTGATGCCCCTTCCTAGCCATCCCAGTATCCCCCTGGCTCTCCTTACTGACTTCTCACACTGTTTACCTACCTTTAGGGCATCTGATATGACTACCCCCAAGTCCCTTTCCTTTTTTGTTGTTGTTAGTACCTCCCCTGCTATTGTGTACTCTTCTCCTGGGTTTTTGTTTCCCAGGTGCATTACTTTGCACTTCTTTGCATTGAACTTCAGTTGCCATATGTCTGACCATTCCTCCAACCTTGCCAAGTCCCTTCTCATCCTTTCTACCCCTCCTTGTGTATCAACTCTGTTACAGATCTTTATGTCATCTGCAAAGAGGCATACCTTCCTCACAGACCATCTGCAATGTCACCTATAAAGATGTTAAAGAGGACTGGACCAGTACTGAGCCCTGAGGTATTCCACTAGTAACCCCCTTCTTCGGAATGTGTTCCATTCACTATTACCTTCTGTGTCCTGTTGTGCAGCCAGTTTGCTACCCAGGCTACCACCCTAGAACCCACTCCAGGCTGGCTAACTTGATTATTAGTCTTTGTGCGGACTGTGTCAAATGCCTTGCTAAAGTTTAGGTAGGCCATATCCACAGCCCCTGCCTGGTCTATTACTTTGGTCACCCAATCAAAGAAATCAATTAGATTCATCTTACATGACCTTCCTGCTGTAAATCCATGCTGCTTTGGGTCCTGTACCTCGTTGGCCTCTAGGTACTGAACAATTCTTTCTTTCAGAAGTGATTCCATCATTTTCCTACCACTGAGGCCAAACTTACAGGTCTGTAGTTTCTGCTTCTGCTTTGCTTCCACTTTGTGAAGGGGAATCACATCTGCCCTCCTCCAGTCCTCAGGTACCACCCCATCCTCCCATGATTTGTTAAAAAGTGTGGTCAGTGGTGTCACTAGGTCCTCCCTTAGTTCTTTTAGGATTCTGGGGTGAATCACATCAGGCCCCATTGCTTTGTCCACCTTGAGTTTTAGGAGTTCTTTCAGGACTCTTTCTTCTGTAAATGGACTGGTATCAACCCCTACCCAGAGTGCTTCTATTGTCTGGTTTAGGTAACTCCTCCTCATCTTCTTTTGTGAATACTGAGCACAAGTATTCATTCAGTATCTCTGCCTTTCACTGTCTCCCTCTGCCCACCTTCCCTCTCCTCATTAATCTTCACTATTCCTCCCTTAACCTTTCTGTGCTCCTAATGTACCTATAAAAGGTTTTATTCCCCTTCTTAACTGAGTGGCTATTTTTTCCTTGGTTTGGGCCTTTTGCTATTCTGACTGCCTTCCCCACTTCTTTCTGCTTTAATTGATACAGTTACCTGTCGTGCTCCTTCTGTGATTCCTTATACTTTTTGAATGCAGCCTTTTTCTCCTTAACCTTCCCTGCCACCTCTTTTGAGAACCATAGTGTTTTTTTACTCCGCTTTGTTTTCTTTATTTGTTTCACACAAAGGCTTGTTGCCTCTATGATAGCAGTTTTGATTTTTCTCCATTGTTCTTCTACCCCTCCTTTTGGCCATTTGCTAGTGTATTCCTCAGGTATTCACCCATTTTGCCAAAGTCGGCCCTTCTCAAGTCCAGTATCCTTGTTTTGTATGGCTTGTCTCATGGTTGTGCTTTATTGTGAAGCACACTGTGCAGTGGTCACTTGTTCCCAGATGTCTACTGACTTCTAAAATTGTGATCCCTCTTCATTTGAGAGTACCAGGTCTAGTATTGCTCCCTCCCGAGTGGGTTCCAACACTAGCTGTCTAAGGCCTGCCTCTGCAGGGCATCGAGAATGACCCCTGCTCTTGGATGTGGCTGCAGTACATGTCATCCAGTTAACATCTGGCATATTCAGGTCCCCCATCAACAGTATCTCCCCTTTTTCAGCCATTTTGAGAAGATCCTGTATCATTTTCTTGTCCATTTCCTCCCCTTGAGACGGGGGTCTGTATACAACCCCTATGCGGATTGTGATGCCATTCCCTGTCTCCAAGGTGACACAGAGTGCCTCTTGTCCTCCCCCTTTACTTTTTAATTCTGTAGCTTTGATCCCTTCCCTTACGTATAGAGCTACTCCACCTCCTCTTTTACCCTCCCTGTCCCTTCTGTAGACTGTGTACCCCGGTATGTTGATATCCCAGTCATGTTTCTACATGTACCATGTTTCCATGACTGCCACAATATCCAATGTTTCATCTTCCATCAGGGCTACTAGCTCAGGAAGCTTGTTTCACAGACTATGGGCATTGGTACTCATTGCCCTCCATTTAATGTTGGCTTTATCCTTTTTCCCATCCCTGCTCTTATTGCCCTTGTCTATTTTTTCATTTACCCCTGTCCTGCCCTCTGTTGAGCTCTGTACCTCATTGTTTACCTTACTACCTGCCATGTTTTGTGGGAGGAGGCTTGAAATGTCCTGCCTCTTATCAGCACCTCCCCTTGGCTAGTTTAAAAGCTTGCCAAGGAAGCATTTAAACCTGTCACTTAGGAGCTTGGTTTCCTTTGTAGACAGATGCAGACCATCATGCCAGTATAGACCTTCATTTCTCCAGGTGTACCCCCAGTCCCCAATGAAGCCAAAGCCCTTCCTTCTTCCTGGCCAAATACTGATATGATAATGTCCCCTACTACCTTTCCCCTCTCATTACCCTCAGTTACATCCTGGTAATCAGTCCTTTCATATCCCCACTGCAAATCTGCAGTGGGCCAGTCTGCTTTCTCTATCCACCTTCTCACATTATAGCAATAATGGGATAGTGGTTGGGGTTTACTCAAGTGATAATTTTTTTTTTTAAATAAATTTTTATTAGTTTTCATAAATATTTAATCACAACATATTACATTTTTTTTTTATTTTAGTCTTTGGTAACTGAGTAAGGCCCACTAGGCACAAGTGCCTGTATTCAGAGGCGACCTGGGAGCACTGGGCGGTTAAGTGACTTGCTCAGAGTCACACAGTATGCAACTGGAGG